>BSBN01000382.1:13489545-14791591 GCA_027924645.1 Cunninghamia lanceolata | reverse complement strand
AAGACCTTCAGTGTGACTTCATCCTTCTTTGCTGACAAAGTTCCTCCTGCCGAAGCCAAACACCATCGGACAAACCAAGCTCATCGGAGTAAGAATTCCATCAAATGTTGATAGTGTTAGTCTCGCTGATACCAAACCTCCATCGGTAAAACACATAACAGTCAGAGTGACATCTCAACACTGCACCGATCGAAGAGGTCTTGCCGATGCCAACCTTCAACAGTTCATCGGAGTAACACAAGGCAATCAGAGAGAGAACACAAAACTTCGCCGAAGACCCTTGTTTTGCCGATAGCACATCGTAGGAACAAACTGCCATCGGGGAGACACAAACAGTCGAAGTAACAAATCAAGGCAAAGCTGATGGCTACACTCTGCCCGATCAGGTTGAACCAATGAACCATTGAACCGATCAATGAGACTCCAGACCATCGGTAGGAAACATCGAAGCAGTGCTGATAGAGCCTGTCATGCCGATAACAAAGGACAACCCACTACTTTCATGTGATCACTGAGACTCTTGTCCATCGCTGAGACAAAGGTCAACACAAGCCAATGCCTATAATCTGAGTCACAAGTACTCAACAGAATTGTTAATAGTAATAAGTAGGAGTAATTTTAATGTTATGACAAGGAGTGATTAAAGTATAAAATGGTGTGAATTGGTGAAGAGATGTGGTTTATGTGCAGCGATTAGTATAAAAGAATGCAATGACTTAAATATCATATGGTGAGATTTAATATATATCAAATGATGTGTTAATAATAGAATATAGTACAATTTGTTTATAAGACAAGGTGCATGAATTAAATCCTAAGGCTGCAATCTATTTGTGAGGTGGTGAAAGTTATTAATAAAGGTGATACGATTTGTTTAAGAGAAGTGTGATTTGTTAAGAAGGAAAGATGTATTATTCAAATTGTTATATGACAAGAGATGCTTATCATTAATGTAGTGATCAATATATATAACAAGGAGGAAACAATTTGTTATATAGTAGAGGTGTGATTTGGTTTATTTGAGGAAATGAGAATTAGCTATAAGGCAACGATTTATATAAGAGATGCAATTTGGTGTGAAGTAATATAACTTCCCTTTGGCTAGGATTTAGTTTGGAAAATGTGTGAGTTATGAAGAGTTGTATCCATATTACAAAAAGTCATATACATTCATAAAGATGCCTCCTCTAAGAGAGTATATATGGTGAAAGAATATGTGATTTGAAGGTAAGCAATAAATGATTTATTTCTGATTTTTGAGTAGATCTAGAGGAAGAGAAGGGGAAGAAATATGAAGTGTAATTTTGATTTATTTTAGAAGGAAGTATGTGTGATTACATGAAAAAGATATGAGAAGATTTGTGAAGAAAAATATTGATATACTTAGTGATCAAATTTGAATGAAGATATTGATATAGATTGGATCAATCTTGTGAAAGAAAAGTGTACATTTATAGCAGATTTGTGAAGGAAGGAAGGTATATGTGTGTGGATCTAATTTGCAAAGATAAGACTTATATCATTTAGAATCAAAAGTGGTAATTAGATTGTGAGTAAAGGAGAATGATATCATCCATTGAAGAATTCGTAGGTTGGTGCCTATCAAAATAAGAGATTGGTGTCTCTTACTGAGTTGGTGCTTAGTTGTGAGGATTGGTGTCTCCAGTAGGTTGGTGTTCACAAAAGAACAATTGTAAGAGAAGTAGGTTGGTGCCTATAGAAGAAGATCAATATATATAAGCAATATTTTGCTGTGGTTTTCTCCAACAAGGGTTTCCACGTAAATCGTGTGTTCTTCTCATGCTCTTAATTGCTAGATCTTGCATGTGTGTTATTGATGTGATTGATTAAGTTTGAAAAGTAAAAGTTTGTGTTATACTAATACACCCCCAGTATAATCGTGTGCTTATCATAACTTTTCAAAGATTTGATGATCTTAAAGAGCCTTTTGAAAATTAAAATGATAGCAAAGGACAATGATGGGAATTGTTAAATGATTAAATATCCTCTCGAACTGAAGATGCCCCTGAGACTATTAAATTTTGAAGAATTTAAAATCCAACACATTCTCATACCTCTAACAAAGAGTAATTTTAGGCTCTTCATTTGATTTTTCAACTTGGAGAAGTGAAATTAAACTTGAAAAGTGTTAGAATTCATTTTTGAAAACCTTATAAAATTTGCTCGACAAATCTGCCAACCTGACAAATGAAGATATATGCATAACTTTTGATTGGAATGACATTTTCTTCTAAAAACTTACCACATCATCAATCATGACATGATGAAACTGTTGCAAGTATGGGCCTAACCGGTGTTGTCATTGATGTCAACATACTTCTGTTACATCATTAATAAGGAATGGATGAGTTATTTGTTGAGGATACTGAGAAAGTCAAACTCAGTCAGGAACAGTGAAGAATAGTGATGACAGTAAGGAAATAACTCAAGACAGGTTCAGGATCAAAAGATGTAGATTAAAGGGTTTGTGGACATGAGTCTTAGGAGGTTCCAGTTAAGATTTCAGAGGTCTGCATGAAGATATGAAGAAGTTGTGATCGATCAAGTAGAATCGGTTCCGGGAGATGCTTATGAATGACAAAGTGTTACAGAAAGGTCCGGTGAGATCCGGAAGTGCATTATCTTGTTCTGTGGATTGGAAGGAGTGTTGGGGGAGTCCTTGTGATGTGTCATCTTGATTTGTTCATGGTTTGAAGGTCTGGAAGAATTTGCTCCTTTGTGACAGTCATGACAGACTGTGTTCTTAAGGCACTGCATGCAAGAGAGAAGAGATTTGAGTAAGTAGAGGAAGTGCGGATGTACCTGGTCATTCAGGCAAGCTTGTGAAGGCTCTTGGATCATGTTGAGGTTGTGTTGTTGGTCTGTATTAGTGTTGGAGTCCAGAATTGGAGATATACTTCCAGATGAAGGTGCTCTTCCTCAGGCTGGCCGACTGAATGAATTATTCATCTTGCGGATGTTCTTGTGGATGTTTGCTGACTTAGATGGTTGTTCCTAAGTTGATGTCATGTATAAATAAGGGATTATGAAGTCATGTCAAAGGTGTACTTGTGGAGATGAGTGTGTGGTAGAGAGGAGAAGAGCGAAAGGAAGAGCAGAAGGATTTGAGCTTTAATGGAACTGATTCAAGCATATGGTGACGATGCTATTTACCAGTTTAAGTATGTAATACTCATTTATTGTAGACAGTGTGTCTCTTGTAGGTAGTGAGCCTCCTATGAACAGTGTGCTCAGGCAATGAGCCCTAATTGGCATGTGCCATCTTATTCTTTCTATTCTTCTAACAGAGAATAATATCTTGGGTTAGTCACCCCGTGGTTTTTTCCCTTAACCGGGTTTTCCACGTCAAAATCTTGTTGTCTCATGTGTAGATGTGTTTTCTGCTCTTAATTAATTACATTAAGTTTTCATGATTGATTTATTGTTAATGCAAAGTGAATGCAAGTGTTGAAATAAGAAAAGTTTTAGGCAACTGATTCCCCCCCCCTCAGTTGTCTGCCCTAAATCTAACAATTGGTATCAGAGCCAAGTTCCTCTGAAAGGAGCTTAACCGCTTGAGGAGATCCAGGATGTTGTCCTACAAGAAGGATAGTCTAAAGTTCGATGGAACTAACTTCGCTCTTTGGAAAGGTCTCATGGAATGTCACTTGCAGTGCATGGGATTTGCATACTGGTCCATGGTGACAAAGGCTTATGTACCTCCATAGGGTGGTCCGACAACCCTAAATGAAATCACAGATGCTGAAAACAATCTGCGGACTAGAGAGGCTCTTTTAAGCGCATTATCTGACTCAGAACTCTCTAATGTTATTCATCTACCAACTACCTTTGAGATTTGGAAGAAATTGAAACTTTTGCATGAAGGAGACCAATTTGTTAAATGTGCAAGATTACAGAGTCTAAATGGGAAATTTGAAAGACTAAAAATGAGAAATGATGAAAATATTACCTCTTTTATGCCAAGAGTGAATGAGTTGGTTTGTGGAATCAGAAATGCAGGTGGAACCTTGAGTGAAGATGAGATAGTTGGCAAAGTTCTCAGATCCCTTCCTAAGTCTTATAAAATCAAAGCTTTTGCAATCGAAGAATTCAGAGCTCACACAACAGTCACAAGGGATCAATTGGTTGGTAAGCTAGCTGCTTTTGAAATGGCCGAGTTTGGAGATGATCCTCCAAAGACTGAATCTGCATTCAAAGCAAGTGCCTTGGTAAAAGGAAAACAAAGGTTTGATCTGGGAGAAAACTCTTCAAGGAAATCATCATGGTATGAAAATGCAAGAAAAGACTTGGAAGAAGAAGAAGCTGAAACTGCTCATCTTGAAGCTCTTATTGCAAAAAGACTACCAAGAGGATCCGGTAAGTATGAGGGAAAATTACCTTTTAAGTGTTTTAACTTCAATAAGATTGGTCATTTTGCATCAAGGTGTTCGGAAAGATTTTCTAGGCCAAACAGTAATAGACCAAGATTCCAGAAGAATTGTTACTATGCTCATGAAGGAGATGATGAAGGAGTAACAGATAATGAATCAGAGAAAGAAGACAAATCTGGAAGTGATTGGGTGTTCATTGCCATCAAGGAAGAAGATCCAATACCCTCTGAATCCGTAAATCATAAAGCCCTGGCTACCCAAGTTGAAGAAAAGGATGATTGGGTCATTGACAGTGGCTGCTCTTACCACATGACAGGTGACAAAAATAAGTTTATAGATTTGCAAAGGTATGAAGGAGGAGTGGTAAAGTTTGGTGATAACTTTGCAAGTAGAATCAGAGGTAGAGGAACTATTTATTTTGATGGAAAGAACAAAACCGGTAATGTATTATATGTTGAAGGATTGAAACACAATCTTCTCAGTGTGGGACAGTTGATGGACAAAGGCTATGATCTCAGATTCAAGAATGGAAAGTGCAAAATCTTTGAAAGTTCTAGAACAAAGATTGCATCAGGTACCCAAACAAAAGGTAACATCTTTCACTTAGCTGGTACTGGTAAAAGTTGCTTATTTGTTCAAATCGATTAGAGTTGGTTATGGCATAGAAGAATGTGTCATGTGAACTTTGATAATATCATCAAGATAAGTAATACTCAAGCTGTAAGAGATCTTTCAAGATTGGTAAAACCTACAAATAGTTTGTACAAAGAATGTCAGTTGGGTAAACAAAGTAGAATCTCATTCAAAAGCAAGGAACAATCTTCTACCGGATTATTAGACTTGGTTCACACTGACTTATGTGGTCCGGCAAGAATCAAGAGTGTGCAAGGGGATAGATACTTCATGTTGCTAGTTGATGACTATTCCCAGATGATGTGGGTGACCTTTCTGAAAGAGAAATCAGAAGCTCTTGAGAAATTCAAAATATTCAAGGCTATGGTGGAAAATGAGACCAGATTAAAATTAAAGTGTCTGAGGTCTGATAGAGGTGGAGAATTCACATCTGGTGAGTTCATAAACGTTTGTGAGAAACATGGAATAAAGAGACAGTTGTCTGTCCCTAGAACTACACAGCAGAATGGAGTTGTTGAGAGAAAGAACCAGACCATCCAGGAAGCATCCAGGACCATGATGATGGAAGCAAATGTTCCTCAGATCTATTGGAGAGAAGCTGTCAGCACTGCAGTCTACACTCTCAACCGAGTTCAAATTAGAAACTATACCGGTAAGACTCCTTATGAACTCTGGTTTGGCATTACTTCCACTGTGAGATACTTCAGAGTTTTTGGTAGCAGATGTTACATTAAAAGGGATGAAGATCTAGGAAAGTTTGATGCTGGAAGTGATGAAGGAATATTTTTGGGTTATTCTACTCAAAGCAAAGCATACCAGTGTTACAACAAGAGATTGAGAAAGGTTGTAGAGAGTATAAATGTGAAGGTTGATGAAGAAGTTGAAAGACCCTCAAGAATTCTTGAACATGATGAAGATGATTAGAATCGTGTTTAGACTCAAGGTATCCAAGTCTCTTCTGAGAAACAAAGTCAAGTTGATCCGGTAAGACAGGAAGAAGAGATAAGTCTCAATGAGACTGATCAAGAGTTAGAAGTACAAGAGACTCCCAAAATTCTAAGGTATGTAACTCTAAACTACTCTGAAGATCAGATCATAGGTGACAAAAACAAAGGGGTGCAAACAAGGAGGAGAATTGCTCACAATTCAGATGAGTATTGTCTAATTTCAAAGATTGAACCTAAGACAGTAAATGAAGCCTGCAATGAAGAAAACTAGACTAAGGCAATGGAGGAAGAACTGATGTAAATTGAGAAGAATCACACTTGGGATCTTGTTCCCAGACTAAGAAACAAAAATGTGATTGGAACCAAATGGGTCTTCCGGAACAAATTGAATGAAGCCGGTGAAGTAATCAAAAACAAGGCCAGATTAGTTTGCAAAGGTTACTCTCAAATAAAAGGAGTTGATTTTGAAGTAACTTTTGCTCCGATGGCAAGAATTGAAGCAGTCAGATTATTTCTTGCATTTGCTGCCTTCAAGGATTTCAAGGTGTATCAGATGGATGTCAAATCTGCCTTCCTAAATGGTAATTTGGAAGAAGTGTATATGGAGCAACCGGATGGATTTCAATTGTTTGATCATAGTGACATGGTCTGTAAATTAAAAAAGGCACTGTATGGACTAAAGCAAGCCCCAAGATCCTAGTATGAAAGATTGGATAAGCATCTCTTGAAGATTGGTTTCAATAAAGGTACTGCTGACAGTAATTTGTATTTCAAAATTGATCATGAAAATATCTTAATTGTTGAAGTATTTGTTGATGATATCATTTTTGGAGGAAGAGACAATATGTGTAAAACTTTTGCAAATCAAATGAAAAGTGAGTTTGAGATGTCAATGCTTGGAGAAATGAATTTCTTTTTGGGTCTACAAATTACTCAAACAAAGAAAGGAATCTTCATCTCTCAGTCAAAATATGTGAAAGAATTGTTGAGGAAATTTGGGATGGAAGACTCAAAGCCAATGAACACTCCAATGGCAACCAGATGCAAGTTAAGCAAAGATGATGACTCTCCCAAGGTTGATCAGACAAAATATAGGTCAATGATTGGAGGACTATTGTATCTCACTCAAACTAGACCAAATATTATGCAGGTCATTGGTCTTGTTGCTAGATTCCAAGCTGAGCCTAGAGAATCTCATGTTATGGAAATCAAGAGGATTTTTAGATATCTAAAGGGGACAGTTGAGTATGGTCTATGGTATCCTAGAGATCATGATTTCTCTCTTCATGCATATACAGATGCAGATTGGGCAGGAGATGTGGATGACCGGAAGAGTACCAGTGGTGGAGCATTCTTTTTGGGAAAAAGATTGGTTTCTTAGCTAAGCAAGAAACAAGAGGCAATATCTCTGTCTACAACTGAAGCAGAATACATTGCAGCAGCAGGTAGTTGCACTCAAATTTTATGGATGAAGCAGATGCTAAGAGACATTAAAATAGAATATGAGGAGCCTATCACAATTTTCTGTGATAATTCAAGTGCAATAAATATCTCTAAGAATCTGGTGTTGCATTCCAAGACCAAGCACATATCTATCAAGTATCACTTTCTAAGAGAGCAAGTGAACAAGGATGAAGTCAAGTTGGAGTATGTGCCCTCTAAGGATCAGATTGCAGATATCTTTACTAAACCTCTTCCCAAGGACTCTTTTGAGTATCTCAGGGAGAAGTTAGGGGTTATTGCCCCTCCGGTGATGAACTAGGATGCACTAATGTGCATCAGTCCAGTGGATATCACAGTCATATCTTGTGGTCCAGATTGGTGTTGGGGAGCTGCTAATCAAGGGGAGCAGCAGGTGTGATTATCAAGTTGCAAGTATGGGCCCTTTGCCATTGATGTCAAAGGGGGAGAGAAGACATGTAAAAAACAAGTGGTTGATGATCAAAGGGGGAGCAGTACAGGAAAAGAAGACATGTGAATAGTTGTTGTTGATAGGGGGAGCTATGACAGTAAGGAGAAGTTCTTGTCTTGATGGTTTTTCACATAATATGTTGCAATCAATGACAAAGGGGGAGATTGTTGCAAGTATGGGCCTAACCGGTGTTGTCATTGATGTCAACATACTTCTGTTACATCAGTAATAAGGAATGGATGAGTTATTTGTTGAGGATACTAAGAAAGTCAATCTCAGTTAGGAACAGTGAAGAACAATGATGACAGTAAGGAAATAGCTCAAGACAGGTTGAGGATCAGAAGATGCGGATTAAAGGGTTTGTGGACATGAGTCTTAGGAGGTTCCAGTTAAGATTTTAGAGGTCCACATGAAGATATGAAGAAGTTGTGATCGATCAAGTAGAACCGGTTCCGGGAGATGCTCAGGAATGACAAAGTGTTATAGAAAGGTCCGGTGAGATCCAAAAGTGCATTATCATGTTCTACGGATTAGAAGGAGTGTTGGGGGAGTCCTTGTGATGTGTCATCTCAATTTGTTCATGGTTTGAAGGTTCGGAAGAATCTACTCCTTTGTGACAGTCATGACAGACTGTGTTCTTGAGGCACTGGATGCAGGAGAGAAGAGATTTGAGTAAGTAGAGGAAGTGCGGATGTACCTGGTCATTTAGGCAAGCTTGTGAAGGCTCTTGGATCATGTTGAGGTTGTGTTGTCGGTCCGCATTAGTGTTGGAGTCCAGAATTAGAGATATACTTCCAGATGAAGGTGCTCTTCCTCAGGCTGGCTGACTAAATGAATTATTCATCTTGTAGATGTTCTTGTGGATGTTTGCCGACTTAGATGGTTGTTCCTAAGTTGATGTCATGTATAAATAAGGGATTGCAAAGTCATGTCAAAGGTGTACTTGTGGAGATGAGTGTGTGGTAGAGAGGAGAAGAGAGAAAGGAAGAGGAGAAGGATTTGGGCTTTAATGGAACTGATTTAAGCATGGTGACGATGCTATTTACCAGTTCAAGTATGTAATACTCATTTATTGTAGATAGTGTGTCTCTTGTAGGTAGTGAGCCTCCTGTGAGCAGTGTGCTCGGGTAGTGAGCCCTAATTGGCATGTGCTATCTTATTCTTTCTATTCTTCTAACAGAGAATAATATCTTGGGTTAGTCACCCCTTGGTTTTTTCCCTTAACCGAGTTTTCCATGTCAAAATCTTGGTGTCTCATGTGTAGATGTGTTTTTTGCTCTTAATTAATTACATTAAGTTTTCATGATTGATTTATTGTTAATGCAAAGTGAATGCAAGTGTTGAAACAAGAAAAGTTTTGGACAACTGATTCAACCTCCCCTCTTAGTTGTCTACCCTAGATCTAACAGAAACCCCATATCAAACAATTTTTCTCCAGCTCTTTTGTAATCCTTGTTTTAATTGTTTCTGTAAACTACCCACTGAAAACTTGAACTTTTAATATCTCTCAAACCTGAAGGCGTTATGATCTAAAAAATTGCCATATTAGGCAAAATAAAGTCACAAACACCCCTTCAAAGGATTTTGCATTATCTTGCATGGATTTTGAGATTTAATTATTTCTACAAATCTCAACGAATTGGACAACTACCTTCAAGAATTTGACTGAAATAATGATTGATCCTCCTTCAAATTGATGCTCTTGAATTAGATTTAATGCAAAAAATGGACATGGACCAAGTCAAAGATGAGATTTCAACAATGGGTAATCACAACAACTAGTGCGGGAAACATGCAACTCTATCGATTTGTGACAAAAGTGATTTGATGGAGTTCAATGCGTGACAACGCTTGTAGTTTCGACACAAAAAGTTTAAAATAAGGTTAATAGCTGGCTCTAACTAGGGACAAGGACTGCAAATGACACAATGAGGAACCCAAGATTTTTGGTTAAGAATTAGTGCTTTAGCTATTGGGTAATAGAGTCAATTGGAACCGACACATCACACTGGCAAAATAGAAAGACATGAACAAAACAAAAATGAGATGAACAACAAAAGACACAAAAATTGAAAGGGAAAACCAAAAAAAAAGAACATGGGTAATTAACCTATGTACAAGGTAAGTGATTCCTACCTTAAACTACTCTAGGATGATCACGTGAACCCATTAACAAGTCGAGAAAAATATGACCCTTTGCAGAATAATGGACGATAGTTCCAAGGAGTGCCAATAAACCTAACTGCCAGCTTGTAATTATTGTGATAAAAGCATGCAAAAATGCTTTGAATGAGCTATTATGCCCAAACAACCATTCTTCATCATAAACCTTTGAATACTACCAGATTACATTGACATCTCTCAGCATAATATCACTATGATCCTCTCGCATAGCATTGAATATACCAATGTTACTTATCTAAATGTCCTTTTGAATACTTGAATTTGAAGAGATAAAAAAAGGAAGTGGACATTCCTCTTGTAAATTGTGAGGTGAAGAGACCTCTGTACTTGTTGATGTTAAATCCAGTTTGTGGATGTCAACTTTTAAGAGCATACGATCATTTTTGGATATAATATTCTCTTCTTCTTTTTTCACGAGGAATTCAAAGAATTCTTTATCCATAGAAAATGAAAGAGGAGAAGAAGATAATGAGTTAGTACTTCGAGAACCTTCTGTTGGATTGCTTTCATCTGAAATCACTACAAGATTAAGGTAGACACCTTCACCACAGAGGAAATCATCATTTGAAGCTTCCAAACACCAACTTGGAATATAATCAATACGAGGAGGCAAATCATTATCAATCTCACTAGTTTCAACCATTAGATTGTCTAATTTTTCATGTATTTCTTTATCATTATGTATTTCACATGATGAATCAACATGATAAGAAATAATAGGTTGACATGAAGCTACAAGAGTTTGCACATAATATCTTCAAAGCAAAAAGATTCAAAAGTAGGGTGATCTATTACCTTTCCTCATAGGGTTTCATCTTCATAATCTTCATCAAAAAACTTGAATGCTTTGTATTCAGATTGCATACAAGACAAAATACAAAGTTTTATCTGTTCATTTTCCTCCACCTTGAGTTGACCTTTAACTTCCTTTTCAGCTTCACAAATTAGTGAGTATTTTTCAATATCCTTAAAGGTAAATACTTTCATTTTTGAAGAAAAAGAAGACCTCTACAAAGGTTCATTTGTATCTACCTCTTTATTTGTTATAGCTGGAAAAGACTATCCAATAGTTGTTGGAACTGAAATGGAATCGGCTGCCAAATTTTGTGACTGAATACAATGATTACCAATAATTTCCCTAGGGATGAAAGAATCATTATCTCTTTAATTTTCAAGAAATGTTTCTGATTCATCGTTGCTGTCCTCAACATATAAATGATAATTTTTTGCATTTTATGTAACATAAGATTCAATTGTTGAGGGAACTAAATCACCTTGAAACAAATCCTCTTCGCCTAGAACTATTAGATTTAAACAAACATCTGAAGGAGGCATTAATTTCACCCTTTTTGCATTAAAACTAAGTTGCATATAAACTTGCTCTTTAGGATGATAATTCTAATTTGGTATAGAAGACCTCATTATTTATTCATTCTCTGAAACCTCCTGGGTATAATTATTAATGCATTTTTCTTTCAACAAGCCAGACAAAATCAAATCATCTTCTATTTCAATAGCTTCTTTTTGTGCAATGTCAAGATTGTGTACCTTATTCCACTTCAGGAGAAATCTAACTTCAAGGTGTAATGTAACAATAAAGGTATATACTTGATTATCTTTATTTGGTTGGTCTGTTTGAGGAATCTTCTTTAAAGATAGATTGAACCGTCCCACAAACTGTCTTATAGGTTCATCTCTTCTCTTCTAAATTTTGAAAAATTGAGATAAAAGTGCATGTGTCAACCAATGATTTAAATCTTGCAATAAATTTTATCTTCAAGCTATCCTAGTTTGTAATGCATCTGTCCTTCAGGTGTTGAAACCATTCTATAGCAGGTCCTACAAGGCTTTCAATAAATAGGCACACAAACACATCTTCTTTGGTGACTCGCAGAATTCTGAAAGCAATTGTGAATGCTAGAATGTGACTATCAACATCATGTGAGTTCTCTCCAGTGAATTCTAGAAAATGCTTCTGTGATCCAACAGGTAAGGTTGTGTATTGAGCCAAGGCTAATGGGCCAAAGTGAGCTCCCCATGGCTAGGATGGATTTGATGTCATGATGTAGGTCTGAAAATAATGGCAGCAGGGATCTCATTTCCCCAGCGGTCACCAAAAATATGTTGGAGAACAAATTTGTCGCTGTGATTATCACTTTCAAAACTAACTATGTTTGCCCGAGAGGTAGTGACAAATGTACCAATGGTTGGAGAGATCACTATGGAATAGCGATCTTCCTCTACGTTTAAGAGGGGCAAATCCCTAGTATGATAAATTTTTGGGTTTTTGTGGTATTTAACCCGAAATACTAAAAGGCAAAAAGGCAAAAACTAATGGAAAAGATTTACTGAAACCCTAGCGGCAGACACAAGAATACCCACTAGGATTTCATGAATTTATTTAAAACTAACAAAACACACACCATGAAATTAGAAACTAGGTTTCTAGATTTATGCGATGGGTTTCACAATAAAATATATAACATGGCAATAATGGAAGAACAACACACAAATTTCAACATACGATGAGACAGGTTTGTCTGAATAACATTAAATAAGGATACCAAGATTATAACTATATATTCGTACGCATATTACACAGTATGCAAATGTTCCAACAAATGACCCAAAATTCACACAATGATACAAATGGATTATTGATTTAACACAAGAAAAACTAGTAATAATAGTATAGAAAACACCCAAAAACACAAGGATTAAATGCTTCCTCTATTACTTTATTAAAGTCACACAACTTCGTAAACCCTTCTGTACAATGCGTGAATCTAGAAACCCTCTATACTTCCCGCTATGAAAACATTACCTTCAGAGTGTTCCAGCTCATAACTAACTCGTAACTATTTCTTTTTCACTTTGGGGTTTAAAGGATTTATAAAACATTATTATCTCCTAACTAACACACTTTAGAAAAGCGGAGTTACAAACATTAGAACAGTGACTTCATAAATAAATATTAAGTCTATATCGAAAGTTGACAAGTATATGATTGTCAAGACATTTCGTCGAACATTTTACATGTACCAACTACCAGTATACATTTATTTTGTTTGCAATTGTTTCCACCAATATTTGATTTCCATTCTCATTTGGCACCATAAAATTACCATCCTCTAAAGCTTCAGAGAGTCAAGTAAATCATGGATCTTTGCATGAACATCTGCCACTTTGACTCTAATGTCCTTACATGCTCAAGAAGTGATAGGGCCAAGTAATCAACTTTGAAAAAAACAACCACAACATCAACCTTCTGGTGCACCTTCAGATCAACATTTTCCTCTGATTTGTGTCTCTTTTTAGACATTGTCGTCCCTGGTATCCAAACCACTACTTGCATTCTCACTTCCACCAATACTACCAGCACAACAATATCAAAGTGGGGATATTCACTGTTTGGGCTATCCAAAGTTTCATCTCTTTGAAATCCTAGTTCAACACCTTTTTTAGTACTGTAGATACATTTACACCAGCTGAGTATATGTGACATCAGAAATTCTCTAATCTCATATTGCTGGAAGAACTATCTGAGGACTGCCTTAGGTACCCTGGAGGAAAAGATATTACACTCACAGTTTGCTATAACTCTTAGAAGAATCTTCTCAGGTCCAACACTGTATGATAGAGGATAATTCATGTGTGCATCTCTAATTAGTGCATAAAGGTCTAATATCTGTAGTAAGGTTGTATGGTTGGTGGCTGTGCATAGGAAGTTGGATAAATTTACAAGTATATACTGCTCCAATGAAGCTAAAACTTGGTTGTCTCCTGCAATTCTATCTCCATATAGATGACTTGTATGCAAGATTGAAATTATAGCAGATTGATTGCAAAGAAGCTCAGAGCTGTAGGAGTTTATTTACCCAAGTAAAAGGAGTAAGTCAATGAGATTCAAGGGTAAGTTGCAAGAAGCCTCTCGAACAACCCCCCCCATCCCATTTCCAGCCAGTTTTTGGTTTCATCCAGAGAAGTTTCTTTAAGGAGAAAATGAAATGTTTTGGAGAAGTGCATGAGTTGTTTCTTCATTGTCGCTCATTCTGCTAATTGATGACAACTGGTAAATTTCACATATATTAACAAGGTTTGCCTTGATTTCACTATCAGAAGTTTTGTTTGTTATTTGTATCTAATGTGAATGTAGAGGCTTCTTTAAAGAAATAGTGGGAATTCAACATGTTTTTATCATATTTACTATCACGAGTAGATGAAATCACATTCTTTTGGATAACAAGAATTGAATTCACAGCTGAGCCTTTGATGGCATGGCATGAAGGTGTCTTTAGCAAAGCTATAAAGGTTGAACATACTGCATTGAAATCCTTTAAAGATAGGCCAACATACGTATCCATAAATATTAGCACTTCTCAGATGGTCCTTAATAAATCCAATGGCTATTCCAAAGAGTTTTTTTTTTAAAACCAAATGCAATCCCTAACTCTTCGCATTGGTGACATAGAAATAACTAATTTTCCTCCTATTTGACATCGTTAAGATGAATATTCATACTCTGTTCAAATGTTCCCATTTTGGCTCGCAGGTACTGAAGGATGCTGGAAAAAGGTTGTGGAATCTGACTTCACACCCAAATATTAGAATTTGCTTGAGGCCTTCTAAAGTCCTCCCAAGATATTTATTATGTTTGTAATTTTCTATCATTGCGCCTCAAGATACCACATTTCTTCAAGGCATCTATCAAACAATCCATATTCCTTGTATATGTCTTCACATTTTTCATACATGTCTACCAGGATGGTTGTAACTAGAGTACCTGACAAAAAACCCCCTTTCATATGCTTTGATGGACACCCATACATTGTTTTAAAACGCCTTACAGGCTGTGAACTAGAGGATGATGGCAAAAGTTGAGAAATCTGGATTTAAACCTGCTTATTGCATTTTCTCAAAAGTTTCTAAAGCCTTTTCAACAAATGCAATTTGTGCATATCTTGCAATCATTGCAGTCCATGAGACTACATTTCTTCGAAGGATTCTTTCAAACAGTTCATTTGCCTTGCCTAAGCTTCTAGATTTGTAGACATGACTATGAGGGTACTTGAAACAACAATCTTTTACAGAAATCTCCTTTCCATTTTGTTTTAATAGACGCCTCAAACCTATTTGAAAGCTCCCATTAGGGCACAGACGAGGAGGATACTGGAAATAATGGTGTTCGCTGAAACACATTTCGTTTGAGGAATTCTGTGAAACACTTCTCGTGCCTTATCTATGCTTCTGTATTTCCATCCATGGTAGCCTATAACTCTTCAATGGGGCAGGAAAATGACATTGTACTAGGGTTTTTGGAGGCTGAGAGGAGCTTAGAAACAAATTAGAGCGAAAAAAAGAGTGTCAAGTCTTTAAAGGACATAGCCTTCGAGAATTTGACTGAAATAATGATTGATCGTCCTTCAAATTGATGATCCTGTTTTAGATTTAATGTAAGAAATAGAAATGGACAAGGACCAGGTCAAACATGACATTTGAACAATAGGTAATCACAAAAACTGGTGTAGGAAACATGCGATGCTATCGATTTGTGACGAAAGTGACTTGATGAAGGAGTTCGACGTGGGACAACGCTCGTCATTTCGATGCGAAAAGTTTAAATTCAATGGTGTCGAAATGAGGTTAACATGAATTAGAAGACTTCTTGAGAAGGATGTTAGTAAATAATAGAATGGCATGAGCAAGGTGTATTGCTATTAGTGTGTTTGTGCAATCTGCAAGTTTCCCTACCTTAGTTTAGTCTTTTAAACTTATCATGACATGTGCCAAGTTTTATGATCCTCAAACCAAAAGGATCATAGGTATTGCAAACAAAGTGTTTCTTCATCTTAGCCTTGATAGCATTACAAAAACCTTCTAGATTCCTCATCATGAGGAGGTAACAATTTGTCAAATGTTGCTGGTGGACTTGAGTTTTATAACCTTGATCCAAATTTGTTTTTGAACACTCTGAAAAAGAATTGGTTAATTAAAACAAGGATTGTTGCTTCAAAACTGTCCAAGACACTTTTGAGAAGTGACTTTCAATTAGAGATCAATGACTTGAGTACTCTCCCGAGTAGAGTACGGGGCTCTCCTAGTGCTAGAGAATTTCAACCATGGATGTTTAGATTCATTAAGATCATTTTGGAAAATAAGCAAAGGATTGATTGAGCCACCATTCGTAGTGACAATCTTCACAAGAAGCTAACATAGTTCCAAGACTCATGGAGATTTTACATGTCTTCTTATATTGAGTATCTAATGCATAGGAGATAATTTTTTCTTGGATTGAGTAGAACTGGGACATTCATCGTTGGAGGACATACAAAGATTTATGATTTCTATCTCTTGTTAGAACTCAAAGAAAGCCAAACACAATTTAAAAAAGTCAATGATGCCTTTGTCTTCTTTCTCATTAGATGAATGGAAGGAGACCTCAATAAATGCATCTCCCTAGAAGATATTGAAACAATTACAAAGTGGGGTAATTGGTTCATTCAATTTCCTATGTTCACATACATTAGGCTTGGAGGATTTACATGTGCCCCATATATGTTACCAAAATATGCAATTGATAAGGTCATTCTACTTGAGATGATTAGACAACTTTGTGAAGTGCACAAGATTTTGTCTGAAAACACAGAATTGGTGTAAGGTTTCCTATCACTATCAACTCATATACTTGTTTTTCCTTGTTGCATGCCAAAGGATTAGATGATAAATTATCTATGTCGAATTTGTACATTCATGATAAAAGATCTTCTTTTGATCCTAAAGGGAGAGAAATTTGTTGGCTCTATATATAAACATAAATTTATCTTAGAAGATTTCTAGGCAAATTGTGGTAATGAACATGCAACTAAAATAAGAGTTACTCCAGTTTATCTCCTTTTTAGATTAGAGCATGTTGGATTTCTAGGGTGCCTAGTGAAATATTTTCAAAATGCCCATTCCACTTGTAAACTTGTCTCAAGAGGGAAAAAAATCATTGGAAGCTTTAAGAAAAAATGTCATTGATAATAGTCTAGCATGACATAAAAAAGAAGGAATTGAAAATTGTGACTAAGAGAACCACATGGAGTGGTTAGACTTCAAAGGGATCTCCTAGGAAAAGGCCAAGAATCGAGGTGAAGAAGAAAGATCCAGTAAAATAAGCATTGCCTAAATTGAGTGTCATGGACCCAGAATTGGAGGAAGAAATTGAAGAACAAACACTCCAAAGGAAGAAGGTTCCAAAGTACAAATTCAAGGTTGGAGACTCTTTGGGAGTGGGACATGAAGAATAAATAGCTACTAAAATTCCCACCTCTCTACAAAGGCAAGTTCTAATCCAATCATCTATTCAGTTCCCTTTGCAAGTCCTTGTAAAAATACCCCTCCAAATTCCTTTGTAATCTCCTATCAAAACTTTCTCTTCTCCTCTTTTGCATCTATCTCTTGTCTTTCCTTTGCAAGATCAAACTCCCCTTTCTCCTACACATGTTTCTCTATAAGAAGAGATGATTGATCTACATACCTCACCTTCAATAGAGGAAACTCTTGATAATCTTGCCTCTAAAGAGCAATCACCCACTCCATCGTTAGAGAAGACTCATCCCCAATTCATACTTCCATCTGCTACACCTATACACTTGATGAAGAAAAAATAAAACAAGGTGAAGGACAAGTATGACAAAATGAGGAAGAGGTAGAGAAAGATAATGAAGAATAAATGAACTAAGGTGAGAAATAAATATTGCAAAATCTGGAGGAGATAGAGAAAAAAGGAGATTTGATGACAGGTGCAAAATAATTGATGAAAGATGTTGAGCGGATAATACAAGGAGATTCATGTCAGGAAGAAACTTCTCAACAAGATGATTCAACTTTGGTCTCAGTTCCCACCTAACTGGATATTATTCTTAAAATGAGAAAAAGAGTTGTAAAACCATTGTCTAATGATTTTTCATTTATTTCTTATATGATTGATAAGCCAGCTCCTAGCAAGAAGCCTAGGGTCATTTCTTTCATTTCTATAGATGCATAGAGTTCAAGAATTGTTGAGATTGCAACTCCTATAGTAGATAAAGATGAAAGATAGATGTTACCATTTGAGTATTAAATCTCAAGTGTCAACTTGGGAAAACAAA
Organism: Cunninghamia lanceolata; assembly: GCA_027924645.1. NCBI lineage: Eukaryota > Viridiplantae > Streptophyta > Pinopsida > Cupressales > Cupressaceae > Cunninghamia > Cunninghamia lanceolata. The sequence goes on along the minus strand of BSBN01000382.1, from coordinate 14,773,392 downwards.
CAAGAGATGATAAAATTCAGGACATACAAATGATTGTCACTATTGTTTCCAGAATTGACAAGGATCATAAAGCCAAACAAGAGTTGAAAGAATAAGTGAAATATTTGATTTCATCAAACATCTAGTTGCTCCTCTATAGTGTTGGTACATGCCTAATTTTTTTAGAAAGTCCCAAGTTTTTTGCCTCATTATTTTTCAGAAAGATTTTCACCCATTACTAATAACCGATCTAAGAAATCTTCAATAGGTTTGCCTTGGTCAAAAATTTGTGTTGTGCTGACTATTTTACCTTCCCCATGTTATGGCCATGTCTTATTGTTGCAAAAATCCCTTAAAAATCCTAAGTTTTGTACTTTCCTTGTCTTTTCTTGGATTTTTGGTACAGGGTTCCAAGTTCCAATTCATGTCAGAGCCTAGAACATCCTCAGTTCCATTTCCTATCAGAAACTGGGATATCCTTGGTTCCTTTGTTTTTCTGGGTTCCCATTTCCCCATGTTCAAATTAGGAGGGTCAAATCTTTAAATTTATAGATGATCTAGAAGATGGTGGATATGTGTTTCATCTAGCATCAAATGGACCTTTCGTTTGGGTGTTTTAGCTACTTTGAGAATTTTGTGTTTTCCATGGACATCAAGTCATCTTGGTCCTTATGTCCTTCTAAATCCCCATTCCCCCATATTCAATTTGGAGGGTCAAAACTTGAAATTTTGGTATGAAAGTGAAGGTTATGGTTATTGGCACCCCTTGCATCTATTTGGTCTTTCGTATGGTTGTTTTGCTCATTTTAGGATTTTCAAGTTTTCCATGATCTTTCCAGACCCCTCCATTTCCCCATGTTGATTTTGAAGGGATAAAACTTAAAAATTTGGGATCCTCTCAGAGATTTGGGCTATGTTTATCATTTTTCATCATGTGGAACTTTTGTTTGGGTATTTTGACCACTTTGGGGATTTCAAGATTTTTGTGAACGTCTGACAATTTTCAAAAAATCCCTATATCCCTGATCCTTCCGAGTTTCTAGTTTTCCATGGAGCGCCTCAAAAATCCCTATGTCCTTGATCCTTCTAGGATTCCAATTTTTGGCACTTTTCAAAAAATCTCTATCCCTAATCCTTCTGAGTTTTCAATTTCCCATGGGACACCCCATGTCCCTATGTCCTTGATCCCTTCTGGGATTTTGGTTTTTGATTTTCGGCAAGCACTTTTCAAATGTCCCTGTGTCCCTCATTCTTCCAAAGTTCTAGTTTCCAACAAAATACTTAGAATTTTTACATTTTTCAAGATGCAATGGGACCCTCCAACAACTCTCAGGACCACTATTAATGATCCTTTTGAAACCTGATAGCATGGTAGGTGAGCTACATATGCCCTAGGATTATTGTGGACCCTTCCATCATGAAAGTTTTGTACCAGAGCATGGGAAAACACTCCAAATATGCAGGGTTTTCTAGTACAACACATGTGGTTGTGATGTAGATGGGCATGGTCACCCAATTTCATTTTCAAACATCAAATCCCTTCTTCCAAGGCTTCTTGATGAATTGAATGAGGTATATAATGGATTTTGCATTCATTTTTTAAGGATGGAAAACATTTTGGTTGTAGAGTAGAGCTAAAAAAACATAAAAACTTGTATGAAACCTAGGGTTTCTTCTAGTTACTAGTTTTAGAGCAATTGTATTGTAATATTTTTTGGATTCTCTCTCAAGGGCTATGAGAGGACATTGTGATATCCAAAGAATGAACCCAATGTGTAGATTGAACATCGTTTCAAGTGTCTCCATGAACATTCTATGAGTTTTTGGTAATTTTGATAAATTACTCTAATCACATTTGTTGCTATGAATGTTCTTCATGATTAGTTGATTGTGTGGATTGTAAAACATCTCTGCAATGCTTTTACAAGGTATATTTTCTTGAGACTATATGAAATTTATGAATTGTTTATGGATTTTTAAATTATGCTTGGAATTGTGTTTTACAATATTCTAGTTCTCTTTGTTTGTGTAGAGCCTAGCTTATGCAATAAACTTTCAATTATTGTCTTTGTTACTACCTTGATTAGGTAACAAAATCTAATGACAATAGTGTCCCCTTTGATCGAATATCTAGAATCTTTTGCCCTAACTAGATATAGGCACCAATCTTCTATCTGTCAACCTTCCTTTTTCTTCAATGCACTCAAACATAACAAAAATCTCAATCTTTTACCTTATTTGTGTTATTTGTCCTACCCACATCCATGTCCAAGTATATGCTTCTACATTAGGGGCTACTAAAGCATTATTTTAGACTCTCTGCATGGTTGTGTATCTACTATATGAAAGTGTGATACCCTTGAATTGCTCAAACCATCATATAGGCTGCTTAGTGATAGAAAATTGGAGTTTCCTATGCATTGGGTATGGTTTGATTTGAGGCTTAGCTTAACATTGTTATCATTCATTGTTCTCATACACTTTAGGGAATACCCACTTGGTCTAGCAAAGATAAAAGAAGAAGAAGGTCTCACCCACCTTATGAATGTTGTCCTTAGTTACCTCATCCCGAGTATGAGTTTGTAATCTTTGTATTGAGTTTGACACCCCTAACAATCAAGAAGTGATTGGCTTTAAGGATTTGAGAAATCTCAATTTTGAGTGCCAACAATTGCTAGGGACAAATTAAGTTCTTTGTTAATATCTTGAGTTCTTTGTTGGTAAAGAACAATTTATCTTCCCAAGTGAAGAGTAGCGAATCTATTCAATTGAACCCACATAATTTCAAAGTAAAAAGCAAATATGGAAAGAGGGAAGCATTCAAAGAATTCACAACCTGATGATTTGGTATCACACCTAGGGAGGCAACATAGTGTTGGAAAGCTACAAACAAAGGTATGCCTGAAAGGAAGCAAGGTGTGCGGAAAACGCTTCCTACACTAATCTATTGAGGAGAGGGCTATGCAAATTCAAATTTATCCTAACTATTACAGCAATGTTAAACCATTAACATGAGATATTGCAGCAAAACACAAGAGCCAGAAAGAAGACAGAAGAAGAGAGACAGAGATTTACGGTGGGGAAAACCCTTATTGGGTGAAAAACCCCACACTCAGAAACCTGCACAATGTATTAACAAATCTAAAAGAATGTTTACAATACACTTGCAATGCAAGCTTCAATGGTCTTCGACACTCGTGTCTGGAGTCAATCCGGCAGCATAACAGTACCTGTAAACCTGTGATACAAACTCCATATCCAAACACCTGTATATATAGAGAAGTAGTACAATGGAGGTAGCTTCTAGAGCAAGTCACACAAGGAACTCATCCAAATCCATGTGGCCCAATTTCCAAGGCCATAAAACATGTGTATGACACTTGTAAGTGATTCTCTTTCATCCCTTACAACCCCCCAACTTGGGCACACCAAATTTACCCAATTAAGGTATGACAGATGCTCTTACAATGTCATAAAATCTGTCATATATGACAACTCTTATAGTTGTAAGAGAATCTGTCATAACTATCTATTAATAGCAAATTCTCTTACAACATTGTCATAGTCAAACTTGGGTGCCTACTTCCCCATGCAAGATGCTTTCGGACACTTGTCTTCACCTGTCATATAATCTTCCATTTTTGGCCCTTACATGTCATAGATTCTATCATAGGAATCTGTCATAACTCTTATGCGTCATAAACCACTTACGACACCTAAAAGATGCTAACACATGGAAAAACTCTTCTACCACAAGGTGGAACGCCTATCTCCTCATATGAGGACAAAAATACATGTGGTCACCTTCCATGTAGGATGACACATCATTGTGCCAACTCCCACAAGCTGACGAAATGGGATTTGCATCCAAAATACAATAATAGGCAAAAAAAATACAATTAAATAATAAATGCTAGAAACTTGCAAAGGTTGAGACACCTTAAATCCCAACATTCTCCCACTTGTCAAACACCTTTCAAGAGCCAATGGAAATAACAGGGTTTAACTGCTATAGGCTGAGAGGCCCATAGACTCCGAACACCATCTGAACTTCTCTGTGCTCACTGGTTTCATCAATGCATCTGCAACATTCTTCAAAGTATCTACCTTCTCCAAATTTACCTTTCCATCCTCAACCATGTCCCTCACGAAGTGAAACTGAACATCAATGTGCTTGGTTCTAGCATGGAAAGTTGGATTCTTTGCAAGGCAAATTGCACTCTGACTGTCACAACTGATCGTGATCTAACCTGCATCAACACCAATATTAGAACACAATCTCTTAAGCCAAATGGCTTCCTTACAAACATGAGTTGCTGCCATATATTCAGCTTCTATCATGGACAAAGCAACAACAAGTTGTCACTTACTCATCCAACTAATAGCCCCACCAAACAACGTAAAAACATAAGCACTGGTGGATCTCTTGCTGTCAATGTCACCTGCCCAATCTAAATCCACAAATCCACGAATATCAATAGAATGCGGAGGTCCTAAAACATTACCATGATAGCAAATGGAATACTCAGAAGTACCCCTCAAATATTTGAACACTTGCTTAACTGCATCCCAATGAACTCATCCAGGATTAGCCATAAATTGACTAAGGACTCCCACTGCTTGGGCAATGTCTAGTCTTATGCAGACCATAGCATACATCAAACTACCAACAACACTAGCATAAGGTACTCTGCTCATGTCCTCCACCTCACTAGGAGATTTTAGACAATCCTCAACAGACAACTTTGTCCCCAAGGAAACGAGAACACACAATGGTCTACAATCTCCCATGTTGAATCTGTCCAACACGGTCTTAACATACTTACTCTGACTTAACCAAAGTTTTTTGTTAGTTCTGTCTATTCTGATTTCCATTCCTAGAATGTACCTGGCTGCCCCTAAATCTTTCATTTCAAACTAAGTTGACAACTGAGATTTAAAATTAGAAATCATATTCTTACCCTTCCCAATGAGCAACATATCATCAACATACAGTGCAACAATGAGAATATGATCACCATCTAACTTATAATAAACACAGTGATCCGATTTCAATCTCACAAATCTAATTGACAACACAAAGGCATCAAACTTCATGTACCATCTCCTAGGGGATTGCTTCAAACCATACAAAGACTTCTTAAGTTTGCAAACCAAATTTTCTTTACCTTTTACCATGTAATGCTCTGGCTGTGACATGTAGATTTCCTCCTCCAAGTCACCGTGAAGGAAAGTTGTCTTCACATCCATCTGTTCTACCTCCAAGTCATAAGCTACTGCGAGAGACAATAGGAATCGAATGGATGTCAGCTTTGCAACGAGAGAGAAGATCTCACCATAATCTATACCCTCCACTTGTGATTACCCCTTCGCAACCAATCTGGCCTTATACTTCTCAATACTACCATCTGCACCAATCTTCTTCTTGAACACCCATTTGCATCCAACAGGTTTCTGTCCAGGAGGCAAAGGCACCAAGTCCCAAGTTTGATTCTTTTCCAAAGAAGCCATTTCTTCCTCCATGGCCTCCTTCCAGGAACCTGCATCCTTCATATCCAAAGCCTCTGATACAGTTCTAGGTTCATCACTGTTAGTGAGCAAAGCATAAGCACAACTAGAATCAAGAAATGTAAAACCAAACCTTTTAGGTTGCTTTCTTATTCGTGTAGACCTCCTCAAGAGCTGAGGTTGAGGTTCAGCTTCTTCTTCTTCTGAGCTTTCAGAGCTGCTAGAGCTCTCCTCATCATCAAGTCCAACATTGTCTTTCTATTCAGTCTTCTCAAGGGTGAGAGGAAACTGAACAACATCCTCTTTCTTTTCTTTTTCTTATGGATGCAAAATAGTGGAAGAAGGTGTAAGCTGTCTGAAGATGACACTTCTACTGTACAACACTTTTTCAACCATGGGATCCCAAAGCTTGTATCCCTTCACATCAACACCATAGCCAATAAAGATACACTTAACAGCTTTGTCCTCCAACTTTGACTGCTTCTCCCTAGGCACATGTGCATATGCCTCACAACCAAAAACACAAAGATGCCTTATTGAAGGCTTTCTACCAGACCACACCTCCATAGGTGTCTTTCCAACAAGAGCTGATGTAGGAGATCTGTTTACCAGATAGCAAGCAGTGGCAACAGCTTCAGCCCAAAACGTTTGTTCTAGACCAGCTCCACTAAGCATACTCCTAGCCTTCTCCATCAGTGTCCTGTTCATCCTCTCTGCAACTCCATTTTGTTGCGTTGTGTATGGAGTTGTCTTATGTCTTTCAATCCCAAGTTCCTTGCAATACTTATTGAATTCTGTAGAACAAAACTCACCACCGTTGTCAGTTCTCAAACATTTAATCTTTTTACCAGTTTGATTTTCAGCAAAGGCTTTAAACTCCTTAAACTTGTTATAGACTTCAGATTTGCTTCTGAGAAAATAAATCCATGTCCTTCTACTATAATCATCTATAAAAGATACAAAGTATACAGATTTTGATAACGAAGGAACATTAACAGGACCAAACACATCAGAATGAATGAGGTCCAACACACCAGAAGACTTATGAAAACTCGAGTAAAACTGAACATAGTTTTGTTTTCCAAAAATGCAATGTTCGCAAAAGTCAAACTCAAGATTACAATCATCTAACCCCTCAACGAGGTTCTTATTTTTCAGGGTACGCAGACCCTTCTCACCAATGTGGCCAAATCTCTTATTCCATAACATTATCTTTTCTACAAGAAATTTAACTTCTAATGCACGATTACAACCATCAGGACTAGAAACAACAGATTTATTCACTACTCGTTCAGATGGTGGGGATGAAGTGACTGCTGCCCTCTTCCTTGAGTCAGAAGAACTATTACATTGTGCAATGCATGCTTCTAGATGAAACAGAGTACCTCTTCGAGTACCCTTAGCAAGCACCATAGATCCTCTAGTCATCTTGCATCCTTCTTTTGAAAAGATAACCTGCACACCTACATCATTCAAACTACTTACAGAAAGCAGGTTCCGTACTAAGCCTGGGATGTGCATAACCCCAGAGATCCCCTTCACTTGACCATCAGGGATTGGATAGAGACTCTTCCATGACCAACGATCTTCAGATGAGAGTCGTCACCCAGATACACCTTTCCACCATCGAACTCCTCATACTTAGTGAACCAGTCTCAATGTGAGGTCATGTGGAATGATGCACCAGAGTCGATTAGCCACACATCATCAAATGCATGGGTTGCCAGGGTTGCGATGAAGGCATCATCGTCATCTTGTGATTTGTCAGAATCTGAATTAGGAGCTTTCTTCTTTTTCTTCTTCTCTTCTTTGCATTCCTTTCGGAAATGCCCGGTCTTGCCATAGTTCCAACAAAGAGCCTTGGACTTTCCAGGAGATTTGGACCTCCCACGAGATTTGGATCTACCCTTCTCAGTTTTCTTATCCTTCTTTTTCCCTTTCTCCTTGGGTCTTCCACGAACTGCAAGGGCTTCTTTGGCTGCCTCAGAAGACTTTCTCCACATCTCTTCAGATAACAGCGAAGAAACCACCTCTTCCATTGTGAATGTGGATGTGGTGCTTCCGATTGCCATGACAAGATGATCCCATGAGTCTGGCAGAGAACAAAGCAGGGTCATACACCAATCCTCCTCCTCCATCTTTACACCAATAGATGTCAATTGTGCAACCAACATGTTAAAGGCATTCATATGTTCAGCCACGGATCCTTCATCCTCCATTCAAAGAGAATACAACTTCTTTCTTAGGAAAAGTTTATTGACAAGGGATTTGGCTTGATACACATCCCCCAACTTCTTCCAAAGGAGTTTTGTAGTGGTCTCTTCATGGACATTTAACAACACAGAATCAGCAAGACTAAGTCTTATGAGACCTTTAGCCTTTTGATCCTTTTGATCCCAATCAGCTTGTGACATTACAACTAGTTTAGTTCTATTCACACTATCCCAAAGGTCTTGGTCAACTAACAAGTCTTCCATCTTGAGCTTCCACAGCTTGAAATTACTGCCGTTGAACTTCTCTACTTCAAACCTTCCTGATGTGCCTACCATCTCCTTGCTGTAATAAGATACATAATGCTCTGCATAGACTCCCACTCAACCTAAGATTAGCTCAAAAAACCCCTACCCAACAACTAGGACCAAAGGTGATCAAACTCTGATACCAACTGAAAGGAAGCAAGGTGTGCAGAAAATGCTTCCTACACTAATCTATTGAGGAGAGGGCTATGCAAATTCAAATTTATCCTAACTATTACAGCAATGTTAAACCATTAACATGAGATATTGCAGAAAAACACAAGAGCCAGAAAGAAGACAGAAGAAGAGAGATAGAGATTTACGGTGGGGAAAACCCTTATCGGGTGAAAAACCCCACACTCAGAAACTTGCATAATGTATTAACAAATCTGAAAGAATGTTTACAATACACTTGTAATGCAAGCTTCAATGGTCTTTGACACTCGTGTCTGGAGTCAATCCGGTAGCATAACAGTACCTGTAAACCTGTGATACAAACTCCATCTCCAAACACCTGTATATATAGAGAAGTAGTACAATGGAGGTAGCTTCTAGAGCAAGTCACACAAGGAACTCGTCCAAATCCATGTGGCCCAATTTCCAAGGCCATAAAACATGCGTATGACACTTGTAAGTGATTCTCTTTCATCCCTTACAACCCCCCAGCTTGGGCATCCCAAATTTACCCAATTAAGGTATGACAAATGCTCTTACAATGTCATAAAATCCGTCATATATGACAAATCTTATAGTTGTAAGAGAATCTGTCATAACTGTCTATTAATAGAAGATTCTCTTACAACCTTGTCATAGTCAAACTTGGGTGCCTACTTCCCCATGCAAGATGCTTTCGGACACTTGTCTTCACCTGTCATATAATCTTCCATTTCTGGCCCTTACATGTCATAGATTCTGTCATAGGAATCTGTCATAACTCTTACGCATCATAAACCTCTTACAACACCTGAAAGATGCCGACACATGGCAAAACTCTTCTACCACAAGATGGAATGCCTATCTCCTCATATGAGGACAAAAAATACATGTGGTCACCTTCCATGTAGGATGACACATCACCGTGCCAACTCCCACAAGCTGACAAAATAGGATTTGCATCCAAAATACAATAATAGGCAAAAAATAAATATAATTATATAATAAATGTTAGAAACTTGCAAAGGTTGAGACACCTTAATTCCCAACAATGCCTACTAGGTACACTTTGCAAAGAGATGATGTGCATGTTGATCAGTATCCCTATACTTCAGATGATTCTAGTGATAAAATAGTTAGATCTAGTAGAAGAAAACATATACATGAATATGGCATGCCAAGAGATTCATGACTGGAGGGGTTAGAAACATATCACAAGAGGCACAAATGAACATCTGAATGCATCAAATATTACAAACATAATAATTTCAAGGGTAGGATCACATCCTAATTCCCTTACCTCTGCACAAAGGGCTGATCTTGAACAAGATGCTTCATTCCATGATGTCAATGTTGCTACACAATCAAAAAATGAGTGTAGGGAAAGAGAAATTGATGAAAGGTTAGATCTTCTTGATCACCTTAGACAAAGATAGAGAATTGCAAGCTCAAATTGATTTGCAATAAGCCTAGCTTGCACAAAATACTCAATAACAAAATCAACCTTAGCATCATAATATTCCTAATCAACCTACAACAAATCAACAACAAGGTAACCAAAATAATATGCGACCTTGTAATAGGAGGCATGCTCAAAGGTTCCCACCACCAATTATTCCCTTAGGAATGGAAACATATAGACAATTGGAGTTCTATGGCATCCAAAATATCCCAATTTGATATCAAATGAGATCAAGGGTAAGGTGTCTAAATTTCAAGGTAATAATTTTGTCACGGGTGAGGAACACCTTAGGAGATTCATCAATGTGACTGATGAGTATGCAATTGAAGACAAGGATGTTATGATGAAGCTATTTGTGTAGTCATTAGAGGAAAGTGAGAAAGAGTGGTACAAAGGTCTTCCAAACATCAACATTGATTCATGAGAGTTTTTAGGTTGTAATATGGAGATAGAATTGATCCTAAATTTGTGATCCATAAATTACAAACAATAAAAAAAGGTATAAATGAGACTATTGGATAATTCAATAGTAGGTTTGTCATGACAATGAGGAAGGTGCCACCTAAACTGAGACCAAATGAATCCATGTGCTTGGTTTTTTATTGTGGAATAGTTGATACAAAATTGGGATATTGCCTTCATGATAAAAACTCTTAAACTTTAAGAGAATCTTATACCATGGAAATCAATATAGAAAGTAACATGAGGACATCTAGAAAACATGTCAAAAGAGTTGAAGTAAGTATTTTAAAGCTAGATGCATCAACCTCAAGCAAACCTCTTACTATTGAAGACAAATTAGATAAGATGATGGGGTCAATGAAATATTTGTCATATCAGGTTGCAAGAAATGAGAAGGGTTTACCTTCTAATAATGTTGCTAGTCACTTCAATGAGGGGAAAAAGTTACATAATAGGCCTTACAATACTGATTGGTCCAAGAGACTGGGACATAATGATAAACAAGTTGTTCCAAGGTAAATAAATCCAAGGGACCAAGACAAGGATACATCTGATCCTTTGAGGAATGATCATGTGAATGTTCAAGATGATGCATTATGGTGTCAGACATCCTTCTTACCTCCTGATCCAACAAAATGTGTTGTTGCAACCAGGATATTAAAGGACAAAGAGTTCCCAAATGAAGAGGGAACACTTAAATATTATGAAGATGTGATGTAGATCAATTTGATGAATCTGAGGAAGATGGATTCTTCCAATATAACTTTAATGACCATCAAGTATAGTATGAATTGCCATCCCATGATTTCCAACATCTCAAAGAGCTAATGTAATAGAGATACAAAAGAGCAAGACCCTCAAATAAAGACATTAAGGCTCTTACTGATGTGACTGTCATACAAGTTCAAATTGAATACCAACTCAGAAATAGGCAAGTAAATACTTGAGGTGACAGTCAAAACATGTAATAACACCGAAAGTGTCAAATACATATACTGATAAAGGAAAACAAAGGCCGACACCGATGCAAGAAAAAATGACACTACAGTTAATAGTGTGAGTAAGACTATAAAAATGTCAGCACAAAAGAAAAGATCACTTGTACTTGATGTCCCTATGCAGAAGATATATGTTCCAAAGAACATAAATGTGAATGTACCAACAGACAAGGTTGGAAATCTAAAGGTGACAAAAGTTGGAAACAAGCATAATCAAGCAAAGAAAAGTCCTCAAGAGGAACAACCTGCAAGCAAGGAAATTAGAAATAATAAGGGTGGCTAGGTAATGCCTTTTATTCCCAACACTCATGCAACAACTATGCCCTTATTCAACCCCTACTTGATTATGTCCCTATTGACATGGCTCTTAATTTGAGCCAAATGAAATTCTTGGTACCATTCCAGGAGATGCTTATAATTCTTGAACATAAGGATATGGTTTTACAATAAAGCAATGTTGTAACCCTATTTGAAGACCAAACAAATCCTTTGGATGATTCTGTAGAAGATACAATTACTAAAAGAAGTGCTTAAGAAATACCCAAGGTCTACCTTGGTACAATATCTGTAAGTAATCCAACCATGGTTGATCCTTTTTATACTTCATTGCTGATAAAGGGATGGTTGGTGCATAACTGCATGCTAGATTCTGGTGCATCAAGTAATGTGATACCTTTATAAGTCATGAACTTGTTAGGCTTGAAGGTTTCTAGGTCTAATGGCAAGTTCTATGCAATGGATTCTAGGGAGGTAAATGTTATTGGAGTTTGCAATGGTGTAGAGGTGCAACTCGTTGCATATCCTGATAAGTGCTTCTTGATGGACATAATCATTGTTAATTGTCTAGTCAAGTGGGGTATGCTATTGTTAAGAAAATGGGCAGCTTCAATAGGTGGTAGTATACAAATAAACTTATCTTATGCCACCATACCAATCAATGGAAAAGAGGTTTAGTTGCACAAAGAAAAGGAAATGTTACATATTATGGAGGACCCATAAAAGACAAATGATGAGTTGCACTATGCAAATAGTGAGCTTGACAACATAATTGTAAAATTCGATGATAATGTTAATAATTGTATTGACCTGACCTCATTCCCAAAGCTTTCTTGCCTTGAAAGCAATGATGTGTGGAAAATATATTTTTATGGTGCCTGTTCACAAGAGGGAAATAATGCAGGTATTGTTTTAATCTCTCCACATGACACATCATATTAGTTCACTTTTACGTTAAATTTTGGATGCAATAATAATGTAGTAGAATATGAGGCTTTGCTTCTTAGGTTGAATATTGCTTCGAGGTATGGAATTAAACATCTTAGTGTATTTGATGATTCTGAATCAATAATATCTTAGGTTAGAGGCTCATATACAACAAAAGAGAAAATATTGAAAATGTATAGGAATATTGTATGGGATACCATTGAGCTATTTGATGCTTTTGGTATCAAGTGGTTGGATATAAATAAAAATGTCATAGCTGATGCACTTGCTATTATGGCTTCAAAATTTGATACATCTTTGTCATAACCTTATTGCACTTATAGTGTTGAATTCCTCACTAGGCGTAGCATTCCTGATAATATATATGGCTGGAAAATATTCAATTATGACAAGCACATATAAGATTTCTTGAATAAAATAAGTGAATTTGAAAACCAATAGATTGATTGGCATCCAATGGTTGAGGTCGAGGATGGAAATGAGACTTTATTTGGAAATGAGATCATTAAGCTCAAGACCAATACTATTTTGAGAGGTCTTGTAGCTCTTGAAAGAATGTTTGATAGTAATGATTGCTACAAGACAAGGAGAAAACCAATCAATGAGGATGATGTAGAAGGAGTAAATGATCTGCATTGGGAAGAGGTTGAAGCTAGCAAAGAAACAATTGCTAAATGGTCTACTGAAAAAGTTCAAGAAGTGTTTCTCATGGTCATATGATGAATTGAAATCTTATAGGGAAAACTTGTTCCACCATACTATTCGTTTAGAATCAATTGTAAAACCATTTAAGCAAAATCAAAAGCCTATTAATCCTACACTAGCCCCTTAGATGGAAAAGAAATTAATGAAGTTGAAGGGGGTGGTATAATTAAAGAAATATGGCATTCAGAATGGGTGTCAAATCTAGTTTTAATAAGAAAGAAGAATGGGGACATAAGGCTTTATGTAGACTTCATAAATTGAAACATTAAGTCCCTTAAGGACAACTACCCATTGCTTAGTATGGCCCATTTTTTGTAGAAAGTGACAGTGTTTGAATTAATGTTGATGATGGATGACTTCTCAAGATACAATCAAGTAATGGTCAAAGAGTCTGAGAAATACAAAACAACCTTCACCACCCCTTGGGGAACATTTGTGTACATGTGAGGATGCCTTTCGGACTCAAGAATGTGGAAACCACCTTTCAAAGGGTAATGGATGTTGCATTTGGAGGGTTGATAAATGAAATCATGGTGGTCTATTAGGATTATTTGACAACCTATTCTAGGGATAGATGTGACCATTGCAAACACTTGGAGTTGATTCTCTAGCGATGCTTAGAGCATGGGACTTCCTTAAATCCTAAGAAGTGCACATTTGGTGTTGAGGAAGGTAAGATTCTGGGGCATATTGTGTCCAAGGATGGTGTACAGATTGACCCAGAAGAGTCAAAGCAATTAAACTCATTCCTCAACCCAAAATAATTGAAGTAGTGTAGTCCTTTGGACAAATTAATTTTGTTAGGAGGTTTGTTCCTAACTTTGCTGAGAAGACAAAGGTAATCTCTAAGGTACCTAGGAAGGGAAAATCAAATGGCTAGGATAAGGAATCAACTGACTCCTTCATGGATATTAAGGATACACTTAAGAAGGCACCAGTATTGGCTAATTTTGATTATTCTAGGTATTTTCAACTATTTTCTTTGGCTTCTTTCTACACCATTATTGCAATGTTGCTTTAGAAAAATGCTGATGGATATAAGCAACCTATTGCATTCTATAGAAAATAACTATATATTGTTGAGTTAAATTACTCCATCGTGGAAAAACATGCATATGCTCTTGTCAAGGCTATTAAGAACTTTAGGCCTTATCTCATAGGATCCAAAATCATTGCATATGTACCTCATACAGGTGTGAGGGCCATCTTTTCTCAGCAAGAAGCTTCTGGAAAGAGGTGTAGGTGGATTGATAAGATCTAGGAATATGATATGGAGGTGCAAACTACAATGCTAGTTAGAGGTCAAGGCCTTTCCAAGATAATGACATATACAAACTTGGATGCAACATATGTACATTATGTAACTTTCAATCCAACACTTCCTTCTTGCTCTTTGAAAGATGATCCTTGGTATAAAGATGTAATTTTCTATTTAGAAAACTTAAGTTATCCTCTAGGTTTGTGACCATCAAAGGAGAAACTTGAAGTTGGCGGCTCAGAAGTATGTGTTGATGTAGGGCCAACTTATCTGGAGAAACCTATATGGATTGCTTCTAAAATGTCTAGATCAGGAGTAGTTTGTCAAGGTCATGAATGAATGTCATCAAAGACTATACGAAGTCATGTCAAAGGTGTACTTGTGGAGATGAGTGTGTGGTAGAGAAGAGAAGAGCGAAAGGAAGAGTAGAAGGATTTGAGCTTTAATGGAACTAATTCAAGCATGGTGACGATGCTATTTACCAGTTCAAGTATGTAATACTTATTTATTGTAGATAGTGTGTCTCTTGTAGGCAGTGAGCCTCTTGTGAGCAGTGTGCTCGAGCAGTGAGCCCTAATTGGCATGAGCCATCTTATTCTTTCTATTCTTCTAATAGAGAATAATATCTTGGGTTAGTCACCCCGTGGTTTTTTCCCTTAACCGGGTTTTCCACGTCAAAATCTTGTTGTCTCATGTGTAGATGTGTTTTCTGCTCTTAATTAATTACATTAAGTTTTCATGATTGATTTATTGTTAATGCAAAGTGAATGCAAGTGTTGAAACAAGAAAAGTTTTGGACAATTGATTCCCCCCCTCTCAGTTGTCTGCCCTAAGTCTAACAATTGGTATCAGAGCCAAGTTCCTTTGAAAGAAGCTTAATCGCTTGAGGAGATCTAGGATGTCATCCTACAAGAAGGATAGTCTAAAGTTCGATGGAACTAACTTTGCTCTTTGGAAAGGTCTCATGGAATGTCACTTGCAGTGCATGGGATTTGCATACTGGTCCATGGTGACAAAGGCTTATGTACCTCCACAGGGTGGTCCGACAACCCTAAATGAAATCACAGATGCTGAAAACAATCTGCAGACCAGAGGGGCTCTTTTAAGCACATTATCTAACTCAGAACTCTCTAATGTTATTCATCTACCAACTGCCTTTGAGATTTGGAAGAAATTGGAACTTTTGCATGAAGGAGACCAGTTTGTTAAATGTGCAAGATTATAGAGTCTAAATGGGAAATTTGAAAGACTAAAAATGAGAAATGATGAAAATATTACCTCTTTTATGCCAAGAGTGAATGAGTTGGTTTGTGGAATCAAAAATGCAGGTGGAACCTTGAGTGAAGATGAGATAGTTGGCAAAGTTCTCAGATCCCTTCCTAAGTCTTATAAAATCAAAGCTTTTGCAATCGAAAAATTTAGAGCTCACACAACAGTCACAAGGGATCAATTGGTTGGTAAGCTAGCTGCTTTTGAAATGGCTGAGTTTGGAGATGATCCTCCAAAGACTGAATCTGCATTCAAAGCAAGTGCCTTGGTAAAATGAAAACAAAGGTCTGATCTGGGAGAAAACTCAAGGAAATCATCATGGTATGAAAATGCAAGAAAAGACTTGGAAGAAGAAGAAGCTGAAACTGCTCATCTTGAAGCTCTTATTGCAAAAAGACTACCAAGAGGATCTGGTAAGTATGAGGGAAAATTACCTTTTAAGTGTTTTAACTTCAATAAGATTGGTCATTTTGCATCAAGGTGTCCGGAAAGATTTTCTAGGCCAAACAGTAATAGACCAAGATTCCAGAAGAATTGTTACTATGCTCATGAAGGAGATGATGGAGTAACAGATGATGAATAAGAGAAAGAAGACAAATCTGGAAGTGACTGGGTGTTCATTGCCATCAAGGAAGAAGATCCAATACCCTCTGAATCCGTAAATCATAAAGCCTTGGCTACCCAAGTTGAAGAAAAGGATGATTGGGTCATTGACAGTGGTTGCTCTCACCACATGACAGGTGACAAAAACAAGTTTATAGATTTGGAAAGGTATGAAGGAGGAGTGGTAAAGTTTGGTGATAACTCTACAGGTAGAATCAGACGTAGAGGAACTATTTCTTTTGATGGAAAGAACAAAACCGGTAATGTATTATATGTTGAAGGATTGAAACATAATCTTCTCAGTGTGGGATAGTTGGTGGACAAAGGCTATGATCTCAGATTCAGGAATGGGAAGTGCAAAATCTTTGAAAGTTCTAGAATAGATATTGCATCAGGTACCCAAACAAAAGGTAACATCTTTCACTTAGCTGGTACTGGTAAAAGTTGCTTATTTGTTCAAATCGATTAGAGTTGGTTATGGCATAGAAGAATGTGTCATGTGAACTTTGATAATATCATCAAGATAAGTAATACTCAGGCTGTAAGAGATCTTTCAAGATTGGTAAAACCTACAAATAGTTTGTGCAAAGAATGTCAGTTGGGTAAACAAAGTAGAATCTCATTCAAAAGCAAGGAACAATCTTCTACTGGATTATTAGACTTGGTTCACACTGACTTATGTGGTCCGGTAAGAATCAGGAGTGTGCAAGGGGATATATACTTCATGTTGCTAGTTGATGACTATTCCCGGATGATGTGGGTGACCTTTCTGAAAGAGAAATCAGAAGCTCTTGAGAAATTCAAAATGTTCAAGGCTATGGTGGAAAATGAGACCGGATTAAAATTAAAGTGTCTGAGGTCTGATAGAGGTGGAGAATTCACATCCGGTGAGTTCATAAACTTTTGTGAGAAACATGGAATAAAGAGACAGTTGTCTGCCCCTAGAACTCCACAGCAAAATGGAGTTGTTGAGAGAAAGAACCGGACCATCCAGGAAGCATCTAGGACCATGATGATGGAAGCAAATGTTCCTCAAATCTATTGGAGAGAAGCTGTCAACACTGCAGTCTACACTCTCAACCGAGTTCAAATTAGAAACTATACTGGTAAGACTCCCTATGAACTCTGGTTTGGCATTACTCCCACTGTGAGATACTTCAGAGTTTTTGGTAGCAGATGTTACATTAAAAGGGATGAAGATCTAGGAAAGTTTGATGCTAGAAGTGATGAAGGAATATTTTTGGGTTATTCTACTCAAAGCAAAGCATACCGGTGTTACAACAAGAGACTGAGAAAGGTTGTAAAGAGTATAAATGTGAAGGTTGATGAAGAAATTGAAAGACCCTCAAGAATTCTTGAACATGATGAAGATGATCAGAATGGTGTTTAGACTCAAGGTATCCAAGTCTCTTCTGAGAAACAAAGTCAAGTTGATCCGGTAAGACAGGAAGAAGAGATAAGTCTCAATGAGACTGATTAAGAGTTAGAAGTACAGAGACTCCCAAAATTCCAAGGTATGTAACTCTAAACCACTCTGAAGATCAGATCATAGGTGACAAAAACAAAGGGGTGCAAACAAGGAGGAGAATTGCTCAAAATTTAGATGAGTATTGTCTAATTTCAAAGATTGAACCTAAGACAGTAAATGAAGCCTGCAATGAAGAAAACTGGACTAACGCAATGGAGGAAGAACTGATGTAAATTGAGAAGAATCACACTTGGGATCTTGTTCCCAGACCAAGAAACAAAAATGTGATTGGAACCAAATGGGTCATCCGGAACAAATTGAATGAAGCCGGTGAAGTAATTAGAAACAAGGCTAGATTAGTTTGCAAAGGTTACTCTCAAATAGAAGGAGTTGATTTTGAAGAAACTTTTGCTCCGATGGCAAGAATTGAAGCAGTCAGATTATTTCTTGCATTTGCTACCTTCAATGATTTCAAGGTGTATCAGATGGATGTCAAATCTGCCTTCCTAAATGGTAATTTGGAAGAAGAAGTGTATATGGAGCAACCGGATGGATTTCAATTGTCTGATCATAGTGACATGGTCTGTAAATTAAAAAAGGCACTGTATGGACTGAAGCAAGCCCCAAGAGCTTGGTATGAAAGATTGGATAAGCATCTCTTGAAGATTGGTTTCAATAAAGGTACTGCTGACAGTAATTTGTATTTCAAAATTGATCATGAAAATATCTTAATTGTTGAAGTATTTGTTGATGATATTATTTTTGGAGGAAGAGATAGTATGTGTAAAACTTTTTCAAATCAAATGAAAAGTGAGTTTGAGATGTCAATGCTTGGAGAAATGAATTTCTTTTTGGGTATACAAATTACTCAAACAAAGAAAGGAATCTTCATCTCTCAGTCAAAATATGTGAAAGAATTGTTGAGGAAATTTGGGATGGAAGACTCAAAGCTAATGAACACTCCAATGGCAACCGGATGCAAGTTAAGCAAAGATGATGACTCTCCCAAGGTTGATCAGACAAAATATAGGTCAATGATTGGAGGACTATTGTATCTCACTCAAACTAGACCAGATATTATGCAGGTCGTTGGTCTTGTTGCTAGATTCCAAGCTGATCCTAGAGAATCTCATGTTATGGCAATCAAGAGGATTTTTAGATATCTAAAGGGGACAGTTGAGTATGGTCTATGGTATCCTAGAGATCATGATTTCTCTCTTCATGCATATACAGATGCAGATTGGGCAGGAGATGTGGATGACCGGAAGAGTACCAGTGGTGGAGCATTCTTTTTGGGAAAAAGATTGGTTTCTTGGCTAAGCAAGAAACAAGATGCAATATCTTTGTCTACAACTGAAGCAAAATACATTGTAGCAGCAGGTAGTTGCACTCAAATCTTATGAATGAAGCAGATGCTAAGAGACACTAAAATAGAATATGAGGAGCCTATCACAATTTTCTGTGATAATTCAAGTGCAATAAATATCTCTAAGAATCTGGTGTTGCATTCCAAGACCAAGCACATATGTATCAAGTTTCATTTTCTGAGAGAGCAAGTGAACAAGGATGAAGTCAGGTTGGAGTATGTGCCCTCCAAGGATCAGATTGCAGATATCTTTACTAAACCTCTTCCCAAGGACTCTTTTGAGTATCTTAGGGAGAAGTTAGGGGTTATTGCCCCTCCAGTGATGAACTAGGATGCACTAATGTGCATCAGTCTGGTGGATATCACAGTCATATCTTGTGGTCCGGATTGGTGTTGGGGAGCTGCTAATTAGGGGGAGCAGCAAGTGTGATTATCAAGTTGCAAGTATGGGCCCTTTGCCATTGATGTCAAAGGGGGAGAGAAGACATGTAAAAAACAAGTGGTTGATGATCAAAGGGGGAGCAGTACAGGAAGAGAAGACATGTGAATAGTTGTTGTTGATAGGGGGAGCTATGACAGTAAGGAGAAGTTCTTGTCTTGATGGTTTTTCACATAATATGTTGCCATCAATGACAAAGGGGGAGATTGTTGCAAGTATGGGCCTAACCGGTGTTGTCATTGATGTCAACATACTTCTGTTACATCAGTAATAAGGAATGGATGAGTTATTTGTTGAGGATACTGAGAAAGTCAATCTCAGTTAGGAACAGTGAAGAACAGTGATGAGAGTAAGGAAATAGCTCAAGACAGGTTGAGGATCAGAAGATGCAGATTAAAGGGTTTATGGATATGAGTCTTAGGAGGTTCCAGTTAAGATTTCAGAGGTCCGCATGAAGATATGAAGAAGTTGTGATCGATCAAGTAGAACCGGTTCTGGGAGATGCTTAGGAATGACAGAGTGTTATAGAAAGGTCTGGTGAGATCCGGAAGTACATTATCATGTTCTACGGATTGGAAGGAGTGTTGGGGGAGTCCTTGTGATGTGTCATCTCGATTTGTTCATGGTTTGAAGGTCCGGAAGAATCTACTCCTTTGTGACAGTCATGACAGACTGTGTTCTTGAGGCACCGGATGTAGGAGAGAAGAGATTTGAGTAATTAGAGGAAGTGCGGATGTACCTGGTCATTCAGGCAAGCTTGTGAAGGCTCTTGGATCATGTTGAGGTTGTTTTGTCAGTCCGCATTAGTGTTGGAGTCTGGAATTGGAGATATACTTCCAGATGAAGGTGCTCTTCCTCAGGCTGGCCGACTGAATGAATTATTCATCTTGCAGATGTTCTTGTGGATGTTTGCTGACTTAGATGGTTGTTCCTAAGTTGATGTCATGTATAAATAAGGGATTGCAAAGTCATGTCAAAGGTGTACTTGTGGAGATGAGTGTGTGGTAGAGAGGAGAAGAGAGAAAGGAAGAGCAGAAGGATTTGGGCTTTAATGGAACTGATTCAAGCATGGTGACGATGCTATTTACCAGTTCAAGTATGTAATACTCATTTATTGTAGATAGTGTGTCTCTTGTAGGCAGTGAGCCTCCTGTGAGCAGTGTGCTCGGGCAGTGAGCCCTAATTGGCATGTGCCATTTTATTCTTTCTATTCTTCTAACAGAGAATAATATCTTGGGTTAGTTACCCCGTGGTTTTTTTCCCTTAATCGGGTTTTCCATGTCAAAATCTTGGTGTCTCATGTGTAGATGTGTTTTCTGCTCTTAATTAATTACATTAAGTTTTCATGATTGATTTATTGTTAATTCAAAGTGAATGCAAGTGTTGAAACAAGAAAAGTTTTGGACAACTGATTCACCCCCCCTCTCAGTTGTCTACCCTAAATCTAACAGAAACCCCATATCAAACAATTTTTCTCCAGGTCTTTTGTAATCCTTGATTTAATTGTTTCTGTAAACTACCCACCGAAAACTTGAACTTTTAATATCTCTCAAACCTGAAGGCATTATGATCTAAAAAATTGCCATATTAGGCAAAATAAAGTCACAAACATCCCCATAAAAGGATTTTGCATTATCTTTCATGGATTTTGAGATTTACTTGTTTCTACAAATCTCGACGAATTGGACAACTGCCTTCAAGAATTTGACTAAAATAATGATTGATCCTCCTTCAAATTGATGCTCCTGAATTAGATTTAATGCAAAAAATGGACATGGACCAAGTCAAAGATGAGATTTCAACAATGGGTAATCACAACAACTAGTGCGGGAAACGTACAACTCTATCAATTTGTGACAAAAGTGATTTGATGGAGTTCAATGCGTGACAACGCTTGTAGTTTTGACACAAAAAGTTTAAAATAAGGTTAATAGCTGGCTCTAACTAGGGACAAGGACTGCAAATGACACAACGAGGAACCCAAGATTTCTGGTTAAGAATTAGTGCTTTAGCTATTGGGTAATAGAGTCAATTGGAACCGACACATCACATTGGGAAAACAGAAAGACATGAACAAAACAAAAATGAGATGAACAACAAAAGACACAAAAATTGAAAGGGAAAACCAAAAAAAAAAGAACATGGGTAATTAACCTATGTACAAGGTAAGTGATTCCTACCTTAAACTACTCTAGGATGATCACGTGAACCCATTAACAAGTTGAGAAAAATATGACCCTTTGTAGAATAATGGACGACAGTTCCAAGGAGTGCCAATAAACCTAACTGCCAGCTTGTAATTATTGTGATAAAAGCATGCAAAAATGCTTTGAATGAGCTATTATGCCCAAACAACCATTCTTCATCATAAACCTTTGAATACTACCAGATTACATTGACATCTCTCTGCATAATATCACTATGATCCTCTCACATAGCACTGAATATACCAATGTTACTTATTTCAATGTCCTTTTGAATACTTGAATTTGAAGAGATAAAAAAAGGAAGTGGACATTCCTCTTGTAAATTGTGAGGTGAAGAGACCTCTGTACTTGTTGATGTTAAATCCAGTTTGTGGATGTCAACTTTTAAGAGCATAGGATCATTTTTGGATATAATATTCTCTTCTTCTTTTTTCACGAGGAATTCAAAGAATTCTTTATCCATAGAAAATGAAAGAGGAGAAGAAGATAATGAGTTAGTACTTCGAGAACCTTCTGTTGGATTGCTTTCATCTGAAATCACTACAGGATTAAGGTAGACACCTTCACCATAGAGGAAATCATCATTTGAAGCTTCCAAACACCAACTTGGAATATAATCAATACGAGGAGGCAAATCATTATCAATCTCACTAGTTTCAACCATTAGATTGTCTAATTTTTCATGTATTTCTTTGTCATTATGTATTTCACATGATGAATCAACATGATAAGAAATAATAGGTTGACATGAAGCTACAAGAGTTTGCACATAATATCTTCAAAGCAAAAAGATTCAAAAGTAGGGTGATCTATTACCTTTCCTCATAGGGTTTCATCTTCATAATCTTCATCAAAAAACTTGAATGCTTTGTATTCAGATTGCATACAAGACAAAATACAAAGTTTTATCTGTTCATTTTCCTCCACCTTGAGTTGACCTTTAACTTCCTTTTCAGCTTCACAAATCAGTGAGTATTTTTCAATATCCTTAAAGGTAAATACTTTCATTTTTGAAGAAAAAGAAGACCTCTACAAAGGTTCATTTGTATCTACCTCTTTATTTGTTATAGCTGGAAAAGACTATCCAATAGTTGTTGGAACTGAAATGGAATCAGCTGCCAAATTTTGTGACTGAATGCAATGATTACCAGTATTTTCCCTAGGGATGAAAGAATCATTATCTCTTTAATTTTCAAGAAATGTTTCTGATTCATTGTTGCTGTCCTCAACATATAAATGATAATTTTTTGCATTTTATGTAGCATAAGATTTAATTGTTGAGGGAACTAAATCACCTTGAAACAAATCCTCTTCACCTAGAACTATTAGATTTAAACAAACATCTGAAGGAGGCATTAATTTCACCCTTTTTGCATTAAAACTAAGTTGCATATAAGCTTGCTCTTTAGGATGATAATTCTAATTTGGTATAGAAGACCTCATTATTTATTCATTCTCTGAAACCTCCTGGGTATAATTATTAATGCATTTTTCTTTCAACAAGCCAGACAAAATCAAATCATCTTCTATTTCAATAGCTTCTTTTTGTGCAATGTCAAGATTGTGTACCTTATTCCACTTCAGGAGAAATCTAACTTCAAGGTGTAATGTAACAATAAAGGTATATACTTGATTATCTTTATTTGGTTGGTCTATTTGAGGAGTCTTCTTTAAAGATAGATTGAACCGTCCCACAAACTGTCTTATAGGTTCATCTCTTCTCTTCTAAATTTTGAAAAATTGAGATAAAAGTGCATGTGTCAACCAATGATTTAAATCTTGCAATAAATTTTATCTTCAAGCTATCCTAGTTTGTAATGCATCTGTCCTTCAGATGTTGAAACCATTCTATAGCAGGTCCAACAAGGCTTTCAACAAATAGGCACAAAAACACATCTTCTTTGGTGACTCGCAAAATTCAGAAAGCAATTGTGAATGCTAGAATGTGACTATCAACATCATGTGAGTTCTCTCCAGTGAATTCTAGAAAATGCTTCTGTGATCCAACAAGTAAGGTTGTGTATTGAGCCAAGGCTAATGGGCCAAAGTGAGCTCCCCATGGCTAGGATGGATTTGATTTCATGATGTAGGTCTGAAAATAATGGCAGTAGGTATCTCATTTCCCCAGCGGTCACCAAAAATCTGTTGGAGAACAAATTTGTCGCTGTGATTATCACTTTCAAAACTAACTATGTTTGCCCGAGAGGTAGTGACAAATGTACCAATAGTTGGAGAGATCACTATGGAATAGCGATCTTCCTCTGCGTTTAAGAGGGGCAAATCCCTAGTATGATAAAATTTTGGGTTTTTGTGGTATTTAACCCGAAATACTAAAAGGCAAAAAGGCAAAAACTAATGGAAAAGATTTACTGAAACCCTAGCGGCAGACACAAGAATACCCACTAGGATTTCATGAATTTATTTAAAACTAACAAAACACACACCATGAAATTAGAAACTAGGTTTCCAGATTTATGCGATGGGTTTCACAATAAAATATATAACATGGCAATAATGGAAGAACAACACACAAATTTCAACATATCTGAACAACATTAAATAAGGATACCAAGATTATAACTATATATTCGTACGCATATTACACAGTATGCAAATGTTCTAACAGATGACCCAAAATTCACACAATGATACAAATAGATTATTGATTTAACACAAGAAAAACTAGTAATAATAGTATAGAAAACACCCAAAAACACAAGGATTAAATGCTTCCTCTATTACTTTATTAAAGTCACACAACTTCGTAAACCCTTCTGTACAATGCGTGAATCTAGAAACCCTCTATATTTCCCGCTATGAAAACATTACCTTCAGAGTTTTCCAGCTCATAACTAACTCGTAACTATTTCTTTTTCACTTTGGGGTTTAAAGGATTTATAAAACATTATTATCTTCTAACTTACACACTTTAGAAAAGCGGAGTTACAAACATTAGAACAATGACTTTATAAATAAATATTAAGTCTATATCGAAAGTTGACAAGTATATGATTGTCAAGACATTTCGTCAAACATTTTACATGTACCAACTACCAGTATACATTTATTTTGTTTGCAATTGTTTCCACCAATATTTGATTTCCATTCTCATTTGGCACCATAAAATTACCATCCTCTAAAGCTTCAGAGAGTCAAGTAAATCATGGATCTTTGCATGAACATCTGCCACTTTGACTCTAATGTCCTTACATGCTCAAGAAGTGATAAGCCCAAATAATCAACTTTGAAAAAAACAACCACAACATCAACCTTCTGGTGCACCTTCAGATCAACATTTTCCTCTGATTTGTGTCTCTTTTTAGACATTGTCGTCCCTGGTATCCAAACCACTACTTGCATTCTCACTTCCACCAATACTACCAGCACAACAATATCGAAGTGGGGATATTCACTGTTTGGGCTATCCAAAGTTTCGTCTCTTTGAAATCCTAGTTCAACACCTTTTTTAGTACTGTAGATACATTTACACCAGCTGAGTATATGTGACATCAGAAATTCTCTAATCTCATATTGCTGGAAGAACTTTCTGAGGACTGCCTTGGGTACCCTGGAGGAAAAGATATTACACTCACAGTTTGCTATAACTCTTAGAAGAATCTGCTCAGGTCCAACACTGTATGATAGAGGATAATTCATGTGTGCATCTCTAATTAGTGCATAAAGGTCTAATATCTGTAGTAAGGTTGTATGGTTGGTGGCTGTGCATAGAAAGTTGGATAAATTTACAAGTATATACTGCTCCAATGAAGCTAAAACTTGGTTGTCTCCTGCAATTCTATCTCCATATAGATGACTTGTATGCAAGATTGAAATTATAGCAGATTGATTGCAAAGAAGCTCAGAGCTGTAGGAGTTTATGTACCCAAGTAAAAGGAGTAAGTCAATGAGATTCAAGGGTAAGTTGCAAGAAGCCTCTCGAACAACCTCCCCCATCCCATTTCCAGCCAGTTTTTGGTTTCATCTAGAGAAGTTTCTTTAAAGAGAAAATGAAATGTTTTGGAGAAGTGCATGAGTTGTTTCTTCATTTTCGCTCATTCTGCTAATTGATGACAACTGGTAAATTTCACATATATTAACAAGGTTTGCCTTGATTTCACTATCAGAAGTTTTGTTTGTTGTTGGTATCTAGTGTGAATATAAAGGCTTCTTTAAATAAATAGTGGGAATTCAACATGTTTTTATCATATTTACTATCACAAGTAGATGAAATCACATTCTTTTGGATAACAAGAATTGAATTCACAGCTGAGCCTTTGATGGCATGGCATGAAGGTGTCTTTAGCAAAGCTATAAAGGTTGAACATACTGCATTGAAATCCTTTAAAGATAGGCCAACATACGTATCCATATGAAACACATACGTATCCATAAATATTAGCACTTCTCAGATGGTCCTTAATAAATCCAATGGCTATTCCAAAGCGTTTTTTTTCAAAAACCAAATGCAATCCCTAACTCTTCGTATTGGTGACAGAGAAATAACTATTTTTCCTTCTCTTTGACATCGTTAAGATGAATATTCATACTCTGTTCAAATGTTCCCATTTTGGCTCGCAGGTACTGAAGGATGCTGGAAAAGGTTGTGGAATCTGACTTCACACCTACATATTAGAATTTGCTTGAGGCCTTCAAAAGTCCTCCCAAGATATTATTATGTTTGTAGTTTTCTATCATTGCGCCTCAAGATACCACATTTCTTCAAGGCATCTATCAAACAATCCATATTCCTTGTATATGTCTTCACATTTTTCATACATGTCTACCAGGATGGTTGCAACTAGAGTACCTGACAAAAAACCCCCTTTCATATGCTTTGATGGACACCCATACCTTGTTTTAAAACGCCATACAGGCTGTGAACTAGAGGATGATGGCAAAAGTTGAGAAATCTGGATTAAACCTGCTTATTGCATTTTCTCAAAAGTTTCTAAAGCCTTTTCAACAAATGCAATTTGTGCATATCTTGCAATCATTGCAGTCCATGAGACTACATTTCTTCGAAGGATTCTTTCAAACAGTTCATTTGCCTTGCCTAAGCTTCTAGATTTGTAGACATGACTATGAGGGTACTTGAAACAACAATCTTTGACAGAAATCTCCTTTCCATTTTGTTTTACTGGACGCCTCAAACCTATTTGAAAGCTCCCATTAGGGCACAGACGAGGAGGATACTGGAAATAATGGTGTTCGCTGAAACACATTTCGTTTGAGGAATTCTGTGAAACACTTCTCGTGCCTTATCTATGCTTCTGTATTTCCATCCATGGTAGCCTATAACTCTTCAATGGGGCAGGAAAATGACATTGTACAAGGGTTTTTGGAGGCTGAGAGGAGCTTAGAAACAAATTAGAGCAAAAAAAAGAGTGTCAAGTCTTTGATAGGTTGTGAGAACCTACAAAACCTCTGAAAACACAATTTTGAACGCCTTTAAAGAGGAATGTCGGGGTTAGGGAGGTTTTCACAACCAAGAGAACCTTCAAAAAGGTTCTTATTCATCTCCAAGCCTCCGAAAACATGAATTAAAAAGCCTTCAAAGAGGAATGTCGAGGTTAGGGAGGTTTTCACAACCAAGAGAACCTCTGAAAAGGTTCTTACTCACCCCAAACTTCCAAAAATGTGAATTAAAAAGCCTTCAAAGAAGAATGTCGGGGGTTAGGTCCTTGAGACTTAAAATTTGAAGACTTTAAAATCCAACACATCCTCATACCTCTGACGAAGAGTATTTTTAGGCTCTTCATTTGATTTTTCAACTTGGAGAAGTGAAATTAAACTTGAAAAGTGCCCGAATTCATTTCCGAAAACCTTATAAAATTTACCGAACAAATCTGCCAACCCGACAAATGAAGATATATGCATAATTTTTTATTGGAATGATGTTTTCTTCTAAAAACTTTCATGTCTTCAATAATGACTTCATGAAACCCCCTATCAAATGGTTTTTCTCCAGCTCTACGAAAACCTCGATTTAATTGTTTCCGTAAACTACATGCTGAAAACTTGAACTTTTAATATCTCTCAAACCAAAAGGCGTTATGATTTGAAAACTTGCCATATTAGGAAAAATATAGTCATGAACAGTCCTGTAAGAGGATTTTGCACCATCTCACGGATTTCAAGATTTAATTGTTTCCACAAATCTCGACGAACTGTACAACTACCTTTGAGAATTTGACTAAAGTAATGATTGATCCTCCTTCTAATTGATGCTCTTGTATTATATTTAATGCAATAAATATAAATGGACATAGACCAAGTCAAACATGATATTTCAACAATGGGTAATCAAAACAACTAGTGTAGGAAGTTCATGCGACGCTGTCAATTTGCAACAAAAGCAACTTGATGAAGGAGTTCAACACGTGATAACGCTTGTTGTTTTGACATGAAAAGTTTAAATTCAATGGTGTCAAAACGAGGTGAATATGACTTAGAAGGCTTCTTGAAAAGGATGTTAGGAAATAATAGAATGTCATGAGCAAGGTGTATTGCTAGTAGTGGGTTTGTGCAACTTGCAAGTTTCCCTACCTTAGTTTAGTCTCCTAAACTTATCATGAGATGTGCCAAGTTTTATGATCCTCAAACCAAAAGGATCATAGGTATTGCAAACAAAGTGTTTCTTCATCTTAGCCTTGGTAGCATTGCAAAAAACCTTCTAGATTCCTCATCATGAGGAGGTAATAATGTCGAATATTGCTGATGGACTTGAGTTTTACAACCTTGATCCAAATTTGTTTTTGAATGCTCTAAACAAGAATTGGTTAATTAAAACAAGGATTTTTGCCTCAAAACTATCCAAGACACTTTTGAGAAGTGACTTTCAATTAGAGATCAATGGCTTGAGTACTCTCCTGAATAGAGTAACGGGCTCTCCTAGTGCTAGATAATTGCAGCCATGGATGTTTAGATTGATTAAGATCATTTTGGAAAACAAGCAAAGGATTGATTGGGTCACCATTCGTAGTGACAATCTTCACAAGAAGCTAAATAGTTCCAAGACTCAAGAATATTTTACATGTCTTCTTATATTGTGTATCTAATGCCTAAGAGAGCAATTTTTCTTGGATTGAGTAAAATTGGGACATTTGGTGTTGGAGAAGGACATAAAAAGATATGAGTTCTATCTCTAGTTAGAATTCAAAGAAAGCCAAAAACAATTTAAAAAAGTCAATGATGCCTTTGTCTTCTTTCTCATTAGACGAATGGAAGGAGACCTCAATAAATGCATCTCCCTAGAAAATATTGCAACAATTGCAGAGTGGGGTAATTGGTTCATTCAATTTCCTACTTTCACATACATTAGGATTGGAGGATTCACATGTGCCCCATATAGGTTACTAAAATATGCAAGTGATAAGGTCGTTCTACTTGAGTTGACGAGACAACTTTGTGAAGTGCACAAGATTTTGTCTAAAAAACACAGAATTGGTGTAAGATTTCCTATCACTATCGACTCATATACTTGTTTTTCCTTGTTCAATGCCAAAGGATTAGATGATGAATTTTCTAAGTTGAATTTGTACATTCATGATAAAAGATCTTCTTTTTGATCCTAAAGGGAGATAAATTTGTTGGCTCTATTTATAAACATAAATTTAGCTTAGAAGATTTCTAGGCAGATTATGGTAATGAACATGCAACTAAAAGAAGAGTTACTCCTTTTTAGATTAGAGAATGTGGGGTTCCTAGGGTGCCTAATGAAATATTATATGATGGAAGTGTTTTGAGTGATAGTTATAATAAAACTTGAGAGGTTTTTAAAATGCCCATTCCACTTGTAAATTGGTCTCAAGAGGAAGAAAATTCATTGGAAGATTTAAGCAAAAATATCATTGATAATTGTCTAGCATGACATAAAAAGAAGGAATTGAAAATTGTGACTAAGAGAACCACATGGAGTGGTTAGACTTCAAAGGGATATCCTAGAAAAAGGCAAAGAACTGAGGTGAAGAAGAAATTGTTAGACTTAGGGCACACAACTGAGAAGGCGGGGGTGAATCAGTTGTGCAAAACTTTCTCCAATTAAACACTTAAATCTTCTTAGTGATTAGGAATATATTAATCATGAACCATAATGCATTCAAATCAAGAGCAGAAACACATCAACACATAAGACACCAAGATTTTGACGTGAAAAACCCGGTAAAGGGAAAAACCACGGGGTGATTAACCCAAGATTGTATTCTCTGTTAGAAGAATAGATAGAACAAAATGGCACATGCCAATTAGGGCTCACTGCCTACAAGAGACACATTGTCTAGAAAGAAATAAATATCACATACATGAAATGGAGAATAGCATCTTCACCATGCTTGAATTAGTTCCATTTAAGCCCAATACTTCTGCTCTGCCTTTCACTCTCCTTCTCGCTACAACACTCTCGTCACCACAAGGACAACTTCAAACTAACTTCATAATCCCTTATTTATACAAGGCATCAACTTAGCAATGATCATCTAATTTGGCAAACATTCATAAGATCATCCACCAGATGGATAACTCATCCGGTTAGCCTGTCTCAAGAAGAACACCATCATCAGGAAGTTATTCTTCAATTGCGAGCTCCAACTTCAATGCGGACCACCAACATGAACTAGACATGATCCAAAGACCTCCACAAGCTTGCCTAAATCACCAAGAACATCCACACTTCTTTTGCTTACTGAAATCCTTCTCTCCTTCATCCAGAACCTCAAGAACACAGTCTATCATTACTGTCACAAAGGAATAGATGCTTGCGGACCTTCAAACCACGAACCAATAGAGTTGATACACCACAAAGACTTCGTCAGCACTCCCTTAAATCCACAGAACAGGAAACTTCATTTCCAGATCTCACTGGACCTTTCTTGTTACACTCTGTCACCTCTGAACACCTACCGGAACCAGTTTTACTTGAGCCGCCAGAACTTCTTCATATCTTCATGCAGACCTCTAAAATCTCTACTAGATCACCTACAGACACATATCTACAAACCCTTTAATCTACATCCTCTGATCCTCATCCTATCTTGGACTTTTGCCTTACTGTCATCACTGTTCTTCACTATTCCTGATTGAGACTAATTTTCTCAATACCCTCAGCTCACAGCTCATCCAAACCTTATCATTAATGCAACATGAGTATGTTGACATCAATGACAACACCAGTTAGGTCCATACTTGCAACAGAAAGATCTAGTAAAATCAACATTGCTCTAAATTGAGTGTCATGGACCTAGAATTGGAGGAAGAAATTGAAGAGCAAACACTCCAAAGGAAGAAGGTTCCAAAGTACAAATTCAAGGTTGGAGACTCTTTTGGAGTGGGACATGAAGAATAACTAGCTACTAAAATTTCTACCTCTCTACAAAGACAATTTCTAATCCAATCATCTATTCAGTTTCCTTTGCAAGTCCTTGTACAAATACCCCTCCAAATTCCTTTGTAATCTCCTATCAAAACATTCTCTTCTCCTTCTTTGCATCTATCTCTTATGTTTCCTTTGCAAGATCTAACTCCCCTTTCTCCTACACATGTTCCTCTATAAGAAGAGATGATTGATCTATATACCTCACCTGCAATAGAGCAAACTCTTGATAATCTTGTCTCTAAAGAGAAATCACCCACCCCATCCTCAAAGAAGACTCATCCCCAATTCATACTTCCGTCTCCTACACCTATACAAGATGAAGAACAATCAAAAAAAGGTGAAGGACAAGTATGACAAAATGAGGAAGAGGTAGAGCAAGATAATGAAGAGCAAATGAATTGAGATGAGAAATAAACATTGCAAAATGTGGAGGAGATAGAGCAAAAAGGAGATTTGATGAAAGATGCAAAATAACTGATGAAAGATGTTGAGTGGATAATACAAGGAGATTCATGTCAAGAAGAAAATTCTCAACAAGAGGATTTGACTTTGGTCTTAGTTTCCACCTAGTTGGATGTCATTATTAAAAAGAGAAAAAAAGTTTTAAAACCATTATCTAATGATTTTTCATTTATTTCTTCTATGATTGATAAACCAACTCCTAGCAAGAAGCCTAGGGTCATTTATTTCATTTCTATAGATGCATAGAGTTCAAGAATTGTTGAGATTATAACTCCTATAGTAGATAATGTATACGCCTAAAAATGACACGATTCGGTCTAGATAAATATTCTTAATATTTATTCCCTTCTTATTCCTCTATCAATAAATAAATAACCAAATTTATTTATTTGATTCATATTCTTCCAACAATTAAATAAAATCCTTTATTTAATTCAATTCTTTCCAAAACAATTAAATAATTCTTAATTATTTAATTAAATCAATTCATTCTTCCAAATTTGAATAAATCAATCAAATTCATTTAAATCCTTTCAATCTTCAAAAATAAAATACAACCAAATATTTTATTTATTCTTCCAAAATCATACACAACAATTAAATAAATTTTATTATTTAATTTGTTTTCTTATCTTCTAAATTAAATAATACCAATTATTTAATTTGTTTCTTCCAATAATATCTTCTCTAAATTTAAATAAATCAAATATTTATTTAAGTTGCTTTTTCTTATAAATTGAGTTATTTCTAAATATAATTCAAGCTTTCTTGCACATGCAATTAAATATTCCTAATATTTAATAAAGCAAAATATCTTCTTATTCTCATGCAAATCTATTCTTCTTGTTTTAAATCACTTAACTGATTATTATATTATTTTAAATGCTTTAACTCATTCTTCTATTCTTAGCAAATCCTCTCATGCAAAAGCAAGCAAGACACATGTCTTCTTCTTATTTGTTGCATGTTCCTCAACTATTCTCAATCATTGATCTTATCATTCTCTCTATACCGTTGATCTCTTTCCTCTCAAGTCTATAAAAGAAACCTCATTCTTCCATTCTATTCATCCAAGCTTTAGCATCGTTACTCTGCCGGAATTACAGCGTGCCTTTGGCACCTTCGTTATTCCTTCATTGCTTATGATCGCCTTTTGTTACCTACGCACTACACATCATTACCATAGCCATTCACTATCGACATTCTTGAACGAAGCAAGGAAGTGCTCTCTGAGGGCATCATTCGTACATTCAAAGAATGATTTATGATAGGTGAACAATGGAAGTTTTGATCTGAGGAAGGTTTGCATTGTGTTATTCATTGCTTTATTTGATTAATCTCCTTAGTTTCACTATTCCATTGAGTTTGGGTATCTTTTATTGTTTATTCATTGATATTCATTGTTGACCCAATTTACTGATGCAGAGTGAAACGCAACGGAAGCTAACTAACAGGAAGGAGGAGCCAATTATACAAACAGCCTGATAAAAATCCCTATCGGCTCAGCATCATCATCATATTTCCTGTAAACACCAACATCATCATCATATTTCGGATGAGCAGAATTATCCTCCTGCCGACTACTGTTCACCTCCTCCTCCTGTCGCCTATCATCATCATCATGATATTCAACGGGTGCAAACATCCTCCGGTTGCACTATTCATCGGGCGCCAAACACTAGCGGCATCATCATGATATGCGACACCACCTTCGTCAGCAGGATATCCAAATATCCGGTTGCTCCAAATATCCTGATGACGATCACTTCAACACCTTGCCTTCGATGCTCTGATAGCCGAGGATACAAGCAACAGCATCATGATATGATTTGTCCGGTTCCCTCGAAACCTCCTGATGATGTTAATACAACTTCCTGCCTACGCCGATACCTAACCACTTAGCGACAACAGGATAAACTCGCATAGAGTGATATCTCAATATCCTGATGACGATGACGTCATATCCTGATGACGATGACGTCACACAATCTCCTGATGAACTCTTCAACACTTAGTCAAAAAAACTAAACTTTCACACCTGCGTCTGCTAGCGATACGCGGATGATGAGCACCCCCGAGAGATGATCCTGACTGCGATATATACACTAAGTATATATCCAACTCAAAACATCCTGATGCACTTGCAACATGCAAACTTCAATAGTTTCATGACCCGATCCTGATGGCGATGCATTCGCAGATGACGATGCGGCTTGCTCCGGCTGGAAACGCACATGCAGACTCCTGTGTATCCGTCCGCTGCATGTAAACACTCAGAACCGCACAATTACACAAAGACAATATGACGACCGGGCCGGATCACCTTCAAACCAAAATCTAACAACTTATCTTTCTATACCTAGCACATGAGGATGCTAGGCTGATTCACAGCATGCTCCTAACTGATCTCTTGAACAATGCAATGCATAAACAGAAAACACAAATGCAAACTAAGCTATAATACAGGACCATTCCACCGATTCGCAGGATCAACCGGTGGAAGGGTTGAAAGTACCCATCAACTTGCAAAATGGAAAGGAAATCAAAACAGATACAACTGATACAATCAGATAATGCAATGATGAGATCTTATTCAATTGAAATTCAAATGTTCTGAATACAGCTTCACAATGTCTGAACTGCTCTCCTGAATCTCAACTCAACACAACACCAATACATCTATCAATCTCAATGATCAATCTATGTTCTAAACCCTAACAGATCGAAGGTATATATAACAAAGTCCTTCGAGTACTACCAACTCACTTCCCAGCGGCTGGGAGCTTCCAAGCGGCTGGGAGCTTCCAAGCGGCTGGGAGAGAGGACAGCTCAGACTACCTTATCCCGATCTCTAACTGCCTACACATACTCCTAGGCTGAACTAATACATAGCATCGGTCCAATGGACCTTATTACATGATGAAGTCAAACATACTAAAAATAGACTATCCTGTCATCATGCGGACAATTATCCTATATCCTGATCATGTAATCCTATATCCTGATCATGTACGGGTGCTCCTGCACCATACTCCCCAGAAGAAGAAATCTCAAGTCCACTTGAGATGAGAGTATCAAGGTCGGCACCATGTTTCTGTATCTGCTCTGCAGTCATCCATACTGCTTCAGAGTTCGGCTGTCCCTTCCAAGAGACGAGGTACTCCAAGTACTTGTTGTTCCTGGTCTGTTTGACCACTCTGGTGTCCAAAACCTGCTGTAACTGTGGAGGATCATGTTGGAGGATCAGAAATTCAAAGAACTCAGCATGGTATTTCTCCCCAAAAGAAGTACAGACCTGATATATTTCTCCAAAATCTTCATCAGACTCATACATGGGCTTGAGTGAATCAATACCAACACTCTCTAGCTGAAGCTGGTTGACTGTGAGAACTCTCCTACTCAAAGCATCTGCAACTTTGTTCCTGACCCCTTTCTTATGCTTCAATGTAAAAGTGAAAGCCTGTAAGGTTTCTACCCATTTCATATGTCTGTGGTTCAGCTTTTCCTGGCTGTTTATGAAACTCAGAGCCTGGTTATCTGTGAATACTATGAATTCCTTTGGCATTAGGTAATGCCTCCATTTCTTGAGGGACTGAACTAAAGCATACATTTCCAGATCATATGATGAATATCTTTTCTTAGCATCATTGAGCTTCTCACTGAAAAATGCAATTGGTCTACCTTCTTGGCTGAGTACTGCTCCAATGGCCATGTAACTGGCATCACACTCTACCTGAAAGATTTTGTTAAAATCTGGAAGTGCAAGGACTGGCTGCTGTGCCACCTTCCTCTTCAATGTCTCAAAGGAATCATCTGCTCCTTGAGTCCAAACAAACCTGCACTTCTGTCCTCCTTTGATGGTATCCAGCATGGGTGCACAAATATGACTGAACCCTCTTATAAACTTTCTGTAGAAGGTTGCTAACCCATGGAAACTTCTGACATCATTCATAGTCTGTGGAGTTGGCCAATTCAATATGGCACTCACCTTCTCCTTATCCATCTGTAGCTTTCCTTGTGAAATGACAAAACCCAAATATGTGATCTCCTTTTTCATGAACAAGCACTTGTCTAAGTTTATCATCAGCTGCTCTTCATGTAACCTCTTAAGAACCAAATCTATATGTCGGAGATGTTCTTCTTTGGTGTTACTGAAAATCAGAATGTCATCTAAATACACTATGACAAACTTACCAATGAATTCCTTCAGAACCTCATTCATCAGCCTCATGAAAGTACTAGGTGCATTAGATAAACCAAAAGGCATAACCTTCCATTCATATAACCCTTCATTTGTTTTGAATGCTGTCTTCCACTCATCACCTAGCCTAATCCTGATCTGATGGTATCCACTCTTCAAATCTATTTTTGTAAAGTACTTAGCACTTCCCAAACAATCAAGTAAATCCTCTATTCTAGGGATTGGAAACCTATACCTGATTGTGATCTTGTTGATGGCTCTGGAATCTGTGCAAAGCCTCCAAGTGCCTTCCTTCTTTGGTGCTAGTACAGCTGGTACTGCACATGGACTCAAACTCTTCCCAATCAGACCTGAATCCATCAATTCTTCAATCTGTCTGGCTACTTCTGCATTCTGTTCTGGAGTAAGCTTATAGGCTGCTTTGTTTGGAAGTGTTGACCCTGGAATTAAGTCTATGCAATGACTGATATCTCTGACAGGTGGTAGGGATCTTGGCATTCCCTCTGAGATGACACCTTTGTACTTATCCAATAGCTCTTGGACAGCTGGGTCTATCAACCTTGGCTTCTTCTCTTTCTTGACTTCTTGCTGCTGTTCTTTCTTCACACTCATACATGGGATTAGGGCATATGCAACTGCACCTTCTGCTGCTACTTCTTTCATGAACTATTTGCCTTCCATCAGCATGACCTTCACCTCTTTTCCTTTAGACTTCTCCTCTTTCTCCTTCAATGGGAATAACGTTACATCCTTACCATATTTAGTGATTTTATAGGTGTTTCTAACACCATCATGCTGTGCCTTCAAATCATACTGCCATGGTCTACCAAACAAAAGGTTGCAAGCATCCATCTTGGTAATATCAAACAACAACTTATCCTTATATCCACCAATCTGAAATTCTACCCAAGCTTGTTCTTCTACAGTTGTCTGTTGACCTTGGGTAAGCCATGATACTTTATATGGAGATGGGTGAGGCAATCTCCTAAGCTTAAGCTTTATCACCATTTCTTCAGACACAAAGTTTTCAGTAGAACCAGAATCAATCAAAACTTTACATGCCTTACCTCCTGCTTTGCAAATGGTTCTGAAAAGAGACTTTCTCTGAGGGGCTTCTTTGTCAGGTACCTTCATGGTAGTCACTATTCTTCTCATCATCAGAGACTCTCCACTTTCTGGGTATCCATAGTTATCAAGAGCATTCACACTCTGAAAATCATTAGAGCTTGTCCTACTTTGATTATCAGGTTCTTTGACCAGATTTGTCCTCCTTTCTCCTGCTGAACTTGTGGCCTTGTCTGGACATCTGCTGGCTATATGGCCTTCTTTGTTACAGTTATAACATCTGATGGATCCTCTGCCCTGGGATCTTCCTCTGTAAGGTCTTCTACCTCTGAAGTTTCCTTGCTGACTGTAATTCTCTCTCTGATTCTGACTATTGTTGCCCTTACTATTGTCATGACTGGATTCTCCTTGATATCCCTGTCCATGTCCTCTGCCTCTAAAAGGACCTCTTCCACCTCTTTGTTGTCTTCCTCTTCCTCTGTTGTTTTGTTCTTGTTTTCTCTTCAACTTTTCTTCCACTTTCAATGCCAACTGAAAGCTTTTCTGCACTGTATCTGGGTTATGCAGACTTAGGTCTTCCTGAATATTAAACCTCAATCCATTAAGGTATCTGGCTACCTTCTCTTCTTCACTTTCTTTCACCTTTGTCTTCATACAGAGTTTCATGAATTCTTCTGTATATGAGCTGACATCTAGCTCCTTTTGCTTCAGGTTTTGCTTCCTCTTATGTAACTGGATACTGTAATCCAATGGAATATACGCTTCCTTTACTAATGCCATCATCTTCTTCCATGTGGCAACTCTACGTTTTCCTTCCTGTACTCTATCATCTTGAACAAAATTCCACCATGTCAAGGCAGCTTCTTTCATCTTTGACTGTGCTATCTTCACTCTCTGTTGTTCTGGTATCTCCTCTGTTACAAAGAAATTGTTCAAACAGTCTATCCACTCCATCACTGAATCAGGGTCCATCTTACCTGTAAACACTGGCAAATCCAGTTTCACATCCATGGTTCTCCTCTCCATGGCCTTGAGGGCGTTCAACAGTGGTCTCTGGTCTGCAGGAACGACCTCCTCGCTCCAATTAGGGATCTCTTCTTCTTCCCTATCATCTTCTTTACCAGAACCTACTCTGCTCCTCAACTTTGCTAACTCATCTTTCAACTCCTGATTCTGAGCCTTCACGGCCTTGCTTTCTGCAATCTGTTTCTTCACCAGAACTGCCAACTCAGCGTTGGTCATCCTTGCTGGAACCTCAGATGTTCCTTCTTCATCTGACATCCTGCTTATCTTTTCCAGAAGATCCTAACCTTTGCTCTGATACCACTATGATGCAGAGTGAAACGCAACGGGAGCTAACTAACAGGAAGGAGCTGCCAACATTACAAACAGCATGATAAAAATCCCTATCAGCTTAGCATCATCATCATATTTCCTGTAAACACCAACATCATCATCATATTTCAGATGAGCAGAATTATCCTCCTGCCGACTACTGTTCACCTCCTCCGCCTGTCGCCTATCATCATCATCATGATATTCAACGGGCGCAAACATCCTCCGGTTGCACTGTTCATCGGGCGCCAAACACTAGCGGCATCATCATGATATGCGACACCACCTTCGTCAGCAGGATATCCAAATATCCGGTTGCTCCAAATATCCTGATGACGATCACTTCAACACCTTGCCTTCGATGCTCCGATAGCCGACGATACAAGCAACAGCATCATGATATGATTTGTCCGGTTCCCTCGAAACCTCCTGATGATGTTAATACAACTTCCTGCCTACGTCGATACCTAACCACTTAGCGACAATAGGATAAACTCGCATAGAGTGATATCTCAATATCCTGATGACGATGACGTCATATCCTGATGACGATGACGTCACACAATCTCCTGATGAACTCTTCAACACTTAGTCAAAAAAACTGAACTTTCACACCCGCGTCTGCTAGTGATACGCGGATGATGAGCACCCCCAAGAGATGATCCTGACTGCGATATATACACTAAGTATATATCCAACTCAAAACATCCTGATGCACTTGCAACATGCAAACTTCAACAGTTTCATGACCCGATCCTGATGGCGATGCATTCGCAGATGACGATGCGGCTTGCTCCGGCTGGAAATGCACATGCAGACTCCTGTGTATCCGTCCGCTGCATGTAAACACTCAGAACCGCACAATTACACAAAGACAATATGACGACCGGGCCGGATCACCTTCAAACCAAAATCTAACAACTTATCTTTCTATACCTAGCACATGAGGATGCTAGGCTGATTCACAGCATGCTCCTAACTGATCTCTTGAACAATGCAATGCATAAACAGAAAACACAAATGCAAACTAAGCTATAATACAGGACCATTCCACCGATTCACAGGATCAACCGGTGGAAGGGTTGAAAGTACCCATCAACTTGCAAAATGGAAAGGAAATCAAAACAGATACAACTGATACAATCAGATAATGCAATGATGAGATCTTATTCAATTGAAATTCAAATGTTCTGAATACAGCTTCACAATGTCTGAACTGCTCTCCTGAATCTCAACTCAACACAACACCAATACATCTATCAATCTCAATGATCAATCTATGTTCTAAACCCTAACAGATCGAAGGTATATATAACAAAGTCCTTCGAGTACTACCAACTCACTTCCCAGCGGCTGGGAGCTTCCAAGCGGCTGGGAGCTTCCAAGCGGTGGGAGAGAGGACAGCTCAGACTACCTTATCCCGATCTCTAACTGCCTACACATACTCCTAGGCTGAACTAATACATAGCATCGGTCCAATGGACCTTATTACATGATGAAGTCAAACATACTAAAAATAGACTATCCTGTCATCATGCGGACAATTATCCTATATCCTGATCATGTAATCCTATATCCTGATCATGTACGGGTGCTCCTGCACCATTTACCCTTACATTTTTGGTGCCCACCGTGGGGCCTAGCCCCAAATTTAACCCAAAACTAAGTTTTTTGTGTTTTAGAAGGCTGTACACAGGACGAAACAACACATACACTCTATGTTTCAGCGCATCTGTCACCTGTTATGGCACTTTCATTACTGTAGTGCATATATTCTCTGTTACAATGCTTTTATCATCTGAAATGGTGCATATACTACTTCAGCGCATATACATTGTTTTGCGGTGCATCCATTACGTTTCTGCGCATATACCCCATTTTGTGGTGCATATGATCAATTCTGTGGTGCATATGATCAATCCTATGGCGCATTTGATTTTTTTACCAGAGTGGCACATATGATCAATTCTGTGGTGCATTTGATTTGTTTTACCAGAGTGGTGCATATGATCAATTCTATGGCGCATTTGATTGAGCTAGGTTTTTGAGTTATTTCTTAACTTTCTTCTTTTTGCCATAACAGGAGCATACGAACTCGTAATTGCGCAAATAAACACTCGTTGGAAAGGTAATTCTATAAACTTCACATTGGAGTAGGTTTGGTCAAGTGATTTTATAATTTTATCAGCTATTTTTACAGTCAAAGTTCAGCTATCTTTCTAAAGCTTGAATCTAGTGTTTTTTTGCTAACGCTGACATCTTTGCAGGAATTCTCTTATCTATTTTGTAGGCTAGGCACTGGTTTAGATCCATATAGTTGCATTTGTTAGATCACACTTTGATTTCTAAAATAGGAAAGTAAAATGGATGTTCATGCAAAATCTCACATAGTCTAACTAGGAAAGTGGTAACTGAATCATTGCTATCTTGCATTGCAACATTGCTATCTTTTCAAAGTTATTGCTATCTGGATTAAAATTGAACTCATCATTGCTATCTGGGTTAAAACTGAACCATTGCTATCTCGATTGACCAACATTTCAAAGTTAACAACTCGTGCTATCGTGGATAAAATTGAACTCATCATTGCTATCTGGGTTAAAACTGAACCATTGCTATCTCGATTGACCAACATTTCAAAGTTAACAATTCATGCTATCATGGATAAAATTGAACTCATCATTGCTATCTTGGTTAAAATTGGACCATTGCTATCTTGCTATTCACTTCAAAGTTCTGTGCTTGCCTAAGTAGATAGCTCATCTAGTTTTTTCATTTTAACTAGGGGAAAAGAACCACTGTATATTATGTTTTGGGAATGATACCAGGCCTATGCTCTCCCCTATCTTGGGTGATCAAAATGATAGAAGTATCATTTTCACATGTGCTTTTCCTTTAGAGGGGCCTGCTCTTGGATATCGCTTATCCAAGTAGGAATGACCCTAAGTGGTAACAGGCTAGATGCCAAGCCCTTCCAAGCCACTATAAATAAATTGTGTTTGGAGTGAAAGCTTCAAACAACGAGTGAAGTTGTGTTACACTGACAACCAACCTCCCCCAAAACCCTCCAAGGCGCAACCCTTACAGGCTGGGAGACTCCATAATGGAGATTAGTGCTGCCACATGTGTAACCACTCAAACGGTTGCCGTCATTAAACACTTTTTTGTTCTAGTCACCAAAAACCCTTGTAATCCATTTCGAGCCTAGGATTTGTACTTGCTTTTTTCTTTCAGTCCAAATAGAGTCAAAAATAAAAAAATAAAAAAGCCATAAAAATATTCTTTGTGTTTGATGTGTTTTCTTGCCATAAATTCAAAAAATCAGATCAGAAAGACCTTCTTGCAAACCAAAGTACCAAAAACATAAAAAAATTCCAAAAAATTTGCAAAAAAAATAAAAAGCCAGAGTGGCGCATCCGTCCTCTGTTCCTGCACATCTGTGCCGACCTGCGGCGCATTTGCAGTGACTTTTAGCGCTTTCATTGACTATTCTAGCACATATACATTTCAGCAGTACAGCGCATATATCTCAACTTGAAGCACATGTATCTATTTTCGTAGTGCATCTGTTTCAGTGCATACACGACAGTGAGCACTTACACAATCTTTCAAAGAAAAATTCCAAGTTTTCTAGGTACCCATTTTAGTGTTGTGTCAGTTTCTGTCAACACGACAAACCAATTAGAAGTAATTGCTCAAGAAATCCAAGTCATACAACAAGAAATGGCAATATTACAAGCTGAATGTGTTAGTAGTAGCTACGCCTCACCCCAAACTCATACATCTGTTTCCTGTCTTAATGATGCTCATGACAAGGCAAGCACTACCTCGTTGGAAATCGTATACCACTCTGTCTACTAGTCCTCCTTCACCATCTTCTAAGACACATATCCTAAAGTATACCAATCCTACACCAACACCACCATCGAGTTCCTCAAACTCTAAATGGACAACCAAAAAAAATCAGATGAGTGGTGGGAAAAATGTTTTCCAAATTTATACAACCAGAGAAAAGCTAGGGAGAAAGATAAACCCCATCATTCACCTATCCATACACCTACCAATGATGTGATGCAAGGGCTACTAGCAAAGAGTCAACCATGTCCCCAAATTCTGGTCCTTGACCTTATCAAAGAGTCTCCAAACATGTCAAATCCTACAACTCCTTCATGTAACCTGTAACCCCTCGAGCATATTGAACAACCTCCTACCATGAACCAAAGTCAAGGTCCGTCGCACCTTCATGTTGTTGACCAAGAGTCCTCTACCTCAACTTCCATTCAAACAACCCAAGAGTTATGTCAAGAGCACACTTTAGAACATGTGGAAACATCAACCCCTTGTCTAAATCAAGATCAAAGCACTCCCATCTAACCCTTACATAACCTTTATCTTTTCGATGATCCTATACCTATACATGAGCAAGAAATCCAATTTCAAACCATTCATAATCTATTTCTCTTTTATGATCAAGATACTACCTTTGATGAAGAAGCTATCCATGAGCAACTTGATCCTATACATGAAAAAGAGATCAAATTCCAACCTCTCCATGGCCTATATCCTTTCCATGATCAAGATATTATCATTGATGAAGAACCTATACACGAACACATTGATACTATCATGCAAAATCCTATCTATGATCAAGATCCCATCTATGATGAAGAGCCTATCTATGATCAAGTAGACCATGATGATCATCTTAGCCCACTTTATGCATTCCATGGTCCCGGGATTATAACCCCATCTAGTCCTATCTAAGATCCAACGACTTCCACCTCCATTGATGAGACACTTGCCTCCCAAGTAAGCATAGAAGATCAAACCAATCATAATCCTCCATCGTCCATTATTGACCATGCTACAAATCCCCCACTATGTATCCTTGGTCTTACTACCTTCATTCATGAGTGTTCCTCCTTAGAACACCAGCCACCATTATCCTCTTTCCCACCTTCTTCATCCAATAAGGAACTTGTGTCTAGTGTTCCACCTACACATAATCCCACTATCCACCGCATACTTCAACATATGAACTATCAAGGTAAAGGCTTAGGCCTTCACGAACAAGGTATTTTGGAGCCCGTCCATGTCAATGTTCCTCCTCCTTCATATGGCCTTGGATACATACCCCAAGGTGAACAATCTTGAGATGTTGGTACTTCCTCCACTCCTCCATAGTCCACGACATTTCATCACAAATCCTATCATATTCCCAAAACATATGTCGCCATCCCACCTCCATCATCCTATAATTCCCCAAAGCATGTGACCATACACCTTCCACCATCCAATCTACCTCCGCTACTTCCAACTCCTAATATCCCTCCATGCACTTTACCACCACTTCTCCCAACACCTTATCCATCCATCTATGAATCCTCTAACAATCCCAATCATGACCAACCAATGAACGTGTTGTCTAAACAAAGAACTTCCTCAAACTCCACTTCCGCTATCCTAAAGGATTTTAACAGCAAAAATTTGGATGCCTCTACCTAAAAAGTCAAAAATCCTAAGAGTCCTCATGACCTAGGATACAAAAAACAAGAATCAAAGAAACATCCTTCTCAAGAGCTGCATACACCCACACACCTATACCCCAAGCTGAAAAAGGTGTGGGTCCACATCCAACAAATGATTACTCCAAAAGCTACACAAAAGCTGCATACACCCAAACCCATACCTTCACAGGTACTATCTAAAAACAAAATGGTTTGGGTACCTAAGCAAAAATCCCTCAAGTTACATGAGGCATCTACCTCTCAAGAATCTCAACCATCCACTTTCTCCCATTCCATCCAAAAGTCTCAAATTCCTCCATCCCAAATGACAAGCAAAAATCAGCAAAATACCTAGTTTATGTGGATCCCTACATGCCTAAGTCATTTATCCACAAGCAAAAGTCTCCGTTGCTTCTTAGACTACTTTCCCATCACCAGCTTCAATGTTTATCATGGTATGTGGAACCGTTGGTCATGATTCCCTTCCAGTCCGCAATATTTTCATATACCTCCATCTCCCCTTCCTTCCACTATTATCCTACATGTCTTCCTCATCTTATTCCCGTGGTCCGTGCTTTTGCATAGGCCTTCCCTTCATATTCCGCATCATCATCCACTATTGCACCTTCTGCAATCTGCTATCTACCTTCTCCATCTCACTTTCATGCAATCTCCTACCAACATCTATGGGAGCACTTGACATAGTCCATGCGACATCTTTCTAGTGAGACTATCACCTTCTCATGGAACAAGGCACTCAGGTCCCTCTCTTCTGTATTCCACCTTCTCCTATCCTATCAGAATGTTCAAAAAAAAAAAAAAGAGAGAAAAGTAAAGAAAAATCCCTTCTTCCAATGGTGAAAATCTGGCAAACAGGCGCCTTGGATAAGTACCATGATGAAAACCTGGCAAACAGGCATCATGTGTAAGTTGATCTTCTACGTCACCTACACTTGGGGGACACCTTGTCTCATTAGCGTATCACTTTTCTCCTACTAGCTTCCTTACATATTGTTTCCTATCATATCCTCCTATTTCTATCCATTACATACCTATCCTATCGTGTCCATCCATCCTAAATCCTCCTTTCCTCTATTTTTGATCTTGATAAAGATTGGGGGCACAATGTTGACAAATGTTTTAGATGTCTCTTGACATACCTTATCCCTCCAAACCATGAAAATCCTTCAGTATCCTCTCATCCTCCTATCGTCATAAGCATTGCCATGAAAAATC
Source organism: Cunninghamia lanceolata (assembly GCA_027924645.1). Lineage (NCBI taxonomy): Eukaryota > Viridiplantae > Streptophyta > Pinopsida > Cupressales > Cupressaceae > Cunninghamia > Cunninghamia lanceolata. Next base: position 14,728,599 of record BSBN01000382.1, on the reverse strand, counting down.
CTAAGTATTCTACCTACAATGGGGCATGTTATTCTTATGCGACATAGTCCTTGGAGATCACATCCTTGATTCCTTCTACCTAACCACCCGTTCCATTCCTTATCACCCATACATCTGCCTATCCGTGGTGTTTCCTTGTCATCAGTATTATCTGTTCCATATTTGATCCATATCTGTTCCATATCGTGTCTTATTTGCTCCATATCTATTCCATATGGTGTCTTGTCTGATCCATATCTGTTCCATATCTGATCCATATCTGTTCCATATCGTGTCTTATATATTCCATATATGTTCCATATTTGTTCCATATGTAATCCATGTCTGTTCCATATCATGTCTCATCCAATCCATATCTTAGGTCCGTTAGGGTTTACCTTGAACTACGTTGCCTCTGCATCATCACGTAGGCAAGGCCATTTAGCAATGAGCCCTCGAGGCACTAGGTTAGTCCCTTAGGGTCCATCTCACCAATAAAGATTGTGGAATCTTCTCACCAGGCAAGCAAGCACAAGCAAAGCCTGCTTTCAAGCAAAAATTCTGACGCAAGACATTAACCTATCCAAAGCAAAGCAAATTCCTAAGGCCTTCTAAATGATTTTACCCAAATTATGGCAAGAAACAAACACATCTAAATGTAAAAATGTTTTTGTGGACTGGAAACATGGTTAAAGTATAGAGTCTTGATTTCTACTATTATGTCTTTCTATGCTACTCAAGGATGCCAAAAGCTAGAGATGCTATGATGGGGGCATGATTATTTTCTTTGTTTGCTATTTGTGGATTAAACTTTAGTAATGTGAAACCTTGTCTAAAGACATGATCGGCAAAAGATCATCAAGGACATCAAAGGTCTAACATGAATGGGGGCAATCCTTAACTGTTGATTATGCAAGAAATACTCAGGTCATCTCGGTTCAATTATACCTAGATGCTTGTATTAACTTGCTAAATCAAAATCCATGTAAGCAATACTCAGGTCATCTCGGTTCAATTATACCTAGATGCTTGTATTAACTTATAACATTTGGAAAAAGTACCAAAAAAAACAAAAAAACCCAATGATGAAATAAGCACTTCAAAAAACTTGCACCATCAAGATGTCAAAAGAAAAAACCATTTGCATCCACAAAGCATCCATACCATTCACATCCACAAAAGCATCCATACCATATCCCATACAATAAAAGATCCAATCAATGCAGAGTAACAATACAAAGTTAAAGCTTGTGATTCCTTCTGTCGAGTCGTTCTTCTATCAATCAAAATTCTATCTATCGTTGTAATCCATTCTTCTCAATTCGGTCAACCTGAGAAATGATCCAAATGCAAGTCCGTCCTTAATCCATACCAATCAAGTCAAGTCAATCTTGCATAAATGATCCAATCACAATTAGTGGTCTTGATCCTTGTCTGGTCGTAAACCAACTCGATCAATTAATCAATCAATTGTCTTATACATGATGGTGCATTGTCGAAATCAGACCAACAAACGCGTCTTACACGACATGTTTCATTTCCTGAAACTAGACACTATCCTTCGTGTTCGCTCTAGGGATCTATCATTCCCTGCCATGACAACACACCTGTCGTGTTGGTCTAGGGATCTATTGTTCCCCACCATGACAACACTATCGTATATCGTTATCAGTATATCGTTGGTTTACTGCTTGACAGGGGCAATACCTTGCTTGTTCTTGTATCATTTGTGCATACTTGCTTACTTGCTTGTGTGTGTTATCATTCTATCTTGCATCATGTATCATTCAGCTCTTTCTTCATCCTTTGTCTTCGTGAGATTGTCCGTCTCACTTCTTCTGCCTTCTTCTCATCCAATCTCCCGAGGGGGCATCCTATCATCATAACCTATACCAGGGGCAAACTTGGGCATGTATCATTATCAGACTATCTATTCTTTGAAACAACGTGATAAAACACATTGCATCAAAGAGGGGCAAAATGTATACGCCTAAAAATGACACGATTCGGTCTAGATAAATATTCTTAATATTTATTCCCTTCTTATTCCTCTATCAATAAATAAATAACCAAATTTATTTATTTGATTCATATTCTTCCAACAATTAAATAAAATCTTTTATTTAATTCAATTCTTCCCAAAACAATTAAGTAATTCTTAATTATTTAATTAAATCAATTCATTCTACCAAATTTGAATAAATCAATCAAATTTATTTAAATCCTTTCAATCTTCAAAAATAAAATACAACCAAATATTTTATTTATTCTTTCAAAATCATGCACAACAATTAAATAAATTTTATTATTTAATTTGTTTTCTTATCTTCTAAATTAAATAATACCAATTATTTAATTTGTTTCTTCCAATAATATCTTCTCTAAATTTAAATAAATCAAATATTTATTTAATTTGTTTTTTCTTCTAAATTGAGTTATCTCTAAATATAATTCAAGCTTTCTTGCACATGCAATTAAATATTCCTAATATTTAATAAAGCAAAATATCTTCTTATTCTCATGTAAATCTATTCTTCTTGTTTTAAATCACTTAATTGATTATTATATTCTTTTAAATGCTTTAACTCATTCTTCTATTCTTAGCAAATCCTCTCATGCAAAAGAAAGCAAGACACATGTCTTCTTCTTATTCGTTACACGTTCCTCAACTATTCTCAATCGTTGATCTTATCATTCTCTCTATACCATTGATCTCTTTCCTCTCAAGTCTATAAAAGAAACCTCATTCTTCCATTCTATTCATCCAAGCTTTAGCATCGTTACTCTACTGGAATTACAGTGCGCCTTTGGCACCTTCGTTATTCCTTCATTGCTTGTGATCGCCTTTTGTTACCTATGCACTACGCATCATTACCATAGCCATTCACTATCGACATTCTTGAACGAAGCAAGGAAGTGCTCTTTGAGGGCATCATTCGTACATTCAAAGAATGATTTATGATAGGCAAACAATGGAAGTTTCAATCTGAGAAAGGTTTGCATTGTGTTATTCATTGCTTTATTTGATTAATCTCCTTAGTTTCACTATTCCATTGAGTTTGGGTATCTTTTATTGTTTATTCATTGATATTCATTGTTGACCCGATTTACCCTTACAGATAAATATGAAAGATAGATGTTACCATTTGAGTATTAAATCTCAAGGGTCAACCTAGGAAAACAAACAAGAGATGCTAAAATTCTGGACATACAAATGATTGTCACTGTTGTTTCAAGAATGGATAAGGATCATAAAGTTAAACGAGAATTGAAAGAATAAGTGAAACATTTGACTTCATCAAACATTTGGTTGGTCCTTTACAGTGTTGGCACATGCCTAATTTTTTCAGAAAGTCCCAAGTTTTATGCCTCATTGTTTTCTGGAAAGATTTTCACCCATTACTAATAACCGATCTAATAAATCTTCAATAGGTTTGCCTTGGTCGAAGATTTGTGTTGTGGTAACTATTTTACCTTCCCCGTGTTATGGCCATGCCTTATTATTGCCAAACATCCCTTAAAATTCCTAAGTTTTGTGCTTTCCTTATCTTTTCTTGGCTTTTGGGTGTAGGGTTCCAAGTTCCAATACCTATTGAAACCTAGAACATCCCTGGTTCCAATTCCTATTAGAAACTGGGATATCCTTGGTTCATGTGTTCTTCTGGGTTCCCATTTCCCCATGTCAAATTAAGAGGGTCAAATCTTGGAATTTTGAGATGGTCTCGGAGATGGTGGCTATGTGTGTCATCTAGCATCAAATGGACCTTTTGTTTGGGTGTTTTGGCTACTTTGAGAATTTTGTGTTTTCCATGGACATCGAGACATCTTGGTCCTTGTGTCCTTCTGAATCCCCATTCCCCCATGTTCAATTTGGAGGGTCAAAACTTGAAATTTTGGTATGAAATTGAAGGCTATGGTTATTGGTACCCCTTTCCATCTATTTGGCCTTTGGTATGGGTGTTTTTCTCAGTTTGCTCATTTTGGGTTTTCCATGATCTTTCTAGACCCCTCCATTTCCCCATGTTGATTTTGAAGGGCTAAAACTTAAAAATTTGGGATCATCTCCGAGGTTTGTTCTATGTTTATCATTTTTCATCATGTGAAACTTTCATTTGGGTATTTTGATCACTTTGGGGATTTTAGGATTTTTGTGAACATCTAACAATTTTCAATAAATCCCTATGTCCCTAATCCTTCTAGGTTTCCAGTTTCCCATGGGGCGCCACAAAAATCCCTATGTCCTTGATCCTTCTAGGATTCTAGTTTTTGGTACTTTCTAAAAAATCTTTGTCCCTGATCCTTTCAAGTTTTTAGTTTCCCATGGGGCGCCCCATATCCCTATGTCCCTGATCCTTTTGGGATTTCAGTTTTCAATTTCTGGCAAGTACTTTTCAAATGTCCATATGTCTGTGGTTCTTTTGGAGTTTCGATTTCTAGCAAAATGCTTAGAATTTTTACATTTTTCAAGATGTAATGGGACACTCCAACAACTCTTAGGACCACTATTAATGATCCTTTTGAAACTTGATAGCATGGTAGGTGAGCTCTATATGCCCTAGGACTACTGGAGACCCTTCCATGTTAAAATTTTTATACTAGAGCATGGGAAAACACTCCAAATATGCAGGGTTTTTTAGTACAACCCATGTGGTTGTGATGCAAATGGGCACGGTCATCCAATTTCATTTTTAGACATCAAATCCCTTCTTCCAAGGCTTCTTGATGAATTGAATGAGGTATATAATGGATTTTGTATTCATTTTAAAGGATGGAAAACATTTTGGTTGCAGAGCAAAGCTAAAAAACATTAAAAACTTGTATGAAACCTAGGGTTTCTTCCATTTACTAGTTTTAGAGCAATTGTATTGTAATATTTTTTGGATTCTCTCTCAAGGGCTATGAGAGGACATTGTGATATTCAAATAATGAACCCAATGTATAGATTGAACATCTTTTCAAGTGTCTCCATGAATATTTTGTGAGTTTTTTTGGTAATTTTGACAAATTAGTCTAATCACATTTGCTTATTTGAATGTTCTTCATGATTAGTTGATTGTGTGGATTATAAAATATTTGTGTAATGCTTTTGTAATGTATCTTTTCATGAGAATATATGAAATTCATGAACTATTTATGGATTTTTAAAGTATGCTTGAAATTGTGTTTTACAATATTCTAGTTGTCTCTTTGTTTGTGTAGAGCCTAGTTTATGCAATAAAATGTTAGTTATTATCTTTGTTGCTACCTTGATTAGGTAACAAAATCTTATTACAGTAGTGTCCCCTTTGATTGAATATCTAGACTCTGCTGCCCCAACTAGATATATGCACCAATATGCTATCTGTCAACCTTCCTTTTCCTTCAACACACTCAACCATAACAAAAATCTCAATCTTTTACCTTATTTGTGTTATTTGACCTACCAACATCCATGCCCGAGTGTACGCTTCTACATTAGGGGCTAATAAAGCATTATTTTAGACTCTCTGCATGGTTGTGTATCTTCTATATGAGGTGTAATAACCTTGAATTCCTCAAACCATCATACAAGATTCTTAGTGACAAAAAAATAGAGTTTCGTATGCATTGAGTATGGTTTGATTTGAGGCTTAGATTAACATTGTTATCATTCATTATTCTCATACACTTTAGGGAATACCCCTTGGTCTAGCAGAGCCAAAAGAAGGCTTACCCACCTTATCAATGTTGTCCTTAGTTACCTCATCTCAAGTATGAGTTTGTAATCTTTGTCTTGAGTTTGACACCCCTGACCTTAGGGATTTGATAAATCTCAATTTTGAGCACCAACAAAAGTGGCATTATTGCTGGGGACAAATTAAGTTCTTTGTTGTTATCCTAAGTTCTCTGTTGGTAAAGAATAATTTCTCTTCCCAAGTGAAGAGTGGTGACTCTATTCAATTAAACCCACATCAATTCAAAGTAAGAATCAAATATGGAAAGAGGGAAGCATTCAAAGAATTCACAACCTGATGATTTGGTATCACACTCAGGGAGGCAACATAATGCCTAGAAAGCTACAAACAAAGGTATGCCTACTAGGTACACTTTTCAAAGAGATGATGTGCATGTTGATCAATATATGTATACTTTAGATGATTCTAGTGATAAAATAGTTAGATCAAGTAGAAGAAACCATAGACATGAATATGTCATGCCAAGAAAGTCATGATTGGAGGGGTTAGAAACATATCACAAGAGACACAAATGAAGATCTAAATGCATCAAATATTATGAACATAAGAATTGCAAGGGTAAGATCACATCCTAATTCCATTACCTCTGCGCATAGGGCTGATCTTGAACAAGATGCTTCGTTCCATGATGTTAATGCTGCTACACAATCATAAAATGAGTGTAGGGAAAGAGAAATTGATGAAAGGTTAGATCTTCTTGATCACCTTAGGCAAAGACAGATAATTGAAAGCTCAAATTGATTTGCAGCAAGTCTGGCTTGCACAAAATGCTCAAAAACAAAATCAGCCTCAGCATCATAACATTCCTAACCAATATGCAACAAATCAACAACAAGGTAACCAAAATAATATGAGACCTTGTAATAGGAGACATGCTCAAAGGTTCCCACCACCAAGGCTTCCCTTAGGAATGGAAAGATATAAATAGTTGGAATTCTATGGCATCCCAAATTATCCCAATCTAATACCAAATGAGATCAAGGGTAAGGTGCCTAAATTTCAAGGTAATAATTTTGTCATTGGTGAAGAACACCTTAGGAGATTCATCAATGTGACTGATGAGTATGAAATTGAATACGAGGATGTTATGATGAAGTTGTTTGTGCAGTCATTAGAGGAAAGTGCAAAAGAGTGGTATAGAAGTCTTCCGAACATCAATATTGATTCATGAGAAGAATTAATGAGAGTTTTCAGGTTGTAATATGGAGATAGAATTGATCCTAAATTTGTGATCCATGAATTAATGACAATAAAAAAAGGTATAAATGAGACTGTTGCAAAATTCAACAGTAGGTTTTTCATGACATTAAGGAAGCTACCACCTAACCTGAGCCAAATGAATCCATGTGCTCGGTTCTTTATTGTGGAACATTTGATATAAAATGGGATATTGCCTTCGCGATAAAAACCCTCAAACTTTAAGAGAAGCTTATACCATGGAAATCAATATAGAAAGTAACATGAGGGTATCTAAGAAACATGTCAAAAGAGTTGATGGAAATATTTTAAAGCTAGATGCATCAACCTCAAGCACACCTCTTACTATTGAATAAAAGTTAGATAAGCTGATGGGGGCAATGAAATATTTGTCATATCAGGTTGCAAGAAATGAGAAGGGTTTGCCTTCTAATAATGTAGCTACTCACTTCAATGAGGGGAAAAAGTTACATAATAGCCCTTACAATACTGATTGGTCTAAGAAACCAAGAAAAAATGATAAACAAGTTGTTCCAAGGCAAAGAAATCCAAGGGACCAAGACAAGGATACACCTGATCCTTTGAGGAATGATCATGTGAATGTTCAAGATGATGCATTATAGTGTGAGACATGATTCTTACCTCTTGATCTAGCAAACTGTGCTATTGCAGCCATGATATTAAAGGACAAAGAGTTCCCAAATAAAGAGGGAACACCTAAATATTATGAAGATGTGATGTAGATTAATTTGATGAATATGAGGAAGATAAATTCTTCCAATATAACTTTAATGACCATCAAGTATAGTATGAATTTCTAGCCCATGATTTCCAACATCTCAAAGAGTTAATGTAGTAGAGATACAAAAAGAGTGAGGCCCTCAAATGAAGACATTAAGGCTCTTACTGATGTGACTATCATGCAAGTTCAAATTGAATACCAACTCAGAAATAGGCAAGTAAATGCCTGAGGTGACAGTTAGAATGCAACAACACCGAAAGTGTTAAATACATCTACTAATAAAGGGAAACAAAGGGTGACACCAATGTGAGAAAAATGACACTGGAGATAACAATGTGAGCAAGACTACAAAAAAGTCAGCACAGAAGAAAAGATCACTTGTACCTAATGTCCCTATGCAGAAGAAATATGTTCCAAAGAACAAAAATGTGAATGTACTAGCAGACAAGGTTAGAAATCCAAAGGTGACAAAAGTTGGCAAAAAGAAGAATCAAGTAAAGAAAAGTCCTCAAGAGGATGTTAGAAATGAAGGTCCAAACCACACAATAGAAATCTGATTCAAACCTTGTTAATATCCTCTAAATAATGTAGAATCAATGGAGATTGCAATAGAAATAAAAACCCACTACACAGAAATAGCATGCATTAAGAACTGAATGTTGGAAATTAAGGTGTCTTAATTTTGCAATTTCCTAGCATTTAATATTTGATTGCATATATACTTATTTGCCTATATTGTATTTAATTTTGCACATCCTGTTTTGTCATTTAGTCTAAGGTGGCATGGTGAGATGTCATCCCACTTGTAATGTGACTTGGATGGACAAGTCAACACATGAGAATGTAGGCATCCCATTTGAGTTGGCAGTAATATGCCATGTGTTGGCATCTTGTGGCTTGTGTAAGAAGTTATGACACATGATAGAATCTATGACATGTAAGAGCCAGAAATATAGATTCCTATGACAGGTGATGACAAGTGTCGTAAAGCATCTTTGCATGTGAGGAAGGCATCTTTAGGTGCCCAAGTTTGACTATGACATGTTGTAAGAGGAATATGCTATTATTAGTCAGTTATGATAGATTCCCTTACAACTGTAAGTGATGTCATGTATGACAAATTCTATGATAGATGTAAGATGTGTAAGAGCATCTATCATAGTCTATTCTTGGTTGGAGCGCTCCATCTTGGGAAAGTCATACTTACAGGTTATGATGGATGTAAGGAGGTTGTATGCATGTTGAACAAGTGTCCTAAGGCATTGGAAATGGGCCATGAGGCCAAGTTGGACACTCACCTCTAGAATCTTCCCATGTTGGCCTTGTAAACTCTATAAATGCAAGTGCTTGGAGTTGGAGTTGTATAGTTGATTTGTAGGTACTATTATGCTAGTGGAATTGCTCTAGAATACTACTACATTGGTGAACTCTTGAAAGAGCTCAGCTCTATGATTGTATTGTAACCATTATTTGATTACTGAATAATACATTGGACTGTGCTTTGGAGTGTGAGGTTTTTTACCTGAAAAGGTTTTCCCCATGTACATCTTGTGTTATGGTATTGCTATTTTGATTTATGTTTGTGTTTCTTCTTCATGTTAATTGAAAAGATTAAAAATTTGCATAACACTCCCCTCATTAGTTTGGTGTAGGAATCTATTACGCATACATTACTTCCTTTTAGTTAGTATCAGAGCCTGGCCAGTTTTGATCCTAGTTGTTGGCTAGAGGGCTTTTTGTATAGATCTTTGATTGAACGGGAGCTTGTGCAGAGTATTTTGTGATCTTGTTGTAGGAAGGAGATGGAAATCACATCTTGAAGAATATAGTTGGAGAAGTTTAATGGCAGTAATTTTGAGTTGTGGAAACTCAAGATGGAGGAAATGCTTGTAGATCAGGATTTATGGGAAGCCATATCTAGTGCAAAACCAACAGCAATGTCTCAAGTAGACTGGGATCTCAAAGATCGAAAAGCCAAGGGTCTTGTGAGACTCTGTTTAGCTGAATCCGTCTTGTTAATTGTTCATGAAGAGGCTATGGTTGCAAGTCTATGGAAGAAACTTGGAGAAATTTATCAAGCCAAGTCCTTGGTAAATAAGTTATTCCTAAGAAAGAAGTTGTACTCTCTGAAGATGGAAGATGGAGCATCTTTTGTGGATCATTTGAATTCCTTTAACATGCTAGTTTCTCAGTTGAACTTGTTGGTGTGAAGATGGATGAGGAGGGTTGATGTATGACCTTGCTTTGTTCTTTACTAGACTCATAGGACCACCTTGTGATGGCCATTGGGAGTACTACCACCAAGTTCAAGATGGATGAGGTGGTTGCATCGTTACTTTCTAAAGAGATGCGAAGAAAGAGTTAAGAAATGACTAAGGAGGCTCTTGTGGTTTGTGGTAGACCCAAAGAAAAAGGGAAGAAGAAGGACAAGAAAGAAGAAAAGGGTAGATCCAAATCCCATGGGAGATCTAAGTCTCTTAGAAAGTCCAAGGCATTGTCTTGGAATTGCGGAAAACCTGGGCACTTCTGAAGAATTTTAAGGAGGAGAAAAGGAAGAAAAAGAACTTCTCTGATCCAGATTCTAACAAATCCCAAGATGATGGTGATGCTTTTGTTGCTTCCTTGGCCACCCATGCATTAGAAGATGTATGGGTGATAGATTCTGGTGCTTCTTTCCACATGACCTCACATCAGGGTTGGTTTACAAAGTATGAAGAATTATATGGTGGGAAGTTGTACCTGGGTGATAACTCTCACCTAAAGATTGTTGGCCATGGAAGAGTCTCGATTCGATTCCCCGATGGATGAGTGAAGGGGATCAATGGTGTTCTACATATCCCTAGTTTGGCATGAAACCTCCTTTTTTTAAGTAAGTTGAATGATGTAGGTGTACAGGTTGTCTTCTCGAATGGAGGATGCAAGATGATGAGAGGAGCTATGGTGCTTGCTAAGGGTACATGGAGAGGTACTCTGTTTCAACTGGATGCTTTCGTTGTTCAGTACAATAGTTCTTCTATTTCAAAGAAGAAAGCTTCAGATTCTTCATCTTCACCATTGGAACCAACAATGAAGAAGTGTGTTTCATCAACATCTGATGATCATTCTTTCTGGGTACCTAAGGGTGCTCATGCTTTGGAGATTGAAACTTCTTGTTGAGAAGACAATGTTGTGGAAAGAGAGACTTGGTCACATTGGTGAGAAGGGTCTTAGAGCCCTGAAAAATAAAAACCTCATCGAGGGGTTAAATGATTGTAATCTCGAGTTCAATTTTTGCAAACATTATGTATATGGAAAGTGAAACTGTGTTCAGTTTTACTCTAGTTCTCACATATCTTCTGAGGTGTTGGATCTAATTCATTTTGATGTGTTTGGTCCTATGAATGTTCCTTCAATTTTTAAATCTCTATATTTTGTATCATTCATTGATGATTACATTAGAAGGACATGGGTTTATTTCCTTAGAAGCAAATTTGAAGTCTTTATTCGGTTCAAAGAGTTTAAAGCTTTTGTAGAGAATCAGACTGGTAAAAGGATTAAGTGTTTGAGGGTTGACATGCTGGTGAGTTTTGTTTGGCAGATTTCAAGAAGTTCTATAAAGAACATGGGATTGAAAGACGTAAGACAACTCCATACATCCCTCAACAAAATGGAGTTGTAGAGAGGATGAACAGGACATTGAAGGAGAGGGCTAGGAGTATGCTTAGTGGAGCTAGCCTCGAACAAAAGTTTTGGGCTGAAGCTATAGCCGCTGCCTACTACTTGATTAATAGGTCGGCCTACTTCAACACTTGTTGAGAAGACATCCATGGAGGTGTGGTCTGGTAAAAATCCTTCATTGAGACATCTTTGAGTATTTGGTTGTGAGGCATATGCACATGTGCCTAAGGAGAAGAGGTCAAAATTGGAGAACAAGGTAGCTAAGTGTATCTTCATTAGCTATGGTGTCAGTGTGAATGGGTACAAGCTTTGGGATCCTGTGGCCGAGAAAGTCTTGTATAATAGAAGTGTTATTTTTAGAGAAATAAGTCCTCTCTTATTGTTTTATAGCCAAATAAAAAAGAAAAGAAAGAGGATGTGGTTCAGTTTACTTCTACCCCTGAGAAGACTAAACCAAAAGCTCCTATTGGACCTGATGATGAGGAGAGCTCTAGCAGCTCTGAAAGTTCAAAAGAAGAAGAACCTCAACCTTAGCTTTTGACGAGGTCTGCATGGATTAGGAAGTAACCTGAGAGGTTTGGTTATTCACTGCTTGATTCTAGTTGTATTTTTGCCTTGATTTCTAACACCGATGAGCCTAGAACTATGAAAGAGGCTATGGGTATGAAAGATGCAGGTTCCTGGAATTAGGCCATGGAAGAGGAGATGACTTCTTTGGAAAAGAAAAATACTTGGGACTTGGTGCCTTTGCCTAAAGGATGAAAACCTATTGGATGCAAATGGGTGTTCAAAAAGAAATTTGGTGTAGATGGTAGTGTTGAGAAATATAATGTTAGATTGGTTGCAAAGGGGTATTATCAGGTGGAGGGAATTGACTATGGTGATATTTTCTCTCCCATTGCGAAGTTGACATCTATTTGGTTCCTATTATCTCTTGCAACAACGTATGATCTAGAAGTGGAACAGATGGATGTGAAGACATCATTCCTTCATGGTGACTTAGAGGAGGAAATCTATATGTCACAGCCAAAGCACTATGTGGTGAAAGGTAAATAAAATCTGGTTTACAAGTTGAAAAGTCTTTGTATGGTTTGAAACAGTCTCCTAGGATGTGGTACCTAAAGTTTGATGCCTTTGTGTTGAGTATTGGATTTCTAAGATTGAAATCAGATCATTGTGTTTATTACAAGTTTGACAATGATTGCATTCTCATTATTGCATTGTATGTTGATGATATGTTACTCATTGGGAATGGTAAAAGTTTTATTTCTAATTTGAAGTCTCAATTGTCAACATAGTTTGAGATGAAAAATCTAGGGACAACTCAGTACATTCTAGGGATGGAGATCAGAAGGGACAAGGCAAACAAAAAACTTTGGTTAGGCCAAAGTAAGTACATTAACACTATGATAGAGAGATTCAACATGGTAGATTGTAGACCTTTGACTGCTCCTATTACGATGGGGATAAATTTATCTGTTGTCGATTGTCCAAAATCTCATTTTGAGATGGAGGATATGAGCAGAGTTCCTTATGCTAGTGTGGTTGGCAGTTTGATGTATGTGATGGTCTGTACAAGACCAAACAATGCCCAAGCAGTGGGAGTCCTTAGTTGATTTATGGCTAATCCTAGATGGGTATATTGGGATGTAGTGAAGAGAGTGTTCAGATATTTGTGAGGTACTTATGAGTATCCCCTATGTTATCACGATTATGCTTCTGGATCTCAACATTTTGTAAGTATTTGTGGATATGTGGATTCAGATTGGGTAGGTAACATTGACAGTAGGAGATCCACAAGTGCTTATGTGTTCACTATGTTTGGTGGTGTTATTAGTTGGATAAGTAAGCGGCAACCTGTGATTGCTTTGTCCATGATAGAAGTAGCTCTTACATGGTAGCTACTCATGCTTGTAAGGAAGCCATTTGGCTTAAGAGATTATGTTCTGATATTGGTTTTGATGCATGGAAGATTACCATTTGTTGTGATAATTAGAGTGCCATATGTTTGGCGAAGAATCCTACTTTCCACTCAAGGACAAAGCATATTGATGTCAAGTATCATTTTGTTCATGACATGGTAGAGGATGGGAAGGTGAATTTGGAAAAAGTTGAGACTTTGACGAATGTTGCAGATTCCTTGACAAAGCCTATGAGCACAAAGAAGTTTAGATGATGTTTGGAATCTATGGGCCTCTTGGACCCTAGCAGTTAAATCCTATCATTCTATTGGCTCTTGCAAGGTGTTCGACAAGTGGGAGAATGTTGGGAATTAAGGTGTCTCAACCTTGCAATTTCCTAGCATTTAATATTTGATTGCATATTTACTTATTTGCCTATATTGTATTTAATTTTGTACATCTTGTTTTGTCATTTAGTGTGAGATGGCATGGTGAGATGTCATCCCACTTGTAATGTGACTTGGATGGACAAGTCAACACATGAGAATGTAGGCATCCCATTTGAGTTGGCACTAATATGCCATGTGTCAGCATCTTGTGGCTTGTGTAAGAAGTTATGACGTATGACAGAATCTATGACATGTAAGAGCCAGAAATAGAGATTCTTATGTTAGGTGATGACAAGTGTCATAAAGTATGTTTGCATGTGAAGAAGGCATTTTTAGGCACCCAAGTTTGACTATGACATGTTGTAAGAGGAATATGCTATTATTAGTCAGTTATGATAGATTCCCTTACAACTGTAAGTGCTATCATGTATGATAGATTCTATGATAGTTGTAAGATGTGTAAGAGCATCTATCATAGTATATTCTTGGTTGGAGTGCTCCATCTTGGGAAAGTCAAACTTATAGGTCATGACGAATGTAAGGATGTTGTATGCATGTTGAAAAAGTGTCCTAAAGCATTGGAAATGGGCCATGAGGCCAAGTTGGACACCCACCTCTAGAAGCTTCCCATGTTGGCCTTGTAAACTCTATAAGTGTAGGTGCTTGGAGTTGGAGTTGTATAGTTGATTTGTAGGTACTGTTATGCTGCTAGAATTGCTCCAGAATACTACTACAGTGGTGAATTGAAATATCTTGGCTTTGTGATTGTATTGTAACCATTATTTGATTAGTGAATAATACATTGGGTTGTTCTTTGGAGTGTGGGGTTTTTTTACCTGAAAAGGTTTTCCCCACGGACATCTTGTGTTATGGTATTGTTGTTTTGATTTATGTTTATGTTTCTTCTTCATGTTAACTAAAAATATTAAAAATTTGCATAACACTCCTGTCATTAGTTTGGTGTAGGAATCTATTCTGCATACCTTGATTCCTTTCACTAAACACAGAACATTGTATATAATGTGGAGAAAACCCTTTCGGGTAAAAAGCTCCACCAAGAAAAGAGGCTCCAAGTTGTATAATCTTCAAATATGAGATTACAATACATGCACTTCCTCTTCTTCTTCAGTCTTCAATCCAATAGTGCTTGTTACTCTCAAATCTACTAAAAAATGTGGTATAAATATCCTTATAAAAGAGGGTTGGCTTCTAGGGCAAGAAAACTGACATAATATCGACTGTCAAATCTATGACCTAATGATGAATGATCCTGATTTACAATGATAAATATAAATAAAATGTGGTTTATGGGGTGCTGCTCCCAAACCCCCCATCTGGGCATGTGGCCCCCAGCCCCCATCAAGGGGATGATCCCCCCAAACCCCTCATAGGGGAAAACCCCCTGCGACCCCCATCGTGGATGAATTTACGTTGGGTACCGGATATAAACATATGGCTGAAACAAGATCATTGCTGGTGAAACTTTTCATCCCTTATGGGTGATTTACAAACAATAATAGGAATTATAAATTACATACGATTTACAAGGTTGATGGCATCTTAATGCTAACATTCTCCCACTTGACATCTACATTTTAAATACCCATAGGAAAACAATAAAATAATCAAGCACTAGAAACAAGGCCCATGGCCTCTCCACATCAAACAAATTTCTCTATGCTCACAGGCTTGGTCAAAGCATTTGCAACATTCTTCTGAGTGTCTACCTTCTTTAGCCCAATCTATCCATTTGCAACCATTTCTTGAACAAAGTGATACTATACATCAACATGCTTAGTCTGAGCATGATACATAGGATTCTTGGCCAAACAAATAACACTCCAGCTATCACAACCAATCTGAATGATTCTACAATCAAAACACTTGTACACAATCTCCTCAACCAAACTTCCTCCTTAGAGACATGGGTAGCAGCCATATACTCTGC
The DNA here is from genome assembly GCA_027924645.1 of Cunninghamia lanceolata. Classification (NCBI taxonomy): domain Eukaryota; kingdom Viridiplantae; phylum Streptophyta; class Pinopsida; order Cupressales; family Cupressaceae; genus Cunninghamia; species Cunninghamia lanceolata. The sequence continues at coordinate 14,713,072 of BSBN01000382.1, read as the reverse complement.
TTCGGTGGTGGACAAAGCAACCGTGGGCTACCTTTTTCTCATCTAACTCACTACTCTGTCAAACAAAGTAAACACATCTATGCCATTGGTTGACCTTCGACTATCCAAGTCACCTACCCAATCTGTATCAACAAATCTGTGTATGTCCAAAGTTTTGTCAGCACTGTCAGTACTAGAATAAACCAAACAATAATCAGGAGTACCATTTAGATATCTAAACACCCTCTTCACATAATTCCAATGTTGTCTACTAGGGTTAGATATAAATCTACTCAAAACTCCCATTGCTTGTGCAATATCTGGTCTAGTGCAAACCATTGCATACATCAAACTCCCTACAACACTAGCATATGGCACATTATACATATCCTCTAAATCAGCCTCATTCTTTGGACAAATATCTAATGAAAACTTAGTACCAATGGGTAAAGGAACTCTAACTGGGTTACAATCTTGCATACTAAATCTCTGCAAAATGGTATTCACATTCTTACTCTAAGACAACCAAAACTTTCTACCTCTGTCCCTCCTGATCTCCATACCTAGAATATATCTGGCTGCTCCAAGATCCTTCATATTGAATGCACTCAAAAGTTGGGCTTTCAATTCATTGATCATACCCTTATTCTTCCTGAAAAATAACATGTCATCAACATACAATACAATGATCAGAATAGAATCATCAATACAATGAATGTACACACAGTGATCATCCTCACTTCTAACAAAATCTAATTTCAACACAAATGAGTCAAACTTTTCATACCACATTTTGGGAGACTATTTTAGACCATAAAGAGATCTCTTCAATATGCAAACCCAATGTTCTTTCCTTTTTACCTCAAAACTTGTAGGCTATTACATGTACATTTCTTCCTCAAGATCTCCATGCAAGAACGCAATCTTAACATCCATTTTCTCTATTTCCCAATCAAAAGCTGCAAAAATGGATAAAAGAAATCTAATAGAAGTTAATTTAGCAACAGGAGAGAATATTTCACCGAAATGAACTCCCTCTCTCTTAGAGTATTCCTTGACTACCAATCTAGCCTTGTACTTCTCCAATGAACCGTCTGCTCCAAACTTCTTCTTGAAGACCCACTTGTAACCTATGGCCTTTCTTCCTTTGGGAAAATGAACAAGATCCTAGGTGTTGCAAGAGTCTAAAGCCATCATCTCCTCCTACATGGATAACTTCCAAGACTCACTATTATATACATGAATAGCTTCCCTATAGGATCTAGGTTCATCGTCAGCACTCAATAAAGCAAATACACAACGAAAATCAGGTGGGCTATACCTGTCAACTGAGTTTCGTTGTCTTTTTGATCTTCTTAGAGGTGGAGTAATAGACTCTTCAGGTTCTTCTACATGCTCATCTGTACCAACTTATTCTATCACAATAGATTCTTCCTCATCAGAACTTTCACTCGAGTCTTCTTCTACTTCTTCACCCCCAATCCATCATTATGTTCTTCCTAAGGTGCATCTTCATGCTCTATTACAAAATGCACTCTCTTCACCTTTTCTTCTTTTTCCTTTGTCTGTTTAGGTTCTAAAATAACACTAAGTTCCCTGAAAATAACATCTTTAGAATAGATAATCTTTCGAGTTAATGGATTCTAAAGCTTATAACCTTTTACATTATCACCATATCCAATGAAAGTACACTTTTCAACTTTTGGATCCAACTTAGTTCATTTTTCTTTAGGAACATGAACATAATCCTCACAACCAAATACCCTTAAATGTGAAATAGAAGGTTTCTTACCTATCCACATTTCATAAGGAATTGAAACAAGAGCCTTACACAAAGATTTGTTAACCAAGTAGTTTGCAATACACACAACTTCTGCCCAAAAGCATTTGTTCAACTGTGATTCACTTAACATACATTTGGCTCTTTCCATTATTGTCTAATCCATCCTTTCTGCCACTCCATTCTATTTTGGAGTATATGGAGTAGTCTCTTGTTTAACAATCCCTGCATGCTTACAGAATTCATCAAATTCCTTAGAACAATATTCCTCTCCATTTTTAGATCTCAAAACCTCTGATTGCTTTTCAACTAAAGCTTTAAATTCCTTAAACTTAGTGAAAACTCTAGATTTGTGACACATAAGATAAATCTAGGTAAACCCTGAGACATCATCAATGAAGGAAACAAAATATCTAGATTTTCCAATTGATTTAACATCCACTAGACCAAAAACATCTGAATGAATAAGTTCAAATTTATCATCAGATTTATTACTACCTAAAGGAAATGAAGATCAATTCTATTTTCCAAACACACAATGTTCACAGAATTTGAAACTCTCATCAGAATATGATAAACCATCTAACAATTTTTTATTTAAGATAGTCTTTAAACTAGACTGACTTATGTGGCCCAATCTATGGTGCCACAACATACATGTATTTTTAGTATTAGCCTTAGATGCATAAGAGGCATTACAAACAGTAGCAACTTCTAGCTTAAATAGAGTTCCCACTATTTTCCCCTTCATTACCACCAAGTTTCCTCTCACCAATCTTCCCTCGTCCAACAATAGGGTATGTAGAGTTGTCCATAAGGTACACAATTCCTCCATCATACTCTTCGTATGTGGAAAACTATTCTTTATGCAGGGTCATGTGGTACGAGCATCCTGAGTCAACAAACCAATGATAATGAGAAACAACATTACATGCAGAAAGTAAAACCTCATCACCTACATTCAAAGAATTATCAATAGCGAAATCCCATTGTTTCTTTGGGTTTCTACATTCTTTTTTCACATGTGCTCTCTTTCCATAGTTCCAACACTTAAGTTCCAACACTTAACTCTTTTCTTCTTTCCAAGAGTCTTAGAATGACCCATAGACTTGTTTTTAGACCCCTTCTAATTTCCTTTTGGTCCTCTTTCCATAGACCTTCCCCTGACATTGAGAGAATCCCCTGAACTATTTGAACTTTTCTTCCTCAATTCCTATGATAACAAAACTAAAACAAAAGCATCCAACTTCAAATCTGTGAGGTTAATAGTGATAGCCAAAATAACATTCTCCCATGACTCAGGTAAAGAATAGAGAAGCAATATACATTTATCTTCCTCATCCACATCAACATCTACAGATGCTAGTTGACTCAATAACAAATTAAATGAATTCAAATGCTCTACAATTGAATCACCCTCTTTCATTTTCATGAAAAATAATTTATGCTTTAAATAAAGCTTGTTTACCATACTCTTGGCTTGCTAGATCTCACCCAATCTCTTCCAGAGTTTGTAAGCAGTCTCTTCTCTCGAGAAATTCAGTAGAACAAAATCTGCAAGATACAGCCAGATTGTACCTCGTGCCTTTTTATCTAGTCTATCCCACTCATATTGAGCAACATAATTAGGTTTCATCTCCTTGGTTAGAGCCAACACTAGTTTCTTTCCTTTAGCAAATCCTCCATTTTCAACTTCCACAATTTGTACCCCATACCATTGAACTTTTCAATGTCCAACTCGGAGATAGAAGCAACAATGGATACAACCATGATATCTACACAAGATTTGCAAACGCAAAACAACCAAATCTCCCACTGCATCTAAAAAACCTTCACACTACCACCTAAGAATCAAAACTAGCTAGACTTTAGTACCAAATGTTAGAAATGAAGGTACAAAACACACAACGAAAATCTGATTCAAACCTTATTAATATCCTCTAAATAATGTAGGATCAATGGAGGTTGCAACAAAATAAAAACCCACTACATAGAAATAACATGCATTAAGAACTGAACACATAACACAGCATGTAACATGGAGAAAACCCTTTTGGGTAAAAGACTCCACCAAGAAAAGAGGCTCCAAGTTGTATTTTCAAATATGAGGTCACAATACGTGCACTTCCTCTTCTTCTTTAGTCTTCAATCCAGCGATGCCTATTACTTTGAACTTTGCTAAAAATGTATTACAAATATTCTTATAAAAGGGGGTTGCCTTCTAGGGTAAGAAAACCATCAGATCTGTGACCTAATGACGAATGATCTAGATTTACAATGATAAAATATAAATAAAATGTGCTTTCAGGGGCATTGTCCTTAAACCCCCACCGGGGCATGTGGCCCCTATATCCCCCGCCAGGGGAATGATCCCCCAACCTCTCGCATGGGGGAAACCCCCTACGACCCCCCTCATGGATGAATTAGGGTCAGGTACCAGATATAAACATGTGGTTGAAACAAGATCAATGCTGGTGAAACCTTTCATCCCTTATGGGTGATTTACAAACAATAATAGGAATAATAAATTACATAGGATTTACAAGGTTGATGGCACCTTAATCCTAACATAGGTGTTTAGGGGAAAATTGGATTGTTTGTTGTTTTAGTTGTTAGATGTTTGAATCCTCCTTTCACCTTTAACATTCAAGGATCTAGGGTCAAGTGGCCAGGCACTATCATACCCTAGGTCACTGTGAGATGTTGGGAAGCTTGGATTAGGGTGTTTAATTATCAATTTTCTTTCTCCTATGCTCAATTCCATTAAAACCCTAATTGTGTAAATACGATAGTAAACAGAAGAATAATAGAAAAAGATCTTACAAGGGGAAGAAAAATATCAAATCATAGAGTACCTGTTGTCAAGGCTCCAACACGAAAATGTTGGGGACTAAGGAGCAGGCGCCCAAGTCCAAGGTACCAGTTTCTTTGCGAGATCCTAACCTCCTTTTGACACTGATCTACACTGTAACTTCTATTTCCAAAAATTTAACTACAGAGGACACAAGGACTAGCGCCTAAGTCCTGAAAAGGCTCTGGTGTCCTGCTTCTCTTCAGATCTTTAATCTTTGATGTCTGCTAATCTTTCCTACAACTCCACTTTTTCTAGATGCGACACCTGTAACCTACAATCACAAAACTTTGGAAGTGGGTTGTGGTGTTTAGAGGCTTGCCTCAATCAATCCCCAGAGGAAACTTAAGTCTCTAAACACCATTGTTAGATAGAGAGTGCGTTCCCTTGTGAGGCAGAGGAAAAGACCAAAGGAAATGATGATGAAAACACAATATAATGTCACCTTGTAGTGAAGATCTCATGGGAGGAAGATGCTCTTCATTCCATGATGAAATGGATGCTTGAATCTGCAAACACAAACACGTAGACAACACAATTTTGCTCTTACAACACAATGAAAGCCTTGAATCACCTTGAGAATGCATGAACATCACAATTGCCATCTAGTTTACAAATGAATGCCTAAACATGGTTTTATATGCAACTACAAACACTCCCACCAAGATTTCATAAATTCAAACTTATCGTGTCAGCATAGGACCCAAGTAACAGTCACAAGCTGACACCCAAAAATTGGGACTGCCCCAAAATAGGGTAGGACTAGGGCGCAGGCGCCCAAGTCCTCCCCCCTATTTTAGGTAGGGTTAAGCTCAAGGGGTCCTCCTAGGTCCCATTTTTCATTTTACCTAGGGCTCATTCCATCGGAATGCCAAATTATGAAGTAAGATGTCCTAAATGCACACTACAGATTTGAGAGCTAAACCTTATGAGGGAAAAGCCCCCAAGGGGACATTTTCCAACGTTACATTTAGCCCCCACTTTAATGTATGTATAAATGTAAGGCCACTACATGTATTAAAGTAAGGTCACAAACACAGCAAACACACCAAGCATGGAGAAGACACAATCACATAGAAAATAATAACAGGCACATAAAACATGAAGAAGACAGTTACAATCACACAGAACATGAAGTAGATAGTAAATGCATAGAAGACACATTAATGCATAGAAGATAGGCATGATTTCTTTTCTTTTCTTTTTCTCATATATATGAAATGTAGATGCAAGTACTGGAAAGTAAACAAACCTCCCATAATGCAAGAAGCACTCATCGAGATAGTCTTTAGACTGCATATATGGGGCAACACACACGCAAAACCTCCCAAAATGCAGGAAGCACTCATTGAGCTAATCTTTAGATTGCATATGGGGCAACAAACATGCCAAACAAAGCAAGCATGCCAAACACACACACTTGAAGACACGGAGAAAACACAGTAGACAAGCGATGGAGTGAACCTATTTCTAGGTCCAACACCATCTTAGGCACATTATAGGCACACATCAACGATTGGGCTTCGCCACAACAATTGCCAAAAACACGCTTAAGGGTTGAGTTAGTCACAAAACCGCTCCCTGCCTCCGCAGAGGACTTTTGAAAATGACAGGATGATGCAATCTGATCTAAGAAATACACCATCCCCACCTCCATAGAGGGCTTAAAATAAAAAGGATATACGTGATATCCCACCTCCACAGAGGGATTACATGATTGATTGATTGCAAACAAACTCAGGATGCAGGAAGCATTCATCGAGCTAGTCTTTAAACTGCACCTGAGGACAAGCATATTGCTAACATCTACAACAAATAGCTTACCTTATATGCCCCCACCTTAAGGTGGTTGATATCATGCATCGATATCAAGTACATTAAGGTAGGAAGAAAACACACAAGGGAACACAAGCTCTCGCAAAGCCCATGCCCCCTGGAGGTGACATGTACTTTACGATCACCAAATGTTCCCACAAACACATTCCTGCAAGAAACATGTAAGTGTCTACAAAATCATGATAAACAACATCATCAATGCATATGATTAACCACACAAAGAGCCAAGGTTATACCGCGAATTTGAAGTTCGAGGATAACCATTGGGCTATATCACGAAGCTCTCCGAATCGAGTATCGCCAAGGCTAGATTCAAAGACAAACAAAGGTGCACAGAGCAGCAGTATTGTTAAGGTTTGTAAATGAGATAAAGACATCATGAAATTCACTATGCAGAAAGCACGAGTGCTTCCACTAGCTAAGCGTTAGATAAAATATACAACCCCATCATCATATTAGGAACTAAGTCCAATTTTTTATTACTCTTGAAAGGGACACTAGGTCCACATCAGTATAAATATTTTTTGTCATCTGCCTGCTAGGTGGAAACACTAGAGGAAGAGAAATAATAAATAAGAGAGGAGAAACAAATGTCTTAGGGATAGTCACATAGGAGGGTGCCCCCAAGTCACCAACCACAATGCTACGTCTATAAGACACAAGACACAACAATGAAATCAGAGAGAGGCAATATAGAAGAATGATGATACAAATAGAAGAAGGTCATGATAGAGGTGGTCTCCTGGTATCCTGGACCTTACGAGAGAATTAGGGGTCATCCTAGGAGGCCTAAAAAACACGTAACACATCACAGGGGAAGCACATTGCGAGAGAGATGAAGGGTTAGAGATACTTACTTGCAGGATCTTCGTATCAGATTTCAAAACTTGCAAACCTCTTAGAGAGGTACTCGATCATGTTAAGTGTGAAATTTGAGTGGTTCTTATGAGATTCTTGTTGATTATCGTGTGATACTTTTTTTTGTAACTCCTTATGTAAATGTGACTTTTTGTTGCTTATGAGGAGGGGAACCACTTTTTTCTCTAACTGTTGACAATTGTTTAACTCTTTCCTAATTTTTATCGAGTTTTCTTTGTTGAATCTTTCTAGAATGGTAACAGGAATCATCCTGTACCATCTTACTCATCTGTATCGGTTGTTGTTCTTACTTTTCAGATGTATTTTGATTATCTCCTGATCCATATAAGGATAATGGAGGAGGAACCTCAGCATAAATTCCATTTCTTCGTGGATTGTCCACTTGTTTCTTATCTACTTCAATCATTCCCATGATGCTATCATAGTCTAAGTAATCATCCTCATCTACTTCCACTAAACATTGTTCCACCATATTATTTTCAATATTCCTAGGGAAAGGATTAGTGAAGATTTGTAAGTTCTGATTCGGCAGAGCAACCGGCTTATTTCCATTATCATTCACACCCAATACCTGGATGACATTTGAATCAATAAGGTCCTGTATCTCATGTTTAAGATGCATACATCATTCAGTGTCATGTCCTTGCATTCGATGATAATGACAAAAGGCATTAGCATCAAAGTAAGGTCCTTATTTACTAGGATCAATAGGCTTGATCAGGAGAAGCTTTAGAATGTTATTACTCACAGCTTGGTTCATGATGGAATGATAAGACTCAGACATTAGAGTGAATTTTCTTGGTTGATATTATGCTTTCTTTGGATTGGTGATAGCCAAAACATTCGAAAAGTTGTTTATATTCAGTCCATTAATCTTGATGAAGGTCCTGTTATTATTATTCCTCTTAAAGTTGTTTTGTGATGATTCACCCGTGGATTGACCAACTTGAGCCGATGAGTTTTGGTTTTCATACTGACTAGACAAAAGTTGATAATCACGAAGGGCGGTGCATAAATGTTGAAAGGAGTTATACTTCATCAAGAGGATCTTAATTTGAATATTAGGTTGTAGATTTGTAATAAATATCTTCTGAATATCCTCATCTTTCATCTGATACTAAATTTGTGTATAAAGCCCTTGATATCGACTAATGAATTCATTCAACTTCTCTTTTGGACCTTGTTTGCATTGAACCAAGTTAATTAGAGTAACTTGGGGTCAGATATTTGCTTGAAAATGTTGTAAAAATTGATCAATCAACTGCAAAAAGAAGTGTATTGAATTCGAAGGCAAAGAACAAAACCATTCTAAAGCAGTATCTTTGAGAGATTGCGGGAAAAGTTTTGCCAACAAATCCTCTTCAAAATAAAAATCACTACACATAGCTGTAAATGCTGCCACATGAATATTAGGATAACCTTTTCCACCATACTTTTCAAAGCGAGGAGTCTCAAACCTCTCAGGCATAGGAGTTCTCAAGATTGCATAGGAAAGGGGATTATAGACATGATATGTTGGTAGACTAGGTTGCGAAGAATTTGTCAAGTTTGTTACCTTTTGTTGTAAAGCAGTCATGCCCTGTAAAAGTTGGTTTAGGATAGCATCATTTGGAGATGCAGTTTGTTGTGAGGAATTGGAACCAAAGTGAGGAGGTGAATGAGCTTGAGATATGATAGGTGGAGGCTAAGAATATGTCAATGGTGGTTGGACATAATGATAGGTGGAAGATGGTTGTGAGTAGGTAATAGGTGGTTGGAAATGAGTGGAATAGATAGGTGGTTGAGAATAATTATGCATAGAGGAGGTCCCCTTAGAAACCAATTTCTGATAATCAAATCCCACATCTTTGTAATTAGTGCCATTAGATACTCCAATACCAGTGGTAGCATTACTACAAGCGTTCACATCAGTTGTTAAGATCGTTGATATAAAGGTCGATATTCCTGTAGTTGGTATAGGTATGGATACTTGAGTATGCGATGGTGATAAAGTGTTATTTATCACTTGTGCACATTTAGTCACTGGCATGATATTGGTTTGTACAATATGTGCTAGACCGTGAACTGCATTAACACCATCTTGTCCCTCTTTTATCAATTCTCTTATATTATGAATTGTAGGGACATCTTCTTCAGCGATTCTCTCATTTTCCATAAATGATTGAAATTCAACTAGCTCTTTATCTAATTTTTCTATTTGCTCATCAGACACATATCTTGTTCCCTCAATAGTATCATCAACATCATGAAAAGTTTTTTCTTCCATTATAGTTGTAGTATGTATAATATCTTGTGCAATTTGAGTTTCTCCCTTTGTAAAGAAGGTGTTCAAAGGATTATTAGAGATAGGAATGTTGTTTTCTTCAAGAGCATTAGATCCCATTAACCTTTTATTTCTTCTCAAAGGGATATTATTTTTAGGACAGTGTGTCATAAATCTTATACAAAAGACTACAACACAACGCACAAACTAAGAGAACAAATCCTAAGAGAAGGATATGATTGAAGGCCAAAAATGCTTGGTTTTTTGTCAAATGAATGGAACAAAGGGTGTTGTATGGATTTTGATTAGGGGAAGCAAGTTATATGTTTGATATCAATCCAAAACAGCAATATGATCCTTCTCAACACACTCTTGATGCAAATCCAATATAATGCCAAGTCAAACTATAGTGAAAATATGTTGAAATAGGCACTTTTTTCACCAAAACTCAATGCAAAAGAGCATAAAAAAGGGTGTTGTGAGGAAAGTGATGATGGAAAGGAAATTTTATCAGTAATAACAGCCAATTAATGTCAAAATTCCCAACACAACACACTTTTAGTGCCACTTAAGGTAATACCCTAGTGAAAATATAGCAAAAATAGGCTATTTTCACGATTTTTCAATTCCAAGACCTAGAAAAAGGGGTGTTATAATGAATTTAATGAGGTGAAGAAATTAAAATCAATGATATCAGTCATCTCAATCCATAAAATTGATCACAACACACTTGGAGTGCAAACTAGGTCAAACCCTAGGGCAAAAATAGTCAAAATGTGTACTTTTCACCAAATTTTCAATACAAGAGCTCGTTAAAAAGTTGTTGTGAAGATTTTTAGGAGGGGAAGAAAATTATTACCCTAATAATAGCCAATTAATTCAAAAATACCCTTCACAACATGCCTATGGTGCAAGTTTAGAGAGTTGATAAGGCCAAATTTAGTGAAAATCGATGTTTTTGAAGCCCTAGGTTTTAGATTTTGGCACAAAATGCTATATGAATGTTTTGAAGTATGATTTATGGTGAAAATGAATTACTCTCAGATCTGAAAATGAATTCCAAGCTTTAATATGCAAAATGCCAATGCAAATCTAATGAAAAATGCATGAAAATTGCTAGTTTTTGTTGAAATTTTCTATGCAAAAATGCAAATATTTTGAATCTAAATGCAAATTTAAACTAAAATTAAAGACTACAGACAAATTATAAGTTGAATTAGCCTATAAAATTAGTATAAAAATCTGAAAGAAGATTTTGCCTACTAACCCTAGATTTTGGAATTACTAGGTTTAATAAAAATTGTCAAAATTTCTACAAAAGCCTAGCAAATTAATGATGAAAATGCAATGCAAGTTATTGAATTGTTTGTGTTTTTCTTTATTTTATATCATATCTAATGCAAAAATCATGAATTAGGGAAATTTAGAAGGAATTGATGCAAATTAGTAAGCCTAACAATGCAATTTTTTTGAATTTTTCAAAATTTTCAATTTTTTTTGAATTTTTCTCAATGCAATAAAATGAATGACTATATGAATGAATGAAATCAATCCAAATCTAAAGAAAAACACTTAACAAGTTGCAATTAAGTCCAAAAACATGGGTTCACCAAAATGTTTAGGGGAAAATTGGATTGTTTATTGTTTTAGTTGTTAGATGTTTGAATCCTCCTTTCACCTTTAACATTCAAGGATCTAGGGTCGAGTGGCCAAGCACTATCATACCCTAGGTCACTATGAGATGTTGGGAAGCTTGGATTAGGGTGTTTAATTATCAATTTTCTTTCTCCTATGCTCAATTAACCATTAAAACCCTAATTTCACAAATACAACTGTAAACGGAAGAATAACAAAAAAAGCTCTTGCAGAGGGAAGTAAAATATCAAATCACGGAGTACCTATTTTAGGGGCTCTAAGGTGGAAAAGTTAGGGACTAAGGAGTGGGCGCCCAAGTCCAAGGTACCAGTTTCTTTGCGAGATCCTGACCTCCTTTCGACATTGATCTGCACTGTAACTTCTATTTCCAGAAATTTAACTATGGAGGACACAAGGACTAGTACCCAAGTCTCGAAAAGGCTCCGGTGTCCTGCTTCTCTTCAGATCTTGAATCCTTGATGTCTGTTGATCCTTCCTACAACTCCACTTTTTTCAGATGTGACACATGTAACCTGCAATCACAAAACTTTGGGAGAGGGTTGTGGTGTTTAGAGGCTTGCCTCAGTCAAGCCCCGGAGGACACTTAAGTCTTCGAACACCGTTGTCAGATAGAAAGTGTGTGCCCTTGTGAGGCAGAGGCAAAGACCAAAGGAAATAATGATGAAAACACAATATAATGTCACCTTGTAGTGAAGATCTCATGGGAGGAAGATGATCTTCATTCCATGATGAAATGGATGTTCGAATCTGCAAACTCAAACACATAGACAACATAATTTTGCTCTTGCAATACAATGAAAGCCTTGAATCACCTTGAGAATGCATGAACATCACAATTGCCATCTATTTTACAAATGAATGCCTAAACATGCCTTTATATGCAACTACAAACACTCTCGCCAAGATTTCATAAATTCAAACTTACCGTGTCAGCATAGGACCCAAGTAACGGTCACAAGTTGACACCCAAAAATTGGGACTGCCCCAAAATAGGGTAGGACTAGGGCACGGCCACCCAAGTCCTCCCCTCCTATTTTGGGTAGGGTTACGCTCAAGGGGTCCTCCTAGGTCCCATTTGTCATGTTACCTAGGGCTCATTCCATCAGGATGCCAAATTTTGAAGTAAGATGTCCTAAATGCACACTACAAACCTGAGAGCTAAACCTTATGAGGGAAAAGCCCCCAAGGGGATATTTTTTGACGTTACAATAGGAACAACCTACAACCAAGGCAATTAGAAATAATAAGGGTGGTTAGGTAATACCTTTTATTCTTGACACTCATGCAACAGTTGTGCCCTTATTCACCCCCTACTTGATTATGTCCCTATTAACATGGCTCTTAATTTGAGCCAAATGAATGTCTTGGTACTAGTCTACGAGATGCTTAGAATTCTTGAACATAAGGATAGGGTTTTTCAATAAATCAATGCTCCAACCCTATTTGAAGACCAAACAAATCCTTTGGATGATTTGGCATAAGATACAATTACTAAAACAAATGCTCAAGAAATACTTAGGTCTGCCTTGGTATAGTATTTGTAAGTAATCCAACCATGGTTGATCCTTTTAATACTTCATTGTTGATAAAGGGATGGTTGATGCATAATTGCATGTTGGATTTTGGTGCATCAAGTGATGTGATACCTTTAGAAGTCATGAAATTGTTAGCCTTGAAGGTTTCTAGGTCTTATGGTGAGTGTTATACAATGGATTCCAGGGAGGTAAATGTTATTGGAGTTATCCATGGTGTAGAGGTGCAACTCACTGCATATCCTGGTAAGTTCTTCTTGATGGACATAATCATTGTTGGTTGTCTAGTCAAGTGGGGTATGCTATTGTTAAGAAAATGGACAACTTCAATAGGTATTAGTATATAAATGGAATTAGCTTATGCCACCATACTATTCAATGGAAAAGAGGTTCAGCTGAACAAAGAAAATAAAATGTTGCATATTATGGAGGACCTAGAAAAGGCAAAGGATGAGGTGCACTATGTAGATAGTGAGCCTGACAACATAATTGGAAACTTTGATGATAATGTTAACAATTGTATTGATTTGACCTCAAGCTGAAAGCCTTCTTGCCTTGAAAGCAATGATGTGTGGAAAATGTATTTTGATGGTACCTATTCACAATAGGGAAATGATGCAGGTATTGTTTTAATATCTCCACATGACACATCTTACAAGTTCACTTTCAAGTTAAATTTTGGATGCACTAATAACATAGTAGAATATGAGGCTTTACTTCTCAGGTTGAATATTGCTTCCAAGTATGGAATTAAATGTCTTAGTGTATTTGGTGATTGAATCAATAATATCTCAGGTTAGAGGGTCATATACAACAAAAGAGAAAATATTGAAAATGTATAGGAATACTGTATGGGATACCATTGAGCTATTTGATGCTTTTGGTATCAAGTGGTTGGATAGAAATGAAAATGTCAGAGCTGATGCACTTGTTGTTATGGCCTCAAAATTTGATACATCTTTGTCATCACCTTATTGCAATTATAGTGTTGAAGTCCTCACTAGGCCTAACATTCTTGATAATATATATAGTTGGAAAGTATTCAATGATGACAAGCACATCTAAGGTTTCTTGAATGACATAAGTGAATTTGAAAACCAACAGATTGATTGGCATCTAATGATTGAGGTGGAGGACAGAAATGAGACTTTATTTGGAAATGAGGTCATTCATCTCAAAACCAATACCATTCTGAGAGGTCTTGTAGCTCTTGAAAGAATGTTTGATAGTAATTATTGCTACAGAACAAGGAGCAAACCAATCAATGAGGATGATGTAGAAGGAGTAAATGATTTGGATTGGGAAGAGGTTCAATCTAGCAGAGAAGCAATTGCCGAATGGTCTATTGAAGAAGTTCAAGAAGTCTTTCGCATGGTCATATGATGAATTGAAAGCTTATAGGGAAGACTTGTCCTGACATGCTATTCATTAGAATCAGGTGCAAAACCATTTAGGAAAAAGCAAAGGCCTATTAATCCTACACTAGCTCCCCAAAGGTGGGTGGTATAATTAAAGAAATATGGCATTCATAATGGATGTCAAACCTAGTTTCAATAAGAAAGAAGAATGTGAACATAAGGCTTTGTGTAGACTTTAGAAATTTGAAAATTAAGTCCCTCAAGGACAACTACCCATTGCTTAGTATGGACCATTTGTTGTAGAAAGTGATAGTGTCTAAATTAATGTCGATGATGGATGACTTCTCAGGATCAAGTAATGGTCAAAGAGTCTGAGAAGTACAAGACAACCTTCACCACCCCTTGGGGAACATTTGTGTACATGTGAGGATGCCTTTCAGACTCAAGAATCTAGTAGCCTCAAAGGGCAATGGATGTTTCATTTGGAGGGTTGATTAATGAAATCATGGTGGTCTATCAAGATGATTTGAAAACCTATTCTAGGGATAGAAGTGACCATTACAAACACTTGGAGTTAATTTTCTAGCGATGCTTAGAGTATGGGATTTCCTTAAATCCTAAGAAGTGCACATTTGATGTTGAGGAAGGTAAGATTTTAGGGCATATTGTGTCCAAGGATGGTGTGTAGATTGACCCAGAAAGAATCTAAGTAATTGACCTCATTCCTCAACCTAGAACAGTTAAAAACAGTGTAGTCCTTCTTTGGACAAATTAATTTTGTTAGGAGGTTTGTTCCTAACTTTGTTGAGAAGACAAAAGCAATCTCTAAGGTGCCTAGGAAGGGACAATCAAATGGTTGGAATAAGGAGTCAATTTACTTCTTCATGGATATTAAGGATGCACTTAAGAAGGCACCAATATTGGCTAGTCTTGATTATCTAGGCCTTTTCAACTATTTTCTTTTGCTTCTTTCTACACCATTATTGCAGTGCTACTTTAGAAAAATGTTGATGGATATGAGCAACCTATTGCATTCTATAGTAAATAACTGTAGTGTTGAGTTAAATTACTCCATCATGGAAAAACATGTATATGCTCTTGTCAAGGCTATCGAGAATTTTAGGCCTTGTCTCATAGGATCAAAAATCACTGCATATGTACCTCATACAGTTGTGAGGGACATCTTTTCTCAGCAAGAAGCTTCTAGAAAGATGTGTATGTGGATTAATAAGATCTAAGAATATGATATGGAAGTGCAAACTACAAGGCTAGTTAGAGGTCAAGGCATTTCCAAGCTAATGACATATACAAACTTGGTTGCAACAGAAGTACACATCAAGTAACTTTCAGTCCAACACTTCCTTCTTTCTCTTTGAAAGATGATCCTTGGTATAAAGATGTAGTTTTCTATTTAGAAAACTTGAGCTGTCCTCTAGGATGAAGTGATCATCAAAGGAGAACCTGGAAGTTGGTGACTTAGATGTATGTGTTGATGCAGTGCTAACTTATATGGAGAAACCTTGATGGATTGCTTATAAAATGTTTAGATCAGGAGTAGTTTGTCAAGGTCATGAATGAATGTCATCAAGGACTATATAGAGGGAATTTTATGTCAAAGGCCACTTCCCACAAAGTAATTATAAAAGGATATTGGTGGACCACAATGTTTAAAGATGTGGCCAAATTTGTTAGAAAGTGTGATGCTTGCCAGAGGTCTGTAACCAAGATGAAGTTTGCAAGTGCACTCCCCCTCACATCCATTTCAGTTGAGGCTCCATTTCAACAATGGGGTCTTGATTTTATTGGAGAGATTGTGAAAAAATCTCACAATGAATATAAATGGATCCTTGTAGCCACAGACTACTTCACCAAATGGGTGGAAGCAATACCTACTAGAAATGCAACATCTAAAGTGGTGATTAACTTCCTAATGAACAATATCATCACAAGGTTTGGAGTCCCAATGAGGATTATTGTTGATAATGTAATGTGTTTTAGATCCCATGATCTTCTTGACAAATATTCTAAGTATTGGATAGCTTTAACACATTCTTCTTTCTGGAAATGGTCAGGCTAAATTTAGTAACAAGAGCATCATGAATATCATCAAGAAGACACTTGAATCAAACAAGAAGAGGTGGGATGATAAGCTTAAGTTTTCTATTGAGATGATATGATAACTTTCAAGAAGGCTATTTGTAAGAGCCTCTATGAGTTGGTTTATGGAGTAGAAGCTAAGTTGCCAATTAGTATTGAGCTACATGTATACAAACGGCTACAAGAAGTTGAAGGAAATGAGAATGATGCCATTTCCTTAAGAATACTTGAGTTGATCAAACTTGATGAAGATAGGAGAGAGGCACATGAAAAAAATGTTACAGTAGTAGAAGGTCAAGCATTTGTTTGACAATAGGGTAATTCTAAGGATTTTCCAAGTTGGTGACCTGGTCCTCATGTGGAAGTTTAGGTCTGAAGATAAGGGAAAACATGGAAAATTTGAAGCCTTATGGTTTGGACCTTATAAAATTGTAGATAAGTACAATCAAGGGACTTTTTACCTCAAGAGTTTGGATGGAGATTTTATGGAGCTACCAGTCCATGGCCAACACCTCAAGCATTATTTCTCTTGATGGTATATGGTTCTTTGTGCATATGTATATATCTTTCTTTTTTTGTGTGTTTTGGTGTTTGATTTTTCTATTATTGTTGCCCTTCCCCTTTTATTTTTGGCTGATTCCTTACTCTTTCCTTTTGGTCTGCAACGTAGAGATAATTGGATCCTTGTTGTTCCTTTAAGAATCACAAATTCCTAACTAGAGATAATGTTGGAACGTATCTAATTTTTTTAAAAAGTCCCAAGTTTTATGCCTCATTCTTGTTTGGAAATATTTTCACCCATTATTGATATCTAATCTGAGAAATCTTCAATGGGTTTGCCTTGGTTGAAAATTTGTGTTGTGGTGACTATTTTACCTTCCCCATGTCATGGCCATGTCTTATTTTGCCAAAAATCCCTTAAAATTCTTAAGTTTTGTGCTTGTCTTTTCTTGGCTTTTGGATGTAGGGTTCCAAGTTCCAATTCCTATCAGAACCTAGAACATTCCTAGTTCCAATTCCTATCAGAAACTGGGATATCCCTGGTTTTTGTGTCCTTCTAGTTCCTATTTCTCCATGTTCAATTTGGAGGGTCAAATATTGGAATTTTGAGATGATCTCAAAGATGGTGGCTATGTATGTCATCTAGCATCAAATGGATCTTTCGTTCGGGTGTTTTGGCTACTTTGGGAATTTCAATTTTTTCGTGGACATTGGGACATCCTTGGTCCCTGTGTCCTTTTGGATCCCCATTCCCCCATGTTCAACTTGGTGGGTCAAAACTTGGAATTTTGGTCTGAAATTGAAATCTATGGTTATTGGCACCCCCTTGCATCTATTTGTCTTTTCTTTTGGGCGTTTTGTTTATTTTTTATTTTTTGGGTTTTCCATGATCTTTCCGGACCCCTCCATTTCCCTAGGTTGAATTTGAAGGGCTAAAACTTAAAATTTTGGGATGATCTCATAGATTCGGGCTATGTTTATCATTTTTCATCATGTGAAACTTACGTTTGGGTGTTTTGGTCACTTTGGGGATTTTTGAGATTTTCATGGACATCTGACACATTTCAAAAAATCCCTATGTCCTTAATCCTTCTCAGTTTCCAGTTTCCCATGGGGCACCCCAAAAATCCCTGTCTCTGATCCTTTTGGGATTCTAGTTTCCCATGGGGCACCCCATATCCCTATGTCCTTGATCCTTCTAAGATTCCAATTTTTGACAAACACTTCTCAAATGTCCCTATGTCCCCGGTTCTTTCGAGATTCTGATTTGCAGCAAAATACTCAGAATTTTCACTTCTTTCAAGACACAATAGGACACTCTAGCAACTCTCAAGATCACCATTAATGATCTTTTTGAAGCCTGATAGCATGGTAGGTGAGCTCCATATGCCTCACAACTATTGTGGACCCTTCCATGATGAAATTTTGGTGCCAAAGCATGGACAAACACACCAAATATGCAAGTTTCTTTGGTATAGCCCATGTGATTGTGATGCAGGCGGGCATGGTCATTTAGTTTTATTTTTAGATGTCAAATTCCTTCTTCCAAAGCTTCTTGATGAATTGAATGAGGTATATAATGGATTTTGAATTCATTTGCAAAGGATGGAAAACACTTTGGTTGGAGAGCAGAGATAAAAAAGACATGAAAACATGTATGAAACCTAGGGTTTCTTCTAGTTACTGGTTTTAGAGCAACTGTATTGTAATATTTTTTGGATTCTCTCTCAAGGGCTATGAGAGGACATTGTAATATTCAAAGAATGAACCCAATATGCAGATTGAACATCATTCCAAGTGTCCATGAACATTCTATGACTTTTTCATAATTTTGATAGATTACTCTAATCAGATTTTCTTATTTGAATGTTCTTCATGATTAGTTGGTTGTGTGGATTGTAAAACACCTCTGCAATGCTTTTGCAAGGTATCTTTTCATGAGAATATATGAAATTTATGGATTATTTATGGATTTTTAAAGTATGCTTGAAATTGTGTTCTGCAATATTCTAGCTACTTGTTTGTTTGTGAGAGCCTAACTTATGCAATAAACTATTAGTTATTGTCTTTGTTTCTACCTTGATTAGGTAACAAAATTTGATTATAGTAGTGTCCCTTTGATTTAATATCCAGACTCTACTGCCCTAACTAGATATAGACATCGATCCGCTATTAGTCAACCTTCCTTTTCCTTCAACACACTCAAACACAACAAAATTCTCAATCTTTTACCTTATTTATGTTATTTTTCGTACCCACATCCATGTCCAAGTGTATGCTTTTGCATTTGGGGATATCAAAGCATCATTTTAGACTCTTTGCATGGTTGTGTATTTGCTATATGAAGGTGTAAAACCCTTGAATTCTTTAAATCAACATATAACCTGCTTAGTGATAGAAAATTGGAGTTTCCGATGCGTTGGGTATGGTTTGATTCAAGGCTTAGCTTAACATTTTTATCATTCATTGTTCTCATACAAATTAGGGAATGCCCCTTGGTCTAGCAAAGCTAAAACAAGAAGGTCTTACCCATATTATCAATGTTGTCCTTTGTTGCCTCATCTTGATTATGAGTTTATAATCTTTGTCTTGAGTTTATTGGATCTAGGGATTTGAGGAATCTCAACTTTGGGCACCAACATACAATTCTCTGATTACCCCATTGCTACTCCAAACATAGTCTTGTAGGTAGATGCTTTAACTATAGAAGAAATGAAATGCATTTCAAATGCCACCAAACAATGGTTGAATGATTTGCTTGCACACATGGATCAAAGGTCATTGATAAAGATATGGGCTTACATGATAGGGTGAAAGAAGATTCTAATTTGATTAAAGATTTATTGAACAAATTCAAAGAAGAATTACACTCAGAGAACCTTCTGTAAATCAAGACCATGTCAAAGGTAAGTTTTGATACATTAGTCAATGAAGGCATTTGGGTAGCACTAATACTTCTTTGATAAAGGAATCAACATAAATTATAAAGCTGAGAGTTGATATACTCAAAGAAGGTATTAATAAAATAGAAGTTGCTCATAGTGATGTTGATATAATAATGGATACACATGATCTGATTGAGAATACAACATGACACTATTATAATGAAGATCAATCCATTAATAATGCCAATACTCTCAAATCCATTTTTTATTGAAGTAATTAATCAAGGCCTTATTCATCCATTTAAGTTTGATTCTTCTTCCTTGGATTAATTGATGAAATGAAGTTCAAATTCAAAGAATTTGAAAAGTATATGTTCAAGAAGCAGGTGAAAGCTTATCAAATTGCAAATATGTACATTGCTTATTTCTTTCTCTCTAGCTACATTAAAGGCCCATATATGGATACATTCAATGAGACATTGGTAGATATTAGAGATTATCAAAGGACATAAAAGGCCATGGATGATACCATTACTCTTGAAGATGTCTACATTGATGGAGGAGATACCAACAAAGACTCAGCGACGTGAATACTCATGATAGTCACCAAAGTTTCAAATTTAAGGCTAGACATAGTGATTAAATACTTGTTTCATATGTAATGTTTGAACTTTAATATTTCAAAAGGCCTTTAATTTCACGTACATTATTGGAAATATTTATTTTATTTTTTGTAAATACTTCCCAGTTATGATGCCAGGTTATAAATACAAGATTTTTGTAATTGTGAAGGGTTGGAACTTTGAGCAAATTTTCTGCAAAGTGTATTTGAAGTCAAAAACTTCTAATCTTTAGGATTTATGAGAAATAATATCTTTATATGAGAATATTGGATCTCTTGTGATGTTATTATTATGTTTTTTTATGTTAGATGTGATTGTAGTTATGTCTTTTCTTACGTTAGATACAATTGCTTTTCCCAAAATCCCCCTTCGTAGTTTCTAAAATTTGTTGTGAGTTCAACCATTTATTTTACTAGACTATCATTTTGTGTTAATCTATCAGACTCTATTCTTCTATTTGATATATTTGAACATTTTATCATTTGCAAAACCCTACATTAGCACTTGGTTGTCAAACTTTTTCTTCTATTTGGCAAATCAATGTCCACTTCATTTAAATAAGTTTTATTTTCATTTAACTTCAAAATCATTCCCAAAAATTTTCCTTTGTAAAGTGTACAGTCATTACTTTTGAATTTTTGGTGTTTAATAAAGGTAGCCTCACCATATTGAGGAGGGGTGTTTACCCCAATAATTGTTTGGATTTAACAAAGAAAATCTATTTATGAACACCTTGTAATTTAATCTCATAGTTAGTTGGTTTGTTCTCCAATGTTTGGGTTCCTTATGGCAATGGAGAAAGTAGAGACGAGGGTTACTTTTAGCTCGCTATGATGGGACAATTGGAAGAGGACTCTTGCAAAGCGGAGCTCAAAGTATGATAATTATGGATTTTGAGCTTGTGTTGTGAGAAGTTGCACTTGTGAGAGACAAAAGACGATCATTAGGGTTTCACATCCACCATTAATGGAACAATACTGGTGCAGAGTTCCATCTCGAGACCACATCATGGCTGAGTGGAAGTGACATGAGAAACATAGCCAGAGCTTCATCACTTTCTCTACCGTTGTTCCTATCCTTAACAAGGTTAACTATAATCCTAACCTTGAATTTCTTTGTAGAATTTCAATATATTATAAAATTTGTGCATTTTAAAAAAATATTCATATTTTGGTTTTATAATAGATGGATAGAGATTCTTTGCTAGTGGATACAATAAAATATGTGAAGCAGTTGCAGGAGATGTTCAAGTAACATTTTATCAACTATATATGATGTTTACAATGCTATTGTGATCAAAAGATTGTTTCTTGAAATGTTTTGTTATGAACAAAAATATTCTTTTTCAATAAGTTTTTTAATAGATTTTCTATGATTGTTTAGTTTTACAATAAAAAAATTTGATCTTCTTTCTCATTGCTTCAAATGTCTAGCCCGAATAATATTTCTAGGACTATTTAGCTCTACACTAAAAATTTCAATCTTTTTCTCTCATTGTTTCAAATGTCTAATCAAAAGAATTATTCCATTTGGTTGTTTCCACACGTATTAATTTACTTTATATTTGTTCGTAGATGGAAAGAGCATGTGATTTGAATGTGACTGAAATAGTGATGAATTTACATGCTCTCTTTAATATCATGACTTAGAAATGTAATTGTGGTGTGTTTATTAAAGAGAAGCAATAATGAAACCTTCACTTTACTTGGTTTGTTGTTTGATGTATGTGTTGTGCCTCGCACACATGCCCTATTTCAAAAAACAGGGACCCCCTCTTTCAAATTTGGTCTAGAGTGTCAAGTAGATTTTTCACCTCCTAAGTGGTCAAGTGGTCAAGGTGCATTTTTGCCATGTTTGAATGGTGATGTTGAAAATTATTTTGAAAATCTGCTAGGTCAAGTCCTTTGCATTACCATCACTAGGTCTGATTTTCACTTTGCGCTGAAATGCTTCCTAACCAACTGTTGCGCTAAAAAGTCCCTTATCTAACTATTGTGCTAAATTGTTGCCTGATTGAATTTGCGCTAAAAGCCTTTGTTACTGACTTTAGCATTATTTCTGCCCCTGATGGGCTTAGCGCTGAAATCTAGTGTCTCCAATTTGCATTGCATTGCTTGATTACCGACTAAGTCAGAGGGCACCAAAATCTCCGCATGTCCCAAGCGCCTCAAAATCCTGCAAATGGCAAAGTGAGTCTATTTTTGTCACATTAGAATGACCATTCGTTGACTAGGTCCGTCACACCCGATTTCCCCACCAAGTTGGAAGCAATCAAAATTCGCGCAAACCCTAACTCGTCGGAGCACTCAAGTGACAACTTGTATGCTCTGGCATTAATGGTGATTTAACCAGAGTATAAAGGGGATTTTCCCTTTTCTGAAGCTCATTTCACTTTAGACATATAGCTTTTGAGAGCTTGTGAAGACCTATGTTGCTCAAAGCTCGCGGATTCGAATCGATGATCACTCGTCTTACCTGCACATTTCAAGTTCAACCCAACTCAGTCCAACCAGGTAGAAGCCAGATCTTGCACTTAGGGTTTCAAGTTTATTTAGGTTTTCTTTTGTTCTTAAGTGCATAAATTCAAGTACATACTAGGGTTTTGTGATAAATTATGTTTGCTAATTAGAAACCCTAGGAAGAACCAAAAAAACTTAGTCTTTTAGATACCACTGGTAAAACAGAGAAAACATGTTAAAATTTTTAGCGAGCTTGAAGCCTTCAGCATTAAAACCTTGTCCAACCAACCTTCAAAAACATGAGACTTATCTAGTCAGTTGGCGGATGCCTAAACCCGCGCTAAGACCCAAAATTTGCTTAGCACTAGAACTCGACCCTCCAACCTCCACGATGAAACCAATTTGGTCGAAAGGTTCTGAAAGTCATTTTTCTTTAAAAACACTTAGCGCTGACTTTGTGCTAAAAGACCTACTCTCCAACTTAGTCAGATGATCGAGAAAATCTTGCTAGTTAGTAGTGGTTGAAAGTCCCGCTGGAAACAAGAAAATAGCTTTGCGCTATAATTAATCCCATCTAACCTTGCGCTAAAACATGCCTTCACCAAGTCAGTCGGTTGACCTCAAATCTCACGCAGGTCTGACGAAGCCAAATCCCATGCAATTGTTATCTCAATAGCCTTGTGTTAAAATCTGACCGACTAACTAAACAACCAATGAAAGGTCGGTGAACTTCAAAAGTCACGCAAGTCGGTAACATCCAAAACCCACACAAAAGCAAGAAAACATATAAACACTAATAGAACCTTGGGTCGGATGAGCCCATTTTTCTCGCTGAGGTTGGTGGACCTCAATTTTAGCACTTTTCTACCTACAGGTCGGTTAACCCTAAAACTAGCACAAAGGATGCAAAATGACTGTGTTTTAAGAATTTCCAAAGGGGAAAATGTCAGAAATGATGTAGTTAATGTTGTAAATGTAGATAATGATGTTTTTCATGCTTCCAATGAGATGTCTTGCAACATTAAACATTTTTCTTTGCATGCATTAATGGTGAATTGCTATGAAGTAGATGCAATGATGATAACTGTTAGATTTCTGATTCTTTAAAAAGGGCATATCATTAGTATTAAGTAGATTCATTAAATTCATTCCAGACTTAGGAGTTTGTGGAAAATTCTCAAGGTATCAAACTTATAAAGTCTAGTCCTACAGATTAGATGACTACTCGTGCTCAAACCATGAAATACGAATTCAAGGGCATCCCTCCAGAGACTAAGATTCATTTCAGGTGGAGTGATGTAGGACACACAGATCTAGGTCACATAGACTTAGATGAATTCAGATTGAGAACCTTTAGCCCAAATCCAACTCCTAGGGCCAAAACACTCAAAGATAGTGGTGTATCACAGGCTGCTGCCTTCCCCACCTCAGTGCAGTGTACAAAATTGATGGTAACATGTGCAGGTAGATATGATATCATGACAAGGACAATCCAAACTACTAATGGGGATATCCTGACTGATTTAAGCCCACCCTCTCTGGCTGAGACCTTTGATATTCCATGGCACACAGTTATGACCATGCCAAACAAACAAGGATCAGAGGAGACTTACAACAAAGATGTGGATGGATGTAGGAAACACATGAATGATCATTGGGCAAAAAGAAGAAGGTTTTCCCTCAGCAAGTTTCCCCAAGTGTTATATATAGAAGTGATTTCCATGATGAGATTGGCGATATGGTAACCTTTCTAAGCAAAATATATGGATTACCTACAGCCTCCACTTTTGAGGGGTGGATGTTCGTTATCATAATTGAGATACTGAAAGGGACTAAGTTTCACTAGTCCCAAATCCTTAGTAACAACATTCATGAGGCCTTCAGCAACTTCAAAGAGAAGAGATACTATAGATGGACATCTTATGTTGTCTATGCATTAGCAAGGAGAAATCACTATGTTGGGTTGTCTAATATTGGAAAAGTTGGAAATGATGAGCAAACCCAAGTAAAAGTATATGAGTGTTACCTACAGCTAACCTCGTCTCAATCTCTGATACACTTTAAAAGGGTGAATGATGCTTTTACAATGTATATAGCCAGATTGTTGCAAGGTAATACATCCTTGAGGATTTCCACTGAAGCAATGAATGAAGTAACCAGATATGGTAGATAGTATATTCAATTTGAAAAGTTCACATATCTAAGAGTACAAGGCTTCACTGGGATGGCTTATAGACTTCCCAGATATCCTGATGACAAAGTAGTGCTTCTAGAATTGACTAGGCAGTTGATACCTTGTGCTGAGAAACTTAAGCACTTACATAGAACCAATGTTCAGTTTCCTATCAGGTTTGGTAAGGGGAATTATGCATGTCCTTCCTTGGCATCAGCTGAACACTCTGATAAGGAACTCCAGTTTCTTAACTTACACTACTACAATGCAAGGGATCATTTCGATCTGAATAAGGTAATGGAAAGATTTGTAAGTAAGAAATTGTTTCATAACATACATATTGAAGACTTTTGGGCCAACTGCATGGACATCTATGAAGTTATGAAGAAGGCTCATTCAAGGTTGTCTCTAGCCTTCATCAAGAAGTTGTACATTATTGCAGTGCCAGATCAGTTAGAAGATGATGATAATGTTATGGTCAGAGGAGCTTGGGAAACCCAATACCATAAACCAATCCCACTACCAAATTGGGCTAATGTAGAGGAAAGCTCTTTAGATACCATAATGAAAGAACCAATCAGATTAAGCAAGACTTGGGTAAGGGGCCAGGTAGCTGCTTTGGAGAGACAAGGAGTATAGCTTACCTATACTGCATTAGAATCAGACAAGAACTTCGGAGGTGAGGAGGATGAACCAATGAATGTCACAGAGGAGGCATAGCCAGTTAAGAAGCAGAAGCCAGATAATGAAGAACATATATCTTTAGTAGAAAAAGCAAAGAAAGTTAAGAAGCCATCTGCAAGGCCTTCTTCAAAGAAAGACCAGCCTCCTTCCACCAAGGCAAGGGCCTCCAAGACAAGGGCCTCCAAGAAAAGAGATATGCCAAGTGGCCCTGGGGAAGGCTCTAAGACCAAGAAAGTTAGGGTGAAGAAGGTAACTAAGGAGAATGCTGCAACACAAGAAGATACTAATCTACCAACCTCCCCATCTCCTGTTGCTTCAAGTGTAAGCATGGCTACCTCAACCTCTGTAGCTTCTACTGTTGCTTCTTCCTCTACTACTCCTACTGCTGTACCCACTTCACCCATGACCTCAGCTGCCATTGTCCAAGAAACATCCCCTACTACAACCTCTCTTACCTCCACCATTTCAACTATTTCCTACTCATTGACAATATCTTCCAATGCCCCTAGCAGTCCTATTTCCTCCACTGCTACCACTACATGTCCTTCTACTACTACTACACCTTCACTTTCTACTTCTTCCACTCAATTATCCACCCCTCAGCATTACCTCCTATTTCCATCATCCTTTCACCTTCTCTTCCTCTACCTTCACCCCTTGTCATCTCTTCTACCTTGTCGGCAGTATTAGCTAATCTCACGCAGACCAACGTGCCTACACCACCCATATCCTCTACAGTTCCTATTTCACAAATGCCCACAAATTCAACCTCTTTGGTCATACCTCTGCTACCCATAATTGAGAAAGTATGTGAAGAATTGGGTTTGCAGGAGCCTAAAGCGAAATTATTACTTGGGGTAGAGAAAGATGTATTGATGGAAGTAAGTAATGAAGTTCCAAATGAACCTTTGACCAAGATAGTCAATGTTGAAATCATTAACATATCTGACAGCCCTCCAGAGAAAGGTCAAACATAGGAAGTTTTCAAGGTAGCCCAAGAAAATATAATGATAAATGGGAGAAACTTGGCCAAAGAAGGAGAGAAGCAAGAGGAGATGAGTACAGATAAAGATGAAGAACTAGAGCAAGAGTAAGAACCACTTGAAGAACTGGCTAAAACTAATGATGGTAAAGCCACTGAATTGAACAAATCTTCAGCACCCGAATGGTTACAAAGCAGAGTGGCATATCCTGAGCCACAAGTAGAAGTAATGCAACTGGATTTGAGCACTATCTTTTCACAATCCCAAAGGCCCAAGAAGCAAAAGAGGGCAAAGATACAGTCTAGAATATATAAGGATGAATCAGGATCCAGAATTACAGAGATAGTTGTCCCGCCAATAGATGTAGCTAAAGACCAAGTCAGAGTGGAAGATTATGTAATTTCCATAGTTGATTTGGGACCCACCACTCATGCTCAAAGAGTGGATGACTTTAAAGGATCGGTTACTTCAATTTTGGAACAATTAGACAAAGATGAGATGTCCAAGAAGGAGTTAAAACAGCAAAACCAAGAACTTCACATTTGTCTCTAGTTTTTGGTCAAGCCAGTCGATGTGGGAGGCGATATAAGGATAGTGCCAACTTTCTTGTCTATTGATGAAATGGTAAGACTAGGTGAGGTAAGGGCCAAGTCCCAAGGTACTAAAAATTGGTTGTTTAGAGTTTTTGAAAATGGATGCGAGACTATCGATGCCTCTGCTCAAGCGCACAAGAAGCTGGTTGAACTTCATAAAAAATGGAAAGATCTGGGTGAAGAATGTGACTCCTTCGATGAATATTACTCTCATATGTTTCCACAGATAAAGAGCATCAGGGATTTGCCTTCCAAAACTCTGGTCGTAGAAAATATTCTAACTTGGACAAGCTGTCCAAAGCCATTGAATGGTATCAACAGCTACTTTTGAGGAAAGAAACTTTTGAAAACATAAAGGAAGCATATAAGCCAACAGATGAGGAGCTGCGGTCAATTATATATGATATTAATGATTCTTTGAAGGATTGCCTAGAAACATCCTATAATGACTACACCCCTTATGACATCGAGAAGTGTAATTTTTGAAAGTACTGAGCTCAGTATGGAAGACAGGTTGGATAAGGTAAGTGACCTCAGAGCTGAATTCAAAGTATTCCACAAGGCTGGGGCAGAGATAGAAAAGATATACAACAGATTTAGCTGGGAACTGAAGATGTTCGATTATCAGATCAATCATTCAAAGAATCCAGATCCCTCCAAGATCAATCTTGCGATCAAGGCATGGCTAAACTACCGCAATAAGCTGGTTGATGAAGACAAAATTAATTTAGATGAAGAATCTTGATATTATTTTGAATATTATAAGGGTGTAGACCTATCATAATTGTAAATTTCTATATTTGGGGTAGCATGTGACTCTATTTTGTCTCTTCTATTCTTTAAAAATGTTCTTTTCTATTAGCATATTGAGTTGGCTAGTCAAATTGACTATATTCAATGTATCTGGAGGTTGTTTTCGTCTTTTTCATAAAAGACAGAGTGTAATCCAGAAATTGATATGAGCTGTTGTGTTGGCACTTATTGATGTAATCTGGACCGTCAGTGTTGAGTTAATCTCCACCATTCATTTAAAAAATGGGTATGCTGCTTTCCTATATAAAGGGTTACCATTTCCACTTTTCGTAAGAGAGATTTGGATACCGAATTGTTGACACTCTGCCATTTGAAGTAATGCAAAGCAAGTTTCTGCAATTATCTTGAGAATTTGTATTTTGTATTAGCTCATTTTGGTTTTCATGGTTCGCTTCTTGCTCTCCCATAGTTAGTTGTGCTTTATAATGTTTATGGTTTGCTGAAAGTATTTGATGAATGCCCTAGTCCATACTTTTGGTTATTTGCTGATGGTAAATAGCTATGTAAAGTTAGTTTGGACTTATTAGTTGTACTTAGTTCAATTGCATTTTGAGTTAAATTGTGCCAATCATTGGGTATTTAATGAATGAATGTAATATGAAAATCTCTAGATTTCCATTGAAGATAGTACCATTTTCTGCAATACTGTAACACCCATTTTAGTTTGGTAAATCAGAAAACTGGTTGAGTTTTAGAGTATTTGTCTACTTAAAGTAGAATCTGTGCATTGTGAAAGTCACTTAGGATTCCTCTAAAACCCTATACCTTTTGCATTTTCTTTAAAAAACCTTGGTTAGATTAGGAATTTCAGCAGCATTTTACATTGTTTATCAACTGAAATCTTGAAGGGTTTATATGTATTTGTTATTCCAACTCGAAGATCTATAGATTGCATGTAAGACCCCTTGTAGGCATAGCTAAAACATACCAATTGAGAGATTCCAAGCAAGCTAAGACCTAGCTGTATTATCCTTGGAGTAGTCTTACCTAGGGTAGGATAGTTTTCAAGAGAGGTGTGAAACCAACAATCACACTTGCGTTGCTGCGTGCTAAAACACACATCAATAGAATTGACACTAGAAGAAGGGCGGACAAAGAACTATTTCCCTCTGTTTAAAAATCAGCAAGTCTGGGGACTAGACAGAGGCATACTAGATCCAACTCAGCTAGAGAAGAGCTGTTGTCTTTGATAGAATTTAGACGCGCTAGAAGGGATCAAGGGATACCAAGGGCACCAAGAGCTCAATCAGTACCAAGGAACACCATTGTACCCCCAGTCATGGCCTTCTTCATAGGAAACAATCAGTCCCTATTTCGATTCAATGACTACCATGACATGCCAAAAAACTCCCGACAAGTTCTATTCTAAATTCAAGGTAAATGAACCAGATAGAACTGTAGATGAGCACATTAAAATCTTTGAAAATGCTATAGGTATAGTATGAAGATGTGATATGCTACTTGTTTCCTTATTCCTTACAAGATGAAGCATATTATTAGTTTGCTAAGCTCCCTGTAGCATCCATAAACTTATGGAGGGGTTTGAAAAGTGCGTTTTTGGATAGGTTTTGAATGCCTACTACCCCAGCTGATCTCTACCGATCTTTTGTAGAAATCCGTCGAGGTGAAGGAGAGATGATAAGTTCCTTTAACAACAGATTTCAAAAATCTTTCATTCATTTGCAAGATCCTTACGTTGTAGAACAGACTGCTACCTTGCCTATTTACTATGCTGCCCTAGACAAACTTACCTCCATGTTCGCAAGGAAAGCTGACCCTATCCCTACTACTTTGGCTCAAGCATATTCCATAGTTGTCACTATAAGTACCCAACTAGGACAGACAGCCTCTGGTCCACTAAATCATATGGGGCATGTAGCCATGCCTAATCAAATACCTATGATAAATCAAGCCTTAGCCAATCATACTTCTGTGATGAATCTGAATCCAAACCCAGATGCAACACAAGCTTTAGTAATCCATCTAGGGAATCCAGTATCTAAAATGCCTCCTGCACAAATGCCTTTCTTACAGTCTTCAAGGTCATCCAAAGCAAAAGAGGACAGAGATGATATCAAAGAATTGGTTGAGCAGATGAAGAAGCTTACTACTGAAGTTACCCACCTCAAGAACCAGAATGCTTATCTACAGCAAAGGGGACAGAATCAGCAACATTTCCAGAACCAAAATCAGTCCCAGTTTCAAAATCAGAACCAATACCAAAACTAGAATTTTCAACAGCGATCAAACCAATCCTAGAACACTAGACCTAACAATGGAGGGGTGCCATCGCCCTTGGAGAACCAGAACGATGATACCAGACCTCTTGGTCGTGTGATGTTAGCTGAAGTAGCTTTTTCTACTTGGTGCAGACTACCTAGTCGTGTGATGTTAGCCAAAGCAGCTTTGTCTACTTGGTGCAGACTACACAATACAAATGCCCATTTCGAACTAGACTGCTCAAAATTTTAGATTGCATCCAGTATCTTCTAGATGGAGATTCAAAACGCTGAAACTCAGGAGACCCCGCCACCAGGGTATGAAATCATTCCTTCTCAGAGGTATGACACTGCTCTAGTACTTGATAGTTATACATTTCCATTTCAAGATGATAACCAGCCTGAGGAAGAAGAGTCTGAAGAAGTCAATGCTTATTAGCAGTATAATAAGACTCCTTACAACCTGAGAAGTAGCAAACCTAAAGGTCCTTTCACCACCACCATCCCTCCAAATAGCTATTAGATTTCACTAGACCCAAAAGCTTCCAATAACCCTGAACCCCCAAAATCCACGCATCAACCAGTATATCAGGGGGCTACTGCTAAAGGTTCTCAATGGTCTGACATGGTAAAAATGGGGCAATATATTGCTAAGGAACTCAAGAAAATGAAGGTTAGTCTTTCTGTATATGAGTTACTTAAAATACCTAAGGTTAGGACATCTTTCTTCCAAGATATAGGTGCTGGAACCAAAATTGACTATGTACAAAAAGAAAATGTCACCAAGGATAATGTTGACAAAGGGAAAGAAAGAGTACATGTGATTGATGTGGAACAAAAGATAACATTGTTTAAAGACAAGAGGGAAAGTCCTCCTTTCCTCTTAACACTCAAGATATTCAATAGAAACCTTCATAACTGTTTAGTATATTCTGGTGGTTCCATGAATGTAATGTTATTATTAGTCTATAAAGCACTTGGTCTCACTCTAGCCAAGTCTTCTAGAAAGGTGACACAATTAGATAAGACTGAAGTGAATGTAGTAGGCAAGTTGAATAGGATACACATGCAACTGGCTTTTAATCCAAGAGTACAACAATATATAGATATTCAAGTAGTGGACATTCTAGATCAGTATGGTATGCTTTTGAGTAGAGACTGGTCTAGAACTTTGAACGGTTACATGGCAACTGAATTTTCTCATATGTGGCTTCCATGGAAAGGATTGGCCAACCAGATACGTATTGAAAGAGAACCCAAGATGAAACATATGATAATAGAGTACAACCAACCCAATGAGATTTTGTTCTCAGTATTTGATTTGGGAGTTTATCTTCCGCATGTCAATCAGACAGAGAAAATCCTTATGTTGAGGTGCCTAAGATTCCCTAATCCTCCACTTACAGAGAAACCAGAAAGTACAGAAGCATATGTTCAATCAGATTCAGGAGACTCATTAGAAGAGGACGAACTAGGGATATTTGAAGGATTCTATGATTTCATGGTGCAGGAGCACCTTAACAAATTAATGTTTCCATAGGAATTTGATTGAACTTTGATGATTCAACAATGTAATGAGATAAATAGTCATTTTTCCTTTTATTAAGTCACTAAGAGAGGTCTAAGTTCAAATTTGTGTAAATGATGCAAAATTGTAAAGTTGCAAATGATGCAAACTTAGAATATGAAAGGTCATTTTGGTTCTAGGTGTTGATAGGCAATTAGAAATCAGTTGGAATGTGAGGAGTCATGATGTAATGCCTTTAAAAGGCCTTGTATCCATTTGTGAAGGCATAGGGGAGAAGGTTGGAGAATGTGGGTTGTTACATTTTGATGTGATATCAATAAAAGATACCCTTGTTTCTGCATTTCTTAATGTTAAACTGTTGTTTCAGAGATTGGTACAGATTCGTATGGATTTTATATGACCAGAATGTGGTATGGATGGAAAGAGTATTGAGTCTACTTTCCATTTATTTTTGTTTCATCAAATTTCATTAAGATTTGAATAAGTTATGGCATTTTTATTAAGGGTAGGTCTGCAGAGTTTAATTTTCTGAAAATGCAGTCTGAAAATATGCATGGTACGGCCTGGTACAGCCTCACATTGATACATATAATAGATGAATGGAAAGATATGTGTTTCTAGTTTACAATTATTTTAGTTTGGTATAATTTTATTAAGTTTTGTGAGAGATATTGCAATTTTGGTGAGGGTAGGTGTGAACACTACCTAGGGTTTGCAGTTTTGGGAAAAAAATCATAACCTTCTCCCCTACCTTTGGATCTTCATGAAAATTGGAGGAAAAATATGTATTAATGTTATCTTCAACCTGACAAAAGCAATTGGATTAGTTCTTTGATTTGTTAATATTTTTGAGGATAGTTTTGGTCCTCTTTCCTTTGCATCATATTGGTATCAGAGCTGGCGAAAGATTTGGGTGTTGTATTTGTTCCTGTCACTGAGAAGGCAGGTGAAGAACTGAAGGACAGAATGTGTTGGTGACTGTTATTTTGTTTGCTAAGTTGTTTGGTTGTAGGTGCTTGGTCCATCTAGCTGCAGAAGGATGTTTTCTAAGGTTGTGTGTGTGGGCAGACAAGATGAGGTCTGTCATGACCATTCTCCAATGGAGATTAGGCTGGATAAGGGTGCATAGAGAAACCACTGAGGAGAGAGTGGTAGGTGCATCACCAGGATCTGCTATTGGGTGAGATGAATGGTTTGGTGAGTTGGTTTGTTGTGAAGCAGTAGAATGATGGATACCTAACTGAAGAAGCACTTGATGTTGCAGCCTGAAGAGTACTCCACTGATAGGAGTAGAAGGAGCCTGAAGAAGCTCTAAAGTTAATAGTTTGATTTGTTGGTTGGTTGGTCATCATTTCTATTAGTCTAAAGTTTGGAAGATTGAAGCTGAGAAGATTGAAAATAGAGACAGACAGAGGAAATGCAGAAAAATGTAGTTTTGTTTTGCAGATACATTTCCAAGGGACTTGGAAATCTTTGTTGGTTGGTTGTATGGTGCAGGAGCACCTTGACAAATTAATGTTTCCATAGGAATTTGATTGAACTTTGATGATTCAACAATTTAATGAGATAAATTAAGTCATTTTTCCTTTTATTAAAGTCACTAAGAGAGGTCTAAGTTCAAATTTGTGTAAATGATGCAAAATTGTAAAGTTGCAAATGATGCAAACTTGGAATATAAAAGATCATTTTGATTCTAGGCATTGATAGGCAATTAGAAATCAGTTGGAATGTGAGGAGTCATGATGTAATGCATTTAAAAGGCCTTGTATTCATTTGTGAAGGCAGAGGGGAGAAGGTTGGAGAATGTGGGTTGTTACATTTTAATGTGATATCAATAAAAGATACCCTTGTTTCTGCATTTCTGAATGTTAAACTACTGTTTCAGAGATTGGTATGGATTTGTATAGATTTTATATACCAGAATATGGTATGGATGGAAAGCGTATTGAGTCTACTTTCTATTTCTTTTTGTTTCATCAAATTTCATTAAGATTTGAATAAGTTATGATATTTTTATTGAGGGTAGGTTTGCAGAGTTTAATTTTCTGAAAATGTAATCTAAAAATATGCATGGTACAGCCTGGTACAGCATCACATTGATGCATATAATAGATGGATGGAAAGATATGTGTTTCTAGTTTACAATTATTTTAGTTTGGTGAAATTTCATTAAGTTTTGTGAGAGATATTACAATTTTGGTGAGGGCAGGTCTGAACACTGCCTAGGGTTTGCAGTTTTGGGAAAAAAATTATAACCTTCTCCCCTACCTTTGGATCTTCATGAAAATTGGAGGAAAAATATGTATTAATGTTATCTTCAACCTGACAAAAGCAATTGGATTAGTTCTTTGATTTGTTAATGTTATTGAGGATAGTTTTGGTCCTCTTTCCTTTGCATCATTTCATAACCAAATTCGTAAAGGATCAGACTACTGTTGGAAAGCAGGTTCAAATGGAGGAGCTATTACTGCCCAGTTGGTGCCGCATACATGATACATCACATTCTAAATTTACGTGCCAGCTGTGTCAAGAGGTAATAAAACAAGTGCAAAGACAATTGAAAATGCCCATAGTTCTGAAGAGGGTACTAGTTGTTGAAAATAAGGAGGAACCGGAGCCTCTGCTTGATAAGAGGAAATCAATAAAACAGAATGATAACAGCAAAGACTTTCACCTATGGACCTTAAGATTTGATGGATCAAGATGCAGACAAGGGTCTAGAGTAGGGGTCAAACTAATCAGTCCTACTGGGAGCTCGTATTTGGCATCGCATAGACTACAATTTACATGCACAAACAACGTAACTGAGTATGAAGCATTGGTGCAAGGATTATTGCTAGAACTACAGAAGGTCAGAATTATCCAGGTGTTCGGTGATTTTGAATTAGTGGTAAAACAAGTAAGAAAGTAGTACTCATGTAATGATAAGAGGTTGAATCAGTATAAAAATAGAGTCTAGGATCTGATAGAATGCTTAGATGGTTTTAACATCCAATTGATCCCGAGGAGACAGAACCATGTCGCAGATGCTCTAGCTCAAACAACAAGTACATTAGAGCCAACATCCATGATAGGATTAAAGAAATTTTCTGTTGAATTTGTCGCTACCCCATCTGTACCTGATAATGTTACAAATTTTCAAGTCTTTGAAGATGATCAGCACATAATTAACTTCCTTACTTCATTTGATGTTTTCACTACTCAGATAATAGATGAAGAAGAAATGGAACTTGTGGAAATGGATTTAGAAGGGGTACTAAACTTGAAAACAAATATGATTCCACGGGGAATGGTAGAATTGGAAAGATTGTTTGATACGGATAATTTAGGAACCCAAAGGAAAGAAGGAGAATCTCTAGGGGGCAAGTGTGACCCATTTAACTTGGGAACAGAAGAAAATATTAAGAATGTGTTCATTGGGAAAGCTAGTACTAAAGAAGAAAAGATAGGAATCATACATGCATTAAGAGATTACCATGAGGTTATAGCCTAGAGCTATGAAGATCTAAAGATATACGATACCTTGATCATCACGCACACCATCCCGTTGAAGCCAGGAGCAAAGCCATTTAGAAAAAGATAGCGGCCAGTGAATGCCTTACTGGAACCACTAATTTTTAAAGAAGTTCAGAAGCTGTTATCAGCAAGGATAATATTTCCTATCAGACATTCCACATGGGTAGCAAATTTAGTTCCAGTCTAAAAGAAGAATGGAGAAATCCGGCTTTACGTTGACTTTCAAAACTTAAACAGAGCATCTGAAAAGGATAATTACCCGCTACCTTCGTTGGATGAAGTATTACAGATTGTTAATGGATCCTAGATGATGTCCTTCTTGGATGGGTATTCTGGTTATAACCAGGTGATGGTAGAATATGAAGACAGATTGAAGACATCTTTCACATGCAAATGGGACATCTATGCATATCGTCACATGCCATTTGGTTTAATAAATGCTGGTGCCATTTTTCAATGTGCAATGGACGTTGCTTTCAAGGGATTAGTTAGAAAATGTATTATTATCTACATGGATGACCTCATGGTGTTCTCAAAGAGAAGAGAAGATCATGTGGCAGATTTAAGGAAGGTGTTGCAGCGATGCAAAGATTATGGTATATCACTCAATCCCAAGAAGTGTATCTTTGGAGTGACTGAAGGGAAGTTGCTGGGACATGTGATATCTAAGAAAGGAATATCTATCAACCTAAACCGAATCCAAGAAATACTCAAAATACCTCCCCCAGCCAGCAAGAAGGAGCTTAAGTCATATTTTGGTAAGATCAACTTTAATGCGTAAATTTATCACAAGTTTGCTGAGATTGTTCGACCTCTTAATGCCATACTGAAAAAGGATGCTAAAATGGATTGGACTCTAGAAGCCAAGGCTGCCTTTGTAGAAATTAAACAAGCTATAGCCAATGCACCTATCTTGGTAAGTCTCGATTACACTTTGCCATTTCAGATTTACTTGTTTGCTTCCAAGCATACTTGTGCTACAATGTTGACACAAAAGAGATTAGTTGATGATGAAAGGCCATTCGCTTTTATGAGCACTCCATTAAAAGATGTAGAACTAAGGTATCCAAATGTGGAAAAACAAGCATACGCTTTGGT
Source organism: Cunninghamia lanceolata (assembly GCA_027924645.1). NCBI lineage: Eukaryota > Viridiplantae > Streptophyta > Pinopsida > Cupressales > Cupressaceae > Cunninghamia > Cunninghamia lanceolata. The sequence goes on along the minus strand of BSBN01000382.1, from coordinate 14,676,766 downwards.
AAAGGCAGACAAGAAGTTCCGTCACTACATCTTAAGAAGTCAAGTAATTGCCATAGTCCTAGATGCAGCAGTTAAAGCATTATTGATGCAAAGTGAATTAGGAGAAAGGAGAGGGAAATGGGTCACCATCCTACAAGAGTTCGAAATAGATATTCAACCCATGAAATTGGTAAGAGGTCAGGCTCTAACTAGAACAATGGCTGAAGTAGGACTAGGTTTAGTATCTCAGTAGTACCTTCTAGAAGATGTTTCAAAAGATGAATGGTATGGAGATATCATATTTTATCTACTTAATCAATGCTGTCCACCACAGTTGAATTCAATTCAAAGGAGAGCACTCAAACTAAAAAGTAGCAGCTATATGATAAAAGGATTAGTTCTTTACAAGAAGAATCACGACGGGATCTATCTGAGGTGTTTGGACAAGTCAGAAGTAAATCAAGTATTGACCAGTTTTCATGAGAAATTTGGGACATGCTACGGATTAGCCCACTCAACAACTAATCAGATTCTTCATGCTGAATATTATTGGCCTACCTTGTTCAAAGATGCACACTCAAATGTAAGAACTTGTCATATATGCCAGACCGCTGCACACAAAGAGTAACACGCTACCATGCCCTTGCAACCAGTAGTGGAGTTACGACCATTTGCTCAGTGGGGCCTTGACTTTATCGGTATGATCAATCTACCTTCCTCTGCAGGCCACAGGTATATTATGCTTGCTACTGATTACTGCACCTGATGGTCTGAGGCAATAGCTTGTAAACAATGCACCACAGAGGTAGTTATTGAATTTGTTGAAAAACATATTATCACTTGATTCGGTTGTCCATTTTCTTTAGTTTTTGATAACGGCCCTACCTTTTTGTCATTATATTTTTCTAACTAGGCATTTGATTATGGGATCACTCTCAAGTTCTCATCTAATTACTATCCACAAGGGAATCGGGTAGCTGAATCAACAAACAAAAATCTGCTCAAAGTCATTATGAAACTGTTAGACAAAAATCCTAGAGATTGGCATACTCGGCTTAAATTCGCCTTATGGGCTGATAGATTCTGACACAAAGCTACCTTGGGCACATTGCCTTATCACCTAGTCTATGGGGTTGAGCCCATCTTTCACATCCATTTAAGGATTCCCGTACTACAATTCATGCAAGAGTACCTTGAAACTGATGATCAATTGTCCTCCAAGTTAGCCCAGTTGCTGTACCTTGAAGAGAAATGTGACGCTGCTATAGAAAACTTTTCTAAACATTAGGGAGTAGTAAAATAATGGTTCAACAAAAGAGCCAAGGTCAAAGCCTTCCGCATTTTTGATTTGGTCTTATATTGGGATAAGGCACATGAGAAGAAAGGAGAACATGGTAAGTTTGATAAACTTTGGTTAGGTCCATATCGGATCTATGAGATCCTTGGAGACAACACGTATCGACTCAAGAGCCTTACTGGTGAGGACCTCCTATTGCCTGCCAATGGCCAGTTCCTAAAGCACTACTTCCAGGCCTGAGAGGCAATCATGCCTCATCTTAGTGTACATAGTTAGGGGTTTGTTCACTTTGGTTAGAGTAGGTTGCCTTTAGTTTAGTATTTCTTTCTTGCCTTTGCTTTCCATAGTTGTTAGATGCTTTGCTTAGGTTAGTTGTCCTTTTGGTTTCGCTTTTGCTTGCTGTGCTTGTTTTTGCGCAGGGTCTTTGTTTTAGAAAGTGGTGGCAGTTATGCGGACCTGCAAATGCTTCTTCGTTGGGTGAATAATCTTGAGTTTTCTTTGAGAAGCCAAGGTTCGGCCTAAATCCTGCTGTGGTTTCCGCTATTATGTTAAGGGGTATGATGCCTATTCATAGAAAACGAGTCATTAGTTGGTGCACCTGAAGTATTTTCTAACCATATATCTCTCACACTTTAAATGATCTTAAAGTAGCTAAGCGATTCTGAGTGATCTTGTGTCAAGTGAAAAGGTTGACTCCTTATTCTACCACATGCTCTATCAATCAAGAAAGAAGGCAGGTGACACTAAGTATCGCTAGCCTATATTGGGTGAAAATAAAAGGTGTTTTTCAACACCAGACCTGTTACAGTGCACTTAAAAGAGACTACCAATTGAAAATTCTCACAAAAGATACTATCCAGAAATAATTATCATCAATTACCATTATATCAGAAGTATTATCTGCCATTTATTTTTCTCAAGGCTCATCACATCTCAAACATTTGAGCATTTCTTGGTGGTAGAATGGTCTCAACTTCCTAGCTTGTCACAAAGGATTTTGGATGAACTTGGTTGCCAAAGGATGGGAATGAATACGATCACACACACTTAGGTTTTCAGGATGTGGATGGTTGCACTGGTTAGTGATCTTGGATTCTTTGATAGGGTATCCTACTTTTTCGTTTAATATGTGGGGAACACAGAGATTTTGGGTTTGAACTGAAAGTTTATCATCGAAATGGTCAAGAGCATTTCCCAATAGAGTCACCATTTGTTGTGCCTCGTACACACGCCCCATTTCAAAAAATAGGGACCCCCTCTTTCAAATTTGGTCTAGAGTGTCAAGTAGATTTTTTACCTCCTAAGTGGTCAAGTGGTCAAGGTGCATTTTTGCCATGTTTGAACGGTGATTTTGAAAATCATTTCAAAAATCTGCTAGGTCAAGTCCTTTGCATTATCATCACTAGGTCTAATTTTCCCTTTGCACTGAAATGCTTCCTAACTGACTATTGCGCTAAAAAGTCCCTTATCCGACTATTGTGCTAAATTGCTGCCTGACCGAATTTGCGCTAAAAGCGTTTGTCATCGACTTTAGCATTGTTTCCGCCCTAGATGGGCTTAGCGCTGAAATCTAGTGTCTCCGACTTGCATTGCATTGCTTGATTACTGACTAAGTCGAAGGGCACCAAAATCCCCGCGCATCTAAAGCACCTCAAAATCTCGCAAATGACATAAAGTGACTCTGTTGTCGTTGCGTTAGAATGACCATTCACTGACTAGGTCAGTCACACCCGATTTCCCCACCAAGTCAGAAGCAATCAAAATTTACGCAAACCCTAACTCACCAAAGCACTCAAGTGACAACTCGTATGCTCTGGCATTAATGGCAATTTAACTAGAGTATAAAGAGGATTTTCCCTCTTCTGAAGCTCATTTCACTTTAGACATATACCTTTGGAGAGCTTGTGAAGACCTGTGCTGCTCAAAGCCCGTGGATTCAAATCGGTGATATTTCCTCTTGCCTGCACATTTCAAGTTCAACCCAACTCAGTCCAACCAGGTAGGAGCTGGATCTTGCACTTAGGGTTTCAAGTTTATTTAGGTTTTCTTTTGTTCTAAAGTGCATAAATCCAAGTACATCCTAGGGTTTTGTGATAAACTGTGTTTGCTAATTAGAAACCCCAGGAAGAACCAAAAAAACTTAGTCTTTTAGACACCACTGGTAAAATGAAGAAAACATGTTAAAATTTTTAGTGAGCTTGAAGTTAAAACCTTGTCCAACCAACCTTCAAAAACCTGAGACTTATCTAGTTAGTTGACGGACGCCTAAACCCGCGCTAAGACCCAAAATTTTCTTGGCGCCAGAACTTTTCCCGCTGACCTCCATGATGAAACCAATTTGGTTGGAAGGTTCCAAAGTCATTATGCTCTAAAAACACTCAGCGCCGACTTTGCACTAAAAGACCTGCTCTCTGACTTAGTCAGATGATCGAGAAAATCTCGCTAGTCACTAGCCACTAAAAGTCCTGCTGGAAACAAGAAAACAACTCTGGGCTATAATTAATCCCATCTAACCTTGCGCTAAAACGTGCCTTCACTGACTCAATTGGTTGACCTCAAATCTTGCGCAAGTCTGACGAAGCCAAATCTCGTGCAATTGTGATCTCAATAGCCTTGCACTAAAAATCTGATCGACTAACTAAACAACCAATGAAAGGTCGATGACCTTCAAAAGTCGGGCAAGTCGGTAACGTCCAAAACCCACACAAAAGAAAGAAAACATATAAACACTAATAGAACCTTGGGTCGGATGAGCCCATTTTTCCTGTTGAGGTCAGTGGACCTCAATTTTAGTGCTTTTCTACCTACAGGTCGGTTGACCCTAAAACTAGCGCAAAGGATGCAAAATGACTGTGTTTTAAGAATTTCCAAAGGGGAAAGTGTCAGAAATGATGTAGTTAATGTTGTAAACATAGATAATGATGATTTTAATTCTTCCAATGAGATGTCTTGCAACATTAAACATTTTTCTTTGCAAGCATTAATGGTGAATTGCTATGAAGTAGATGCAATGATGATAACTATTAGATTTGTGATTCTTTAAAAAGGGCACATCATTAGTATTAAGCAGATTCATTAAATTCATCCCATACTTAGGAGTTTGTGGAAAATTCTCAAGGTATCAAACTTATAAAGTCCAGTCTTGCAGATCAGATGATTGCTCGTGATCAAACCATGAAATACGAATTCAAGGGCATCCCTCCAGAGACTAAGATTCATTTCGGGTGGAGTGATGTAGGAGACACAGATCTAGGTCACATAGACTTAGATGAATTCAGATTAAGAATCTTTGGCCCAAATCCAACTCCTAGGGCCAAAACACTCATAGACAGTGGTATATCATAGGCTGTTGCCTTCCCCACCTCAGTGCAGTGTGCATAATTGATTGTAACATGTGCAGATAGATATGATATCATGACAAGGACAATCCAAACTACTAATGGGGATATCCTGACTGATTTAAGCCCACCCTCTCTGGCTGAGACCTTTGATATTCCATGGCATAGAGTTATGACCATGCCAAACAAAAAAGGATCAGAGGAGACTTACAACAAAGATGTGGATGGATGCAGGAAACACGTGAATGATCATTGGGCCAAAAGCAGAAGGTCTGCCCTCAACAAGTTTCCCTGAGTGTTATATATAGAAGTGATTTCCATGATGAGATTAGTGATTTGTTAACCTTTCTAAGTAGAATATATGGATTACCTACAGCCTCCACTTTTGAGGGGTGGATGTTCGTTATCATAATTGAGATACTGAAAGGGACTAAGTTTCACTGGTCCCAAATCCTTAGTGACAACATTCATGAGTCCTTTAGCAACTTCAAAGAGAAGAGATACTTTAGATGGACATCTTGTTGCAAGGTGTGGCCCTTGGTCTCCTTGTTCAGCGCAGTGTTGCGATGGTTTGCGACAAGGGCTTAACCGCCTCTCGTGCTTGTTAAGTCAAGTGGTTGTATTAGACATTAACAGGTCGATCTTTTGGTGCAACAACAGCTAACAATTGGTATCAGAGCTGAGGTCATGGGTTCAAACCCCACGCTTGCGCTAGGAGGGGGATTGTTGCAAGGTGTGGCCCTTGGTCTCCTTGTTCAGCGTAGTGCTGCAATGGTTTGCAACAAGGGCTTAACCACCTCCTATGCTTGTTAAGTCAAGTGGTTGTATCAGACATTAATAGGTCAATCTTTTGGTGCAATGGCAGCTAACATATCGTATGTTGTCTATGCATTAGCAAGGAGAAATCACTATGTCAAGTTGTCTAAGATTGAAGTTGGAAATGATGAGCAAACCCAAGTAAAACTATATGAGTGTTGCATGCAACTAACCTTGTCTCAATCTCTGATACACTTTAAAAGGGTGATTGATGCTTTTACAATGTATATAGCCAGATTGCTGCAAGGTAATATAGCCTTGAGGATTTCCACTAAAGCAATGAATGAAGTAACCAGATATGGTAGATGGTATATTCAATTTGAAAAGTTCACATATCTAAGAGTACAAGGCTTCACTGGGATGTCTTATAGACTTCCTAGATATCCTGATGACAAAACAATGCTTCTAGAATTGACTAGACAGTTGATATCTTGTGTTGAGAAACTTAAGCACTTACACATATCCAATGTTTAGTTTCCTATCAGGTTTGGTAAGGGGAATTATGTACATCCTTCCTTGGCATAAGTTGAACACTCTGATAAGGAACTCCAGCTTCTTAACTTACACTACTACAATGCAAGGGATCATTTTGACCTGAATAAGGTAATGGAAAGATTCATAAGTAAGAAATTGTTTCATAACATACATATTGAAGACTTTTGGGCCAACTGCATGGACGACTATGAAGTTATGAAGAAGGCTCATTCAAGGCTGTCTCTAGCCTTCATCAGGAAGTTCCACATTATTGCAGTGCTAGATCAGTTAGAAGATGATGATAATGTTATGGTCAGAGGATCTTGGGAAACCCAGTACCATAAACAAATCCCACTACCAAATTGGGCTAATGCAGAGGAAATCTCTTTAGATACCATAATGAAAGAACCAATCAGATTGAGCAAGGCCTGGGTAAGGGGTCAAGTAGCTTCTTTAGAGAGACAAGGAATATAGCTTACCTATACTGCATTAGAATCAGACAAGGACTCCGAAGGTGAAGAGGATGAACCAATGAATGTCACAGATGAAGCAGAGCCAGTTGAGAAGCAGAAGTCAAATAATGAAGAACATATATCTTTGGCAGAAAAAGCAAAGAAAGTTAAGAAGCCATCTACAAGGCCTTCTTCAAAGAAAGACCAGCCTCCTTCCACCAAGACAAGGGCCTCCAAGAAAAGAGATATGTCAAGTGGCCCTGGGGAAGGTTCTAAGACCATGAAAGTTAGGGTGAAGGAGGTAACTAAGGAGGATGTTGCAACACAAGACGATACTAATCTGCCAACCTCTCCATCTCCTACTACTCCATGGGTAAGCATGGTTGCCTCAACCTCTGTAGCTTCTACTATTGCTTCTTCCTCTACTACTTCTCCTATTGCTGCACCCACTTCATGCACAACCTCAGCTACCATTGTCCAAGAAACATCCCCTACTACTACCTCTCTTACCTCCACCATTTTAACTATTTCCTACTCATTGGCAATATCTTCCAATGCCCCTAGCAGTCCTATTTCCTCCAATGCTACCACTTCATGTCCTTCTACTACTACTACACCTTCACTTTCTACTTCTTCCACTCAATTATCCACCCCCGCAGCATTACCTCCTATTTCCACCATCCTTTCACCTTCTCTTCCTCTACCTTCACTACCTTTTCCTTCACCCCTTGTCATCTCTTCTACCTTGATGACAGTATTATCTAATCTAACACAGACCAATGTGCCTACACCACCCATATCCTCTATAGTTCCTATTTCACAAATGCTCGTAGATTCAACATCTTTTGTCATATCTCTACTGCCCAGAATTGAGAAAGTATGTGCAAAAATTGATTTGCAGGAGCCTGAAGCAGAATTATTACCTGGGGTAGAGAAAGATGTATTGATGGAAGTAAGTAATGAAGTTCCAAATGAACCTCTGACTGAGACAGTCAATGTTGAAATCATTAACATATCCGACAGCCCTCCAGAGAAAGGTCAAACAGAGGAAGTTTTCAAGGCAACCCAAGAAAATATAATGATAAATTGGAGAAACTTGGCCAAAGAAGGAGAGAAGGAAGAGGAGATGAGTACAGATAAAGATGAAGAACTAGAGTGAGAGCAAGAATCACTTGAAGAACTGGCTAAAACTAATGATGGTAAAGCCACTGAATTGAACAAATCTTCAGCACTCGAATGGTTGCAAAGCAGAGTGGCATATCCTGAGCCACAAGTAGAAATAATGTAGCTAGATTTGAGCACTATCTTGTCACAAGCCCAAAGGCCCAAGAAGCAAAAAGAATTCAAAGATACAGTCTAGAATCTATAAGGATGAATCAGGATCCATAATTGCAGAGATAGCTATCCTGCCAACAGATGCAGGTAAAGAACAAGTCAGAGTGGAAGATTATGTAATTTCAACAGTTGATATGGGACTTGCCACTCGTGCTCAAAGAGTGGATGACTTCAAAGGATCGGTTACTTCAATTTTGGAACAATTAGACAAAGATGAGATGTCCAAGAAGGAGTTAAAATAGCAAAATGAAGAACTCTGCACTTGTCTCTAGTTTCTGGTCAAGCCAGTTGATGCGGGAGGAGATATAAGGACAGTGCCCACTTTCCTGTCTACTGATGAAATGGTAAGACTAGGCGAGGTAAGGTCCAAGTCCCAAGGTACTAAAAATTAGTTGTTTAGAGTTTTTGAAAATGGATGCGAGACTATCGATGCCTCTGCTCAAGCACACAAGAAGCTGGTTGAACTTCATAAAAAATGGAAAGATCTCCGTGAAGAATGTGACTCCTTCAATGAATATTACTCTCATATGTTTCCATGGATAAAGAGCATCAGGGATTCACCTACCTAGACTCTAGTAGTAGAAAATATTCTAACTGGAGATAAGCTATCCAAAGCCATTGAATGGTATCAACAGCTACTTTTAAGGAAATAAACTTTTGAAAACATAAAGGAAGCATATAAGCCAGCAGATGAGGAGCTACGGTCAATTATATATGATATCAATGATTCTTTGAAGGATTGCCTAGAAACATCTGATGGGGAGTGCACAATGGAAACCACAGACTGATGCCCTAATTTCTCACAGTCAACAAACTAACAAATGAGACATCGATTCAACTCCATTAGCCAAGTCTCTCATCCTTCTGCCAATGCCCTGATGGCATTTGCCCTTGGTGAGACTCGTTCCGTCGGTGAACACTTGTAACCTTTGGCCGATGCACCAATACACCATCGCACAGTTTACTTCCTACGAACCCTAGCACATGGAGATGCTAGGTCATCCTACTGCATGAAACACCCTGTTTGGATCCTCTACATCACCGAACAGGAAAAACAAAACAAAAAGAAAAACAAATATTCATACAATGAAGCCATTCCACTGATTTCGACAAAAATCGCACCAATGGAATGCTTCACAATGACATACGACAACAATGGAAAACACAGAAAGAATGGAGACCTACAGTTACACAATTTGCAGTTACAAGAAATAGGAATCGAATTGACAGAACATAATAGCTTTATTTCTTTCGAGCACAATGCATAATTACATTCACACCCTTCTTCGATCTGATTCCAATGAAAAATTATATGCACATTTGGTTCCATCCTCTGGGTTTATAAACTCACCCTAAGGAGTACCAAACTGACTCCAAGTGGCTGGGAGATCAATCCAAGTGGCTGGGAGACAACCAACTAAAACAGCCTCTAACTGCCCTACGCCCTATTTTTGGCATTATGCAGTTACAATTTGACAAAGGTCCCCTAAGTCACTTGGGACTTACAAAATGAACCTAGATACAAATTGAAATGAAAATGCATTGGTCAAATAGACCTTATTACAAAAGAAAACATGATTTTCTAGGTGCTCCTGCACCATACTCCCCGGGTGAAAGTTGTCTCAAGTCCTCTTAGAGACTAACTACTACAAATCACCACCCTGCTTCTTGATGTCTACTTCTAGTATCCATGTGGCTTCTAAGGCTGGGAGTCCTTGCCATTTGACTAAGTGCTAAAAATGCTCTGATACCAATATGATGGGGAGCGCACAATGGAAACCACAGAGTGATGCCCTCATTTCTCACAGTTGACAAACTAACAAATGAGCCACCGATTCAACTCCATCGGCCAAGTCTCTCATCCTTCTGCCAATGCCCTGATGACATTTGCCCTTGGTGAGACTCGTTGCATCGGTGAACACTTGTAACCTTTGGCCGATGCGCCAATATGCTGTCACACAGTTTACTTCCTGCGAACCTTAGCACATGGAGATGCTAGGTCATCCTACTGCGCGAAACACCCTGTCTGGATCCTCTGCACCACCGAACAGGAAAAACAAAACGAAAAGTACAACAAATATTCATACAACGAAGCCATTCTACTGATTTCGATAGAAATCAGACCAGTGGAATGCTTCACGATGACATACGACAACAATGGAAAATACAAAAAGAATGGAGAGCTACAGTTAAATAATTTGCAGTTACAAGAAACATGAATCGAATTGACAGAACAGAATAGCTTTATTTCTTTCGAGCACAATGCACAATTACATTCACACCCTTCTTTGATCTAATTCTAATGAAAAATGATATGCACATTTGGTTCCATCCTTTGGGTTTATAAACTTGCCCTGAGGAGTACCAAACTGACTCCAAGCGGCTGGGAGACAACTGACTAAAACAGCGTCCAACTGCCCTACGCCCTATTTTTGGCATTATGTGGTTACAATTTGACAAATGTCCCCTAAGTCACTTGGGACTTACAAAATAAACCTAGATACAAACTGAAATGAAAATGCATTGGTCAAATAGACCTTATTACAAAGAAAACATGATTTTCTAGGTGCTCCTACACCATACTCCCCGAGTGAAAGTTGTCTCAAGTCCTCTTAGAGACTAACTACTGCAAATCACCACCCTGCTTCTTGATGTCTTCTTCCAGCATCCATGTGGCTTCTGAGGCTGGGAGTCCTTGCCATTTGACTAAGTGCTCAAAATGCTCTAATACCAATATGATGGGGAGCGCATAGCGGAAACCACAGACTAATGCCCTAATTTCTCACAGTTGACAAACTAACAAATGAGCCACCGATTCAACTCCATTGGCCAAGTCTCTCATCCTTCTGCCAATGCCCTGATGGCAGTTGCCCTTGGTGAGACTCGTTCCATTGGTGAACACTTGTAACCTTTGGCTGATGCGCCAATACGTCGTCGCACAGTTTACTTCCTATGAACCCTAGCACATGGAGATGCTAGGTCATCCTACTGTGCGAAATGCCCTGTCTGGATCCTCTGCACCGCTAAACAAGAAAAACAAAACAAAAAGAAAAACAAATATTCATACAACGAAGCCATTCCACTAATTTCAATAGAAATCGCATTAGCGGAATGCTTCACGATGACATACAACAACAATGGAAAACGCAGAAAGAATGGAGACCTACAGTTACACAATTTGCAGTTACAAGAATCCGGAATCGAATTGACAGAACATAATAGCTTTATTTCTTTCGAGCACAATGCACAAGTACATTCACACCCTTCTTCAATCTGATTCCAATGAAAAATGATATGCACATTTGGTTCCATCCTCTGGGTTTATAAACTCACCTTGAGGAGTACTAAATTGACTCCAAGCGGCTGGGAGACAACCGACTAAAACAACCTCCAACTGCCCTATGCCCTATTTTTGGCATTATGCGGTTACAATTTGACAAATGTCCCCTAAGTCACTTGGGACTTACAAAATGAACTTAGATACAAACTGAAATGAAAATGCATTGGTCAAATAGACCTTATTACAAAAGAAAACATGATTTTCTAGGTGCTCCTGCACCAACATCCTATAATGACTACACCCCTTATGACATCGAGAAGTGTAAAAGAAAATTATGTAAGGTAATTTTTGAAAGTACTAAGCTCAGTATGGAAGACAGGTTGGATAAGGTAAGTGACCTCAGAGCTGAATTCAAAGCATTCCACAAGGCTAGGGCAGAGATAGAAAAGATATACAATAGATTTAGCCAGGAACTAGAGATGTTTGATTATCATATCAAGCATTTGAAGAATCCAAATCCCTCGGAGATCAATCCTGCACTTGAGGCATGGCTAAACTACCGCAATAAGCTAGCTGATGAAGACAAAATTAATTTAGATGAAGAATCTTGATATTATTTTGAATATTCTAAGGATGTAGTCCCATCATAATTGTAAATTGTTGTATTTGGGGTAGCATGTGACTCTATTTTGTCTCTTCTATGCTTTAAAAATGTTCTTTTCTATTAACATATTGAGTTGGCTAGTCATATTGACTAGATTCAATGTATCTAGAGGTTGTTTTTCATCTTTTTTTATAAAAGATAAAGTGTAATCCAGGAATTGATATGAGCTATTGTGCTGGCACTTATTGATGTAATATGGACCGTCGGTGTTGAGTTAATCTCCACCGTTCATTTGAAAACTTGGTATGCTGCTTTCCTATATAAAGGGTTGCCATTTCCACTTTTTGTAAGAGAGATTTTGATACCGAATTGTTGACACTCTGCCATTTGAAGTAATGCAAAGCAAGTTTCTGCAATTATCTTGAGAATTTGTATTTTGTATTAGCTCATTTTGGTTTTCATTGTTCACTTCTTTCTCTCCCATAGTTAGTTAGTTGTGCTTTATAATGTTTATGGTTTGCTAAAAGTATTTGATGAATGCCCTAGTCAATACTTTTGGTTATTTGTTGATGGTAAATAGCTATGTAAAGTTAGTCTAGACTTATCAATTGTGCTTAGTTCAATTGCATTTCATGAGTTAAATTGCGCCAATCATTGGGTATTTAATGAATGAATGTAATCTTAAAATCTCTAGATTTCCATTGAAGATAGCACCATTTGCTGCAGTACTGTAACACCCATTTTAGTTTGGTAACTTAGAAAACTGGTTGAGTTTTGGAGCATTTGTCTACTTAAAGTAGAATCTGTGCATTTTGAAAGTCACTTAGGATTCCTCTAAAACCCTATACCTTTTGCATGTTCTTTAAAAAACCTTGGTTAGATTAGGAATTTCAGCAACATTTTACATTGTTTATCAGCTGAAATCTTGAAGGGTTTATATGTATTTGTTATTCCAACTTGAAGATCTATAGATTGCATGTAAGACCCCTTGTAGGCACAGCTAGAACATACCAATTGAGAGATTCCAAGCAAGCTAAGACCTAGCTGTATTATCCTTGGAGTAGTCTTACCTAGGGTAGGATACTTTTCAAGAGAGATGTGAAACCAGTAATCACACCTGCGTTGTTGTGTGCTAAAACACACATCAACAGTATGTAGATAGGACTGAACAATGTTTTTCTTGTATAAGTTTAGCATGAAATATTTTTATCATATTCATGTACAAAATAGTTTGCAACAATTGTTTCTTTCATACGACATTTTTTGACAAGTCCTTCATAGCCTCCAGATCCCCATGGGATACTTCCTAAAGGGCAGGATCACACAAGCCTCTCCCCCAATTAGTAGACAATATCATCTTATCCCTGTGTTTTTGGAAATGTTGCTTGCATTGGGGGTAAATATCCCTTTCAAATCAATATGGGCCAAAATGGATTTATATTATGAATATTGAGGGAAAACAACTCATCACTTAGATCATGTATGAGCTTTTTCTTAGAATAATTTAGTTCTTTGGCTTATTAGTCCCTATCGTAGGCATGGTGACTGTTGTTTTCACCTCTGACTATTAATTTTGCTTCGTTAGTCATGCAGAAACAAAAAATTTCTCTGATAGCCTAAGTTTTAGATTTTTCTAAATTTATTTTCCTATAAAATGGACGAATCTAATGTTTTGATTGGCTAACTTCATTTTTCCCCATTAGCAAATTGGTTTTACATTTGTAAAATAAAAGAAAAAGACTCAAACCAATAGAAATGAAGTGAGGGAAAAATTAAAGAGTTTTTCCAGAGTTTGGCTTGTTTTTTTGCTTGGAACTATTAGTTGGCTTCGGAATACTTGCAATGTAAAAATTAATCTTTTAGGTATGGTTTTCTCCCTTTTGAATCTCGTGTAGAGTTGAAATTTTTTGCCTTCTCTAAAGTTTTTTTTTTCAATGATTTTTACATTACAGAAATTTACAAAGCTTGATTTTCTTATTTGACAATGGCTATTTTAGCCCATTGATAATTGATTTTCTCATTTGTTTAAATCTGCCTAAATAAAAATTAGGGCCTGTCCAAAAATTTCAAATGTTTATAATGTTTTTCTCTACCTTTCTACATAGACGCGTAGCTACATTGTGAAGACATGGCGGAATACAATTTTGCATGCCACAGCCATACAACCTCTTTGTGCCACATCTACAACCCCTCTAATGACTTCTTTGAAGGCATTTCAACTCTTCCATTTTGCTATAGGCAGACAGGGCATGAATAAAATTTGTGTTTGGTTTTACATTTGCCAATAAAAATTATCTTGGCCCTGTATACAGATGAGTGTATTATTGCAGGAAGTCCTAGACAATTCATGAAGTGGTGTGAGAAGAATTTGACCCATGAAGTTGACATGCATGACAAAGAAGGTTGACAGGTTGCTGATGAAGTTTTCCTTGTACAAGGGCTTTACACCTTCAAGATTCTGAAGAGATTTTAGAGTATAGAAGGGAGTAGTGATACATGGTTATATTTCTTCAGGTTCACAAATGGTCAAAATAATGATGATGCCCTTAGCAGATGGGAGGTTCAAGATGCTGTGATAATATTGTGGTTTGATGGAGAACACTTTCTTTACAAAGAGGGAGTGTTAGAGTTTTGTCCTTGTTGCTCTGAAGGTGTTAATACTTCAGCAGTGCAATAGTACACTTCATTTCCTCTCCGCAGAGAAGCATTCTGAGCAGTGGCCTTGGTCTGTGTATGGATGGGTTAAAGGTTTAGTTAAGAGCAACATCAGCATGGCACAACAGTGATGGCACGGTTCAACTTGGTTTTTGTGCAACAGAGAAATCTGTGTGAAGGCACAATAGCCTTTAGTAGGCATCCTTGTGATAGAGGCACATGCATACAGCTTCCTTATTTAGAAGTGTTGTTCCAAGTTAAGAAGGTACTATTTTTGTTCTTAGACAAGGTACCTTGCATGAGAAGGTTATATTTTATCATAGAGTTAACTGTTGTGCCAGATTTAGAATTCTAATGTCGTTTTAGATTTTTCTTTTTCTTTATTTTTCTAGCTACCTTCATCTATAAAGGAAATGCAGAGGTATAAGTGGATAATTATTTCCAATTTTGAGCTAGTGCAGTGTATTTATTTTTAGATTTAATGAGAAGACAATTATAGTACTGTGTATTCCGTGTACATATTTTCAGTAGTATGTGTTTGTAGATTCATGTATTCAGATTCAGCAGTTTGAGTCATCAAGTTTAAGTTTCATGGTGTTTAGAGTTTAATTTTTTGAGTGTAATATTTGCTTATCATGGTCAGAAAATTTAACATTTTTGAACATATGGATAGGTTCATGTGTGATGAACACTCCCTTTTCACTAACTCTTATTGCTATTATGCATAATTTGCTAGCATTAGTCCATATTTGCTAGCATGCTTGCAGCCTATGCCAAAATGGGAGCTTTAGAACAAGGTATGGACTTCCATCAAACTATAAAGGATAGAGGAATTTCATCATATGTCATAGCGGCTACTACCCTAGTAGACATGTATGCAAAATGTGGAAACATGCACAAGGCACATTAACTATTTTGTACATTTCACATTTGGAAGTTTGTGCAACTTTAAGGAGTTATCAAGAAAATGTGGTCTCATGGAATGTAATGATTGAACAAGATACATGTAAAATGGATTTGTTGAAAAGGCTTTATAAACTTTGAAGAAAATACAATTGGTAGGTGCAAAACCAGACTGCAACCTTTGCCAGCATCCTTGCAGCCTGTGTGGAAATGGGATCTTTGGAACATGGTGTAGACATCCATAAAAACATAATGGAATGGGTTTTTTTGTTAGATGATGTCATTGCAAGTGCCCTGGTGGACATGTATGTAAAATGTAGAAGCAGAGACAAGGCATGTGATCAATTTGACAAAATGCCTCAAAGAAATGTAGTGTCATGGAATGCCATGATTGCAGGATATGTTCAACATGGGTTTGTTGAAAAGGCCTTAAAAACTTTTAAGTAGGGTATGGGCATCCATCGAAGCATAATTGAAAGTGGATTTGTAAGATGATGTAGTTACAAGTGCCACTTCTGATCACCATGGCCTTTACAAGAACTTATGCACAAAATTCAATAAAGAAGAATTTATGCAAAAAAATCTCTCTTGAATAATTAAAAATTGTGATTAATTTTATTTGTGGCTTGTATTGTGTGGATGAGATTTCAATTTCCTTATAGTTTCCTATGGATTTAGAAACTTTCAAGCAAAAGTAATTGGCAGGTGTAAAACTGGACTCTACAACCTTTGCTAGCATCTCCAACCTGTGCAAAAATGGGAGCATTGGAATAGGGTATAGATATCCATCAAAACAAAGGTCTTTTTGTTAGATGTTGTAGGTGTAGGTGCCTTGGTAGACATGCATGCAAAATCTAGAAGCATAGACAATGCATGTGAATAGTTTGACAAAATGCCTAAAAGAAATATTGTGTCATGGAATGCCTTGGGAAACTTTTAAGTAGGGTATGAACATCAATCAAAGCATAATTATAAGTGGATTTTTGTAACGTGTGTTATTTGCAAGTGTCACTTCCTATCACCACATCCTTCGCAAAAACTTATGCACAAAATTTTTGGCATGCTCAAATCACTCAGCTGAGATGAAAGCCCAATAGTAGAACTGCCTTGCTTCATAAAACTATCTGACTTGCCAGCCTACGTGGGGCAACCATATCACCACATGACCTATTTTTAGAAGACAGGTTGGTCATATTCCTTACTGCCCCTAGGAAACTTGCATAAAGAGATTCAATTAGGAGTCAAGGAAATTGACAAAAGCCAAAGCCAACACAAAACATATGGCATATAAGTTATGTAAAAGAAGAAAATTTCTAGTCATGATCCCCATCAAATGGATGATTTGCCATTATTTGAGAAATATTTGTATTGGAGAAAGATTTGAAGCCTATAATATATTAATATATTTATTGTATTGCTCTTACAAACTGTAAAGCATAAGTTAGATAAGCTGAGTTAGAATTAAAAACACCATGAAAGAGACAGGTTACATCTGGGCTCAACTTATTTAGTTTGTTCACTTGTTG
Source organism: Cunninghamia lanceolata (assembly GCA_027924645.1). Classification (NCBI taxonomy): domain Eukaryota; kingdom Viridiplantae; phylum Streptophyta; class Pinopsida; order Cupressales; family Cupressaceae; genus Cunninghamia; species Cunninghamia lanceolata. Next base: position 14,660,107 of record BSBN01000382.1, on the reverse strand, counting down.
CTCTAGCTTCCCAATAAAAGGAAGTTTGAACAGACAGTTACATAGAATACAATTATACAATAGAATGATACAGATTGTGCACTGAACTTCAAACCCTTCTCTAAATTTTTATTTTTTATAGTCAAGACTGCAATGCCACTTAAAATGTACTTGAGATGTATATTTGAGTTGTGTATCATTTCTACATGGTAATGCTTAGGTGGTTTTTGCATTTGGATCATAATTATGGTGGATCCTATTTCATTAATTCTTTGTCATACCCATGTCATTTGCAAGCCATTTATCTAGATAAACTTTTTATTGTACTACTATCTTTGTGGGCACTCTACTAAAGTATATAGGTTTACTAGTATCAAGCTAGTCCACTACATATCAAGTGTGTTAAACTAGCAATTACTGGTCTCATGATTCAAGAAAATTCTATAAAGTTTTTAACTTTTTTATAGCTTAATGCTGATTAAATACTTTGTATCTTCTTTTTTTATCCCAAATCATTTTTAAGTTCACTATGGTGATATGTTCTTGCTGGGGAAACCAATGCTTACACATTTCTGTTTGGTTTGGCACAGATTGCAAATTATAATCTTGAACTAATACCCATTGAAATATTCATGGAATCTTATGTTGTATGTGCTTGTGTTTAGCTTGCAACATATTGAATTTCATTTTGTTAAATGCAATATATGAATATCGAACACAAATCTCATCATGGCTATACCTTTTACTTATGTCTTTCATTGCATTGACTAGACAGATCTGCCAATTTGTTCAAGTCTATAAAATGCTTTTATAGATTCTTGACATACCTTTGGAATTCTGAAAAAAAATAGTTAAACAATTTTTGCTCAGCAATGCAGAACTATTTTGGCTTCCATCTTTAGGCAGGGACTGTTGTTGCAGCGCAGTCCTTGTTTGGGATTTGATTGTATGGGCTATATCATCAATAACTAAAGAAACACAAGTAACCTTATGGTCATCATTGTTATTAAATGCTTGGCACATGGATGGACATTGCTGTGGGCATTGCTATTTAACTATTTGCAAGTATTTATCCTACAATTATCACCTTGTGGAAAATTCATTTTAGGAGGTAATTTTATTCATAAATTATCTTTTATTTTTTGCAAACAAAACCAAAACATTTTTTTTTCAAACTAAAACATTTCATTTTTATTTCCCTCTGTTACCCATTCGTTAATATTGTAAGACGTAAATCTTGGACTAAAAGAAACTTTGATTTCTTTTTAAGAAGGTGTTATTGATAGGATGAATACTTTTCATGTGCTGCCTATGTACCACATACCTCTCTACTCTCACGCTCTTTAATGTCACTTTTTGTTAGGATTAAGGTGCCATCAACCTTGTAAATCCTATGTAATTAATTACTCCTAATATTGTTTGTAAATCACCCATAAGGGATGAAAGGTTTCACCAGCAGCGATCTTGTTTTAGCTGTGTGTTTATATCTGGTCCTCATCGCTAATTCATTCGCGATGGGGGGTTGTAGGGGGGTTCCCCCTGTGAAGGGTCTGGGGGGGTCATCCCCTCAGCATGGGGTCTGGGGGCCACGTGCTCCAACGGGGGTTTGGGTGTAGCGCCCCCGAAACCATATTTTATTTATATTTTATCATTGTAAATCTGGACCGTTCATCATTAGGTCACAGATCTGACTGTCGATATTATGTTAATTTTCTTTCCCTAGAAGGTAACACCCTTTTATAATGATATTTGTACTACATTTTTAGTAGAGTTGAGAGTAACAGGCGGCGCTGGATTGAAGGTTGGAGGAGAGGAAGTGCATGTATTGTAATCTCATATTTGAAGATAATACAACTTGGAGCCTCTTTTCCTAGTGGAGTTTTTTACCTGAAATGGTTTTCTCCACGTTATATCTTGTGTTATGTGTTCAGTTTTTGATGCATGTTATTTCTATGTAATGGGTTTTATTTCTATTGCAATCTCCATTGATTCTACATTATTTAGAGGATATTAATAAGGTTTGAATCAGATTTCTGTTGTGTGGTTTTGTACCTTGATTTCTAACATTTAGTATCAGAGCCTGGCCAATTTTGATTCTTGGGTGGTAGTGTGAAGGTTTTTTAGCTGTAGTAGGAGATTTGGTTCTTGTTTGTTTGCAGATCTTGTGTAGATATCATGGCTTCATCCACTGTTGCTTCTACCTCTCAGTTGGACATTGAAAAGTTTAATGGCATGGAGTACGAATTGTGGAAGTTAAAAATAGAGGATTTGCTAGAAGAAAGAAACCAGTGGTTGGTTGTTATGGAAGAGCAGAAACTTGATGATGTTGCTCCTGATGAGTGGGAAAGACTGGATAAAAGGGCACGAGGTACAATCTGGTTGTGTCTTGCAGATTCTTTTCTACTAAATGTTGCAAGTGAGAAGTCTACACATAGCTTGTGGAAGCATCTGAGTGAGATATACCAAGCCAAAAGTATGGTAAATAAGCTTTATTTAAAGCGTAAGTTGTTTTCCATGAAAATGAAAGAGGGTGAATCAGTTGTAGAGCATTTGAATTCGTTTAATTTGTTATTGAGTCAACTAGCATATGTAGATGTTGAAGTGAATGAGGAAGATAAATGTATATTGCTTCTTTGTTCTTTGCCTAAGTCATGGGAGAATGTTATTTTGGCTATCACTGCTAACCTCACAGATCTAAAGTTGGATGCTCTTGTTTCAATTTTGCTGTCACATGAATTGAGGAAGAAAAGTTTAGATAGTTCAGGGGATGCTCTCAGTGTCAGGAGAAGGTCTATGGAAAGAGGACCAAAAGGAGATTAGGAGTCTAAAGACAAGTCTAAGGGTCATTCTAAGACTCTTGGAAAGAATAAAAGAGTCAAGTGTTGGAATTGCGGAAAGAGAGGACATGTGAAAAAGGAATGTAGAAACCCAAAGAAACAATGGGATTCCGCTACTAATAAGTCTTCGAATGCAGGTGATGAGGTTTTACTTTCTGCACATAATATTGTTTCTCATGATCATTGGTTGGTTGACTCAGGATGCTCATACCACATGACCCTGCATCAAGAATGGTTTTCCACATACGAAGAGTATAATGGAGGAAATGTGTACCTCAAGGACAACTCTACATATCTTATTGTTGGATGAGGAAAGGTAATGTTGTGTTTAAGTGATGGGAGAATTAAAACCCTCCCTAGTGTTTTGCATGTTCCCAGATTGGCTAGAAATTTGATTTCTATTCCAAAGTTGAATGATTTGGGAATGTATGTGACATTTGATAAGGATGGTTGCAGATTGGTGAAAGGAAACTTGGTGGTAGCGAAGGGGAAAAGATTGGGAGTACTCTGTTTAAGCTAGAAGCCACTACTGTTTGTAATGTCTCTTATGCATCTGAGGCTAATACTAAAAATACATGTATGATGCGGTGTCGTAGATTGGGCCACATAAGTCAGTCTGGTTTAAAGACTATTTTAAATAAAAAATTGTTAGATGGTTTATCCTATTCTAATGAGAGTTTCAAATTTTGTGAACATTGTGTGTTTGGAAAATAGAATAGATCTCCATTTCTTCCAAGCAGTAATAAATCTAATGATAAATTGGAACTTATTCATTCAGATTTTTTTGATCCAGTGGATGTTGAATCAATTGGAAAATCTAGATATTTTGTTTCCTTCATTGATGATGTCTCAAGGTTTACCTGGATTTATTTTATGCGTCATAGATCTGAAGTCTTCACTAAGTTTAAGGAATCTAAAGCCTTAGTTGAAAAGTAATCAGATTATAAGATAAAGGTTTTGAGATCTAACAACGGAGAGGAATATTGTTCTAAGGAATTTGATGAATTCTATAAGCATGCAAGTATTGTTAGACAGAAAACTACTCCATATACTCCACAACATAATGGAGTGGCAGAAAGGATGAATTGCACAATAATGGAAAGAGCCAGAAGTATGTTGAGTGAATCACAATTGAATAAATATTTTTGGGCAAAGCTGTGTGTATTGCAAACTACTTGATTAACAGATCTCCGTGTAAGGCTCTTGTTTCAACTCCTTATAAAATGTGGACATGTAAGAAATCTTCTGTTTCATATTTAAGGGTATTTGGCTGTGAGGCTTATGTTCATGTGCCTAAAGAAAAACAAACTAAGTTGGATCCAAAAGATAAAAAGTGTACTTTCATTGGATGTGATGATAATGTAAAAGGATATAAGCTTTAGAAAGAGATGTTATTTTCAGGGAACTTAGTGTTATTTTAGAACTTGAACAACCAAAGGAAAAATAAGAAAAGGTGAAGAGAGTGCATTTTGAATTAGAGCATGAAGATGCACCTTAGGAAGAACATAATGATGGATTGGGGGGTGAAGAAGCAGAAGAAGACTCAAGTGAAAGTTTTGATGAGGAAGAATCTATTGTGATAGAAGAAGTTGGTACTGTATGCTCAAAATCTTGACGCTGATTGCCTGGGGCTGTCGGGTCAGATTTCAGCACACACACGGACCCTTTCCTTCCTTGCCATAGAGCGATCTACCACGTCACTCTCACTCGTGGAATTATCCAATTGAGAGGAGGTGAGACATGGTGGGGATCTGACTCATTGGAGAGCTGGATTTCGTGGAGAGGGGTTGGCAAGTACTACGGCCTTTGTTGTGTGTTTAGTTGTATGTTTCATTCGATTGTTGTTGTAGTTGAGATAACCCTATGACCCGAAGGGTCACTAGTTTATCTTCTTCTGTTTGGATTTCTAAGATTCCACCTCTGTGTGGGCAAGTGATTGTTTTAGTTGATGGCTTCTGCTATTTCAATATCTCGAAGGAATTCTCATTGTAGTTGTAATTATCTAGTTTCTTCTAACAATAAGAGAACAAATGGGTCTCCTTGTGGTAGAATGAATGTTTCTTGTTGTGGTCATGGATGGATCTCCTCGATCTCATCACGAATAGCCCTCACTCACTCTTCTCTCACTCCTAAGCACATTCATGAATCAGGATAGAGGTAAATGTGTGATTACTAACCTTAATCAGATCTAGGGTTTTGACCTAGGGTTTCATTGACCTAGGGTTTGACTTGTGTTTTGACTGTGTTTTTACCTCGTGATGGGATCGAGGGTTTGATTTGACTGTTTAACTGTGGTTACCTCGTGATGGAATCGAGGGTTTGCAATTTTGTCTATTCTAGGGTTTCTATATGCATGCAAGCTAAATGATATGTAAAACATTTTTTTGGTGTTTTTTAGTATTTTGGAAATAAAAGTGCTTCTAATCTATGAAAAGGGAAATATGTATGCAATTCTCTGACTTTTTTAAAGCAAAGATAACCTATGTTTTTTTGTGTTTTTGATGATTTAGAAGTAATCTAATCTAAAGAAAAGGGAAAATGCTTCTTCTAGTAATCTAGATCTAGGAATATGAAAGCAACTAATCTAACCTGCAAGATCTAATTATCAAGGAAAAAGCAATGTTTTATTCTTCCCAAGAGCAAATTTGATTCTCTAATTACTATGAATTGAACAAAAACAATGAAGGAACCTAAGAGAAATGAAGATTTGTGGACTCCACTACCATCAGCAATCCTTGTAATTGGTGGCAACCTTGAGTCCTTTTGTGGCACCAGGTGATCCTCTTGACAACAAAATGACACAAAGAAGCAAAAAGAAGCCTTGATGAAGCTTGTATGAGCTCAATGAGAGCTTGGATTGAGCACAATGGCATAGAATGAAGTAGCATGATGCTACTTGGTTGAACAAATAAAGCAAAAGGCACTTTCATCTTGTAAGAGCATTTGAATGCTAAGTTGGAGAGCAAAACTGGCAAGAGCTGTGTGCACAATGAATTTGCCTCCCTTTGTGCTTGAGGGAGGGGTGTATTTATAGGTTTAGATCAAGAAGGGATTGATTGAAGAGTTAACTCATTTGATTGATGAGTTAACAAGGATTGATTGGGGAGTTCACTGAATTGATTGTCCAATGAACTCAATTGATTAGAGAGTGATGAAGCAAATATAGCTTATCACTGAAGAGGAAATGGAGGTGAGGGAATGCATGAGATTGATTAAAGAGTTAATTTGAGATAAAATAGAGCTAATTATGCATGTGTGGGTGCATTAAATAGTTAACTCTATATTAGGGATCAAAAACCATGCAAACTAGCAAAAAAATAGGCGAAAACAGAGCAAAAACGAGTGAGAAACTTGAGTTTTTCTGCGGCTACAAAAACAGCAGGGTCGCCCTTGGGCAACCCTGGGTCACTTGGGGGAGACCCAGGCTAGATAGGGTCAGAAGCAGAAAAATAGGTTGGGAGATGCAAGAAGAGAAGATAAGGAGGGGTTCTGCTTCAAGAAACAGGTCAGTCGTGTGGAAGAATCCAAATCTCCACTTGAATCCATAGGGTCTCCCAGAGGAGATTTGGAAATAATAGGGGAAGATTTGGATTGGTTAAGTGAAACTGAAAACTGAAAGTGGGAGATGGACAAGGAGACCTCTAGAAGGCTTCTAGGAGGTGCACTAGATGAAAAACATAGGGGAGAGGTGAAAACTTGCCTATAAGACACTCACAGGGCTTAGGAGCAAGGTCAAAAGCTTAGAAAATGCAAGTCAAAAAGTGTCGCAAATGAGGAGAGAGGAAAATCGATGAGGAAGAAACAACACAAGACAAGAAAGGAGGAAACATCATCACGAGGCTTGCTACTTAAAGGACATTATTTCATGCTTACATGTATGTGACAAGGATTTGAATCATCATGCGGGTCCTCGTGGAGGCTATGCATGATTTTTGGGCTTACAGGTGCAGATGAGCATGCAGAAGAACTTGAAGAGTCTATTACTCCACCTCTGAGAAGATCCACAAGACAACGGAACCCAGTTGACAGGTATAGCCTACCATATTTCCATTGTGTATTTACTTTATTGAGTACTGACAATGAGCCTAGATCCTATAGCCTGGAGGCTATTTATGTAGATAATAGTGAGTCTTGGCAGTTACCCATGCAGGAGGAGATGATGGCTTTAGACTCTTGCAACACCTAGGATCTTGTTCGTTTTCCCAAAGGAAGAAAGGCCATAGGTTGCAAGTGGGTCTTCAAGAAGAATTTTGGAGTAGATGGTTCATTGGAGAAGTACAAGGCTAGACTAGTAGTCAAGGGCTACTCCCAAAGAGAGGGAGTTGATTTCGGTGAAAATTTCTCTCCTATTGCTAAATTAACTTCTATTAGATTTCTCTTATCCATTCTTGTAGCTCTTGATTGGGAAATAGAGTAAATGGATGTTAAGACTGCATTCTTGCATGGAGATCTTGAGGAAGAAATTTACATGCAACAACCTACAGGTTTTGAGGTAAAATGGAAAGAACATTGGATTTGCAGATTGAAGAGGTCTCTTTATGGTCTGAAATAGTCTCCCAGAATGTGGTACCAAAAGTTTGATTCATTTGTGTTGAAATTGAGTTTTCTTAGAAGTGAGGAGGATCACTGTGTGTACATTCATTGTATTGATGATTCTATTCTGATCATTACATTGTATGTTGATGACATGTTATTTTTCAGCAATACTAAGGTATGATCAGTGAATTGAAAGCCCAACTTTTAGGTGTATTTGATATGAAGGACCTTGGAGTAGCCAAGTATATTCTGGGTATGGAGATTCGGAGGGACAATGGTAACAGAAAGCTTTGGTTGTCTCAGAGTAAGTATGTGAATACCATTTTATAGAGATTTAGTATGCAGGACTGTAACCTAGTTAAAGTGCCTTTACCCATTGGTACTAAGCTTTCATTAGATATGTGTCAAAAGAATGAGGATGATTTAGAGGATATGTCTAATGTGTCATATGCTAGTGTTGTAGGGAGTTTGATGTATGCAATGGTTTGCACTAAACCAGATATTGCCCAAGCAGTGGGAGTTTTGAGTAGATTCATGTCTAACCTTGGTAGACAGCATTGGAATTATGCAAAGAGGGTATTTAGATATTTAATAGGTTCTCCTGATTACTATTTGGTTTATTCTGGTACTGATACTGTTGATAACAATTTGGACATACAAAGATTTGTTGATGCAGATTGGGCAGGTGACTTGGATAGTCAAAGGTCAACCAGTGGCTGTGTTTACTTTGTTTGGCGAAGCAGTGAGTTGGATGAGCAAAAGGCAACCCACAGTTACTTTATCCACCACCAAAGTAGAGTATATGGCTGCTACCTATGTCTCTAAGGAGGTAGTTTGGTTGAGGAGATTGTGTATAGGTATTAGTTTTGATTGCAGGATCATTCGGATTGGTTGTGATAGCCAGAGTGCTATTTGTTTGGCCAAGAATCCTATGTATCATGCTCGGACTAAGCAGTAAGCATGTTGATGTACAGTATAACTTTGTTCGAGAAATGGTTGCAAATGGATAGATTGAGTTGAAGAAGGTAGACATGCAGATGCTTTGACCAAGCATGTGAGCATAGAGAAATTTGTTTACTATAGAGAGGTCATGAGCCTTACTTCTAGTGCCTGATTATTTTATGGTTTTCCTATGGGTATTTACAATGTATGATGTCAAGTGGGAGAATGTTAGGATTAAGGTGCCATCAACCTTGTAAATCCTATGTAATTAATTACTCCTAATATTGTTTGTAAATCACCCATAAGGGATGAAAGGTTTCACCAGCAGCGATCTTGTTTCAACTGTGTGTTTATATCTGGTCCCGCCGCTAATTCATTGGCAGTAGGGGGTCGCAGGGGGTTTTCCCCCTACGAGGGGTCTGGGGAATCATCCCCCCAGCGGGGGTCCAAGGGCTGCGTGCCCTGGCGGGGGTTCATGGGCAGCACCTCCGAAACCACATTTTATTTATATTTTATCATTGTTAATCTAGACCATTCATCATTAGGTCACAGATATGACAGTCGATATTATATCAGTTTTCTTTCCCTAGAAGGTAACCCCCTTTTATAAGGATATTTATACTACATTTTTAGCAGAGCTGAGAGTAACAGACGGTGTTGGATTGAAGACTGAAGAAGGAGAGGAAGTGCATGTATTGTAATCTCATATTTGAAGATAATACAACTTGGAGCCTCTTTTCTTGGTGGAGTTTTTTACCCGAAAGGGTTTTCTCCACGTTATATCTTATGTTATATGTTTAGTACTTTATGCATGTTATTTCTATGTAATGGTTTTTATTTCTGTTGCAATCTCCATTGATTCTATATTATTTAGAGGACATTAATAAGGTTTGAATCAGATTTTCGTTGTGTGGTTTACACCTTCATTTCTAACACTTTTATGTACCAATAGGTATATCAAAAGGATGAGCTTCTTCCACATACTGATGGGTATATTGAAAGGGTGAACATATCTAGATGTTTGGTATATCAATCTGGCAATATATAGAAAATGAAACCTATTGAAGTGATAAGTAACTAATCCATCTCCACTTGATAGCAAAAGCCATAAGGTGTTGTGTATTGTGTTGTCTCTAAGCATTATCGGTGGAACTCAGCTTAGAAGTGTGTAATCTTTGTAATCATGTCCACATTATACACCATGAAATGTTATTTTTGCAAATTAATGTCAACAACAAATAAGAATCAGAGATAATATTAGAATGTTGGTGTCAATACAAGCCCTCACTCATGCAGTTTTGCAACCAATACAAAATGTTGCGACAAGAAATCAATAGGTTACAAAATATACAATATCAAACACTCGGTGCCTCACCAAATAAGAAAGATGCTATCAATATTGATGTTCCTTCTTCAAGAAGTTTAACTCAAAAGGTTGCTAAAGACAAAAAGTCCTTGAAGAAGGATGTTAAGCTCCCTCTTGTGTCACAAAAAATGTTGTAAAGAATACAAATATTCATGTTCCATCTTCAAGAAATGTTAGAGCCCCATCATGTGTCATGGAATATTGTTCTAAAGAAGAAATATGTCGATGTCCCTTTTTCAAGAAGTACAACTTAGAAAGTAGGAAAAGACAAAAAGTCTTTGACGAAAAGTATTGAGCCCCCTCTTGTGTCACAAAATAATGTTAAAAGTATGTTGTCAAAGGCCATCAAGGATACAAAACCTTTTAGTCCTCCCATTGTTGAATCTCCACCTATTATGCATGTCTGAGAGATAGTAAAACCCAACAAATATATTGGTCTAGGGTATATAGGTGTTATAAATTTTCATGTACCAAAATATTCCAAACCAATCAAATTTGTGTCCAGATGTATTAAAAACAATAGTCAAGTTGACTCTTCACATGTTGGTTAGCCTTGTGAAATTAACAAGTTGTCAAGTAAATCAAAATCAATTTGCACTAAAGCCCATTAAGTCCAAACTTGTTGTCATTGTGGATGTTGGCATACCTCCCCTGATTATTTTGATCTACATCTTTGTCTATCATGTGTTCAACACACATATTCTACGAAACAATGTTATGTCAGAGATCTACCTACAAAATCATTGAGGTATATACATTTTGGATGGATAGATCATTCCAGATGGAAAATAATCTTTTTTTTTATCAAAATTATATAGGAGAGTCTATTGATAGCTGAGAGGGGGGGTGAATCAGTTATCCTAATTATTTCTACTTTCTGAACTTTCTTAATAATCAATGCAACATTAATTCAAATAAGCAAACATAACCATGAAATGGAAATACACATGACACAATATTTTTGACGTGGAAACCCTGTTAAGGGAAAAAACTATGGGGTGATTAACCCAAGATTGTATTCTCTGTTAGAAGAATGGAAATACAAAATGGCACTTGCCAATTAGGGCTCATTGCCTGAGCACACTGCTCACAAGAGGCACACTGCCTACAAGAGACACACTGTCTACAATTTATAAAGAGTGTAATACAATACTTGAACTGATAAGGAGCATCAACATATGCTGGAGTTCAGTTCTGGTTAGGCTCAGTACACTGATCTGCTGCACTTCATCTTTCCTCTTCTTTTGTGCTACTCTCCTTTCACATACTAGACCTTCCTTTCTGCTTTTATTCAGCTCTAGTGCTTTTCTTCACACATTACCAAAAATCACAACTCCTCTCATAACTAAATTCATCTTGTATATATATCTGCACAAGTGATTTCATCACCTTTCTAGTCGACATCCGAAATAGTCAATCTTTTCACAAACTCTGATCTATCGGCTGAATCCTTGCTTACCAAGTAAAGCGGATCAAGGATATACTTGTAGAAGTCATCAATCATGTCAGCCAATTATAACTTATGCCTTAAGAATCTTTACCATCATCAGTAACACATCCGGAATAATGTCTGATGTTCTGCCAGTTAGTTCTTCCTTTGTTCACACTGCCATCAGGAACCTGATACTCAAGTATTCATATCTTTTTCTTCATCTATCACCGGAGACTAAATCCTTAGAATCTATCACTTAAGGTAGTCCTCTCGACTTCCCCAAATCTGCACTTTACCAAGATACTTCCTCTTAGAGATCCAGACCTGACAGTCGGACCTTGCCACATGCTCTGTTCTTGTTTACTGGACCACAACATTTTTCACTCTAACTTCCGGTATTGACACACCATGTCCTGCGGATGTGTGGGATGAACTTTGTTGCCATCAATGACAACAATCATGAATCCATATAGTGTCTCTTGCCAACAATCTCCCCCTTTGGCATTGATGGCAACACTCAGTGAAAAATGACTAAATGTTTACACTATGCTCCCCCTTGGTTGATGCTCTATTTTTCATAGCTCCCCCTTAGTTGGATACAACATTTTTCACTGCTCTTCACTCCCCCTTTGACATCAATGGCAAAGGGTGGGAACTGCGCACCAAAATTTTCAAAAATTTAACTATACTTAGCGGCATATAACATACTCACATAAACTGAAGAATGTCTGCAAAAGTTGTCTTCAATTGGACGAATTTTGCTGCCCAACTTTGCTTCATTCTGTCCAAAATTGATATATGACCGCTCAATAAGAATGCAAAAACTTCAGCCTTCTTCAGATCTGTTGGATCATTTGTCTTGGGGGTAAGTGCAAAAAGATGGGGGGCCAAAAAGTGGCCAAAAAATTTTCAAAAAAATTTAAGTCATAACGCGAGCGCGTTATAACGCGCTCGCGTTATGGCTTGGCAATGACAAGCCTTAGGCTCGTCATTACCAAGCCATAACGCGAGCACGTTATAATGCGCTCGCGTTATAACGCGCTTGCGTTATAACGCACTCACGTTATAAAGTGCTATAAATAAAAAAAATGCAGTCATTTTATTTCATTGAGTTTTTCCTCCGCCCACGGCTTCAAAACCTTCAAAAACGCGCTCGCGTTCTACAAAACGCCATTCAACACAAAAGACTTGTCGATTCATCGCCGAAATGCCGCTGCGACGTCGAGCACGCCAAAGGGGTGAGTTATCTTTGTTTTTTTGTTTGAATTTCTTCCTAAATAGGTAGGTTTTTGTTGATTTTTGATGTATATTCCATTAATTGTAGGAAATGTTAATGCACCTCCTCCTCCTCCTCAAAATCCACAAAATCTTGAGGAAGAAATACCTTCAGAACAACAACCTCCTCCATTCATTCCTTGACATGCCCCTGGAACACAAGATAATATAATGGGGGAAATTGAAAACAACAAAAAATAAATTGAAGATATAATTGCAAGGTTGAAAGATCCTTCCACTTCAACCTTGCATAGGTCCACGCTTGCCGAATCTCTTGAGTCTATGTTATCAAATGTAAATTTAATTAGCAAGCAAATAACTAGTTGGACCGATAAAAAGAGAGAGTTTAGAGATTACTATGTAGATAAATTGTCATACCAAGATGTCAAAAAATTACAAATTACAAAAGTAGACTTGTGTTCAATTTTCACAAACCCACAAACAAATCAACCTCCACCCATTACATGCAAGAGGTTCCCTATCCATTGGTGCAACAACCAAGCGATAAGGGACAATTTCAGGCAGAGGTGGTGGATGGTTTTTGACCATCCTCCATGCAATAACAATGAGGTCCCGCAATACTTTTTGAGGAAACTCTACTCCGAGTTTGTCCTCAATAAAGTGCCAAACTATTTTAATATGCGGGACTTCCAGGGTAGAGGTGGGGGCTCAGCACAGGATAAACCAGGGGCACGTCTTGACCCACAGCGGGTAGTGAGATGAGTAATCAGCAGACCAGCCCACGAGCATGTTTCTATCCCTTCCATTGTGAAGGAGAGTGTTGAGGTCGATACACTAAGGTCGATTAGTGCCTTGACCCAGAGCATCATAGAGCATGCCGATCCTGCAACACAGAGTGTGTTGGGAGATAGTGCGAGGAGTAGGGTCCCACCGCATACTTGCCAGGCTTGCGGGTCAGCCTGTGGTTATGACCCCATGGACAGTCAGGACGCAGGTGCACAAGCTACATCTACAGCTGAGCAGATGGTGATGACAGATACCCTCCTGAGTGAGACTTTCGGCCTTGATACTTAGGTAAATATTAGCAAGTTTATTGAATTTAATTTATTAAATTTCATTTTTGAAATACAAGATTAACTAATTTAAATTGATGATTTTAATGAAATTTCAGGGTCATAGCGTCGATGCAGTTTTCAATGGTTCTCCACCTACATTTTTCACTAGATCATCTACTGTCAAGGTATGTAACTAGTAAACAATTATAAATATTAGATGTGAATAGCATTGTTATATGAATGGTATTCTAATTTCTGATTTTGGATGTTGAATAGGTTAACACTGTAGATTTCATGGCAACACCTGCCAGCGGTGGTGGACTTCAAAGCTTTACGGAGGTAATAAAATAAATAGTTTAATGAATGAATTGTACTTACTAAATTTTTGTATGTGATTTGTGTGTACTTCCATGTTTAGATGAACGTGTGTGTATGTTAGGAGCCATGATTTGCATCACTATTATAGTTTTCGTAATTGAATAATGTTGTTTTATTTCCAAATGATGCAGGCTACGGATACACCTCCCCATGTTCATAGGGCAATGGAGCAGGGTGTGGCCTCTGCGATTCATAGCTCTATGGCATTGACAGGGGTATGAGGCAGATTAGTAAATTTCAATTTATATTCATTGTTATAGTTGTCTATTTTTGAAAAATCAAAAGATTATTGATTTGAAGTTTAATTTCTATCTGGATGGTTTCTATAGGACATGACATCACCAGGGCCTATTCCTGCTACTGAGGCAAGTGAGGAGACAGATTATATGTTAGCGGTAAGTGATTATTTTGTTAAATGTTTCATTTTTTTATAACATGTAATTTCTATATATTAATATCTATACTTTTTTTTGTAACAGGTAAAGGTGCAGGAAGAACTAAATAGGAGGAGTAGCCCTCGGGTTCGTAGTAGACCACCCACATGCATGTCTCCATCCCATAGAAGATCAAAGGCTGCTCGTGATTTATTCTCTTCACCAGCTAGAGGGGAATGACTTTTTATTGTGTTCCTCTGTTGTATGCCTATATGGCATTTGTGGACATATATTTTGTATTGTACATAGTTGACATTGTATGCCTATATGGCATTCTTGTAAGCCTATATGGCTATTTTGTATATATATTATACTTATATCGACAGATATTGATGTATGCGTATATGGATATTTGGTTAATACAAATCTTTTTTATTGATGGCATCCATACTTGCATTATAAATTCACTTTTGAATGGATATTTGTAGATGGCTACTTCAAATATTTAAAGTCTGATTGTATTACATAGGATGTTTGCATTTTCTTTGATAGGCTTGATAGGCCATGGATTACATGATGGTGTTTGATGGAAAAGTATGGTACTAGAAGACTCTAGTTCATTCTTAATAGGCTTGTGATTGATAATATCTTTGCATGATTGCACTTGATCTTGGATCATGGGCATGTTGTTAGGATTTTGATTGCATTGTGATGTTTGATGGATAGGCATGGTGTAAGTGTAAGATACCCAACTAGTTCTACGAAAATTTTTCCTTACTTAAACGCTTTTACTTGCTAACAATTCATCAACTACTTCAATAACATAAAGATATACATCAAGATAACTATTTGAATGAAACAACATTAGAGTTGGGTACTTGTCTTGTTACTTGATTCAATCAACTTGCAATGTCTTATTACATGGAAAATGCTTTCAATAGCATGAAGTACAACTCATTCAATGGAAATACAAGGACAGGCCTTGAAGCCTTGATGTTACAATGTATTCCTTACTTGAGCAACATTTGAAGATTTGGAATGTTCAACTCATCACCTCACAAGGTAGGTGCATATTTGAAGGATTTACAGGTTTTTCTGACTTGGGCGCCAAGTTGAGGTGACCTCCTCCTGAAGTTGCGCCTTGTCAACATTAGGCACCAATTAGAGTTTATGGATGCTCTGGATTGTTTCCAAGAGTAGGTGCCAAAACATCATCATTATGAAAGTGTTTTAAATGCTAGGCGCCCAAATGAGCCCTCTAGAGTCTAGGCACTCTTTTCATGCATTCTGTGTTCTAGGTGCCAATTGAAAGGAGTGGAGAACAGGGCAAGCGCCTTCCAAACTAGGTGTTTCCTTGAGGTGACAAGGACTTAGAAAGTGCGCCTAAGGTGAGCGCCTTGAGTGAAAAGGTCTAACAAACATCTTTGAGCCCCCTTTCAAGGTTAGGCGCATTCTGGAGGTGGAAACAAGTAGAAGGTGCGCCTTAGCTTCCTTTGTCAATTCTTTCAAGTCTTTGTTGATTAGGAAGGTGGAATGCTTCATTGTAGAATGAGTGCCTATCTTCTAATGTCCAAACTACTTCTTCTGGCTCACTCTGTGGCTAGGCGCCAGAGCTAAACTGTTCACACAAGGGAGTGCGCCTAGACTCACTTGATGTTTTCTTACTACTTCAACCCCTAGAAGATGTTCCAAGGTGTTCCCTTTTACAAGCACCTGACCTCCCAAGTTCCTTCATGTGCTATTCCTTGAAGGCGCCAAAACTGAGCTCTAGTGCCATGGGATTGTGCCTAACATCTTTGAAGAGTTTCTAAGCCTTTTGCAAGTTGATATCCCAAACTCATCTTCTAGGCGCAACAGGAGCTTTCCAAAGGAGTTTCCAAGTTTTAGATGCCAAGCGAGGTCATGGGTGAATGGAACTATGCCTTAGGAGATGACTGGATCCTAAGCATCAGTCTGGAGTTACAGTGGAATTGATATGCGCCTCAACTAGCTTAGGCGCCCATTTGAAGTGATTCCTTTAACACTTCTCTGTCAATCTCAACTGCAAGGATGATCTCCTAATCCAATTTTGATCCTCTGGAGATGCAAATAGCTTTTCATTTCACTAGGCGCCATCAATGATGATCATCAACCAAAGCGCATTTCAAAGGTGAGATAGGCAAGTGAGGCGCCAAACTAGTCCTTAAGACTTATCTCCTTCTATCAAGTCAATTTCAACTATGTGAGAGAGTTCTATTCTAGGCGCAAAATGGAAATGTTTCATCAATTGGTGCATCTTACAAAGCTCCCAATTCTAGGCGCCAGAGCCAAAGAGTTTTTCCCAACACATGCACCTGGGCTAGGAATTCACCTAAGAGACATCACTTAGCTTTAAAACTTTCAATCTATAGCCATCTGGGCTAGGCGCTCCAATGGAGGATCCTTGAACTCATGCATTGGCGCCTTCTAGTTCTAGGCACCCATTTTGGATGATTCATCCTGATACTAGCACCCAAAATGACTAGACTCTCTTCATCATCCAATTCACTTAGAAGACTCAAGTTGGAGACTTAGTTGTCTATCCATGTTCTCCGGAAGATTCATTGTACCTCTATGCACTTAGGCGCCCTAGTTGATGTGATTAAAGTGCTTCAAAGCTCCATGATTCTTGGTTAGGCACACATTTGACATTGAGCAAGCAAGAAAGTGTGCCCTGACTCTAGGAGTCCTGCCTTAGTCAAGTTTAGCATCTAGACTTAACTAATTTCAAGTTTCTGACTTTGTTCCTGCAAAAAACAAAAGTTAAGTTAGTCAAAAACCAATTCATTCCCTCATTATTTCGAATTAGCCTCCGGGAATAAGGAATAGGCTAACTCATTCTTCATTTGATATTCCTCGGAGAACTTGAAGTTACTTGCAAGATATTCCTCGAAGAACTTGAATGGATAGATGCCTTGAAATTTCAACATGACGTTAGTGATGAAGAGTATTGACATGTTGGACTTGATGTGACCTTGCTGAAGGCACATTTTCTTTCTTAGCATGATCATCCCAAACCAAGGCGCCAACTTGGAAAACCCTGTGAAGGTGCCACTATCTGGAATTTCTTCCAAGGTGTTAAAACTTGACATCTTTTCTTCTCTAGGTACTATCTCCTTCAAGGGGCTCCTTAAAATCATTAGAAGTGCTCAGGACTTACCTTAGTCCAAAGTGCCACAATCCATTCCTTAAAGCACAAAGAATTCTCAAAGGTGCCCCTATTTACCTCTAAGCACTCAAATATCATTTAGATTCAAGGCGCACATTTAGCTCCAAAACGCAAATTTCCATCATCAACCCATCAAGGTGCATCATCTTCCCTTTGTATCCCCTTCAAGGTGCAGACATTCACTTCTTCACAGTCAAACTCACTCTTTGGTGCCAGAATAGGTGTATAACTTCAAATAAGGCGCTAATCTTAGGTTTCTAAGTACTTAGTTTGATCTTAAGGCTATCCTTCCTCTAAGCACTCTCTTCAACTCCCTCACTGAAGGCCCTCTGTAAGTTTGGGCGCATTTCATCCCAAGGCGCTTCAACATCATCCAAGGTGCAAATTCACTCTCCAAGACAAGGTGCAAAAAACCCTATCCTAAGGCGCTCAAATCTTGCTTCTAGACCTAGGCGCACAAACATGAGATTGTGACTTCAATCATCATTCTTGGTTAAGGCACACAAACTCTCATTCAAGGCGCATATCTTTCTCCAACAAGGCGCATATATTCCTCCAACAAGGCGCATATTCAATTCTAGGGCGCTCTATCTTGGATTAAATCAGGGTATCTCCTCAACAAGGCGCTCCAAACCATACCAAGGCGCTAAAACACTTAATGCAAGTTCTTCAAGTGCTTATCCAACTTGATTCCTCCAACACAGGGCGCTCAATCTACTTTCTCAAACTTTCAACTCAAATCCTCACCTTATATTCTCCAAGGCAAAAAGGTGCAATTTGATTGAGGGCGCTAAAACTCTTAGGTGCACTTATCTCCCTGAACTTACCTCTCTTCTTCCCTAGGTGCCAGAAACACCTCTTTATCTCAACTAGGCACTTATCTTCTCTAGGCGCACATGGTCTTCAAGGCGCATTTCATTCATCAAGGCACCTATCTCTAACAATCTCAACACTCAAAGGGACTCAAAACTCATCTGGACACCATCACTTCCCTAAAGGCGCAAAATTGGTGTAGATACATTCCATTTATTAAGGATCATTCTGGCGCCCAAATCTTGTCAAAGCAAAGGATCAATAGGTTCTCTCTAAGGCGCACTCTAGGGTTTGATCTTGCAAGACTTCTCACGTCAAAATTTTGACCAAGACACTCAAGGCACTAGTCTTTATCATCTAACCCTACAGTGCACTTACTCATTATGATATACTCCTCAACTTTGTATTCAACCTTGCCCAAGGCGCATATTCACTATAAGGCATTCTCACTTTGTCAAGGCTCAGAGGGCTTCAACTTGCTAAAGGGTAGAGGTCTAGGCGCATATCTGACTTGAAGCTCAAGGCGCTCCAACCCTCTTGCTCTGGAATTCCTTCTAGGCACTAAGTGACTTCTCCAATTCCTTGAAAATATTTGAAGTGTTTTACCTTCTCAAGGTGCTCCTTCGAACTTGACTCCAAGGTGTTATAATCTCAAAGGTGCTGACATCATCTCAACCAAAGGCGCTCAATGATTCATCCCATATCTAGGTGCTAAAACACTTAATCAACCAAGTCATTCAAGGCGCCATTCAGTAAACTCATCTTCCATGATATTCCTATCAAGGCGCATATCACTTCTCTCATGGGCTTTAGGCGCTCAGTTGAGTGTTTCAATACTAATTAGGTGCCAAATTCATTTTAATGCACCAAACACAAAGAGCTTTCAAACACTGGGTGCTCACAAAGAGTCTTCCAACCTTGGGCGCTAAATTAGGTCTTTGCAACTATCCAAGGCGCATATCTTCATTTGAACAACTTATGGTGCCAAGACAACTTCTCATTAGGGCGCTCAAAACACTTGTGTTTACATTTGAAGTGCGTTACCTTCTTAAGGTGCTCCAGACTAACCTGACTCCAAGGCTCTCCATCATCATCCTTAAGGCGCTAAAAACATCATCTCCACTCTAGGCAAAAACATCATCCAACTCCTTAAGGCACTTCACTGTCAAAGTCTGAAGGCACTCTACCTAGACCTTTCCCCTAGGCGCCAGAACTCCTAAGCGCTCACCAGATAACTCTCTTCTTCAAGGCGTAAATCTTCCTATACTATGATTGCCTCTGAAACACTAATTAACGTGATGTGAGGGTGCAAAGGCTACTCCAATCCTCAGTGAGTGCCTAGTTTAAACAAGGAGAAATAAAGCATTCAAAACCATCCAAACGATCATCCCCTTCCTAATGTCTTCACTGCTCCGGAAAACCTTGGCCAAAATGACACATAACAACTCCTGTGCAAAGCACCTGAGCAAGAAAAGAGGGGGTCCCCAATCTGATGGGGTGATGTGTGATTTGGGCACATGTGTGATTTGGTCAAAAACAGGCACCTAGAGTGAATAGGCTTTCATCCTGACTTAATACACTGCCTAGAGTGGATATTAGCGCCTTCGTATGGTTTGAAGCGCCTTTAGCTGTGCCTTGAGGAGATTTTATTACATCTTAAAGGAGGTTCTAACACCTTGCCATCTTTGGTATCTAGCACCCTAGTGGCTTTAACCTAATGCCTTTGGAGTCCAAAATGCACCTTTGAAAGTTGAAGTGAACCTTGATAATTGGAGTCTTCATAATGAGCGCCTAGGTCTTGTTGAGTAGAATACCCTACAATGTGCACCTAGGTCTTTAAGAAGAGTAATGATACTTGAGATAGAGCACCTTGAGGAGGTAGTTGAGCACCCTGGATTGAATAATTGGAGTTCAAGGAAGGTTTGAGCACCCAAGGCATATGGCTAGAGAAGTTGTAGAAAAGACCACTTTTGGCACCTTAAAAGTTTGAATGCTTGGGGAGTTTTTGCAAAGATCTAGTTTGAGTGCCCTTATGCCCTAGGATCATCTAGTTTGTGCGTCTTGTAATGAGGAGTTCATGTAAGTTTGGAATGAGCGCCTTGAATAAGTGTAAACTAGCCCAGAGAAGGGTATGTGCACCTTGAGCGCCTTGAGCATTCCAGAGATAACTGTGCACCTAGAACAATATGAGCGCTCATGATGATGATTAACGCCCTGATGAGACTATGAGCGCCTTGTTCAGGAGATACCTTGTTTGATCATAAAATGCGCCTTGAGTCTTGAAGGTTTTGAGCGCCTAGGTGATTTGGATGTTGGGATGTTGGTATGCACCCAAGATTGAGGTAAGTGAGTGCTTGTAATGGAGGAGAGCAATGAGATGGAATGTCTTGTAGAGATTGGCGCCTAGAGACCAATTTTTGTGCCTTTGATGATGACCATTTTTGCATAAGAGTTTAGCGCCTTAGAGTTGTAAACTTTCTCTTTGGGCGCCCCTGAGTGAATGTTGGTGCCTTAGACAACTAAATACGCCTTTGATGGAGTGGAGCCCAGAAGAGGAGTAGGAGGAAACCCAATCTTCAAGATTCATCAAGCTTCAAAGTTTAGGTCAGAGGTTATCCACTTTATCCAAGGAAGGTGTTATCATCTACACTCTGAGAAGGTAATGTCAAAGGCCATCATGAAGGATCACTTCATCAACTTCAAGTCCTTCAAGTTCAAGTCCTTTCACCTAGCAAGTCCAAGAGAGATTTCTACTCCGATTCATGAAGTAAGCTTATATCATCCTTATCTACTCTGCGAGAAGAAGAAACATTACAAAGTCAATCAAATGAGTTACAAGTACCATACATCCAATTGCAAGGAGTGAACCACCTTAAGGAAAAATAATTCTCTTGAAGTTACTTGAAATGTCAAAAGGTTTAGCGCCTCCAAGTAAGGTTAGAGGTGAGGTTAGAGGTGAAATACGCCTTTGGACCATTCTGGCGCCTTGGATGAAGAACCTATATCTTGAGCCCAAGAGGTAAAATTTGCGCCTTAGTGGATTTGGAGAGTTATAGAGATTAGAGAAAAGCACCTCGAAGACAGAGTTGTTCAAGGCGCATGTGTGATTTGGTCAAAAACAGGTGCCTAGAGTGAATAGGCTTTCATCTTGACTTAATACACTGCCTCCTTCTGACGATTTTTGGGGCAGCAGAAAACCTTTCACCACGGGCAAATGCCTCAGAGCTATAAAAATTGAGAGAGGTTATTGTAGAGGCACTCTACGTGATCCCGTTGCCTCAGACAGAATGTTTTTAAGTGACACGGTTTTCGAGTAACATCTCGTCAAAGATTGCTGCCTTTTTGCACTTTGGACTCTTCAGGGATATCGTCGGTACAATGTAGCTCCGACTGTTTCGACATGTTTGGGTGAGAAATAGGACCATACATAGCATAAATGTACCCATTCAGATGCGTTGGAACAGTCAGTTTGGTCACATTAGGAGCAGGACGAAAGTTACACCCCTTTGCAACTTTACACTGCCTCCTTCTGATGATTTTTGGGGCAACAGAAAACCTTTCACCACGGGTAAATACCTCAGAGCTATAAAAAATTGAGAGAGGTTATTGTAGAGGCACTCTACATGATCACGTTGCCTTAGACGGAATGTTTCTAAGTGACACAGTTTTCGAGTAACATCTCGTCAAAGATTGCTGCCTTTTTGCACTTTGGACTCTTCAGGGATATCGTCGGTACAATGTAGCTCCGACTGTTTCGACATGTTTGGGTGAAAAATAGGACCATGCCTAGCATAAATGTACCCATTCAGACGCGTTGGAACAGTCAGTTTGGTCGCATCAGGAGCAGGACGAAAGTTACACCCCTTTGCAACTTTACATTGCCTCCTTCTGACGATTTTTGGGGCAGCAGAAAACCTTTCACCACGGGCAAATGCCTCAGAGCTATAAAAAACCAAGAGAGGTTATTGTAGAGGCACTCTACGTGATCACGTTGCCTTAGACAGAATGTTTCTAAGTGACATGATTTTCGAGTAACATCTTGTCAAAGATTGCTGCCTTTTTGCACTTTGGACTCTTCAGGGATATCGTCGGTACAATGTAGCTCTGACTATTTCGACATGTTTGGGTGAGAAATAGGACCATGCCTAGCATAAATGTACCCATTCAGATGTGTTGGAACAGTCAGTTTGGTCGCATTAGGAGCAGGACAAAAGTTACACCCCTTTGCAACTTTACACTGCCTCCTTCTGACGATTTTTGGGGCAGCAGAAAACCTTTCACCACGGGCAAATGCCTCATAGCTATAAAAAACTGAGAGAGGTTATTGTAGAGGCACTCTACGTGATCACGTTGCCTCAGACGGAATGTTTCTAAGTGACACGGTTTTCGAGTAACATCTCGTCAAAGATTGCTGCCTTTTTGCACTTTGGACTCTTCAGGGATATCGTCGGTACAATGTAGCTCCGACTGTTTCGACATGTTTGGGTGAGAAATAGGACCATGCCTAGCATAAATGTACCCATTCGGACGCGTTGGAATAGTTAGTTTGGTCGCATTAGGAGCAGGACAAAAGTTACACCCCTTTGCAACTTTACACTGCCTCCTTCTGACGATTTTTGGGGCAGCAGAAAACCTTTCACCATGGGCAAATGCCTCATAGCTATAAAAAACCGAGAGAGGTTATTGTAGAGGCACTCTACATGATCACGTTGCCTCAGACAGAATGTTTCTAAGTGACACAGTTTTTGAGTAACATCTCGTCAAAGATTGCTGCCTTTTTGCACTTTGGACTCTTCAGGGATATCGTCGGTACAATGTAGCTCCGACTGTTTTGACATGTTTGGGTGAAAAATAGGACCATGCCTAGCATAAATGTACCCATTCGGACGCATTGGAATAGTCAGTTTGGTCGCATCAGGAGCAAGACGAAAGTTACACCCCTTTGCAACTTTACACTACCTCCTTCTGACGATTTTTGGGGCAGCAGAAAACCTTTCACCACGGGCAAATGCCTCAGAGCTATAAAAAACCAAGAAAGGTTATTGTAGAGGCACTCTACATGATCACATTGCCTCAGACAGAATATTTCTAAGTGACATGATTTTCGTGTAACATCTCGTCAAAGATTGCTGCCTTTTTGCACTTTGGACTCTTCAGGGATATCGTCGGTACAATGTAGCTCTGACTGTTTCGACATGTTTGGGTGAGAAATAGGACCATGCCTAGCATAAATGTACCCATTCGGACGCGTTGGAATAGTCAGTTTGGTCGCATCAGGAGCAGGACAAAAGTTACACCCCTTTGCAACTTTACACTGCCTCCTTCTGACGATTTTTGGGGTAGCAGAAAACCTTTCACCACGGGCAAATGCCTCAGAGCTATAAAAAACTAAGAGAGGTTATTGTAGAGGCACTCTACGTGATCACGTTGCCTTAGATGGAATGTTTCTAAGTGACACAGTTTTCGAGTAACATCTCATCAAAGATTGCAGCCTTTTTGCACTTTGGACTCTTCAGGGATATCATTGGTACAATGTAGCTCAGACTGTTTCGACATGTTTGAGTGAAAAATAGGACCATGCCTAGTGTAAATGTACCCATCCGGATGTGTTGGAACAGTCAGTTTGGTCACATCATGAGCAGGACACCAAAAATGCAAAAGTTGCTTTGTGCAACTTGACAACATTGACATTTTTTTGCAACATGACTCAAAGACTCAAACTAACCCCAAATGACTCAAAGTGACTTAAAATCACCTTGATTATAGAGGTCGAGGTGCTCCTTATCATTCAAACATCTTAGATGAGCGCATAGGAAAGGAAAAAGCTCTAAGTTTCATCATCATGAGCGCCTAATATCAAGAGACTTTAATGCATTGATTTGGTGCCCTATATGTGAAGGAAGATCTAAAGGCATGAAAGTGGATGTCATATTGCAAGAGTTTGGATCATCAAAATTGAAAAAAATAAGTCTATTAAGCTTGGGCGCCCTTGGTCTTCTTTTCATTCATTATGAGCGCCTTGGGAGAATGGTATATAGGTCATCATCATGATTGGGTGCCCTGGATCCAGAGTGTTGGAGAGATCATCAAATGGTGTCTAGTAGGGTGAGTTATGAGTTTGGTCGCATCAGGAGCAGGACACCAAAAATGCATAACATGATGATGTAAAAATGTGTACATATGTGTAAAAATGCAGGAGGAAATAAAAAAAGACAAACCTTACAAATTAATGTGCATACTTACAACTCAATGTAACATAACTTTACAAAATCAATGTGAATACTTACAAATTAATCCAATGAACCATCCGGATCTGCTCTACTCTTTATTGTGTCAAGTATTGCTTCATGGTCAGACTCACGCACCTTCCACAATATTTTGTTCAAAGGTCTACCCCGATACTTTATCAAATGAACATTGGATGCCACGACAAGGTTCGAGTAATGAAGAATCTTTCGATGCATGTCAAAGTCCTGAAATAGCCAAATATTAACACTCTTATGTGGGTACCTTCTAAGCCATGTTCCAGTAATAACCACTGATCCTGTAGGGTATTCGATGTTTTCTCCATCTGTAACAGGGGCCTCCAATTTCTTTTTGGCCTCAACACAACGACATAAGTAATAATCTGTTCCCTCTTCATTATCTTCATCTGCAATAACTGCATATACATGTCCTACATTGATATGTGTAGAAAATTAGATGAAATTAGTCAACATTACAAAAACACTACAAAGTAAGATGACATTACCTAGTTGAACTAGATGAAATTAGATGTATATACGTGCCCTATATTACCTGGTTGAACTAAATCTGATATGTGGTCAAAGTCAACTGACGATTCCATCTGTGTTAGTTCCAGTGCCGTCGGGGGTCGATACGTGTCAAGTGGGCTAAGATAACTTAACTGCCATTCGTCAACCCACTCCTTTGACTCGCACTCATCCCAGACTTGAATTGTACAGGAAGAACAAAAGCATGACATCTTTCGTGTATGGATACTCCATGAACCTGCAATTGAGCTTCTGAAAGAGTGCATCTCATTTGATCCTATCAGTGTACAATAATCCTCATATGGTGCAATGTTAGTATCATCTATCAACCAAAAAAATCTACAAACTAAAGACTTACCTTCATTACCTGGACCCATGGAAGCATTACACCACTCGACAATCGATTTTGCATCTGTCAACTTTGCATTGTCTTTATACTTTAACTCTTCTCGTGCTATGGCTCTTTTGATACATGCTTCTGCACCATCATGCTCCCCCTTTCCATGCCCGGCCTCACAAAAGTTCCACATATGTTGAATACCTGTAAAATTATGCCTCCTACTCAGCCAATAGAAATTCTGCGAGTTCTTGAATTGTGATGCACAATTATCCGACCATATGATATGCTGACTGAACGATATGCCCCTTCTAGCCAAATCATTGTAGAACACCTGAAAGCAACCTTGCACGAACTCCGTAGAATGCGTGCGATCATCACTAATATAGAAATTATTGTTGCAAGTATGAGGTAAACCAGTGTTGTCATTGATGTCAACATACTCATATTGCTTTGACAAGAAGGATTCAATGAGCAGTGTGCTGAGGATATTGAGAAAATTAGCCTCAGTCAGGAACAGTAAAGAACAGTGATGAGAAGAAGGCAAATGTACTGTATAGGATGCGAACCGGAGGATGCAGATTAAAGGGTTTGTAGATATGAGTCTTGAGATGCTTCAGTTAAGATTTCAGAGGTCCACATGAAGATCTGAAGGAGTTGTGGCTGTCGGTGTAGAACCGGTTCCGGCAAGTATTCAGAGGTGACAGAGGATCACAAAAAGGTCCGGTGAGGTCCGGAACTATATAATCCTAATCTACGGATTGGAAGGAGTCTTTGGGATGTCCTTGTGATGTGCCATCTCGAGTTGTGTATAATTTGAAGGTCTGGAAGTACCTCCTGCATTATGACAGTGGCGACAGATAGTGTTCTTGAAGTTCCGGATAAGGAGGATAAGAGATTTCAGTAAGTAAAGGAAATGCGGATGTACCTGGTCATTCAGGCAGGCTTGTGAAGGTTCTTGGATCATGTTGAGGTTGTGTTGTTGGTCCGCATTGATAGTAGAGCCCGGAATTGAAGTTATTCTTCCGGATGAAGTTCTTGCTTTGTTTAGCCAACCGGATGAGTTGTTCATCCTGCGAATGTTCTTGTGGTGGCCGACTGGATGTGTTATTCATCTTGCGGATACTCTTATGGTTGTTTGCCGACTTAGATGTTTGTTTCTAAGTCGATGTCTTGTATAAATAACGGTTTGTGAGTTCATTTCAAAGTGTGGATGGGGTGGATGAGTGTGGTATAGCGAAGAGAAGTGCAAAAGGCAGAGCAGAGGTTTTTGGGCTTAAATGGAACTGATCCGGACATGGTAGAGATATCATTCTCCAGTTCAAGATTGTGATTCTTATCACTTTGTAGACAGTGTGTCTCCTTGTAGGCAGTGGGCCTCTTTGTGAGCAGTGTGCTCGGGCAGTGAGCCCTAATTGGCAAGTGCCATTCTTTTTCTTATTCTTCTAACAGAGAATAATCCTTGGGTTAATCACCCCGTGGTTTTTCCCTTAACTGGGTTTTCCACGTCAAAATCTTGGTGTTCAATGTGTTGATGTTTATCTGCTCTTGTGTGTATGTATTATGCTTTCATGGATGATTAATTGATATGCTGTTAACTAACAACAAAGAATCAAGTGTTTGAAAGAACAAGAAGTTTTATACAACTGATTCACCCCCCCCTCTCAGTTGTATGCCTTAAATCCAACAATTGGTATCAGAGCCAAGTTCCTTTGAAAGGAGCTTAACCACTTGAGGAGATCCAGGATGTCGTCATACAAGAAGGATAGTCCGAAGTTCGATGGAACCAACTTCACTCTCTGGAAAGTTCGCATGAAGTGTCACTTGGAATGTATGGGAAAAGCATACTTGGCTATGGTCTCAAAACCATATGTACCTCCACAAGGTGGTCCGACAACTCTGAATGAAATCACAGATGCTGAAAATAATCTGTGGACCAAGGAAGCCCTACTAAGCGCATTGAATGATTCAGATCTCTCAAATGTTATTGACCTACCAATTGCCTATGAGATCTTGACTAAACTGGAACTTCTGTATGAAGGAGATGAGTTTGTCAAAAGTGCAAGGTTGCAAAGTCTAAAAGGGAAATTTGAAAGATTGAAGATGAGAGATGATGAAAACATCACTACCTTTATGCCAAGAGTGAATGAGCTGGTATGTGGAATTAGAAATGCTGGTGGAACTCTAGATGAAAATGAGATTGTCTGCAAAATCCTAAGATCCCTTCCTGCTGCCTACAAAATCAAGGTTGCTGCCATTGATGAATTCAGAGCCCACACAACTGTCACAAGAGAACAACTGGCTGGCAAACTAGCTGCATTTGAAATGACCAATTTTGGAGATGATCCTCCCAAGACTGAATCCGCTTTCAAAGCCAGTACCTATGTGAAAGGCAAACAGAGATTTGATCCGGGAGAAAACTCATCAAGGAAGATGTCATGGTATGATCAAGCAAGAAGAGACATGGAAGAAGAAGAAGCAGAAACAGCTCATCTTAAAGCCCTCATTGCAAAGAGACTGCCAAGAGGATCTGGTAAGTATGAAGGAAAACTACCCTTTAAGTGTTTCAACTGCAATAAGATTGGTCATTTTGCTTCAAGATGTCCGGAAAGATCTGCAAGGTCTAATACTAACAGACAAAGGTTTCAAAAGAACTGCTATTATGTTCATGAAGAAGATGACAATGAAGGAGTAACAGATGATGAATCCGAACTAGGAAGCAAATCCAGAAATGAATGGGTGTTTATTGCCATCAAGGAAGAAGATTCAATATCCTCTAAATCTGTCAATCACAAGGTTGTGGAAAGAGCTTTGGCTGCTCAAGTGGAAGAAAAGGATGATTGGGTTATTGATAGTGGGTGTTCTCACCATATGACTGGTGACAAGAATAAGTTCTTAGATTTGGAAAGGTATGAAGGAGGAATGGTAAAGTTTGGTGACAATTCTGCTGGCAGAATCAGAGGTAGGGGAACTATTTCCTTTGATGGAAAGAGCAAAATAGGTAATGTACTATATGTTGAAGGATTGAAGCACAATCTTCTTAGTGTTGGTCAGTTAGTAGACAAAGGCTATGATCTTCGGTTTAAGAATGGAAAATGCAGAATCTTTACAAGCTCCGAAACTGAAATTGCATCCGGTACTCAGACAAAAGGTAATATCTTTCATCTGGTTGGTTCAAATAAAAGTTGTTTGTTTGTTCAAATTGATCAGAGTTGGTTATGGCATAGAAGAATGTGTCATGTAAATTTTGATAACATCATCAAGATAAGCAATACTCAGGCTGTAAGAGATCTTCCAAAAATGATGAAACCTACAAATAGTGTGTGCAAAGAATGTCAGTTAGGTAAACAAAGCAGAGTCTCTTTCAAAAGCAAAGATCAGTCTTCTACCGGATTGTTGGAATTAGTACATACTGATCTCTGTGATCTGACAAGAATCAAGAGTCTACAAGGTGATAGATATTTCATGTTGTTAATTGATGACCATTCCCAGATGATGTGGGTTACCTTCCTAAAAGAGAAATCAGAAGCCCTTGAAAAGTTCAAAATCTTCAAAGCTATGGTAGAGAATCAAACCGGATTGAAACTTAAATGTCTAAGGTCTGATAGAGGTGGTGAATTTGCATCTGGTGAGTTCATTGACTTTTGTGAGAAGCAGGGTATAAGGAGACAATTGTCTGCTCCTAGGACTCCACAGCAGAATGGAGTAGTTGAAAGAAAGAACCGGACCATCCAGGAAGCTGCCAAGACAATGATGTTGGAAGCAAATGTTCCTCAGATGTTCTGGAAAGAAGCTATCAGCACTGCAGTCTACACTCTAAATCGAGTTCAAATTAGAAACAATACCGGTAAGACCCCCTACGAACTCTGGTTTGGCATCACTCCTACTCTGAAATATTTCAGAGTATTTGGTAGCAAGTGTTATATCAAAAGAGATGAAGATCTAGGAAAGTTTGATGCTAGAAGTGATGAAGGAATTTTCTTGGGTTACTCCACTCAAAGAAAAGCATACCGGTGTTACAATAAGAGACTGAGGAAGATGATAGAAAGCACTAATGTGAAAGTTGATGAAGGAATTGAGAAGCCCTCAAGATTTTATGAATTTGATGAAGATGACCAAGACGGTGTTCAGATTCAAGGAACTCAATCCTCTCCGGTAAGACAGAGTCAGCCTAATCTGGTAAATCAGGAAGAAGAGATAGGTTTGAATGAGCCTGATCAAGAAGTAGCAGTGCAGGATACTCCCAAAATTCCTAGGTATGTAACACTAAACCACTCTCAAGATCAGATCATAGGTGACAGAAGCAAAGGTGTGCAAACTAGAAGGAATGTTGCTCAAAATCAGGATGAATGTTGTCTGATTTCAAAGATTGAACCTAAAACAGTAAATGAAGCCCTCAATGATGAAAACTGGACTAAAGCAATGAAAGATGAATTAATGCAAATTGAGAAAAATCATACTTGGGATCTTGTTCCCAGACCTAGAGACAGGAATGTGATTGGAACCAAATGGGTCTTCCAGAACAAATTGAATGAAGCTGGTGAAGTTATCAAAAACAAAGCTAGATTGGTCTGCAAAGGCTACTCTCAAATAGAACGAATTGATTTTGAAGAGACCTTTGCTCCGGTGGCAAGAATTGAATCAATCAGATTATTTCTTGCATTTGCTGCCTTTAAAGACTTCAAGGTATATCAGATGGATGTCAAGTCTACTTTCCTAAATGGTGATCTGGAAGAAGAAGTTTACATTGAACAACCGGATGGATTTCAATTGTCTGATAATGATGATATGGTCTGCAAGTTGAAGAAAGCATTGTATGGACTAAAGCAAGCCCCAAGAGCATGGTATGAAAGGTTGGATAAGCATCTTGTGCAGATTGGATTCAACAAAGGTACTGCTGACAGTAACTTATATTTCAGAATTGTTCATGAAAATATTTTGATTGTTGAAGTGTTTGTGGATGATATCATTTTTGGAGGAAGAGATAGTATGTGCAAAACTTTTGCAAATCAGATGAAAAGTGAGTTTGAAATGTCCATGCTTGGTGAAATGAATTTCTTCTTGGGTCTGCAAATTACTCAAACAAAGAAAGGAATCTTCATCTCTCAGACCAAATATGTGAAAGAATTGTTGAGGAAATTTGGTATGGAAGATGCAAAGCCAATGAACACTCCCATGGCGACCAGATGTAAGTTGAGTAAAGATGATGACTCCCTAAAGGCAGATTAGACAAAGTATAGATCAATGATTAGTGGATTGTTGTATCTCACTCAGACTAGACCAGATATAATGCAGGTTGTTGGTCTTGTGGCAAGATTCCAGGCTGATCCTAGAGAATCTCATGTTATGGCAATCAAAAGAATTTTTAGGTACCTGAAAGGAACAGTTGAGTATGGTCTATAGTACCCTAGAGATCTGGATTTCTCTCTTTATGCTTACACAGATGTAGATTGGGCAGGAGATGTGGATGACCGGAAGAGCACTAGTGGTGGAGCATTCTTTTTGGGGAAGAGATTGGTTTCTTGGCTAAGCAAGAAACAAGATGCAATATCTCTGTCTACAACTGAAGCAGAATACATTGCAGCAGCAGGTAGTTGCACTCAAATCTTATGGATGAAGCAGATGCTAAGAGACATTAAAGTTGAATATGAGGAGCCTATCACAATTTTCTGTGATAATTCAAGTGCAATTAATATTTCTAAGAATCCGGTATTGCATTCTAAGACTAAGCACATATCTATCAAGTTTCACTTTTTGAGAGAACAAGTGAACAAGGAAGAAGTCAAATTGGAGTATGTTCCCTCAAAGGATCAGATTGCAGATATCTTTACTAAACCTCTTCCCAAGGACTCTTTTGAATATCTCCGGGAGAAGTTAGGGGTCATGGCCCCTCCGGTGATGAACTAGGATGCACTGATGTGCATCAGTCTGGTGGATATCACAGTCATATCTTGTGATCCGGATTGATGATGGGGAGCTGCTACTAAGGGGGAGCAGCTGGTATGATTTTGATGTGTTAAAATTGCAAGTATGAGCCCTTTGCCATTGATGTCAAAGGGGGAGAGAAGACATGTGAAAAACAAGTAGCTGATGATCAAAAGGGGAGCAGTAAATGAGGAGAAGACATGTTGCTGATAGGGGGAGAAGTGATAGAAAGGAGAAGTTTCTTGTCCTGATGGTTTTTCACATCATATGTTGCCATCAATGACAAAGGGGGAGATTGTTGCAAGTATGAGGTAAACCAGTGTTGTCATTGATGTCAACATACTCATATTGCTTTGACAAGAAGGATTCAATGAGCAGTGTGCTGAGGATATTGAGAAAATTAGCCTCAGTCAGGAACAGTAAAGAACAGTGATGAGAAGAAGGCAAATGTACTGTATAGAATGCGAACCAGAGGATGCGGATTAAAGGGTTTGTAGATATGAGTCTTGAGATGCTTCAGTTAAGATTTTAGAGGTCCGCATGAAGATCTGAAGGAGTTGTGGCTATCGGTGTAGAATCGGTTCCGGCAAGTATTCAGAGGTGACAGAGGATCACAAAAAGGTCCGGTGAGGTCTGGAACTGTATAATCCTAATCTGTGGATTGGAAGGAGTCTTTGGGATGTCCTTGTGATGTGCCATCTCAAGTTGTGTATAATTTGGAGGTCCGGAAGTACCTCCTGCATTATGACAGTGGCGACAGACAGTGTTCTTGAAGTTCCGGATAAGGAGGATAAGAGATTTCAGTAAGTAAAGGAAATGCGGACGTACCTGGTCATTCAGGCAGGCTTGTGAAGGTTCTTGGATCATGTTGAGGTTGTGTTGTTGGTCCGCATTGATAGTAGAGCCCGAAATTGAAGTTATTCTTCCAGATGAAGTTCTTGCTCTGTTTAGCCGACCGGATGAGTTGTTCATCTTGCGAATGTTCTTGTGGTGGCCGACCGGATGTGTTATTCATCTTGCGGATACTCTTATGGTTGTTTGCCGACTTAGATGTTTGTTCCTAAGTCAATGTCTTGTATAAATAACGGTTTGTGAGTTCATTTCGAAGTGTGGATGGGGTGGATGAGTGTGGCATAGCGAAGAGAAGTGCGAAAGGCAGAGCAGAGGTTTTTGGGCTTAAAAGGAACTGATCCGGACATGGTAGAGATGTCATTCTCTAGTTCAAGATTGTGATTCTTATCACTTTGTAGACAGTGTGTCTCCTTGTAGGCAGTGGGCCTCTTTGTGAGCAGTGTGCTCGGGCAGTGAGCCCTAATTGGCAAGTGCCATTCTTTTTCTTATTCTTCTAATAGAGAATAATCCTTGGGTTAATCACCCCGTGGTTTTTCCCTTAATCGGGTTTTCCACGTCAAAATCTTGGTGTTCAATGTGTTGATGTTTATCTACTCTTGTGTGTATGTATTATGCTTTCATGGATGATTAATTGATATGCTGTTAACTAACAACGAAGAATCAAGTGTTTGAAAGAACAAGAAGTTTTATACAACTGATTCACCCCCCCTCTCAGTTGTATGCCTTAAATCCAACAATTATACTCCCTTATGATCTTTCTGTCATCCTCTGTACTATCATTCACATGAATGAATGCGATGTGCACAAATATAGAAACCTGTGTGGAGTTGTAATATTGTGATTGCACCTCACGCTGTGGCTGTAGACTGTAGTTCTCCGCAAAGTTGACGACTGAAACAATGCTACCAATCGGAAATGTGTCCTTGCATAACTTGAATTGCAAGTCCAACCATCGAGCTCTATGGGCATGTTTTGCATACTCATACACTATGCTGTCACGAAATATAGGCATAAACTGATACACTGGAATCTTTTCAATAACTAATTCACACCTCTTTGCTTCTTTACCATCTTTTGTATTGTATGCCACTGTTTTATACTTGCCAAACTCTACTAGTTCATTTCCAACCGCATGTGTTATTTTCATATGTTCACATATTGGCAAATGTTGCAAGCCACCGCAATGATGACATGTGCCATCCAAGCATAATTTCTTGTAGAATATTTGACCTTCCTCTCTTTCACATAAAATTCTTGATATGAAGTCTCTTGAAGATGTTGGTGGGGCACATATGGCATAACCCTGCAAATCATTGTTAGTATGCATATCTAAACATATAGACCTATAAGCATCAAAATGGTTAGAAAATTCAATATGTAATCTACAACAACAAGTAGTGCATGTGTGATTTATCTTAACATAGAAAGGTTTTAGCATTTCAAAATATCTTTGACAAATTTTAATTTGAGGATACTTCTCTAGAAATTTACCATAAAACTGTGTTTGAGTCTCATCCAAAAAATGCTTTGGATGTGGCTCGCGGTTCTGACTACCAATTCTCCTTCTTACCACATCCCTTTGATTCGGAGATACCCTTGTGTAATTCTTCCAAAAGTCTTCAATTAGTGATCTCAATGCTTCAACAATTAGTTTATCTTTTCGTGTTAGTCTCCCCGAGAACGCCCATAATTCATTGGCATTAGTGTCCTCAATTCTTTGGCATCTTCCAATGGCTCTTGATAAAGTTTTCCTATTAATTCTCAATTCTTGACTTGTCTTTCTAATGAGACAAGCTTTCCTCATTTGACTACTTACTATAGTCGATGTAATCACACGCTGTGTTGCATTACTATCTTTTGTGCGTGAGGTGTTACCCACACTCTCATACACACTCATTAGATTCTTGACAATAGATTTTTCACTTGAAGCCTCTGATGTTCTCAACCCAAGAATCTTCATGATAGACCTATACTTTATACTTCGCATCATTTCAACGAATAGTTGACATCTTGTAGTCTCATTTAACTTTTCAAAGAATAATCTCCAAATCTTATTAGCATATCTTCTACAAGTGCATTTTGGAATCTTACCTTCCATTGGCTGCAAAATATTCTCATCAATATCAATCAAATACTTTGGCTTTCTATGCAAAATTCTAGGTGGTGTCAAGTTAGGTAAATTCATCTCAACATTAGGAATTTCATCAATATTTAAATGAGATGGGTTAGATGGCATACCTTCGATTGAAGATGGAATAGATGACATACCTTGAGGTTGAGGTGGGAACGATGGCGTACCTCCTTCATCACATGTGAGTGATGATGTACTCTCAACTTGAGATGTGGTAGATGGTGTCCCTACATGTTGACTTGCGGTAAAGGATGTGTCTCCAACTATGGTATTCAAATCTCTCGTACCACGAAGTTTTTGCATTCGTTCTCTTTGTGCCGCCAATACCATATCTCTTTGTGATGGTTGTGGTTCCTCTTCAATTGGTATGTCTTCATTTATCGTGTCCAATTTCCTCTTCTCACGAAGTTCCCTCATAGCCATTGCTTTCTTTGCATTCTTAGCTTCTATCTCTTCCTGTGTTGGTTTAATTCTTGATCGTTTCCTCAGCATGATGGAGAATTTGTCTGTAGCATGATAAAGAGACCAATATTAGTTCCTAAGAAATGAATACATGATAATAGTGGGATTGTATTTTTTTTATGTTGTAAGGATTTATTCTTGTATAGTTTGACATCATGGTATGAACTAAGGTTTGTTTATTACACATAATTATTAAAGAGCCCAAGTGTAGAAAATATACATGGCATCATGTGAGATTGTAGGTTGCTTTCTCGATTGGGAATGTGTCTATTTTAAACACGTATGATAAAGCATGATAAAGTAATTCAATCCGAAATAAGGAAAATGTAAAGAACATGCATGTAAAGACTTGACATACCTAAAAAATAAAGATTTGAATGGAGAGAGTACCTAATTATGTAGTTTTTTTATCTTCTTGCATCAAACTCCTCAACAATTTGAGTTTTTCACCACTTGCTTCCTTTTCAATGTTAAATTCTTAAAATTGAATCACAATTAACATTGCAATACTACAAAAATTAAAACTTGAATAGATATATATCAAACTTGGTTTGAAAACTATGTTATTTCCTCCTTCTCAAGTTGGCAAAGCAGAAAAGGTGGTGGAAAGATCATGCAAAGGTGGTACAATGTGTCAAATGTGCATGTGAACTTCCCAATTGCATGAAAGCACTTCTTTTTTGTCAGAGCATGCGCAGAATCAGTAAGAAAACAGAGCATGTGGGCCTGGATCACGGGGGTAACCACTTTTTTACCGTTTCAGTAGAAATACAAAATGCGAGCGCGTTATAATGCAAGCGCATTATAATGCACTCACACTATAGCGTGCTCACGCTATAACCTACTATAGATCCCTAATCCCTAAACCCTCAACTCTGATCCCTTGACCCTCAACCCTCAATGTCAAATCCTAATCCCTCAACCCTATCCCTAAACCCTCAACCCTCAATGTCAAATCCTAATCCCTCAACCCTCAACGTCAAATCCTAATCCCTCAACGTCAAATCCTAATCCGTCAACCCTCCAACCCTATCCCTAATCCTTACAACTCTCAACCTAATCCCTCAACCCTTAACTCTAATCCATCAACCCTCAACACTATACCTTAAACCCTAATCCCTTCAACCTCAACCCTATCCCTAAACCCTTAACCCTCGAACCTCAGCCCTTGACGTCAAACCCTAATCCCTCAACCCTTAACTCTGATCCCTCATCTCTCAACCCTAACCCTAAACCCTCAACATCAAACCCTAATCCCTCAACCCTCAACCCTAATCTGTCATCTGTCATCCCTCAACTCTAATCCCTCATTCCTAAACCCTAAATGCTATCCCTATTCCTAGACCCTCAACAGGATCGATACTATACCTTAAACCCTAATCCCTCTACCATCGACACTCTTATTTAACCCTAATCCCTTGACCATTAACCCTATCCCTCAACCTCAACCCTCACCCCTCAACTCTCAACATTAAACCCTAATTCATCAACCCTAAACCCTAATCCCTCAAACCTAAACCCTATCCCTAAACCATCAACCCTCAACACTATACCTTAAACCCTAATCCCTCAACCCTCAACCCTAAACCTTATCCCTAAACCCTAATCCCTCAACCCTCAACCCTAATCCCTCATCCCTCAACTCTAATCCCTCATCCCTAAACCCTAAATGCTATCCCTATTCCTAAACCCTCAACAGACTCGATACTATACCTTAAACTCTAATCCCTTATCCCTAAACCCTCCAACCCTATCCCTAATCCTTATACCCTCCACACTCTACTTTAACCCTAATTCCTTGACCCTCAACCCTATCCCTAAACCCTTGACCCTCGAACCTCAACCCTCAACCCTCAACATCAAACCCTAATCCCTCAACCCTTAACTCTGATCCCTCGACCTTCAACCCTGATCCTAAACCCTAAACCCTCAACGCCAAATTCTAACCCCTCAACCCTTCACTCTAATCCCTCAACCCTAAACCCTATCCCTAAACCCTCAACACTATACCTTAAACCCTAATCCCTCAACCCTAACCCTAAACCTTGTCCCTAAACCCTAATCCCTCAACCCTCAACCCTAATCTATCATCCGTCATCCCTCAACTCTAATCCCTCATTCCTAAACCCTAAACGCTATCCCTATTCCTAGAACCTCAACAGGCTCGATACTATACTTTAAACCCTAATCCCTCTACCATCAACACTCTTATTTAACCCTAATCCTTTGACCATTAACCCTATCCCTCAACCTCAACCCTCAACCCTCAACTCTCAACATTAAACCCTAATTCATCAACCCTAAACCCTAATCCCTCAAACCTAAACCCTATCCCTAAACCATCAACCCTCAACACTATACCTTAAACCCTAATCCCTCAACCCTCAACCCTAAACCTTATCCCTAAACCCTAATCCCTCAACCCTCAACCCTAATCCCTCATCCCTCAACTCTAATCCCTCATCCCTAAACCCTAAATGCTATCCCTATTCCTAAACCCTCAACAAACTCGATACTATACCTTAAACTCTAATCCCTTATCCTTAAACCCTCCAACCCTATCCCTAATCCTTATACCCTCCACACTCTACTTTAACCCTAATTCCTCGACCCTCAACCCTATCCCTAAACCCTTGACCCTCGAACCTCAACCCTCAACCCTCAACATCAAACCCTAATCCCTCAACCCTTAACTCTGATCCCTCGACCTTTAACCCTGATCCTAAACCCTAAACCCTCAACGCCAAATTCTAATCCCTCAACCCTTCACTCTAATCCCTCAACCCTAAACCCTATCCCTAAACCCTCAACACTATACCTTAAACCCTAATCCCTCAACCCTAACCCTAAACCTTGTCCCTAAACCCTAATCTCTCAACCCTCAACCCTAATCTGTCATCTGTCATCCCTCAACTCTAATCCCTCATTCCTAAACCCTAAACGCTATCCCTATTCCTAGAACCTCAACAGGCTCGATACTATACTTTAAATTCTAATCCCTCTACCATCGACACTCTTATTTAACCCTAATCCCTTGACCATTAACCCTATCCCTCAACCTCAACCCTCAACCCTCAACCCTTAATTCTCAACATTAAACCCTAATTCATCAACCCTAAAACCTAATCCCTCAAACCTAAACCCTATCCCTAAACCATCAACCCTCAACACTATACCTTAAACCCTAATCCCTCAACCCTCAACCCTAAACCTTATCCCTAAACCCTAATCCCTCAACCCTCAACCCTAATCCCTCATCCCTCAACTCTAATCCCTCATCCCTAAACCCTAAATGCTATCCCTATTCCTAAACCCTCAACAGACTCGATACTATACCTTAAACTCTAATCCCTTATCCCTAAACCCTCCAACCCTATCCCTAATCCTTATACCCTCCACACTCTACTTTAACCCTAATTCCTCGACCCTCAACCCTATCCCTAAACCCTTGACCCTCGAACCTCAACCCTCAACCCTCAACATCAAACCCTAATCCCTCAACCCTTAACTCTGATCCCTCGACCTTCAACCCTCATCCTAAACCCTAAACCCTCAACGCCAAATTCTAATCCCTCAACACTATACCTTAAACCCTAATCCCTCAAACCTAACCCTAAACCTTGTCCCTAAACCCTAATCCCTCAACCCTCAACCCTAATCTGTCATCTGTCATCCCTCAACTCTAATCCCTCATTCCTAAACCCTAAACGCTATCCCTATTCCTAGACCCTCAACAGGCTCGATACTATACCTTAAACCCTAATCCCTCTACCATCGACACTCTTATTTAACCCTAATCCCTTGACCATTAACCCTATCCCTCAACCTCAACCCTCAACCCTCAACCCTCAACTCTCAACATTAAACCCTAATTCATCAACCCTAAACCCTAATCCCTCAAACCTAAACCCTATCCCTAAACCATCAACCCTCAACACTATACCTTAAACCCTAATCCCTCAACCCTCAACCCTAAACCTTATCCCTAAACCCTAATCCCTCAACCCTCAACCCTAATCCCTCATCCCTCAACTCTAATCCCTCATCCCTAAACCCTAAATGCTATCCCTATTCCTAAACCCTCAACAAACTCGATACTATACCTTAAACTCTAATCCCTTATCCCTAAACCCTCCAACCCTATCCCTAATCCTTATACCCTCCACACTCTATTGTAACCCTAATTCCTCAACCCTCAACCCTATCCCTAAACCCTTGACCCTCGAACCTCAACCCTCAACCCTCAACATCAAACCCTAATCCCTCAACCCTTAACTCTGATCCCTCAACCTTCAACCCTGATCCTAAACCCTAAACCCTCAACACCAAATTCTAATCCCTCAACCCTTCACTCTAATCCCTCAACCCTAAACCCTATCCCTAAACCCTAACCCTAAACCTTGTCCCTAAACCCTAATCCCTCAACCCTCAACCCTAATCTGTCATCCGTCATCCCTCAACTCTAATCCCTCATTCCTAAACCCTAAACGCTATCCCTATTCCTAGACCCTCAACAGGCTCGATACTATACCTTAAACCCTAATCCCTCTACCATCGACACTCTTATTTAACCCTAATCCCTTGACCATTAACCCTATCCGTCAACCTCAACCCTCAACCCTCAACCCTCAACTCTCAACATTAAACCCTAATTCATCAACCCTAAACCCTAATCCCTCAAACCTAAACCCTATCCCTAAACCATCAACCCTCAACACTATACCTTAAACCCTAATCCTTCAACCCTCAACCCTAAACCTTATCCCTAAACCCTAATCCCTCATCCCTCAACTCTAATCCCTCATCCCTAAACCCTAAATGCTATCCCTATTCCTAAACCCTCAACAGACTCGATATTATACCTTAAACTCTAATCCCTTATCCCTAAACCCTCCAACCCTATCCCTAATCCTTACACCCTCCACACTCTACTTTAACCCTAATCCCTTCAACCTCAACCCTATCCCTAAACCCTTGACCCTCGAACCTCAACCCTCAACCCTCGACGTCAAACCCTATTCCCTCAACCCTTAACTCTGATCCCTCATCTCTCAACCCTAACCCTAAACCCTAAACCCTCAACCCTCAACGTCAAATCCTAATCCCTCAACCCTAAACCCTCAACACTATACCTTAAACCCTAATCCCTCAGCCCTCAACCCTAAACCTTATCCCTAAACCCTAATCCCTCAACCCTCAACCCTAGTCTGTCATCCTCCAACTCTAATCCTTCATCCCTAAACCCTAAATGCTATCCCTATTCCTACACCCTCAACAGAATCGATACTATACCTTAAACCCTAATCCCTTATCCCTAAACCCTCCAACCCTATCCCTAATCCTTATACCCTCCACACTCTACTTTAACCCTAATTCCTCGACCCTCAACCCTATCCCTAAACCCTTGACCCTCGAACCTCAACCCTCAACCCTCAACGTCAAACCCTAATCCCTCAACCCTTAACTTTGATCCCTCGACCCTCGACACTATACCGTAAACCCTAATCCATATCCCTCAACCCTTAACCCTTAAAACTTAAACCCTATCCCTACACCCTCAACACTTGACACTATATCTTAAGCCTTAAACCCTCATCCCTAAAGCCTCAACCCTCAATCCCTAAACCTTCAACCCTAAACCCTATCCCTAATCCCTCTACCCTCGACACTCTAACCCTAACCTCGACATTAAATGCTAATCCGTCAACCCTAAACCCTAATCCTAAACCCTCAACCCTCAACCCTCAACACTATACCTTAAACCCTAATCCCTCAACCCTCAACCCTAAACCTTATCCCTAAACCCTAATCCCTCAACCCTCAACCCTAATCCATCATCCCTCAACTATAATCCCTCATCCCTAATCCCTAAATGCTATCCCTATTCCTAAACTCTCAACAGACTTGATACTATACCTTAAACCCTAATCCCTTATCCCTAAACCCTCCAACCCTATCCCTAATCCTTACACCCTCCACACTCTACTTTAACCCTAATCCCTCGACCCTAAACCCATCCCTAAACCCTTGACCCTTGAACCTCAACCCTCAACCCTTAATGTCAAACCCTAATCCCTCAACCCTTAACTTTGATCCCTCGACCCTCAACCATAATCTGTCATCCCTCATCCCTAAACCTTAAACGCTATCCCTATTCCTAGACCCTCAACGGGCTCGATACTATACCTTAAATGCTAATCCCTTATCCGTAAACCTTCCAACTCTATCCCTTATGCCTTAACCCTCATGATTAATAGCCTTGAACGTAAAAAAATTTGAGTGGGACATAACGCGAGCGCGTTATAACGCGCTCGCGTTATGTCAAACATGGCAAAAGACAGACTTGCGGGAAAGAAAAATGCAAGGCAAAAAATAACGCGAGCGCGTTATAACGCACTCGCGTTATTTCTTGCTTTGGGAATCCCAAGCCTTGGGCTTGGGATTTGCTTTGGATTTCCAACCCAAAGGCTTGGAGTGCCTTATGAATAGTCACAGACGTGTTTTTCTATATTCTTCAAAATTTCACATAATTTCGTTCGTGCTAACCCTCAAATTTGCACGTGTTTCAAGGTTGAACAAATCGAACACATGGGTAATGTTAGGCTTTCTCTTAGCTATTTGACGATGTGATTTTTTTCACATTTTAACAATGTTAAGCCTTTCATCTTTAATTTCTTTTGTTTGTGTGTCTGTTTTTATGCAAAAACCACTATTTGGTCTTTTTTTCATTGTAAAATAACTATTCATTCAAATTTCAAAAAAATTACATATTTAGAAACTAGACTCCATTCTACAAATATTAAAAAAATTAAAAAATGATTTTCAATTAGTTTTCAAAATTTATAGGGGTAGCACGGCCAAAATTCTATTTTTTTGGATGTGTCCACTTTAAAAATTAGTAAAAAATCAAATATTCATCAAAAAATTATCAGAAAAATTGGGCAGAAACTACATGCTATTAGCTAATTTCTCACCAAAGCGATTTTAAAAATACCAAAAAAAAAGTTGACCTTTTGAGGGAGCCATAAAACATGCTATGTTATATTTTTTTGACAGAAACAACACCAATTTCTGTGGCTCCCTCTTTTGAACCCCTTAATCTATGCCATTTTCAAAACAAAATAGTAGTTTAGAAAGTAGACTCGGAGCACTACGAACATTGTTTTGGTTGCATCTCTAAATTTTGAGTGTAACTATGCTCAATTTCTCATCCAAGGCCAGTATTTCCTGATTTCAGAAAAAAAAGTGGCCACTTAAGACCCCTTTTTGGCCCCCCATCTTCTTGCACTTACCCTTGGCGGTGGTTTGAGCATCACTAGGGCCTCATGCATGGCCTCCAACTTAGGAATGATTATTCTTCTAAGCTCATTTAACCTGCCGATTCTATTTTTCTTTTCTTTCTCTAGCTTCTTAATTTCATCCAAGACTGCAATGGTCTGACATTCTTGATTTACTATGGATGAGGTAAATGGATCAAAATTTTGAGAAAGTTTTGTTAGTTGGATCTCCTGTTCTTTCATTTTCTTCTCAATCTCCATTGTTGCTTTGGACCATGATAGACAAAATTTATATATTTCCCTGCCATCTTTTAGAGCATTTTCTAAGCTCTTTATCCCTATATCCATATTTCTTCTATCATTGGATATTAGACTTAGTACTCCAGAGAATCTTTTATCCAAGAACTCTTTCCGGACCTTTTCCTCAGCTGATTTCTCTAAGGACTCAAAATGAGTGCTGACTAAACTAACAAGATCTTTAAGATTACCTGATGAGGAGGCTAAGTGATCCTTTAGAAAAGATGGCATGATCTTTTCTAAAACGCTGGATGCAACTTCTATTAGCTCACAATATTCCATGTGAGACTTCAGGAGTTTTTCTTTTGCCTTTGCATTGGCAAATGAAGCTATCTTCATTGTTTGAACCAAGGAGAGAGAGTCAAAGTTAAATGGACCTTGAAGTAACTCTGGTTCATCAATCTCCAACATTTCTTTTGTCAAGAAGTCCTTGACAGTTTCTGCAGTGTCTCTTGTCGGAGACAGAGATTTCTTCTCTTCTGCACTATCACTTATGTTCTTCTTAGCTTGACTTTCTTCTCTTCCTTTCGCTTCTTCTTCTTTCTCCTCTATTCTTTCTTCTCCTTTAGATCCAGAGACTGTAGGGGAAACCAGAGGAGAGATATTTGTTTGTTCATGAGCCACCTCTTCTGGAGTAGAGGATTCTAAGCCCTTGTCTTTACCTTCACCGAAGTCCATTACTTCTTCTGTCATTACATTAGTAGATTCCTCTCCAACACTTGTGGCTGAGGGATCAGCACCCAAGTCCTCTATGACAGGAAGATTGAATCTTTTGAAGACATTTCAGAGGATCTCTTCTGTTTCCTTAGCTACCTTGTCAGTCTCACCAAGCATGAGCTGATTCATTCTGGCTTTGCTCTGGAATTCATCCTTGCAATCTTTAAAGATGATACTAATCTGCTTTGGGGTGATTGAAGGATATAGCTGAATAGCTATCTGTTCTCAGATCTCCATATCCTTCTCTTTGGCATTATTCTTCCTCAATTCAAGTTCCTTCTCAAGGCTTTTAGGAATTAAAGATACAATATCAATGAAAGCCTTATTGTAAATGTTTAGATACTTAACTGTGGCATCCTACAGACTCTTCTTATCAGCTTCACTGTATTTATCATAAAATTCTGTTAATGGCTTCAGATTTCTATCCACAGTGATTACCTTAACTATATCATCTAAGGATAGGGTGGCTCTTTCAATAAACTCTTCTGCTTCTGCCTCCTTTGTTTCACTAGATATCTTCTTTTTCCTTATTTTCTTCACTTCCTCGTCTGATTCAGTTTCTTCATCATCCTTTTGACTGACATAAGACCTTGTGGCCTTTGTTTTAGTTCTTTTCTCTCCTCTGCTGGATGATTTTGCTTCTGGTTTTGATGTCCTTGAGCTTTTAACAGTGACAGGTGCTGATCTCTTTGATGATCTTGTCCAAGTGGAAGATTCTACCAGAGCACTTTCCTTGTTTCCCTTTTCTGCCTCTTTCTTCTCTTCCTTAGCCCTTTCCATCTTTTCCCTATTGGCATCAAGTTCCTCCTTTGAGATGCCTAAGCCTTTGGCAATTTCTTGAACTTCTTTTCTCACTTTCCTTTTTATCTTTGGTTGTCTGAGTTCCACATGAACTTTTACACTTAGCTCTTCAAAGGTTCCAAACCTTTCTGCCTTTGGATCCTTTGGCTGACTTAGCATGTGTTGAACATGCAGCTCCACAATT
The DNA here is from genome assembly GCA_027924645.1 of Cunninghamia lanceolata. Taxonomy (NCBI): domain Eukaryota; kingdom Viridiplantae; phylum Streptophyta; class Pinopsida; order Cupressales; family Cupressaceae; genus Cunninghamia; species Cunninghamia lanceolata. Next base: position 14,616,216 of record BSBN01000382.1, on the reverse strand, counting down.
TGTTCATCAACTTCATACCCCATAGGCATGATCCATACAGTTCTTGGTTCTACTACCTCCATTAGGCACTGATCAGTCTCTACCATAAAGCATACTGTGTCTTTGTATTTCTCAACAAGAGACTGGGGAATTCTCTCTCTTGCTTGCATCATGTTCTAAAAATTCTTGAAATATCCCTAGAGAGCTGTATTCTGTGCCTTGACATCACCAATCCCATGTATATAATCTCTAACCTGAATGGCTACTGGCCTATCATTTTGCCATACCCAACCACTGGATCCGGGAAGCTCATTCATGTAATAAAAGAAAAGACAGAGTATCAAACCACCATATTTGAAGGAGTTCTTCTTATCCTTCTTTATCTTCTGTAGATTCTCCAATAGTTGGTTCAGAAGGAGCTCACAAAGATCATAGTCTACATTCTTCCTCAACATTTCATAAGCAGTGTATATAGCAGTTCTGGAAACAGAATTCTCCTTACTGGAGTGATATATCTTATATCCAATTATCATTGATGCAAATTTGATATTCGGATCTGTGATATCCTCAATAGTCATAGCTCTTTTATCAAACTTTGATTTGGTAGCCTCACTGACGATTTGGTTCTTGATAGATTTGAGCGTAGGCATTTCACCGATTGAGTGTAATCTGGTTACATCCCTAATGGCATCCTTAATGATCTTAAATGGCCTGTTCAACCACATGAAGTTGTCATTTATTCTGCTTAGGATATACCGGACCCATTCATCTTCTAGAAAATAGGGGAAATGAACGCACTATACAAAATGCTTATCCCGGATGGCTTTATATTGAGGTTTGATCTCAAAGGAATCATCTATTAACTACTTGTGATAGATATCCATTAATTTGGACTCTCTGAATTCTTCAATGTTTGCGTGAATGTAAACCCTAATATCTTCTATATGTAGGACACCATGCGGAACACTGGAAAAAGCTCCTAGGGGATCTACTTCCAAGGATTTGTATGGAAGTTTCTTGAATTTGGGGTGAGGCCTATCAAAGATCTTCACAATATTTGGAGTACCCATCATTCAAGGATTTACAGAGAGATATTTGATAAAGGAGAATACCTTTTGCGCCTTTCGGTTTCATGGAGTTAGTCGGATCAATTTTTGGATGAATTGACTTCTGCAAACGATCTTGGATGAGCTTGAGGAATTTTGTTGCAGAGCCTCTCTTTTTGTTTCTTCTTGAATGCAGAATAAGCAAATGCTTGGTGAGAAAACCCTTATATTGCTCCGCAAACCCTAATGTTAAGTTACAATAAATGCTTGACCTAAGTCATTCTGGTTTGCCTTATTCTGATGACTTGAAGAACCGGATCAATCTTGAAAACATCTTGCGGATCTTCCAAATCTTAACCATAGTTTATTTGGATGTTTCTCTTAAGAACCCTTTAATCTGCAACTCGTCTTGTGCCAGTTCTGGCACCAATTGACTGGTTGTGGGAACAAGGTTTTCTTTGTGTCTCCCCCTGAGCTAGAGCTCACTTTTTAATTTCTGGAAGGAATATCAGCACCAGAGTCTGGTGCGGATCCATCCTCTACATTCTCTGTACTTTTCTTCACCCAAATCTTGTTCATCTCACTTTGAACTTCATCCACATTCACTTTTTGTTTTCCCTTATCTTGATTCTGATTATGATATACCGGACCTCTTTTGTCCTGATTCTTGCTTCTACAGAATTTTACAATATGACTGGATCTATTGCAAATTTGGCAAACAATACTTCTTTGCATATTTGATTGATATCCTCTTGATCTGCATTGATTAGCCATATGACCTATTCTATTGCATGCAAAGCATCTACCATTGAATGAATTGTTTATTTGCATATTTCTGCATTCATGAGATTTGTGACCATACCTTTTGCAATTGAAACACTGTCCGAAGAAGGATTTATTAGTCTAATTCATTCTCTTTTTGCACTGATTAGCTTTATGACCAAAGTTATTGCAGTTGTGGTAGTATCCATTGAAGGATGGATATCTTTGAGCATTAGGCTGCCTTACCGGAGGTCTTCTAGACTTGTTCCTTGGATTTTCTGATCCAAAATTCTTCTGACCAAATCCAGAGCTTTCTCCTTTCTCATATCCCAAACCACACTTGTCATCTACCCTCTTTTGACTTTCAAGAAGAACTTCAAGTTTAGCAGAATTTATCTTGAATTTCTCTTTATATTCATTTGATGTTTGAAGATCCCTTTTGAGAGAGACAATTTGATCCTCAAGTTTTTCTGCATTATCTTTAGCATCTTCAAAATCAGATTCAAGATGTCTAATAATTCTATCCATCTTGTGGCAATCTTCTGATTTCTCCTTGAGAGATTGTCTTAGATTATCTTCAGTTTTTCTTTTCTCTTCAACCTCTTGGGTAAACTTCATAACTCCTGATTCCATTTCATGTCTTACCATAATGATTTCTTTTGATAACTTTTCACATTTAACTTGGTTTTCTCCTTCAGATCTTCATTTGTATCATTGGCTTCACCTTGACTTGCCAATTGCTGAAGTAGCTCCTTTCTCTTTTTCATAGAGACTTAATTTGTCTTTTAGTTCTCTCATGAAATCATCAGCCTGTTTGAGTCTTTCCTTTAATTCATTGACTTCAGAGTTTGACTACGCAAGATCATCAAGGGCAGTCTTGAGTTGCTCCCTTAAACCATATACATCCATTTGAATTCCCTAGATCTTCCTCAAACTGTTAGACTCTGTTAGGAGGAACTTACCAATTGTTGATAACTGAGAGGGGGGGTGAATTAGTTATCCTAATTATTTCTACTTTCTAAACTTTCTTAATAATTAATGCAGCATTAATTCAAATAAGCAAACACAACCATGGAATGGAAATACACATGACACAATATTTTTGACGTGGAAACCCTGTTAAGGGAAAAAACCACAGGGTGATTAACCCAAGATTGTATTCTCTGTTAGAAGAATGGAAATACAAAATGGCACTTGCCAATTAGGGCTCACTGCCCGAGCACACTACTCACAAGAGGCACACTGCCTACAAGAGACACACTATCTACAATTTATAAAGAGTGTAATACAATACTTGAACTGATAAGGAGAATCAACATATGCTGGAGTTCAGTTCCAGTTAGGCTCAGTACACTAATCTGCTGCACTTCATCTTTCCTCTTCTTTTGTGCTGCTCTCCTTTCACATACTAGACCTTCCTTTCTGCTTTTATTCGGCTCTACTACTTTTCTTCGCACATTACCAAAAACCACGACTCCTCTCATAACTAAATCCATCTTGTATATATATCCACACAAGTGATTTCATCACCTTTCTAGTCGGCATCCGGAATAGTCAATCTTTTCACAAACTCTGATCTGTCGGCTGAATCCTTGCTTACCAAGTAAAGCGGATCAAGGATATACTTGTAGAAGTCATCAATCATGTCGGCCAATCATAACTTATGCCTTAAGAATCTTTACCATCATCAGTAACACATCCAGAATAATGTCTGATGTTCTGCCAGTCAATTCTTCCTCTATTCACACTGCCAATCAGGAACCTGATACTCAAGTATTCATATATTTTTCTTCATCTGTCACCGGAGGCTAAATCCTTGGAATCTATCACTCAAGGTAGTCCTCTTGACTTCCCCAAATTCGTACTTCACCAAGATACTTCCTCTGAGAGATCCGGACCTGACTGTCGGACCTCGCCACATGCTCTATTCTTGTTTACCGGACCACAACATTCTTCACTCTGACTTCCGGTATAGACACACCATGTCCTGCGGATGTGTGGGATGAACTTTGTTGCCATCAATGACAACAATCATGAATCCATATAGTGTCTCTTGCCAACAAAGTCCAATCCACAATTTCAAATGAGAGCTCATTTGTGCCTAATGCAGATGTTGACGTTGATCCAGTTGATAATAAACTCAAGATCACATATATTGTTGAGCAATGGTACGAAATCTTGTTGATATTGTCTACTCCTGATGTAGAAGCTACTATTGATCCAATTGATGATGAGCTAAGCATTTCATGTATTGATACAGCTACTATTGAGTGACAACCTAATAAGAAAATTGTAGAGTGGCACTCAATTTCCACAAAGGATAGTTATGCACTAAGTCTCTATGGTGTTGATAGGAGTAGTGATTTTTTGTACCTATGATTTCCCATTGGGATTTTGATAATGAGCACACTAAGACCACCACATATGTAGCTCAGTAAAGAGGCCATGGATACTACCTCTTGTTGATCATACTTTTTCAATTGAGTTGTAATTTGAAAACCCAAAAAGGCAGCTTACAAACACTTCCCATTAAGTTGAAAACCCAAAAGGGAAGATTAATAAAGACTCATGATGAAAACTTGAGAGGGCGTCATTGAGTTGTACATTTGCAACATCTCATATATGTTATTCTCTTTATAGGGGGCCTTTGCAGCATCTCTCCACTTTCATCTTATAGGGGAGACATCAAGATTTATATTTTGAGTTCTTTGAGCATGGTACTTGGAGAAACATCAAGATTTAGATTTCGAGCTCTTTGAGCATAGTACTAGGTGATTTCTCATATTGTCCATTGAGGACTTGTTATTGCAACATATTACAAATTGTAGCATATTGTCACTTATCACTACAACATCTTAGCAAGTAATGTTTAGCTTAGGACTTGAACATTTGAGACTGCACACTTCATTTTGGTTTTTGATGACTAAGCCATGGAGTGAGATCATCATATGCCTTTATTTTTATGTAATTTTTCCTACTACAATATTAGTTTTTATGTGTCAACATTGTGGATGACAAATGGTTCACATTTTCATCTTGACAAAAAGTCAGGTCATTCATGCATGCTTCAGCACACTTTTGTGTTGCTCATGGGCACAATTTGCCTGGGTTATCTATTTTTAGGTCACATGGTGTAGTTGGAACACATTTGAACTAATCATGGGCACAATCATCATGGGTTCTCCAATTTTCACTTAGAAGTAAAAATAGAAGTGAAACAACCTTATTCTGCAAATTTCATCACTTAGAAGAAAAAATGGTGGTGAAAGTTTTCATAGCAAATAGGTGTGGTATTCTCTCAAAATGGGATATAGCATCATGGAAAGTTGACTTGACTTGAGAAAACAAACTCAGGTCTAAATACCAAGTCCAAATCTTGGTTCTTAAAAAATTGCAGAAGGGAACCCTCAGGCAAAACCTTTTACAAAACACTGGAGCTTCATATCAAGAAAAAGAGGTGCCATACACAAGTTGCCCAATATGCAACACAAACATTGGTTTTACCACTATCCCTATGGATTAAGGGGGGATGTAACAATAATGTACATAATCCTAGGAGTAGTAATATTTTATATTTTGTATTCCGTAACTACACTAGAAGCTGAGAAATCATCTAGAGGATAAACTTAACATTAATTTTGTATTGTTAAATATGTACATTTTGAATGAATGAGCAAGAGTTTTCATTGAGTATCGTGCTTCTCGTCTAAGTCCTATCCATTTTTATTTGCCAATATTTTTCTTACATTTACATTTCTAGACCTGACAAACTTGAATGAGATATAAAAAGTTTTCATGATTATTTTCAATTTCATTTAAATAATAAATATTTTTGTTGTAGTTGATAGCATGGATATTGATATTAGGACTTGCCATGAACCTATCCACTTTTCTTTCTAAATTTAAAAAGAAAATAAAAACTAGCAACCACATTTAATGTGTGGTGGGCATGCCAATAGGGATGTTGAATATAAGTTGGTGGTGACTTCCATAAATAACTAAAATGATTGGCAAAAAATAAGTCATGTAAATAAAAAATGGATCCACATATCATAGGTCACCTCAAACAACTTCATTTTCTTTGATGTATTTCTCCTTTACTATATCATCCAACTCACTTTGTGGATGAAGAAATCAAGAGGATTGTGTTCAAAGTGAATCATGATCTTCTTATGAAAGAGTAATTGTTAATGTTGCTTTATAAATTAAACTCATGTAGACAACGCTTCGTCATAAATGGAGTACCTTTATAAGGAGTCCTTAAATGTTTATGGATTGCATGTAAAGTGGAATTTAGTCCTTAAAGATCAAAAATTTCTTAGGAAAACAACAATTATAATTTTTGCATTGCACTTTTTGAATCATGCAATGAGGCATAGATATATCATATAGCTTTTCTCATTCTTATATGGCATGCACTTGACCAACAAAGTAACATGGGAAGTGCCTTATGATCCTACAAATTGGTCCTTTAGACTGAAAGAACAATGAAAATCAATCTAAAGTGCGACATACTTGGTGTTGACTCTATTGGATCTCAAGACTTGAGCTCCTTGTTGGATGTGAGACTTGTCACCAAGCTCCTTTGAAATAAAATTCCAAGACTATTAAAAATAATATTTTATTTTAGTTTTAATTGACGGCATGTATACAATATCAGGACTTCTCATAAACCAATCCACTTTTATTTCTAAGTTTAAGAATCACAATTTAACTCTAGCCTATTATTGAGAAAAAAAAAACTAGCAATCATAGTTAATGTGTGATGGGCACATGGATAGGGATTTTGAACAAGAGTTGGAGATGTCTACCATGAGTAATTGTAATGATCGACATAAGATGTGTGTCAAGCAAATCCCAAAATGGATCCACATAACATATCTCATCTCAAACAACTTCATTTGCTTTGATGTACTTCTCCTTTTTTGACCACTAGAAGGAATTTCTATACATTATCATCCAACTTACTTTGTCGATGAAGATGATTGTGATCAAAGTGAATCGTAATCTCCTTGTGTGAGAGTTATTTTTGATATTGCTTTACAAATTAAAATAATATAGACAAGACTTACATAAATAGAGTACCATTATAAGGAGTCCTTGAATGTTTATGGATTGCATGTGAAGTGGAATTTATACCTTAAAGCTCAATTATTTCCTAGGAAAGCAACAAATATCATTCTTGCACTATACTTTTTGAATAATAAAATGTGACATAGATATATCATATACCTTTGCTCATTCTTGTGTGGCACCCACTTGATCACTAGAGTACACATGAGTAACACATTATGGTCTCGTCAATTGGTCTGAAGGACCAATGAAAATTGATCTAAAGCACCACATGCTTAGTGTCAACTCCTCCAAACTGTTGAAATTAGCTAAGATCAACAAGTGAGAACTACGATGAACTTCCAAAAAGCATAAGCACATAAAAGCCAAAATGTATAATCAAGAGATTACATCAAGAGACAATGAAAATGTATAAAGAGCCTTGCTTATGTAGGCAAGGAGAAGAAGGTGAGAAGAGAGAACCAACTATGACTAACCCTCCATGTGATGAACACATGTGTACACAAGTGGAGGGTAATGGACAAATGTCTCCAACCTCCCATAAGGTGAGGAGAGAACATCTCCAACCTCTAATGAGGTGAAGTGTCAAAATGATTAACCTCATGTGTGCACATGTGGTGAGACAAAAAAGTGACTAACCTCAAAAGGGAACTTAACCTTTAATGTCAAGGTTAAGTTAGACCTACCTAGCCACTAAGTGTGACTTAAGCCTAGGTGTGGGTTAGGATAAACCCTACACTCTAACACCCCCCCTTAAGTGATACTTAGGGAGTATAAATGCTAAAAGCAAATATGGGGCTCGGGAACAAACCTTGATAAGGTACCCATGTACAATGAAAAATTCTCACAAACGAAGTGAAGGAGAAAACCCAGTGGGAAAAACCCCTCTCCAAAAGAGAAATGAAGCATGAAAATGTACAAGTGAAAAGAAGAGAGATAGAAGGAGGACTCATGACCCCCCAAAGACTACTTCTATCACAAAGTACATGAAATATTCCCCCCATAGGAGAGAAAGAGAGAGACTAGAGAGCCCCCCATAAGATGATGGATCCTATAGTGCTGAGTGATGCTCGATGAAGAATGCTGAAGTGATCTTGAAACATCGAACAACATGTCTTCCTTGTGGAAGAAAGAAAACTGGGGAAAGGTGCGTGATATCTTCCCAAGAGAGAAGAACATAAGTATCTAAATGCTGCATATAACCCAAAGACATTGATGATGCCCATTATGTCTTCAAAGAATGCTCAATGATCTCCAAGCCAATGTTGTCGTGTGACGAAGATTCAGGGACAGGGACCATAGATGTATGGTGAAAGTTGAACCGATGTAAATCTAATACTTCTGCAAAAGGTGTTAAACTGAATGATGATGGAGTCTAATATGGAGACTCATCAGTATCTACAAAATCAATCATTATATAAGCCTAAATAGGCAAGGCATGGACAAGTATATCTGAAGATGATGGTGATGCAACTTCATTGAAGCAAACATCGAATAGAAGATGAATGTCCTCAATGGTGTTATCAAAATCTATAATGTGGGATTCTATAAACAATGATGTGATATTTGGTAGATATGCATCCCAATGTGGCGGATCTATAACAATGATGATGATGTTCTGATGCAAGGAATCACTTCCTAAATGAAACATTAGGTGGTGATTTTGCAGTCTTACAAAACATCGAAAAGACAATGTGAGAGAAATGAGGACATAGTGCATCCTCATGTTGAGTTCTCCCACAATAAGTACACTTGACTATGTAACATATAGACATGGTATAATGTGCAAAAGATCAAATGCAAAAAAGCCCCCCGAAACTGTCAAAAGAGAGACCCCCAAGATTTTGGCACTTTATAACTTAGTGTGTTTTACAAAATAAAATTAACCAATGCATGGAGAATGAAAAACCATTCACTTTTACAAAAAACAGTGCTCAATTTCGAGCTACCAATCAAAAGTTATTAAACAATCAATTTCTTGCAAAAAAGACCTAATTTAATAATCAGCACTAAAAAAGCAAAAAAAAGCCTATCTATGAGGTGAATATAGCCTTCCAACCACTCGTTGGAATTAGGGTGATATGAAGAATAGAAAGGGTTTGAATGTGAGGGGGAATTAGCCTCCTACCAATCTGGGCCTCAACCTTCGTCTTCAACGGGCAATTAAAAATGTGAACTTTATATGTTAGCAATTAAATGTTAACTTTATATGTCAGATTTATATGTTCAAATTTGATAGCGACTTTGAAAAATCACATTAGAATCCTCCACATACAATTTTCCCAAATGGAAATTAACCCCCTTTACAATTTGCCCCCCAAAATTGAAAGCAATATCCCCCTTACAAAGCTTCGTTGTGAGTTATACTCGCAACAAGTGGTCACAGTAAATGTTTAAGTTTGTAATAGAAAGGTACAGTTACATATGATGTGAGGGTTGCAATAAATTAACACTAGATGTTAATATATCCTAAAGAGCTAACAAACAAAACTGTTGTGTAAAGCTAAACGGCTAACTAAAAATGTTAGCTTGTAACCAAAAGAGTGAACCATTAAGTTGCTGAATGAAGGCCCTCAAACCCAGTCTTGGGTGCCAAATGTGCAAAGCAGACTGTGTGAGGAATTAGAGTCCAAAGCGGACTGTAATACCAAACAAAAAGGAGTCCCAAACCTGAAGAAAATGAACTAAGTCCGACTTTGGATGAGTAGTGGCTAGCTGGAAGACTAAACCACGACCTAGCACATATTGGAGACTTCGACGTAGCTTCTACCGTTGAAAAACAAGACCACAGGCTTCATAAACCGCGACAGAGACCTCAAGAGATAAACTTCGACCAGGCAGTTTGTGAGGCCGAGTTCGTGGAGTGGCTGAATATGATCAAAAAACTAGTGATCAAACCCTCTATTATGGCCAAGAAGAAGACTGAATCGTCAACAGCTATCTCTAAGAAGCGACAAAGATCTCCAAAAGGATCGGTGGCCACGCTGAAGGGGACTGCGACAGCAGGTAAAACCAACAATGCCACAAAACTGGTGTGAATGTGAAAGCTTCAAAGCCACAAACGTATGCAGGGGCTGAGAGCAAACGAAGGCCTGGAGAGAGGTTGAATGTGGCCGAGGGGGCTTGCAACAGAGCCAGAGGACGCCGAACAGAGAGACAAAGAGCGCTCTATGTAAATGTCATCCACTTTCAGAGTTGAACGGGTCAAACAGCCAATAGCATTTTTCTTTTTCATTCCCAACAAAAAGTGTTAAATATAGGAAAAATTTTCATTGGCCAGAATTTACCATTAAATATTGAAGTGGATGACCTTTAAGATCAGCCGACAAAGAGAGGCCCGGACAAGTCAACCCAAAATGGGTCCAATCTCTTGCAAAACAAAGTCTAGAGATTGATTTGGAATAGTGCAGAGGCCCACTAGGCCACCAATCTGCAAAAAAAAACTGTGAAATCGACCAATGATAGAGGGCGGAAAAGGCTCTACTTAAATGTCATCCACTTCCACGGTCAGCGTTGAGTCAATGCTGATGTGGAAGTGGCCCCCACTCCTCTCTTCCATTCCGTCGCTCATCCTTCCGCCTGTCTTAACCGTTTAAAACTAAACCTGTCTTAACCGCAGTTGATCAAATTTTGGATTTTTCCGGTTAATCAAACTTTGAATTTTTCCCGTTCATCGAACTTTGGATTTTTCCCGCCTTTGGATTTTTCCAAGCATTAAACTTTTGATTTTTCTATTCCGTTACCTTCATTTTCCTCCTGCATCCCTGGTTTTTTTTGTAATTTTGCTTTTAATTTTCCTGCTACACTGCTGCATCGCCAGTTTCCTGATTTTTTTTCTCCACATCCACATTCCCATCCACCTTCAAATCCCAACCAAACTGTCTCAACTTCACCATGATATGGATTATGGCCACTGCTACAATCTTCCACGGCCGATTGAATTGAAGTTCCTGTACAAAACTTCGACGGCTTCCACCAACATTGATTGCCTTGAGCCATTCGTGACACTTTTTGCTTCAGCCTCTATACTCTGTAAGTTTATAACAACATAGTTTCTATATCACAGTCCATTAGATCGAAATAAAGAATATCTTGAAAACTTCTGTATATTTTGTATTTTTCAACGTTCTGGATCCATCATCAGGGTGAGAGCCATAGTTTCTAAATTTCATTTGACTAGTTTTAGTTGATGTTTGTTGAGATTATGGTGCAGGCATTTGCAGATCTGCTCTCTTCTCATCCTGAATATCCTGCAGAAAAAAGGAATAATGTTTAAGTCCGTGTTGTAATTTCGATTTGAGTTGAAATGAAGTCGATCAAAAGTCATTTATATTTACATACGCATGCACAGTTGAGTGAATCAAATTGTTTCGATTGAAAGCTAGAGGCGTGAGGCCGTTGATCAATAACTGAAGGATTCGGCAATGTTGCTTGTTCCAAATAATTTGTGTACTACTAAAAACTTGTAAGGATCGTTTGGTGGAAAAAAAGGAGCAAGCGCACATTTATCTCCACATTTTCTTCGTTGAATCTTGCAAGAGGCACACGGATAAACAATCCGAGACATCTCTTTCGGTTTCTATTCCAGCTGAATTAACAAAAGTTTATACAAGTTTTAATAGTAAAGCTAGCAGAGCAGAGTCGTTTCAAAGAAGCTACTAAGCATCTAAAATTGTAATTAATGAACGCTTACCGAAGCTAAGGAGATGAGATCGATTTGGGGAAGATCGATCCAGGACATCTACTTGATTAATAGAGCTATTTATAGAATATACAGCTGATGGTGTTCAGCATTCCAATTTCGGATGCAAACTGAACATTTTCTTTTCGTCAAAATGTGACGCGAGAGATGTCGTATCTGGCATGTGCGGATATCACAGCTTTACGACAAAGTGGAACGTATTAAAATATGACTGGTGTACAATTACAATGCACTCTACAATTTGAACACTCCTCCTTCTGGGCTCCTATCTCCTCTGGCAAGATACTAGGTATAATAAGACAAATAATGACATAGGTATCAAGTGAAATACATGAAAGGAACATATCAAAATATAAAACAAATGCATTTAAATCAACCAAAGAAGAAACTTTGGACGCTGTCATGATACAATGTAGAGTTAGGATGGTAGGGTGGGAAAATTAGGTTTTACAATATAACCCTAACCCTAAACATGAGATGAAAGGACAACCAAATTAGTGCTATATTAGATCTAAAACCCTAGATGCAAGAAGTATGTTGGGTAGCTTTGTCAGGTTCACCAAAATGAAAAGGAAAAGCAAGGTTTCCTTAAGGTGTGATCTAGGTTAATTAATTAAATAAAATCAACCTAGATTCAATGATTTGTTCTAGAGGGGAGTGGATCAAATCAAACAATATCAAACATAAAGTACAACTGTGTCATAAATAGTAATAAATGAAGAGATAGATTTCTTAGCTTTGTGACAAAAGAATGTGTGTCGATTGATGAAGATAGTGAGATGTGCCTTGACATTTAGAGATATCCTAGATAATCATGTATGCAAATCAGAATCATAATATTCTCCTTTGCTCTGTGTAGGGTTGACCTTAATGTTTTGGATCTAGTTCCTACCTATGACCTTGATCTCCTATGATATTTGGATTTTGCTTTGTGAAATCATAGATAATAGACTACTAGACAATGATATCCAATTTAACACTCTTAGGGTTTTCTTGTCAAGTTAGTAGTATTTAAAAATACGTTGACAAATAACATGCTTCCAAGATACACATGAATTCTAGAATGATTCCTACGTGATTCACATGCACTAGGATGAGTGTCTGTTCAATTATTGTAGATGCAAGTATAAACATGATTGTTCTCCAATGTCCCTGTATTAAGAGATTCTTGGCTTTCATATGTTTTGTCTTCTCCTATGTATGTAATGAATGCAAATTGATATCTTTTTATATATGAACATAACACCAAATTATGAGTGTTTATACAAAATTGGCTTGGTGGTAACATGTGAAAGTGGGGACCATTCAACTAAAATGTTTGATTTTGATTTTGCATTTAAAAGGATCAAGATCGTGACTATGAGAGCAACCTCACAACTACAAACACAACTTGGGTCGGACAACCAAGTTAGATAGATGTCTAGATGAAGATTAGATTAATGATCAAAATCATACATATAATTCAATTAAACTAGGATTTTATGCACATAAATATAAAGATAATCAATGAACATAGGGCTAGGTGCAAGTAAGTTTAGGTACATGGACCCAACTATACACAAAAATACACCATTTGTAACTATATAAATGTGTTAAGAGTTACCCCAAACTAAATACAATTTTTTTAAAAAAATTGCATAAAAAGTGTGCGCACACAGAATCCCACTTAAAAAATGAGTGGACCCCAATGTAGCTTTGACATAATGAGGAAAGCTGACTTATTTCCTCACACCATACATGTAGTAAGAGAAGCACAAAGTTTTTACAAAATTTATTTTCTATTGTATAGGAGGGTGTGCATGCACTCCAAGCTACATTCCTCGGACTTTCCTTTGGAGCACCTTTGCATTCCTCAGACTTTCTCTCTACTCTAGTGCACACCTGTAAACTATTCATTTGTCAACTTGAAAATAAATTTTGTAAAAGGTGTGTGTTGTTAATTTCGGCCCGCTGTATATATAGTAATGGTGAAAAATGCATCTTTAATGTAATTTTTTATTTAATTTTGTATAGCCCATGTGGCATGTATGTGCTAAAAAGTTGAGGTTATATTATACTAGAAATCATTATGTGGTCACTTGCAGCAAGTATGGAAGTGGTATTTCCATAGTTAGAGGTTTGTGAGTGTGGAAACCCATAAGTGTCAACTATCCATTTGTGTAATCTAGTTGTAATCAAAGGACTGTAGCTTGGCATGTAAGGGGGCCCATTGTGGTAAATATTATGGTTGTAATTTAGTGATAATCATACAATTTGTCTAATGAATAATATGGGGTGTTTTGTGTGAATTCTATGGTTTGTGGCAAGTTGTGTGTGAGTTATTGTAATTGGTTGCATGGTTGGAGAGTCCTTCTTTGGACCCTCCTACCATGACTACATCACTTGGGGGTAGAAAATAAGGTATTGTCATGGGGTAGTCATAGGCCTATGCTTGGAGTGATAATCATACAATTTGTCTAATGAATAATATGGGGTGTTTTGTGTGAATTCTATGGTTTGTGGCAAGTTGTGTGTGAGTTATTCTAATTGGTTGCATGGTTGGAGAGTCCTTCTTTGGACCCTCCTACCACGACTACATCACTTGGGGGTAGAAAATAAGGTATTGTCATGGGGTAGTCATAGGCCTATGCTTGGAGTGACTATAAAATTCTACCTTGATAAAGAGGTATACTTTCTAGATGTAGGAAATAGGGTATTGACATGGGGCATGTTAGTGACCAGACATGTAACTCCACAAATCCTAAAGATTTAAGTTATCAGCTAGGGCCAGGGGTGTGTCATCAAAGGTGAAAGTAAGGCTTATGATTAGATTGTGACACGAAATGACCAATGGATAAGGATGGATATCTCCTTCTTCTTTAGGCTCCACTAAACTAAGGGGAGTATTCCCCGAGGTGTGATTCTTGAAAATATTAAAGGCAAACAATGATGGAAAGAACCTTGAGGTAAGTCACATCCCAAACACATGAAACTCCTATTAAATTATCACTAAGTACTAACGTGTTGGTCTACCTTGAACCAAGGGTACAAAACCTTTATGAGCAAATGCAATAAGCATGTAGAGACTAGGATGTATTCTTCTTAACCCCTTAAGATTTGTGATACATTATTTTACTTCACACATGGATGTGATGGTAATAACAATGTGGAGCAGTAACAACAATATGGATTTCATTGTGAATGACCTTCTTGAGGTTTGTAGACACTTTGTGGTAATAGGTAGTGAATCAAGCAATGTGGTAGGTCGACTAACTCTACCCTAACTACTAAGGTTGATTTTTTTATGTTTTATGTTTAGTGCAATATGGTGATGGCTTGTGGAAATGCATTGCAAATCGGGGTAAAATAAATGACATTGTAGATCAATCAAAAGAACACATCTTATAAATTCATTGATAGATCCATACACTTCTTGCATTACTTGATACCTTATAAAAATGTGTATAAGGGGTTTTATAGTCTTTGCAAAGACAAACCAATCAAAGGCAACACTCGAATCAACAAATGTGATTAAGATAGTTTGTCAAATTATAAAAAGCATAAAAAATATTCATGGAGACATTCAAATGGTTAAAGAATGCACTTTATATTCATTCCTCTAGTAATTACAAAAGTAATATCATGGTGATACAATGAAAATTAGGCGTACACATTCACTAATGTTCAACATAATACAAGACATAAGGTAGACTCTACATGATCTCTTCTCCTTTCTATTCTACAACAATATGCCAACCAACCAACAACCAACCCTTTTTCCCTCACTAGCTCGTGAATATATAGCATTCAAATTCAAACATTGGGGGGTAATTCAAATTTTTGCCATCTCATCACTATCAATAAGATAGATATAACATCTTACAAATAAATCACCTAGGATCACACAAGATCAAACCAAAGATGACCTCGAGACATGGCATCATGAATGTGAACCACTAGAATGTCCAATGACAAGAGAGAAACCACTAGGTAACATAGGAAATGACTTTGGGCTTACCAGTCAGTCAAATCAACATTAAACACACCACCATGCCAAGGGAAGGAAATTTTGAAATAAGCAATCTCATCGGGATACATGCAAGGCTCGAGATGAGTATATGATCCATACCCTACAACTCTTGAGGGAGAAGGGGACAAACCATTAAATGGTGAGGAGACTGGAAACCACCAAATAGTCTAGCCACAATTGTCTAAACATTTGAAAATAACCCACAAACTTAAAGCACAAGACCATGGTAGGTGAGGATGAATAGTAGATGGTGGGATAGGTAAAAATTTCAAAACTTTTATTCCTATCATTATACATGGTTGTCACATGATGATATATTTATATTCCAACATATTGGGTTATAGAGGATCACATCATTTTACTAATATATTTTCCTTTCATCCAAATTACTTGCATCCTTTATATGCAACCAACTAGAGGAGGCATATATTATCATTTGTGTTCTTTGATGACTATTTTTTTGTGATTAGTTCATTGTCATTATGATCATGCTTTCTCTAAGTAGTACCTTGTGGTTGTCCCATGGTAGTACCCTATTTGTTGCCTCTAGCAAGTACACTAGTTTTGTCAAGGCAAAATTTTTATGGCTACTCCAAATAGTACCCTATCATTGCCCATGACAATACCCTATTTTTAGTCCCTAGGGGCATATCCACTTAGCCCTAATTAAGGCATTAAGGCCATTGATACAAATGCCGTAGTGTACTTGTTGATAAAACTACTAAATCCTTTTTAACTCCTAAATCCCCAAGACAAACCATTTCTTTGCCCATTTTAAGCTAATCTTTAATAAGAGATAAGAAATACATCATTATCAAATGTAATAAACTTAAGTGATAAAAGTAGAAATTTACAATTTATCCAATTTGCAAACAATAGGCACATGTGCATGGTACAAAAATCGAGCTTGAAGTGATTAATTCTTATATCTAGCTGAAATTTAAGGTTAAATAATAATAATGATAATAAATCAATTGATATTATATTTTTATTTTTATTTTGAAATTAAGGTTGAATGAAGAGGATAGTGTAATAGTTTCAAAGGAATATGCTTATCATCCATGCCCGTGTTATAAAGGATTTTTTTTACTTGTATATTTTATAATCTATATTCTTATGAAAATATGTTGTATTTGATACATGTAATGAACTATAGTGACTTTATAACTAACCAAATATATCTATATTCTATTTCTTAAATAAAAATGTATTCAAGCCTATTCCTTCAAATACACAAAGAACATTATCATTCTACACATTTTATATAAAGTACATGCAACATTGAGAGAACAATGAACCAAAATATGTGATCATGAAATTTAGTATTATAAGAGAAACCATATTATTGAGGAAAGGAACAAATTATAAATAAACATATTTTTAAAGAATGTGCAAACATTGGAGGAACAATGAACTAAAATATTAATTTGACTATAAATTTTGGTGCTATAAAAAAACTTCTATTATTTTTTTTAATCCGTCAATTGAAGGTTAAAGGGTCCCTCACCCATTCTTTATAACATCAAAATCTAAATAAAGGAGAAAAACTTCACACCATTAATAGGGAGCAAGAAGGCCAAACAAAGAATCCCATCAAATTCATAGGAGGGAAAAAAACTAGTCTAACCCTTTTTAATATTGCTATTGGCTTGGTTGTTCTTAGATGAGGGTGTCTTCTTTTTTCTCTCCATCATGGTCCAAGCATTGAAAGTGCCAAGGGGTCTTAAGAGAAATCTCTTGCCCAAAAGTTCCAAAAGGGGGTAAGCACTTTGTGAAAAAAAAAAAAACCACCCACCACAAAAGTGTTTAGAGGAGTCACATTTTTCACATAAGGAAGGGACCCAACAACTAAGGAGGCAGGCACCAAATGAGAAGTAGCAACAAACACTCATAAGAGGCATTCAAGCCATCCTCACTATTGAAATCAACCACCAAGTGTCAGCTTAGCTCCCTTCTGTCATGTGGCTAGCTTTGAGCAAGTTGGACAATGAATTGAATGAGAAAGCTTTAGGCAACTAGCAACCAAGTGTCTGGTAGTATAACACAATCTACATCTAAAGGCAATTCCTTCATAATCAAATTATTGTTTCCAAACCTTGTTGCCAACTTTCAAACATGTTTATTTTGATAAATTATTGGATAAACCAAATCTATCCAAGATCCTTGCAAAGATAAAATGACTCATCATCTCAAACATAAAAAAGTTGACCCAAAGAGTTTCTAATGGAGAATAAACATTCCTCACTCCAAAATTGCATAGAAAGATTAAGAAGCCTTACCCAAATTGGAGAAACCAAGAAAGGTTTTGTGAGGGGTTAAAATTAGAGACATGGTTTCAAACCCAGGAGTGTTTTGAAACCACAGTACATCCTTATTAGCTTGAGACATACAGACAACCTAGATCCAACCTTTTACACAAGGACAAATGACCAAACCCTCTTTAATCAAAGGTTTCCAATGGAGAGATCAATTCATGAAGCCTAACCAAACTGGGCCAAAAGTTTTGGAACTTACCAATCAAGATAACCTTCCCAGACCATTCTTCCTTCTCAGCCACTTCCTCCCCAAACACTACTGTCAAAATTTGTTCAATGTTAGACATTAGATTTCTAATTTTCTTCTTTGGCTCTCTTCTTCCTGATGATGGATCACATCCAAAATGTTGAAGAAAAAACTTTCCCACAGTCACTCCGGAAACACTCAGATATAATTGTTCAATGTTGTTAGTAGTGGACTCTGAGTTAGGTAAGATCACATCCTCTTCAATATCCAAAAATTCCTTGGTAGGATTGCATCCAAAGCCCTTCAATTGAGCAGTCACATTAGAACAAGCCCTATGTGATTGCGTAGGAAAAACCCTACCAGCACTTGGTAAAACCTTCTCATCACGCAAAACAGATACATGGAGATTACCACTGACACAATCTTCTTAGGTTTCATTATGTCAGTTTCCCAAAATTGTTGCGAAAGATTTAGATCCACTGGTCATCCTCAGCCCGGCGCTATCAATGGCCATGCAAATTTCTGCAGTGCTTGAATCATGCCTCAGACCAAAGGGTTTGATTGACTGCCTAGCATCATTGGGTTCGCACTCAGAGACTATCGTAACTATAATCCATATCATGGTGAAGTTGAGACAGTTTGGTTGGGATTTGAAGGTGGATGGGAATGTGGATGTGGAGAAAAAAAATTAGGAAACTAGCAATGCAGCAGTGCAGCAAGAAAATTAAAAAAAACCAGCGATGCAACAGGAAAATGAAGGTAACGGAATAGAAAAATCAAAAGTTTAATGCGGGAAAAATCCAAAGGCGGGAAAAATCTAACGTTCGATGGATAGGAAAAATTCAAAGTTCGATCAACTGGAAAAATCCAAAGTTTGATCAACTACGGTTAAGATAGGTTTAGTTTTAAACAGTTAAGACAGGCGGAAGGAATGGGCGGCGAATGGAAGAGAGGAGTGGGGGACACTTCCACGTCAGCATTGACTCAAGGCTGACCATGGAAGTGGATGACATTTAAGTAGAGCCGGCAGAAAAGGCCCTCTGCTAAAATTTCTTTCGATTTTTTACAAAATTCTTGTACAAAATTGATTTCAGTACATGAATCTAAAAAATTGCAAAACAAAATAACAAAAATGAACCCTTGAAATGGCTAGGTGCTGAAATTGCTCAATATGAGAAGTGTTTCACTTGCATGGCTCTGAAACCATATTGAAATTAAACAAGATCAGCAAGTGAGAGCTAAGATGAACTTCCACAATGCATAAGCACATAAAAGCCAAAATGTATAATCAAGAGATTACATCAAGAGATAATGAAAATGTACAAAGAGCCTTGCTTATGTAAGCAAGGAGAAGAAGGTGAGAAGAGAGAACCAACTATGACTAACCCTCTATGTGATGAACACATGCGTACACAAGTGGAGGTTAATGGACAAATGTCTCCAACCTTCCATAAGGTGAGGAGAGAATATCTCCAACCTCTAATGAGGTGAAGTGTCAAAATGACTAACCTCATGTGTGCACATGTGGTGAGACAAAAAAATGACTAACCTCAAAAGTGAACTTACCCTTTAATGTCAAGGTTAAGTTAGACCTACCTAGCCACTAAGTGTGACTTAAGCCTAGGTGTGGGTTAGGATAAACCCTACAATCAAACACAAACCTCACTTGAGCTCCTTGCCAGATGTGAGAATTCTGGCCAAACTCTTTTAAAATAAATTTCTAGGACCATGAGCACCTCCAAACATGAAACAAACTTGGAACCATGGACTTAAACTACAATTGAGCTAGGCTATATATGGGACCTTGTGACTATCAGAGAACATGCAAGATATCCTTGAAGGTGAAAAACTTGATATACTTCATTAATGTAAAGTTTGGGTCCGTAGACATCCAAACCTTCCAAACCTAAAAGAATGAACTTGAACACATAAACAAATTCTAACCTAATGAGAGGTTCTTTGCTCCAAAAGGACTACAGAATTACAATTTTGAAATCCTTAGACAAGTCAAAGTGAGAAAATTATGACTAACATACCCAAACTTTTATTGAGTGAAATCTATGAAGATTTTCACGTTCTTGTTTCTAGCAAACCTAAGTTGCCCTTTATAATTGAGTTGAGTAGACATTTGAAGTTTGGAATATCAAGTAGAATTCTATGGGCCTCACAATTGGTAGGAGTAAGAGTTTCTTTCATCTCAGATTCTTTAGGGGGCTCATCTCCAAAGTTTTCTTTACTTCATGCTCATGTTTTTGGTGGGCGTAAAACCTTTTGCAATAGAGGTGAGTAGGTGGTCTCAAGTCTATGGTATTTTTACTCTAAAGCTTGTGATTGTAACATGGCACCCAAGTGAATTATGGTTTGAAATGTGGCATGGTAGTGACATGGACTATGGCCTAAGGGAATCAAGAGTGGACACGTGATGAGTTCTATCAATTTTTATTGGTCCTTGAAACCAATTTGTGAGATCTCTAGATGCAAGGAAGTAGAAACAATTTGGTTAACTGGGTGAGCCAGGGTTCACTACGATCTACGAATTCATGGCTTGAAGATCTTGGATGCAAACTTATTATAAACTTTGACCTAAGATACTTTCAGATCCATCTAATAGTCTCCCCAGACCTCTAAGCTTCACAATGTTTGACACAATAAAGTGACTTAATAAAGGTTGATTAGATATTTCAAGTTCACATGAGACATACGAAACGCTAGGTTTGATCATGTGAAAAAATTCTAACCACATGGGAATCTCAACTCTAAAGGGCTCCTTAAACTTAAAAAATTGAAATCCTTGAATGTAAGAAAGTAACCAAAGTATGATTGAGGATCTCTTTCAATTTTTTCCAACCACTCAAACCTTAAGATACTTTAAAAGCTTCACTATAGAAAAGAGCTTAAAACATACTTTAAAAGTGATTTAGGTCTAGAAACAACATGGGATTGAGACTAAAATGTGCTTCATAGGTCTGCGCATCTCCCTAGCTTTTAACTACCAACAATATGCCCACATGCAAGACAATTCATATGTGTCCCTTAGGAATAGGGGTGATCATATAAATATGATCACAATCTTTTATTGCTATCCATTTAAAGCAACAATGTGCTCCAAGCACTTCCTAACTACACTTTGTACCTTTCTTTTAATTGCCAAATTTTAATAGAGCTCATGTTTCTTTCAATTTTTGTGTCCATTTACATAGTGCACTCATTACAAATACCTATCAACATGCCCATTGCACAATAAGTGTGATTGCTATTTAATAAATACAAACATTAGAACCATGCAAAGTGTACAATAACGCCTAGTCTTATCAAGAATGCAGTTGCAAGATTGATCTATCGATTTTGACACATGAGATGATACTATCACGAGGAATGAAGATTTGGGCACTCTAAATTTTCTATCCTTCAATCTTAAGCAAGGATATGGATTATAAGCACTTGGGTAGGCTTGCAATGGCTACAAGTGCAGTGATAACAACAAAATTGTGATTAAAAATCAATTAGTACAATTCCAATACAATAAAATAAAAAAATAAAAATAATGACTTAGCACCAAAGTCACTATATTTAAATCATGAAACTTTGAAGCCTTGCTTCTTTATAAAAATAATTAGTATTAAAAAATGATTTTAAATAAAATGATTTGACACTTAATTATGATTAACCATTATTTTGGTGATCAATTCCTAATACTTGTAAGCCAAATGTATATTCTAATATTTGGAAATAAATAACACAAATTCATAATAGAACAAAGATAAAACTTCATAAGCTTAAGAAAAGAACCTAATGGTGTAAGGGACACCAAACACAAGAAAGTCCCTTAATAAAATAAATGTATTAAATTATGAAAATTAGGCTATATGATGTAGCATATTGTCACACCTCGTTTATATATAGCCCAAAGAAAATAAATTTGCACACTATTAGA
Organism: Cunninghamia lanceolata; assembly: GCA_027924645.1. Taxonomy (NCBI): domain Eukaryota; kingdom Viridiplantae; phylum Streptophyta; class Pinopsida; order Cupressales; family Cupressaceae; genus Cunninghamia; species Cunninghamia lanceolata. Next base: position 14,594,209 of record BSBN01000382.1, on the reverse strand, counting down.
GACAAAATATAGTTTACTAACATAAGCTCTATTATGTTTGTGAAAACATGAATAATTAATGAAGTTAATTATTAGAATATGTTAGTAAATATGAAAGCCATGTTTTACTAATTGCTTTTCCTTCTCAAGTGAACCTTTGTCAGACATTATTCTTTCATCACTTTCATATTAAATTCTACATTGAATGGTAATATGTTACTTCCAAGCTCAAAAAGATGCAATTCTTCTTGAATACCTCTTTGCTGAGTCATCAACCCACCATGGCACACAATCAACATGTCTAGAATTTGGATCCCATCCTTATCTTTAGAGTGGTTGGATAGAATGGGGGAACACTTTCATAAACCATAGCTCCAAAATTTCATGCATCTATGGGTGCAAACTAGCTGGGTTTCACCACTAGGAATATGATTCCACCACTGTTGAGCTCCACCAAGCCACCATTGAACTTGAATCTTAGTTGTTTTCTCCTTCTTTGTAACTTCATGTTACAAATTCATCAAAATAAGTAGGTTGTAGACAATTATTCCCCTAGAGGGGCTAAAATCAAGGCTCGCATACACTAGCTCAAAGTTGGAGATAGATTTCCAAGAAAAATTCCCTCTCCTTAAGAGCTCACCATTATTTTTAGGAGATCAAATCCATTAAATAAGGCTTCCAACTTCTTGAAGAGCTCCTTGCCATCACCTAGGCCTTTATTTGCCACTATGAATAGGTTTTGAGAGCTTGGAATGCATTTTGAGAGCGAGATGATTCTATTAAGCAGTGCATTTAGGTGGTCCCTTGTAGGATTTCCCCTATTCATAAAGCCACGTGTGACTGGCTTCTCACTCAAGAAGACCTTCGTGAGGTTTCTTTTTCTATGGCCAATGACAAAGCTTTTGGATGTGATGGTTTTCTTTGTGAATTCTATAAATCCTTTTGGGATATGCTTGGTAATGGTCTTTATCAAGTTTATTTAGAAGTATATAATTAAAAATCCTTAGGCAACATTAATCATAAAGGAAATATTAAGTTCATACCTAAGTTAGCATATCTAGAGAATATCTATAATTGGCACATGATCACTCTTCTTAATGTTTCCTATAAGTTCATTGATAAGGCTCTTGCCCTCAAGTTGCATCTGCTTCTTTCGATTGTTCACCCAGATAAAACTAGGTTCATTAAATCTAGATATATTCTTGATGAATCATTTTTGTATGGGAAGAAATAGAGTGGGCTAAACATTATCAGCAAAAAATCATCTTTGTTAAAATTGTTTTTTCCAAATCTTATGATTGCATAGAATGGCCTTTCGTTCTTGCCATGCTTCTGGATTTAAGATTTGACCCCAAAATTTTGAGGTTTTTTGAAATGATCTCTACTGATGCTTTTGCCTACTTCACCATTAATGATCACAAATATTCTTCATTTGTGCTTTTATGTTTGATCCAACAAGGATGCCCTCTTGCTATTGCCTTATATGTTCTTGTTGCTAAAGGATTTGGATATCTTTTGATGCATGTTGTTTCACAAAACTTGATTAAAGGCATCACTCTCCCTAATTCCTCTCAATAGCTTGTTAATGGTCATTTTGTAGATGTCTCTTTACTCACTCTTTTGGAGGATGAAACTAATGTTAATAAATTTTATGTTTGGATGCCTTTTGAATTACCTTTAGCATGAGTATTCAATGGCAGAATAATCAATGTTATAAGTAATCCTTCTTACCTAAATCAACGTGGCTTAATCCCTTCCAAAAAGTGGATTGATCATGTAAAGGTCTTCAAGTTCCTTAGCATTCCATTTTCCTTCTAGGATTCTCAATTTACTTTATGGTAGGTTGTTATCAATCAAGTGGAAAGTAAGATGACCTATTGGATCACTAAGCCACTATCCCTTGTAGGTAAAATTTAGGTTTTATCTAAAGTTTAAGTGGCTACACATGTGTACTATTCTTCATATTTGGTGCCTTCTATATCTTCCTTATCAAAAATATAAAAACTCATGCAAGATTTCCTATGGGCTTCATCTGAATAGGTTAAAGGCTTCCAACAAGTTTCCTGGGAGTTATGTTTCCTCCCTCATGACTCTAGAGGCTTGGGTCTTATTGATATTCAGAGTCAAGGCATGCCATTATGTGCTAAATGGATTATCCAAGCCCTTGATGGTAATGAAGCTTGGAAAATCCTACTTCATCGTTGTATTTCTTGTGGTATGCCAACTAGGTGCAAGGCTTAGAGGGATCTTGGCTTCTATACTATTTTCATTATGCAGGAGCCTACCCAGATCTAGGAGACCTTTATTGTGAAGAGTATATGGAAATCTTGGGACACTATTAAGCCATGGCTCTTATGGAATGGCAATAGATTTAGGACTGGTTTGTCCATAAATCAATAATCTCTTTGGTGGTCTCCTATGATCACTTGCCAAGATAAACCTCTAGCTAAAGATCCTTGGGTTCTGGCTTTAAAATTTTATAGCAAAGGTATTAAGAGACTCTAAGATCTTTTTTTAAAACTATTAGAAATATTATTTCATAGCCTAAATCCAAATTGAAGTACAAACTCAGTAATCAAGATCATCAGTCCTTTCAAACTATTGTTTCTTCCATTCCTATAGACATCTTGCACAAAATTAAGGTCAAAAGTTTTAAACCCTAGTGGAAATATTAGAAGTGGTATTCTAATACACTATTTTGTAACTACAAAACTCATAGAGTTTATGTTTGGATTTCACCACATTTGTGTATGATGCACAAGCTAAATAATAGCTAGTCTCTTCAATCCTTAGTAGGTACATGATAGTGTAGGTTTTAGACCATTTATCAAGCTATTATTAAGATAAATCTTGCTCTTTTTGCTTGGTGCATTCTTTATCAACATTATATTGCCTCATTTGGTAGTTTATAATTCCTACTACCCATTTTGTGGGCATCAGGAAAATCTCAAGCATCTCTTCTAGTTTTATCCTAGAGCTCAAGTAACTTGGAATTGAGTTCATAATTTTTTCAAGCCTTTCAGGTCCAAGCCCTTTTATTGGCATATGACTCTCCTAGGAGATTGGCCTAGAATCCCTATGAAATTCACACAAATATGGCATTCTTTCATAGTGCAGATCCTATTTAGCATTTTGTCACATCCCTAATTTTGACTTGAAATTACTTTTTACTTTTACGTAAATAGAAGTGAATTCTAAGGATAAACGATTTGGCATTAAGGTATAATGTCGGGATAAATCATTAGTTTCCTAGATCCTAGTCATGTGAATAAATGCATATGATGTAATGATTCCATAATGTACTTTTGAATTTGTTATTCATGAGGTTATGAAAGGACTAATGATACACTAATCCCCTTTACATGGTTGCAAGTTGAATACAGGAACACAGGTTTGTTCACTCTCCAGAAAGGAGAGAGAGTATCTTCTAGGGAGAGGAGTATAGACACATGGATTGTATAGTTAAAGTGTCATCTAAGTATAGTGTGATAACATCTAGTGAACACTAGTGTACTGAGGTAAGTCATGAGTGTGTTTTCATCTTTTGGTCAAGTCAAGTTTCAAAATGATGAGTTGTCGATGTTAAACTAGAACCTTTGGACATATTGCAAAGGCAGTCAGTCGGTTAATCAAATTTGATGTCGTCATGATGTAAGGAACCTTGAATTGCTTCTTAAAACAATGTTTTGATCAAATTCATCATTTTATGTAGAAAACGTAAATTGATGCATCTAATGCGACTTGAAAATTGTATTATGTGGGGTTGTCAAGAGTTTTGATGATGAGTTGCCATATAGTCTTCGTCATGGTTTTGGTGTGTTTCATAGATACGTAAAGGGAGTTGGAGTCGACCCAATTGCACTTGTGCGTAAGTTTACATTACATTATTAGTATCCTTGTTGATTAATATTACTTTATGTCTTTAAATTATCATATGTAAATATCTTGAATAGTTAGTTCAAGATTGCTAGTGGTCTTTTATGACAACCACTTTCTTTAATAAAGAGGCCTCCTCTCTTATAACCATTTTGACATTATAGGATAACTCTAAGGATGTGGTTAAGTCATAGTGGAGTGGTATTTAATGACCACATTCCCCTCGACTTTGCATGCTCGAGCTAGAGCATTTAGAGGCTTAAAACATGGAGATTTCTATGGCTTAAGGTAAGTTGAATAATAACTTGTTTGAGTGGAGTCTTTAATGTCAAAAAGAAAAAGTTGATAAGAGTGGGGAGGTTTTGGTGATCAGGGAAGAAAAGTTTTCATTCATAGTAGGAGAGAGAGAATTGATGGAAAGTGTCCTTATAATGCAAACCACTTGTTAGTTATTTTTTTTTCTTGACTCCATAACCGTTTTGGAGGAGCTTATTAATAAGTGAGGTAGTGGTCATTAAGAGCCACTACTCAATTTGTTTGCATACGAGTGAAAACATGTTTTTAGACCTTGAAATTGCTTAAGATCTCACGGTAAGGGAGTGGTCAATTTTTTTGAATATCACCTCTTTCTTTTTATGCACGCCTTCGTCGGAGGAGGAGAAATAGTTTTGGAAGGAGTGGATGCTATCTCACCTGGAGAATTCTCTCAAAAACACATAGAGATGGTTACAAAAGAAAATGTCATCAAGGTTTTAGGGGGCAGCCTATTCTCTTGGAGGTGCCATTAAAACTTGCGCTATGGGAGATGATATGGGATTGCCATCTTGGAGAAGAGACCCCGATACTATGTCTGCTTGAGGAGCGCCTTCTTTTATCATGCCCACTCTTAGAGTTCTAAAACTTCATTTGAAAGAAATGCTTTGCTATATTATATAACGGCTTACACCATCTCTCAATAGAAAAAGGTGCACCATGCCTTCAACTAGTCAAACCTGTATATGCTAAAATCATCGCCATTCTTTTGGAAGAGCTGTGTCAAAAGGTGCCTCGTCCCATTCTAGTGAAGCATGAAAACCTCATGGCATGAAATTTACCTGACAGGAAACACCTTGACTCATAAATGCTTGTGTTTCCTTTCTAAGGTAACACCTAATATTATGGCTTGCGTGTTATTTAATAGCATAGCTAGAGGAAGTATTAGAAGTATGGCTATCTCTTGTTTTTAATTACTTCTTTCCTATTATGAAATTGTTTTCTTTAGACACATTATACTTGAAAAGTTCTTTCCTAAGATTACTATTTGAGATCTGCATCAAATGTCTGTGTAAAACTGAACAGCCTAGTTACTTGTGGGAATAGAAGTAAACCTTTTAATGTCTAGCAGTAGATGACTTTTTGTGTGTAGTAAACCTCAAGTAATTGTTTGAGATTTGTTTGGTTACTAGTGGCAATGAAGTCATATTCTATGCTATGCCTTTAGAAGGCCGACAACAGATTAATGAGATGGAGGTTGTCATGTTTTGCAGAAAATGGTTAAGTGTAGATGAGTATAGTCGACTTAAGGTCAACTGAAAGGTGTCTTCTATTCTTTTGAAACCATAGTGTTCAGCGATAAATGTGTTAACTATTCTTTTAGTGTGCATTGCACCCAAGAAGGCCGATAATATCATATTTTGACATAGTCAAATAATGAGCTATTAGTATTATGAGGCCGAGTTAATACATATGAGAATATGTCTTTTCATAAGACTGAGTCAATGTTGAGACATGATGGCATAAGACTTAGTAGTAATCTACTAAATATAATACTTTTCCTAAAAAATTTGAACCTATCAAAACCTTGTTTTAGAAGCAAGGGTTGAAATCAGTAAGCTTACCTATAGAGATAGGATGGCAGGCCCATAAAAGATTATTTCAGTGTGAGTAATAATAGAAGATGTCTATTAATGAATATATTCTCTCTATTCTTTCAAGAATACATAAGATGCTTCTTTCGAAAAGGGATAAAATGATCTTTGTTATCCTTTCCTCATGCCTTCTTAAATAATGATATTAAAGTCTTAGAGGAATATCTAATTGAAGGCTTTGATAGTCCTATGGATGTATTCATGCATTTAGAAGCAAATTATTGCTATTTATACGAATGAAGGTTTTTAGTGAGATAATAATCTTATGACATTAAAGTGACAATGTTGCATCTTCTTTATAAAATTCCTCAAGCGAAATTGAGTGTAGCATGTCATATTATAAAACAAATCCAAAAGAATAGGCGAACTGAGAATGTGGAGATTTAGATAACCTTTTGATTGACCACTTATACTTATGTTATCTCAAGAGAGAAAGAGTAAATTAGGTGATACGAGGTATGGGTCTCATAGTTTTGCTCAATTGAACTTATTATAAAGCTACTTGTGCTATTTCAAGTTGGGTTCATTGAGAGATTTAAACCTTAACCCCATACTTTTATTATGATCGATTTTGTTAAAGATTTATGGAAAACAAATTTAAAGGATGTTATATAAGTGCCCATAGCCTATGGTAAATTGAAAGTCAGTAGACTTAAGGAGACCAAAAGGTCAAAAATCTTACTTTGCATATGAAATCTATCTTTTATGGTTGAAGATCTTAATTTGTCGAAAGACTAGTTTGAGAAATAATAGTACTCCTTAAGATATGTATGAGAGGAGTTATACCTTGTATATTATGCTATTCTTGTCATGTGAATTTGGAATTCGAACAATGCCGAGACGTCTAGGAAAGTTAAGAAGTATTTGATTCTATGCTTCATTATTATTCTAAGAAAACAAGGCATTTCTATGCTTCAGGTTAGAGGAGCTAAACCCTAAAATTATAACTAGAAAGATTTAGAAATTTATGCTTGTATGTCAAATATGACATTGCCCTTGGTCGACAGTATATGGTTGAGTAACCATGAGTCAGACATAAAGAATCTAGTAGTACTTTTATAAATCCTAAAGTGAATCTTGGATGATAGTCAAAACTTAGTAAAATGTTCATGGATGCTAGTATGAAAATAGATAGTAGAGGGACAAGAGGTCATAGACCCTAGAGATTACAAGTACGCAAAGATGGACTCTCTGGAAGGTTAGAAATACCTAAATATATATTCATATTGCAACTATATTCTAGATTAAGGATTGTTCTAAGTCAGGTAGACTAGAATGGATTTACCGTATAGACAAGTTTGTGTCTAGAATAGCTAAACGAAGGGGTAAGGACCCTAGCTATGTTTATTTGATCTTACTTGTAAAAGAGAGAATTGCCTTGACTATGATGCTTAACCTGGGTAAGGTAACCATTTTAGTTGTAATGAATCAACCTAAACCTCTTTAAGTGTCGATAAGTCTTGGATCCCAAGTATTGCAAAGTTGCAATGAGAATCCTTGTATGGAAAGTTAATCTATAAGGTTTTTAGAACCTAGACAATATTTGAAAACCTGTTGAAGATGGACGGATTGAGTTAGCATTAATAAAACTATAGATATAAACATAGTTCACCGTATCTGGATTGCATAACCTATTGGGATGATCATACTTAGCTAGAGGATATCTAGGGGATTGTATGGTCAATAGTGTTATGTAGGATACAACACCGGTACTCAGATGGAAAATTACCAGTTGGTTTCCTCTTCGTGAAGGGTAGGGCCACTTCCAGGTTGGAAGGTGTGTGGGAGACTGCCGGTCTATGGTTGGAGGTAAAGAACTTGGAAGATGCTCTCTCTCTCTCTAGCAGAAGACTCGCCGAGGATCATGAAGACATATAGCTACATACCAGATGCGATGTACTCCATGTTATGGTTTATGATAGTCAAATGTATGAGGTAAAATTATTCTTATGCCAAATGCATTTTATGTATTGAAAATGTTAAGTGAAATGATTACACAATGATTCTATCTTTGATTATGTTATGATTCAAGATTGAAATTACATAGAAAGTTGTACACTATTTCTTGTATTTATGCATATGTTATTTAATAATAATAAAAAATTCTCTCATGTTTACCATGTTTATTTACTTTCTTGTAAATTATTGAGTTTACTCAAGTAGTATGAGGAGGGTTGTTACATATGGTATCAGAGCTAACCAGGTTCAACACATGGACCTATAAGCTCATTACGAGAAAACTTGTTAACATTCAATAGAGAAGAACCATGAAAACTATCAGTAAGATTATTTTCCCAACACTTACCCAAGTCAGTGTTTAAGAGAGAACCAATTGAGGAATTAAAACTCCTAGAGCAAACCAATTATGCTAAGGTTGTATAGTGGAAAGATTTTTAGACTTTGACTAGAAAGGTAAAACCCTGGTCAGTTTCTAATCAGACTAAGAGCTCGGCTAGAGCGGTGTCTGTATGAAATCAAGAACTTAAGGATGGGAAGATCCTAGAATTATATTATAGATACAAGATTAGATGGGTTCTAGTTTAACTCCTAGATGGCTTGGAATGAGCCAAGAGGAATAAAAGAGTCATTAAAAGACAAGTAGTGATTTAATGGCATAGAATGCTGAGAAAAATGGAAAAGATCTTAGAAATATTTTTGTTTTCCAAGTTTCATGGAAAACTAATTGCCATATACAAAGAGTTGTGAATCAGAAGAGATGAATAAAGAAGGGGATTAGTTTCATTCTTTGAAACTTTTGTTAAAAATCGGCATGAAGTTTGTAAGATAATTCATAACAGTTGTAAGGAAAAGAAAATAGTTATTCTCCTAACAGCTTGGCCAAATGGCTAAGAACTAAGTACTTGCCTTTAGTAGAGCTAGAAAGTACAACTGCAATGGTGAAGGTAATCATTATTGAAATGCTTAGTCAATTTGTTTAAATTTTTGAATAAATAACCTATTTCATGTGGTAGGGAATAGAGTTTTGTAAAGCAGAACAAGAGGGAAATTCTTTTGTTCCAACTAAAATTTCAAATGCATTGCGATAACATAATCTTACAGTGTCATCTAAGTGATGAATGATAGATACTCCAGGAAATAGGAGTGGAGGTCTTATAACCTTCTTATTTGCAAAATTTTTTAACATGACGAAAGTCTTAAGGGGTTTATTTATTTGTTGTGCTTGTAGCACAAACTCTAGTCCACTATAAGTTTTGGAAAACCTGAGTACAGTGCAACAATCTACTCCCTTGTTAGTGACTTAGTCAAGTCAGGTAGTGCATAATAAGTTTCCCTCTAGATTTTGACACTTCTTTGGATTTTTGGTAAAATTCCTTTTAATACTGGCAAGGATTGTCATTGTTTTATTTCTTTATTTTGAAATGGTCTAGCCATTGAATTTTGAAGACTGCTTATTTTATGACCAGTTCGTCAAAATTTGATTTATTGTCAGAATGAGTTTGTTCTTTTAACTAATTATCGAAATTGAAATTGTTTATGTTTTGATATTGATTTAAGTTATTGTGGTGGCTATACAAGAAAATTTTGGTTGCTCACTATGTTTTATGTAATGTTCATCACTATCATGTCCTGGATGGGCCTCTGATGGTTTGTGTAAGGGAGTAAATTGTAGAAAATGTACTTGGTTGTCCTTAACGTTACAGAAGAGAGAAACCTTGTGTGGAAAGAAATATGTTTCAAATCCTTTTTGGGTTATATATATATATATATATATATATATATATATATATATATATATATATATATATATATATATATATATATATATATATATATATATATATATATATATATATATATTTACTATGTAAGCTACCAGAAGAAAGTCTTACATTGATATCATCTTTTGAATCCTATATTATTGTATGTGGGCGGACGGATAGTCCAGTAAGCCCAAATTAATAGTCTCTCCAATTTGAGTAAGGTGGTGAACCATGACTATGTTCATTGTGAAACGTATATAAAAAAAAAACTATGGCCATAGTGAGTGGCGTTGCCACCACGTGCACTCGTCAATTCACAGTACTTCAAACATTTAGCTAACCAGAGTTGTTGTACTTGGTTGGAGGGTATCCATGGAAGTGCGATAGAGTTAGTTAGAAGTGCGATAGAGTTAGTTAAGTGGGAGTACACACCAGAGCTCAGATGGTAACTGAGAGGGTTTCCAACACAACCTTTTGTTGAAGGGTAGGACTACTTTCGGGTAGGAAGACATGGGGGAAACCGCTTAAGTCCGTGGTTGGAGGTAAAAATAGCCAAGTGACGCTTCCCCTCTCATCAGTGACATCCGAGTCTTGGAGGATAGTTGAACTAGATAAGGAGTTTTGATTCTTTCTCTTTGTATCTTATGGCGGTACCATACCTACATAATGTTATTAAACTTTGGCAAAATTTTCTTGGTAAACCTGTGATTAAAGTGGATAGTTGCTACATGTGAACAGAGTATCCACCTCCTATAGAATTTGTTACAACAACTCCTATAATTCTTCTATCAAGATGACTCCATTTGAAACATTGGACAGAAGAAGATGCCGAACTCCTATAAGTTGGGTAAGCTAAAAGATAGGATTAGCATTAGTCCAGAAATGTTGTCAGAAATGGATAAACAAATCAAACCAATCGGGAAAGATTGGTGGAAGCTAATAATAGATAGAAAAGATAAGAAAATACCAACTATACACTAACACAATTCTCGGTTGGAGATGAAAAGTTTCATAAAGTATGGAATGTATTCCAAATCAGTTCCTAGATGTGAGGGACTTCTCAAAGCTCTCAAAGTGATTAATTCAGTTGATTACAGAATCATTTTATTTTACAAGAGGCATATTCTCTTTATGATTATATTTAAAAAGTATATAACAAATGACCATGATATTCTTAGAATGTTTTATAGGAACAATACCCAGGAGTGGTCATGATCAAGCTTTTTAAAAGTTCGAGAATTCCAAGCTCTGCTTGCGAAATAAAGAGGTTACTCATGGCAAGGTTAAACAAAAATTTTATAATACATTGACGCATCAAGGATGATGAATCTTAAGGGGGAAGGTATGTCACATCCCTAATTTTGACTTGAAATTACTATTTACTTTTACGTAAATAGAAGTGAATTCTAAGGATAAATGATTTGGCATTAAGGTATAATGTCGGGATAAATCATTAGTTTCCTAGATCCTAGTCATGTGAATAAATGCATATGATGTAATGATTCCAAAATGTACTTTTGAATTTATTATTCATGAGGTTATGAATGGACTAATGATACACTAATCCCCTTTACATGGTTACCAGTTGAATACAGGAACACAGGTTTGTTCACTCTCTAGAAAGGAGAGAGATTATCTTCTAGGGAGAGGAGTATAGACACATGGATTGTATAGTTAAATTGCCATCTAAGTATAGTGTGATAACGTCTAGTGAACACTAGTGGACTGAGGTAAGTCATGAGTGTGTTTTCATCTTTTGGTCAAGTCAAGTTTCAACACGATGAGTTGTCGATGTTGAACTAGAACCTTTTGACATATTGCGAAGGCAGTCAAGTCGGTTAATCAAATTTGATGTCGTCATGATGTAAGGAACCTTGAATTGCTTCTTAAAATATTGTTTTGGTCAAATTCATCATTTTATGTAGAAAATGTAAATCGATGCATCTAATGCGACTTGAAAATTGTATTATGTGGGTTGTCAAGAATTTTGATGATGCTTTTCCATATAGTCTTCGTCATGGTTTTGGTGTGTTTCATAGATATGTGAAGGGAGTTGGAGTCGACCCAATTGCACTTGTGCATAATTTTACGTTACATTATTAGTATCGTTGTTGATTAATATTATTTTATGTCTTTAAATTATCATATGTAAATATCTTGAATAGTTAGTTCAAGATTGCTAGTGGTCTTTTATGATAACCACTTTCTTTAATAAATAGGCCTCCTCTCTTATAACCATTTCGACATTATAGGATAACTCCAAGGACGTGGTTAAGTCATAGTGGAGTGGTATTTAATGACCACATTCCCCTCGACTTTGCATGCTCGAGCTAGAGCATTTAGAGGCTTAAAACATGGAGATTTCCATGGCTTAAGGTAAGTTGAATAATAACTTGTTTGAGTGGAGTCTTTAATGTCAAAAAGAAAAAGTTGATAAGAGTGGGGAGGTTTTGGTGATCGGGGAAGAAAAGATTTCATTCATAGTAGGAGAGAGAGAATTGATGGAAAGTGTCCTTATAATGCAAACCACTTGTTAGTTTTTTTTTTTCTCGACTCCATAACCATTTTGGAGGAGCTTATTAATAAGCGAGGTAGTGGTCATTAAGACCCACTACTCAATTTGTTTGCATGTGAGTGCAAACATGTTTTTAGGCCTTGAAATTGTCTTAGATCTTGCGGTAAGGGAGTGGTTGAGTTTTTATGAATATCACCTCTTTCTTTTTATGTACGCCTTCGTAGGAGGAGGAGAAATAGTTTTGGAAGGAGTGGATGCTATCTCACTTGGAGAATTCTCTCAAAAACACACAGAGATGGTTACAAAAGAAAATGTCATCAAAGGTTTTAGGGGGTAGCCTGTTCTCTTGGAGGTGTCATTAAAACTTGCGTTATGGGAGATAATATGGGACTACCATCTTGGAGAAGAGACCCTGATACTATGTCTGCTTGAGGAGCGCCTTCTTTTATCATGCCCACTCTTGGAGTTCTAAAACTTCATTTGAAAGATATGCTTTACTATATTAGATAATGGCTTACACCATCTCTCGAGAGAAAAAGGTGCACCATGCCTTTAATTGGTCAAACCTGTATATGCTAAAATCATCGCCATTCTAGTGAAGCATGAAAACCTCATGGCATGAAATTTACCTGACAGGCAACACCTTGACTCATAAATGCTTGTGTTTCCTTTCTAAGGTAACGCCTAATATTATGGCTTGCGTGTTATTTAATAGCATAGCTAGAGGAAGTATTAGAAGTATGGCTATCTCTTGTTTTTAATTACTTCTTTCCTATTATGAAATCATTTTCTTTAGACACATTATACTTGAAAAGTTCTTTGCTAATATTACTATTTGAGATCTGCATCAAATGTCTGCGTAAAACTGAACAGTCTAATTACTTGTGGGAATAGAAGTAAACCTTTTAATGTCTAGTAGTAGATGACTTTTTGAGTGTAGTAAACCTCAAGTAATTGTTTAAGATTTGTTTGGTTACTAGTGGCAATGAAGTCATATTCTATGCTATGCCTTTAGAAGGCCGACAACAGATTAATGAGATGGAGGTTGTCATGTTTTGTAGAAAATGGTTAAGTGTAGATTAGTATAGTCAAATTAAGGTCGACTGAAAGGTGTCTTCTATTCTTTTGAAACCATAGTGTTCAACGATAAATGTGTTAAACTATTCTTTTAGTGTGCATTGCACCCAAGAAGGCCAATAATATCATATTTTGATAGAGTCAAATAATGAGCTATTAGTATTATGAGGCCGAGTTAATACATATGAGAATATGTCTTTGCATAAGACTGAGGCAATGTTGAGACATGATGGCATAAGACTTAGTAGTAATCTACTAAATATAATACTTATCCTGCAAAATTTGAACCTATCGAAACCTTGTTTTAGAAGCAAGGGTTGAAATCAGTAAGCTTACCTATAGAGTTAGGATGGTAGGCCAATAAAAGATTATTTCAGTGTGAGTAATAATAGAAGATGTCTATTAATGAATTTATTCTCACTATTCTTTCAAGAATACATAAGATGCTTCTTTCAAAAAGGGATAAAATGATCTTTGTTATCCTTTCCTCATGTCTTCTTAAATAATGATATTAAAGTCTTAGAGGAATATCGAATTGAAGGCTTTGATAGTCCTATGGATGTATTCATGCATTTGGAAACAAACAATTGCTATTTATACAAATGAAGGTTTTTAGCGAGATAATAATCTTATGACATTAAAGGGACAATGTTGCATCTTGTTTATAAAATTCCTCAAGTAAAATTGAGTGTAGCATGTCATATTATAAAAAAATCCAAAAGAATAGGCAAATCGAGAATGTGGAGATTTAGATAACCTTTTGATTGACCACTTATACTTATGTTAGCTCAGGAGAGAAAGAGTAAATTAGGTGATACAAGGTATGGGTCTCATAGTTTTGCTCAATTGAACTTATTATAAAGCTACTTGTGCTATTTCAAGTTGGGTTCGTTGAGAGATTTAAACCTTAACCCCATACTTTTATTATGATCGATTTTGTTAAAGATTTAAGGAACACAAATTTAAAGGATGTTATATAAGTGCCCATAGCCTATGGTAAATTGAAAGTCAGTAGACTTAAGGAAACCAAAAGGTCAGAAATATTACTTTGCTTATTGTTGGCGTTTCAATTCACACCTCTAGAATGTGAGTTGGAAACAGACAGCAATACACAGATAAACTGCTCTCCTATTGGAAGGGGGAGTTCCCTTTTAGCTGATGTTCACTAAAAAGATAAATTAAACTTCACCTATCTTCTTTTTGATTCTCAGCTGTGAGCACAGGGTTATAAAACTCTAAACGTTGCAGAAGAGGTTTTTCCTTTTTTAAAACTTCTACTACAACTAAGCATAGACTAACGATGCTTTTAATCTCCTAAGTAAATTCAGAGCAAAGGAAATTAAAAGTGGACAAGGAATGATTATTTTAACAAAAACTTAAGCAATTTTCTCCCAGATTTACATCACAAGACTTATAGTACTTTAATGATGAAAGCTGAAATGAAAGCTACAAAAGCCACACATTTGACAATGAAACTTATTATCACAAAAGTCGATCCATTACAATGGGCAAGGTTGACATTATTTATACTAAAATCAAAGGAGTAGGGAACCCTAAAATCTCCTTGATTAACCCTAACTTGCCAACTCACAAGCTTTATTACTATTCTAAGACAAAGATACAACAAACAAATGCTTTAAAGCAAAGAAAATTCCAACAAACACAAAAATGATTTCTTTCTAAATATAGAATGGATGAGATTAGGATGAAAGCAAATGCTTTAAAACAAAAAACATCTGATTTAAAGCCGCTTTCTTTTGAAATGCATCCTCATCAACATTCTTGCTTTTTGGTGATGTCATCCATTGATATTCTAGGAAACAATATCTTTTAAAAAGTGAGTGACTGCATCTCTGCCAGGAACACTGATACTCTCTAGAATGATATTCTGATTCTCTAACATTTCTTCACCATTGGCAACCATCTAAAGAAATTCATGAACTTCGCCCACAGCCTTGTCAAACTTCACTGTCATTGCGGCAAAACGACCCATCTTGCCAACACTAATATCATCATTAAAATTATTGTGGATGAGAGTCTGGAACTCGGCTTGCACTTCCTTGAGATCATACAGGGCACCATCTTCTTTTTCATATGAACACGGGATCTGAGAAACAAAAGATCTGACAAACTTGAGAACATTTACTACCTTTTCTTTCCATTCTATCAACTCTAAAATTATACTGTCATAAGTTTTTACTGTGAAAAGATATTGTGCTTTCCAAGTAGAAACTGTCTTCTTATCTTCAACTAAATCAATAGAATCAAGTGCTATCTTCAAGTCAGAGATAATAATCTCAAACACCAATCTATTTTCTGCCATGGTCTCTTGCAACCCCTGGATGCCTTGGCGTAAATCATGAGCGTTGTACTTCAATTGATAAAACTCTGAAAGTACAACTCTCCCTTTAGTCACAAATTCTTCCACCCAATTATTCACGTACCTCCCATAGAGGACCAACTGACTGAATTGCTGCTGATCGGCTGGTGATTCCAGATTCGGTGGAAGCAATAAATCAGCCTGTTATGTGCCATGAAAAAGGTTTGAAATATACTGCAGTAGTTGCCTAACTTCAGCCTTGAGGGCTGCCTTATCTTCTCCATCTTTCAACACCCTTTCCTTCAAATTATCCGCCTCAACCTCAAAGATATTTACATCTGTATGCCGAGTGCTCCTTCCAAGGTTAGCTTTGACAACCTTGAAGTCATCAACCTCAATATCATCAGCACTTCTATCTTCTGGCGGTGTTGTAGTTTCAAGGTTTATTTCTCCATCCACATTCTTCTCAATGTGAACCTGCTTCTTCAACTTCTTGTCTGGTGTGTCTTGGTAGATGCTTTTAAGCTTTGTTAAATCCAGCTGATATGAGGGCTTTCTCCTCTTCCTTCCCAGAATGTTTTCAAGCCAAGATGAGCCATCCTCTCTTGGAAACTTGGTTCTAACCTCATCAGGTTCTGATGAACCAATGTGTGCATCAGAGTTACGAACCAGCGAATCTGGCTCCAAAACTATGTGGATAGGAGAAGTGTTCGGTGAAGAAGGAGGAGAAACATGATCTAAAGGTAACGATTCAACATGCGGTGTTGGTTCAACAGGAACTTCTGATTCAACTGGTGGTTATTCTTGCTGGACATGAGCTGGAGACTCATCCTTTTTCCTCTTTAACTTAGCCATTTTTGTTCCTTCTGGAAGAACACTCATAGCTTTAACCCTTTGTTTCGGCTTGGAAGTGGAAGGCTCTGATGGTTGCACAACTGGCAACTCTGCTACCAGAATATCATCCTTCCGCTTATTCTTTAAGAATATCAAACTATTTTTAACCACTCGACTCATTCTTTCTTCAATGGAAGTGTTCTCTTTTATTGACCAATTAACTGGTGTCAACGGTTGTTGCTCAACTTGGTCCTTGAAATATGTGGGAAGTAGAACTTCACCACTCTCTGTCAAACCCTCTATATCTTCTGATAGGATATCAAACATCTGCTGAAGAGTAAACCTGTTGTAACTGCATTCTTATACTTCAAACTCATCAGAACAATTAACCCAGAAGTCTTCAACTACATGCTTGTGCATACAATTTTGACCAAGATGTGATGCAAAAACACCATGAAGATCATATGAAGACCTCCTGTCAAAAAACTTAAGACCATATTTAGATGATTAATTACCGATTGCCTTGGCATCTGCTCTAGATCTACATCTGTAAATACTCATCCCAAGTGGAAAATTGAAAGCTGCCTTGCGTCTGCTACGCAAAAATGTATGAACTTCATAGGCTTGCCTCAAAAATTCTATAAATGCTATTTCATCTGTAGGATACCTCAGCAACATGGTTGGCCTTTCTGAGAAGCCATATACTCTGATGTAGGAAAAAGTGGGAAACTGGATAAACCAATCAGCCCATTCTGCCATTGCTATCCTAGCATCTGCTAAAAACTGTATATGCAACTCATTATCCATATCTCGCACTGCATGCATCAGGAATGCATCATTTACCTGCATGTAATGCCATTCAGCTTGGGAGATTTCTAACTGTAGGAAATGGTGATATACACACTAAATACCTAGAGTTCCAACAACATTCAAACCTTTGAATTGACCTTGAAAAGCCATCAAATACACAAGGTATGACATCATGTGGAATTCATGAGCCCTTTGAAAATCAAGTATTTGTTTGTGGAGACTATCACTGATGAGTGCCGACCAGTCATGGGATTCGGTTCCATCAACAATCTGGGACATGATGTAAAACATCCAAGGCTAGAACTTGTTAGCATCTGCTTGACCCATGATCTGGCTTAGCAGAGTAATCATTATTGCATGTTCCTCCTTGAATTCTCCACATCCAACATTCTTTGGCATGACATTCTGCTTTTCTTTTAACCACCTCTGACCAATCTTTTTTTGATATTTTTCTTTATCATTGTTCCAAACCCTATTGCATTCTTCAATTGAAATAGTTTTCTCTCCAGACTGGTATTGTAAAACACTTCTCAATGTCATTTAGCCTCAGGCTGCAGAGCACACATCCATCTCTTGACTGGATTTCTCTTATGACCAAATTGTAATGCGTCATGCAAGCAATTACAAATTTGATACTTTTCATTGTGATGGGAAAGGATGCTGCTGCAAGCAAACTGGAGTGTCCTAGATTCTTGATAGCATTATTTCTTGCATCCTCCAAAGAATGTAAATTGATTACTGGAAGTACTTTATGAAAGTCTGTTTCACAAGTTCTTAGGTAATTGTGGACCAACGCCGTCTTGGGCCTGATTTGTGTCGGAGAGTACTACATACTGAAAGATTTGAAAATTGACTGTGAACATGCCTATGTTGGAAAAATCTTGGAGAAATGGCTGAAAATTACTTGCTAATTTTTAGAAAAAAACAGATTCCAAGCAAACAAGCTGGCACATGGGTTTTGTAGGCAATTATGTTTTGAAGCAATCCAGATCGTCAGATTTTGAAAAAGCGAAGACTTTCCCGAAAAAGTAGCAAAAAAGTAGATTCTCAAAAAAAGCAAAACTCTCAATCTTCAAGAGGATGATATTCTGGATGGACCCATCTCGATAAAAATTGAAAAAGCTTTGGTCTAATTTCTGAAAAATGATCCCCTTGAAAAAAGGACCCTGAAAAAGCGAGCCTCCCTGCTTCCTCAACTTGAAACTATGAAGAACGCTGAAAAAGCACTTCGTTTGGGTCTTCAAATATTCGTTGAAAGAAAAATAAAAATCTTTCCTCTGGATGCAACCTACAAAAGATAATGAAATAAAGAAGCCAAATGCTTGTCTTTATAGATCTTTAGGGTGAAAAAGTAGCTTTATTTGTGAAAGAATAAAACTTTGATCTCATCCATGAAGAAAGCAACTTTTAAAGCATAAATCCAAGTGGATGTCTTTGAATAGGAAGAATCCCTATTTTGTAGCTGCCTATGGCTTCATGTGTAAGATGACGAAAAATATCTTCTTTTGATGATGTCATCGAACACGCGAGTTGATAGAAGTGTTAGCCAATTTTTCTTCGTTTTCGACACTTCTACACTCATTTCGACTCAAGTATGGTCTGTCTCTGACTTCAACAAGATGGCGAAATGTCAGTGTTGACTGAAAAAGTTGACTGATCCTGACATTTTGAAGACATATCAACTAAGATTCCATACCTAGTGTCGGACAGACGATCTAATGTCATTCAACTACAAATCTGACCTCTAGAATCTATCACGGGATGAAGTTCTAGAAACAACTGCCAGGAAACATGAGCAGATCAAGAAATATTCTATCTCTGGTGAAGTTGAGCGCCCCAAGCCTTCTGGGGCGCCTGGATCCTACAGCCTTAACCATTTTTCTAAAAATTGCAACTTCTTCAATTTTTTGATTTGCGTGCACGTTCCGGTGGCTGATGACCCCTATTTGGCTGTCGATTTCAATCTGCTAGGAAAAAACTAAGTCTGATTATCTAGCAGATAGGTAGGCTTGATGAAAACTAAGTTGATTGTACTTTCTATCTGCCTCAGGAAATGTGCCAAACTGATCAGCTCTGAACAGGACCAGGTTGACGGAGGGAGATTCATGTTTTTTGAGAAAAACTCAAAAAATATTCTAACTCTAGTGAGTTTGGGCACCCCAAGTCACCTAGGGTGCCTAGAATTCAATGCCTTATAAAATTTTCTAAAAATTTCAAATTTTATACCATTTCACATTTTCTGTGCCAACAACCTCTGTTTGATCTTCGTTTTTGGTTGTCCAGATGACTGTCAAGGTAGAACGGAGGGTGATCTGAGTAGCCTGAACATATCTATGATGAAATCCTAGCTTTTACTGATGTTTGACTGAGTTTGACCAAGTTTGACCAACTGGAAATAGGTTGACGGAAGCATTTTTGATGTTTCTTGAAAAACGTAAAAAAAAACTAACACTGAAGAGGTTGGTCGCCCCAAGTCACCTGGGGTGCTTGGTTTCCCCAGACTTAACCATTTTCCTGATTTCCAACCCTCATCTACAACTTGCTCCATTTTGCGTGTTGTCAGCTACGTCCTGATGTCGATTTCAACGATTCGTCGATCAACTGCCACTGAATGGTGAATGAATTGCATAGCTTGGGTACATCTGATGAATTTTCCAACTTTTCAAAGCTTACTGACCAAAACGACTGCTTTTATGCCCCCCAGAACTGACCGACGGACACAGTTCTCATATTTTCTCAAAAAATATGTAAAATTTATATCATTGGTGGGACTGGGCGCCCCAAGCCTCTTGGGGCACTTGAAATCTTTAGACTTAGTCAAATTTTGTGATTTCTAGATTTTCACCTCACCTTGGATCCATCCTGCTCCATTTTGCATGCATCATCGAGTCAACGACTTTTCGTCGGTTCTACGTCATTGGAACAACGTTGAAAACTTGAAAACAAGCTCTGGCAAATGAACTTCCTCCATTGACAACTTCAAAGCTCATGCTTCACCTTCTGAAAAAAGAAGAAATGACCCAGTAGAGAAAACTTGATCGTTTGCATATTCTATTTGGACCATGTTAATCTTGAAGCAAAATCAACCAATGAGAATCAAATGCGACCCCTGAGTCAGAGATTCTATTTTTAGAAAGTTTTGCCAGCATCCGTATCTCAAGAAACCCAGAAAACCTAATTTGACGTCTATTTTTAGAAATGTTTTTTTGACTTTTTAACGAAATTTTTTTTAGACTTGTTCAAAATGCCATAATAAAGTAGAAATTTTGATTGGGTACAATAATTGGCTCTGTCTGGGGACCATGGCGGATACTTATGGCATAGGATAATCGAGAATCTCTAGATTTTTAAGCTTGGACCAGTGCCTTATCAGTTGGGCAATAGAGTCAGGTCACTTTCCTAATCACCTAGAACAAGACTTTTCCCTATATCACCTAAAACTGGACTTCCTAAAATCACCTAAGAGTTGGAACTTTCTAGAACACAAGGAACACAACTATCACATTACGAAAAGGGGAAAAACATTACGACATAACGATCACATCACAGAAAGGGGAAACACACGAGAACAGAAAGTAAATGAAATTACTCCATCCCCGAAGGGATGAAGTGTTTTAAGTATAATCCACTGTAAGGCAGTGGAAGGAGCCTTCCATCCATGTGCGAGAGAACATAAGTATTCTCCCTGCAAACTTGTGAATCTTGTATGGCCCCAGCCACAAGGAGTCAAATTTTCCATGCATTCCCTTGGGCTCATGTCTTTTGTCCTAGAGTAGGACTTGATCACTGATCTCGAAGTCTCGCTGGCAAGCCTTCTTATCAAATATTTTCTTCACTCATTCCTGATGCTAAGTGATTCTATCTACGACCTCCACCCTTTCTTCTTCCAGCTTCATCAAATACAGGATGCGCTTCTCAATAGGATCTTTGAATTCATCATCCTCAATTGCGGCTGCCAACTTTAAAGCGGACAACTCTAGCATGATAGGTAGCATTGCTTCTGTACCGTACAGAATGATGAAATGTGAAGTACCGATATCTCTTTTGGGGGTAATTCTATCAGCCCAGAGAGCATCATAAAGCTTCTTATGCCAAGCCTTTTGATTAGAATCAACTAGCTTGCGTATGATAGTGACTATGTTTTTGTTTGATGATTCAGCCTGTCCATTACCCTAAGGGTAATAATCTGATGAATGTGCTAACATGATGCCGTGATCATAACAAAACTCCAGTACTTCTTCGGATGAGAAACATGTTGCATTATCAGTCACTATCTTGCATGGTACCCCAAATCTTGAAATAATGTTCTCTTTCAGAAAGTCACAAACAACTTTCAAGGTAGCCCACTTGGTTGGAATAGCTTCAACCCACTTAGTGAAGTAATTTGTACCTGTGAGGACATAAATATGCCCCTTACTAGAATGTGGATTGATAGGGCCAAATAAATTCAATCCCCATTGCTAGAATGGACCAGCAATAATTACTAGTTTAAGGGAAATGGCCGCTAGGTTGAGTTTGCCAACAAACTATTGATAGATCTGACACTTTGACACCCATTCATATGCGTTGCGAAATATAGTTGACCAATAAAACTGTGCTTGGAGGATCTTGAATGTAGTAACTCTTGATGAGAAGTGATCTACGCATGCTTGATTGTGAAATGCATCCAGTAAATGTTGTTGTTGATCTTTGTTGACACATAACAAAAGGGTTCCATCAAGCCCTTGCTTGTATAGAACGTCATTCTAAAGCACAAACTTTTGTGCTTTCAATTTTAATGTTCTCTTCTGTTGTTTATCCATATGAATTACACATTCTCCGTAAGTGAAATAGTATACAATTTCTGCATACCATTCATCTGCAGAATCAACAAATAGGACCATAGGAAGATCCTCTTTAGTTACAATTTTAGATTCATCATCAGCCTGGTGTTTCAGATCACCGTCTTCTGCTATCAATTGACAAAGACCTCTCCCACGAACAAGTTTTGTTGGCTTGATCTCCAAATCGTATTCTTGAACCCTTGTGACCCAGTTACCTCTCCTGGTGCCCATCTCCTGCTGAGTTAGCATGCTTTTAACCACTGGATCAGTAACATACACCATTGTGTGAGCCATCAAAATATAGAATCTAAAATTCTTTACTACTCTCACAACTACATACGCGTTCTTCTCTATTTGAGAATACTACATTTCACTATCTTTGAAACTACTAGTCATGAAAGCAATTGGAGACTTGGCATCTTCATTCAACTTTTGCGTCAATATGGCAGACATGGTGTGTTCAGACGCATAATAGTAAAGGATGAAGTCTTTATTAAAATCAGGACAAACTAACACTGATGTTTGGTTGATGGCTTCCTTAATTGCGACAAACACCTTCTTGCCTTCATCTATCCACTTGAAAGCAGATGTTTTCTTCATCATAGCTAATATATCCTTTGTAAGCTCTGAGAAGTCTGGTATAAACCTTCGTATGAAATTTATTTTACCGAAGAAGGAATGAACACCAGTTTAGCTTGTTGGTAGAGACAGATTTTTGATAGAATCAACCTGACTAGGATCAATCCGTGTTCCCTCCTTGGAGACGATATGGCCAAGCACTTTACCTTCCGTTACTGCAAAGATGGACTTCTTAGGATTCAAAGAAATCCTGTGGTATCTACATCTTTCGAACACTTTCACCAATGGTCAAAATGGTCTCCTCGTGTTTTTGAGAAAACGGTGAGGTCATCAAGGTAGATGACAATCAACTTGTTCTTCAAATCTCCAAACGCCAAATCCATAGCTCTCTGAAATGTAGCACTAGCATTGATGAGGCCAAAAGGCATCCTTTCATAAGAAAATGTACCCCACGGGGTAGTGAAAGTTGTCTTGAATTGATCCTCCTGAGCTACGGCAATCTGATTATATCCAGAGAAACCATCAAGTAATGATAGCATCTATAAACCAGTGACTATTTGTAATGTGTGCTCCATGATTGGCAGAGGATAATTATCCTTGAGAGATGATTGGTTCAGGTTCCTGAAGTCCACACAAATTCTGATTTCACTATTTTTCTTGCATACAAGAACTATGTTTGACACCCATGTTGAATGCTGAATTGGAAATATTATCTTTGCATCCACCATCTTCTGGATCTCCGCATAAAATATATCTTGAATCCTCGGATTGTAATATCTTTGTTTCTGCTTGAACGGCTTTGTATCAAGTTTCAATGGAATTGTATGAGACAATTCAATAGGTGTGAAGACTTTCAAGTCTTCGTATGACCGGGCAAAAACATCTCAGTATTGTCTAAAGAGAGAGATAAACCTCTTGCTTTCTTCTTCCGTACAACATTTGCCTATATTAACAAGCCTAGGCTTGTCTTCTAAACTAATGTTCACTTGATAATGTTCAGCAGAGGTCTTATAATCCGTTCTTCTTTGATTTTGAATGTATCTATCATGTCTGTCGAATATATCCTCCAAGGATATGAGACCCTTGGGAATTTTGTTACCTTTCAACTGGATAATACCTGAATCTACCTCTTCTATGGCTTTTACCTCCCTTGAAGTTTCCATAGGAGATTCCTCAAACCAACCTTCAAAAGATGAGAGAAACGAATTAGATTCATCTTTGTTGTCTTCAATATTTTTGATCTCAGTTGTTGATTCTCTGAAAGGAGCCGAACTCCCCTAAGAGAAAAGTCCCTTGAAATTATCTTCCATAATGAGAAATTCTTTGATGTGATCATCGTCATCGAAAATTTGCCAGTTGTCACAATTGTTGGGGACAACTGGCCTGTATATTAGCTCAATAGAAAATGCATTTTGATGAAAATCAGAATGAGGCATGAAAAGTGAAGCGGATACTGCCAGGGCATCTGCTTTGCTATTATCTGAGCATGGAATGTATCGCATGTCAAATGCCTTGAACCAATCGATTACATTCCATACCCTATATCTATAATGTCGAAGGCGATCTTTTTTCACTTGAAATTGTCCCCTAATCTGCTTCACGATCAGTTCTGCATCACCTTCAACTCTAAGTAATTTAATACCCATATCCTTTGCATTCTTGAGACCTAACAAAAGCACCTCATATTTTGCTGTATTATTTGTACATTCGAACTACAAGCGGTATGCAAATGGATACAAACAACCATCAGGAGAAATTATCACAACCCCTGCTCCTGAGCCGGCAGTCGAACAACTTCCGTCAAATTGTAGAGTCCATATCTTTGGATCCTCTTTTGGTTTGTCAACCGTACAGACAACTTCCTAATTTTCTTCAGTTATTCAGACAACATAACATATGTTCCAGGACCCATTTCTTGATATAGCACTTGTGCTTGAGGATCTTGAGATTTCACAACTGTGAACTGTGACTTGGTTTTTGGTTTCAATTTGAAACTGCCTTTCTTTAAAGGAATGGTCGTAGATGACCAATCCAATTGTATTTCTCCTCCAAGATCTTTGCAGAAACTTCTACTTAGTAGCATCCCGTAATTGGCTGGAATGTCAGCTAGCAAGATAGTCATCATTATTTTCTTTTCGGGGCAAGCCACCAACTGTACTTGAGCATCCTTTAATTGTCCAACCAACGGTACTGACTTAGACTCAAGCGACTAACACTTGTCATGCATTTTGGTGCACGAGAATCCCAAAGCGTTCATCACCTGCAAAGGCATGATGTTATCTGAGGCTCCTGAATCAATGATACAATTTCTCAATTTATAGCCTCCTATATACAGAGAGATATAGAAAGACTTTGGATTCTCTCCTGCTGGAACAGAAGATTCAAGCAATGTGGGTTGTACAACAGTATCCTTCTTGACATACTTAACAATTCTATCCAACTGTTCTGGATGGTCCTGAAGATATTCCAGCTGAGAAATCTGCACCTTTGTCTTCATCATGGAATCCACTATATCAAAATTTGCCGAAGATGAATCCTGAGAAGCCTTGACATTTTCATGTGGTGACTTAACATTAGAAGTGGAAGCCGCTTCCTTCCCCTTTTCTTTTGATCTTTTCTTATCTTCTTCTTCTTTCTGTGCTTTGAAATGTTGAGCACGTGTAAACACAGGCGTTGAAATATTTTCATGATTCACTGCAAGAGAATATTGACAAAGATCCTCTTGTTCTTCCTTCATTATAACAGGTTCATTCTGGAAGTATCCCGTAGTAGAGTTGCCATCGAAGTTGTCCATCTGTGGTAACACAACATTCACACTTGGGGAAGGGACAATGTTTGAAATGGGTGCAGCATCAACATATCCCATGATTTGATTCATTCTTAAATTTTTAGGACATGTGGCTCCAATATGCACATCTATCTCATGAAAGGAACAAAACACTACATTTTGAGCAACATCAACTGCTTGTCTTGGTGGTGGTGCTGGCAACCTGGGCCTATAATTATTGAAAAGCTAAAAATTGTTCCTCTTAGGCTGATATGGTTGATGTGGTTGGTACTATTGCTATGGTTGGTATTGTTGTTGTGGTGACTGATATGACTGTTGTGCAAGTTGCCACTGAGTAGGCAACTGTCTCTTCATGATAGTCACTTCATTTGCTACCTTATGTAGCAATGGATCTACATAACTCTAAACAAGAGGCCTAATTGAATTCATCTTCATCTTGCCAAAGGTAATCATGTTATCCTCTAACTTGATGGCATTTTCTTGTGCATTGGATAATTTTGTTTCATTAGCCGATCTCAAAAAGAAGGCTATCTCAGAAGGAAGAGCGTTAATGAAAATGCTCAACAGAATTTGTGGAGATGGATTAAGCGTATGAGAAAGATGTGTAACCAAGCAATTAAACCTTGCCATAAACTCCCTCATTGGTTCATTGTTTTCCATCTTTGAATTTGAGAGTTGGGCTAACAATCTGTGACCGTCTTCGGCAGGCTTGAACCTTGCCAAGAATTTCTCGCTCATAGTTTCCCAACTTGTAATGATGCCTGGTTCTAGTTGATTGAACCAATCAGCAACATTTCCCATGAGAGTCTCAATGAAGATATGCACAACAACATCTTCATGTGATACATGCAAAAAAGCACAAGTTGTTGTGAATGTAGAGATGTGTTCATCAGGATGTTAAGTTCCATCGCCGTGGAACCGAGGAAAGTGCTTCCTTGACCCCTTTGGTAACTCATGATGTGCTTGCAGAGCCAAAGGTCCAATGTTATTACCTCAAGGCAATGGGGGTGGTCACCTCTGATTTGCATCATTGTGATTGTTGTTATTTGTATCACCCATTGCTCTAGGTTGGATTATTGGTTCTTCTTGAGGTTCTTCCTGCTTGACTTTAGGAACTGTCTAAACTTTAGGAACTATGTTGGATGCCTCTCCAACTTTTGTAGGATCAAGATCTTGGAAGAAAGGATCTATAGCACCGCCTTTTCCCCTTATTGAATAAACCCTGTGAGCCAGGATTATTTACTGCCACGTGGGAGGTGGTAATACTAGTCTTCCTACTGCAAGATCCGCTTTGTGTTCTTCTTCATCAAGAATAGCAATCACATTTCTCCACTGATCAGGACTTTCCTTTTGCGCAAATATGAAACTCCTTAGGCTACTAATGATGTCTATTTGCTCTTCTTCCACTCGTAAAGGATTTGGTTGAATAGCAGGTGGCATAAGATTTAGCTATTGAATTGGAGCAGAAGGATGCCAGAGAGTCATTCCCGTGAGATAAGCCTAAGGTTGCTTGAAGTTTTATGCCTCGTGCCCCACGGTGGGTGCCAGAAAACTATTGGCGTTTCAATTCACACCTTTGGAATGCGAGTTGGAAATAGACAACTATGCATAGATAAACTGCTCTCCTATTGGAAGGGGGAGTTCCCTTTTAGCTGATGTTCACTGAAAAGATAAATTAAACTTCGCCTATCTTCTTTTTGATTCTTAGCTGTGAGAACAAGGTTATAAAACTCTAAACACTGCAGAAGAGGTTTTTTCCTTTTTTAAAACTTCTACTACAACTAAGCATAGACTAACGACAATTTTAATCTTCTAAGTAAATTTAGAGCAAAGGAAATTAAAAGTGGACAAGGAATTATTGTTTTAACAAAAACTTAAGCAATTTTCTCCCGTATTTACATCACAAGACTTATAGTACTTTAATGATGAAAGCTGAAATGAAAGCTACAAAAGCCACACATCTGACAATGAAACTTGATGATTCGAGATAGAATATCAAAGAAAAATAGGCATGAGACTTCTATTCCATATCACAAAGTTGATACAACTCCAGGATAGTAATACTGTAGCAAAAGGCAGGCATACAACAAGTGATCAAACACCGAAGAACAGGTTATACAGAGAGAACAAGCACTTCCAATAACAATTATGCAAGCTAGAATAGGCATAGAAAAATATATTATCTTCAACACCGGTTCCTTCCAATGAACACAAACTGAACAAACACTTGGCATAACAAGATCTGCAGGCTAGAATAGGCACAACAAATTTGTTATCACAAAATTTGATCCATTACAATGGGCAAGGCTGCCCTTATTTATACTAAAATCAAAGGAGTAGGGAACCCTAAAATCTCCTTGATTAACCCTAATTTGCCAACTCGCAAGCTTTATTACTATTCTAAGACAAAGATACAATAAACAAATGCTTTAAAGCGATTTACTTTAAAGCAAAGAAAATTCCAACTAACACAAAATGATTTCTTTCTAAATATAGAATGGATGAGATTAGGATGAAAGCAAATGCTTTAAAACAAAAACCATCTGATTTAAAACTGCTTTATTTTGAAATGTATCCTCATCAACATTCTTGCTTTTTGGTGATGTCATCCATTGATATTCTGGGAAACAATATCTTCTAAAAAGTGAGTGACTACATCTCTACCAGGAACACTGATACTCTCTAGAATGATATTCTGATTCTCTAACATTTCTTCACCATTGGCAACCATCTAAAGAAATTCATGAACTTCGCCCACAGCCTTGTCAAACTTCATTGTCATTGCGGCAAAATGACCCATCTTGCCAGCACTGATATTATCATTAAAATTGTTGTGGATGAGAGTCTGGAACTCTGCTTGCAGTTCCCTGAGATCATATAGGGTACCATCTTCTTTTTCATACGAACACGAGATCTGAGAAATAAAAGATCTAACAAACTTGAGAACATTTACTACCTTTTCTTTCCATTCTATCAACTCTGAAATTATACTATCATAAGTTTTTACTGTGAAAAGATATTGTGCTTTCCAAGTAGAAACTGTCTTCTTATCTTCAGCTGAATCAACAGAATCAGTGCTATCTTCAAGTCAGAGATAATAATCTCAAACACTGGTCTATTTTCTGCCATGGTCTACTATAACCCCTGGATTCCTTGGCATAAATCATGATCATTGTACTTCAATTGATAAAACTCTGAAAGTACAACTCTCCCTTTAGTCACAAATTCTTCCACCCAATTATTCATATGCCACCCATAGAGGACCAACTGACTGAATTGCCGCTAATTGGCTAGTGATTCCAAATTTGGTGGAAGTAATAAATCATCCTGTGATGTGCCATTAAAAAGGTTTGAAATATACTGCCATAATTGCCTAACTTCAGCCTTAAGGGTTGCCTTATCTTCTCCATCTTTCAACACCCTTTCCTTCAAATTATCTGTTGGCAAGAGACACTGTGTGGCTTCATGAGTGTTGTCATTGATGGCAACAAAGTCCATCCCACTCATCTGCAGCACATGGTATGTCTATACCGGAAGTCAGATTGAAGAGTATTTTGGTTTGGTGAGCAAGAACAGAGCATGCAGTAAGGTCCGATAGTCAGGTCCGGATCTCTCAAAGGATGTATCTCAGCAAAGTACAGACTTGGGGAAGTCAAGAGGAGTACCATGACTGCCACATTCTAGAGATTGAGCCTCCGATGATGAAAGAGTGAAAATATATGAGCACCTAAGTGTTGGGTTCCTGACAGGCAGAGCAGACTAAGCAAGAACTAACCGACAGAGCATCAGACCT
The DNA here is from genome assembly GCA_027924645.1 of Cunninghamia lanceolata. Taxonomy (NCBI): domain Eukaryota; kingdom Viridiplantae; phylum Streptophyta; class Pinopsida; order Cupressales; family Cupressaceae; genus Cunninghamia; species Cunninghamia lanceolata. The sequence continues at coordinate 14,565,186 of BSBN01000382.1, read as the reverse complement.
TAATCCGGATGAGAAATTGATGGTGATCAAGCTTCTTGAGGGATCATTCATGGTTGGCTGACATAATTGATGACTCCTATAACTATATTTTTGATACGCATCACTTAGTAAGCATGGATTTAGCCGACAGACCAGAGTTTGGGAAAATCTTGAGTATTCCAGATGCCGACTAGAAAGATGTTGAAATCCTTGGTGTGGATATATTTACCAAATGGATTTTGATGTGAAGGAGTATGTTATGTGATATAGTGTGTGAGGAAAGGCAGAGATAAGTGTGGAAGCAGGAATACAAGTCTGGTATGTGACAGAATAGCAGCACTAAAACAGAGGAAGAATGAAGTGTAGTAGATCAATATATTGAGCCTAACCGAAACTGAACCTCAGCATATGTGGATGCCTCTGATCAGTTCAAACACCTGGTTACCTTCCTTAACTTTGTATATAGTGAGTCTCTTGTAGGCAACGAGCCTCTTGTGAGCAGTGTGCTCAGGCAATGAGACCTAATTGGCAAGTGCCATTTTGTACTTCTATTCTTTTAATAGAGAATACAATCTTGGGTTAGTTACCCTGTGGTTTTTCCCTTAACAGGGTTTTCCACATAAAAATCCTTGTGTTATGTGTGTTGATTTCATTTCTACTCTCATGTTCATTTATGCTTATATGTTTTGATACTGTACTATTGTTAAAGAAGAAAAGAAAGTTAAATTATTTAAGATAACTGATTCACCCCCCCTCTCAGTTATCTTCCTTGTTTCCAACAATTGGTATCAGAGCCAAGTTCCTCCAAACAGAGCCTAACAATTTGAGGAAGATCTGGGAATCTTAATGGATATGTATGGTATGAGGGAAAAACTTCAGTCTGCCCTAGATGATCTTGAGCAATCTCTCTCTGAAGTCAATAACCTAAGGGAAAGACTCAAACAAGCTGATGACTTCATAAATGAACTAAAAGAAAAACTGAGTATCTCTGTGAAAAAGAGAAAGGAACTACTTCAACAATTAGCAAGTCAAAGTGAAGCCAATGATACTAATGAAGATCTGAATGAGAAAAACAAGTTATGTGAGAAGCTATCAAAAGAGGTCATTATGGTAAGACATGAAATGGAATCAGGGGTTATGAAATTCACCCAAAAAATTGAAGAGAAAAGAAAAATGGAAGATAATCTGAGACAATCTCTCAAGGAGAAGTCAAAAGACTGCCACAAAATGGATAGAATAATCAAACATCTGGAATCTGATCTTGAAGAAGCTAGAGATAATGAAGAACAACTTGAAAATCAGATAAACACTCTTAAAAGGGATCTTCAAATAGCAAATGAATACAAAGAAAAATTCAAGATAAGCTCTGCTCAACTTGAAGTTCTTCTTGAAAGCCAAAAGAGGGTAGATGACAAGCATGGCTTGGGATATGAGAAAGGTGAAAGTTCTAGATCTGGTTAGAAGAACTCTGGATCAGGAAATCCAAGGTACAGGCCTAGAAGACCTCCGATAAGACAACCAAATGCTCAAAGATATCCATCCTTCAATGGATATTGCTACAATTGCAATAACTTCGGCCATAAAGCAAATCAGTGCAGAAGAAGAATGAATCAGACTAACTCATTCGTCTCCGGATAGTATTTTAACTACAAAAGGTATGGTCACAAATCTCATGAATGTAGAAATGTGCAAATAAACAATTCATTCAATGGTAGATGCTTTGCATGCAATAGAATGGGACATATAGCTAATCAATGCAGATCAAGAGGATACCAGTCAAATATGCAAAGAAATGTTGTTTGCTACAATTGCAATAGATCTGGTCATATTGCCAAATTCTGTAGAAGTAAGAATCAGGACAAAAAGGGTCCGGTGCATCATAACCAAAATCAAGACAAAGGAAAAGGAAAAGTGAATGCGGATGAAATTCAAAGGAAAATGAACAAGATTTGGGTGAAGAGAAGTACAAAAAATGTTGGGGATGGATCCGCATCAGAATCTGGTGCTGATATTCCTTCTGGAAACTAAATAGATGAACTCTGGCTTAGGGGGAATCACAAAAGAAAACAATTTCCCCCAGCTAGTCAATTGGTGCCTGAAATTGGCACATGGAAAGTTGCGGATTAAAAGGGCACTCAGAGAAACATCTAAATAACCCTTGGTAAAAATAGGAAAGATCCGCAAGGAGTTTGAAAAGGTTAATCATCCAAGATTAATCTAGTTTGATAGTCATCTGGCAAAAGCAGAACTTTCACAGTTAGATCCGATATGATTCAAAATTGAAATATTTGGATCTGTGGTTAGATGGAATGATTGGAGAAAGGGAGATACATTGTAAGTTATCATCCTAGGTGCATCTCAGTAATCCAGAAAGATCTCTCTCAGAACATGGAGAACAAGGCAACCGAAATGACTTAAGTTGTGCATTTATTGCAATATGGAATTAGGGTTTGCAGAGAAATAAAAGGGTTCTTTTGTTCATCATTTGCACATTTGCATTCGAGAAGAAGAAAGAAAGAGCTCTGCAACAAGATTGCTTCAACCCTCTCAAGGATCAACCGCAAAATTTGATTTAACCAGCGATCTTTTCGGCTCTTATTGTGAACCCTAGAAGCATAAAAAGGTATTTCTGCTCTTGAATCTCTCTCTCTGAATCTTTTGAAAGATGGCTACTCCAAATGTGTTAAGATCACTGATAGGCCATGCCCTAAGTTCAAGAAACATCCTTACAAATCCCTAGAAGTTGATCCCCTCGGTGCATTCTCTAGCATTCCGCATGGGGTTCTGCATGTAGAAGATGTTAGGGTATACATTCACGCCAACATTGAGGAATTTGGGGAATCCAAGCTGATGGATATCTATCACAAGGAATTAATAGATGAAACATTTGAAATTAAACCCCAATACAAGGCCATGTAGGATAAGCATTTTGGACATTGCATCCATTTCCCCTGTTTTGCAGAAGATGAATGGGTCCAGTATGTTCTTAGTAGAATACATGATAACTTCATATGGTTGTAGAAGCCCTTCAAGATAACCAAGGATGCAATCAGGGCGGTAACTGGATTGCACTCATCCGGTGGGTTGCCTGCTCACAAATTAGTCAAAAACCAAACTGTAAGTGAGGCTACCAGATCAAAGTTTGACAAGAGGGCAATGACAATAGAAGACATCATAGATCCGGATATCAAATTTTCCTCTATGATAATTGGTTACAAAATCTACCACTCCGGCAGGGAGAATTCAGTATCCGAAATTGCTATATATACTGCATATGAAATGCTAAGGAAAAATGTTGACTAGGATCTTTGTGAGCTTCTCCTAAACCAACTGTTAGAGAATTTACAGAAAATAAAGAAGGATAAGAAGAATTCATTTAAGTACGGTGGCTTGATATTATGTCTATTCTTTTACTATATGAATGAGCTACCCGGATCTAGTGGTTGGGTATGGCAAAATGACAAACCGGTTGCCATACAAGTCAGAGATTATATGTATGGCTTGGTGATGCCAAGGCACAAAGTACAACACTCTGGGGTTACTTCAAAAACTTCCAAGGCATGATGCAGGCCAGAGAGAGAATCCCCCAATCTCTAGTTGAAAAATACAAGGATACAGTGTGCTTCATGGTAGACACTGATCAATGCCTAATGGAGGCAGTGGAACCCAGAACAATCTAGATTATGCCAATGGGCTATGAGGTAGATGAGAAAATTCTAGAGCTACATGTTCAACACCTGCTAAGTCAACCAAAGGACCTTGAGGCAGAAAGGTTTGAAACCTTCCAAGAGTTGAGTGTAAAAATTTATATTGAACTGAGACAACTTGAGATCAAGAGAAAGGTGAGAAGGGAAGTAGAAGAAGTTGCCAAGAGATATGGGATATCAAAGGAGGTAGTTGATGCCAACAGAGAGAAGGTAGAAAGGGTAGAGAAAGAAAGGCAAGAACCAAAAAAAAGAAAGTGCTCCAGTGGAAGCCCTGTCCTGGACTAGATCCTCAAAGAGCTCTGCACCTACCACTACTAAGAGCCCAAAAGCCTCAAAACTGGAAGCAAAGACATCCAGAAAAGGAGAAAAGAGAACAAAGACAAAGGCCACAAGGTCATACATAAGACAAAAGGATGATGAAGAAATAGAATCTGATGAAGAAGTTAATAAAATGAGGAAGAAGAAGAAAACATCCAAAAAATCCTCTGCCGGTAAACATATAGAAGAAAAGGCAGAAGAATTTGTTGAAAGGACTACTCTCTCCATTGATGATATCATCAAGGCAATCACCATGGATGGAAATTTGCAACCAATGACAGAATTTTATGATGAATGTAGTGAAGCTGACCAAAAGATCTTGCAAGATGCTACAGTCAGATATCTAAACATCTATAATAAAGCATTCATTGAAATTATATCTCTAATTCCCAAAAGCCTAGAGAAGGAACTTGAAATGAGAAAGAACAATGCTAAGGCAAAGGACCTAGAGATCCGGGAACAGATAGCTATTCAGCTCTATCCTTCCATCACTCCAAAACAAATGAACATGATCTTCAAGGATTGCAAGGATGAGCTCCGGAGCAAAGCCAGAATGAACAAGCTTATGCTCGGAGAGACTGATTAGGTGGCAAAAGAGAGTGAAGACATCCTCTAGAATGCATATAAAAGATTCAATCGTCCTATTATAGAGGACATAAGTGATGAACCTTCTGCCATGGATGTCGAAGGATCAAGTGCATCAAAGGAAGATTTTACTAAGAAAATTGCAGAAGAGTCAAAGGAGATAGGTGAGGAGAAGACTAAGGACTTGGATTCCTCTGTTCTGGAAGAGGAAATCCATGAAGAAGTAAACATATCTCTTCCAGATCCCCCAGCAGACTCTGAAACTGAAGGAGAAGCAAGAAAAGAGGATAAAGCAAGTCAAGAAGAGGAGAAAAAGGGAAGAGAAGAAGATCAAACAGATAAGATCCCGGATGACAGTTCTGAGGCTGCAGAAGGAAAGAAGACTCTGTCTCTGGCAAGAGACACTACAGAAGTAGTTAAAGACTTCCTGACCAAAGAAATGATGGAATTAGATGAACTGAAGCTATTCCATGGACCACTCAATTTTGACTCTCTCTCTCTCCGGTCCAGATAATGAAGGTAGCATATTTTGCTCAAGTTAAAGCAAAAGAAAAGCTTCTAAAGTCTCACATGGAAGACTGTGAGCTGATAGAGATTGCATTTGGTGTGTTGGAGAAGATCGTGCCATCCTTCCATAAGGATCTTTTGGCCTCTTCATCCGGTAACTTGAAATCTCTTGTTAATTCTATTAGCACACATTTTGATTCTTTGGAGAAATCAGTAGAAGAGAAAGTCCAAAAAGAGTTTGTGGGAAAGAGAATCTCTGAAGTACAGGGACTTATAGCAAATGATAGGAGAAATCTGGATATTGGGATAAAGAGCCTAGAAAATGCTCTTAAAGATGTTGGAGACTTACAAATTTTGTCTATCTTGGTCCACAGTGATAGCAGACATTGCCAAAAAGGTGGAAGAACAAGAGAGTAAACTATCAAGTTTATCTCAAAATTTTGATCCTCTCACCTCATCCATAATAAATCAAGAGTGTCAGACTATTGCCACTATTAATGAAATAAAGAGGCTTGAAAAGGAGAAGAAGAATAGAATAAGTAGGCTAATTGAACTAAGAGGGATAATTATCCCTAAGTTAGAAGCAATGCATGAGGCCCTAACTGATGCCCAGACCACAGCTCGGACCAGTGATCCAGCAAACTTAAAGAGGGTAGAAGCTTTTGCATTTTTGTTAAGTGGCCATATATCAATTTTGGACAGGATGAAGCAGAGTTGGGTGACAGAAGTTGTACAGTTGAAGAATACATTTGCGGATATCCTTAAGTATATGTAAGTACAACATGTATATATACTTATCTGACAATACATAGGTTGTTTTTCTTTGCAAATTTTGGTGTATGGATTTCACCCTTTGCCATTGATGTCAAAGGGGGAGTAAGGAGCAGTGAAAAATGTGGAATCCAGCTAAGGGGGAGCTCCGGTAAAAGTGTACATAAGATAGAGCATCAGCCAAGGGGGAGTGTGCTATAACACTTAGTCATTTTTCACTAAGTGTTGCCATCAATGCCAAAGAGGGAGATTATTGGCAAGAGACACTATGTGGCTTCATGAGTGTTATCATTAATGGCAACAAAGTCCATCCCACTCATCTGCAGCACATGGTATGTCTATAGCGGAAGTCAGATTGAAGAGTATTTTTGACCGGTGAGCAAGAACAGAGCATGCAGTAAGGTCTGACAGTCAGGTTTGGATCTCTCAGATGATGTATCTTCGCAAAGTGTGGACTTGGGGAAGTCAAGAGGAATACCATGACTACCACATTCTAGAGATTGAGCCTCCAGTGATGAAAGAGTGAAAAGATATGAGCACCTAAGTGTTAGGTTCCTGACAGGAAGAGCAGACTAAGCAAGAACTAACTGACAGAGCATCAGACCTTAATCCAGATGAGAAATTGATGGTGATCAAGCTTCTTGAGGGATCATTCATGGTTGGCCGACATGATTGATGACTCCTATAACTATCTTTTTGATACGCATCACTTAGTAAGCATGGATTCAACCGACAGACCAGAGTTTGGGAAAATCTTGAGTATTTTGGATGCTGACTAGAAAGATGTTGAAATCCTTGGTGCGGATATATATATACCAAATGGATTTTGATGTGAAGGAGTATGTTATGTGATATAGTGTGTGAGGAAAGGCAGAGATAAGTGTGGAAGTAGGAATACAAGTCCGGTATGTGACAGAACAACAGCACTAAAACAGAGGAAGAATGAAGTGTAGTAGATCAGTATATTGAGCCTAACCGGAACTGAACCTCAGCATATGTGGATGCCTCTGATCAATTCAAACACCTGGTTACCTTCCTTAAATTTGTAGACAGTGAGTCTCTTATAGGCAGTGAGCCTCTTGTGAGCAGTGTGCTCGGGCAGTGAGCCCTAATTGGCAAGTGTCATTTTGTACTTTTATTCTTTTAATAGAGAATACAATCTCGGGTTAGTCACCCCGTGTTTTTTCCCTTAATAGGGTTTTCCACATAAAAATCCTTGTGTTATGTGTGTTGATTTCATTTCTGCTCTCATGTTCATTTATGCTTATATGTTTTGATACTGCACTATTGTTAAAGAAGAGAAGAAAGTTAAATTATTTAAGATAACTGATTCACGCCCCCTCTCAGTTATCTGCCTTGTTTCCAACATTATCTGCTGCAACCTCGAAGAGATTTACATCTGTATGTCAAGTGCTCCTTCCAAGGTTAGCTTTGACAACCTTGAAGTCATCAACCTCAATATCATCAGCACTTCTATCTTCTGGTGGTGTTGTAGTTTCAAGGATTATTTCTCCATCCACATTCTTCTCAATGTGAACCTGCTTCTTCAACTTCTTGTATGTTGTGTCTTGGTAGACGGATTTAAGCTCTATTAAATCTAGCTGATATGAGGGCTTTCTCCTCTTCCTTCCCAGAATGTTTTCAAGCCAGGATGAGCCATCCTCTCTTGGAAACTCAGTTCTAACCTCATCAGCTTCTGATGAACCAATGTGTGCATTAGAGTTACGAACTGGTGAATTTGGCTCCGAATCTATGTGGATAGGAGAAGTCTTCAGTGAAGAAGGAGGAGAAACATGATCTAAAGGTAACACTTCAACATGCGGTGTTGGTTTAACAGGAACTTCTGATTCAACTAGTGGTTGTTCCTGCTGGACATGAGCTGGAGACTCATCCTTTTTCCTCTTTAACTTAGCCATTTTTGTTCCTTCTGGAAGAACACTCATAGCTTTTACCCTTCATTTCGGCTTGGAAATGGAAGGCTCTGATGGTTGCACAACTGGCAGCTCTGCTACAAGAATATCATCCTTCCACTTATTCTTTAAGAATATCAAACTATTTTTAAACACTTGACTCGTTCTTTCTTCAATGGAAGTGTTCTCTTTTATTGACCAATTAACTGGTGGCAATGATTGTTGCTCAACTTGGTCCCTGAAATACATGGGAAGTAGAACTTCACCACTCTCTGTCAAACCCTCTTTATCTTCTGATAGGATATCAGACATCTGCTGAAGAGTAAACCTGTTGTAACTGCGTTCTTGCACTTCAAACTCATCAGCACAATTAACCCAGAAGTCTTCAACTACATGCTTGTGCGTACAATTTTGACCAAGATGTGATGCAAAAACAACACGAGGATCATATGAAGACCTCCTGTCAAAAAATTTAAGACTATATTTAGATGATTCATTATCAATTGCCTTGGCATCTACTCCAGATCTGCATCTATAAATACTCATCCCAAGTGGAAAATTGAAAGTTGCCTTGTGTCTGCTACGCAAAAATATATGAACTTCATAGGCTTGCCTCAAAAATTCCATAAATGCTATTTCATTTGTAGGATACCTCGGCAACATGGCTGGCTCTCCTGAGAAGCCATATACTCTAATGTAGGAAAAAGTGGGAAACTGGATAAACCAATCAGCCCATTTTGCCATTGCTATCCTAGCATCTGCTGAAAACCATATATGCAACTCATTATCCATATCTCGCACTGCATGCATTAGGAATGTATCATTTACCCACCTGTAATGTCATTCAACTTGGGAGATTTCTAACTATGGGAAATGGTGATATACATGCTGAATACCCAAAGTTCCAACAACATTCAAACCTCTAAATTCACCTTGAAAAGCCATCAAGAACACAAGGTATGACATCTTTTGGAATTCATGAGCCCTTTGAAAATCAAGTATTTTTTGGTGGAGACTATCACTGATGAGTGCCGACCAGTCATAGAATTCAGTTCCATCAACAATCTGGGACATGATGTAAAACATCAAAGGCTAGAACTTGTTAGCATCTACTTGACCCATGATTTGGCTTATTAGAGTAATCATTATTGCATGTTCCTCCTTGAATTCTCCACGTCCAACGTTCTTTGGCATGACGTTCTACTTTTCTTTTAATCACCTCTGACCAAACCCTCTTGCATTCTTCAATTGAAATAGTTAAGTTTTCTCTCCAGACTGGTATTGTAAAACACTTCTCAATGGCGGCAAATCACACATCCATCTCTTGACTGAATTTCTCTTGTGACTGAATTGTAATGCGTCATGCAAGAAATTACAAATTTGATACTTTGCACTGTGATGGGAAAGGATGCCACTGAAAGCAAACTGGAGTGTCCTAGATTCCTAATAGCATAATTTCCTACATCCTCCAAAGAATGTAAATTGATTACTAGAGGTACTTTATGCAAGTCTATTTCACAAGTTCTCTGGTAATCGTGAACCAACGTCGTCTTGGGCCTGATTTGTGTTAGAGAGTACTACATACTGAAAGATTTGAAAATTGACTTTGAACACGCCTATGTCAGAAAAATCTTAGACAAATGGCTGAAAATTACTTGTTGATTTTTAGAAAAAAATAGATTCTGAGCAAAAAACTTGTCACATGGGTTTTGTAGGCAATTCTGTTTTGAAGCAACCCAGATCGTCAGATTTTGAAAAAGCGGAGACTTTCTTGAAAAAACAACATAAAAGTAGATTCCCAAAAAAAGCAAAACTCCCAATCTTCAAGAGGATGATATTCTGGATGGACCCATCTCGATAAAAACTAAAAAAGCTTTGGTCCAATTTCTAAAAAATGATCCCCTTGAAAAAGGGACCCTGAAAAAGTGAGCCTCCCGACTTCCTCAACCCGAAACTATGAAGAATGCTAAAAAAGCACTTCGTTTGGGTCTTCGAATCTTCATTGAAAGAAAAATAAAAGTCTTTCCTCTGGATGCAACCTGCAAAAGATAATGAAATAAAGAAGCCAAATGCTTGTCTTTATAGATCTTTAGGGCAAAAAAGCAGCTTTATTTGTGAAAGAATAAAACTTGGATCTCATCCATGAAGAAAGCAACTTTTAAAGCACAAATCCAAGTGGATGTCTTCGAATAGGAAGAATCCCTATTTTGTAGCCGCCTATGGCTTCATGTGTAAGATGACGAAAAATATCTTCTTTTGATGATGTCATCGAACACGCGAGTTGTTAGAAGTGTTAGGAATTTTTTCTTCGTTTTCGACACTTCTACACTCGTTTCAATTCAAGTATGGCCTGTCTCCGACTTCAACAAGATGGCAAAATGTCATTGTTGACTAAAAAAGTTGACTAATCCTGACATTTCAGAGACCTATCAACTGAGATTCCATCCCCAGCCTCAGACAGATGATTTGACGTCATTCAACTACAAATCTGACCTCTAGAATCTGTCACGGGATGAAGTTCTGGAAACAACTGCCAAAAAACACTAGTAGATCAGGAAATATTCTATCTCTGGTGAAGTTGAGCGCCCCAAGCCTCCTAGGGCGCTTGGATCCTCCAGCCTTAACCATTTTTTTGAAAATTGCAACTTCTTCAATTTTTTGATTTGCGTGCGCATTCCGGTGGCTGATGACCCCTGTTTGGATGTCAATTTCTATCTGCTGGGACAAAACTGAGTCTAATGATCTGGCAGATAGGCAGGTCTGATGAAAACTGAGCTGACTGTACTTTCTATCTACCTCAGGAAATGCACCAAAACTGATCATCTCTGAACTGGACCGGGATGACAGAGGGAGATTCACATTTTTTGAGAAAAACTCAAAAAATATTCTAACTTTGGTGAGTTTGGACGCCCCAAGTCACCTAGGGCGCCTAGGATTCAATGCCTTCAAAAATTTTCTAAAAATTTCAAATTTTATACCATTTCGTGTTTTATGTGCCAACAACCTTTGTTTGATCTTCATTTTTGGTTGTCCGGACAATTGTCGAGGTAGAATAGAGGGTGATCTAAGTAGCCTAAACATATCTATGATGAAATCCCAGCTTTTACTAACGTTTGAATGAGTTTGACCAAGTTTGACCAACTGGAAACGGGTTGACGGAAGCATTTTTTACGTTTCTCAAAAAACATAAAAAAAACTAACACTGAAGAGGTTGGGTGCCCCAAGTCACCTGGGGCACTTGGTTTCCCCAAACTTAACCATTTTCCTGATTTCTAACCCTCATTTGCAACTTGCTCCATTTTGTGTGCTATTAACTGCTTCCTGATGTTGATTTCAACGATTCATCAATCAACTGCCACTAAATGGTGAATGAATTACATAGCTTGGGTACATCTGATGAATTTTCCAACTTTTCAGAGCTTAATGACCAAAACGACTGCTTTAATATCCCCCAGAACTAACCAACGGACATAGTTCTCGCATTTTCTCAAAAAATACGTAAAATTTCTATCATTGGTTGGACTGGGCGCCCTAAACCTCCTGGGGCGCCTGAAATCTTTAGACTTAGTCAAATTTTGTGATTTCCAAATTTTCACCTCACCTTGGATCCATCCTGCTCCATTTTGTGTGCATCATCGAGTCGATGACTGTTCGTCGATTCTGCGTCATTGGAACAATGTTGAAAACTCAAAAACGAGCTCTAGCAAATGAACTTCCTCCATTGATGACTTCAGAGCTCATGCTTCGCCTTCTGAAAAAAGAAGAAATGACCCAGTAGAGAAAACTTGACCGTTTGCAGATTCCGTCTGGACCATGCTGATCGTGAAGCAAAATCAACCAATGAGAATCAAGCGCGACACCTAAGTCAGAGATTCTATTTTTAGAAATTTTCTATTTTTAGAAAGTTTTGCCAACATCCGTATCTCAAGAAACCCAGAAAACCTAATTTGACGTCTATTTTTAGAAACTTTCTAAAAATAGAAATTTCTATTTTTAAAAATTTTGCTTTTTTGACTTTTTGACAAAAAAATTTCTAGACATGTTCAAAATGCCATAATGAAGCAAAAATTTTGATTGGGTACAACACTTATGAAATCTATCTTTTATGGTTGAAGGTCTTAATTTGTCAAAGACTAGTTTGAGAAATAATAGTACTCCTTAAGATATGTATGAGAGGAGTTATACCTTGTATATTATGCTATTCTTGTCATGTAAATTTAGAAAACGAACAATGCCGAGATGTCTAGGAAAGTTAAGTATTTGATTCCATACTTCATTATTATTCTGAGAAAACAAGGCATTTCTATGCTTTAGGTTAGAGGAGCTAAACCCTAGAATTATAACTAGAAAGATTTAGAAATTGATGCTTATATGTCAAATATGACATTGCCCTTGGTTGACAGTATATGGTTGAGTAACCATGAGTCAGACATAAAGAGTCTAGTAGTACTTTTATAAATCCTAAAGTGAATCTTGGATGATAGTCAAAACTTAGTAAATTGTTCATGGATGCTAGTATGAAGACAAATAGCAGAGGGACAAGAGGTCATAGACCCTAGAGATTGCAAGTACGCAAAGATGGACTCTCTGGAAGGTTAGAAATACCTAAATATATATTCATATTGCAACTATATTCTAGATTAAGGATTTTTCTAAGTCAGGTAGACTAGAATGGATTTACCGTATAGACAAGTTTGTGTCTAGAATAACTAAACAAAGGTGTAAGGACCCTAGCTATGTTTATTTGATCTTACTTGTAAAAGAGAGAATTGCCTTGACTATGATGCTTAACCTGGGTAAGGTAACCATTTTAGTTGTAATGAATCGACCTAAACCTCTTTAAGTGTCAATAAGTCTTAGATCTCAGGTATTGCAAAGTTGCAATGAGAATCCTTGTATGGAAAGTTAATCTATAAGGTTTTTAGAACCTAGACAATATTTGAAAACTTGTTGAAGATCGAAAGATTGAGTTAGAATTAATAAAACTATAGATATAAACATAGTTCACCATTTCTAGATTGCATAACCTATTGGGATGATCATACTTAGCTAGAGGATATCTAGGGGATTGTATGGTCAATAGTGTTATGTAGGATACAACACCGATACTCGGATGGAAAATTACCAGTTGGATTCCTTATGTCTATACTCTTTGTGAAGGGTAGGGCCACTTCCAGGTTGGAAGGTGTGTGGGAGACCGCCGGTCTATGGTTGGAGGTAAAGCACTTGGAAGATGCTCTCTCTCTCTCTAGTAGAAGACTCGCCGAGGATCATGAAGACATATATCTACATACCAGATGCGATGTACTCCATGTTATGGTTTATGACAGTCAAATGTATGAGGTAAAATTATTCTTATGCCAAATGCATTTTATGTATTGAAAATGGTAAGTGAAAGGATTACACTATGATTCTATCTTTGATTATGTTATGATTCAAGATTGAAATTACATAGAAAGTTGTACTCTATTTCTTGTATTTATGCATATGTTATTTAATTAAAAAAAAATTCTCTCATGTTTACCATGTTTATTTACTTTCTTGTAAATTATTGAGTTTACTCAAGTAGTATGAGGAGGGTTGTTACACATTTGGAAAGATAGGAATTCTGCACTTTTTTCTAGATGTACTGTTGACATAAGTTTCTCTCTATATTTTGAATCTATGTTATGTTTTAATGTGTTGATGCAGATATAAATGCAAGCCAATAAAGTTACACTTGAAGTGGCCCACATACAAGTTCTTCTTGATCATTGGGGCAATGCTCCTTGTATGATTACTAGAGTGCCACTAACTTCCCCTTATATTAGGATTCCATCCCCTTTGTGAGGGCATCAACAAGGTTACAATCAACAATCCCATGGGTATAATGCTTCTCTTGCTCCCCAACATAGAGATTATGGTCATGGTGCTCATGGATAGTCTCCATCCTCCTACCAACATTCATCCTCTCCTTCACACCACTCCAAAGGAGCTCCTAGTTGGCCCAATAGTGGCAAATTCCCTTAACTTAGTCTAGATATCTCTCCTAGACTAGGGTTTCTAGTCAACCCCTTGAGGAAGTGTAGCCTAATGAGGATAATCCTGATGATGCTCTTATTGGCTAGGAACCCATTCTTGATGAGTAGGGTAATTAGGATGTGTGGAAACCAAATGATCGTGACTTGCCTCCTACTGCTAGTGCTCTCGCTCTTGCTACTTAGTAGCTTTAGTTGTTCTCTTTGATATGATGTATAAGGGTTCAATTTTCTTAGATTTTGGGATGTGACTATCTCCACCCACCCTTTTTTTGTGTTATAGTGTATTTTAAAAACTTTTATAGTTAATATAATGCCCATTTCATCAAAAAAATAATATAAATTAACTTAAAATTATAAAATATAATTTTAATTTATAAAATAAAATAAATTTAGTTAGAATTGTTTTTTTTGGGCAAACGCTTTTGACTAGAGATATGAACCGGGTACATGAAACAACAATATACATGCAACACACCATTCAACAATAATGTGTTCTCAGGGGATTTGAACCTTAGTCTCCATCAGGATAACTAAGTGGCCCAACCACTTGAGCACACCCCACACATAGTTAGAATTGTATTTATTTATAATTATTATACATAATTTATTTAGAATAAAATGTAAATTTACTTTAGTTAAAAAAACAATTTAATAGTTAGTGCTTAGGGTAAATTTTGGATATTGGGTTTTTGATGGTTTGTATGTGTATCCTCCTTTCACCCTAAAGCATTCAAGGACCTTGGGTCGAGTAGGAATCTACTATCAGGTCCTTGGTCACTTGTAATGTTGGCAAAATTAGATTTGTGTGATTTTATTGCTTGGTTATGCCCAATTATGCTCAAAACCCTAATTATACAAATACAGAAGCAAACAGACAAATCACTTAAAATGCTGCTACAGAAAGATGTAAAATAATAGACAAATGTGTACCAATTTCTAAAATTCAGGAAGTGGAATAGTCAGGGACTAATGAGTGGGTGCCCTAGTCCAGTGCCCTGATTTTTGTCAAGATCTGGGAACCTTGTCTACAACCTATTCATGTTGTCTCAGAGACTTTTCTGATGCAGGATCCAGAGGACTAATGAGCGGGTGCCCGAGTCTAAGTCCATGTTTTCAATTCTGATATGCAATCCCGACACTCTACAACCCTTCTATGCAACTCCACTTTTCCTACTTCTTCAACCTATAACCTGCAATCACGGGAAAATGGGGAGGGGGTTGTGGTGTTTAGAGGCTTTCCTTAGTCAAGTCCGGAGAGACATTCAAGTCTTCTGAACACCATTGTCAGGTAAAGAGTGCATATCCCTACAAGATAGAGGCAAATCCAAATGATAAATGATTGAAAACACAATTGATATCACCTTGTAGTGAAGATCTCATGGAAGGAAGAAGCTCATCATGCCATGAGGAGATGGCTGCCCAAATATGCAAATACAAACACAACAACAATGCTCTGCTCTGCAACACAATGAATATTTTGAATGCTTTAATCATAAGAATGCATAAAGTTCACAATAGCGATCTAGTTTACAAATGAATGCCTAAACATGCTTATAAATGCAACTACAAACATTCCCACCAAGAATTTCATAATTCAAACTTACCATGTCAGCCTAGGAACCAAATAATAGTCATAAACCGACACTTAAAATTTGGGCCTGACCCAAAATAGAGCAAGACTAGGGCGCGGGCGCCCAAGTGCTCCGCCCTATTTTGGACAAGGTCTGTCTCAAGGGATCCCCTAGGTCCCATTCATCATGAAACTTAGAGGTTTTCTTATCGGGATGCCAAAATATGATGCAAGATGTCCTAAATGCATATCAAAGACCCAAGAGCCAAACCTTAAGAGGGAAAAGCCCCCAAGGGGACATTCTGACGTTACAGTTAGTAAATTAATTTAGTTAAAATTTATTTATTTATATTTTTTCTAGAATTGATTTATTTAGGATTTTTAATTTAGTTAGAATAAAACATAAAATTCGTCTAGTTAGAATTAATTAAGTGGTCTTATATAAATTAATTTAGTTTCAAAAAAATTATAATTGTAGAATTTATTTATTTATTTTTTAAAAATTTAGTTAGAATAAAATAAATTTAAGTTTATAATTATTTTGTGTAAATTAATCTAGTGAGAATTTTTAACAACTGTATTCTATCACCATGGCGAACATATTCACACAACTTCTTGTTGAGATTGACAAACTAGACATCATTTTATAGAGCCCAAACCATTGGACAATATAAAATACATTGTCAAAGACTATTAGATGACCTTAGAAGTATTAGGATAGGTTTAGAGTGTTGGGGATTTTAACCCCTATTATAGTCTACTGATAAACTAGGATAAAGAAAACTTAAGGTTATGTATTCAAAAAATAGTCAGCAACACTTGCAAAATCTAACATGTACATAAGTAAATGGAATAGTATGTATCCACAAGGTTACAAAAAAGACTCAAGATTTACATGGGAAATCCTTTCAAGAGAAAAACCCACCATTAAACAACTTCCATAGTTATATTATTTAGAATCAACAAATATTCAATATAACAAGGTCTTAATAGAGTCTCAATCTACAACAAACTTCTTCAACAATTACTCTAAATCATTCACACTAACAATGTATAGTCCAATGCTATCCTTTTACCCTGTACAACCTTCTAAACTTGGCACATTCACATGAAGTGATACATAACATGCACATGGGAACACCAATGGTTTAATTGTCCAACCTACCTGTGGAATACCAAGAGTCATGCAAATGTAATCTAACCATACATGATGTTAGCATACCACAAATATCATAAAGAGTGATGTCTCCACATGGATAGTCACCTTGTATATCTAGCCACTATCAAATACTATGAATCAATAGTCACAATCTTTACGTTGTTGGTATACATACATGTTTTTAGTATAGCCACAACTGCTAGCTCCAAACATATACAAACACAACTTCACTTTTGACTACTTGTGGTACCTTGTGTTATCATCTAGGATATTATCGTACTCTAGATTATGCCACATGAACTCCAGATCTACTATAAGTGCTCATGTATCACTATTCACACTTCCAACAAACAATAATTTCATATGCAGTTGTGAGTTCTTCTTCTAGATGACTTCTTGTTGTTTTCATATCACAACCACATGTATGTTGCACTACAACTCACTGTCATAGCATCACCACATGTTACTCAACATAAATGCTATACCAAAATACTTCAAACTTATTGCATTTCACTGCAATATATTTTGTAGAAAATCTCTTCCTACAAGGACTCTTTGCAAGTGAATATCACTGAAGTTCCAACATTCTCCCACTTGATATTTATTGCAAGAGAGAGTGTAATATTCAACCCAAGATATTAACCTCGTGCTTAGGAATGGGATAAGACCATCTCATCCTTACACCACATGAACTTGGTAGTACTTATAGGTTTTGTCAAATAAATTGTAGTGTTTACCTAAGTATCAATTTTCTCCATCTAAAATTTCCTACTCTCAACCATTTCCCTCACAAAATGATATTGCACATCAATATGCTTAGTTCTAAAAATGGTAAACAAGATTCTTAGCTAGACAACGTGCACTCAATCAATCACACTTCACCACTGTATGACTCTTAAAACCAATATTATCACTTAACCTCTTCAACCACACTACTTCCTTACAAGCATGTGTTGTGGCCATATATCCTACTTCATTAGTGGATAGGGTAACTGTCAACTACCACTTACTCATCCAACTCATTGCTCCACCAAACAAAATGAAAACATAACCACTTGTTGACCTTCAATTATTAAGATTTCTAACCTAATATGAATCTACAAATCCTTGTATACTAAAAATGTGCCTACATCATATGTACCATGATAAGTTAAGCAATAATCTAGAGTTCTCTTCAAGTACTTGAACACTCTCTTCACATGTGTCCAAGGTTATTTACCTACCTTTTCCATGAACTCACTTAGAACTCCTACTACTTGGGTAATGTCTATTCATGTACATACCATCGCATACATGAGACTTAATCCTACCACAATTACACAAGGAACATTCCTCATATCCTCACAATCCTCCATAAATTTAGTCTAGGACATTGTTTCATACATAGCTTGGTGCCAACTGGTAGGGGTGTACTTACCAATTTACTATCTTACATTCCAAACCTCTATAAAACAATTTCAAGCTACTTCCTCTTGTTTAGACATAGTTTCCTAGTTGTCCTATCCCTACATATCTCCATACTAAGTATGTATTTAGTAGCTCCTAAGTCTTTCATGTCAAACTTACTAGACAAATAAGTTTTAAGTCCTCAAATTAATGATATATTTTCACCAATGATAGACATCATCAACATATAAAATAATAATCAAAATGTGACCATTCACTTATTCAAAATACACACAATGATCAATATCGCTTCTTCTAAAACCCAATTCTAGTACATGTGTGTCAAACCTTTAGTTCCACATATGTGGGGTGTGCCTTAATCCATATAGTGACCCATTTAACTTGCAAACTAGTTCCTCTTTACCTTTCACCTTGAATCCTTTGAGTTGTTCCATTTATATTTCCCCCTCTAAGTCTCCATGCAACAATTTTGTCTTAGCATCCATTTACTCAATATATAAATCAAGTGTTGCAACAATAGATAACAACATCCTAATAGAACTTGTATACGCCTAAAAATGACACAATTTATCCTAAATAAATATTCTAAATATTTATTCCATTCTTCTATCAATTAAATAAATATTCTAAATTTATTTAATCGATTCACTATTCCATAATTAAATAAAATCTATTTATTTAATTAAAATTCTTCTAAATGTCCTACATCATTAAATAATCATAAATTATTTAATTAATCCAAATTCCTCTATCCTAAGTTCTAAATTCTAAAAATCCACATCACCTTTACACCTCACCTTTTCCACCTCACCTTGTCCACCTCATCGGGTTGCACATGTAATTAAATATATTTAATATTTAATTATTTTATTTTCCCTCACCCACATGGCCTATTTCTTCTCAAATCAGAGGTTAGTTAACTAATCAATCAAAAGTGTTAACTAACCTGTCAATTGAGTCAAATCCTCAATCAATTCAGTCAGTTCCACGATTTATTCTTCTAACTGATCAATCAAGTCTGTTAACAGACCAGTCAATGGAGTTAACTCTCCAATCAGTTTTGTCACATCCCCCCTTTCATGATGGAGCTGGGACATTTGTCACATTTCCACTAGTTGCACATTCCTCAACCATCCTCAGCCATCGATCTTCATATCTTCTCTCAACCGTTGATTCCCATTCTTCCGAGTCTATAAATGAAGCTTCATCCCTCCATTCTAATCATCTAGGCTTTTGACATCGTTACTCTGTAGAAATATCACCAGCGCGCCTTTGGCACCCTTTTGTCATCTACAAACTTGAGATCACATACTTGCATTGGAGCTCATCTTCATTGCATATCACCATAGCCATTCACCGTCGACTCCCTACAAACAGCTAAAAAGATTGCACTCTCTGAGGGCTCATCTCATCTGCAAAAGGACGATTTGTGATAGCCAAACAACAAAAGTTTCGAAACGGGAGAGGTTTGCACTGTGTTTGTTCATTGCTTCGTTTATTGAATCCTTCTTGTTTCTCTATTCTGTTGATGTTTGGGTCTTATCTAATTCATTTGATTGATCACCATTTTACCCTTACATTTTTGGCGCCCACCGTGGGGCCGTTTGCCCCTTTATTTTACCGTTTCTGAGCTTTTTTGAAGGCAGGTTCCGTACAGGTCATGCAGAGTCATGTACAGATTACTTCGGCACATCTGTTCATTTCCACGGTGCATATAAACACTGTTACGGCACTTTTGTTGTTTTTGCGCATCTATGTATTTTCGCTGCGCTTCTGTGCACTGTTACGGCGCTTTTATTATTTCTGCACATATGTGCTTTTGTGAGGACCACCTTTTTACTTCTGTTCTTGTGACTATTTACATTACTGTTATTGATACTTTTTATATGTGTGGGATAGTAGTCCCCGGATTTGTCAAACTATTAAACTTTATTTTGTTTACAAAAAAACTAATTGGGTGATGTTTGGATAAGTTTACATTTCAGAAAAGTTAATTAGGTGATGATGGAAAATTGTAATATGATTTTCATTTATGCTATTTAGAGCTATGTCATGATAATGCATGTTTTTAAGTTGCTTCGGCTATGATGATTATATGTGAAACTGATCTTGCAATTTAGTGTGCAGGAATTTACTAATCAAACCACAGATTTTGGAGATCATTCTGCACCTTGTTATTGTTATTCCCTGTTAAGCCGATCTGGTTCCACAAGGAACCAAGATCACCCTGTGTTTGATATGATGTCGTAATGTGGTCTTTCATAAGGTCGAATGGGTTGGTCTTCCCACTTGTAACACTGACTTATGATTTGTGTTGTAAAAAGTTTGAATTTGAATTTCTTTTCTTCTATTTCAATCTTGGAGGCCTTTTCTTGTGCTTTACCTTGACCATGGTTGTCCAGAATGGGTTAAAGTTGACCCTGGGTTATACCCGATGGGTCTAGGGCCCCATTTGGCATGGGTAACCCTTGGGTAACCTCCATCAAGCCATCTTAACTACCCCCTGAAGTTAAGTGGCGAAAATTGGAGGCATGGGGGGGACATGATGGGTTGTACCAACACCCAACCCATCCCTCTTCATTCCCCAAGGTAAGAGATGACTACAAACCCATCCATTATAGAGGGATTGACTTGAAGTCACCCTCACCATTAGTGAGATTCCCCATGTGCTGTGGGGTCATCCATGTTGAAGGAAGGGAGAAGAGGCATGGGTCACCTGTCTTTTCCTCCTTTAACTCCTTTTATTTCTCCCATGCGTAAGAGAAATGACATGAGGAGAGGGATAAGGAGTACTCTAGGGATGGGTGAGTGACATAAGCCAACACTCATCCCTTGGGACATAATAGTGGTTTTGGGAAGGGTGAGGAGGTGACAAGTGTCACCTCCCCATTCCTCTAAACTGGAGAGTTTTGGGTTATTTGAATTCAATTTTTGGAAGGGAAGGGAGTTAGTTGATTTTTTTGGAGAGTCTTATTTTCATTGCCAGAATAGGAAAGTTAGCTTGAGGTGAGGAAAGGAAGAGGGAGTTGGTGGCTAAGGTTGGAAGAGATCTCAGTGGAGCTCTACAACAGTTTCATTCTAGAAGGGCTTTGTAAGGTTGGTTTGGTTTTACCTTTCTTCGTATATCTGAATGTTGTATGAAAAGAAATTGTGTCAAAGGTGTTTATTTCTTTGTGTTTTAGATTTGTTTCTGTGGGATCTGTTGTCGGGTTGTTGATAGAGCTTCTCCCACTTGGGAGAAATGCTCATCAAGTTTGGGGTAGGGGAGGAGTGATCCTCCTCGGGTGCATACCTGTTTTCTTCTTTTGGGATGTTGAAAAGCATTGAGGGCTTGTATTTGTGACCGGTTCTTTGACTTGAGAGTCAAATACAGATTTCTTAAAAAAAAAATTTGTGATCAAACTTGGTTTGAGGCCAAGAGAGTTGTGTTGGTTATCATAACTGAAAGGGTGACACTCTGGAGTCGAGTGTGTCCACTCTCCTGCCCCTTATGAAGCTCACTATAGTTGATTTTTCGTGTTGTAATTTACCCACGGGTGTTTGTGTGCTTTGGGTTTGTTGTTGTTCCCTGTTGTGAAGTGGAATGCTTGAGATACCCAGGTGTGAGTATGGTCTCCCTAGCTCGGGGGTGACCCTCTTGCGGGTCTACGAAAGGGAGGAGAGCTATATGAGTGGTGTTTTCTTCTTTGTTTGTCTTTGATACGCAGGTTTCCTTTTGAAGCTTGTGGTTGGAATTGGAGGAGCACTGCATTTAGGGAGAAAGAACTTCATCCTTGCTATAAGAAGAGTTTGGTTATTGAGTACATCCTGTTAAGTTCATTATGGAAGGATTCTCTTCCTCTGGAGTTGTATAATTTATTGTTTGGAGAAAAAAGAGAAATTCTACCCTTCAGTGGTGTTTGTTAGTTATGAGTTTTGACAGTTATGTATACTTGGAGTATCTGTTGTTGAGTAGTGAAGTTGTATATTGATCTTGACAAAGGTGTTAAAGTTCAACTATAGTATTGTTGTTGTGTATGGTCTTTCAATTATATTATCAAGTTGTAAAAACCAAATTCATGATTATTCGAAAAAAATTAGTGAAAACGTTAGTTGTTTTTGTAAATCATCTGTAGATGTAACTTTGCTATTTTATTGAAATGGAAATTGAGATAAAAAGAATTTTTAGAAGGGTAAATTGTGGTTTATACCTTACTTCTTGCTTGAGAAGAAAATGACTGACTTGAAGTTAAATGAGATCGGGAAAGAAATAAATTTTAAATATCCTTGTATGTTGATTACTGATTATTGGTACGTTTTGGTGATGCATTGAAATTGCAATTCATTATAGATTTAATTCATTCATTTTAAATCAATCCATTTATTATAAAGTTCACACGTTATTTAACCTCCAAAATCATTTGTCTGTTACCGTTAACTAATACTGTAAAATTCTACTAAACTAAATAGGTGAAATGGTGATTAAAAGGTGAAGTTGAGTATATATATATATATATATATATATATTGTTTTACTAAATTTGAAAATTGTTTATATAAAAATAAAATTTAATTACTTTTTTTGTATTTAATTAAAATGGTATATACACATTTGAATGGGAAAACACATATATCAGGAAATGGAATAATTGTAGACTCTGTGTTTTTTAAAAAAAAATACAGAGAGGACAAAAAAAACATATACAAGGGCGGTGGGGTTTGAACCCCACCGCTGGCCTTTAACAAAGGAGGGTGTGGGGAGGGGGCGGAGCCCCCACCCACACCCCACTACGTGGGATGTGGGTGGGGGCTCCGCCCCCTCCCCACACCCCCGCTGCCAACGTTACCACCGCGCGGCCCATGAAACCCTGTGGCCAAGCCACCACCCCGCCACGAAGCACCCTCCACCGCAGCCAGCACACAGCTGCGAAACGCCTGCGCCCTCGTGCCTTCGCCACTGTCTCTGCGGCTGCCGCGCCGCCGAAACCACGACCCCACCACAGCTCTATGCGCGGACCTCCGCCGCGAATACCACCACCCCACCGCGCCTCACACTCTACGCGGCTCTCCCACCTCTGTCACCCCTCTCTCAGGTCGACCCTCCTCCATGGCCGCCGCCATGACTTCAACCTGTCATACAAAACACAAGAGAATTTCTCAGTTAGGATTCCAAATGTTTAACAATTCAAACAAATAAACTATGTTATAATATCTTTGGTTAGTTTTTATAAAGAGGGGAGCCTCTTATATAATAGACAATGGATTATATATATATATATATATATATATCTATTTTATTAAAAATAGAGAATTTCAATTGTAATAATAGCATTTATATATATATATATATATATATATATATATATAAATCTATTTTATTAAAAATAAAGAAATACAATTGTAATAATAGCATTAGTATTAGATAATAGTAATAATAACAACAGTAATTATAACGATAAGAGAAATATACTTGTATATATATTTATATATATATATATATATATATATATTTATATATATATATATATATATATTTATATATATATATATATAAATATATCGATACATACATATATTATTTAATTGATAAGTTTATCAAGAGGCCATTTGTATTCTCGTTACAACGACAAGAGAAAATAAAATTTTAACTTAAAGAGAGCATAAAGAAATATACTTTAATAGTCCTAGAAGAGTTTCTTGGAAGTTTAACTATCAACGAAATCTAATAACCAGGAAAATGAAGAGAAAAATTACGTGTCACCTTGTTTAAAAAGGTCACTGGAAATAAACTTCAGAAGCCATCATAGACATTCCATGTGAGGCCATTTTAATCTCAACTGTAGTTAGTAAACATCAAGAGAAGAAAGCCTGCAAGAGAGTAAGAAGAAGAAAAACTAACATTGGAAAACACAGAAGAAAATGCGCGACATTTCCCTCATGGGATAAGAGAACTAAAGTTGATGGATCTTTCCGCTAAATTTGCTTAGGAACAAATTTAATTAATACAAACATAACGATGAATCCTAGATCGGAGAAAAATAGGAGACCGAGTCCAGCGAAGTAGTAAACCAGCCTGTGTGATCTGAAAATCTGGAAGTTAGGAACAATGTTAAATAGATACAGTGATAACTCTGATTGAAGTAGAATATGAAGAAAGGACAGGATAAACATAAAGAAAACAAAGAGACCCAAAAAGAGAGAGACCGAAATATAAACAAACAAAAACTTCAGAGAAATAGTTAAGGTGAGCGCGATAAAAATACAATCAAAATCAAGATCCAGAGAAACGGAAGAGAGGGCAAACGAACTGTCTTGTTGAGAATGCTAAGCTCGAAGTAGGAGTATATTTCAGGAAATGGGAAAGAAGGCAAATAAATGTGCTTTGCTAAAAAATATCCCCATAGGGAGATCATGAGTTAGTTTAGTAGGAACAAGGCGTCGTGGGAAGTTGTTAATCTATCAGGGAACCCCGTAAGTGGTGTAGTGTTGAGTAAATTCCCACTTACGCCATAAGGCGTTATGCTGTCGAAATCTGCCAAGAAATAGGGTTAGGGACCTCGAAAATATAAACCTTATAGCGACGTTAATTGTATCAAGGAGACCCCCCCTGGTTGGACTGCTTGCGTCTGGTTGCACGCAATTGTACTTGTACCCTGCCGACAACTATAGTATTTTCGCCTTGAGCGTTCACCACCGAGCATGCTTATGCATGCGAGGGGGTTTCTAGGGTTGCGTGAGAATTTTGTTAGTTCATGTCATAACCACATGCCAGATGTGGCTATGACACGTGTGACGCGTGTTGTGACCACATGGAAAATGTGGGCATGACATTTGGTATTAGAGCCAGGTTTAAACACTGGGCGTATTTGGGCACGTTATTATTCCGCAACTTTGATTAATTAGTCTCTACCTTGTTTTTGTAGGATGCCTCCCCAACGTGTTCGACGAGCGCGATCACGCCACACAGCGTCTGTCGAGGTGCACAGCGATTCCTCAACTGAGGGACTGACACCCGTAGTTACAGCAGCACCACCTGCACAACCTATACCACAAGCACCATTGGTACCACAGGCACCACCAGTATTGGATATAGGACCACAGATCTTACAGGTACTACAGGCTATGTTAGAGAGGTTACCGCTAGTGATTCCTGAGCCACGTGTCGAGCCTCGTGTTGATCCGCGAGAGGAGCCACATAGGGAGCCACGTGCTGAGTCACGTATTGAGCCACTTAAGGAGCCCTGCGTTGATCCACTAGAGGTGCCACGTGTGGAGCCTTTCATGGAGATCCCTGACACAACAATAGAGGAGGTAGGGTCAGCCTCCCGTGCACGGAGCAGGAGTCCTCTGAGACCTTTGAGACAAGATGAGATCCAGAGGGCAGAACAGGGACATCATGGATTGTATGTGGATGGTGTGGAAGAGCCAGTTGTAGGACTTAGAGACAGAGGGGACCCCATCAGAGACCTACTTAGGCTCAACCCACCCACTTTCGCAGGTGCTATAGAGGGAGCGGTGGCCGAGGCCTGGCTGATTAGTTTAGACAGGTGTTTCGCGTTGCGACCATATGGAAGCAACACGAAGGCACGAGTGGCAGTCCATCTTCTGAGGGATGCCGCAGCTACATGGTGGCGCACTGAGGAGTGCAAGCGCCAACTTTTCGTGGATACACTCACTTGGGATATCTTTATAGAGCACTTTAATGCGCGATATTTATTAGAACACTACAGACAACGCAGGATCGACGAGTTCCATGATTTACAGCAGAGGGGACTCACTGTTACTCAATATGAGAGCCGATTCATTAAGCTTTCTCGTTACGCAGAATACCTCCACGACGAGAAAATCTTAATACACAAATTTATCAGAGGGCTGAATCACGGGATAGCAGGACCAGTTCATATGGCAGATCCCCAGACCATGAGCGAGGCGGTTGAAAAAGCCCTTATATCAGAGGAAATTCAGGGACGAGGGCAAAATTCACACCCACCGTTTCAGGATCGTAATCCCCAACAATAGCAGAACTTTCGAAGGCCTCAAAACACAACACAGAGAGGAGGATATAACTCTTCATCATTACCTCCTAGGCCTCCACAGCAGCAGCAACATTAGCAAAAATCTAAATTCCAACAGAGGGGTCAGGGAGGACAGAACCATGGTTGGCAGTAGCAGGGTTCACGCAGAGATCAGAGACAGCAGGGTTCATCGGCAGGACCTGCGAGGTCCCAGCAGTCTTACAGAGGCTCACAGGGTTCCACGGGACGGACTGGGCAACAACAGTCGGGCAGAACACAATCAGGGTAGTTACAAGCTAGAGGACCGTGTTATGTGTGTGGTGGGGCAGGGCATTTGGCTAGAGAGTGCCCACAGGGATTTACAGCAGGGGGTAGCCCCGATCAGGAGGATCTGAGCAGACCGTAGGTGACATGGGCAGATCTCACCACATGTTTGCAGTGGTTGATAACCGCCAGGCCGATTTCTAGGCCTCAGTCATTGAGGCAGCAGGTACGATTGGAGACTTCCCCATCTCTATCCTTTTTGACTCGAGAGCTACTGACTCCTTTTTGTCTACATCGTTAGTGGAGCATTGCAGGCTGGTGGCTTCTAGGAAAGACATTAGGTGGGAAGCTGAGTTGGCCTCAGGGGCCAGGATGTCAGTAGATACATTGGTTAAAGACTGCGAGATCACATTAGGATCCTTCACTACATCATGTGACCTTAGGGTTATGCCCTTAGGATCCTACGGTGTAGTACTGGGTATGGATTGGCTTGCGGCACATAGAGCCAAGCTAGATTGTCGTCAGAGGACAATTAGCTGTTTAGATGATCATGGTTCGCCAGTTGAGATAGTGGGCATTCAGAAGCCCACGGCTGTTCGTATGATATCCGCTCAGCAACTTAAGCACTGTATGCAGAAAGGATGCCAGTTGTTTGCAATTACGGTCAGTGATAGAGCAGAGGATGAACCTGAGGCTACCTTAGATGATCATCCTGTCCTTAGAGAGTTTGCCGATGTATTTCTGCCAGAATTACCAGGTATGCCACCACGCAGAGAAGTGGACTTGCACATCGACTTAGTG
Source organism: Cunninghamia lanceolata (assembly GCA_027924645.1). Classification (NCBI taxonomy): domain Eukaryota; kingdom Viridiplantae; phylum Streptophyta; class Pinopsida; order Cupressales; family Cupressaceae; genus Cunninghamia; species Cunninghamia lanceolata. The sequence continues at coordinate 14,538,195 of BSBN01000382.1, read as the reverse complement.
CCGGGTGCAGAACCGATATCCCGAGCACCCTATAGGATGACTACACATTAACTCACTGAACTTAAGCTGCAGTTAGAAGAATTACTTGAGAAGGGGCACATCTGACCTAGCGTTTCACCATGGGGCGCACCGGTTATCTTCGTGAAGAAGAAGGATGGGTCTCTTCGATTATGCATGGACTACAGGCAGTTGAACAAGGTGACAGTGAAGAACCGTTATCCTCTGCCTAGGATTGACAACCTTTTTGATCAGATGCAGGGAGCCAGAGTGTTCTCAAAAATTGATCTAAAATCTGGGTATCACCAATTGCGCATCACAGAGGTAGATATTCATAAGACTACTTTTCGAACCAGATATGGCCATTATAAATTCACAGTGGTACCCTTCGGGTTGACGAACGCCCCTGCAGTGTTCATGAATCTCATGAACGGGGTGTTCCGTACTTACCTAGATCGGTTCGTAATCATATTTCTAGATGATATTTTAATTTATTCGCGGACCAAGGAAGAGCATGTGGAGCACTTGCGTCAAGTTTTGCAGCGCTTACGAGAGGAGCAGCTTTTTAGCAACTTGGCGAAGTGTGCTTTCTTCAGGACAGAGGTGCAGTATTTGGGACACATTTTATCAGGCGATGGCATCTCTGTAGATCCATCTAAAATCAGAGCAATTCAGGAGTGGCCGGCACCCACCAATGTGACAGAGGTCAGAAGCTTTATGGGGTTAGCTGGGTATTATTGTCGGTTTGTCGAGGGCTTTTCCAGGATAGCACATCCCATCACTTCCCTTTAGCGAAAGGGGAAAGGTTTCATATGGACCAAACAGTGTGAAAAGGCCTTTGGAGTCCTCAAGGAGCGTCTTACCAGTGCTCCTATTTTAGCAGTTCTAGATCCTACAGAAGAGTTTGTTGTTTGCACAGATGCATCATTAGAGGGTTTGGGAGCCATGCTTATGCAGGGTGGTCGAGTGATCGCATACGAATTACGGAAACTAAAGACACATGAGTTAAACTACCCTACTCACGACTTAGAGCTCGCAACAGTTATTCATGCTTTGGTCTGCTGGAGACACTTTCTCTTAGGTCAATGCTTTGAACTCCATTTGGATCATCATAGTTTGCAGTATATCTTTACACAGCCAAACTTGAATGCCCGCCAATGGTGTTGGATGAAATTTCTATGCGAATACGACTTTGATGTCCACTACATCAAAGGGAAGGAGAACGTGGTCGCTAATGCTTTGAGTCGAAGGCGCCACGAGATCCTGACCCTAACCTTGAGGGTGGACTTGAGAGATCGCATCTTACAGCATCTACCAGAGGACGAATGGTTTCTTGAGGTGCAGCAGGAAATTCTAAATCAGAGGGCCCTTGAGGGCAAATTCGTAGGATATACCCTTGAGTGTGATGGCTTGCTTAGACATCAGCAACGCATCTATGTACCGAATGCGGGTAATCTTCGTACAGTAATCCTATCAGAGGCTCATAGAGCACCTTACGCAACACATCCAGGAGTGAAGAAGATGCATGCTGATTTACGACAACTTTATCATTGGGTTGGAATGAGGCGAGACATTGCAGAATATGTTGCTCGTTGCCTAGAATGTCAGAGGGTCAAGCCGAACATCAGCATCCAGCTGGACTGTTGTACCCTCACGAAATACCTGAATGGAAATGGGACACCATTTCTATGGATTTCATCGTTGGTTTACCTATGTCATCATGTCACCATGATGCTATTATGGTGACAGTTGACAAGCTAACCAAAGTGGCGCATTTTTCACCAATTTACACAACGTACAATGCACCATCGGTGGCAAAGGTGTTTCTTGATCAAATTGTTAGACTTCATGGGGTACCTCGCCGCATTATATCCGATAGAGACTCCGTATTTACTTCATCATTCTGGAGAGCCTTACATCAGGCATTGGGCACATAGCTCAACTTCAGTTCAGCCTATCATCCGAAAACCGATGGACAAACTGAGAGAGTTAACCAGGTGTTAGAAGACATGCTTCGCATGTATGTTATGGACCATCAGTCTAGATGGGAGGAGTATCTATATCTAGTTGAGTTCACCTACAATAATGGGCATCACAGCTCGTTGGGTATGCCTCCTTTCCAAGCTTTATATGGCAGACCATGCAGAACACCTCTGAGTTGGGATCGGATAGAGGACAGAACGGTCATCGGTCCAGAGATAGTTCAGAATATGGAACAGCAAGTCAAACAGATTAGACAGAGACTTCAGGAAGCACAGGACAGGCAGAAGAAGTATGCCGATGCTAAGAGGACAGACCGAAGCTTCGCTGTGGGTGATAGAGTATTTTTGAGAGTGCGACCGCACAAGAGTCCAATCCATTACGGGAAGGGCTCTAAGCTCGCACCTCGATTTGTAGGACCTTTTGAGATCTTGGAGTGGATAGGACCAGTAGCCTATCGCCTAGCCTTGCCACCTAGCCTGTCATGTATCCACGATGTATTTCATACTTCAGTTTTACGTCAATATATTTCTGACTTATCTCACGTGTTGGATTGGAGTGCTCTTCAGGTAGAGGCAGACAGACAGCTGGCTCTAGAGCCAATTCGCATATTGGCTCATCGGACGCTGGCCCTTTGAGGTCGAGAGATGGACCAGGTTAGGGTCCAGTGGGACCTATACGACGAAGTCACAGCGAATTGGGAAGATGCAGAGAGACTGAAGACCCTTTATCCTCACCTTTTTGACGACTTCCAGGAGGAAGTACAGTCTTAGGGGGAGAGGATGTGAGGACCACATTTTTACTTCTGTTCTTGTGACTATTTACATTACTGTTATTGATACTTTTTATATGTGTGGGATAGTAGTCCCCGGATTTGTCAAACTATTAAACTTTATTTTGTTTACGGAAAAACTAATTGGGTGATGTTTGGATAAGTTTACATTTCAGAAAAGTTAATTAGGTGATGATGGAAAATTGTAATATGATTTTCATTTATGCTATTTAGAGCTATGTCATGATAATGCATGTTTTTAAGTTGCTTCGGCTATGATGATTATATGTGAAACTGATCTTGCAATTTAGTGTGCAGGAATTTACTAATCAAACCACAGATTTCGGAGATCATTCCGCACCTTGTTATTATTATTCCCTGTTAAGCCGATCTGGTTCCACAAGGAACCAAGATCACCCTGTGTTTGATATGATGTCGTAATGTGGTCTTTCATAAGGTCGAATGGGTTGGTCTACCCACTTGTAACACTGACTTATGATTTGTGTTGTAAAAAGTTTGAATTTGAATTTCTTTTCTTCTATTTCAATCTTGGAGGCCTTTTCTTGTGCTTTACCTTGACCATGGTTGTCCAGAATGGGTTAAAGTTGACCCTGGGTTATACCCGATGGGTCCAGGGCCCCATTTGGCATGGGTAACTTTGGGTAACCTCCATCAAGCCATCTTAACTACCCCCTGAAGTTAAGTGGCGAAAATTGGAGGCATGGGGGGGACATGATGGGTTGTACCAACACCCAACCCATCCCTCTTCATTCCCCAAGGTAAGAGATGACTACAAACCCATCCATTATAGAGGGATTGACTTGAAGTCACCCTCACCATTAGTGAGATTCCCCATGTGCTGTGGGGTCATCCATGTTGAAGGAAGGGAGAAGAGGCATGGGTCACCTGTCTTTTCCTCCTTTAACTCCTTTTATTTCTCCCATGCGTAAGAGAAATGACATGAGGAGAGGGATAAGGAGTACTCTAGGGATGGGTGAGTGACATAAGCCAACACTCATCCCTTGGGACATAATAGTGGTTTTGGGAAGGGTGAGGAGGTGACAAGTGTCACCTCCCCATTCCTCTAAACTGGAGAGTTTTGGGTTATTTGAATTCAATTTTTGGAAGGGAAGGGAGTTAGTTGATTTTTTTGGAGAGTCTTATTTTCATTGCCAGAATAGGAAAGTTAGCTTGAGGTGAGGAAAGGAAGAGGGAGTTGGTGGCTAAGGTTGGAAGAGATCTCAGTGGAGCTCTACAACAGTTTCATTCCAAAAGGGCTTTGTAAGGTTGGTTTGGTTTTACCTTTCTTCGTATATCTGAATGTTGTATTGAAATGGAAATTGAGATAAAAAGAATTTTTAGAAGGGTAAATTGTGGTTTATACCTTACTTCTTGCTTGAGAAGAAAATGACTGACTTGAAGTTAAATGAGATCGGGAAAGAAATAAATTTTAAATATCCTTGTATGTTGATTACTGATTATTGTTACGTTTTGGTGATGCATTGAAATTGCAATTCATTATAGATTTAATTCATTCATTTTAAATCAATCCATTTATTATAAAGTTCACACGTTATTTAACCTCCAAAATCATTTGTCTGTTACCGTTAACTAATAGTGTAAAATTCTACTAAACTGAATAGGTGAAATGGTGATTAAAAGGTGAAGTTGAGTATATATATATATATATATATTGTTTTACTAAATTTGAAAATTGTTTATATAAAAATGAAATTTAATTACTTTGTTTGTATTTAATTAAAATGGTATATACACATTTGAATGGGAAAACACATATATCAGGAAATGGAATAATTGTAGACTCTGTGTTTTTTTTTAAAAAATACAGAGAGGACAAAAAAAATATATACAAGGGCGGTGGGGTTTGAACCCCACCGCCGGCCTTTAACAAAGGAGGGTGTGGGGAGGGGGCGGAGCCCCCACCCACATCCCACGTAGTGGGATGTGGGTGGGGGCTCCGCCCCCTCCCCACACCCGCGCGGCCCATGAAACCCTGTGGCCAAGCCACCACCCCGCCACAAAGCACCCTCCACCGCGGCTAGCACACAGCCTCGAAACACCCGCGCCCTCGTGCCTTCACCGCTGTCTCTGCGGCTGCCGCGCCGCTGAAACCACGACCCCACCACAGCTCTATGCACGGACCTCCACCGCGAATACCACCACCCCACCGCACCTCACACTCTGCGCGGCTCTCCCACCTCTGTCACCCCTCTCTCAGGTCGACCCTCCTCCATGGCCGCCGCCATGACTTCAACCTGTCATACAAAACACAAGAGAATTTCTCAGTTAGGATTCCAAATGTTTAACAATTCAAACAAATAAACTATGTTATAATATCTTTGGTTAGTTTTTATAAAGAGGGGAGCCTCTTATATAATAGAAAATGGATTATATATATATATATATATATTTTTTATTAAAAATAGAGAATTTCAATTGTAATAATAGTATTTATATATATATATATATATATCTATTTTATTAAAAATAAAGAAATACAATTGTAATAATAGCATTAGTATTAGATAATAGTAATAATAACAACAGTAATTATAACGATAAGAGAAATATACTTGTATATATATTTATTTATTTATATATATATCTTATATATTTATATATATATATATACATACATATATTATTTAATTGATAAGTTTATCAAGAGGCCATTTGTATTCTCGTTACAACGACAAGAGAAAATAAAATTTTAACTTAAAGAGAGCATAAAGAAATATACTTTAATAGTCCTAGAAGAGTTTCTTGGAAGTTTAACTATCAACGAAATTTAATAACCAGGAAATTGAAGAGAAAAATTACGTGTCACCTTGTTTAAAAAGGTCACTGGAAATAAACTTCAGAAGCCATCACAGACATTCCATGTGAGGCCATTTTAATCTCAACTGTAGTTAGTAAACGTCAAGAGAAGAAAGCCTACAAGAGAGTAAGAAGAAGAAAAACTAACATTGGAAAACACAGAAGAGAAAATGCGCTGCATTTCCCTCATGGGATAAGAGAACTAAAGTTGATGGATCTTTCCGCTAAATTTGCTTAGGAACAAATTTAATTAATACAAACATAACGATGAATCCTAGATCGGAGAAAAACAGGAGACCGAGTCCAGCGAAGTAGTAAACCAGCCTGTGTGATCTGAAAATCTGGAAGTTAGGAACAATGTTAAATAGATACAGTGATAACTCTGATTGAAGTAGAATATGAAGAAAGGACAGGATAAACATAAAGAAAACAAAGAGACCCAAAAAGAGAGAGACCGAAATATAAACAAACGAAAACTTCAGAGAAATAGTTAAGGTGAGCGTGATAAAAATACAATCAAAATTAAGATCCAGAGAAATGGAAGAGAGGGCAAATGAACTGTCTTGTTGAGAATGTTAAGCTCGAAGTAGGAGTATATTTCAGGAAATGGGAAAGAAGGCAGATAAATGTGCTTTGCTAAAAAATATCCCCATAGGGAGATCATGAGTTAGTTTAGTAGGAACAAGGCGTCGTGGGAAGTTGTTAATCTATCAGGGAACCCCGTAAGTGGTGTAGTGTTGAGTAAATTCCCACTTACGCCGTAAGGTGTTATGCTGTCGAAATATGCCGAGAAATAGGGTTAGGGACCTCAAAAATATAAACCTTGTAGCGACATTAACTATATCAAGGAGACCCCCCCTGGTTGAACTGCTTGCGTCTGGTTGCACGCAATTGTACTTGTACCCCACCGACAACTATAGTATTTTTACCTTGAGCGTTCACCACCGAGCATGCTTATGCATGTGAGGGGGTTTCTAGGGTTGCGTGAGAATTTTGTTAGTTCGTATCATAACCACATGCCAGATGTGGCTATGACACGTGTGACGCGTGTTGTGACCACATGGAAAATGTGGGCATGACAGCTTTTCTGCTGCGTTTTTGAAGACTGTTACTGCGCATACATTAATACTGCGCATTCATTCCCTTTAACGGCGCATGCGTTCAATATTGCGGTGCATTTATTAATGTTGCGCTTCTGTTGATTATTTCTGTGCATCTGATCACTGAAGCTACACATTTGTAACAGGCTGAGGTTTTAGTACTTTTCTAGGGGAAGTTGCTAACGCTAACCTTTCCGCAGGTGTTTGCTGGAGCGTTTTTGCAGGATAGGTGCAGGTTTAGTTCCATGTAGTTGCATCTAATTAGTTCACATTTCATTTTCAAAGGGAAAGTAAAAATTAATGTTCATTCAAATCTTCATCTAGTTCTAATTAGGGAGGAAGTAACTGGATTTATTTCTTGCTTGCATTGCAAACACCTTCCAAGTTATTGCTTTCTAAAGATTAAAATTGAACTCATCAATGATCTTGAAGTTAAAATGAACCATTGCTATATCGTGAGACCTGAATTTCAAAGTTAACAATCTCGTGCTACGTGGTTTAAAAATTGAACTCACTACTGCTTTCTGAAGTTAAAATGAACCATTGCTATATCGTGAGACCTGAATTTCAAAGTTAACAATCTCGTGCTACGCGATTTAAAAATTGAACTCACCACTGCTTTCTGGGATTTAAAACTGAACCACTGCTATATTACTGAATCACTTCAAAGTTCTGTTTGAGTAGATTAGCCCATTTAGTTTTTGACTTTTAACTAGGGTGGATTAATCAGTGTATTCTGTGCTTGCGAATGACAATAGGCTTATGCTTTCCCCTCTTCTGGGTGATCAGAGTGCCAGACTTGTCATTCTATCTATTTAACCTTTAGGAGGGGCCTGCCCTTGGATGCACGCTTGTCCAAGTGGGAACGACCCTGAGTGGTAACAGGCTAATGCCAAGCCCTACCAAGCCACTTAAAATAAATTGTGCTTGAGGTGAAAACTTCCTGCAACAAGTGCTGTTATGTTACACCGACGGCCAACCTCCCCCAAAACCCTCTCAGGCGCAACCCTGTGAGGCTGGGAGACTCCATAACGGAGAGTAGCGCCGCCGCACGTGTAACCACTTGAACGGTTGCCCAAATTAAATACCTCTTGTTTTAGTGGCCCAAATCCCTTATAATCCATTTCTCGCCTAGGATTTTGTGCTTGCTTTTGTCCAAAATAGAGTCGAAAAAAATTGCAAAAACAATGAAAAACTACAAAATATTCTTTGTGCTTGCTGTGTTTTCTTGCTATTAAATTCATAATATCAGATCAGGAAGACCTTTTCTAGCCAAAAAATACCAAAAATAGGAGAAAAACTAAAAATTTTGCAAAAATTTTAGAGCTGCGCATTTACACATTTCTGTTGCGCATATACAGAGACTTGCTGCGCTTTTGTAGCGGCTTACTGCGCATGTACCTTTTTGCTGCGCATATATGCATTGTTGTTGCACATATATAATTCACTAGACCGGCGCATTTACTGCGACTTACGGCGCATTTGTCCATTTCTGCTGCGCATCTGTTTCTGCGCATATGCGACAGTGAGCACTTGCCCTATTTTTGAGGAGAGATTTTCACCGGATCAGAGCACCCATTTCAGCCTAGTTTCACTTTTCGAGATCAGAGTCAACCTTGCAGTCAATCTCCATCCGTTTCACCCAACTCTTTCTCTTTCGTCCATTGTCTCTCCCGCTTTCTATCCAAATCACTCTTGTCCCAAAGTCAGCCTATCCCATATCGATTCGGCATAAGTCCTTTTTCGTTTCATTAGTGAATTCACGTAAGCCTAGTAGGTCACAGTACCTTTGCTAGTAGTCTTGTTGAACGACTAAGCCCTACACAGTAAGACTAGTATCGACTACCCTTGCTAGTGGCTAGAGTCTTGTGTCAACCATCTTACTTGAAGTCATTGAGCGAGAGAATCCTTTGTCCAAGTCTTATCCTAGGTATCCCATTCATAATAGTCTCGGTCGGCACCTCGCCAAAATTTCTAATCCTGGTCCACTTCATCCCACCCCACCTTGCATGGTTCTTACTCGATCCCAGTACAACAAGCAAATCGAAATGGCCGACTCATCTGATCACCTTCTCCCACCACGTGATGGTGAAGAAGAGATTTCTCATGAAGAATTAGTGGCGCACATGCAAGATAGAAAATTCCAACGCGTCATAGAGAAGATGATCCTTGAAGAGCCCCATAAGTATTTCCATCATCTTGCTAGTCTCGGAATCAAACTCCCCGCAGACTTTGACATTAGCTCCATCATGGAAAATGCAGACAATGATCATGAGAGGGGCACAAATGACACGGTCCCACATGCGCATGAGAGAAGCACAAATGACATGGTCCCCCATACAAATGAAAGAGGAAAGCAACCCGTAGATCCAACTACTCCTATGGCAGACGTGAGACAACAAATCGAAAGTCTAAAGCTCGAGATATCCAACCTTAAGACTGGTACAAGTTCTAAGAACTACTCTTTGGAAGATATAGCACCGTACCCCTTTGACAGAAATTTGATCATGAAACCATTCCCCTATCAGTTCAGAGTTCTGAAATTTGACAAATATAAAGGGAAGGGGGACCCTAGAGATCATATCAGGGAATTCACTGCAGCATGTTTAGAAGTAGCTCACAACGAGACCTACTTAATGAGACTATTCCTGCAATCTTTAGGTGGTCAAGCTATGGAGTGGTTCTCGCGTCTCCCACCAGGAATCAAAACTTTTGATGAACTTGTCAATAAATTTATAACGCACTTCTCTTACAACATAGAACACGAGGTATCTATGCTAGATCTATGCAACACCAAGCAGAAGAATGGTGAGTCATTCACCGCCTTCCTACAATGATGGAGACAGCTAGCTAGTAAGTGTTCTTACGATATGCCTAATAAGCAGCTATTGGAAATGTTTGTCCACAACCTAAACACTGATCTTAGCTATCAGATTCAAATACAATGCCCTACCTCGTTCGCCAAAGTCATTGAAATGGGCCTCTTCATTGAAAAAGCTATGATCACTAAAGGAACTCTCAAGCTCTACAAGGACACACCTCCTTCCAATTACACAACAGATAAATCAAAGTTTTGGACCAAGAACAAGAATGTGGTCAACGATGGAGTAGTGGACGCTAAGGCGGCAGCCCCTAAGCAACAACCCATATTCACTCTTAAGGGAGAAGCAAATACCGGTGCACTCAACAAGCCACCCCCTCGGGAACCTAGACCTTGGTTCAATTCAAATCCAAGGAGAAAATTCACGCTGTTGGGGGAATCTCAAGAGTCTACCCTCAAGAAGTTGTTGGCTAACAATGAAATTTCTCTACCACCAACAAGTGACTATGAGCCTATCGTCAAACCTTCCTATTGGAAGGACACAGACTATTATGAGTATCATCGAGGAAGGAGGCACACGACTAACAATTGCATCTGCCTCAAGAATGTCATACAGGATATACTGGATCAGAATCAGGGAGGGACACAACAGCTTACCTCCAATGAATCTCATGTGGCCTACCGGGACCCTCTTCTGAACCACAACCGGCCGTATAACAACAATCGCAACAATGGCCACAACAGCAACAATGGTCACAACGGCAACAACTCCAATGGCAATAACAATAATGACAACAATCACAACAGGCCAAACCAGAACAGCGGGTTGAGTAATGCTAACTATGCAAGCGTTCCATTCGAATACACCATTAACTGCATCTCTGAGCATATTCCGCAAGTCAATGTCATCTCCCCCAACCAACAACCAGGACCTAACAGAACTGGTTGTAGTATAATTACCCGCAGTGGTAAAGTCACGATCAATACCACCCCTCCAAGGTCATCACCATCTCCGTCCAACTCCCGCCCATACAATGTCATTGACCAATTGCAAAAAACTCTGGCTCACATTTCTATATTGGAACTCTTGCGTCTATCTCCTTCTCATAAGGAGATTCTTGAGAAAGCCTTAGTGGAAACTACTGTCCCCACTAATCTAGCCCAAGAAAAGTTTCAGAACATGGTAGGCAATCTGACATCCTCCACTTCCATCTCGTTTACGGAGCAAAATGACCTTTCCATATCTCAACCCCACAACACCCCTCTACACATTGTCGCATTCGTGCACAAGCACCGCATCAAGAGGGTTCTCATTGATGGGGGCGCCAGTCTAAATATTTGCACGTTGAAGCTAGTCCTTGCACTGGGGTTCTCCGAACAGGCAGTTGATCCAAGACAGAAAATTACTAGCAAAGCCTATGATGAGGAGGAAAGAACCACAAAGGGCACGGTTGTCCTACCCATTCAAGTGGGACCGGCAATCAAAGATGTGGTGTGCTAAGTCCTTGATTGGGAGCTTGCTTACAATATTCTATTAGGGAGACCATGGATCCACGCCATGAAGGTTGTCCCCTCCACCTATCATCAATGTATTAAGTTCCCGCACGATGGCAAGCAGGTCACCATACAAGGCGACCCTGACCCCTACCAACACTGCAATTCTTTCCAAGCAAAATCTGAATGTGTCATTCCCAACAACAGAGCCTACATTTCCCCTACTCCGCAACAAGACCATACCGCTGAAGCTTCCTCCTCGAGGCCCAAACCGCTGAAACTTACCATAAAAGAAAATGGCGTGGGGGAGTACTCCATTGAGCACAGCCTCAACCTTGCCACCATGCCTTTGTCTCCTCGCTCCTTTGGCAAACCCAAGCATCAACCTAGGCATTTTCCAAAGCCATCTACTCCTCCTATAACTCCCGTAAATCCCTTTGTAAAATGGGGGACCTTATCTGATGAGACAGAGGAGCGAGATCTCCTGCAATGGCTTTATGCCGAAGAAGAAAACACACCCCAAGAGCTGCCTAGACTCCCTACAGAACTCTATGGACGGGGTGAAACCATTTTGCACAGGATGGGGTACGAAGGACAAGGCCCCATAGGCCTCAGAAAAGAAGGAATCGTTGAACCTATCCAACCTTCTTCATCCTCTTCGGCTAGAAACACAACTGGCCTAGGGTACAAAGGTAAAGGTAAAGCCAAAGAAAATGCCTGCCTAGTGGAGACAATTCAAACACTCCAATTGGATAGTGACACAGATTCAGATGAGTCAAATGAGTATGAGTGGGATGAGCTAACAGAACACTCCTATGAGGACAAAGAGATTGACACCATCCAAACTCTTAACCCCTACCATGAGGGACAAACACAACGGGACAGACCACTGGAGTCTGATTCGCCCCTCCCTGAGGTTATGGCTCTCGAGGAAAGTTTCGATTCCATTGCGATAAACAACTTGGAAGAAAGTACCACCCAGAACACTACCCCTGCCAGTGCCCATGACATTTCCATTCACACCATTAATGAATCAGATCTCTCATCTGACTCCCTTCCCCTCTTACACCCTAAGCTTATTGACTGGGATCTGCAAGGAAACCCTCAATTAGATATGTTGCAGAATGATGATGCTTACATTGACTATATGGAACTTAGGGATCACTTACCAAATGGAGATCATAAAGCTGGTTTTGCTATCGAACTCAATACCGTGGCTTACTTTGGGGAGGGTGCCAAGCCTTCTAGTCGTAAAAATATCAAAATCAAAAATGGATCTGACAGTGAAAACCGCCGTGCGGCAGTGTCAGATCATAAAACAGTAAAAAGAAAGGACGTATCCGAAGGTGAAAACCCAACTATGGCACCTGACGATGGAATGCTTGACACCCTCCCTAGTGATATGTACCAGGAACGGTCACAGATTGTGGTGGAGCCAACAGAGCCAGTGAATATTGGAACCGAAGAACAGCCCAAGATTATCCACTTTGCAAAATCTCTCACACCACCTGAGAAAACCAAGTTTGTACCATTCTTTAAGAAGAAGAGAGGCAGCTTTGCTTGGTCATATGCTGACATGCCAGGTTTAGACCCGAACCTGATTCTGCATCATTTGCCATTGGATCTAGGGGTGAAGCCCGTAAAGCAGAAACTAAGAAAGATGCATCCCCATATAGCCCTTTTGGTCAAGGAAGAACTCAAGAAATTGCTAGATGTGGGGTTCATCAAAGCCATAGATTACCCCGAATGGATATCAAACATTGTGCCAGTGTCTAAACCAGATGGCAGGGTTCGACTATGCAATGATTTTCGAGGCTTAAACAAAGCATGCCGCAAGGATGACTTTCCATTGCCTAACAGCGATATCATAGTCGACCCCACGGCAGGACATACAATGCTGTCACTCATGGATGGATTCTCAGGGTATAACCAGATCAAAATAGCACCAGAGGATCAGCACAAAACATCTTTCACTTGCCCATGGGGTACCTTTTGCTGGAATGTCATGCCCTTTGGGCTGAAAAATGCAGGTGCTACGTATCAGCGGGCCATGACAACTATATTCCATGACATGATGCATGTGACCATGGAGGATTATGTTGACGATATCTTAGCAAAATCTCTCACAAGGGACTCACCCCTGGATATCCTAGAGAAAGTCTTCCAACGGTTGGACCAATTCCAAGTTAAATTGAACCTGAAGAAATGTGTGTTTGAGGTGACTTTAGGCAAGCTGCTAGGCTTCATCGTGTCGGCTAACGGAATAGAAGTAGACCCTGCCAAGGTCAAGGCTATAATGGACATGCCACCGCCCAAGACTCTAACACAGTTGAGATCCTTACAGGGCAAGTTGCAGGCCATCCGCAGGTTCATCTCACAGTTGGCAGACAAGTGCCAACCTTTCAGCCACCTCCTACATAAGAATATTCCATTTAAATGGGATGAGCGGTGCGAAGAGGCATTCAACAAGCTAAAGGAGTACCTGATGAACCCTCCTGTACTCATGCCTCCGATCCAAGGAAAACCTTTGATTCTCTACATATCTGCTACACCTACTGCTCTTGGGGCTCTCCTAGCGCAGCAAGACTATGAGAACAAGGAAAGAGCTGTATACTACATCAGTCAAACCTTAGTGGGCTACGAGTTACAATACTCATAGGTAGAACGATCATGCCTTGCGGTGGTTTTTGCTTCACAAAAACTCTGACACTACATGTTGGCACATCCTGTCAAACTCATTGCCAAAATCGACCCACTAAAGTATCTTCTCAGCAAAGCAGCTCTCACAGGTCGACTAGCAAAGTGGGTTATGCTTCTTAGTGAATATGATATAGAATATGTGGACAGAAAAGCCATCAAAGGGCAAATCATAGCTGACCAACTGGCCGAGGCACCATTACAGGACACTTCACCAATGTAGTTTGAGTTTCCCGATGAGTCTTTATTCACTCTGTCAACATCTCCTTGGAAACTCTACTTCAACGGATCTTACACCAACCACGGATCAGGGGCAGGTATCCTGTTTATCACTGCCCAAGGCGACACAATTCCAAAGTCCTACAGGTTGTTATTTCCATGCACTAACAATATAGCGGAATATGAAGCCTTGGTAATTGGTCTCAAGATGGCCACTGAGTGGAAAATCCGAGCACTATGTGTCTACGGTGATTCTCAGCTTATCATAAATCAGGTCAATGATGAATATCAAACCAAAGATGAGAAGCTCATCCCATACAAATGGATGGTCGACGACCTCAAAGAACACTTTGGGACCATCTCCTTTGAACAAATACCCAGGATCGAGAACAAAGCAGCAGATGCAATGGCTACCATAGCCTCTCTTCTTGAAATACCTGAATATGAGTCACGGTATGAGTTCTTAGTAGAAACCATTCGGCAACTGGCTTATGATCTCCTCGAAACCCATTCCATTTGCCTCCTAGTAGGATCTGATTCACCTTGGTATGGTAAGACCTACACTTACCTCAAGGACAATATTCTTCCACCGGACCTCTCTTCCAACCAAAAAATGAACTTTCATCCGACAAGCCTCCCGTTACACCATCATTGCTAATACCCTTTACCAACGTGGTCTGGATGGTACTTTACTCCGTTGTTTAGAACAAGAAGAATCCATAACGGCCTTGCGAGACATACACGAAGGGATCTGTGGAACACACTCCAGCGGTCCTTCCTTAGCTAAGAAACTCATGCGTTTGGGTTATTACTGGCCCAATATGGAAATGGATTCATATCAGTTCATCAAAAATTGCAAACAGTGCCAAATACACGGGAACCTGATTCATGCACCTGCTCAGGAGTTGAGACCTTTAACGATGCCCTGGCCCTTTTGCCAGTGGGGACTTGACCTTGTGGGAAAAATTCATCCACCTTCTTCCAACGGCCATAAATTTATCATAACCGCCACTGAATACTTCACAAAGTGGATTGAAGCCGTTCCCCTAACCACCGTCACAGGAAAACAAATTTCCTCGTTCATTCTGAATTACATTATCTGCCGATACGGCATCCCTTCATCCATCATAATGGATAATGGGAGACCATTCAAAAATTAAGATGTCCAGGAACTTTGTGAGCGTTTCAAAATCCAACATCGTTTCTCCACCCCATACTACCCCCAAGGTAACGGCCAAGCTGAGGCATCAAATAAAACCATTCTAAAAATCCTAAAGAAGACTGTCAATGAAGCTGGTCGCGATTGGCATGTCCAACTTAATCCCGCTCTGTGGGCCTACAGAACTAGTATACGCACTCCCATAGGTGCTACACCCTATGCCCTTGTCTATGGTTCTGAAGCCATCCTTCCCATTGAGGTCGAACTCCCATCCCTCAGGGTGTCGTTGAAAGGTCTCATATCAGATGAAGAATACAAAGTCTCCAGGCTACAAGAACTAGAGCTGCTAGAGGAAAGGCGCCAGAAAGCTTTTGACCATCTCAAAGCCTATCAACAGATGATGTCAAGAAGCTACAACCACAAGGTTAGACCAAGGAGCTTCAAGGTTGGGGACCTAGTTCTAAAAGAGAACCCTCGCAATCAATAGGACAGAGAAAAGAAAGGTAAGTTTGAGCCTAACTGGCTTGGGCCCTATGTGATTGTAGCTGCTTACGGATCGGGAGCATATCAGTTGGCCACATCAGAGGGTGAGTTGTTTGATGATCCAATCAACAGCATGCATCTTCGCCGGTTCTATACCTAGGAGAACCCCAATGCAAGGGGGCATAATAAAATCAAAAATCAAAAAATCAAAAAAGTTGAAAAGAGAAAATGCAAAAAAAATAAAAATAAAATAAAATAAAAAAATAAAAAAAAAATTAGAAAAAATAGAAAGCATACAAAAAAAATCATCCTTTGGTGAAAACCTGGCAAATAGGCACCTTGGATAGGTATCGTGATGAAAACCTGGCAAACAGGTGTCATGTTACTCTCTAGCTTCTCGTGCAAATAAAAGCAAGTGATGACAACCTGGTAAACAGGCGTTACTTGTGATAAACTGCCTTCTCCATCTTTGGGAATCCAATCACCTTGAGTCCATTCTTTCTCCATTTGCCCCATTCGACCCATATCTATCCCACAAGTAAACATTCGACAGTTACCTATCATGGATTGATACTCTCCTTGTGACCTTGTCAACCAAGGTTTTGTCCCATACCGTCTCCTCAGTGTGAGCCTAGCATAGGGTCTCTTGTCAGTGTCCATGGTCCAAGTCCATGAACTACGTTGCGTCTGCGCCATCACGTAGGCAAGGCCATTATTCTAATGCGCCCCCGAGGCTTCCATTTCTCCCACGGTCCTATTCGTCCCCTTTCTTGTCTTCATTCTTGTCGTCTTTCTTCTAGTCCATCCATGGTCCATTAGGGTTTACCCCAAACTACGTTGCCTCTACGTCGTCACGTAGGCAAGGCCATTTAGCAATGAGCCCCCGAGGCACTAGGTCAGTCCATTAGGGTCCTTCTCCCCAATAAGGATTGTGCACTCCTCTCACCAAGCAAACAAAATGCAAGCAGAACCTGTGCTTCAAGCAGAAATCTTGACTATGAGCATCTTAACCTATCTAAAACAAAGCAAATACCCAAGATCTTCTAACTGATTTTATCTAAATTATGGCAAGAAACTCACATCTAAATACAAGAATGTTTTGTGGATTGGAACCATGGTTAAGTTACAGAGTCTGGATTTTTGTTATCATGTCTTTTTACGCTACTCAAGGATGCCAAAAGCTAGAGATGCTATGATGGAGGCATGATTTTTTTTCTTTGTTTGCCATTTGTGGATTAAACTTTAGTAATGTGAAGCCTTGTCTAAGGACCTGATCAACAAAACATCATCGAGGACATCAAAGGTATAACACGAACGGGGGCAATCCTTGCTTGTTGAAACGCAAGAGGTACTCAGGTCATCTAGATTCAATTTTGACTAGATGCTTGTATTAGCTTGCTAAATCCAAATCCATGTAAGCGGTACTCAGGTCATCTCGGTTCAATTATACCTAGATGCTTGTATTCACTTACAACATTACAGAAAATGTACCAAAAACAAATAGCCCAATGATGAAATAAAGCACTCTAAAAAGCAAAGCATCCATCCTATATCCACATACACATCCATGCAATCCTCATTATCCAAACTATGCAGAGTAACGATATCAAGTAAAGTTTCTAGGTCATCTTATCACAACCATTCGTCTATCTGTCTATCATGTCATTCTTGTGTCGATCAAGTACATTTGGACTTCACAAAAACAAAGCATATAGGAGCATATCAATCATTCATAGGACTAGTCATGCACATGCTTAGGTTCGTGGAATACACCATACATTTGCATTAGATCATATAGACGTCCCATAACACAGTTGCATCATCACATAGAAATCATAACACATACGCATACATTTGCATTAGATCATATAGACGTCCCATAACACAGTTGCACCATCACATAGAAAAAATAACACATATACATACATTTGCATTAGATCTTATAGACGTCCCATAACACAGTTGCACCATCACATAGAAAAAATAACACATATGCATACATTTGCATTAGATCTTATACACCTCCCATGACAAAGTTGCCTCTCACATAGAAATCATATTACATTTTGCATTTATTTGAAAGCATTAAATCACATAGACATCATATAGCAGCATATCACAAAGCATCTCATATCACATCAAATAGACTGTCTAACTATGCACATACATCACATCATATAATAGAAGTACATCTTCATCACATAGCACATGCAATAGATACACAAAGCTGCATCATCATATATACTATCATACAAAAGAGGTCCAAATGTACAAAATCATCATCTATCTTTGGAATAAAAGTGTCATATACAATATGCATCCAAATGGATGGTGATACATGTCCCAAAATGTACAAAATCCGGTCTGTGTCTATCCCTACTGCTGTGGGCCACCACTGCCAGCTCCTGACTGCTGAGGACCCATCATAGAGGCCCCTGACTGTGATGGACCTGCTCTATGAGTCACCCCAGAATGACTCCTGAAACTCCCTGCCCTCTGGCTCGATGCCACGACACCATGGTATAACCCTCGGTAATACTGCGCCTGGGACTGTGCTCTGGCTAGATCTGTCTGTGCCTGTGCCAACTGCGTCTGCAACTGGCCAACCTGTGCATGTGCCTGCTGCACCTGCCCAACCAAAAATGAACTCGCTGCATCTGTCCCCATAGCGGCCACAGTAGTGTCCCTCTCTACACGGATAATCCGTACCCATGCGTCGGCCATGTCTCTCTCGCGAGTCAACCCAGTGATCACCGCTACGTCTGTCTCTCGCCTCCTCTCTACCCTCCTTAGCTGTGCCTGCAGCTCTCGCACCTGTCCCCTCAGGCCGGCTATAGTCCTCTCGTGAGCCTCTCCCTGTACTAGCCCCTGTGCTGCCTCTGCCTATCCTGGCCCCTGTGGCTAGGGCACCTGCTGTTGTGGTACCTGCTGGGGTGGTGGCATCTGTGCCTGCTGCGGTATCTGCTGCTGTGCCTCTACCTGCCCTGGCACTACCTGCTCAACCTAAACTATCCTCCTCCACTGCCTCGGCCTCTCTTCGGCCCTACCACCCCGTCGTCCTTGTCCTCCTCTAACTCCCTCCGCCCTGGGCCAGCCTCTCCCTCCTCCTCTGAGTCTGCCTCGTCAATACGAGGCACCAGCATACCAGGTCCTAAATATCTCAGGAAAGGATGTGCAGTGATCCAATCCTCGTACTCCTGTGTCACCCCCGCATCTGCTATCTCTCTCCTCATGTCCCAGGCCACATACGGCGTCTGCTGGAACTCTGCCAGAGCCTCCTCATACGAAGCCATCGGCCCCCATCAGACCCTCTCTGCATGCGTCCGTGCGAACATAGCCTGCCCCTGTGACATACCCTGTCTCCGCCTAAACTGTCTCAGCACCCTGCCCACCATCTGTCTCTCCAAGATGTGCCGTGTCCGGCCTATCAGCCACCTGGTCTGAAAGTAGTATGGCAGCTCGTCTCCCTCGTCATCCCACGGCTCACAATCTAGATATGGTCACCAGACGACCACATCCAGTCTGTCCAAGGTGTGTTTCCAGTACTCTAGCTTCCCCAGCCTATGCTGGGAAATCACTCCAGCATAGCCATAACTGTATGGCTCTCCTCGCTGCCTCGTGAAGACACATATCGGCCTAGTCACCGCTATGTGCTCCCACAGCCAAAACTGTAATAGCAACACCCCAACCGATAGACTCGTGCTACGGTGGTACACCACCTGATGCATGT
Organism: Cunninghamia lanceolata; assembly: GCA_027924645.1. NCBI lineage: Eukaryota > Viridiplantae > Streptophyta > Pinopsida > Cupressales > Cupressaceae > Cunninghamia > Cunninghamia lanceolata. Next base: position 14,518,905 of record BSBN01000382.1, on the reverse strand, counting down.
CGTGGTATAAGTGGGCCAGTACACAGACTCCCCACACATATCGGGTGCCCTCAGTCAGCATCCGCTCCATGATCCTGCCCCATCCAATGGGGAACCCATGCGATCTCCTATCTGGGCATACAACGCCCCCGATCAGTCCAACCACAATCCCAGGGAAGTAGTCATAGTAGTCGTATATATCCTGCCACGGGATAACCTGTCCAGCTAGCTCGGGATCATCAAACACCCGCTGGCACTCGACGAGTCCCACGTCCCGCTGTGCATCATACTCTACTAACTCGCCTACCACAGGCAAGTGCAGTATCCGGTAGACGTCCTCCAAGGTCACCGTCATCTCTCCCGTCAGAAAGTGGAAGGTCCCATCCTCACTGTGGAATCTCTCCACAGCAGCTGTCAGCAATCCACGGTTCACCCGCACCTCGGGCATGAAGCATACATAATCCAATCCCATGGCACCAAGCGCCACTCTGTCAGTCTCCGTCAGCATATATCTCTGCAATAAGGGCATGGGAAACGTCTCCCTCGACTGCAGTGCATCCCGAATCTCCTCCTGCTAGCAAGCAAGGCAAAGCGTCAGTCTCAAGCGACATATACCATACTCAACATACCTACTGAACTATATCAACTAAACTTAGTATTTCAAATTGATCAAAATAGCACACTACATCTCTTGACTAGATTTCTGCAATCTCAGAGATAGCTCATCGATTACCGTGTCAAACAAGACACTAATCGAGTCGATTTGGCTAAGTCATTTGCTATCCATAGCAAATGCGCCACTACAGGTGGTAAAAGTGCCGTTTTTTGGTATATGCGCCGCTAAAATCAGCATATGCGCCGCCTCACACAAATGCGCCGCCACAGTGCACATATGCGCAGATCCATTAGATGCGCCACAACATTCGGCATATGCACCGGCATATTATGAAAGCGCCGCTACAATCGACATATGCGCGGCATTAACATATGCGCCGCTACTTTCAACATATGCGCGGCTTAAATACACATGTGCCACCAAATTACCTAAGCGCAACTACAGTGCGCAGATGCACAGCTTTCATGTATGCGCCGCCGAAACCGGCATATGCGCCGCGCAACGACAAAAGAGCCGCTTCGCGAGACATATGTGCCGTTCTGCATTTTAGCGCATGCATTTGTCCTATTTTCTAAGTGCATTTATGACATCCTAAATCGACCCTAGGAGAATTTTTTCGACGCACATACCGGGGGTCCTGCCTCTGCTGGCCGCCCGAATCGACGGACTCGCTCGAATCGGTGCTCCTCGCATGGAATGTCTGCTGCTCTGGCTGCCATGTTGCTCCAAGTTTGCTCTAGGCTCTCTCACTCCAATCCAGAGTAAACAAGTGTACAAATGACTATTCTTGTGGACCCAGCTCCTATTATAGCCTCCAAACCCTAATTCTGGCTAGGTGATGACTATGACTACTTCCCGTGCCCGTTTTTCTTCCCGTTTTCTTCCCGCATCCCTGACCGCATCCCTTTTCCTCCAACCTATCCTAACCCCTTCGTCTTCGTGAGATTGTCCGTCTCCGAATCTTTCACCCTTTTCCCGTCCAATCTCCCGAGGGGGCATCCTATCGTCATTAAACTTGTACCAGGGGCAAACTGGGGCATGTATCATCATTCGGACTATCGAATTCTTTGAAGCAACGCTGTAAACTGCATTGCATCAAAGAGGGGCAAAATGTATACGCCTAAAAATGACACAATTCATCCTAAATAAATATTCTAAATATTTATTCCATTCTTCTATCAATTAAATAAATATTCTAAATTTATTTAATCGATTCACTATTCCATAATTAAATAAAATCTATTTATTTAATTAAAATTCTTCTAAATGTCCTACATCATTAAATAATCATAAATTATTTAATTAATCCAAATTCCTCTATCCTAAGTTCTAAATTCTAAAAATCCACATCACCTTTACACCTCACCTTTTCCACCTCACCTTGTCCACCTCATCGGGTTGCACATGTAATTAAATATATTTAATATTTAATTATTTTATTTTCCCTCACCCACATGGCCTATTTCTTCTCAAATCAGAGGTTAGTTAACTAATCAATCAAAAGTGTTAACTAACCTGTCAATTGAGTCAAATCCTTAATCAATTCAGTCAGTTCCACGATTTATTCTTCTAACTGATCAATCAAGTCTGTTAACAGACCAGTCAATGGAGTTAACTCTCTAATCAGTTTTGTCACATCCCCCCTTTCATGATGGAGCTGGGACACTTGTCACATTTCCACTGGTTGCACATTCCTCAACCATCCTCAGCCGTCGATCTTCATATCTTCTCTCAACCGTTGATTCCCATTCTTCCGAGTCTATAAATGAAGCTTCATCCCTCCATTCTAATCATCTAGGCTTTTGACATCGTTACTCTGCAAAAATATCACCAACGCGCCTTTGGCACCCTTTTGTCATCTACAAGCTCGAGATCACATACTTGCATTGGAGCTCATCTTCATTACATATCACCATAGCCATTCACCGTCGACTCCCTACAAACAGCTAAAAAGATTGCACTCTCTGAGGGCTCATCTCATCTGCACAAGGATGATTTGTGATAGGCGAACAACAGAAGTTTCGAAACGGGAGAGGTTTGCACTATGTTTGTTCATTGCTTCGTTTATTGAATCCTTCTTGTTTCTCTATTCTGTTGATGTTTGGGTCTTATCTAATTCATTTGATTGATCACCATTTTACCCTTACAGAACTCAATTTATCAATAGGAGGAAATATCTCACTGAAGTCAATTTCCTTAACCTATTAACATCCCTTGCCACCAACGATACCTTATACCTCTCAAGTGACCCATATGCTCTGAACTTCTTCTTGAACACCCACTTGCATCCAATTGGTTTCCTATCCTCAAAAAGATCAACCAAATCTCAAGTCTTACACTACTTCAAAACCATCATCTTTTCATTCATGACATTCTTCTAAGACTTTTTTCTCTTTAGAATTGAGATACTCTTCCAAAAAACTTGGTTCATTATCAATAAAAGTAAGAGAAAAACCACAACAAAAATATGGTGGACTATACCTGTTAGGTGACCTCTGCTATCTTGTAGACCTTCTCACAACTACTAGTGAAGAATTTATTGTTGCATTTGCACTCTATTCTTCTTCAGAGTTTGCACCAGATGAGCTTGCCTCTTCTTCTCCAAAACTACCATGTCCACTCTATTATTCAATTTTAGATTCACTTTACTACTCTAACATTGCTTCAAAATGCACCTTTTCCCTCTTGTCCTCCTTTGAATGTTCTTCCTTGGGAAAGACTCTAAGTTCCCTAAATGTAACATCCTTTGAGTAGAAAACCTTCTTGAGGTTTCCAAATTCCATAGCTTGTATCCTTTAACATCCTCAACATAACCAATGAAAATACACCTTTTCACCTTGAAATCTAACTTAGACCATCTCTCCTTTAGCACTTGAACAAATTCATCATATCCAAAGACTCTCAAATGTGTCACAATTGGTTTTTGGTCAGTCCATATTTCATATGGCATCTTATTTTGTAGCGTAGAAGTGTTACCTATTTTTGTCCTATCCTCCAAATAGGTGAACCTTAGGTGTTTTAAGTTGAAATTAAATTGCAGGTTGAGGAAAGAAGGAAAAAATGCCTAAGGAAGTTTTTTTCTAAAGATTTTTTGCCTTATCAGCAAAATTGGTGGTTCGCGAACTCATTGGTTCACCAATGGAAAGAAAAGTTGATAAAAGATAGAGGCGCCAAAAGAAAGACATAGAAGAAAAGAAGAAAGTTACACTTTATCGGTGAAATAAGGAGTTCACGAACTTGTCAGTTTGATGACCGGCAAGTTTGCTGATTGGCAAACCTAGCGCCAGAGGGAAAGGAGAATTTTCTAAGACAAAGAAGGCAAGACTTTTGTCAGCAATACTTTAAGTTCGCGAACCGTAAGGTTCACCAACAAGAGATTTCACCGACAACGAGTTTGCCAATAGCTCAACTCAGCGGTAAAGGAAGTGGAAGATTTTTCTAAGGCAATGACATAGGAGGAAGACAAGCACAGTTTTTCTAAGTGTTTCTTTATCAACATTTTTGAAGTTCGGTAAACTAATTGTTTGCCGATCAGCAAGTTTTTCGATCAGCCAAATCATCGACAATGCATGAAGGAAGGTGAAAGATAAAGAACTTTAAAGTTGGTGAAAGATAAAGGAAAATGAAAAGGGACACAAAGGAAAGTGTTTTATTGGAAATTTTTTGAGTTCACAAAGTCATTGGTTCGTCGATCGGTAGGTTTGTTGATAGGTGAACTCACCAACCAAAAGGGGAGAAGTGAAGGCAAAGGGAAGAGACAAAAGAGGACATAGGCAAAGTTCACAAGGGAGGATCTTCACCGATAGAGAACGAAAGAACAAAGAAGACAAGGAGAATGATTAATTCATGAAAAGGGATTTTTGTCGACTAAAGGAGAATTTTTTTTTTAAATGCACCTGGTAAACTTTTTAACGTGACCGGCGATGCTGGTACGACACGCCCTCTGGCTCCACGCAAATGCTTTTTCTCAGAGAAATGAACCGATGAGGCCACAACATGGGTGACCTCATCCCCTAGCAAGAACACTTCAAACCCGCGAGCTTGTTAGCCCAGCAAAGGCGTAAAGCCTGTGAGCTCATTGGCCCAATGGGGGTTTGAACTGTGGTGGCTGCCACTACAATTGAGTGACTTAACCACCCAACCATGCCCTTATTGGCAACTAAAGGAGAAGTTAAGGAAATAGCATCTTCTCATTTTTGTCCATCTCCTTTAGGGTTTTTTCTGAGCTATTATAGGCATCTAAACATGGTGGAGGCACACTTGTATCATGGAGATCTTAGCAGGATCAAAATGAAGAGAGTTTGGAGCTCTATGCCCTGTCAATTAGAGAAATGTAGAGTTACAGTCAAAGCAAAGGGCTAAAAGTGGACTTGGCAATATCATGCAACCAGTTTTGGGGATTGTTAAAGACCCTGCATGGATAAGGTATGAGTTGGGATGAGTTGTGAAGGTATCTACAGGTAGTTAAGGGTAGTTTTGAGCCCTAAAAGAAGGCTTTTCATTTTATATGCCCAAGGAACCTGAAATAATCTGAAAGTTATCAATTAGAGAGGTAGTTGGTTTCAGCATGCACATGAGTTAGAACACCATGTAATCAGTTGGAGCAGTTTTCAAGGAGCATGCAAAAGAGTTTCAGTTAAAAGGTCAAAGCCAACACAACCTCCAATTTTGCATGTTGTGCATGATCTTCAAATAGTCCAAAGTTGGAGTTCCACATCCAAGCACCCAGTTCAAGCATGCCAACTCAGCCTCTCCTGTGGAGTTAAGTTTTAGTTGTAAAAGGGGTTGCTGGGGATTTAAACACATGGAGGTTGCTTTCTTCTTTAGTTCTTTCTAATTTTGTCTGCTCTTAGCAAGAAAAGCAGCATTGTAACTCAATTTTTTTAGAGATATTCAGTTGTACAATAGTTATTTTTCAGATATTTTTTAAAGCATTTTTTTAGATTTGTAACAAAGAAAAGTTCCTATTTTTTCAATAAAGAAGTATTTTGGCCTTCTCAAATTTCATGTGTTGAGTGTGATTGCAAATGATTTGATCTAATTTTTGTGATTATTCTATATCAATCCTTGAATTATGTCTCATTTGCAAACATTATTATACAAAAACAAACAAAACTCATACAGGTCATAGGTTGTGTGACTATTTTCAACATTTTGTAGTTGTGAAAACACCTAGTTTTCCTTTGATAAATGTGAAATCAAACCTTCATATGAAACATTATTATGTGAGCTTGTTAAAACTTTGAGTTGTGCATAGATCAAAGATTTTTGTTGAGAAGAATTGTGAGTTGAAACAACTGGTATAAATCTTATAAATTTTGGTGCATCACCCCCTAGGATTAATATATTTTTCGGTCATAGTATCTTCTATCCCTTTTCTTGTCAAAGCAATAGTTTTAGGTGATCCATCAAGGGAACCAACCCTCTCTGGAGGTTCATCTTTGTCATAAGTTATCCACAACTTGAGGATGATCCCATGTTTCACAAGATAGCTAAATTTTAGATTTAGCAAGGGTGCAATCTTAGTGACGACAATTTCTGGCACACTCGATGGGACTGACTGGACTATTGCAGTCCATAAGTTCTCTATTCATTATTGATATTTGGTGTGTATATCGGAAGTATCATCCTTTGGAGGTAATATTTCACACACCTAGTGACTTGACAAGTTCAAATCTACTGGCACAAGTAGTCCAAGTTCTCAAAAGAATACCAAGGATCAATGTTGGGTTATTTCCATGCTATTTCCTTCATGGGAAGCCTTCAAAACCACATGGTGGTCTACCGGTATGTTTTTTTTTTTTTTTAAAATCAAACCTAGTTTTCTTGTTTCAAAAGAATATTTCAAGAAACTCCAATTCATTTCAATGTTCTAGCATGACAAACAATCAAAGAGAACATGTACCTTTGCCTTCTTTTTGCCAAAATGCAATTTCTATGCCTTTCCAGAACCCATATCAAACTAAAAATGTTTCTGGTTTCATTCCAAATAGCCTTATAACAATAGGATATCAACATGCTCATCATGCTTACCTCCCAACCACCCCTGCGCATCCTTCTTGGCAGCTTAACCATGCCTATAATCAGTCCCAAGAAGACTATTTTTCTGATAACTAGCTTGCCTTTTCTCTTACCCAACCCCAAGATGTTGACAACATGAGAAATAAAGATATTGCATTAAACTTTCAAATACAGTTGGATACCATTAAAAATGAGCAGGAGTATAGTTTACAGTAGGAGGAACTTGCATATCAAACTTATCTACACCAACAAAAGAGGGAGGTATAAGTGAGGTATGAGGAGGGTTTTTTGGCTAAGAAAATTATGGCCAAAGAAGAGAAAACGAAGCAACTGATGGCTCAAATACAAAGGTATGAAACCCAACCAACCCCTTGCATTCCTAGTTTCAGTTCAACTCTTCCTACAATTATGGATCAAACTATGAAAGAAGAGTTCCCCAAGTTTAAGATTCCTAGTTTTAAGTAAGAAAATTTTCTTAAAGCTTCAAATAAGTCTCCTTGTGTCAAAATTCTAAGTTTTAGAAGCTCACATCCTTTGCAAGAGTCTACACAAGTGCAAGCTCAACCTATTATCCTTCAAGAACAACCCATTCAAAAATCTACTCTTCCTCCAGAAATTCAACAAAACTTTCTAAATCTCATACCAAGTCAACATTTTTGTCCTAGCACCATTTCACCTTTCAAAGGTGGACCAGTTGTTTGGAAAAGCAGCTAGTTTGATGAGCAAGAGAAGGAGTTGTTTGAGGAAAAAGAAGAACCATCTACTCTTTGTGAACCTATGTGTGATGAAGAGTTGCTATTGTTTGTACAGTGCTCCCAGCTGATCATGAGCATCATGCACACATAGAGGATGGTGTTTTGGTTTCAATGTTGAGTCCTTTGGACTTCAATTCATTTGATTGTTTTTCTAATGCTCTTGATGAGATGAATGAAAAAATAATGCAAGGGTTACTAGGTGAGAATCTTCAGTTACAAACATAGCTTGTGCAAGATTCATTGGAAAAGGAATCAAATGAAAAGGAAGAGTTGGTGTTTTTATTTGATCAGTTGTCTGGTTATGTTGACAAGGATGAGGAGGGCATGCCAATGCTCACCTTAGTAGCTGACTTGGAGAAGCAAGAGGACATTAGAGAACGTGATATGTTGCTGGTTCATGAAGACAAGAATAAGGATGAACACAAAGACATCTCTATTTTGGAGGTTAATGAGATTCTTTTGCATGAAATTGCTTATCAAATTGGGCAAGAAACCAAATCTGAACTTATGCTTCAAAAGGATGATCTTGATGCTTCATCAAACCTCCAAGAAGGCTACAATGAATCTAAGGTGAGTATGTTGGTTCCCAAAATTGTAGCTTGCTAATCCTAAGGGTATGTCAAATCCTATGGTCAGACTAACAAGGTTTTGGCCAATGAAATGGAGTGACCCTATATGGTTTATTACTCCTTGCACTTCAGGTTCTGCTAGACCTAGGTGGGTGTACCTTCAATATTTTAAGCAGATTTAAGGATTATGTATGCTTTGATTATAGTAATCTATTTCCTAATGTCATATGAGTGTGAAATAGATACAAGAGTATTAGCTAATTCTAAAAAGATTATGACTTTAGATTGAGTGTAATCGGTGCCTATTCATGTTGGGCTAATGGGTTCAAGATTTATGTGATATGCAAACTTATCTACTTGGCTTAACTCTAACTACCGGGCACTTTTGGATGTTTATACTTTGCATAAATGTGCAAAATTGTTGGTTATTAGTCTCTTCTTATAAATCCCATTGATATATTTCTGAGTTACTGTGATTATTTGAAAGGGTTTTAATTCTAGCTTGAAAGAAAACCAATTAAGATGATTTGTTTAAAGGATTTTAATTTTGGGCAGAAACCAATAAACAAAAATCACTTAGGAGTTTAATTCTCTTCTCTCCAAAAACTAATCAAGAAAATCACACAGAGGCAGCAAATGTGTCTTGACAAATTAAATATATGCTCAATACACTTAATTTGAATAACAAGAAAAGACCAATATGGAGACAACCAAATAACTCATAAGAATTAATATGAACAAAGTAGTTGAATACCATAGATTGAGCGTCGATTAAACTTTCTTTCCCATTATATTACTTCAAAAATCTTTTTTTGTATTCTGTTCTATGAGCATAACTAAGAATGTAATAATATATTGTATGTCTTCTGATATCTTTTAAAATTGGCCTTGGTTTCCCTTATATACGGGAAGCAAACAAGATTTAGGCCAAAACAAGGTGACTTTTCATAACTTACATCTCTTTAGATAACTAATGATTGTTTTGAAACATAATTAAGAAATTAACAAAGAAAGTAATCTAGCCTTCCACAGTAATTATGACCTGATTCTGTTAATCATCATAGAGGACCCGTGACCGCTGGCCTGGCAAGGTCCTCCTCTCCAATGATGCAGTATCTAATGAACATGCTTTGCCCGCTATCATTTCAGATGCACTATTTATTGTTTCCTCTTCCTCACTGTGCTTCATTGCATATATAAATTTTGGAAAAATTCTTGAATTAGCATTGGCAATACTTTCACTTCAAGTTTATCACGAGGGTCAAAGGATTCTCCAAATTTTCTAGCTTATTTAGCATCTTTCTTAACCATTGTCTTCCATTTTTTAATCAGCTGAGGATGTAGACATGGTTGGCGCAAAGCTTTTTAACCCCTTATGTTGCTCAAGAGATGAATACGTTAATTTTAGAAAGATGATCAACATACTCTTGAGAAGCATAAGTATTTGTGGTAGAGATTATTTCTTTCATAACAAATTATTGAGTAAAAATTTGTTCTAACTATATATGTATGTTCTCCATCACCCTGGCTTCATCATTAACCTTATCAAGAGTTGTTGGTAACAACTGAGCCAATTCATTTTTCTAAGTGCTCTGTTCTTTTAGATTGCCTTCATCATCAAAGAAACTGGGAAAAGCCATATCCAAAGGTTGATCAAAATCACCAAGATCCCATGTTAACACAATGTTAAACTTTTCATGCATGTCAACCAGCTCGTCATAATTCTTAAATACCTGTGTATCAACATCTCCCTTGGCTATCAACTCCTCCTTTTCTGACATCCTGAGATGTAGTCTTTTATGCTCTTGGTAGGCAATATGTGTTCTATCATGCACTGCCCATACCCTATCAACATTCCCCAACATCTTCTTGAATCTTTTCTCAATTAATTCTGAGGCCATTTTATATTTGAAAGATTTTATTTTTGTTTCTAACTGATCAACATGTTTCTAAAATTTTTTAGCTTTAATCTTCCAATAAATAGTCTCAACTCTGGCCTCTACCACCTTTTTATCATCTTCCAACCATAGTCAATAGCTGCTTGAGGAGGATGGCAGTCCATCTTTGTAGCTAGAAATTTCTTGTCTCAATCTTTCATTCTCTGTCATATACATTTTGTTAGTCTTTACCACTCTCTCCATTTGAGCCTTTGTGAATCTTGCAACATTTATGTTCAGGTCAGCAGTTTCCATGGGATCAGCGTCCTCAATTCTTTGCACCAAAAGATGGCCAAATGCCTTATTTGGATCATTAATGACTAGAAGTTATTGGGTGGGTACAAAGCCCACATCAGTAAAGTGGCATTGTCTAAATCATAGCCTGATCTAGAGCGTATTCTATCTACCCCTTCAATACTTAATTGCACCTTTTTGTCTTGATTTCTTCGAAAACTGTCAAAACAATAGTAGAGGTCATATCCCACCTGAAGACTAGCATGACTCCTGCCTCTTCTAACAATGCTCTTCCTTTCTCTAGGGTTATAGTCTCCATTTCTTTGTTAATCTCTGCCTGTAGTTCCTTCAAGGCCTCAGCTTTTGATTCAGTGGTGACATTCTTTATTCTTTCCCTAGTCTATTTTCCCTTGTATTCATACAAGGAGGCCTTAAACTTAGGGGTTTTGACAAAATCATTATCAGAAACAAAAAAATTTCTTGCACTGTGTCTTATATCATCTGAGAGTTCGTATGGGGCTTCCATTATGACAACCTCTCTTTCAACAGGGGTTTCATATTTTTCAATCACAGGCCAAAATGTATGTACACCTTCATCCCCACTCTTAACTTCTTCTTGCTCTATAGTACTATGTCCACAAAGAAACTAATGTCTGGTGTAGGTTGAGGGGAAATATGGTACAATGGAGTTTCGTATTCAGCTTGTGTTTCTTTGATGTTCCTATTTCTCTTTTCAAAAACCCAAGAGGGAACATCCCCAGTCAATTCTGCTTCATGTGCAACTAATGCATCTATCCTCTCAATAGGATCATCAATCTCAAGAAAAGTTCCTTTATATGTGGGATTATTGGCTATCCTCCAAGCCTCTACTAGCATTATTCTATTATATGAATTCCTCCTTTCATCTGCACAATTCTCATCAATATTTATTATCAAATCATCATCCACAAAGAGTGTATGATGATATCCTTTCAACTTTTTGCTTGTTTTAACCTCATTTATGAAATGTTTTGGGTCAAATTTTTCTCTTGCATTTCCTTTAGGCATTCTGTAATGCTCTAACTTTTTATCAATTGACTCATAACCTTTTTCAGGAACAATAGTGAAATCTCCAAAACATAATGTTCTAGGCACCAATGACTGCTTATTATAACTTTTGAGATGCATAAAATCAGAATAGGCTAATTGCCTCACGATTTCCAAATAAGCAATTCTATCTAGATAGGTCTTTGGCAGCAAAAATGGTGCTCCCTCATATCCATAGATCCTAATTTTTGTGTAGTCACTATAAGTATACCAGTCACCCAAGTTGTGATTGCTCTTTCCACTTTCACCCTTGTCCTTAGGTCTCAAGAACTTCTGCACTTTTGGTGACAGGTTGTAATCACATGGATGATCTAATAGATTATACAAAGGCTTCACAAAGTATTCTTCAAAATACAAATAGTGTGATCTCTCACATCTACTATCCCAAATAGCTGTCCACATCTGTATAAGCCTAATGTTCCCATCCTTATCTAGGTCTCTTATTCTCAGACATTCATTCCATATTCAAATATTTTGTCCCTCATATAAAATGAGATGCATGAACAAAGAATAATGCATGAATTTAACAACTTCACTTTTATTTTTAACAGCAACCAAGTCATTGTGAAGATCATTAGCAAGATATTCAGCATAGTCAAGAGGCTAGGCATCCTGGCTTTGCACATCATTTGTGAGGACCGTTGGTGCTACCTCCATAAATATGGGGGCATCCAAGCCAAGTACTTGGCAAACAGAATAGTAGGTGTATTGATAGTATTCCTCAAACAAATCCATAGAATATGGGGGATATTCCACCCCTGAGAACACTTTGAGCTGATTCACTTCATCTTGAGGCCTGTGTAATGGCAATCTCCTCCATTTATAACTCATGCTCATATTATAGTATTCATTTAAGAGATCTCTAATTCTGAATCTCATATCAAAACTAGTGTCTAATTGAAACACCATGGATATATAATTCTTGGTGACAAGAATGAAGGTAAATCCATCTCTCAATTCAATCATATGAGTTTGGGGATTGTATTTATCTGCCAATGCTTTGAGAAATTCCACATTGATGAACACATTAGGCACTACCAATTTTCCCAAGTTTAGTCTCCACAGGTTGGAGACAGGTTTGTGCCTGTGCATTTTTCTATAATGATATAGAAACAAATCATACCCCCTTATTAGGGTCCATGTGTCACCCACTTGTTTGTTTCTGTCCTCCAATTTCTCAGCTTGGGGATTTAATTGTGCATTTCTTCTAGACCTTTGTCCAGAATCCGGGCACCGATCTATTAAATCCTAATTTAGATGCCTCTCTTCTAGTTTTTGTCTCTTGCCTTTAGGGTTCTCAGTCACATTTTCCATGATATAAAATTTGTAAAAGAAAAAACCCTACTTATGTGCTTATAATTTGAACCAGTTTATGTACTCTACAATTTTTAGCTCGAGATTAGAGTACTTACTTGGATGATATCTTCTCTGGTTTTGGAGTTGTTGTCTTTAGCTTTGCCCTGCCTTCATTTTCCTCAGTTGCTTAATGGTTTCACAATTTTCTTAGAATTTGATTTCAATGAACTCGGCTCTATTCATTAATGGTAAATTTTATGTCATCGAAGGGATAATTAATTTTTTGAATATGGGTCGTTTGATCATCGTCAAATTGTCTTGTCAATACTTCATCGGGATGACCAATTTGTGATCTTACTGATATTTCCCCCTTTCCCTGATGTCCTTTTACTGGTTAATTCTTTTATTTCCCTAATGATTTTGGAGTGACCCCAAATGATCTCATACCGATATCACAACATCCTCTCAAAACCCTCTTTGTGGTAAGTATCTTCGATATCTTCTTATTGCTTCGATGTGTTCACGAGTTCATTGCACTATGGTAACAAATTTTATCAAAGGGACCAATATTTAGGTTTCCCCGATATGGATCCATCCCTTCGACATTTACTTATTTAGTATATTTTTCCCTTTTTGAAGAGACTATGAATCACCTCACTCCGACATCCTAGAGTCATTTTGAAAACCTTTATTGTTACCTTTGTATCGAATGCCATCGTTTTATTGATGGGACAAATTCCCTTGTCCCATCGATGGCTATATTTCCCTTTGATGTTTATTTTGTAGGCTTTGGCATATAGACTAGAAAATCTTCAGAACCCACCATATCGGTTCATCGAAGAGACTCATGAACTCATCATTCCGACACAATGAAGTCTCTCTGAAGTCAAATATTTCTTTCGGTTTATCGAAGGGAATATGTGACATGTCCTGCCGATGTATATCTATCTCATCAATGAACTTTTTGGTGTTGTAGTAACATCAAAGGGACTCTTAAATCGTCACTTCGATACTTTGTAGTCTCTTCAACTCTTCAAGTGTACAAGTCTAGTTTTGTCCCCTCAATCTCTTATTGTTGCTCTGATATATTGATGAGTCACATCATAGTTATATAATGTTTATGTCCCTTGATGGTTTATTTATCAGGTCATCAAAGAGACCCCAAGTATTTTCTTCTTGACATGCAATGATGTCTTCGACACAACTTTAATTGGATATCAGAGGGACTCTAAAATGAGTTTCCTTGATGTGGTATTTTCTCATTGACATTGTTCATATTGCTTCTTCAAAGGGATGTTAGGATGGCTCTTACCGATATAGTAGAATCTCTTCAATGTGGTCTTTTCATTTAGGGTAAGGGTGACAAAATGTGAACTTATTAGGGTAATGGTTTATAGATCAGATAAATGGAGTCTTTTGTATGAGAAAATTCTAAAATGACATGTTTAGATGATTGGATTATGGTGGAAAAAATAGATTTTTTACTAAAGATTTTAGGTTAATTTTGAGTTCTAACAGAGTCCTCTTGTGAAAAAAGGTAAGGAAGATATTGAAGAAGACCTTTTTTGGGATGAACTAGAAATTTTTTGTTCAAACTTATATGTCAAACCAACATCTCAGAAAGAAGAAGTTTATAAACAGCAAGAGCATTAAGTGGAAATAACTATTTTTCCAAAGGTTTCTAATCAGTAGGATGATGAATGTAAACATCAAACTAGCACTGATGGTTTGAGCATGGATTTGTCAATGGGATGTCCTATTCGAGATCTACCCCAGAAGAAGTCACCAATATTATATTTGATCCAGAGCATGAGATTCGACATCTAGGACAACAAGATTAGCTTGTTTATCCACCTCATGACAACTATTTTTTCAGTCAACTTGAATGGGTAAATGAATTTGTCTTCATTCTTAGAGAAGTGTTTCAATAGCTAGTTAAATGCTCATTCTTTCTCCATCTCATTTTGGCTATTTAGAAGCATGAAAAACACTCTCAGCTAATCAGGAAAGGAAGCTATTTTGTGGAACTAGTTAATGGCTTTGTTTAGACAGTCTATTTCATTTGTTTAGTTTAGGTCAGTATAGGTCATGTAAGTGTTTTATTTCTTCCAAGTGCAAATGCACAAGGAGTAGTTGTCTTTAGGTAGTTTGTTATGTTTGTCTTCTGTTTTGTTTTTCTATTTTAAAGGTACTAACAACTTTAGTCAAGTCTAATGTCTTCTTCTCAGGTTGTTTTAGGTTTGCCATGACTCTATTGCCCAATGGATACTAAGGCTACTGGTCTTTGTGCTTAGCAAGCAAGCGTCCCTTAGAGGTTGCCAAAAATGTTACCTATTTTTGTCCTATCCTCCAAATAGGTGAACCTTAGGTGTTTTAAGTTGAAATTAACTTGTAGGTTGAGGAAAGAAGGAAAAGATTCCTAAGGAAGTTTTTTGCTTGAAAAAGTTTTTCCTTATCAGCAAAACTAGTGGTTCGTGAACTCACCGGTTCACCGACGAGAAGAAAAGCTGATAAAAGATAGAGGCACCAAAAGAAAGAAAAAGAAGCAAAGAAGAAAGTTTCACTTTATCAGTGAAATAAGGAGTTCACAAACCTGTTGGTTCACTAACTGGCAAGTTCACCAATTGGCAAACCCAGCACCAAAGGGAAAGGAGATTTTTTTAGGACAAAGAAGGTAAGTCTTTTGTTAGCAAAACTTTAAGTTTGTGAACCATAAGGTTCACCGACAGGAGATTTCATTGACAACAATTTCACCGATAGCCCAACTCAGCGGTAAAGGAAGTGCAAGATTTTTCTAAGGCAGTGACATAGGAGGAAGATAAGTACAGTTTTTCTAAGTGTTTCTTTACCGGCATTTTTCATGTTCGGCAAACTAATTGTTTTCCGATCGGCTAGTTCGTCAATCGGCCAAATCATCGACAATGCATGAAGGAAGTTGAAATATAAAGAACTTCAAAGTTGGTGAAAGAAATGAAAATGAAAAGGGACACAAAGGAAAGCACTTTATCGGCAAATTTTTGAGTTCGCAAACTCGTCAGTTTGTCGATTGGTAGGTTCTCCGATAGGAAAACTCGTCAACCAAAAGGGGAGAAGTGAAGGCAAAGGGAAGAGACAAAAGAGGACATAGGCAAAGTTCATGAGGGAGGATCTTTTCCGATAGAAAAATAAAGAACAAAGAAGATAAGGAGAATGATTAGTTCACAAAAAGGGATTTTTGTCGACTAAAGGAGAAGCTAAGGAAAAAGAATCTTCTCATTTTTGTCCATCTCCTTTAGGGTTTTTTCCAAGCTATTACAAGTATCTAAACATGGTGGAGGCACACTTGTATTGTGGAGATCTTAGTAGGATCAAAATGAAGATAGTTTTGAGCTCTGTGCCCCATCAATTAGAGAAATGTAGAGTTACAGTCAAAGAAGAGGGCTAAAAGTGGACTTGACGGCATCATGCAACTAGTTTTGAGCTATGTGCCCTATCAATTAGAAAAATGTAGAGTTACAATCAAAGAAGAGGGCTAAAAGTGGACTTGACGGCATCATGCAACTAGTCTTGGGGACTGTTAAAGACCTTGCATGGATAAGGTATGAGTTGAGATGAGTTTTGAAGGCATCTATAGGCATTTAAGGGTAGTTTTGATCCCTAAAAGAAGGCTTTTCATTTTATACACCCAAGGAACCTAAAATCATGTGAAAGCTATCAGTTGGAGAGGTAGTTGGTTTCAACGTGCACAGGAGTTAGAACACCATGCAATCACTTGGAATAGTTTTCAAGGAGCATGCAAAAGAGTTTCAGTTAAAAGGTCAAAGCCAACACAACCTCCATCAATTTTGCATGTTGTGCATAATCTTCAAATATTCCAAAGTTGGAGTTCCACATCCAAGCACCCATTTCAAGCATTCAAACTCAACCTCTCCTTTGTAGTTAAGTTTTAGTTGTAAAAGGGGTTGCTGGGGATTTAAAAACATGGAGGTTGCTTTTTTCTTTCGTTATTTATAATTTTGTCTGCTCTTAGCAAGAAAAGCAACATTGCAACTCAGTTGTTTTAGAGATATTTAGTTGAACAGTTATTTTTTAGGTATTTTTTCAAGCATTATTTTAGATTTGTAATAGAGAAAAGCTCCTATTTTTTCAATAAAGTAGTATTTTGGCCTTCTCAGATTTCATTTGTTGAGTGTTATTGCAAATTATTTGATCTGATTTTTGTGATTATTCTATATCAATCCTTGAATTATGTCTCATTTGCAAATATTATTATACAGAAATAAACAAAACTCATACAGGTCATAGGTTGTGTGACTATTTTCAACATTTTGTAGTTGTGAAAATACCTAGTTTTCCTTCAATAAATGTGAAATCAAACCTTCATATGAAACACTATTGTGTGAGCTTGTTAAAAATTTGAGTTGTGCATAGAGCAAATCTTTTTGTTGAGAAGAATTGTGAGTTGAAACAACTGGTATAGATCTTATAAATTTTGGTGCATCACCCCCTAGGATTAATATATTTTTTGGTCATAGTATCTTCTATCCCTTTTCTTGTCAAAGTAGTAGTTTTAGGTGATCCATCAAGGGAACCACCCCTCTCTAGAGGTTCATCTTCACCATAAGTTACCCACAGCTTGAGGATAATCCCATGTTTCACAAGATAGCTAAATTTTATATTTAGCAAGGGTAAAATCTTAGTGACAACAAGAAATAGGAGACTTGTTCTTTAAGTAGCATGTAGTGCTAACTTCCTTAGCCAAGAACTCTTGTCCAAGATCAACACTACTCAACATAGTTCTAGTTTGATCCAGCAAGGTTCTATACAACCTCTCAATAACTGTATTTTGTTGTCATGTGTATGGCATTGTCCTTTGCTTCACAATTCTAACATTCATAAAGAATATGTCAAACTCCTTAGAGTATAATTCATTGTTATTAATGAATGATACATAGTATAGAGACTTACCAATAGATTGGATATCCATTGGACCAAACACATCAGTGTGTATCACCTCCAAAATCTTCTCTACTCTAGTGCTTCTAGAGTTGAACTACACTCTATTTTATTTTCTCTACACACAATGCTCACAAAATTTAATACTAATAGAACAATCAATAAGACCTTCTACCATATCTTTACTTAGCAAGGTTTTTAGATCTTTCTCACTCAGATGGCCCAATCTAAGATGCCACAACCACCTTGGTTCAAATGTCATTATCTTACCAAACCATGATAATATTGATGTATCTAGCCTATTTAGAGTACCATGTTGTACTTCTTTAGCAAGCACCAAATTGCCTATTGCTAATCTACAACCCTTACCATAAAATGTGACATGAATTTTTGAGTCATCCATTTAGACACAAATATAAGGTTTCTATCCAAATTTGGAATATGCAATACATTAAGGAGTGTTCTAAATCTACCATTCATGAAGGCAACCTTTAATTTTCCTTGACCAACTATCTTCAAGGAGTTGTTATCACCGAGGAACACCTGTCCTTCATTACAGTTGGTGTAATCTGAGTACCACTCCCTACGAGGTGTCATATAAGAATAAGCACTTGAGTCAATCAACTAAGAATCATCACCAATGACATTAGTAGAAATAAATGTATCACTATTATACTCATCATTGTTAGAGGACTAATTAGAAGAATCATCCTTCTTAGACTTGCAATCCTTCTTTATGTGACCCTTTTGCCCCAATTCCAACATTTTACTTTAGACTTACCTAAAGATTTAGACCTTTTCTTACCCTTATACTTATTATCTCTAGTCTTCTTCTTACCTTTCTTCTCCTTAGACCTACCTCTAACCACAAGGGCATCAAAAGCATTATCATCCATGGACTTTTTCCTAATTTTCTCACTTAACAAAATGCCAATTACATTTTCTAGTTTCAGTGACACGTCATTACTATTTATAGACATAATTATGTTTTCCCATGAATCCAGTAAGGAACAAAGTAATACAATACACTTGTCCTCTTCATCCATCGTGACTCCTATTGTTGCAAGTTGGCTTAAAATCATATTAAATCTATTCAAGTGGCCAGTTACTAAGTCTCCCTCCCTCATTTTCAAGGAATGTAACTTCTTTTTCAATACAAGTTTGTTAACTAGACTCTTAGATTGATATAACATACCTATCTTCTTCCACAATGAATTTGTCATCTACTCCTAAGACATTCATCAACATAGAATCTAATAGACATAACTAGATAGTACTTCTTGCTTCCTTATCTAGTTTTTACCCATTCTTCATTAGACATATTTGAGGTTTTGGTTGAAGAAGATATTGCAACCCACTAATCTCTTTCCACCAAAAGATCCTCAATCTTCAACTTCCATAATTCAAAGTTCTACTTATTGAATATTTTAATTTTATATTTAATTTTGTTCTTTTTGACTAGTTATACATGAACTACAATACACCAATTGTCATAAGGTTTACCACCACACATGATTGGGTTTAGATTTCCAATGAAGTAGTAACCACCCAAACAACCACCTTTGGCTCTAATACCAAATGTTGGGGACTTTAAACCCTATTATAGTTGACCAATAGACTAGGATAAATGAAACTTAAGATTATGTATTTAGAAAATAGTCAACAACACTTGCAAAATCTATCTGACAACATGCACAAAAGTAAATGGAATAGTATGCATCCACACAATTACATACAAGACTCAATATTTACATTGGAAACCCTTTCAAAAGAAAACCCCACCATCAAAAGATGTTCATAGTTATATTATTCAAAATCAACAAAGATTCAATACAACAATGTCTTAACAAAGCCTTAATCTACACCATACTTCTTTAGCAATCGATCTAAATTATTCACAACAACAATGTACAATCCAATGTTATCCTTTTAGCTTATACAACCTTCTAACCCTAGTACATTCACACAAAGTGATACATATAGACATGCACATGGGAATACCAAGAGTCATGCAATTACAATCCAACCATACATGACATCAACGTACTACAAATATCACCAAGAGTGATGTCTCCACATGGATAGTCACCTTGTATACTTAGTTGTTGTTGACACTATGAATCAATAGTCACAACATTTACACTGTCAGTACACAAATATGTTTTTAGTATCACCACCAATGCCAGCTCCCTACTTGGGGTAGTATATACAAACACAACTTTACTTTTGACCACGTGTAGTACCTTGTTACATCTTCTAGAACATTATCCTTCTCAAAAACTATGTCACATGAACTCCAGTGTTGCCACAAGTGCTACTGTATCACTATTCATGTTTCCAACATAGTAATTTATATGCAATCATGAGTTCTTTCAGATGAATTATGGTTGCTATCACAAAACCACCACATGTAGACAAACCATGTATGTTTCATTACAACTCACTGCCACAACATTAGGTCATATGTTAGTCAACATAAATGCTATAATGCAATACTTGAAACTCACTACATTTTACTACAATGTATTCTATAGATAAACTCTTCCTACAAGTACTCTCTATAGGTGAACATCACCTAAGTGTTAGAAATTAAACAGAAATCAATGCAGAATAATTTCTTAGAATCATAGTAACAAGTATTATGAAGAGAGATAAATAAAGAACAGAAATGAAAATTGCACAATATGAAGACAAGATTTAACGTGGTTCACCCAATGTGGGCTATGTCCACCAAGAAACACTTGCTCAGATTAGTCTTCCCACAATTACAATGTACAAATATTGTTTGGAGTTGCACTCAACAAACTCTCCTGAATTCACACACTCTATTCAACTTCTCAATTCTTTCTGTATTTTACCTATTGTATGTTCGTCTATTTATAATTACATCAATAGGTAACTAACATAGCGGTTTTACAAAACAATGGGTAACAAACCATGGGCCAAGTCAACTCATAACAATTTTCATTAATCATGGGTGATGACTCCGCCCATATACAAGTATAAATAAAACACATAACTATACTTGTGGAAAAAGAGGGATCCACACATATCTATACCCACAAAAAAAGGGGGATCCTAAATTTTTTTTAGCCCATTGAGCTACTAGGGCAAAACATCTCATCAAGTGTCTCAAATGAGGATGTCACAAGACCTAGTCAATTTTAGGTGTCTACATTTTGCCCCTCTTTGATATGATGTTGCGACTAAGAGAAGTAACATCATTTCAAAGAATATAACGTATGGATGGAGGAAAGGGATGCCTCGGCCACTTGAAAGAGTGACAAGGAGGAATGGCTAAAGGGATATGATGATAATGTAAGGATATGATGATACCCCCTCAAAAGGATAGGCAGGTTGGAAGAACACATGTATACTCTCGAAATGAAATGAAAGGGATTGGTCAAGGGATGGAGGATGCAGGGAAAGGATGGATAGAAGAAATGAATGATACATTATGCTGCAATGAAGTGAGCAACCATATAGTTTGATATAGCACTAGACATTTTGCACCAAGGTATAAGGACCAGGGTGACGATGTGTCTTGTGCACCCAACATAATACAAACTTGTCTAGTCGTATGAGGAAGAAAACTTAGAGCATTAAAGTCCTAATGCACAAAGGGTATGATGTGACCTTAGATGCAAAGGATAGTACAAAAAGATATTCCAACATACACAATTAGCTGGAAAGATACGGGTTTGATACAAATGCAAGGTAAAAGGATAACACACGTAAGCAAGCATGCACAAATGATACAAAAACAAACAAGGAATTGCCCCTATCAAGATGTAAACCAATGATTAATTGATTGATTGATTGATTGATTTGATTTATTGATGATGATAGTTTTGTCATTGAGGGGAACGATATATCCCTAGATCAACACAAGGATGTGGGAACAACATATCCCATTAATGATTGATGATTAATGTTTGATTGATTGATGTGATTGATTTGGTTTACGACAAGATTAGGATCAAGACCAAAGGATGTGATTGGATAATTTGACTTGATTGATTAACTTGATTGGTATGGATGAAGGATGACTTGCATTTGAGTTTATTGGTTGGATTGATGATGCTGGATTGATTTGATTTGATGGATTAATTTGATTTGATTTTGATGATTTGAGTGATTTGATGGATTGATTTGATTTGATTTTTTTTTATATTTTTGAAATGTTTTTGAGATGGCATTGGATGACAATTTGGATAGCCTTTGTGCTAGACACCAATGACAAGGGAGAACCAAGTCTAGATTCTAGGATGGAGGTAGGATGGGTGGACAAAAGGATGGGTGATAGTAAATGGGATGGAAGGCTCATGATAGATGAATGGATAAAAGGATATGCAATAATGGATGGAAGACTCATGATAGATGGGTGGATAAAAAGGATGGGCAATAATGGATGGAAGACTCATGATAGATGGGTGGATAAAAAGGATAGACAATAATGGATGGAGTGGATGTATGCGTAAGAGAGCTAGGATGTGATCTCCAAAGGCTATGTTGCATAGGAATAACATGCCCCATTCTAAGTGTAATGCTTAGGACTTTACATGACAAAGCTTATGACGAGAGGATGATAGGATTGTTTGAAAAGGATGAGGTATATCAAGAGATATCCAAATCATTTTTCAACATTTTCCCCCCATATCTTTATCAAGATCAAAAGGAGGAAGGGAGGATGGATGGATTCAATAGGATAGGTATGTGGGTATAATGGCCAAGGATGGTAGGATAGTATGGAAATGGTATGATGGGATAGATAGGAAGGAAATGGTAGGTTGGATATGATAGTTTGGATGATACAATGTGCCCCCAAGTGTAAGTCACATAGATAATCAACCTACACATGATGCTTGTTTGCCAGGTTTTCATCACGGTACTTATCCAAGGTGCCACCAAGGTGGTTTTCACCACTAGACAAATGGATTTCTCTTTACTATTTTGATTTTTTTTTTCTCTTCTTCTCTTCTTTTTATTTTTTTTATTTGTGGGATATGTGGATGGGATAGGTAGATATGGATAAGAGGGACTCAAGCATCTAGCTCCATGAAAGGTGATAGTCCCATTAGAGATGGATGTCATCGCACATGGACCATGTCAAGTCTCATTATGCTCATAGATGTTGGTAGGGGATTGCATGAGAGCAAGATGGATTAAGTGGATAGTGGATTATGTAGGAAGGATAGTGGATTATGCAGGAAGGATAGTGGATTATGCAAGGTTCATGCAAGGATGGATGGGATAGTGGATTATGATGTGGATTGTGGATGGAAGGATAGTGGATTATGGAAGGCTTATGCAAAAGCATGGACCATAGGGAGGTGATAGGGGAGATATGTAAGATAGTGGATAAAAAATGGGGAGATGGAGGTATGTGGGAATGTTGTATAATGGAAAGGAACCAAGACCAACGGTTGCACACACCATGATAAACATCGAAGCTTTTGATTTGGAGGAGGTGTAGGAAGTAATGGCAATGTTTTCTTAAGGGATGGTTGATGTAGGAATTTAGGTACCCACATAGACTTAAGATTTTTATAATTTTTGCATTGAGATTTTTGGATGGAGTAGGATTTTTGAGATTTTTGAATGGAATGGAATTTGTGATATTTTTGAATGGAGTGGAATTTTTTGGGTATGGATGCTTCATTTGACTTGATTTATTTTTTCTTAGGAACCCAAACCATTTTAATTTGTGTCTTTTCATGTGGAGGTATGGGATTATATAGCCTGTTAGATGTATTTTACTTTGACTCTTTGAATTGATTCCCTAAGGCATGAGGATTTTTAGGATTTTTTTCTTTATGAAAGGAGGCATCTAAATTTTTATTTTTGACTCCCATGGGATTAGTGGAAGATTCATGTTTAGACGATGTGTGCATTGATTGGTCATGATTGGGAATTTGAGGGGATTTATATATGGATGCATTAAAAGTGGGTTTATGGATAAATGGATAAGGGGATTGGAGGATAGGGATATTAGGCGTTGGGAGCAATGGTGGTAGAGTGGATGGAGGGATATTAGGAGTTGGAAGTAGTGGAGGTAAAGTGGATGGTGGAAGGTGTATGGTCACATGCTTTTGGGATATGTAGGATAATGGAGGAGGAATGGCAACATATGTTTTGGCGGTATGATAAGATGCATGGGATTTGGGATGGAAGGAGGTGGATTTAGGAGGCATGGAAGTAGTACCAACATCTTGAGATTGTTTTCCTTGGGGTGTATATCCAAGGCCATATGAACATGGAGAGAATTTGACATGGATAGGCTCCAAAATACCTCGTTCATGAAGGCCTAAGCCTTTACCTTGATAATTCATTTTTTGGAGTATGCGATGTACAATGGGACTATGTGTGTTTTAGACACTAGATGCGAGCTCATTATTTGATGGAGAAGGTGAGGTGGTGGATAGTGGTTGTTTCTCCCCTAAGGAAGAACATTCATGAATAAAGGTGGTAAGACCAAGGGGATATGATAGTGGATTTGTAATATGGTCGATATTGGGTGACAAAGGATCAATAGGATCTTGATTATTAGTATGCTCACTAAGATCCAAGCTATTTGTTTGATCATCTATGTTTTCTTGGGAGCCAAGTGTCTCATCAAGGGATGTGGATATTTTTAGATCATGGATAGGAATAGATGGAGGTTTTTGGATAGGAGAAATTTGGAGATCTTTCTCATGGATGGTTATAGGATTATGGATAGGTTCAATTTGGATTGCTTGCTCATGGATAGGAACTTGATCATGGATAAGATCAAGTTGCTCATGGATAGCTTCTTCATAGATAATATCTTGATCATAAAGAGGGTATAAGTTGTGGATGGGTTGAATGGAAGGGATTTGATCTTGATTGGAATAAGGGCTTGATGTTTCCACATGCTTTAGATTAGATTCTTGACATAGCTCTTGGTTTACTTGAATGGGAGTGGAAGACTCTTGGATAAGCTCTTGATGGTCAACAACACGAGAGTACAATAGATCTTGACTTGGACTCATGGTTGAAGGCTCTTCAATAGGCTTTATGGGTTGTGGATTACATGATGGATTTGGAGGATTAGGCATAGTGTTTAAAGGCTCTTGGAGAGGCTCAAGAATAGGTGTTTGATGGCATAGTCGATTCCTTGCTAATAGCCACTGGATCACATCCTTCATAAGTATATAGGTGGATGGACAATATAATGGATGGATAATAATGGTAGATGGTGCTTTAGGCTTAGGATTATAATTTGGATTTGATGCAGGGATAATGGGGGTGGAAGGTGTTGTAGGCTTAGGATTAGGATTGGATGAAAGGATAGTGGGAGTAGATGGATTAGGACGAGGGGTAGTGGGATTGGGTAGATTGGATTTATCTATCAAAATCTTACTAGAATATATGAGGTTTATGACCAATCTCTTAAATATGGGACAATTACATGTCTTATGTCCTTTAATCCTATGGTATGCACAATAGTCATATCCATTGTACCCAAGGGAACTAAATGCACTTTCCTCATATGGTTTGATTGCAGGAAGTTCAATGAGTTTTCTTTTAAGCAACCATTGTACAAACATCTCATCCTTATCTTTTGGTCAAGAATTAGAGTAACATGGTGATGAAGGTAATGAAGGGCTTGATGGATTAGAAGGTTGGTGGATCAATGGACTAGGAGTGGGATCACATGGTGGTGTCGAGATAGGACTAGTAGGCTCGTGGATTGGCATTTGAGTGGATGGTAATGGAGGGTACTCATAGGATGCATAAGCTAGAGTGGCATTCCCCTTGTCAAAGGTAGCATGAGGACTTAAGGACGCTTGATCTTGGTGTACAGGGTAACTTGGACTTGCATGTAAATGTTGTGAAGACACTAGATAGTCTTGTGAATGGATTTGGTGGTGAGGTGAAATGGTGGAATAAGTAGTTGGATGTTCTTGGGGTATGGATTGATATGGATGTTCTTGGGGTGTGAATTGATATGGATGTTCTTGTGGTATGGATTGATATGGATGTTCTTGGGGTGTGGATTGATATGGATGTTCTTGGGATGTGAATTGATATGGATATTGGTTAACATTGGAAGAAGTGGGATATGTTGATGTAGGATGGTCATGATATGTGGATGAATTGGGTTGATATGATATGGAGGGGGATGATACATAGGATTGAGGTGGAAATTGTTGATGTTGTAGAGGTGATGGTATAGTGGATAATGTGTTAAATAAAGGTTGTGGTTGTGGTTGTTGGATGGATATGGGTTGTGTTTGCAACTATGTTTGTTGAGTTTGGGATTGGTAGGTGGCCATGAGTTGTCGTAGGGCTTGTTGGTTTTGTTGGAAAAATGGCTTGTAGTTGTTGGAGTTGTTGATATTGGTCTAGGACTTGATGTTGTTGTTGAAATTGTTGATGTTGTGGTGATGTAGTGACTTGTTTTTTCCATATAACCTCTTAAGTTCATCAAACAATCTTTGGGTTCCTTAAGGATCATCCTCATAGTTCTTGTTTTTAGTGTCCTAACCATTTTGACAAGTGATGGAATAGTTCAGGCTCAAGAATGGGGTGATGATTAGGATGATGAGATGCATGAAATTGGTTGGATGACTAGGATGGAGTGATTGGATACTTAATATAATGAGGATGGATAAGGAATATGACTTGGATGAAGTGGAATAATTAGATAAGTGACTAGGATGATTATGATTGGATGATTTGTAATGATATATGGGTAAATATGATTGGATAAGGATGATGGTGATTGGGTGATTTGGAATGATGCCCCTTTAAGAGGATAGGTGGGGGTGACAGACACAGGTAAACTCTCGAAATGAATTGGGGTGGCTAATGATTATGATGATGTGGATTTGACAAGTAGGATGATTAGGGGTTAGATTATGATGAAGGTGAATTGGATTATGATGGATGTGATGACATGGATATTGAGGATGATATGGAATGTGTTTATTGATAGCTTGACCTGGACAATATTCAAGCAAAAGATTTCACATGTACATGCATGAATCACACACACAAGACACAATGACAAGTTTGTCTTTCAAGATTGATTGTTATTATTATGAAGGCATTTGAAGACACATCAACAAGCCTAATATTAATCAAGTGGGTCTGGCCAATATGTCTTAGTCTAGGATGCACAAGTGGTCTAAGGATGTCCCCAATATACACAAGGTACAGGGGGCCAATTCCTTGAAATGAAAGTGAAATAATGCCACACAACTAGGAGAAGGGGGTAACCCACCCTTCACCTCCACTTCCCCAAGGTATAAAGTTCTTGGGGGCTTAGCCCGAATGATACGATTTCAACTTCTAAGAAGGGTGTCTTTTGATTCACTCCTTGCTTTTTAGACTCTGCTAGAATGCTAGAGTTAAGGTTGTCCCTTGGAGTGGTGTGTCTCCAAGCAGGCCTCCTAGGAAGGGTGACAAAAGAAAATTGAGTGGGTGATTTTGATCTCCAAGGTCACCTTGTGGTGCAAGGAAAGAGCATAATATGTCATTCTGATATTCCAAATCTTCAAATTATATGTCACTTATGTTTGCTCAGAATATTGAAGAGACTATAGAGAGACTCACTCCTCGCACTGCAAGGTGACCTTGGAGATCAAAAGCACCCACTTGATTTTCTTTTGTCACCCTTCCTAGGAGGCCTACTTGGAGACACACCACTCCAAGGGATGACCTCAACTCTAGCATTCTGACAAAGTCTAAAAAGCAAGGAGTGAATCAAAAGACACCCCTCTTAGAAGTTGAAATCTTATCATTCAAGCTAAGCCCCCAAGAACTTTATACCTTTGGGAAGTGAAGGTAAATGGTGGGTTACCCCCTTCTCCCGGCTGCGTGGCATTATTTCACTTTCATTTTACGAAATTGGGCTCCCATACCTTATCTATATTGGGGACATCCTTAGACCACTTGTGCATCCTAGACTAAGACCTATTGGCCACACCCACTTGATTAATATTAGGCTTGTTAATGTGTCTTCAAGTGCCTTTACAATCATAACAATCAATCTTGAAAGACAAACTTGCCATTGTGTCTTGTGTGTGTGATTCATGCATGTACATGTGAAATCTTTTACTTGAATATTACCCAAGTCGAGCTATCAATAAACACATTCCACATCATCCTCAATATCCTTTTCATCACATCCATCATAAGCCAATTCACCTTCATCGTAATCCAACCTCTAATCATCCTACTTGTCATATCCACATCATCATAATCATTAGCCACCCCAATTCATTTTGAGAGTCTACTCGTGTCTTTCACCCCCACCTATCCTCTCGAGGGGAGATCATTCCAAATCACCCAATCACCATCATCCTAGTCACTTATCTAATCATATTTATCCATATATCATTACAAATCATCCAATCATAATCATCGTAGTCACTTATCTAATCATTCCACTTCATCCAAGTCATATTCCTTATCCATACTCATTATCTTAAGTATCCAATCACTCCATCCTAGTCATCCAACCAATTTCATCCATCTCATCATCCTAGTCATCGCCCCATTCTTGAGCCTAAACTATTCCATCACTTGTCAAAATGTTTAGGATACTAAAAAAAAGAACTATGAGGATGATCCTTATGGAACCCAAAGAATGTTTGATGAACTTAAGAGATTATATGGAAAAAACAAGTCACTACGTCGCCACAACATCAATAGTTTCAACAACAACATCAAGTCCTAGACCAATATCAACAATTCCAACAACTACAAGCCATTTTCCAACAAACCCAACAAGTCCTACAACAACACATAGCCACCTACCAATCCCAAACTCAAGAAACACAATCGCAAACACAACCCATATCCATCCAACAACCACAACCACAACCTTCATTTAACACATCATCCACTACACCTTTCTCCAGATAATATCAACAACTTCCATCTCAATCCTATGAGTCATCCCCCTCCACATCATACCACTCCACATCATCTACATCTCATGTCCATCCTACATCAACCTATCCCATTTCTTCCAGTATTAACCAACATCCATATCAATCCATACCCCAAGAACATCTGGATATCAATCCATACCCCAAGATCTTCCACCTGCATATCCCAACATTTCACTTCACCACCAAATCCATTCACAAGACTATCAAGTGTCTTCACAACAAGACCATGCAAGTCTAAGTTACCCTTTGCAACAAGATCAAGTGTCCTTAAGTTCTCATGCTACCTTTGACAAGGGGAACACCACTCTAGCTTATGCATCCTATGAGTACCCTCCATCACCATCCATGAGCCTACTAGTCCTATCTCGACACCACCATGTGATCCCACTCCTAGTCCATTGATCCACCGACCTTATAATCCATCAAGCCCTTCATTACCTTCATCACCATGTTACTCTGATTCTCCACCAAAAGATAAGGATGAGATGTTTTTACAATGGTTGCTTAAAAGAAAACTCATTGAACTTCCTAAAATCAAACCATGTGAGGAAAGTACATTTAGTTCCTTTGGATACAATGAATATGACTATTGTGCATACCATAGGATTAAAGGCCATAAGACACTCAATTGTTCCACACTTAAGAGATTGGTCACAAACCTCATAGATTCTGGTAAGATTTTAATAGATAAATCCAATCTACCCAATCCTACTAACCCTCCATCTAGTCCAAACCCCAATCCATCCAATCCCATTATCCCTCCATCTAGTCCAAATTTTAATCCATCTAATCCTACCATCCCTTCATCCAATCCAAATTCTAATATGTCCAATACCATTAACCCTCTAAAAATTACTAGCTAAGCTAAGCTACAAAGTACTAGCTAAACTAAAAATTTAACAAAAAATGTAAACTATGTTAAAATTTAACTACTAAACTAAATTAAAATCTAATACTAAATTAAAATTAAAGTCTAAGTTTAAATTTAAATTAAAGGCTAAACCTAAATTAATGTCTAAAACTCAATTAAAATTAAAATTAAAATTTATACTTAATAATAAATTAAAAATTAAAATCTAAAGGTAAAAGCTATATTAAAATGTAATACTAAATTAACATCTAAATTTAATACTAATACTAATACTAAATGAAAATCGGAATTAAAAACTAAATTAAAATCTAAATCTAAATTTGAATTTAAATCTAAATTAAAATTAAAATTACAAGCTAAATTAAAATTTAAATGAAAATCGAAATTTAAATTTCAATAACAATCTAAATCTAAATTAGAATTAAAATTACAAGCTAAATTAAAATCTAAATCTAAATTAGAATTAAAATTACAAGCTAAATTAAAATCTAAATTAAAATTGAAATGAAAACCAAAATTAAAATTTCAATTACAATCTAAATCTAAATTAAAATTAAAATTTAATACTACATTAAAATCTAAATTAAATCCTAAATTAAAATAAAAATAAAAATCGAAAAAGGACGGTAGGCGGATATGAAGTGGCAGATACAGTCGATGGAGTAGATGTATGGGTGGTCGACGGGTAGATGTGGGATGGTCGACGGAGGTCGTAGAATGGAGAGCGGGTCGATGAAAAGCAGTCGGGAGAGAAAGGAAAGGTCGACAGGAGATCGGGTGGAAGATCGAAGGCGATGCAGAGGTTTCGACGACAGGGTGTAGGTTGGAGGTCCAAGGGTAGATCGGTGGCTCGGGAGTCGACAGGAGGTGTCGACCTGGGGAGAATGGCAAGTGAAACGACGGAGGGCTTTGAGAGATGGCCTTTGACAGGCGGATTTGGAAGGATGAAGCGGAGATCGGAGGGAGGACGGAGGGATAAGGGTTTTTTAGCTGATAAATGGAGATATCACAGAAGATTTTGCAGGTGGTCGGCGAAGAGTAAAGGTCGGCGGGAGAAGAATATGAAGTCGACAGAGAGCTTGGAGTGACTGATGGGGTCGAGGGGTTTAAAGAGAGGGACGTAGGGTTTTAGGGTTTTAGGGAATGTTTGGTGGATCGGGAATTGAAAGGTAGTTAGGGAGATCGGCGATCAGGATGTGAGTAGGGCGGAGGTGACAGGGAGGCAGAACAATGGCGACAGCAGGTTCAACAGAGGTCGGTCGGTCATAGGAGTTGAACAGAGATCGATGAGGGATTGGAAATGGAAATGGATCCTTTTATAGTCTACGATGTCGGGCAACCTGATTTTGGGTCTACCGGTGGCTTATAACACATGAGACTACCTCATACTCCCAGTATGCAGGAGGCACCTAACTATGCTTCAAATATGAGGCATACATACCCTACCACCTGCAGGATTTGAACTCATCACCTCTCTTTCAAGAGGGCAAGTTTTTCACCAACAGGCCAACTCAGGTTGTATACATGCCAACTCAGGATTGAAACACAAGATCGTTATGAGATCTATACTGCAAACCAACACAAAAGCCCTTACTTCAAACTAAAACAAGTAATTAGATTTGTAGAAAAAGGGGTTTGACAGATCCCTACGGTACGGATCTGCAACCCTAAAAAAATTCATAAATTTTCAAAAAAAAACGGAAGCACAACATACAGTATTTTATGTCGATCACTTAACGGTGAGGTTGGTTTTCGTGTAGGAGCCAACCTGCAAAACTTGGTCACCCAAAACTTGACAAAAACGATGTTAGATTTGCAAGATCAAGCCCATAAACTTGCAAGACGAGGGTTAGATGAGCAGGGCATGCCAACAACATGGTTAGAAAATGGGTACAAACGACAATACAAAGATAATGATAACAACACAATACCTTTTACCTTTGAACCAAGTCCTCCACACTCGATAGAACAGAGTAGATGCACCCAAATCTACTAGCTTTGTTCTCTTTGATAGATGATAGGTTGGATGAGATATTGATTGCTTAGATTTGCAGCATAACAATGATAGACAAGAGGTCTAGAATGATTTGGACAACGTGATGATACTTGAAATGTGGATGTCTCTCCTTCTTAAGAGCTCCCTTAAGAGTCCCCAAATGGCTTGGGTGAGGCTTGATTTATAGGAGATGAGTGATAGCAATGGATGGCTAGGATTAGATTAGTAAAGGATGGCTAGGATTAAGCGACACAAGGAGTTGAAGTCATGTGACAAGTGTCTCATGAGGGTTGAATGAGAGTGATTAAAGTCAAATGGCTTCCACCTTACAAGGATTAGAAGCTTCTAACCATGTGAAGATAGAGACAAATGTGGAATTAATTAAATAAATAAAGATTTATTTAATTAATTGGATGAGGGATGATGTGGAATACATTAATTAAATAAATATTTAATTAATTTGGATAAGGAAAAAGTGGGAATTAATTAAATATATATAATTTCTTTAATTAATTGGCTAGAGGGATTAAAATGGGATTAGTTAAATAAATATGATTTATTTAACTAATTAGGAGATGGAAAGGTTACTAGGGAAATCATCTCATCAGGTGTCTCAAATGAGGATGTCACAAGACCTAGTCAATTTTAGGTGTCTACAAGTAGCACAATATGTTTTCATGATTTAGATCAAGATAATGGTCACCAAGTGAGACAGTACATGTACATTCTAGATTATAATTTATGTTTTTGTATTATAATAATTTCTTAAAAATAATGACACATTGTTTACATTCGTACATTTGAGCTTACATCTAAATATATGTATACATGCGAATACAAGGTGGTTTAGTACAACAATCAACAACAATAGTTTACACTCTCAGGGTTTCTCTTCTAGGAGGCAAACCTTGTTGTAGTAAATTTACTTGATACATGATGGTATATATTGTACATTGTTTTTATAATTGATGCATGAGAATCACTTTTGAGGATCATGATATGTGTATATATAAATATTTGTATACTCTGTTGGGCCTCCTACCATTCATGGTCAAAAAGAATATTACGCAATTGGGATTTTGTTGCAAATCATGTGTTGTGCTTGTGATGTTATTAAACCCTACTAAAAGGCTTCTATAACCCTTTGTGTATGTTTAAATTTTCATTCCATTCCATTTTCTATTAAAAATTGACATGTTATAACTGATTGTAATGTAACTTAAAACATGTGCCTAGTTCCCTTTATGATTATTTATTGGGATTCCATATCTCACTCACCACTTTATTATGTCACTTTCCCTTTAGGCATTCTATGTTATGTGGCACATAGTCATTTGGTAGTGAACAATTATCTTCAAATGGATAAAATTTCCAACACACTTTTCTAATTTAAAGTTTATTTGTTGTGCACTTACCATCAGATCTTGCATTCCCTTCCACTTATCATTGATCTTATCATATATTACTAGCATTTATTATTTGTATATTGCGTGGTGGTTGACGCCTATTAGCCCATGTCAACTATGTGGCAAGCCCATTCTAACATGCATTCTCCTTATGCCTCACACTGTCTACTAGTTTTCTATTAGCCAAAGTCTAATGTGTGTCGAGTAACTAGTTATTGCTAGTTCAAATTCCAAAGGCCCACTAAGCATTGGGCACTAACTTACACCAAGGCATGTTATGTAAGATGTGGGACTAATGAAGCTTAGCTGTCAATCCACATGGATATTTCTCATTGGTCAATATTCTTAAGAGAATTACACTATGGACCTCATGTCAAAAGTGACAAAATAGTGTGACACTACATAGGATAAGTGTCATTTCAATAACTGAGCACAATGCAAAGTGTGAATAGTCAAAGGATGCTCATGTGGACCAAATTAGTTGGATAGGGGCTAATAATCTCCTAATGTATGAACACATTTCTCAACCATTTAAGATAGTTGTTGTGTGTTGGTGATTAGATCAAAATGCCATTACTAAAACAAATATGAGTCATTGATGAAAGATGATAATTCAAAAACAATGTCTAAAGTGACTTTCACATGATAGATCCAACTCACCATTAATAAAAAATATGTCGTTGCATGTCATGATATCCTCCCAAATTAGCAATTCAGAACTCATTCAAAGACTAATTCATATCTTTGAATGCCCTAGTTTCCTATGAAGTTTTTAAAGCCATATATTTAAAGCTACAAATTTATTAAAAGGAGAACTCTACAAATGAGATTGTTGTAGCTCGAGCTACATTGAGGAGTGCATTTACCAAGGAATCATGTGATCTCAAGAAGCTACGTCACCTAAGGTTACTTTGATTCAAGTAGTGCTAGTAGTGTAATTCAAAGCAAGGATATTTTTTAGGGGTGAGTCCATTCCAACCCTCTTTTTCTTAAACTTAGTTTTAAGTGTCAATTAGAAATTAGCTTGAACCTTTAATAATTAGGGTTTATAGCCTATGTATTATATGAGGGCCTTTATTTCATCTACTTTGAATTATCAATATGGTGTATCTACACACTAGTATCCAAACCCTTCTATATCATAAAATCCTAGGTTATTGTTATCACATTGTTGTAAAGTCTAATATTGTCAAAACCTTAGCCTTGTTATTGATATAAAATTAAAATTGTGTCTAAGAGGACACCTAAAGGTGTTACTAAAACTATCTCGTGAGCTTCAAAGAAATACAAAAAAACATCTGGCAAGGGATCTATCCTTACTAAGCACTTCGTGGACATCAAGGAAGGCATAATGGATGCACTAAACAACCATTCTAGGAAGGGACCTATTAAGGGGGATGTTCTGCAAGAGGAATGTGCATAGATCTATTAGTAATGCATGGTAGTTAGATTCCGCAAGGGTAATTCTACATGCCAAGATATATGATGAGAAGATAGAGGTAAATGAAAGATAGTTCTTCAAATGTATTATTCACCTTCAATAGATAGCTAATTTAAAGGATATTTAGACTTAGACAAGATGCCACTATGGCACTAAACATGTAGACTATGGCCACTATATACATGAAGGACTATCATTTGTATAAAACTATAAAATTACCAAGATTTAAGCTTAGGAAAAGAGGTGCACCACTAATTTCTATTCCCAAGGAGGAGGTAGAGACTCTAAGTGCTACCCGATTTGAGTACTACTTCCAAGATGTTTACCAAGGCATGTGTCAAATCCTAGGCATAAATGTAAATGATAAAATAAACTTGGGAATATTGGCATTTTGTGAAGATAATAAGAATGTACTAGCCAATCATTTACACAATTATTTGGAAAACTTCAAGACATCCACTACCCCCTTATGTGAATTAAGAGGCATTCATTATTATGATTCCTCTATTTATTCATCATGCTTGGGGAGTTTGACAATAAATTAGCTATGAGATTCAAATTCTCAGATACAGGTGGAGGGGCATTAAATCCAATCCAACTATGGATAGTACACATGGATATAAATCAACTCATGATTCTTTCTATAAATTTAAGGATCTCTTTGAAACCCTAGTATTAAATAAATTAGGTTTTGTTAGGCCAAGACTATCATATGAACTTAAATTATTTCTTAGGCCTTTGCAATTCAGACTAAAAGGGAAGTTGTAGAATATTTGGGGTTATTGTATTTTTAGAAAGAGCAAAGTTATTAGAGTTTATGGAGCTATAGTTCCCTCTTATGTATTACCTCATGATGTACCAAACATAGTCGCATACCTAGAGGCAATGAGACAAATGTACTTCTCAATTTTTTAGCATTTTAAGAAATACAAGAAGGTTGGATTCATGCCACATAGTGTTAAATTGGAGACTTCCAAATTTTTAGCAAGGACGGTTTTGAAAACGGGGATAAGGTTCTCATATTCCTATACATGGTCACTATAGATCATATGAACTATGACCCTAAGGGCTTTATTGACAAACTAAGAAGAAGTGAGGGAAGGAGTGGTTCTTAACATACTTTCCATGAGAATGAGGGTTCTATAAGGAATTCTTACGATGACATGAAAAGTACCATCATTAAAAAATGATGTTTATCTAATATGTAGAAAACAAGAGAATGGAGTTATACCCTAAATACAAAGGTATTATCATGAGATTGATGATCCTTTTGAGAGAATGAAGATGAAATTAGAAAAAAGTAGAGGTTGTCTCTTAAAGGCCCAAGCTACCCACAACACTAATGGTTAAGTCACTAGAGAAAAAGGGTAAGTTTTTCTCTCCATAAAAATATTTCTATTGATGCTCCAATCACATCATAGATACTGCCATTAGAAGCTAGCCATGAAGAGCAAGAAGGGTTAAACTCCCCCATGATTGTAGATCATCCATATGATAGGTCTAGCTCATCACACATGTTTATGATAGAAGTATAAAGGGAAAAACATGTGGTGAAAAAAAAATTCCAAAGTGAGGCTATTCCTTTGATAGATTATGAAATGATAGAGTACACTGGAGAGGTTATTCCCCTAGGGAATTCATTGACTATACAAGTTAAACCTCCTAACGAGACAAGTAGTAAGAGTTCCAGACCTCTTAAAACCACAACTCTAGTGCAATAGGTATTTGAAACTACAAATATGAAAGATGTGATATGAAGGTATTGTGAGGAATTTCTTGCAAATGATTCCTTTGTCAAAAGTAGGGAATTTCAAGCCTTTGCATTATTTGTAAGGATAAAGGAGAAAAGGGTCCTAGAAGACAAATAGATATTAAATGAATTGTTGGGGGGGGGGGGGATGAGGAAGATCCAAGAGAAAGTTCAAACCCACTCCTAAAATATGATTTTAACATTGAGAACATAACTCTAGAGCAAGGAAGACAAATGATTAGAGAGAATGTAAGCCTCTTACTACCAAGATGGAGTATATCAAATTCTATGGTGCTTGACTCCATTAAGAGACGAAATGAGGAGCTATTCAATAACCAAGAGGAGGGTTGTAAACTCCTTGAGGGTTTAGTATTTGATCATCAAAGTGAAGATTTAGAAATATAGGCACTTGCCCCTATAGGAAACAAGGCATAATTTGAATGTTTACCACAAGATATACAAGGTAAGTTGGCTTTCAAGAGAGTAGGGGAGGTCTCTACTCCAAAGGTTGTTTCCTTAGTAGTACATACAACCCTATTCAATGAATCCAATTCCAAGAAACTGCATAAAGAACATGAAGAAAATAAATAAAAATATTAAACCTAAAATAGGCCTTGGCTAATGAAAATTCAATGACAAATAGGTTGAAAGAGAAAATACAAAGATTGGAAAGAAAAGCATCGCTAGCCATTCCTAGTATACCATAAGATAATAATTCCTTGCAAGAAGAAGTAAATAAGTTGAATGGCCTATTGCAAAGATCAAAGGAAAATGAGTACAAAATGAATGTAAAGGCCAAACAAAATTTTGAAAACCTAGTAAAAGTCATATTCAAGGATAGGGTTCAAAACCTAATAAGAATGGTTGATGAATTATGGAAAAGCCATGAAAGTTTCATTAGGGAATCCAATAACAAATAAATTTTTTAAACTAATCTCATATAGATCAATGTCAATTAGATGCCTAAGATGTTTCCCAAATAGATATATATTAAAATGCCAAATATTCTAAGGGGAGCCCATAGTCAATAAATGACACATATGAAATCTTAACAAGGTTACAATACACTTGTAGAGCAAGCCTTCTTAGGAGTATCACCAATATACAAATCTAGAGTGATTTTGGCAACATTACGGTACCTACAAATTACATCATATAAACTAAAACCCCAAGAACCAATTTGTAGGCAAGAATTCAAACTAGAAACATAAATGGTTTAGAAAAACCATTTGCAAAATGATAAGGGGTATGGTGCTCAAAGCATGAGTCCAAATTCCAATTCCCCTTCTTGGTTTTGATCTTCTTGACTATTTTTAGCATACTACTTACACAACTTACAATGTCATAATTTGTCATATTTAACCACCCAACTTGGGTGCCCAATTTTTCCTCATTCAACCTATTAAAATATGCTCCATGACAAGTGTCCATGATTGTCATCATGTCAGTCAAGATTCTAATGTAACTCCTTCTTACGTGCTCTTGCATGTCATAAGAATCTATCATATGTAACTCCTATCATCATGACCTTACCCACACCACAAGATACTGACATGTATGGAAAAACTATGCCACCTCAATGTGGGATGCCTACCTCCTCATGTGAGGACAAAATCCACTAAAGATGAAATCCATGTCACTCCAAGTGGGATGCCAACTCTCCCACAAGAAGATTAAAGTACACAAAAGATGAAATAGTGAATGCATACAAAATGTATTAAAATGAACATTAGTAATGAAAGGTTGAGACACCTTTTTCCAACATAAGTTTCTTCATGATACTGCAACCTTCATGGTTAAATTTAAAGATATAAAGGAGAAGCTTTAGGAATTCTAGCATTTGGTTAAATCAAGTATACTAGACATTATGGATACCAATGGTTTGAAAAGGGCTATGGGTTATTAGAGGGAAGATTTTAATTATGTACTTTATGTATTAACTAATGTACTCCCCACCAATGATGTTGACCTATTAAGTAGATAAAGTCATAGAATTGGAAATGAAAATGGACAACTTCGTCTAAGATACAAAACTAATATCAAGATGCTAGATATGAAACTAGTGTGAATAAAGTAGAGACCATAATTAATGCTAACTAGCCGATAGATGAGGAATGGGAGGAGTGGGTGCACAAATACAAAGAGAAGTATTAAAAGGATTTTGAATTATTTATTATTTAAACTCTTCATTCATCAAGAAATTTATGCTTGACTATGGAGCTTCACTCATTCTCTCTCACACATCATTTCAAGTATATTTTAGAGCCAAGGTAGTTCCTGAATAGAACAATAAAAATGAAATTGATATAACTACATTTAGCAATTACAAAAGATATAACAAGTAAAAAATATATATCAATCTAAAAAGATATAAATAAAAGGAATTAAATTGACTACACATATCTACTATAGATGGAGTCACATGGCAAGTAGAGGATAATGTTAGCATTAGGACTTTTGTATTATATAAGAATTGTAGCCATTATATTTTCTTAGGGATTCATGACCAAGTTTCACTTAGGTACAATGTGTCTAAGTCTACATTTGAGTTAGGTCAACTAACAACATGGAGTTTGGAGGATGTGGAGATTTTTTGTAATGGATTCAAGCTTAGGTGATATTAAAAAAGATATTTCATGGATTAGCCAATACAAGTCCAAGGTTCTAGCAAATAAGTTCATATGAAGACTGAAAGCATAGGAGAAGACAAAGAATTGGTAAATCCCAAGGTGTAAATCAACTAAAGTTGTCTCTCTCCAAAATATAGTGGGGATTCATTTGATATTATGACCTAGTGGGAGATAGATTAGTACCTTATCTTCATGAAGCACTCAATCTCACTACAAAAATATTAGGCAATAATTTCCATCCTTCATCTTTGTTGCATTCTAGATGAAGGAGATTATTAATCTTATTAGGTGCAGTATTGTCTTCAATATCACTTTTTATCCTCACACCTCTAGTCCACCAAGTTAATGGTCACCATCCTTTGGAGAGATTGGAACTTGAAAGCACTTTTAAAAATTCCTAACCAGAATTGATGAGATTTTACCACATGTACACTTTGAACTCCCTCACCCTTTTTATTTTTATTAGGTCACATCATACCTCTATGTGCTTTGTAGTCCCCCTTATATATGATTGACTAATGGCATGAACCTCTTCTAACATCCTCCCCAAAGGCTTTTTGAAACTATTTTTGTCATAATGTGACTCAAAAACAACACAAGTGAGTCAGACTCCAATATGGCATATGAATCATGTCCTTGTAGCTAGTGCCCACTTAGTCATTCTCACTCACATGGTAGGAGCCAATCGAGTGGAGGTAGAACATGGGGTTGTTCTATTTGTGGGGAAGAAGAACATCATGGATCATTTTTAGGTTGAATGTGTTATGCATTGATGTGTGTGATTGTTGATTGTTGTTGTGGATTTTGTAATGTTGTTGATGTTGGATGGGTGTGGTGGTTGTGATTATTCTATGACCCAAAGGGTCACTAGCTCTAAGCTTGTTTTGTTTTTTGATTATATGGAGGAAAAGCCTATCTAGCTTTATTTACTATTATCGAATGAGTTATTGGAGGATTCTTTTTTTCTTGATTATGAAGTTATTCTACTTGCCTCCTTTGTTCATTTTCTTGTTGTATGAACCTCAAGATTAGTTCTTGTTCTTGGGTTGTTTTCTTAGCAAGAAGTGGTAAGGGGATGATCTCCCTAATCTCATCTAAGATGGATCTGAACTAATCTTTCCTTATACCCAGGCACATGAATTCTTAGTCCAAGGGGGAGGGTTTTTGTTTGTGCTTCGTGATGGAATCAAGGTCTCTTCCTACGTGTTCTCCTTTTTTTTGGTGTTTTTTCTTATTTTGATGAATTTCTAAA
The DNA here is from genome assembly GCA_027924645.1 of Cunninghamia lanceolata. Lineage (NCBI taxonomy): Eukaryota > Viridiplantae > Streptophyta > Pinopsida > Cupressales > Cupressaceae > Cunninghamia > Cunninghamia lanceolata. The sequence goes on along the minus strand of BSBN01000382.1, from coordinate 14,479,206 downwards.
TGCAACTTATCTATATGTATGCAAGTAAATTTTTTTGTTCTTTTTTGTAATTTTTATGATGAACTAATTACTATGAAAAGAAAGATGAATTCATCTATATGATTTTTCCTAATGTCATTTAATCTATATTTTTGTGTTTTGATTTGAATGTAAGCTACTGAAATTGCAACAATTCTAAGCATAATGAAAGAAAATATACTCTAAGAAAGCAATAAATAATATCTATCAAGAGAAAGAAAAATAATGTTTTACGGTATAAGGAACAAGAGCCATACCTATATTATCTTTAGATTCACTATCAGAATGTAGTACAATAGGTTCCATAGTGGCTTGTGAAGCTTTATCCTACTCTATAGGAGACTAAACAGTAGTAGATGTCTCTTTCATATCCATCGGTGATAAACGCTTGCGAGAAGGGATATTCTCCTCTCCTACGACAAGGCGAGCCATAGCATCACGATGCTTCTTTCTTTCTCTCACAATTTTATTTTGCTTAGCTTTATTTGTGATGTTTGTGAGGGGAACCATAGTATCTTCCAACGTGGGTTCCTTTTCTTCCTTTTCTTCAGGAACATTAGAAGAAATAGGAGGAACCACTGAAGGTTGGGAGACTACAGGGGAAGGGTTTCTCAATGCGGGTTGCTCTTCCTTCTCAACTTGTGAAACATGTGGAAGTACATGAGCATCCTCAAGTGGTTGAGAAACCTCAGGAAATAACACCCATGTAATTGATTCATTTCCACTAGTCTCAGCGGAGACAGGTGGGACAAAAGTAATGTTGTGATTATGGGGAGGTATGTTTTGTGCTTAAAGGTTGCCTCATTGTCCTTGAAGGGATGGTAGAGGGGGAACCTTAGCATATCTACTAGACACTCGAGGATGGGGAAGAACCTTTGATTCAGGATTAGCTTCATTCACCACCTGTGGGACAAGGGGAACTGTTGTCATAGCCTCAGAAGATCAAGGAGGTTCAGGGACATCACAAGGAGGTATGTTACTAAGCGATAATTCTACTATTTTCTTTACTTCAAACTTTTAATATGAAAATAACAATAAATCCTCTCTAACTCGAGTGACTCCAAATGGTTGTGGCCAGAAGTAGTCAAGTTTAAAATGTCTATGTCAAGCAACGGGCAGGTACCGACTATGATGTACAACATGCACACATCCCTCAAATAGAAATTTTAAGCACTTATGAACCATAGAGGGGACCACCTTCATGGAGCAAAGCCATGGGTAACCCAACTTCACATGAAATAAGTCTGATGTAGGAATGATGACAAAATTAACATCGAAGGTTATTGGCCCAACCTTGACATCAAGGGTCAAGGCACCAAGAGGTTAAAGGATAGACCCATCATGTGCTCTAATTTTGATTTATGCTACATCGTAGTGATCACAGTGTAAACCATGCATGTAGAGAAACTCTTTAGTTACTACATTTACCATGCATATAGGATCTATAATAGCACCTTGAATAGGTTTGTCATTGATTCAAATAGTAATGTAAAGAGGCCCATCAGGAGATTCAATATTAGCATCATGTGGAGTAAAAGATATAGCCAATTCAGACTCCACTTGCTCTTTGTGAGGGCGAGCATCCACCATGCAAATATCACCTTCATAATCTTGCTCTTGAGATAGATCTATAACATTAGATTCGTGATGAGGTAAAGGGTCAATAAATATTTGAAGATTTTGATTAGGAGCAGCCACCGATTTATTCCCTTTTTCATTCACACTAGCAACCTAGATGACTTTGGAGATGATGAGGCCTTGAACTTCATGTTTAAGATGCATACATCTTTCAGTGTCATGATCGGCAAAGCAGTGAAATTGACAAAAGGCCTTAGAATCAAAGGAAGATGCTTACATCTTGATTGGATTGAGAGTTCTAATAGGTGGAAGCTTGATGAGATTGTAGTTTAGAAGTTGTGTCATTATAGAGTAGAGAGACTCTGATAATGGTGTGAAGTGTCTTATTTTTGGTTTCAATTTATACAGGGTGGGAGCAAGAGATGATGTTACCACCACATGTTTCTTTATGTTACTAGCTAAAATTGCATTTATCTTGATGAAGTTTTTGTTTTGTCTTTTGGATGAATGATTGTGAGAGGCTTTCGATTGACCATTTGGAGTTGATGAGGGATTATGATCGTACTAACTGAAAGTTGGTAATCATGGAGATTCATGCAAAGATGAGTGAAAGAATCATATCGCATCAACAATATCTTATCATGGATGTGAGGGTATAAATTTCCAATAAAGATTCTTTGCACATTAGCATCTGGAATAAAATATTGAACTTGTGAAAATAGGACTTGATAACGACCCATAAGATCTATTATTTTTTATTTTGTTCCTTGTTTGCAATGAACCAAGTCTGTCAAAGAGACTTGAGGTCCAATGTTCGCTTAAAAATGCTCGAGGAACTTATTGACTAATTGTGAGAAATAAGTTATAGAATTAGAAGGTAAAGAGCAAAACCAATCCAAGGCTATGTCCTTGAGTGACCTAGGAAAGAATTTTTCCAATATTGCATCTTCAAAGAAGAAATCACTACACATAGCGGTAAAGGCTACCATATGGTTGTTAGGGTCTCCCTTCCCATTATATTTCTCAAAGTGAGGGGTCTCAAACTTCTCAAGCATTTGAGCTCTTAGGATTGAATAGGACAAAGGGATTGAATATAATGTGTTGTCATATTAGGTTTAGGTGGACTATTGCTTATGCCAGCCAATTGTTGTTGAATGGAGATCATATTTTTCAACAATTAGTTTATAATAGGGTCAGAAGTTGAATCAGGTAGAGATTGGAATGAATTGGAAGGACTGGGTGACAATGTATGAGTGGCCTTTTGGAAAGTAATAGGAGGTTTAGATGTAGGTGGAGTAACATTAGATGTGGAATTTATGTAATTATATGGAACGATACTATAATGGCGAATGGGATTCCTAGTAGATAACCCAACACATGTGGTAGCACTATTACTTGGTTGTGTAGTAGTGGTGAGAATAGTAGAAGTGTATGTAGGGATAGGGAGTGTTGGTATGGGTGTTGACACTTGAGTCCCTATTTTCTTAAAAGAAGTGACAATAGTGACAATTTCAGTGCAATTAGATGCAAATAGAATGTTTTTATACATTATATGAGCAAGGCCATGCAAGACTTCCAATCCTTCTTGACCTTCGAGCAAAAAACTTTTTAGACTCTCAGAAATAGGAACAACCTCTTCAGCTATATGTTACAAGCTCACAAATTTCTAGAAATTAACCAACTCAGTGTCTAATATCTGAATTTGAGCTTCGGGAACATGAGCCACAAGGTCATCAATGTTGATGGATTAATGAAATTTGATGCTTCAGGAAGGTGTGAAGTAGGGATATCAAGAAGAAGTGATTGACCTTCTTGTGTGATTAGACTAGGGATTTGTCATTTGGATGTGTTGTTATCATTGTTATTCAAAGCATTAGAACCCATAATTTGAAGACTTCTTCACACATGAGTGTTAGAATCGGGGCACCAGGTCACAAAGCTCATAAAGTGTCTACAAGCTATAGTAACACACAAGATGCACAAATAGAAGAAATGAATGATGCAACAAAAGAAGGGTTTGGGTTTTAAGTGAAGCAATGTTTTGTTCAAATGTAAAAAAACATAATGCACAAAATATATCCTTGATCAAATTCAACTCTACTCAAGTCCACTTAGATATCAATAATGCCAATGCTCAAATCAAACCCAAATTTCAATGCATTTTTCAAAATGCAACAACTCAAAATTGTTCCTAGTTTCAAACTTCAATGCAAGATGACATTTGCAATGTAGTAGATCAATGTAAAATCAGATTTGGAATACAAATAATAGCAGCATATAAATAGTTTTATACAAAAATGCAACTTTTTTGACAAATCCTAGCAATGAAAATATTCAAATGCACAATGTAACACTATGAAATGATTAACTACTATAATATCAATAAGATCTAGTGCAAAAATCATAAATTTAATTCATACTATGATGATCTAACCTTACCAAATGGAAATAAAGTTACAGGTATGCTTTTTTTCAAATCTAGAATGAAGTGTTTAATTTCCAAATTTCAAATGCAAGAATGCAAGATTGTTTTAACCACCAAGAATGACAAGGTACAAAAAATGCAAATATTCTAGACAAGCTAACAATGCAACAAGATCTGAAACAAGTCACAAACCTATAAACCCTAGGTTCAAAACTAGCTAGATTTCCTAGAAATGTAAGGTTTTCACAAACCCTAGTTTTGAAACTATGCAAAAATTTACTCTCTATGCATGCAAAATGATTAATGAACTCAATCCCAATCAGATCTAGGGTAGAAAATAACTCAGATCTAAAAGAAGAAGGATGCAAAAGTGCAAGACAAGTCAGGTTCACCAGAATGTTAGATGGATAGTGTAGGACTAAATTCGAGAGTCTTATCAGACCATTGAATTAAGCAATAAAAATTAAAAACAATATAATGATAACACACCACACCCACAACAACTTGAATTGTTTATTCAATAGCAATAGTTTATTACAAGAGTACAAAGATTTACAAAATCATGCTTCAAAAATAGAACATCACTTCCTTATAGAATGTCTCTACAATATTTCCTTCCTACATGAACACCGAATCGAACCCCCTCCCAGAACCAGATGAATGCATTAAGATATTAAGTGAAAAACAATTGAAAACTAATCTAGGTGGATATTCTCACCAAAAATTGAAATGTTCCAAATGCTCCAGAAATCATCATCAAATTGAAGAGCTCTTCGCCATGAGTCCAATGCCACTTGTTTCACCTGAATCGGAGCTCGTATGTAGAAGTTATGGCCAGTCAAAGTTGTATGGTAAAAGGGTTGACCATGCTAATGTCAGCATGATGACATGGTAGTATAGTGATGACGTCAGCAAGCTGAAGTGGAAAGATCAGGTGAAGTGGCAAGTGTAGGTGATGTGGCAAAAATGTGGATCAATCATGTTTCAACATGTGGCATCCAATGTGGCTAATAGGGGGGAGGTGCCACGTGGCCCAATGGTTGGGTGCCATATGGCACCCCTGTACAACTCCTTCAGGTAGTTTGAATGATCTGTTAAAATGGTGGGTTGGGGGATTCGACCCTACAACCTCCATCCTCCAAAGAGTACGCTCGTGACTCTACTAGAACACTGCGCTCACTGCGCTCTCTGCGCTTGCCTTATATAGGCGTCAATTTTATTTATAGAACACCACGTACTATTTTGGGGCTCGGGAGATTCAAACCTCCAACCTTCCCTCTATCAACCATCACCCCTACAGTTGTGCTATGTGCATGGTTTGCTAATATATCAGGGCCGGTTTTATTTGAAGAATATTTTAATCCGGTTATTTTAGATTTAAGCCCTCTAGTTAAAGGGTAAACCCCTTTAATAGCCTGATGAAAGATTTAATAAGGGCTTAGATAATAGGTAAAAGATATTAAATTGATTTACTATGGATTATTTTGTAAGACTCAAAATTATAAGAGCCATTAAACTTAAAGGGGTTACGATTTTAATGATATTTTAAGGGGGGATTATGAAGATTTTTGTATTGTAAATGGGAGATTTGTAAATCATATGGTTATGAACCATATTGGGTAAAATTGGTGTATAAAAAGGGGGTAGCTTAAGGTTTGGAGTAAGTAATGATTATTAAGAGAATTATTCTAGAGGAGTGAGTGTTCAACTCTGTGCATCAAAGGAGCATCATACCGCTGCATTGGAAGGAGGAGGACTTTGTAACTCACAGGAGACTCGACGCTTTGTCAAGTTGAAGCCTTGTAACCATTTTGGAGCATAATCAAGGATCGCCACTCTATTGGAGAGGGACCCAGAGATGTAGCCACATTGGCGAACTCTGTTATCAACTTGTGTTTTGTCTTCTCTCTTCTTTCTCTCTACTGTTAATTTCATCACTTTATTATTGTTATGTTTATTTAAGCATTTCAACTACGTTATTACATTTAAGACCTTCAAATTAATCGTTAAGCAAACACATGCAATTGTCATAGATCCTAACACAGATCAATCACCATCCGTTGAGAAACTAAATAAAATAGCAAAATAGAAAATGAACTGCTAATCAGTTAAACAGTTATAGAACTGAACCACCACCATTAAACCTCCTCATTAGCATATAATAGTTGTCATTGTATACATTTAACAGTTTATACATATTCGGGCTCTAAGGTAGTTATCGACAAAATATGCGCTCCACAAACCACTGATTTCTTCCTTAAAATCCTCTTTATCGTTGTTCTGACACATGTTATCGGTGAAATAGTTGGTTCATAAACTAAAAGGTTTGCCGATACAAGCCTTAAGACATTAGATCTCCTTTATCATAAAAATAGCCATTTCACAAACTAAAGACTTGTCGATACAACACCTTTGGCCATCAAGCCCTTTATTGAAAAAGTTTAATTTTCCCGAACCCTTGTTGGCATATCGGCAACTTTTGGAAACCACGAACTAGTTCACAAACTTAAAAGTTTACCGATACAAAGTCCCAAGACATAAACTTCCTTTATCGGTGAAACTTGTCTTTTACGAACTCGTTGACTTCTCAAAATCTCCCTTCATATGCTTGTCGGTGTATCGGCAACTTTTAAAACCCGCGAACTACCGAAGACTTAAAACTTTTTTCTCCTATCGGTGATATTCCAATTCTGTAAACCAAAGAAACTTTGACTTCAACTTTGAAATCCTTTATCAGCGAAGTGAACTCTCAGCGAACCTAAGGGTTCGTGAACTAATAATTATGTCAACTAAGTTCGCAATATTACAACTTCACCGACAATAAAGAGACTTCAATCCAACTCGCAATGACTAACTTTGAACAATCTTAAACTTTGTTTTGACAAACTTTGAACACTAGGAACTTTCCCCTATGACATGTCAGTAAAAATTCTTATTGGCAAATTGTTAGATCGGGTAACTGTTGGGTTGGTGAACTGAGCAGTTCACGAACTAAAGAAATCATCAACTGGCTAAAACTTAGCCAATTTTTGTCCAATTTTCACCAAAATAAAACTGGCGATACCCAATTGTCTCTTTAACAAGATGATATCCTTGGTTTGGAAAACAAATCTAAAATTGCTTCCTAAAACAAAAACCAATTATGCAAAGAAATAAAACCAAAAACCAACTTAGAAAATAAAACATATTTTTGGTGACACAAGATTGCAAGTGAACCCAGATTCTCCTGCATCAGACACACTGGGTAAGAAAAATGTTTCTTCAGGCTACAACTCAAGAACATTTTGGCAAGTCTGGAATAGAAATCCCATACTTAACCAATTCAGAAGCTTGCATCCAAGAGGCTTTATCAACTGGTTTACCCTTCCACTGGACAAGATACTCCATGTATTCCTTTCCCCTTGTTCATTTAGCCACACGAGAATCAATCACTTGATCAACTTGTTCAAACTATTTTTTAGGAAACTAATCTATCCATTCACATTTATCCTAAACATCTTAACAAAATCACTCTTGTGTACTTGACTCCCCTTCATAATATTGCTACAAATTTGCCATGTTGAAAATGGGTGAAATATCTACACCTTGTGGAAGTTCTATTTCGTAAGCATTGGATGAAAACTTATGCAAGACCTTACAAGGTCCAATCTTCTTCCATTTTAATTTACTGTAAGTTCCCTACGAGATCCTCTCCTTCTGCAAATGTGCCAAGACCAAATCCCCAACTTGAAACTCTTGTTCCCTCCTGTGAATATCAACACACTCCTTGTATTTGGTGGCACTTTTCTCCAAATTTTCTTTCACCTGTTTATGCAAATCATGGATATACTTTGCAAATTCTTCAACCATAGCACTTGTTCGAGTCAAATCAACACTAGAGCACACAATTCATCTACCCCTCTTGGGTTGTAACCATACACAATGTGAAAAGGACTTTTCCCTACACTCAAATTGACTAAATTATTATAGGCAAACTTTGCTTGAGCCAAAGCCAAGTCCCACTGATTTGACTTATTCCCTACCAAACATCTCAATAAATTTCCCAGACTTCTATTTACAACTTTTGTTTGACCATCACTCTGAGGATGGTATGTTGAACTAAAACCTAGTTGTGTACCCATCTTATTCCACAAGGTATGCCAAAAATGACCAATAAATTTGACATCATGATCTAAAATTATACTCTTAGGTAAACCATGTAATCTAACTACCTCCTTGAAAAATAATGTAGAAATGTGGGAAGCATCATTACTCTTTCGACATGGAATAAAATGAACCATTTTTTAAATCTATCAACAACAACAAAAATAGAATCATTACCTCTCTCTGTTTGAGGCAATCCTAAAACAAAATCCATACTTATGTGTTCCCACAGTCTTTATGGTATAGGCAATGGATGATATAAACCAGTATTCAACCTAACTCCCTTAGCATGTTGACAAACCTTGCATCCTTGTACCAACTTATTTACATCTGCAACCATACCAAGCCAAAAATATCCTTCATTCAATAGTGCCAACATTTTATCAACACCAAAGTGTCCATGTAAACCACTGCTATGCTTCTCCCTCATCAAATTATCCCTCATTAACCCTTGATGTATACACAATCATCTCCCTTTGAACAACAAGCCTTCTTGAATAATATATTCCAACCAAGGCACTCTATCTTTCTCTATTGTATTCATACAAGCAGTCCATGCTTCTTTAAAATCAACATCATCCTTATACAATTCTCTCATAGAATCAAAACCAACCACACTCACTCTTAATTCATTCAACAATAGACATCTCCTAAGTTCAATGCATCAGCTACTCTATTAGATTTTCCACTTCTATGTTTCAAAACAAAAGAATAACTCTATAAAAATTCAATCCATTTTATGTGTTGCTAATTCAACTTACCTTGGTTGTTAATGAACTGCAAAGCATGATGATCAATATACAACACAAATTCCTTTGGCAACAAATAATGTCTCCAGTTCTTGAGTGTTTGTACAATTGCATAAAATTCTTGATCATACACATAATATTTCTTCTTTGCTTCATTCAAATTCTCACTGAAGTATGTAATCATTTTTCCTTCTTGACTAAGGACACCTCCAATCATTGTCCCACTTGCATCACAATCTACTTGAAAAACTTTCTCAAAATCAGGTAGCACCAAAATTGGTTGTGCAGTCACTTTACTCTTCAAAAACTATAAAACTCTTCTTAGTTGTTGCTATGCACACAAACTATTTCCTATTACCTCTCATTGTCTCAGTAATAGGTGTGCAAATTCCACTAAAATTGTGAATGAACTTCCTATAGAAGCCCGTCAAGCCATGAAAACTTCTAGCTTCAAACATGATATGAGGTGAAGGCCAATCCACAATCGCCTTGACCTTTTCTGGGTTCATTTTCAGATCATCACCAAAAACTACAAACCCCAAATAAACCAACTCCTCCTTCATGAAACTACACTTCTTCAAATTTGCTAGCAATTTCTCTTCTCTTAACCTCTACAATATTGCCCTAACATGCAGCAAATGTTCTTCTTTTGTTTTACTAAAAATCAAAATATCATCAAGATATACAATAACAAATTTACCAAGAAATGGCTTCAATACTTCATTCATCAACCTCATGAAGGTGTTGGGAGCATTTGTCAACCCAAACAGCATTACCAATCACTCGTGCAATCCATCTTTTATCTTGAAAGTAGTCTTCCACTCGTCCCCTTCTCTGATTTGAATTTGATGGTACCCACTTTTCAAATCAATCTTTGTGAAATATTTTGCTCCACTTAAGCAATCCATCATATCATCCATCTGTGGCAATGGAAATCTATATTTGATTGTTATTTTGTTTATAGCCCTCAAATCTGTGCACACCTACCATTCTCCATCCTTCTTTGGCGTTAACACTGCTAGTATAGGTAATGGACTGAGACTTTCCCTAATCAGCCCTTTATCCAACAATTCTTGAACTTGCCTATTTATCTCATCATTCTCCATAGGAATCATCCTATATGGTGCCTTGTTTGGTAAACTCACACCAGGTATCAAATCCATACAATGAGTAATATTTCTCACAGGTGGCAATCCATCTGGCAACTCCTTCGTCATTATATCTGAATATTCTTCCAGCATCTCTTGAATTTCTATGGGTGGATCTTCTTGTCTTTCTGTTGTCAAAGCTGATGCAAGCTTGGGAATAAAGGAAAAACATGACCCTCCTTTCTTCAACTCCTTTAGAATTTTTTTTCCAGAAACCAAACAAACTTCAGAATTACTTTCTACTTCATCTTCCTTATACTTCATAGGATTTAACCTATACTCCTTCCCATCTTTCTTTAATCTATACATATTTTTCCTCCCATCATGAACAACTTGTCTATCAAACTACCATGGTCTACCTAGCAAAATATGACATGCATCCATCGGCATTACATCACACAGAATTTCATCATTATAACTACCAATTTGAAAATTAACTAGACATTGCTCACTTACCATCAATTGATGCTCTTTTTGCAACCAAGAAGCTTTGTAAGGGATAGGATGCTTCAACCACTTCAACTTTAGTTTATTAACCATTTATTCAGACACAATATTGTATGTGCTACCACTATCTACGATCACCTTACAACATTTACCACCCAACTTACAATTGGTTCGAAACAAATTCCTCCTCTAAATAAGTTTAAATTTCTCCTTCTCTAGATTCAACAATATCCTTCTCAACATCAAGGATTTTCCATCCTCAAGATCTTCTCCACACTTCGATGAAGCCACACTTTCACATTCTGCTTGCACCACATTCACTCATGCATCTTTTCCTTTTCCACTAGTTATCTGAGGACATTCAAATTCCCAATGTCTAAACTCTCCACATTGAAAACAAGTACCACTGAATCCTCTTCCTCAGCCTCTTCCAAAAGATCCTCTGCCTCTAAAATAATCACCTCTTCCTCTTGAGTAATCTCCTCTTCCTTTACTTTCTTGGGTATTTGTTTGTGATGGACTGACCTCTCCCTGTTTATTTTGGTATCCTCTTCCACCACTAGACTGGTCTCTTCCACGTAAAAATTTACGCCTCTTCCACGTGAAAATTTACCCCTACCTCTAGAATTATTTTGCTTTCTAGCAAGCTTATCTTCAGCCTTCAGAGCATATTGGTAGGCTACCTCAACACTTGTGATTTGCACCATGCTTATTTCATCTTGAATAGAGTAATGCAATACATTGATATATCTCGACACCTTCTCAACATCATCATCAACATGACCAGCCTAAATATTCAGTCTGTTGAATTCTTCAGCATATTCTTGTACATTCTTCTCCTTCTGCTTCAGATTCTGTAATTTCTTGAACAAACTAATTTGATAGTCTACAGGCATAAATTTGGCCTTCAATTTGGTTATCATTCTTTCCAAGGTTTGAATTTTCTCCTTTCCCTTTATATGTCTTTCCATCTAAACGTGATCCCACCATAGGGAGGCATGACCCTTCAATCTTGTGAAAGCAAACTTCACCTTCTTGGCATCTTCAATCAATTCAAAGTCAAAATACTTTTCCATCTCTGATATCCAGTTGATTAATTCTTTTATATTTAAAATACCATTATAAATGGGAGGATCTAAACAAGGCTTATTATTTATTTTGGACATTACTCTTAGAAATCTCCTTTCTAGTTCGTCTCCTTCATTTGCATCATCTTCTCTCACTTCAACTTCTTCTTCATCCTCACTCACATCTTCAACATGTACTCCTTTGCATTGTACCATCTATATAGCATTTAACTGTGCAGTTATTCCTCTCAACATTTCTACAATCACCATATCTCCTCGTGGCCCTCTTCTACCACATCCTCTCTATGCCATGTCTTCTTCGAATTCTCTACAGTTGTAGGTCTGCACTCACTCTTCTCTGCCCACAACAAAATATTAGATTTCATTCTTTGACATGTCCACAGCCTCCTCATGAAACTTGCTCTGATACCACTTGGTGCAGGACTAAATTTAGGAGTCTTATCAGACCACCAAATTAAGCAGCAAAAATTAAAAGCAATACAAAAGATAACACACCACACCCACAACAAATTGAATTATTTATTCTACAACAGTTTATTACAGAAGTACAAATATTTACAAAATCATGCTTCAAAAATAGAACACTTCCTTACAAAATGTCTCTACAATATTTCCTTCCTATAGGAACACCGAACCAAACACCCTCTTAGAACCGAATGAATGCATTTATGATATTTAGAGAAAAATAGTTGAAAACTGTCACCATCCATTGAGAAACTAAATAAAATATCAATAGAGAAAATGAACTGCTAATCAGTTGAATAGTTTTAGAACTGAACAACCACCATTAAACCTCCTCTTTAGCATATAACAGTCACCATTGTATACATTTAGTAGTTTATACATAATCGGGCTCTAAGGTAGTTATCGAAAAAATATCCGCTCCATAAACCACCGATCCTTAAAATCCACTTTATCATCATTTCGACACATGTTATCGACGAAACAATTAGTTTACAAACTAAAAGGTTTGTTGATACAAGCCTTAAGACATCAGATCCCCTTTATCGGCAAAATAGCCATTTCACAAACTAAAGACTTGTTAGTACAACACTTTTGGCCATCAATCCCTTTATCGGCAAAGTTTAATTTTCCCTAACCCTTGTCAGCATATCAACAACTTTTGGAAAGCACGAACTAGTTCACAAACTTAAAAGTTTTTTGATACAAAGTCTTAAGACATCAACTTCTTTTATCGGTAAAACTTGTGTTTTACAAACTCGTTTACTTCTCCTCAAAAGCTCTGTTCATATGCTCATCAGCAAAGCAATAACTTTTAAAACCAACGAACTGGCTGAAGACTTAAAAAAAAATTCTCCTATTGGTGATATTTCAATTTCGTGAACCAAAGAAACTTTGACTTCAACTTTGAAAGCCTTTATTAGTGAAGTGAACCCTCGACAAACCTAAGGGTTTGTGAACTAGTAATTTTACAGACTAAGGTCACAATATTGCAACTTCGCTGACAACAAAGAGACTTCAATCCAACTCGCAATGACTAACTTTAAACAATCTTAAACTTCCTTTTGACAAACTTTGAACACTGTGAACTTTGCCCCTATGACATGTCGACAAAAGTTCTTATCGACAAACTGTCAGATCGAGTAACTGTTGGGTTGGAAAACTAAGAAATTCACAAACTGAAGAAATCACCAACTAGCTAAAACTTAGCCAATTTTTTCCCAATCTTCACCAAAATAAAAATAGTGATACCCAATTGGCTCATTAACAAGATTATGTCCTCAGTTTGGCCAAACAAATCAGAAATTGCCTCCTAAAACAAAAACTAATTCTGCAAAGAAATAAAACCAAAACCCAATTTAGAAAATAAAACATATTTTTGGTGACACAGGATTGCAAGTGAACTCAGATGCTCCTACATTAGTGGAAAAGGGGGATCTAGCCTAAGAAGTTAAACTAGGTCAAGCCCTCTTCTAAAAACATTAGGACACAAACTGATCTTGGCTTCTACCCATGAAGGAGAGCCAAACTACAGGGTTTCTATCCTTCTGTTGTATGCAGAAGAATCAACCAAATTCAACCAAGATTTAGCAAGCAAACTAGGGCAAATGACCAAACCCTATTTGACAAAGATCTACTAATAACTAACCATCAAAAATCTAAAAGAACAACAGAGATCAAGAAGCAGAGTAGAACCTGGATCTAGATTCGGAGGCACCAAAGGCTAGGGTGCTTGGGTGCCCTAGACCCTAATTAGGGTTTAGCAGAATCTCTAAATTTCACCAGACCTGTACCTGCAAACCCTTTCTTCTTCCCAGATCTTGTCTTCAAAAACCTGTATCTTCAACATGCACACAAGAAAAGAGGAAAAGGTTGTGTTGTGCCTATAAGGGCTTGCCTTAGTCAAACCCTGTTTTGGTGTTTCCACCTCCACTATAGTGATGATTAGATCTAAGAGTGTTTGCCCTAGGAGGGCAGAGGCTAGATCAACAATGTATGATAGAAATATGAATGAAAGTGATAATGATTACCACAAGATGTAACACCTTAGTTGGAGTAGATGCTCAAGATCATACACCAATAAGAAAAGTGATGGAGAAGGCTTGAAACTTCCTTCAAGGCCTACAAACAAACTTCATAACATCCAAAAGTAGATAACAAATCCAAGCATGTAGAACACCTTAGCATAGAAGATCAAAACATGAAAGAAAATTTGTAATATCCATCTAGGTGTAAAATGAATTGCAAAACTCCTTTGTATATGCAATCCTGCTCAAAAACAATGAATAAAACCAAATGGGGCTGACATGTACAAACTAGGGAGGTGTTCTAAGTGGACACCACAAGAGAGGAGCTAAAGGACTCATCTGGGAATAGGGTGCTCGGGCGCCCTGGTCCTTTAGCCCCACATTCTCTAAGGAGTGTCAAATGTCGTGGACTTAGGCCAGTCCTAAGTTTATTCTATCATGTTTATTCATCGCGATCAAGATTTTATCGTTTAATGCTCAAAAAGGTGTTAAAATAGGTCCTAATTAACAAAGGTAACATTTTAGGTCCAACCAAGTGCTAAACTAGGTGTAAAATGCTAGTGTACAAATTTTACTCTATAATAAAAATATTAAATTTACAAGAGGATAATTGGGGCTTATTTAAACTTGCATTCATATTGAATCTCATCTAATTATTTATTTATCATCTTATCTATTTAATTATCTTACAATAAAGTCATAAAATAAGAATGACTTAAAAAAATAATTTTCTCATATCTAAACTATTTATTTTAACTAGACACCTCATCTAGGTCAAATTAAATTAAATTAAAAACTCTAACTCATTTTTATTGTTAAAATTCACTATATAAATTTTAGCAACAAAGACTTAAAAGATATTAACTAGCATGTGTATTCATACATAAATCTTTATTTGCTATTGTTTAATATTTAGCTATTTATTTATTTCTATTTAACTATTTTCCAACAAATCCATATTACAATGCCAATTTTATTTAATTTGATTAATTAAATTACCAACAATATTTATTAATAGAAATAAATGAGTGAAAGGAAAGGAAATGGAAAATCTAAATGATTAGAATAAACTATATTCTATTCAAAGGAATGCAAGATAATAAATTGTATATAAGGAGACCATTGCTTATATAGACAAAGAAGAGGCATAAGATTAGAACAAGTGTTATAATCTTTGTTATGTAGAAAAGAGAGACTGGCTCAATAAATCAAACTAGGTCAAACCCTCTTCTACAAAACATTCGAGGCACAAACCGAGTTTGGCTTCTACCTTAGAAGGAGAGCCAAACTAAAGGGGTCCTTCCCTTTTGTTGTATATAGAAGGAATTAACCAAATCCAATCAATCAAGGTAGGATCAAGGCATGAAACCCTAGTTGATGAAGATCTAAGTAAAACAAACTGTCGGTACCTAAGACCCAGCAACCAAAGGAACATCAAAGGTCAATGAATAATTCAAAAACTTTTCTCGGAAGTCAGAATGCCCAGGACAAGGGTGCTTGGGCATCTTGGTCCCAAATTAGGGTTTCTAGAAACTACAAACTTTGTCAGGGCTGTACCAACAAGCTTAGTCTTTTTCCTGGATGTCACCTTTTGAAACCTGTATGTCTGACCTGTGCACACAAAAAGAGGGAAAAGGTTGGGTGCTATTTAGAAGCTAACCTTAGTCAAGCCTCGCAAATGACATTTCCACCTCCACAATACCAAAAATGATTGATAAAGAGTGCATGCCCCTGGAGGGAAGAGGCAAATCTGAAGTAGAACAAAATGCTAACACAAAGCATGAAGGAAAGAAGTCACCATGAGCATGGAAACTAGACCCGGTGTTACAACTTGACTCAAGAAGTTGACGTAGTCTCCAAGATCTTCACAAGACCTACAATATGTTAATGCCACAACAATAATCCACAAGAGAGAGCTTGAGAGCAGAGTAGAGATCAAGAGTGCCAAGATTTCACTAGAGAAAGGGAGAATTAGATGTTCAAATGAATAGAATAACTTACTTTTATATGCATTCCTGTTGGTTTCCAGAGAGTTAAACCTCATAAGGCCAACATTAGGAATGTTTTAAAGGGCCTAAGTTGACAAGACCACTTTTTAAGGTAGGGCTAAAGGAGGGCCGAGGGCGCTTGGACACCCTGGTCATTTAGCCAAACACCTCCTGAGAAAGGGCACTTAAAGCATGCTTAGCCCTACCTTATGATTATTTTCTGGGTTTCGTGCATCGGGATCAAGTATTACACGCTTAATGCTCAAAAAGGTGTTAAAATAGGTCCTAATAAACAAGTGTAAATATTTGAGGCCCATCTAGGAGCTAAACTAAGGTAAAATGGTGGTGTACACATTTTATGACTCGACAATCTTATGATATGAGTTAAAATAAAAGAATGCTTAAAATAGTCCTAAGTAAACTTAGACAAGTGTGAAAAGGGCCTAAGTGAGAACTTGCTAAGAACTAGACTAGTTAGGAAATGTACCCCATTTGGACTAACATTAAATTCTATCAATCCTATGTGCCACAATTTAAGCATCCTTCTTAAAAGAATATTTTATTTAAACTAAGTTTTCTGAAACACATTAATTAAATTGAATTCTATCAAAAGTCCTAAAACTTAGTTTAATTTAATTCTACAATTAATATAACTAAAATCTAAGTTATACATAATAAAAATTAAATTACTCAACTATCTTAATTAAAATTATAAATAATAATGAAATATTAGAAATTAAAACATCACTAATAAATCTTAAATATAATATGATATAAAATAGTAACTATAATAACTCACTACACAATTACATTTTAAATCATGTCACATCTATAAATAAATAAACTAGCATACCTATCTTTAGAAAATCTATGTAAAAGACGTGGAGAGATATCATTCTCAAAGCACCTATTCCACTTAAACCACAAATCCAGTAAAAACACAAGTGAGAATGATATCTCTAAGTGTCTTTTACATAAATATAGGTAATGCTAGTATACATATCTTAAATACATCTATTTAAAAATGTCACTTTGAATTATTTTATTCTACTTTACAACTATTTAAGAATTATTTTATTTATTTGAATTATTTAAGCTATTTTTATTTACTCCATATCTCAAGTATATAACTATATTTTTATTTTCTAGAATTCACAACTTTTTCTATTACTTTATTTTTACATGAAGAGTTATTTTTTCTATAGTTTTAAAAAAGTTAAATGAAAACAAAACAAATTATTTACGTCATATGTTTAGCTATTTTTTAAAATAAGAGATTTATTAATTTAAACTAGTACAAATATATAAATAGATTACTAAATAGATGAAAAAAAGATAAAAAGAGTAAAATCATTATCAAAGAAGAATATTTCAATTTAAACCAACTTATTATAATAAAATAAATAATGAAAAACTTTTTTTCAACTTATTCTATATTCTTTTCATTATTTTTGTAGCCATAATAAATAAAAAAATTTATAAAGATATGTATGCTAGTATTATGTTTATTATTAAATATTAATACTTTGACGCATAAATGGTTGTCAAATTTAAGGTAAACAGTAAGAGGTTTTGTTAACATGCCCACACCATTACACTCCACCCCTTACTACCATTGTAAACACCTCTCAACATAATAATTCAAGAAGTCACATGACTAATTAAAAATAAATAAAAGTAAAAAATCTAATCCAATCTCCAACCTCCATTTCTCTATCACATCTTTTAATCCTAGCCATTCATATAGTGACAGCCTTAAAAGTCCCTAATTCTTCTCATTCAATCTTGGTCATCCATTTTAATTACATCTCAAACTTTTATCCTACTATCTACACATATATAAATCAACCCTCATATTCAACTATTTCAAAAGAGAAGAATTTGCAGATATTTTTTGTTGGAAACTTGAATAACTCCATGAGCAACCACATCAATTTTATCCTAAGCACATCTACAACAATAAAGAACGGATGAATTTCTTGCAGAGCATCATGTGTCTCACACAGTTATTCAAACAAAGAGATTTTAGCTTCATTTGAAAGAGCACTTCGAAAGCTTTCCAAAAAGTGGTTACATTAAAGATTTGGATCAATATTAAGGGAGTTATGATAATTTAACGTTGACTCAGAAATGTTATTTTTCAGACACTTTTTACGCGTTATTTTTTTTAATTCATATCTTATAATCTAGGAGAGGAAATTGCATTCTATTTTTTGTAAATAGGTAAAAATATCTAAATCTATTTTTCTATATTATTTTGTTGTCAAATCTGCAATAAAAATAATTATAAGAAAATATATATATATCAAACACTTGAAACCATAGATGCATGCATTTTTTAATACCTAAAATAATATTTCAAGTGAATTGTATTTATGTATTTTTCTCTTAACAATGAATTCATCCACAACAAATAAACCCCTTTGTTTACTTCAAGAATACACTTCTATTTTTTAATACATTTTATATTATGGTTGAACAAAAGAAAATCTTCTAAATGTTATATATATATAATGATTTATACAAAGAAATCTATTTTTCATACAATAGACATTTAAGTTGATCTCTTATTTCACAACTCTCACATGTATAAGGAAGAAATAATTTTTTTTTCTAAATAAATCTAGAGTGTCATATGCACAAATGTGAAAATAATCACATCCTCTCAAAAGAGAGTTTACAATAGTCTAATGGATTCAAAAGAGGGTTTCAAAACTTATATAAGACCTTCATCAAACAGAAGTTTGTCATCTTTGATTCATTTCAAATCTACAAAAAATAAAGCTTCACATCCAAGCCAATGGAGATTTGGTCATCTCCCAACCATAGGGCTTGCTCACAAGCCCACCCTGAGCTAGGAGGTGTTGAAAAGTGCAAGACAATTGAGGGGGGGGGGGGAGGGGGGGGTGTGAATCAGTTGTAACCAAAACTTCAAAACCATTAACACATCAACCACTTAATCATTGTTATTGTATTTTAACTATGAAAGCATGAAATCAAAAACTTAAACACATTCACATAATCAACACATGAGACACTAGATTTTTACGTGGAAAATCCAATAAGGGAAAAACCATGGTGAGTGTTAGTTCACAATATAATATGTAATAACAATACCAAAAATCAGAGGCTCACTTCCTTAGGGTTCACTACCCAGAATGCTCACTACAAAAGAAGAGGCTCACTGCCAATGGGGTGGCTCACTGCTAGAGTTGGTGAACTGGGATAGTAGCATCTATGCCAGGCCAGAGTTTAGTTCCATTAAAGCACAATAAATCTCCTATGCTCTGCTCTACTTTTTCACTTCATACTTATCTTCGCATCTTTGCACAACCTATATATTTTTCACGACTTCCTTACATGTATTTATACAATTCATCAACCTAGGAATGTACATCAAGGTCGGCATTACAATCATCAACCATTGGAACAATCTACAATGCCGGCATACCTACAAATATTATAATAGGTCTGGACCTAAACAGATTTGTAGAGATAAAGAATGAATGTGGATCACACCACTCCTTAGATGGGACTTAATTGCAATCTTCCATGCAACAACACGCTTCCACAATCTTCAAATATAACCGCAAGTAGTGAGAACAACTAAGTCGGCCAAGATTGGAGTTAAAACTAAGACCTTTAGGAACATGCTTCATCCATGATCTGAATTACACCTTGCAGACCAATCAAAAGGCAGGAACATGATCTAGAGACAACCACAAGCACGTTACAATCATCAAGGACTTTCACACAACCCCCAAACACTCTATCTAGAAGATTCTTCAGACTAGAGCACTTAAACATTACTGTCAACCACTGTCATAAAGGAAAGATCGCTTGCGGAGCACTAAATCACAAACCATTTTAACTGAAGGCACATAACATCATCCTAGACTTAATCTCAGAACCACAGACTATAAAACTTAAATGCGGAGAAATGTGGAGAAGAATACATTCTCCCTATCACCAAGAAATACTCAAAAAAATAGTTTTTACTTTGGTGAATAGAACTCACTCAAATCTTCACACTGGAGGCTCAAACTTGAAACATAGAAACTAAAGACATCCCTTAATATAATTTCCAAACTGTATACAAAGATATTCAATCTACAAGATATGCAAAGCAAAACACTACACTGTTCTGGCAGATAGAATAGATCTGCAATTGTACTAACTTCTCAACCAATTCCTTTGATGTTGACCTTAGGTGTTGACATCAATGACAACACTTACTGCTCATACTTGCAATAGGAGGTCCTCATACAAACTAAATTTCATAGCACAACAAAGTAATACACACACAACACCCATAGGCTTTGTTGGTAATTTTTTCTGAATCGACAGAGGGTTTGCCTGTTCCAATGCACGGGCAGATTCGGCCAACAGACACGGGAGGTTGCGTGAGCTGCCTCCCCTTCACTTCTGGTTCTGCCGCACCAAGGGGGGTGTCCCTATTTGATAAAGATGTAACATTTACTCTCCAAATGACAGAAAGATTTAACTTTGTGATAATAGGCAGAATACTCTCATGTATGGACCAAGATTTGAATGACAAATCACAAGTTTAGCAACACTCTTGGACATGTGTGTCTAGTTATGGATGAGAGTATGCAGGGGGTTCCTAATCCTACTCCTACAACTAACAGGTTGAAATTATGGAATGGTTTGAAATTATGGTTTGGATGCAAGACAAGGGTTTTGGATCATAACTACTTCACAAGAACAGACTAGTGCCTATCTCAGGGCAAAGAGTCAACTAGACGTATACAGAAGAATGGCTTGCAACTGTCATTCGAGTTTCAAGGGGTCAGGATTAGTATTTGCCTTACAAACACCACCCAAGGATGAGTATTTAACTATCTCTACTTACAAATATCCCAGTTGACATATAATCTTCTCCATACTCAACCTAAAATGATTTAATCCACTCCTTGAATGGAAGTTAGAGATTGGGCATGAAATACATAAATCTATATTCTAGAATTTGAGAAATGCTTAGCAACCAAATTCAGAAGAAGAAAAGCATACAACAAATGGAGACAAATAGCAAAACACATGCAAGAAGCATTTTTCATATAACATTAACACTGAAAATGAACACATGTGCAAGATACAACTCAGATGCAACACATAAACTCCACAGAGATACAACAGCCAGGAAAATGCCCTGTATTTTGTTATTTTTCCCCCAAAATTGCCCAAGTCTTCCACCACCACAATGAGTAACACAGTTTGCATTTTATAGCAAAACTGTGTACTCAGTGAATTAATTACAAGGCAAGTCAAAAATTCGCTAGATACAACGCATCTTCAGATTGGCGCTCAAAAATTTAATGCAGCTGGGAAACAGAGGAAGAGAGCAGGTGAGAATCGAGATCTGCACCACCGCCTGAAGATTTTCTCCTAAATCTGGTAGTTGGCCCGTCCACTCCATCAATCATCCTCTGCAGGTCCGCCATTATTGCCTCATCTACCTACAAGCCCCTTTGAAATGTAGCAGCAGATGCATCTACTATTTTCTTGCTCAAAAATGATCGCAAATACACAGGAAAAAACCTTTGCTGTGGGTTCAAAACATGGTCGTCGATCTACTCCCATCGCTGAAATCGACGGCCCCAAAAATGCCCTAAAAATTGCCAACCAGTGATTACGTGCCACGTAGGCACTCCATGTTCCTATCGCTGACTTTTCGCTTTTGTTTTGCCTTTATCGCTTTTGTATATGCAAAAACATATGCATATACAATCTCTCTTTAAATCTTTGTATATGCAGAATGCATATACACGCAACTTTCTGGACACATGGTAGCCCCTGATTGATTCCCTATCGCTAGGTATTTTCATTTCCATCGGCCATCGGAACAACCCTAGGAGCATCCACCGATGTGTAGTCTCTCGTCGATGAACCAACATGCTTTTTTCCCTTTTGCATCCGAAAATACATGTGGGATTGTATATACATATAATCGCCCTTCATACAAGGTGGACCCCAAAACATCATAGAACAAAATGAAATTGCTATCGAGCCCGGGCCTTGTACCTTTCCCTTGTATAATCACTTTGTATATACAAGGCGCAGATTTCAAATTTTCATGAAGCATGCTGAAGTCGCTTTGAAATCCGGCTTGTATCTAACCTTTGTATCTTTGCAATGTATATCGGTACATACAAGTGCCCAATATACATGTGTGAACATACAACGCAGATATACATACAAGGCGCGGACTCCACGTTCTTATGAATTGGATTGGAAAAACCCTTTGAAATCTGGCTTGTATATCCTTTGCAGTTGTGCGCTTGCATCTTGACTTGTATATTTGCCACCCAATGTACATTCTGCTTTGCATATCTACGTGACCCACCAATTGTACTTTTTCTTTGCATGTTTCTGAATATACAAGGCCCCTTGTATATTTTTCCTTGCACATGCAGTGAATGTATCTGCACCCTTGTATATTTTTCAATGCATATGTATATGCAACCCGATATATAAAGCAGGAATATTCCCAGGAATCTGTGAAAGATTCCCCTTTGTATATTACACATTTCAAAGCCCAATATGCATTTAAAATGCATATAATTGATTTTTTTTAAAGGCCGATGGAAATTTTGCACCCGCCAATGCACATTTTGACCTGTATGTATATACAAACACCTTTGTATATACAAAGACACTTGCACCTTAATTGATTTTTTGCATTTCCTCAACTGCAGAGGCCGAAAGTGTTAGAATTTTTTTTTAGATTTTTTGGAAGGTGCCTGCATATTTAAATGCTTAAAACTTGATTGCTTATGCAGGCACCACCAGGCTTAAACATTGTTGGGTGAATATTTTGTCATTTAGCTAACCAATGACAAAATGGTTATATCACCACAGCTATAATGAGACTGAGTCTCTCCTCTCAGCAAGGGGAGGTTCCCTTTAGATAATGAGCTCTTTCTAACAAGCAACTTTTAATACTTATAACAAACTAAAAACTATATTAGGGTGTTATCACTTCATCCTATTCTCTTCTTTCAGAATAGATACTTTTCTCTTCAAAATAACAACTTCAACAAAAACAATGTTTAATAACTTATGAATCAAGACAAACCATAGAAACACAAAGTTTTCTATTGATTCATTTATCTTCTCCAAATAAACTTAATTGAAATCATGTGTAGCCCAAAGTCTCCACTTTCACCCAATATGATATAACTAACTTGCACACAACAGTTTATAGCACAAAGTCTTTAAACAATTGTATCTTCACAAATGTAACTACAAACTTCTGCAATGATTAAATAGCACAAAGTCTATTTAATCAAAACAAGAACACTTCTCTCAAATTTCAATAAACTCCACAATTCTATCAATGATCCAATATAATATAACACCAATGACATAAGAACATTGATCTCATAACACAATGTGATTCAACTCAAAGTTTGATACTCAAATTGCTTGTTTATATTGATATTCACTTGAAAATATGATAAACATAAAAAGCTCAAAGTCTTGAAATGTTTTCCAATCTGGCAGAGTTTCTTTGCAATAGATAAAAGATAAATTTTACAATAGAGGTCCTCTTTATTTATAGGGAGGAGCCTAGAGCAAAAATAGGGAAATCCTAACTACTTTGACTTATTCAAACAAAAGAGTCCTATTTGACTTATGACTTCTTTCGTCTCATATGTAATTACATTTTGAAAAATTAAACGTGAGTATGTCCATGACAAAATACAAATTACATCTAAAAGACTTAAAATAAACTAAGGCATTGAAAAGGAACTTCAGCTGCCACCATCGTTCTTCTTCAAAAAGTTTTTATACATAGTTTGCACCACTACCATTTCACATACATCAGGCTTGATTGTATTCTCTGAGATAGTACGAGCCCTGATAACTGCATCCCTGATGGCCTTTATTGCTTTCTCATGCTTCTCAAGATTATCCTTTAGATTCTCAAAAGTTGAGTGATGATCGTAAAGGCTGTCCATCGAAACCACTGTAGGCACTTCATCTTCAAATTTTTGTTGCACCATTTTCTCAAAAGCATCTATCATTTCCTCTGCTGAAAGAAACTTGTGACCTTCACCTGTCAGAGTGCATGGGAGTTCCTCCAACCTGTGTAGAAGCAAGACATTACTGTCTTCACTGTTTTCACGTACCTGACACAAGTCATCACGTACATTGATGTGATGGACAAGAGATTCCTTAGTCTTAAGATAAGACTCTCAGTTTGAGATGACCCCAATGGCTATCAGATTCTTTATTTTGATCTTCTTCATATCAATCCACTCCTCTAAGCTTCCCTCTTGATCTTGTAGCTCTTGAGAAAATAAATCAATCAGGTTATCAAGCTCAGCTTTTGCCTTGTCCATCTTTCCTTTTATTTCCACTGTGGTCTACAATAGAACTCTTCCTTGTGCCAACAGACGCTCCACAATATCACCAACTACTCTCCCCTGGCCCGAACCTTCTCAACCTTTTGAATAAGAGGGTCATCAACAGTCACTACCATAGGTTCCACAATTTCAGATGATTTTACTTATTTATGAAGAACAGCGGCAAGTTGTCCTGCTTTGGCTTTATACTGCTCTTTCTCCTTCTTGAGCTCATCATATTTCTCAAGCAAGGTGATAGCAGTAGTTTGAAAATCTACCTTAATACCTTCATGAGTTAGCTTACCTAGCTCAACTCTTGAGACAACATAATCATTCATATCGAAAGTGTCAATAGTAGCATCCTCTGGTGGCTTGGCAATCTTTGCATATCTGATTCCTTTTTCATTAATGAGCTTGGAAACAGTCTTGGGCTTCTTCTTCAGAGTCTTTGATTTAACAGGCAATAGCTTCTCAATATCAATTTCATCTAGTGAAATTGTTTGCTTCTTTCTCTTAGGAGTGTATGTAGACAACCATGGAGGAAGTGTAGAAGCACCAACATTTAGAGAAGAATCAATTACCTGTTTTGCTGGATCCATGTTCACACCTGTTATAGTAACAATAGGACTAGTGTTGGTAAAAACTGCACCTGTGTCAACAACTTTCTTTGAACCATCCAAAAGATGCTCCAAAATAGATTGTTCACCAATATCAAAAGATGGGGAAGATAAACTTGGAATGGAACTAGAGGAATCAAACATAGTCCCAAAACTTGTTCTTACAGAAGTAGGGGTATTATTAGAATACACAACAAAAATAGGTGAAATAGGAACATTGGAAACTATTGGAAAACTACCAGAAATAGGAGCATGAGGAAGGGGTGTAGAAACTTGTGATTTTGGTGGAAGATCCTTCTGAGGAGACTGATGTGAATCACCAAGTTGTTCTTGGTCTACATTTTCATCCTTGCCTTGTTCTGTTTTGCCTTCCTCATCAAGCTTATCAGACATCTCTACTTGCTGGGTATCATCAGGTTTCTCAATATTTTGTTGTTCAGTGTCAACCTCTTCAACCTCCATTTGCCCAACATTTGTATCTTTAGCACCTGATTCCATGATAGTAGAAGTTCCTGCAACCTCCTTCTTCTTACCTCCCTTAGATATAAATTTGATTTTTGGCTTACGTACTTTAGAAGAGGAGGAAGTGTACTTTTGTTCTTTGTCCGCTTTTCTACCTTTTTGCTTGTTTGCTCTTGAACTTCGGTCTCTGATCTAGTAAGGAATTCTTTTAGACTAATTCCTTTGCTTTCTAACCATACATTTGTATTAGCCAAAATTGGGTAAAGCCTTTCCTTATTGAAGTCTCCTCTTTGACTGACCATTTGACCTCTGGAAAAGGCAAGCCTTCGACGTTCTCAGTATTGTATTTGGGATCCAAAACATTCCCATCATCTTCCATTCCTTTCGGAATGTCTGCAAGGCCCATCTCTTCAATCTGACTCAAGTGGAGTTTGAAATAATCTAGTTTTCTGATCTCATTTTGTGTTCTGAGATCAGCCCAAATATCTTCAACCATTGGCATGTGGAAAATTGACTTTCTTTTGATTTTATCCTCTACCCTTCTGAAATCAAAATGATCTCTTTTCTTGAAAGTCTTCATTGTGACCGGTTGCATTTCAAATTCAATTGTTTTATCCTTAGTAGCTAACTAGACAGAGTATCTCCCAATTTCTACAGGAAACTTAATTCCTGACTTTTTCAGCTCCATTTGTTTATTGTGCACCACAATTAGCTGCCTACATAATTCCATAAGAATAATCCTATCACTAGGATACCATGGAAGTATATATGGATAACCAAGATAATACCCTACTCTGAGATATGTGAAAGTTGGAAATTGTAAGAACAAACAGCCAAAAGAATTCACCACTTCCCATGCTTCATCTGATACTCTCTTCTGCACTAGTTCATTATCCCACAAACACATGAACACTGAGAAAAAGGCATCACTAACCCTACAGAATGATGGATTGATCCCTTTAGAGTAATATGAGGATAATACTCATTTACTAGAACCAATCTCCGATCACCCACTTGAGTCAGACTAGGAAAACTTCTCATACTCGCAGCAACATACACTAGGTATGAAGTCATATAAAACTTGAAGGTGGTATTGACTCTCACCAATTTCTCATGCAAAGCATTACTGATTTGTTCTCCCCAAAAGATTTGTTGTGTACCCCTGAGAATTACCTTAATATATGTGTACATCCATTCTTGAAACTTGGATGAAGAAGGAAGGCCTCTGATTCGACTTAACAATGTAATCAAATCACCTACCTCTTCCACAAAGTCACTTCTCGGAAGGTCTTTTGGCCATCTGGTCAAATTACTCTAAGGAATCTTTAACCACTTACTATTGATATGTTTCCTTGCAGCTTCCACATCTTCATCATAATCCTTTTGCCCTTGAGTAAAATCAATTTGTCCAATATTTTCAATAGGAGGACATATGAAGATTTTGTCAAGAAATTCTGCATCCAGCCTCATGATCACATTCCCTTGGGAATCATACACAGTCCTAGTATCCTTATTATAATGACTAGTTACTTGAAGAACAAACTCAGGATTGTGGGAAGCAATAAGAAAAGAGGCAACCAAGTGAATATTATTGTTGATGATCTTCTGCATATACCGAGGAGGATTTGACTGTTTGGTTCTATCCACGAACTCAGCCATGTCCACATGACCAATTTCTATATCTCTGATCTCGTCCACATTGGACTGTAATGAAGTCATGGGGAAAACCCCTTGGTATTTATACTTCATGATTTTAGCCTTTGATGGGGATGACTCTGACATCAGCTTCGTGAGGAAAACTGGAAACGGCCTCTACCAAAGATGTTTGTTGAAAATTGCAAAAAGCCATGATCTCGCAGTTAGGGGAAAAATAGGCAAATTAGGGTTACTACGAATTGACAATCATGAACACGGGAATGTGCATTGAAGGGCTTGAGAGCACGTAAATCGAGGAAAAAGGCAAAAGCGGGCCAATAGGCTTTGAAAGACAAATTTTCCCAATGTTAGGAAAAATTTAGGAAAATATGCATGGGTGGTCAGAATGACTACTCCTACATATGGGGTAAGTCATTCAACATGCAAGGTCGGTAAAAAGGGTCGCCTTTACATGTATGAGGTAAGATAATGTTCTTTAAAGTAGAGGCAGCAATTTTGACCGCTGTTACATGAGGGTAAAACAACAAGTTTATGTAAGGCACATGCAAATGCGGTGAAAAGGTCCGCCGGTGCATGTTGAAGGGAAAAACTTCGATGTATAGTCGGTCAAAATGACCGCTAATACATATGATTGTTGAAAACCCTGAATTAGTATGTGAAAGTGGGCATTTATACCACTTGTGCATGTTAGGGAAAAACACTCAAGGTTTTTTACGTAGGGGTGGTGGTTTTAACCGCCTGTGCATATAGGATAGTCTGAAAGCACGTATGTATGTATTGGTCATTTAACCGACCATACATACGACGACAAATTCCTAAGACACCGTCGGTAGAAAATACCGACCACACAAGCAAAAAAGAAAACCTAAGTTCTCATAAAGCAATACAATCTTCAACAAAATGAAAATGAACTAAGAACCCAAAACCTATGAAAATCTAGGGTTTAGTAAAAAGATACGACTTTAAAAGACAAACTAGGGTTTTAAAAATGATCTATAGAAGACGGATTTGAACAAAACAACGAACAAAATGGTACAAATACTATTTACCATTAATAAAGCCTCAAACATAAAGAAGAAATAAAACAAACTTACCTGTATAAACGCGAAGAAGAAAAATGAGAGCTTCAGTAAGATTGAATCTGTGGAAGCTAGAAAGTGTCGGCTTCAGGTTCTCTTCAAGGCTTAGGTAAGATGGACAATTGAAAATAAAACAAGATACTAATTGAAAACAATTTAAAGTAACTCAAAGATTGCCCAAATCCAAAAATTAAATGCATAATAAATACACACGAGTTAATATAAATACAAGGAAAAAGATGCACCGTCCGCCAAAAATGCCGCTCTCGCACGAAAGAAGGAAGAGGATGTAAAGGCAGGTATTTTCACCGCTCTTACATCTTTACAAGGGAGAACTGACATGCATGGGTGGTCAAAATGACCGCTCCTGCATCTAAGAAAAAAAATAAGTAACATGCATTGGTGGTCAAAAATACCTCCTTTGCATGTAGACACAGAAATTTTCTAACACTTAAAAATAGTCAAAATTGATATTTCGACAGGCTCATAACTTAATCAATTTTTGCGAATATCAAGGAATTGACTTAGGGGAACGTCATAAACCATTCTAAGATGTCAGATGAATTCACACGAGGCCAAGAGGACTTGTCTTGATTTGCAAACTTAGAGTGTAGGCTACGAAACTGACAAGTTTCATAGGGGTTGTCTACAAAAATGAGTGTAGCTGATTTTGAGAACAACAAACATCACATATGAATCTTGACAAGATTCATAGAAAAGAGGGAGTCAAGGGGACACAATAACCTCTTGGGAAAAAATAAAAATTGTATTAAATCTCTTTTCTTTTCCAATATCCACATACACCAAAACATATAATAATACTCCATCACCAATTCACATCTCCCACAATAGTATGACCATAAATCCACAAAGTATTCTTCTCACATCCCATGATATCACATATCAAATACAAAGACATTCAATGCCTTGAAAAACACTACAACCCCCATATGAATACTCCTTATATCACTAA
Organism: Cunninghamia lanceolata; assembly: GCA_027924645.1. Taxonomy (NCBI): domain Eukaryota; kingdom Viridiplantae; phylum Streptophyta; class Pinopsida; order Cupressales; family Cupressaceae; genus Cunninghamia; species Cunninghamia lanceolata. The sequence continues at coordinate 14,449,977 of BSBN01000382.1, read as the reverse complement.
GAAACATAGATCACACAAATACGCAAAGGCACTCATGTCTTAAAATAAATATAGATTATGTTTCCCTAAGAGAAGGTCAACACCTCTCTCAACCCCAATATATAGGTGGCTCTTAACTTAAATGGGAAGATCCGCACCCAACACAACATAACACCCATCCCCAATGAGTATCTACACAATATACATAACACAACAAGAGAGTTTTCACACAATATCACAAATACTTAAAGAAAACCCAACAATTTTTAAAACACTATTTTATCAACAATAATATCAATGTACACTCAAAAGTGGTTTAAGAGCCTACCTCAATACTTCAACAAAATTTGAAAAGCCCTTGATCCAAGTTCTTCAATCTCTCATCTTCTCCAAGCTCTCAAGCTCTTCCCAATATATCCTCTTTCACTAAGCCACTTGATATCCAAAAATAACAAAGATAAAAATAGAACAGCCCCTAACCCTCAACAAAGCTTCAAGAAAGGTTTAAACAAATGATTAATGTCTAGATACAATGAACCTAGGGTAAAGTTTGATTTTTCCACCGAAAATCAAATTAACCTTTAAAAACTCGTCATTTATCTTTTAGGACACTTTTCAAGACTCTAGACTCTTCTAAAATATATTTTAAATATTCAAACATGGACCCATCTCATAGGTCATCATTTTATGGGTTTAATTTTACTTAAATAATATGGAAAATAACTTTAAATGACCTCTAACATCTCCTTTTAAGTTCAAATCTGAAATTTGACACTAAAGGATACTTATCCAAACACAACTTAAAAATAATAAAATTAATCATAATTTAAAAATAAATCAACAAGATCCCACACACATCACATTTACATAAAAGACCATAATCCTCTCTTAGGTTAAGGCCTCGATATACTAGGGAATCACAACAATGGTTTCTTGAGAACCTCCTGTTGGGACTCCTATTTTCCATGCCTCAAAATTATGAAATCTTGTCAAATTCCTCAAAATTTTCCCAAGGGGTCCCTGTGCCTTTACTTTGATGCATGTTGTTGAACCCTTAAATTTGTTGTCTGAAACCCTAAAAATTTGATTAAGTCTAAAATCTTAGGGATCCTCCAAATTCTAGAATCTGCATTTTAATTCCTATGGATCTAAAACCTCTCTCAAATATCCTATCAGTATATACATAAAATATAACTTAAAGTATAATAAAGATAAATGATAAAAGGTAAATGCCAAATTATACTTAAATGTTATATTTTATGTATATACTCTATCAAAATCTTAAAAAATCCTAAGTCTTTCTAAGTTTTCCTATCTCTAGCAGGAGTTTGACCTTCAACAGGATATGCGGGAAATTCACCTTCAACAGGATATGCGAGAGTTTCACCTTCAACAGGATATGAGAGAGTTTGACCTTCAATAGGATACGTGGGAGTTTCACCTTCAACAAGATATGCGAGAGTTTGACCTTCATCAAGATATGCAGGAGTTTAACCTTCATCAGGATGTTGTGGGAGTTTGGACCCTTGCAAGATATTGCGAGACTTCAATGCTCATCAGGATATATCCTGCAACCCTTTATACCTCCGCCCATCCTGCAACCTCTTATACCTCTACCCATCTTGTAACCTCTTTAACCTCTGCCCCCTCTTTTGCATGTCTTCCTTAGCACGCCTCAGGCCAGATATGAGATATATCCTGTAACCTCTTAAATCTCTGCCATATCCCTATCACCCCTTTTCTTCCACCAACTTTCCTTTCCCTGTCTAGGTAGAGATTTCATGTGGATCTAGATATATCTAGTAGACCCCTTTAGATCCACATCTAGTACCCCCAAAAGTCCCACATCAAGTACCCCCTCGAATTCTCACAATTCACCAAAAAGGGCGTAAAAATGTGAAGTGACAGTTTCCTACAACTTCTAGATGGATGCAGAAATGTTCCAGGTCGCCATTAATGTGAAATCGATAGTTGACAATGATGAATTTAATGTATTTGGTGGGGTTTCTAGGGTTTTCCCTCCCATTCCATCATCAAATCCAAGTTGCCAAGGCTATAAATAGAAGATTGAAACTCATTTCAAGGGTTGGTCATTTTGGGCAGAATTTCTCTCTACAAGTGTTGGGTGTCCAAGGTAGTTAGGGCTTCATCTATTATTAAGTTTTAGTTCTTCAAGAAACATTTGACAAAGGTGTACGTGGATTATATTATAACTTTGATATCAATCTTTATTTTTCTCCATTGTTGTAAGTGTTCTTTCAGGAAAACCAATGCAGTTAGGGTTTCTCTTAAACCATATTTTGTGGTGTGAATGTAATTTCTAATTTGAATGAATATGATAGTTCTTAACCCATTTCAAGCTTTGTAAATGGTCATTTCAGAGTTATATGTGGATGAATGATGTATGGTGTTGGATTAATAAGTATTCTCACGGTTTTGATATTGACTTTTGTGCATCTAAATCTATCAGATAGGTAGTCATACACCCTTTTATTAATGTTTTCCTTTGATAAACATGAAAATATGTAGCCCATTGGATAGGCACCAATCTGAGAGGCCTGTGATTACCTACACTCATTAAAACTCAAACAATATATCAACTGAAATGTGTAGTTATAGTTTTGTATGTATCCTTGTTCTGTGTTGAAGTCAGGCTATATATTTTGGAAAAGTAGGCATGTATACCCACATCTTGCATTGCTGCAATGATGTTGTTTTCAACTTAAAGAGAGGTTATTTGAGGTAGTGAGCTTTTGTTTGAACTAGTGACAATTAGAAGGTTTAGAATAGAATTTCGAGTATCACTGTCCTTATTTTTGTCTAGTATATCTTTTGCATGATAGTTAATCCATGCTTAGGGATACCTCTCAGAACACCCTCCATGGTTTAGTTGAGCCAAAAGCAAAGAGGAGATTACCCACTCCTACCATTTGGCCCTTAATCACCTTCATCCTATTGATGAACCCCCCTTTTTCACTTCCTTGACAACATCCCTGGCCTCGGAGTGAATAAGTGTTATGGGGATTGGGATTATCTATTTTGGGACTTAACACCTCCATAGTTTTTCATTGGTCATGAAAATTAACATGCACACTTGCACCAAAATATCAATATATTTAAGATACTAGTCAAAGTTAAATTTATAATTAAATCAATATACACACTATAGATAAATCATAATTAACCAACATTATTGTGATTCAATAAAAATCCAACGATAAGTTGAATCCACTTTTGAAATCGCATTTACACACAATCTCATAAAACATATAACATATATTCAATTACATTGAGATTCATCATTGCACAATTAAATCCACTCTAAAATTGATCCATAATGATAAGATAACTATGAATTATATACTTAGATATAGATAATGTAAACAAGTTCATAATCATTAGTTAACCAATTCATCATCCAAGTAGATAATCAACTATTATTCTAAACATAGTATCAGTGTCCACATTTAAGGCATAGGTATACTAGAGAATTACAATAGTGGTTTCTTGAAAACCTCCACAATTTTCCATTGATAATGAAAATTAATTTGCACACTTGCACCTAAACATCAAAATATTCAAGATGATAACCGAAGTGAAATTTACAACTAAATCAATATACACACTATAGATAAATCATATTTAACCAACATTATTATGATTCAATAAAAATCCAACGATAAGTTTAATCCACTATCGAAATCACATTTACACAACTGCATAAAACACATAGCATGTATCCAATTACATTGAGATTCATCATTGCATAATTAAATCCACTCTAAAATTGATCCATAATGATAAGATAACTATGAATTTTGCCGATGATGGCATGGTTCGGTGGTTAAGTCGCTCGGTTGTAGTGGTGGCCACCAGAGTTCAAACCCCCGCTGGGCCAACGAGCTCGCAAGGCTTTCTGCCTTCGCTGGGCCAATGAGCTCGCGGGTTTGAAGTGTTCTTCCTAGGGGATGAGGTCCCCCAGTTGTGGCCTCACCGGTTCATTGCTCCGGGCAAAAAGCATTCGCGTGGACCCGGAGGGCGTGTCGCGCCAGCGTCGCCGGTCACGTTAAAAAGTTTACCAGGCGCATTATCTTTAAAAAAAAAACTATGAATTTTATATTTAAATATAGATAATATAAATAAGTTCATAATTATTAGTTAACCAATTCATCATCCAAGTAGCTAATCAACTACTATTTTAAACATAGCATCATTGTTCACATAATCTATGATTATAACAAAGTATAATAGCATATCCATGAGTGTTATAAGCATAACAAGTCTTATTAAAATAATATGTGATCATGAGGAGGAGAAGTGGGCCTCACATTGGCACCTATAGATGTAGAGGAAACTAGAAGTATATGTGATGGCATCATTCCACTAGTCTATCCATCTTGTCTCATGCATGGGACATGGCTCCAAATTCCAAACATGTTGAATATCGGTTGATGTGGCCTTGTGAGTAAGAAACAACACGTTTAGAAAAATTGGAGTCTTCATATCCTTGGGTTTGGCAAGTTTCCACTTAATACAAAATTGTATTGGAAAGTGGCCTAAAAGGACAATGTCTGACAAAGGCTCTAATGACAAAGAATAATAGTGGGTGAAGGAAAAGAAAGATTACGATGACAACATGGCTCAATCGAGATGCTTGAGTACCATCTCAGACCCTTCTCTAAGATTATTCCACGTGTACCACGTCATATGATCTTGGTGGTAGCCAATATTTGGATCAAAAAGCCCCAGTTTATTGTACATAAAGAACAAGGCATCTCTTTTTATAGTTGTCCAATGCATAGGCAACACACCACATTTATTGTGGGAAATTTCAATAATATTAAAATCCCCGCATAGAACCCAAGTGGCAGCATAAATTAAATTTTCAATCCATCACCAGAGAGTAGATCTCTTAACAACATCATTTGTGGCATAAACATTAATAATTCTAAAGGAATGATTATTAATGTTGAAAAATCCCATAATATTGGTTAGTGGGGTTGCATCACTAGTCAACTAGGTGTTGATGTCATGTTGAGAGAAAGGTGACAACACCACCATGACCTACTTCATGGTTGCTACATAAAAGGTGACTAGAAGGGCAAATAACATGACAAGTTGTAGAAGGAAAAAAACAAAAAAATTAACCTCTTGCAAATAGAGATTGTCTAGACCTAGAAAATTAAGTTGAGTGTATCAAATGGAATACTTTTGTGGGATGTCCATCAAACCTCAAACATTCCAAGAGACACAATTCATAAATGATTATCAATAGTCATATCTTCATTATCCAACTCATCTAGAGAGCTGAGTAACTATTTAAAAAAAAGCTTTGTCTAAATTGAAGTTGACTATCCAGATGAGAAGTTGGATAGGTCATCATTTCTCTGGCACATATTCTCCATTTTCCAACTACCCCGACAAGCTACAAGACCTCCATTGCATAGTGGGGGAAGGGAAAGCATGATGGGAAATAGTGACTAGCAGAGGGGAGAACAACGTCGTCATTAATTGTACTTGAACAAATTTTGCCTCACCAGATGTCTCCCCATGAGGAGAGATGACATATTTCCATATATTTGGAGGTCTTGAAACTATTTTCAAGGCTTACCCCCTAGACCTTGAAGAGGCCTTAGGGGGAGGGTCATTGTTATCAGAATCCTTGGCTTTGTGACTAACCACTTTAGACCAACCCTCCTCTTTGTTATCAGAATTATTGGCTTGGGTGTGTGTTAGGCTTAGGGTGGGGGGAAGCCAAAGGGTAGTCCCATATCTTATGTTTAAAAGATTGACACTGATAACAAGTGTTAGGAAGGTTAAGATAGAGAATGCATTGAGAGTACCGTATCTATCCAATCTGGATATTTGTTGTCTCCTTTAAATTCTTGGAGAGATCCACCTCTACACAAACCCTCTTTTAGGGATGAGCCAAGTAGAACCTGTTTGGTTCGACACATACCACAATGTCTAAAGAGGAGGCTATTTGGATTAAAAAATTAGCATGGCAAGGGTAAATCAAAAAATTCAACTCAAATAGGGACCCGTAGAGCTTTCTCATCATAGATGACGAAGTTTCAAGTCCAAGGTTTGAAAACAAGTAAGGAAGAGCAGACAAGTAAGGAAGAGCGGACAAGCTAGGGGCCATGACTAAAGATATCCTCAGCATGGTTGGCTTTAGCAAAGTGAAAAAACATTTGGTAAGGTTTTGCATGGATTCAAGGTGAATACCATGTGGGACCTAAGCTTTGTTGACTCAATATTTGGGCATGCTTTTAGAGGGGGTACTCCCCACAAAATATCCTATTAAAGTTCTCTAACCAATGGCATGCACTATCAAATTTTAGAATGGGAAGAACAACATTTGGAGGTGTTTTAGTGTACACATCTAGTGGAACACCTCAGGGACAAACTTTCTTGGCCTCTTGAGTAGAGATGCCATTGTCATGCATCGTTGAACCTTCAACTCTAGTAGCAACTGCGAAGTTACAAAAGGTTGAGACCATTTAAAGGGGGAAAAAACACCCACAGACATGGCAACCTAAAAGATGCCACAATAAACATAGAAAAATAAGACCAACTCCTACTTCTGAATGAAGTAGTATGACATTAGGGAGATCCAACCAAGACATTAGCAAAGCTAAGACCAAAACCCTAACAGAATAATAAATATTTTTAAAACATAAAAATTAAAATATAAACTATAATAAATTTTAAAATTACAAATATTTTTTTCCAAAATAAATTAATAAGTATAATTACCTATATAAATTAATTTGGTTGATAGGCCATTATATATGGACTCACTCATTCCTTCAACTTTTTTGGGTGGTCATTATATATGCACTCATTTCATAGTTCTTCATATTTGGTAGTATGATAGTTTTTATATTTGGTAGTCTTCGTGGGAATTTTTTTTTTTTTTTTTTTTTTTTGTCTTCAAAAAAATGTTATACCATTCCTTCCAGTTGGGCTGAAGATACCAAAATTAGTATAATTGGGATATTTGCTAGAGGAGTTCAAATTTCTGCCTGCTGGTAATTAAATTGCCTTAATGGTTGGAAATTTCCTAAGTCTAAGATAGACAATTATTCCCCTAACCGGTGGTTACAAACGGCTGCATAAGATTTTGCCTACAATTTACTAATGGTGGCTAAAATAAGCATTATTCGCAGTGCCAGTTTCAGCGTGAAGATTATATGTATGTGTTTGGGGAAGAGGATTTGGTATTCCAGTGAAGGAGAACAGATCGTTCCATTTATGTGAGAAGAGAAAAGGGGGGTCTGCATTGTTTTGTTTGTTTTGTATGTTTTTCATTGTTATCAAATGGAAGCAGTACCACACCACCATGCTTTTCCATCTAAGTGGCTACCAATTTGGTCATCTCCAATTCACCACCATTTTGATGATTTAGGTGGTGTCCCAAATGATCAGATGGGAAAGCATGATAGAAATTTGAAGTCCTCTAGAAAATTTCATAATTTTGCTAATTTTGTTATCTTCGGTCCAATTGGAAGGAATGGTATAACTACATACATACATTTTTAATTACATATGACATTAACTAACCTTCCTTATTTAATTGATTGAAAGGCCTGTAGACTTACACCAACATACATTCTGTTTGCAGAGGCGGGATCCTACTATGATTCTTTTGCTAGTACAAAGGTAATGTAATTTGGGGCTTATTTAGTAAAACATGTTTAGAATGTTTACATGTGAAATCAATGATTTCTCTAAAGCTTCAAAATTCAAATGTTAGTTACAGATCGTGGGGTACATTCATGTACTTGAAATGAGAAAGAGAACAGAACTACATGGTGATTCAAAATTCAAATGTTAGTTATAGCTGGTATGTAGAACAATAGAGATTTCCTAAGGGGTAATGAATGCAAACTTAGGACAAAAATCTCTAGGTGCAGTATTGCTTCCTTTAGTCAAAATACAATCTCTCTAGATCTGTGCCTCCTTTTTCTCCACCTGGTATTCATGCTTTTCCCCTGCCATGAAGAATAGCTTTCCCAATGCAAACCATTTGAAAAATTGCATGTTGAAATCAGCTTGCTTGCAGTAGGTTGCAGTCCTCTGACTATAATCAGTTGTTGTCTTTTCTCAAATTTTAATTACAGCTCATTAAATTTATGTGTAATTTGCCAAACCCTGTTAATGCCATACCATATAAAAAAGTGTTATTATTAGCTATCCAATTTCCATTTTATCCCTTTGATATTCTTTTCACTCCCTGTCAGACTATTATTGACCACTGATCTGAACTTTTTAAAGGGGCAGCTTTTAGCCCCACATAAATCATCAACATGGCATCTATGTAGCTAAGTGGTGCCTATTTACATAAGAGTCGAGACATTTCTTTTCTTCACATTACTATTGTCTACAATCTTGCATTTGGCAGTTACAACAAGGAAAGAATAAAGACAGCTGGCATTTCTTACTGTTTTTATCTCTATATGGGTGTTTTATGCATTTCTATTATTCCTTCATAATGCATTCCAGCCATCTGTGTGAAGTGTTATCCAATGTTTTCAAACATGTGGATGCTTCCCGTTGCACTTTTACTTCTAAGTTTTCAAATGACCATCAATATGCTAGCAAAACCTAGCAATGGTCTCATTGACAATTTGACAGAAATAAGGACCATCTTATATCAATTCACCTTTAGGAACATCCCCACTAGTTGATGTGGCATGTACATCAGAAGCTATGATTTCATGGAAATGTTAATTGGATTTTAGGATGTAGGAGGATGTGAGGTGAGGTAGACCACAAATGTTGGACACATTCCTATGGGGTTGAGTTTGTGGTTTTCAATTCTTGTCCTCTCGCAGGTCCATTCTAGGCTAGGTACAGTTTTTAGGCCATTGCATGCACCCTAGTAACCCTACAATAGTGTTACAAGTGCTCAAGTGTTACACATAATGTTTTAATTGATCTTTCAGATTACTTGGTTCAAGTTTGGAGAAGAAATGATTATTGGACTCTCCATCATTTTATTTTTTGGAAGAAGCATATCTTCTGAATGTCATTCATTTAGAATGCCAAGCATATATAGCTTATGGTACCCAGTATGAACGTGGTAGAGGGGACTCGGTTACTAAGTTACACTATGACATGTTTGATGTGGTGAGTAGTTTTTCTCGATTTTCCACAAATGCATATGCCTTTTTATAACTGCAGTTCAATAACTTGATAAACACTGCAAAATTCTTTGTTTGTGTTACTATAAAAATGACAGATTCTGTCATCAAATTGGGATGCTTTATATTCATGTTCCCTTTTCTATCTTTTGCAATGAAATTGATTTATGATGTATGGTATTTGGTGATGCTCTTTTGTCCCAAAATAAAAAGAGACGTGTACTCTAGTCAGTTTATGTTTAATTTTATTATCCTATGTGGCTTTCAATTAGACATGCATTAACCTTAAATGATGAAATTCAGTTTGTCTATTCTGTTTGCTATGTTTTGCAAACAAATTGATTTATGATGTATGGTATTTGGTGATGCTCTTTAATTCCAAGATAAAAATAGATGTGTACTCTAGTCAATTTAGGTTTAATTCTAGTTTCCTATGCAGCTTCAAACTAGACATTCTTTAATCTTAAATAATGAAATACAACTAACCTAGTTTTTAAATAGCTATATATTTTGCAAAGTAATAGCCACATGATAAAAGATTTTTTTCTCTATATTTATATTCTTTACATGAAATTCACCATAATGGCTTTAAACAGTCACCAACATCTATTTTTCTCAACATTTTGTCAATCTACAGTTGTTTTGCTATAGCGTCTTCTAATGTTCAACAAATTTATTGCATTCATAAAACCCAATGGATTTAATAATTGAAAAAGTCAACACTTACAGAGAAACTTGGAGACTTGATTTTTGAAAGACTTTTGCATTGAACCAGTGTATTATTCATGGATCTAGGATCCTTACACTTAGCCATTACATTTTGATTGCAATAGTGCTTTGTGATGAGGACATGTAACACAACTAAATAAAGAGATAGTCCTATCATAAACTTGGTATATCCACCCTTGATTCCCATTAGCTCCAATATAGTTATGGTATTAAGGGTAAGTGCAGGAAGATGGGGGGTCAAAAAGGGGTCTTAAGTGGCCACTTTTTTTCTGAAATTAGGAAATACTGACCTTAGATGAGAAATTGAGCATAGTTACACTCAAAATTTTAAGATGCAACAAAAACAATGTTCGCAGTGCTCCGAGTCTACTTTTTAAACTACTAATTTTTTTTTAAATGGTATAGATTAAGGGGTTAAAAAAAGTGAGCCACAGAAATTGGTGTTGTTTCTGTCAAAAAAACATAACATAGCGTGTTTTGTGGCTCCCTAAAAAAGTTAAATTTTTTTTTGGTATTTTTAAAATATTTTCAGTGACAAATTAGTTAACAGCATGTAGTTTATGCCTGATTTTTCTAATAATTTTTTAACAAATATTTAATTTTTTACTAATTTTCAAAGTGGACACATCCTAAAAAACATAATTTTGGTCGTGCTACCCCTGTAAATTTTGAAAACAAATTGAATTTTTTTTTTTCACATGTGTAGAATGGAGTCTAGCTTATAAAAATGTAATTTATTTAAAATTTCAATGAACGGTTAATTTATAATGAAAAAAAGACCAAACACTGGTTTTTGCCCAAAAACGGACACACAAACAAAAGAAATTAAAAATGAAAGGCTTAACATTGTCAAAATGTGAAAAAAATTACATCGTTAAATAGTTAAGAGAAAGCCTAACATTACCCAGGTGTTTGATTTGTTCGACCTTAAAACACGTGCAAATCTGAGGGTTAGCATGAACGAAATTATATGAAACCATGTAGAATATGCAAAAACAAGTCTTTGGATGTTGGGAAGGCACTCCAAGCCTTTGGGTTGAAAATCCAAAGCAAATCACAAGCCTAAGGCTTGGGATTCCCAAAGCAAAATATAACATGAACGCATTATAACGCGCTTGCATTATGTCTCCCTTTGAATGATTTTGTTCAAGTTTCTTAAGTATGTTTGATGTATGTATATATGTATGCTTGTATGTATGTACGTATGGTTGTATGTATGTATGTACATGTATGCATGCTTGTATGTATGTATGTATGTATGCATGTATGTATGTATGTACATGTATGTATGTATGTCTATATGTATGTATGTATGTAATGGTTTTGGGTTTAGGGTATATAAGGACCTGAGCCTGTATAGTTTTTAGGGTTGAGGGCTAAGTTTTTTGGGTTTAGGGTTTAAGGTATAGGGTTGAGGGTTGAGGGATTAGGGCTTAAGTAATAGGTAGAGGGTAGAGGGTTGAGGGTTGAGGATTGAGGACCTTACAGTTGAGGGATAATATTCATCTTGTTGAGTGTATAAGATTAAGTGTGTAAGGCATGGGGATTAGGGTTTAGAATATTGGGTTTAGAGTTTACGATATGGATTGAGGGTATATAAGGCATAGGGTGACTTGGGTTGAGAATGTATGGTTTATGTTTTAAGTTAGGTTTGAGGCACAATATTCAGGGTTTAGTGTAAAGGGTGAGGTTATAGGGTATAGGGATGAGGGTATGTGGGTGTAGGCTTCAGGGTTTAAGGTATAGGGTTGAGGATTGAAGGATTAGGGCTTAAGTATATGGTTGAGGGTATAGGGTAGAGGGTTGAGAGTTTATAGTTTATAGTTGAGGGATAATGTTCAAGGTTGAGTGTCTAAGATATAGGGTTTAGGGTTTAAGGTTGAGGGTATAAGGCATATGGATGAGGGTTTAGGGCATAAGTATAGGGTTGAAGGTATAGGGTATAGGTTTGAAGGTTGAGGGATAATGTTCAAGGTTGAGTGTCCAAGGTTAAGTGTATAGGGTATAGGGTTTAAGTGTTTAAGGTTTAAGGGTTTAATGGTATCTAGGGGTTGAGAGTTTAGGGTTTAAGGGTTTAAGGTTTGAGGGATTAAGGGTTTAAGGGTTAAGGGATTAGGGATAGGGTTTAGGGTTGAAGGTTTAAGGATTGAGGGTTGAGGCTTTAAGGCTGAGGGTTAAGGGATTAGGGTTTAAGGTATAGTGTCGAGGGTAGAGGGTTTAGGGATAGGGTTTAGGGTTTAAGGTTTAAGGGTTGAGGGTTGAGGCTTTAGGGATAGGGTTTAGGGTTAAGAGTGAAGGGATTAGGGTTTAAGGTATAGTTTTGAGGGTTGAGGGTTTAGGGATAGGGTTTAGGATTTAAGGTTTAAGGGTTGAGGGTTGAGGCTTTAGGGATAAGTGAGAGACCTAGATGGCTAAGGGTTTAAGAGATAGGGAGAGATGGGGTGAGGTAGATAGGGGAGGAGAGGGGTGGATAAGGGTTGATGGTTTAAATCTTTAGATTTGAGGGATTAGGTTTTAGGGTTGAGGGATTAGGGTTTAAGGTATAGTGTTGAGGGTTGAGGGTTTAGGGATAGGGTTTAGGATTTAAGGTTTAAGGGTTGAGGGTTGAGGCTTTAGGGATAGGGTTTAGGGTTTAGGGATAAGGGATTATGGTTTAAGGTATAGTGTCTAGGGTTGAGGGTTTAGGAATAGGGTTTACGATTTAAGGTCTAAGGGTTGAGGGTCGAGGCTTTAGGGATAAGGGATTACAGTTTAAGGTATAGTGTCGAGGGTTGAGGGTTTAGGGATAGGGTTTAATATTTAAGGTTTAAGGATTAAGGGTTGAGGCTTTAGGGATAAGGGTTTAGGGATAAGGGATTAGGGTTTAAGGTATAGTGTCAAGGGTTGAGGGTTTCAGAATAGGGTTTGGGATTTAAGGTATAAGGATCGAGGGTTGAGGCTTTAGGGATAGGGTTAGGGTTTAGGGATAAGGGATTAGGGTTTAAGGTATAGTGTCGAGGGTTGAGGGTTCAGGCATAGGGTTTATGATTTAAGGTTTAAGGGTTGAGGGTTGAGGCTTTAGGGATAGGGTTTAGGGTATGGTATTCAGGATTGAGGCTTTAGGGATAGGGTTTAGGGATAAGGGATTAGGGTTTAGGGTTGAGGGATTAGGGTTTGAGGTATAGTGTTGAGGGTTGAGGGTTTAGGGATAGGGTTTAGGATTTAAGGTTTAAGGACCTTGAGGGTGTTGATAACTGAGAGGGGGGGGGGGTGAATCAGTTATCCTAATTGTTTCCCTTATTGAACTTTCTTTTTAATTGATGCAACATTGAATCAAACACAAAAACATTATCATGAAATAAGAAACACATGACACAGTATTTTTGACGTGGAAACCCTGTTAAGGGAGAAAACCACGGGGTGATTAACCCAAAATTATTCTCTGTTAGAAGAATAGGAAATTACAAAATGGCACTTGCCAATTAGGGCTCACTGCCCGAGCACACTGCTCACAAGAGGCCCACTGCCTACAATAAGACACACTGTCTACAAAGTGATAAAAATCACAGTCTTGAACTTATTGGAAGCATCTGCATATGCTGGAGTTCAGTTCCGGTTGGGCTTAGTACACTAATCTACTGCACTTCATCTTTTCTCTGTTCTTTATTCTGCTATCCTTTCACATTCCGGATCTGTCTTGGTACTTCTGCTCTGTTCTGCACTTCTTCGCTTGTATCATCACATCATACCTACTGCACAACTAAATCCATCCTCTATATATATATCCGCACAAGTAATTTCATCATCTTTCTAGTCGGCATCCGGAACAGTCTAGTTTCTTACAAACTCTGTTCTGTCGGCTGAATCCTTCCTCACCAAGCAATGCGGATCAAGCATATACTTGTAGATATCATTAATCATGTCGGCCAAACATGATTCATGCCTTCACAACCTTTATCATCAACAGTAACACATCCGGAAAGTAGTCTGATACTCTGTCAGTCAGTTCTTCCTCTGTTTTCACTGTCTCTCAGGAATCCGAAACTCAACTATTCATATCTTTTTCCTTGTCCATCACCGGAGGCTAAATCCTTGGAATATACCACTCAAGGTAGTCCTCTTGACTTCCCCAAATCTGCACTGTACCAAGACACTTCCTCTGAGAGATCCGGACCAATCTGTCGGACCTTGCCACATGCTCTGTTCTTGTTCACCGGACCACAACAATCTTTATTCTGACTTCCGGTAGGGACACATCATGACTTGCGGATATGTGGGATGACCTTTGTTGCCATCAATGACAACAACCATGAATCCATATAGTGTCTCTTGCCAACAATCTCCCCCTTTGGCATTGATGGCAACACTTAGTGAAAAATGACTAAGTGTTTACACTATGCTCCCCCTTTGCTGATGCTCTGTCTTTATATACAATTTCTAGAACTCCCCCTTAATTGGATTCCTCATTTTTCACTACTCCTCACTCCCCCTTTGACATCAATGGCAAAGGGTAGGGTCCGCACATCAAAATTTTCAAAAATTTTCTATACACAGCCGCATATTTACATACTCACATATACTGAAGAATGTCTGCAAAGGATGTCTGCAATTGGATCATTTCTGTAGCCCAACTTTGCTTCATTCTATCCAAAATTGAAATGTGACCACTCAACAAAAATGCAAAAGCTTCTGCCCTCTTGAGATCTATCGGATCATTTGTTTGGGCGATGGTCTGAGCATCACTGATGGCCTCATGCATAGTTTCCAACTTAGGGATTATAATCCGTCTAAGTTCTCCCATCCGGTTAGTGATGTTCTTCCTTTCCTTCTCAAGATTCTTTATTTCATTCAAGACTGCAATAGTCTGACATTCTTGATTTATTATGGAGGAAGAGAGAGGATCAAAACTTTGAGATAAGCTTTGTAGCTTGTCCTGTTCCTCTTTTATTTTCTTATCAATTGTTGCTGTTGCCTTTGACCAGGATATACAAAATTTGTAAATGTCACCGCCATCCTTAAGAGCATTCTCTAAGCTCTTTATTCCAATACTCACAATCTTCTTATCTTTAGAGATTAATTCTAATACTTCTGAAAATCTTTTATCCAAAAATTCCTTCCGGACCTTTTCTTCAGCAGATTTTTCTAGAGATTCAAAATGTGTACTAACACTGCTGACTAAGGTTTTGAGATTACCGGAAGAGGAGGCTGTGGGATCCTTTTGAAAGGATGGCATGATCTTTTCTAGCACTCCAGATGCTACCTCCATAAGCTCACAGTCTTCCATGTGAGATTTCAGCAGCTTCTCTTTGACTTTCTCATTTGCAAATGAGGCTATTTTCATTGTTTGCACCGGTGACAAAGAGTCAAAATCTAAGGGTCCTTTTAGCAGGTCCGGTTCATCAATTTATATAGTGGCTTTGCTCAAAAATTGTTGAACAGTTTGTGCAGTGTCTCTTGCCGGAGACAGATGTTTCTTTTCTTCTGCAGTCTTGGAACTGTCAACCTCTTTGTCTTCCACCCTTGCTTCCTTCTCCTGTAATTTCTCTTCTTCTTTGGATCCGGAGACTGTAGGGGAAACCGGAGGAGAGATGCTTGTCTGTTCAGGGCCCACTTCTTCCGGAACAGATGATTCCAAATCTGCAGTTGTTTCTGCACCTAAGTCCTCTACAACAGGAAGATTGAACCTTTTGAAGGCCTTCCGGAGGATCTCTTCTGTCTCTTGGGCCACTTTGTCAGTCTCACCAAGCATGAGTTGATTCATCCTGGCTTTACTTCTGAACTCATCTTTGCAGTCCTTGAAGATTATGTTCATTGTCTTGGGATCAATTTGAGGATATAGCTGAATAGCTATCTGCTCCCGGATCTCAAGATCTTTTGCATGAGCATTGTTCTTTCTTACTTCTAATTCCTTTTCTAGGCTTTTAGGAATAAGAGATATGATCTCAATGAAAGCCTTATTGTATATGTTCAGATATTTGACTGTGGCTTCCTGCAGAGTCTTTTGGTCAGCCTCACTGAAGTCATCATAAGATTCAGTCATTGGTTGAAGGTTTCCATCCACCGTGACCGACTTGATTACATTCTCTAGAGACAGAGTGGGCTTTTCAACAGATACCTCTGCCATTTTATCCTTGTCTTGTCCTGTGGAGGGTTTACCGGATCCTTTCTTCTTCTGCTTCTTTATTTCTTTTACTCCCTCATCTGACTCTGTTTCCTCTTCATCCTTTTGGCTTTCATAAGCCCTTGTGGATTTTGTCTTGGATCTTTTACCGGATGCCTGGACTTCCGGTTTTGAACTTTTGGTTGAGGGAGGTGCAGATCTTTTTGATGATCTGGTCCGGGTGGGAGTTTCAACCGGAACACTTTCTTTACTCTTCTCTTCTTCCTCAGCCTTCCTCCTCTTTTCCCGGCTGGCATCAAGTGCCTCTTTTGAGATGCCTAGGCCTTGAGCAATATGCTCAACTTCTTTTCTTACCTTCCTCTTTATCTCCGGTTCCCTGAGTTCTACATGTATCTTTACACTCAGTTCCTCAAAGGTTCCAAACCTTTCTGCCTTAGGATCTTTGGGCTGGCTTAGCATGTGTTGAACATGCAGCTCTACTATCTGTTCATCCACTTCATACCCCATGGGCATGATCCAAACAGTCCTTGGCTCCACTGCCTCCATTAGACACTGATCTGTTTCTACCATGAAGCATACTGTGTCTTTGTACTTTTCAACAAGGGATTGGGGTATTCTTTCTCTTGCATGCATCATGCTTTGGAAGTTCTTGAAGTATCCCTATAGAGCTGTATTTCTTGCTTTGGCATCCCCAAGTCCATGCAAATAGTCTCTGATTTGGATGGCAACCGGTCTGTCATTCTGCCATACCCATCCACTGGATCCGGGAAGCTCATTCATGTAGTAAAAGAAGAGACAAAGGATCAGATTGCCATACTTGAAGGAGTTTTTCTTGTCCTTCTTGATCTTCTGCAGATTTTCAAAGAGTTGGTTCACAAGAAGCTCACACAAGTCATAGTCTGCATTCTCCTTTAACATTTGATAAGCTGTGTAGATTGCAGTTCCTGGTACTGAATTTTCCCTACTGGAATGATAGATTTTGTAACCAATTATCATAGCTGCAAATTTGACATCTGGTTCAGTGATGTCATCAACTGTCATAGCTCTCTTGTCAAACTTGGATCCGGTTGCATCACTAACTGTCTGATTTTTGACAGACTTGAGAACAGGTAATCCACCGGATGAGTGCAGACCGGTTACAACCCTAATTGCATCTTTGGTGATCTTGAAGGGCTGGTTCAACCATAGGAAATTGTCATGTACTCTACTTAGTACATACCGGACCCATTCATCTTCTTCAAAACAGGGGAAATGAATGCACTGTGCAAAGTGTTTGTCCCGGATGGCTTTGTACTGAGGTTTGATCTCAAAGGAGTCATCTATCAATTGTTTGTGATAGATATCCATCAGCTTTGATTCTCCAAAGTCTTCAAGATTCGCATGGATGTAAACCCTAATATCTTCCGTATGCAATACACCATGAGGAACACTAGAGAAGGCTCCTAGTGGATCTACCTCCAATGATTTGTAAGGATGTTTCTTGAATGTGGGGCGAGGTCTATCAGAGATCTTAACTATATTTGGAGTAGCCATTCTTCAAAGATTTGCAGTGAGATAATGAAAAACGGAGAATACCTTATGCGCCTTCGGTTTGCACGGAGTGGTGGGATTGATTTCTTTATGCAATGACTTCGGCAGGAGATCTTTGGTGTGCTTGATGAATCTTGTTGCAGAGCTCCACTTTTTGCTTCTTCTTGAGTGCAGAATGAGCAAATGATTTTTGAGAAATCCCTTATATTGCTCCGTAAACCCTAATATCTGTTTGCAATAAATGCTTCACCTATATTATTCCGGTTTGCCTTGTCCGGATAGCTTGGAGTATCCCGGATTAGTCCTGATCTGTGAACATCATCCGGATCTTTCAATCATGAATAAATTGAGGTGACACATTACAAGAACATTCCAAACACTCTGTCCAATCCGCAGAATAAGATAGTGCACTTCCGGATCTCTCCGGACCTGTTTGTAATCCTCTGTCATACCGGAGCATCTCCCGGAACAGGTCTTACTTGATCGATTACAGCTTCTTCATAACTCCATGCGGACCTCTGAAAACTTATCTGGATCATCTCAGGACTTATATATTTAAACCCTTTACTCCGCATCTTGTGCCACATCCGGCACCACTTGATTGGCTGGGGGAACAGGATTTTCTTTGAGTCTCCCCCTGAGCCAGAGCTCACTTTTTAATTTCTGGAAGAAATATCAGCACCAGAGTCTGGTGCGGATCCAACCTCTACATTCTCTGAACTTTTCTTCACCCAAATCTTGCTCATCTGATTCCTAACTTCATCCGCATTCATCTTTTGTTTACCCTTGTCTTGATTCTGATTATACACCGGACCTCCTTTGTCCTGATTCTTGCTTCTGCAGACTTTAGCATTATGACCGGACCTATTACAGATTTGGCAAATAACATTTCTTTGCATATTTGACTGATATCCTCTTGATCTGCATTGATTAGCCATATGACCTACTCTATTGCATGTAAAGCATCTACCTTTGAATGATTTGTTTACTTGCATATTTCTGCATTCATGGGATTTGTGTCCATACCTTTTGCAGTTGAAGCACTGTCCGGAGAAGGATGAATTAATCTGATTAATTCTCTTTCTGCACTGATTAGCTTTGTGACCAAAATGGTTGCAGCTGTGGTAGTATCCATTGAAAGATGGATATCTTTGGGCATTGGGTTGTCTTACCGAAGGTCTTCTAGGCCTGCTCCTTGGATTTTCTGATCCAAAATTCTTTTGACCAGATCCGGAGCTTTCTCCTTTCTCATATCCCAAACCATACTTGTCATCTGTCCTCTTTTGACTTCCAAGAAGAACTTCAAGTTGAGCAGAACTTATCTTGAATTTCTCTTTATATTCATTTGCTGTTTGAAGGTCTTTTTTGAGAGAGGCAATTTGATCCTCAAGTTTTTCTTCATTATCTTTGGCATCTTCAAGATCAGATTCAAGATGTCTGATAATCCTGTCCATCTGGTGGCATTCTTATGATTTTTCTTTGAGAGATTGTCTTAGATTGTCTTCAGCCTTTCTTTTTTCTTCAATCTCTTGAGTAAACTTTATAGTTCCTGATTCCATTTCATGTCTTAACATAATGACTTCTTTTGATAACTTTTTACATAACTTGGTTTGCTCAGTCAATTCTTCATTTGTATTGCTTTCATCACTTTGTATTGCCAATTGTTGGAGCAGCTCCTTTCTCTTTTTCATAGAGAGACTTAATTTGTCTTTTAATTCTCTCATGAATTCATCAGCCTGTTTGAGTCTTTCCTTTAATTCATTGACTTCAGAATTTGACTGTTCAAGATCCTCAAGGGCAGTCTTGAGTTGCTCTCTTAAACCATATGCATCCATTCGAACTCCCAGATCTTCCTCAAGCTGTTAGGCTCTATTAGGAGGAACTTAGCTCTGATACCAATTGTTGATAACTGAGAGGGGGGGGTGAATCAGTTATCCTAATTGTTTCCCTTATTGAACTTTCTTTTTAATTGATGCAACATTGAATCAAACACAAAAACATTATCATGAAATAAGAAACACATGACACAGTATTTTTGACGTGGAAACCCTGTTAAGGGAGAAAACCACGGGGTGATTAACCCAAAATTATTCTCTGTTAGAAGAATAGGAAATTACAAAATGGCACTTGCCAATTAGGGCTCACTGCCCGAGCACACTGCTCACAAGAGGCCCACTGCCTACAATAAGACACACTGTCTACAAAGTGATAAAAATCACAGTCTTGAACTGATTGGAAGCATCTGCATATGCTGGAGTTCAGTTCCGGTTGGGCTTAGTACACTGATCTGCTGCACTTCATCTTTTCTCTGTTCTTTATTCTGCTATCCTTTCACATTCTGGATCTGTCTTGGTACTTCTGCTCTGTTCTGCACTTCTTCGCTTGTATCATCACATCATACCTACTGCACAACTAAATCCATCCTCTATATATATATCTGCACAAGTAATTTCATCATCTTTCTAGTCGGCATCCGGAACAGTCTAGTTTCTTACAAACTCTGTTCTGTCGGCTGAATCCTTCCTCACCAAGCAATGCGGATCAAGCATATACTTGTAGATATCATTAATCATGTCGGCCAAACATGATTCATGCCTTCACAACCTTTATCATCAACAGTAACACATCCGGAAAGTAGTCTGATACTTTGTCAGTCAGTTCTTCCTCTGTTTTCACTGTCTCTCAAGAATCCGAAACTCAACTATTCATATCTTTTTCCTTGTCCATCACCGGAGGCTAAATCCTTGGAATATACCACTCAAGGTAGTCCTCTTGACTTCCCCAAATCTGCACTGTACCAAGACACTTCCTCTGAGAGATCCGGACCAATCTGTCGGACCTTGCCACATGCTCTGTTCTTGTTCACTGGACCACAACAATCTTTATTCTGACTTCCGGTAGGGACACATCATGACTTGCGGATATGTGGGATGACCTTTGTTGCCATCAATGACAACAACCATGAATCCATATAGTGTCTCTTGCCAACAGAGGGTTGAGGCTTTAGGGATAGGGTTTAAAGGGTTTAGGCATAATGGCTTAGGGTTTAGGTTTAAGGGTTGAGGGTTGAGAGTTTAGGGATAGGGTTTAGGGATTAGGGTATAAGGTATAGTGTGGAGGGTTGAGGGTTTAGGGATAGGGTTTAGGATTTAAGGTTTAAGAGTTGAGGGTTGAGGCTTTAGGGATAGGGTTTAGGCTTTAGGGATAAGGGATTAGGGTTTAGGGTTGAGGGATTAGGGTTTAAGGTGTAGTGTTGAGGGTTGAGGGTTTAGGGAGGAGGGATTAGGGTTTGAGGTATAGTAATGAGGGTTGGGGGTTTAGGGATAGGGTTTTGGGATAGGGTTTAGGGTTTGAGGTATAGTGTTGAGGGTTGAGGGTTTAGGGATAGGGTTTAGGGTTTAGGTATAAGGGATTAGGGTTTAGGGTCGAGGGATTAGGGTTTAGGGTTGAGGGATTATGGTTTGAGGTATAGTGTTGAGGGTTGAGGATTTAGGGATAGGGTTTAGGGTTGAGGGATTAGGGTTTGAGGTATAGTGTTGAGGGTTGAGGGTTTAGGGACAGGGTTTAGGATTTAAGGTTTAAGGGTTGAGGCTTGAGGCTTTAGGGATAGGGTTTAGTGTTTAGGGATAAGGGATTAGGGTTTATGTTCGAGAGATTAGGGTTTAGGTTCGAGGGATTAGGGTTTAGGGTTGAGGGATTAGGATTTGAGGTATAGTGTTGAGGGTTGACGCTATTGGGATAGGGTTTAGGGTTGAGGGATTAGGGTTTGAAGTATAGTGTTGAGGGTTGAGGCTTTAGGGATAGAGTTTAGGGTTTAGGGATAAGGGATTAGGGTTGAGGGTTGAGGGTTGAGGGATTAGGGTTTAGGGTTGAGGGATTAGGGTTTGAGGTATAGTGTTGAGGGTTGAGGGTTGAGGGTTTAGGGACAGGGTTTAGGGTTTAGGGATAAGGGATTAGGGTTTAAGGTTTAGGGATTAGGGTTTGAGGTATAGTGTTGAGGGTTGAGGGTTTAGGGATAGGGTTTAGGATTTAAGGTTTAAGGGTTGAGGGTTGAGGCTTTAGGGATAGGGTTTAGGGATAAGGGATAAGGGATTAGGGTTGAGGGTTGAGGGATTAGGGTTTAGGGTTGAGGGATTAGGGTTTGATGTATAGTGTTGAGGATTGAGGATTTAAGGATAGGGTTTAGGGTTGAGGGATTAGGGTTTGAGGTATAGTGTTGAGGGTTTACAGATAGAATTTAGGATTTAAGGTTTAAGGGTTGAGGGTTGAGGCTTTAGGGATAGGGTTTAGGGTTGAGGGTTGAGGGATTAGGGTTTAGGGTTGAGGGATTAGGGTTTGAGGTATAGTGTTAAGGGTTGAGGGTTTAGGGTTCAGGGTTTAGGGATTAGGGTTCAGGGTTGAGGTATTAGGGTTTAGGGATAAGGTTTAGGGTTTAGGAATAAGGGATTAAGGTTTAGGGTTAAGGGAGAGATAGAAGAAATACATGAGAGAGTGAATAATATAGAGTTTTGTATAGCAAGCCATAACACGAGTGCATTTTTTCTTGCTATTGAAACATTAAAAAGGCTAGGATACCCATGATCCAAGCCCACATGCTTTGTTTTCTTCTAGTTATGCATGTGTTTCAACCAAAAAAAGCTTTTTCATGTTGTTTGGAAGTGCACATGCACATTTTTCACATTCTACCACCTTGCATGAACTTTCCACCACCTTTTTCTTGTTTGCCAACTTAGGAAGGAGGAAATAACATATTTTTCACATCAAATTTGATATATATCAATTCAAGTTTCAATTTTGTAGTGTTGCAATGTTAATTGTGATTGAATTGTAAGAATTTAACATTATACATTGGTTAATTGTATTGTTGTTAGTAATTCTATTTGAGTGTTATTCACTTGAATGTTGAAAAGGAAGCAAGTGACCTGAAAAACTCAAATTGTTGAGGAGTTTGATGCAAGAAGAAAAAAAGACTACATAATTGGGTGATCTCTCCATTCGAATCTCTATTTTTTAGGTATGTCAAGTCTTTACACATGTTCTAAGTTACATTTTCCTTAATTCTATTTGAATTACTTTATCATGCCTCATTGGATACATGTTTATATCACTTGTATGGTTTATATATTTTGTGTTTATATCAGTTGTGTTTATATTTTGTGTTTATAGTTCATGTGCCTTGTCTATGCCTCAACATTTTGCATACATGTCTAATAGGGAATTTACAGGCCGAGCTCTGAATTTCTTCCCAAACAGCTGTAAATTTCTATTGCTTTGAATTTCTTCTTTATACCTGCAGACCTGTAGCTGCTCATGAAAGATGTCATCAATCAAAAACATGAATTTATCAAAATGATCAATAGGAACATAGTATCCTAGCTACAAAACTGAGTTCCTTTATTCAAATTCAAAAAGTAAAACAATAGGATTACAATACACTCCTCTCCAACATAAACTAGTCAAGACAACCATAGAACATCTAATAATGATCTAACAACTATTAAACAAACATAGCTACCGACCAAATAAATAGAAAAACCTAAAAAATTTCCATACAACCAAAACCAAGTTCTTACTTGTGAAGATATTTTCTAGTGGTGTTGAACACATACCTTCAAAGTGGCTTGGGAGTACAAACTTGAGAAGCCTTAACCACCATTTCATTAAAGGGATGAAAGAAGCTAGATTTTCCACAAAATCACTTCTAATATATGCTTTAAGTCTCAATGCACTCATCATCCACACCCCTTCCTTAGATAGCTTTGACAAACTTTAAGGCAGCTAGAGAGGAGCAATTAAAAATTAAAGATAGTTTATTGTTTGACATTACACATTTCCTAAAAGAGTCATGAGGTCTACCTTTATTAGAATTAAGAGACATTACACTTATCCACATAATACTAAGCCACAAGCACCACCCCCAACAACCACTACTCAACTAACCAATTTGAAACCACCATAAAAAAGTTTAGTGCCTTAATTTTTAGAAAATATCACACTTTACAATTAATGTCAATACTTGCATTACACACCCTAACTTAAAGTTGAAATGAGAAGTTAAGTTGGCATAGGGAACATTAGTACACTCACCATGATCAACTCTAAGAGCCCCAAAAACATCATAATGGAATTGATTTATAGGGCTTGGAAGATAAAAAATGGTCACAATATGACCATGAATTTGGAAGGGGAATTTATAAGGGCCTTCAAAGATGCATAAAATTAATGAGGCATATATCTTAAATGAATATCTATATTCCAACCCAATAATTGGTTTGATGGTTGTAGAGTGCTATATGGGGCTCTTTGTCCACCCAAAATTTTACCATAAAATCTACTACTTTTTGGTAAATTTCTAGAGATGTATCCTCAAATTAAAATTTCTCAAAGATATTTTGAAATGCTAAAACATTTCCATGTCAAAATAAATCACACACGCACTACTTGTTGTTGTAGATTACATATTAAATTTTCTAACCATTTTGATGTTTATCAGTCTATATGTTTAGATTTGCATACTAACAATGTTTTGCAGGGTTGTGGCATACATGCCCCACCAACATCTTCAAGAGACTTCATATCAACAATTTGATGTCAAAGAGAGGAAGGTCAAATATTCTACAGGAAATTATGCTTGGATGGCTCATGTCAGCATTGTGGTGGCTAGCAACGCATGCCAATATGTGAACATATGGAAAGCACACATGCAGTTGGAAACGAACTAGTAGAGTTCGGCAAGTATAAATAGTGGCCTACAATACAAAAGATAGTAAAGAAGCAAAGAGGTGTGAATTGGTTATTTAAAAGATTTCAATGTACCAGTTTATGTCTACATTTTGTGACAATATAGTGTATGAGTATGCAAGGCATACCCATAGAGATCGATGGTTGGACTTGTAATTCAAGTTATGCAAGGACACATTTCCACTTGGTAGCATTGTTTTAGTCATCGACTTTGTAGGGAACTACAGTCTACAACCACAACATGAGGTGCAATCACAATATTACAACTCCACACAGGTTTCTATATTTGTGCACATCACATTCATTCATGTGAATGATAGTATAGAGGATGATAGAAAGATCATAAGGGAGTATCATTTTTATATTAGTGATGATCGCACGCATTCTACGGAGTTCGTGCAAGGTTTCTTTCAGGTGTTCTACAATGATTTGGCTAGAAGGGGCATATCATTGAGTCAGCATATCATATGGTCGGATAACTATCCATCACAATTCAAGAACTCGCAGAATTTCTATTGGATGAGTAGGAGCCATAATATTATAGGTGTTCAGTAAATGTGGAACTTTTGTGAGGTCAGGCATGGAAAGGGGGAGCATGATGGTGCAGGAGCATGTATCAAAAGAGCCATAGCATGAGAAGAGTTAAAGTATAAAGACAATGCAAAGTTGACAGATGCAAAATCAATTGTCAAGTGGGTGTAATGCTTTGATGGGTCCATGTAATGAAGGTAAGTCTTCAGTTCGTAGATTATTTTGGTTGATAGATGATACTAACATTGTACCATATGAGGAATGTTGTACACTGACAAGATCAAGTGAGCTACACTCTTTCAAAAGCTCAATTGTAGGTTCATGGAGTATCCATATGTGAAAGATGGCATGCTTTTGTTCTTCATGTACAATTCAAGCCTGGAATGAGTGTGAGTCAAAGGAGTGGGTTGACGAATGGCGGTTAAGTTATCTTAGCCCACTTGACACGTATCAACCCCCGACGGCACTAGATCTGACACAGATGGAATCATCAATTGACTTTGACCACATATCAGATCTAGTTCAACCAGGTAATATATCTACTTGCATAACTTTTTTAAAATTCCTAATGTTATCTTACTTTATAGTGTTTTTGTAATGTTGACTAATTTTATCTAATTTACTACACATATCAATGTAGGGCATGTTTATGCAGTTATTGCAGATGAAGATAATGAAGAGGGAACGGATTATTACTTGTGTCACTGTGTTGAGGCAAAAAAGAAATTGGAGGCCCCAGTTACAGATGGAGAAAACATCGAATACCCTATAGGATCAGTGGTTATTACTGGAACATGGCTTAGAAGGTACCCACATAAGAGTGTTAATGTTTGGTTGTTTCAAGACTTTGACATGCATCAGAAGATTCTTCATTACTCAAACCTTGTCGTGGCATCCAATGTTCATTTGATACAATTTCGGGGTAGACCTTTGAACAAGACCTTGTGGAAGGTGCGTGAGTCTGACGATGAGGCAATACTTGACACAATAAAGAGTAGAGCAGACCTAGACGGTTCATTGAATTAATTTGTAAGTATGCATAAAACTTTCTTAGATGGTTACTTGTACTTTGTTTTGTATATAAACAATAGTATGAATTGCTTCCCTCCAGTATACATCCGATATATTTGCTTCTCTTACCATTGTCCTTGTAGCTTCTTGAATAGTCCTATTCTTTCTTTCAACCACTCCATTCTGCTGAGGATTCCTATCCTTTGACTGAGGTATGAACCAAGAACATGAAAATGTCATAATTTTGTATTTCTTGTTTTATCTCATGTCATTTGATGTACATAAATGATATTTATGTTTAGTCAATTTTGCTTCTTGATGCTTCTCACAGGAGGTCACAACTCCAGCTCGTCCATCTACGGATGAAGAGAGAGACAAGATGATGGCGAGTGATCATTGGGTGGTAGTAAGTGATCGATTACATATGTGATGTTATATATTTCATACATTTTCTAAATTAATGTGCATATTGTTTGATTGTATTAACAGGTAAAGCTGGATGAACTTATGTCGAAGAGGTCTACTCAATGGCAGAGAGAGGATGAGTCGCGGATTGGCTCTCCATCTTCACATTCAAGTAAGGGACGCCGATTATTTCATAAAAGTCCATAGGAAACTAGTTTTTGGGACATTTTTTGTATGCCTAGATGGCTTTGTATACATACTTTTGTATGTTACCAAAGTATATTTTTGTATATATGCCTGTATGGCTTTGTTTGGACATGCCTATATGGCATTGTATATAAACTAGATGTTATGTTCATGACATTATCTATATGACAGTTTATATTAAATATTTAATATGATGATCAATTATCGTTACAGGAATTTGGTTTTACACGTGCCAGTTGCATTTGCTTGAAAGTTTATAAATCATTTTCAAATAATCCATTTTGTGCATATCTTGCAATCAAAGCATTATGTGGGACTATGCATTTCTTTGAGGCATCATTTCAAACAGTCCATGTGCCTTGTTTATGCTTCCACACTCTCCATACATGTCTACAAGGGCAACTGCAAATACAATACATGTGACAAAATTCTTATATCATTTATGTTTTGATGGTTGTCCACACCATGTTCCCTAGATCCCATTCTAGCATAGGCAAGGAGGAAGTTGGATAAGGTTGTATAATCTAGTTTTAGACGTGCCAAAATTTGCATTTGGTTAAAATTTACTTTTGTGCATTTGCTTGAGAGTTCTTAAAGCCTTATGAAAAATCCATTTCGTGTATATCTTCCAATCATTGCATTCCATGAGACAACATTTCTTTGAGGCATCATGTCAAATAGTTCACATTCGTTGTATATGCTTCCACACTTTGCATACATGTCTTGCAAGGTTCTTGTGAAACATGAACACACCATCCTGAAGCATGAAAGGCATGTGAGCTTTGTGAATGAAGGCATCTTGTGAGGACCATACCATGAAACATGAACATCATAACTGAGCATCCTGATCCTTTGACAACAACACCAATAGGGATATGATCAACACCTCTCAGCCTTTTGACATCAATGACAAACAACTTTCAACACATTGTATAGGTGATATCCCTTAAGAGACCAAAGTGCAAAAAGGCAGCAATCTTTGACGAGCTATTACTCAGAATCCATGTCACTTAGAAACATTTTGTCTGAGGCTACGGGATCACGTAGGGTCCCTCTACAATAACCTCTCTTAGTATTTTATATCTCTAAGGCCTTTGCTTGTGGTGAAAGTTTTCCTGCTGCTCCAAAAATGGTCAGATGCATGCAGTACAAAGTTGCAAAGAGGTGTAACTTTCATTTTGCTCCTCATGTGGCCAAACCGATAGTTCCAATGCATTCAGATGGGTACGTTTAGGCTAGGCATGGTCCTATTTCACACCCAAACATGCTGAAACAGTCTGAGCTACATTGTACCAGTGATATCACTTAAGAGACCAAAGTGCAAAAAGGCAGCAATCTTTGATGAGCTGCTACTCAGAAATTATGTCACTTAGAAACATTTTGTCTAAGGTTACGGGATCACGTAGGGTCCCTCTACAATAACCTCTCTCAGTTTGTTATATCTCTGAGGCATTTGCCCATGGTGAAAGTTTTTATGTTGCTCCAAAAATGGTCAGATGCATGCAGTGTAAAGTTGCAAAGGGGTGTAACTTTCGTTCTGCTCCTTGTTTGGCCAAATCGATAATTCCAACGTGTCTAGATGGGTATGTTTAGGCTAGGCATGGTTATGTTTTGCACCCAAACATGCTGAAACAGTTTAAGCTACATTGTACCGATGATATCCCTTAAGAGACCAAAGTGCAAAAAGGTAGCAATCTTTGATGAGCTGTTACTCAGAAACCGTGTCACTTAGAAACATTTTGTCTTAGGCTATGGGATCACGTAAAGTCTCTCTACAATAACCTCTCTCAATTTTTATATCTCTGAGGTGTTTGCCCATGGTGAAAGTTTTTCTTCTGCTCCAAAAATGGTCAGACGCATGCAGTGTAAAGTTGCAAAGGGGTGTAACTTTCGTTCTGCTCCTCATGAGGCCAAACCGAAGTTCCAATGTGTCCACATGGGTACATTTAGGCTAGGCATGGTCTTGTTTCACACCCAAACATGCCGAAACAGTCTGAGCTACATTGTACCGGTGATATCCCTTAAGAGACCAAAGTGCAAAAAGGTAGCAATCTTTGACGAGTTGTTACTCGAAAACCATGTCACTTAGAAACATTTCATATGAGGCTATGGGATCACATAAATTCTACAATAACCTCTCTCAGTTTTTATAACTCTGAGGTGTTTTCTCGTGGTGAAAGTTTTTCTTCTACTCTAAAAATGGTCAGATTCATGTAGTGTAAAGTTGTAAAGGGGTGTAAATTTTGTTCTGCTCCTCATGCGGCCAAACTGATAATTCCAACGCGTCTGGATGGGTACATTTAGGCTAGGTATGGTTTTTCTTTACACCCAAACATGCCAAAACAGTTTGAGCTACATTGTACTGGTGATATCCCTTAAGAGACCAAAATGCAAAAAGGCAGTAATCTTTGACGAGTTGTTACTCAGAAACCATGTCACTTAGAAACATTTTTTCTAAGGCTACGGGATCATGTAGGGTCCCTCTACAATAACCTCTCTCAGTTTTTATATCTCTAAGGCCTTTGCATGTGGTGAAAGTTTTTCTACTACTCTAAAAATGGTCGGATGCATGCAGTGTAAAGTTGCAAAGGGGTGTAACTTTCATTATGGTCCTCATGCGGCCAAACCAATAGTTCCAATACATCTGGATGGGTACGTTTAGGCTAGGCATTATCCTTTTTCGCACCCAAACATGCTGAAATAGTTAGCGCCAACACGTCCAATTGGGCACATATACGCTATGCATGGTCACTGCCCTTCATTATAAAAGGGTCATATTCTTTCCTATTTGAAGGGTCACAACTTTTCACCTTTGAAATGTCATCAATATTCATGAGAACATCAAGATAACACTTTCTGCAAATGTTCTCCATTCATTATCATCATTTTTATTTCTCACCCCAATAAATTGGGTTGCTTTCAACATCAATGCATCAACCATTCATGTAGCACTTCACATACTAGTAAAAGACATTAGCCCTCTTAAGGGTTAAGCTCTTTCAACTTATCAAGAAAGCATTATTTCATTTGTTGCTATTTCAACTCAGAAGTGACATGATAGAGCTTTATGGTGGTGACCTTGCATGAACCATAGTGAACATGCACCAACTAGCACCCATAAATGTGAATAAAGTGGCATGTATGTTTGATAGTATTATTTCACCATTCAATCTAGCTAGTCTAATGAGGAGGATGTGGCTCCAAATTCTAGTAAACATGTCATAAATGGTCATTCAAGCCTTTTGAAAACCCTTACATATTCTAAGTAGAGATTATTCCACATATACCATGGAGAGTAATTGTGACATCATACAATATTGCGATAAGAAAGCCCCAATCTATTATGCAGGTAGGACTAAGCTTCCATCTCACTAGTTGTCTATTACATGGGGAGAAATTACCATACTTGTTTGATGCCACTTCCACTATATTAAATTCACCACACAGAACCCAAGTTTTTATGACTTTAATATACAATCTCGTGTTGATATTCAACATGATGATTCATTTTTATTTTAAAGGACTCTTTTGTTGGGTGTCTTCAAAGGATTAGCTTTGTGTGCTAAGTGGATTATGAGAGCCATAGAGAGGATTGAATTTTAAAAAATCCTACTATGTAATACAATTGGACTTTAAATATTTGAAGTAAACCATCTACAAATATCCATTAAAGCATGGATTTATAATGCAAATATGGACACCATCAACAAAAATGATTTGTATTAACCAAATATCCATATAGGCATACATCAATATCTGTCGATATAAGTATAACATATATACAAAATAGCCATATAGGCATAAAATGTCAACTATATGCAATACAAAATATATGTCCACAAATGCCATATAGGCATACAACAAAGGAACACAATAAAAAGTCATTCCCCTCTGTCCGGTGAAGAGAATAGATCACGGGAAGCCTTTGATCTTCGAGGGGATGGAGACGCATATGAGGGTGGTCTACTACGAACCCAAGGGTTATTCCTCCTATTTAGTTGTTCATGGATCTGTAGTTGTTACAATAAAAAGTATAGACATTAATATATAGAAATTACATTATAAAAAATGAAACATTTAACAAAATAATCACTTACCGCTACCAGAAAAATTGTCTCCTCATTTGCCTCAATACCAAGATTAGGCTTTGGCGATGTCATGTCCTATAGAAACCATCCAGATAGAAATTAAACTTCAAATCAATAATCATTTGATTTTTCAAAAATAAACAACTATAACAATGAATGTAATTTAAAATTTACTAATCTACCTCATACCCTCGTCAAAGGCATGGAGCTGTGAATCGCAGAGGACACACCATGCTCCATTGCCCTATGAACTTTGAGAGGTGTCTCCACAGCCTGCATCATTTGAAAATAAAATAACATTATTCAATTATGAAAACTAGAATAGTGATGCAAGTCATGGCTCCTAACATACACACACGTTCACCTAAACATGGAAGTACATACAATAAAGCAGACAAGTCATGTATGCATATATACAAATTAGAAGAAGATTCATGACTATTGTATGGTATAAGGGTCAACAAAGGAGGGACCATAGTAGCATCAAATTTTAGGTTTAAGAAGTCTTAGAGGGAGTGAAGGTGTTAGTTTAGGCTTAGGTTGGTGGTAGGGTTGTGGGTAGCATAACCATGACTTGCTAAATTGTTTTAAAAAATAGTAGGATGAGAGATTCCACCTATTACTAAAAGTGATAAAAACTCTTACTATGCGGAAAGGACTCCAACCAAGCAGATAAATGTAAAAGGGCTCCATCTAAATACATAACATGATCTAACTCTACAAATAACATGTTAAAGGTATCCAACTATGCAGAATGTACTTTGTCTAGATATTGTAATGAAGTTTTGTATTGTACCAAAAAAGATATTCATTGTCACCAATGCGTCAATATGATACAACTAGACACATAATACACATTCTTCACCATCAATTCCCATAGTAAAGTCTTGGGTATGGGCATCAAAAACATCACAACCAAGAGTTTAATCTATTGATCTAGCTTCTTGGGTTGAGAACTATGAATGTTGGAGGTAACAATCATTGAAATTGTAAATAAGTTCTTTCTTATTTTGGATAGGGAAGATAGGATCAACTCCCTTATGGATAGAAATTAGAACCCTACTAGGCTCCAAGTATGTAAAGTATATTATATGAGGGAACTTTGATCATTTCAAAGGTTAAGGGGTCCATAGAAAAGGTGGTTGTGTATTTAAAGAGGTGTTTTACTTTGCCCTTAAGAAGAATAAAGGAGTCATGAGTATTTGTATGAAATCAACACCTTGGAAATATGGTGGTATGTTTAGTTAGGGTAAGGGGAACTTGTGCTACTTTAACCCTAAGGTTTTATAGAGTCTTGTGCTTTTTGGTCTATTGATATTGATTATTAAGTTGTAGATATTAATGTTGGTTAGGTTGATTGGTTTAAACATAGTGTTATTGATAAAAAAATATTAAATTTTAAGCTTTAGTGGGTTGAAAGTTTTTAAATTTTGAAGTGAGGAGTTTGATAATTTTAAGAAAAGTTCATGATTCCCTTAAGAAGTTAGAAATTAGCAAAAGAAAATACTAGGTTGTAGACGTTGAAATGGTTCTATTTTATTGAAAAATATATTGGTTCATGAAAAATTGTTTAGTTTAGGTGTTGAAATAGTCATGGTTTATTGGTGTTTAGACATAAATTACATGGACCTTTATTAGAGTGCAAGTTTGTAATAATCGTGTTCATTGGTGAAGTTATCAACCTATTAAGCAATTATTAAATTATAGGCTCAAAAAAATGGTGGTTCATTGGTGAAGATATTTGTGTCAAAATAGTCAAGTTTCATTTATAAACATATCAAACTAATGAAACATTATAAGGTTGTAGGCATGGAAATGGTCATGGTCCATTGTTAGAATATATTAGGCTCATGATTCAAGATTTTACTACACCTCTTTGCAGCTCAGAATGTCTTTGTTTTGACTCTATCTCTAGGTTTTCCATCTCATGTGGTGGATTTTTGAATTTCACTTTTGATTCTCATGCCTTCTATGGTGAACTCTCTTGGCTCTTCAACTAGTTGTGAACTCTTGTGAAGATTTGGCTCTCTTGGTGATATACTTTAGCTCTTTCTTATGATTCCTCAAGTCTCCATTTTTGTTGTGCTCTTTTGGTACATGTTTATGTGAGTTCTTGGAGGATTTTGTGCTCTCTTTCATCTCAAAGAATATAGTAGTATTAAATGAAGGGTCGTCATTAGACTTAGGTGGATTAGATGTAGGATCAGAAGTAGGGATGGAAGAAATTGAGCCAATAGGATTGACATAGTTTGTAGGGGAATGGGTTAGTGTAGATTTGAAGATTTTCATTAGGGGTGACTTGTTGCCCCCATAATTAACACCTAAAACCTAGATGATGTTGGAGTCAATAATATGCTATATAAGGTGTCATAGGCTTGTACCCCTCTCTGGTGTCATGTCTTGGGGTCTAATTTGTGGTAATTGGATGAGTTTATTAGAGAGAATTTGTTGAAGAATAATGTGGAGGGGATCAACTAGATTTGGTAGACATGAATGGAAAATGTGGTAGCATAGACAAGGTAGTGAGTTGTTTGAAAAGATGCCTCAAAGAAATGTGGTCTCATGGTGATGTCCTTGTCTATGCATCTGCTTGTCATGGCATTCCATGAGACCACATATCTTTGAGGCATTTTTTCAAATAACTATATTGTAATTGAAATTTTGTCATCTATCAACATCTAGTTATTAGTTATGCAATGTCTAATAATGCTTTGAGTTTGAAAGATGTGCAATGCAATGTAATCAACGATATGAATATAAAATACAAAAATCTATTAAGTACAATTCATTAGTTAAATTATTTATTTTATTACTTGAGTGAAGCTTTGAACTCCACCACCACTAGTAGGTGTTACCGTGAAATCTCCAAGATTAACCTATTTAACATCCAAAATCAAATATTAGAATACCATTCATATAACAATGCTATTCACATGTAATACTTATAATTGTTTACTAGTTACATACCCTGGCAGTAGATGTTGTAGTGTAATATGCAGGAGGAGAATCGTTGAAAACTGCATCAATATTATGACCCTAAAATTTCATTAAAATCATCAAACTAAATTAGTTAATCTTGCATTTCAAGAATGAAATTTAATAAATTAAATTCAATGAACTTGCTAACATTTACCTGAGTATCAAGGCCAAAATTCTCACTCAGGAGAACATCTGCTTAGTTGCAGATGTAGCCTACGCACCTGCATCCTAAATATCCATGGGGTCATAAACACAGGTTGACCCGCAAGCCTGATAAGTATGGGGTGGAACCCTACTCCTCGAACTCTCCCTTGACCCACATTGTGCTGCAAGATTGGCATGCTCTATGATGATTTGGGTCAAGGCACTAATGGACTGAAGTGTCTCAACCTTAGCACTCTCCTTCACAATGGAAGGGATAGACACATGCTCATGGGATGGTCTAGTGAGTGCTCGTCTCACTATCCATTGTGGTTCAACACGTGCCCCTGGTCTATCCTGTGCTGACCCCCCACCTCTACCCTAGAAGTCCCACATGTCAAAATAGTTTGGCACTTTATTTTTGACAAACTCATAGTAGAGTTTCCTCAAAAAGTATTGTGGGACCTCATTATTGTTGCATGGAGGATGGTCAAAAACCATCCACCACCTCTGCCCAAAATTGTCCCTTATCACTTGGTTGTTGCACCAATGGATAGGGAACCTCTTGCATGTAAGGGGTAGAGGTTGATTTGTTCGTGGGTCTGTAAAAATGGAACACAAGTCCAATTTTGTAATTTATTCATTTTTACTTGTTCATATGACAACTTGTCTACATAGTACTCTCTAAATTCTCTCCTCTTTTTTGACCAACTAAATATTTGCTTGTTAATTGAATCTACATTTGATAACATAGATTCAAGAGATTGAGCAAGCATGGATCTATGTGAGATTGAAGTTGCAGGATCTTTCAACCTTGCAATTATGTCTTCAATATGTTTTTTATTGTTTTCAATTTGCCCCATTAGATTTTCTTGTGTTCCAAGGGCATGTCGAGGAATGAATGGAGGTGTTTGTTGTTGAGGTTGTTCTTTAGCAAGTATTTGTTGTTCAGGTGATTTAGGATTTTATGGATTTTCAGGAGGAGGAGGAGGAGGTGCATTATCAATTCCTATCAATTAAGGAAATTTATATCAAAAATCAACTTAAACCTAACTATTTAGAAACAAGTTCACACAAAAAAACAAATACAACTCACTCCTTTGGCCTCCCCAATGTCATGGTGGCATTTTTGCAATGAATCATCGAGAATTTGGTGTTGAAACTGTCTCGAATAACACAAGTGCACTCCTTAGGGTTTGTAGGTTGCGGGTGCAGAGAAAATGAAATGAACAAATGAGCACAAATGTAGTTTTTTTAAAATACTAAACCATAACGCGAGCGCGTTATAACGCGCTCACGTTATGTCTTAGAAGTTTTTAAAAAACAATTTGGCCACTTTTTGCACCCACCCTAAATTATCAAATAACTTGTACTATTTTGAAGAACCAGCTGATAGTCTAACCTATAATTTATTATGGATCACAATTCTATATTGTCTTGTAGTTGAATGCAACATTTGTGGATCAAAAGAAAGTGAGACTCACATGATGTTCAATAGGTATTTGTGTCTTGTGATAGTCATTCCAACTCATACAAGGCAGTGGTCCCACAATCATATTGTACCAACCTGACCTTGAATCTTCTAAGCCCTTACAAATGAAGTTAGATAAGGCCCCAGTCATGATATTTTCTTTCCTGAATGAAGTTGGCATTTTCAATTACTGAATTTCTCTACATACAGATTATCTTTGATGAACTACATTGGGTGGTTTGAAATGTCTATGTTTGCCTGAATTTATGTTTATCTATGATGAAACACATTGTGTGGTTTTAGATGTTGATAGTTTTTAATTGATCCTTGATGAACTATAGAGACGTTGATATTTTCAATATATGTGAAAGTAATATCATCTTGGATTGCATTGTATGGTTGAAATGTTGTTTCAATTAGTACACTCAAATTTTTTTTGATAGATATTGATCTTTTTTATTTTTGTACCCTCAATTTTAATCTCTTTTTGGTCTTAGAAGTTTGTACTCAATTTTTCCTTTGATGAACCACATTGCTACTTCATAATAAGTCCATGTCTTGAAGTTTGAGGATAATACTTGCTTTTAAATTAAATGGGTGATTAAAGAAAACTATCTAATGTCATAATTTTATAAAACTGTTACTATTAAAATACACTAAAAGATTATTCATAGCAATATGTTTTATAGATATTTATTCTAATGACATATTCCTATGTATCTTCTTTTATAGATCTACATTAATAATTGTAGAGCTTCATATATTTGTAGAGTTTTGAAATGAATCATAATTTTTATTTTAGTTTAAACTTAAATTTAATTTCTAATTTGATTCTATAATTTTTATAGCGCTTATCAATGGCAAGAAAGATAGAGAAGAAGCCCATCATAGAGAAAAAGGTCATGTTTGAGAGAAAAAAAAAATTCCTAAGGCTAAAAAGAAGGTCCCCAAAAAATCTGAAGATGAGAAAGGTACTAATAAAAATTTAAAAAACAAGAAAATATACAATATCTACTTGTTTATAATTCTCAAGGAAGTGCACCTTGATATCAATATTTCTAGCAAGGCAATGGGAATTGTGAATAAAATTATCAATGACATCTTTGAGAAAGTTTCCAACGAGGAAGCCAACTTTGCTCACCACAACAAGAAGAACATCATTAATATACAAAAGATTCAAATAGTTGTGAGGCTTTGTCTTCTTGAGGAGCTTGCAAAGTGTGCAATCTCTGAGGGTGCAAAGGTTGTTACCAAGTTCATCAATCCTTGATCTTCTTCTCTCTATTTTAAATTAGGGATATCAAATGTTTTATAGTTAGGGCATTTAGTTTTTTTAAAGAATTGTAATCCTTAAGTTTTGTGTAAGGGAATTTTTTAGTAATTATTTTCTTCTATGATGGTTTGAAATAGGCAAATAAGAGAATAAATTCAGTTGTACTAAAAGCAACATTCATGGTGTTTAATGGTACATTTATGTAACCCCAAATCATAAACATTATTTATGAAGGAATTTTTGGTTTTAGATTATCTAATGTTGATGTTAAAATTTTGCATTGGGAAACCAAAGTATTTAAATATTGTGTAATATATATTATCCTTTGATAAGTTTCACTATGTTAAAAAATTACAAAAAATATCTTCAAACCAAACTGATGGGAAGCCAAGTAGAAACATAAAGAGTCCAAAATAGTAGAAAGACAAATATTCTTCAATAGAATAGATACATAATATCTAAAATTCCTATGATAGTTTTCAAGCCTACAAAATGTTGATTAAAATTTTGAATATTAAAGTCCAATTTTACTCATTTTAAACTAGGTTGAGACTCTCTTGCTATAAAAAATCATAAATATATTCATTAACAAGTGTGATAAATAGATTCTACTTTATATAAAATGTCATAACTATCCACTATAAGTGTGTCATTTATAAAATAAGGTGCTCATCTAAACAAGTATTGTTGTTATGTGGACAAATAGAATTCTTATGTGTTAAACTACTAGGGTGGCAATGTAAATGCATTGGAATACTTCATATTATATGTTTGTCTTATGACAATTTGTAAAAGGTGAGTACAATAAATACCTTGTATTTATTCATGAAATGTAAAAGGTTGTCAAAAAGTTTTATGATCATTTGAAGCTAAATATAAGTTATATTTTAAATAAGAATATGTTGTTTTTCTAACAATAAATAGTATTTTGTGTTCAACTATTGAGTCATTTGTGTTGGATAGAAAGGATATAAATAACAAGATTCATGGTTACCAAAAGGTTTTGAGATCATCTAGGTTGCATATAAGTTATATTTTAAATACGAATATGATGTTGTTCTAACAACAAATGATATTTTTTTGCTCAACTACTAGGCATTCCATGATAAAGTTTTGGTCAATTTTTTAAAAAATCATTTTAAGGACACTTCTAATTAGACATGTTGATGTTGTGAGTTGTGTGATGAGTCACACCTCCAAACCTTAGGTGTAGATAGATAAGAGTCAACTTTAATTTGTTCTTGATCTCAAAAGTTTGTATTCAATTTAACTTTGATGAACCACATTGCTATTTCATAATAAGTCCATGTCTTGAAGTTTGAGGATAATGCTTGCTTTTAAATAAAGTGGGTGATTAAAGAAAACTATCTAATTCCATACTTGTTGATGGGATATGCACTATATTTAACTTCAGCATAAGGGTAGTTCATCCTACATGCATGAATGACATTGTAAGCATCAGGAAATAAAACCAATTGCATGAATCTTGAGGAGCATACTTTATAGAAGCCTACATATTGTTAATGTTTGTCATTAATGTCAAAAGTTGGAGGTTGTTGTGTTGTTTGAGTAGATGTTTGTCATTGAATGGTGTTCATGGTATGGTGTTCATACTTTAGGAGTTGCTTCAGAACAATGTCATTGTTGGTACTCATCTCTATGTCAGTATGGTGTTGATTATCTCATGATGATGTTTGTACGGTGTTGATACTCATCACTATGACAGTATGGTGTTCTCTATGTCAGTTGTTGATGTCAAAGGGTTTGTGTCTTTAATGTCAAAGATCATCATGATTCTTCATGACAGATTCTATCATGCAGGAGATCTCAGTTAAGTAGAGTTATGGACATGTTCTCATCAGGAGAGGAGGTTTGTATCATGCAGGAGATCTCAGTTGACTTGATTTCTAGGCATATCAATGATGAAGGTACTCACATTGGTTACTCAGTTGATTGATCTATTTCACACCAGCAGCCATGTATGAAATGATGCTTGTATTGCTTGTTATGATCAATGACCAAGTGAAGACAAGAGGTTGTTTGATTTCCTATATGCAATGAGGCATTACAAGTTCATGTATCTAATAAGGCATGAAGCAACACATTGCAATGAGGTAGTACATCAAGTTTGATACATGTCTTGAACAAGACAGTGATCAGCATTTGCTCTTGTTGGTTTGTATTGGAAGCTTTTTCTATACACAAGAGATGTCTCTACAACATATAGTTGTGGTTTGTATTTGTTTTTTATCTGTGTTTGAGCAATGTTCAGGGTGATTTCAGTTGGTTGAAGGATGGAGATCTCGGATGTCAAGGTATTCATTCAATGCTTTTTAGGGTTTGTCATTGTTTCTAATCTCTAAACCCTAAGTTCTAAACTTGTAGAGTTCTCTAAAGTCTCTAAAGATCCCTCTGCAATAGAGTACTCTATGACAGTGGACAATGATAAAATTAGGGTTTGTAATACTCCATGACAGTGGGAAATGATGAAATTAGGGTTTGTAAATATTCAAAGACCTAGTCTACAAGTTCCTAAAACCCTAAGTTTGTTAAAGTCTTAAACCATAGATTATAAGTTTGAAATCTTTGTGTGACGGGTAATGCACTTTTCTTTTAAAACTTAGTTGATTAGGTATAGCAGGTTAATAGTCACTTAAGTGACAACATAAAGGGTTCATAAACATGTGTTGACCAGCCCTACAACCTAAGGGTGACCAGACCATCAGGATTCACTTTTGAATGTGAGCGCCAATACAAAATCAAAGGTCTATGTTTGATTTTGCATGGGCACGAGAAGGTTCTTCAATGGTGGAGATTTGAAGCTTATTCAAACTACAATGAACCTTTGTTATGTATGCTTTTTGATGGTCATTTGACTGTATCTCTACATAAGGAAGTTGCAACAGTTATTATTAACTATTTTTGTTGTTCTATGTTTTGAATGCGACAAAACCCTAATTGAGGGTATGTTCGAAGGTTGAGAGGAAAGTGGTTTATGATGTGAGTGCAAGGTTTTTGAGTGAATACAGAGATACTTGTATATTATGAGGAACAAAAAGTACACACAGTCTTTTTAGTTATGATGTGCAAATAGCCTTGAAGACTTCTATGTGAATAGAGACGTCAGGTGAAAGGGTATTACTATGATTGAAGTAAAATAAAAAGAAGACACTGTAATTATTGACACAAAGATGATAGAAGCAAATAGAAATGATTGAAGGTGAATGGCCTATTGCAGAGTTAGAGGATCAAGGTAGAATTTATAAGAAAGACAAAGACAAGGTATGTAGTGAGATGTGTTCTTGCAGAGTATAATGATGGCAGATTGAGATACAGTGGTAGAATGTGTTCATTACAGAGGTAAAGGAATGATTTCTCATAGTATGATGATGTCCTCTTTAATGTTTACTTTGTATTGATCTTATACAGTTCTTGAGTGCAATGTTATGATGATACAAGGACATATGTTGATGTAAAGTAGAAGTATGTATATTAGATAGATTATGTGACAAGAAAAATGATGCATCTCGTAAAGAAGGGATTCTTGATATAGGTTTGAGTATCTGTTAGGTTCAAGAGTTCTTGTATTGTCCTATGATGTCAAAGTAATGTTCTTTTTTATTGGATGTATGATGGATTGTTTAAAGAGTCTTGTTATGTAAAAGAAAGAGGTTTTTGTTGAGATATTCATGCAGATCTAAGAGAGTGGACTTGTTTGAGTAAGAGTTATAGAAATCATCTATAACCTTTGCTATTGTTGTAAACAGAGTAGTACTCTGTATATCTTCATGTTTTGTATTTGGAGTTGGTGCTTCTAGTTTGTGCAGAGTTGGTGTTCTTGATGTAGGGGTTGGTGCTCCTAAAAGATCTGGAGTTGGTGCTCCTGAAAAGGTTGGAGATGGTGCTCCTGATGGACTTGAAGTTGGTGCTTCTTATGTAGGGAATTGTTGTTTCTTCTATATGTAATCAGTAAGATTTTGGTCAGTGAGACCTAATAAAGATTTTGGTGAGGTTGGATAGTGGTTTTTCCCTGGATAGGGTTTTCCACTTTAAACACTTGTGTCATGGTTTCATGTTTGAAAATTCTATTGCTGACTATGTCTTTGGCATGTTTATGTTAATTGCATTTATATTATTAGGCTGATGAATGAATTAGTTTTATCAGATCATTGATTCACCCCCCCTCTCAGTGATCCATTATATTCCAACAATTGGTATCAGAGCTGCAGGTTCCTTGTGGGAGTCTAATAGACTTGGGTTGATCTTTGTGGTGGAATACTATAGCCAAGTGTAAAAGAAATAAGGGAAAAAGAAATGCCAAGAAAAAAATTGTTCAACAAGTACCAATCAAATCAAGTGATGTGTTGTTGTAAGAAACACCCCTGCAAATTAACACAAGATATGATATATTTGAAAGAGAAGATGTCACGTCTCATTTCTATGGACTATATTATTATTCTAGATTAGTGAACTTTAACCATGATTTTTTTACTTTGATTAAGTTCCACATGTGTGAAGGTAATTATCATGAAGTTATAATTGCGTAAATTGGAAAAATTGATTTAAATATTTAATATTATCAATGTGATTATAATGATTTGCTTCGGCTATGTTTTGGCAAACTAACCTATGGATGTCGAGTTGAGTGTGAATGAATGCAAGTACTCATCGAAGTCAAGAACATGGTTGAGGTAGAGGTTTTCTAGCCACTTGGCAAGAACTGTTTAGGATGGTTAACCCTGATGCACTCACACAGTCACATAGTTTCATATTGCATTATTTTGAATGGCTTATTATGCATCAAAGTGTTGATAATAAATGTGATTGATGGGTAGATATTTAGGAAATATTGTATTTTAATTGTGATAGTAAGTTCTTTTTGAATGCTTGATTTAGTCATGAATATTAATGTCTTTTCGATTTCTATTTTAAATGGTGTATTTTATTGGATGTATTTTTATATTAATTAATAATAAATAAATAATGTTTTCCTATATGGATGTTCGGAAGACAATATCTAATTAGATTTAAAACAATTGTATTTAAATTACTATATATATATATATATAATTTTAATATTATTTTGAATACTTCTTGTTTAAATTAAGTTATTATTTTATTTTGAAAAAAAACAAATTATATTATTTAGAACTCTAATAAAAGATTTAAAAGAATAATAATCAGTCATGCAAGCCAAAGGAATAAATAAATTATTTATTCTATGTTTTATTATGGCTTTTGAAAAGCCAAATTTCATGCAAACTTAAAACAAGACTGCAATTACTAAATAGCAAAGAAACCTAATTTCTAAACACCAATATTAGCAAAGTCTTTGAATAAGAATATGGATAGCAGAAAGGAAAAGACACCACCATTTGGTGCAGGAGCACCCCTTCAGAAAACCAAATATACATCTGAGGGAGAAGACTAAGTTTTAATATGGCTTATGCATTTCATACTTGTCAAATGTAGCATTTGTGTTGGCATTTCATGTTTGTTTTAATGTTGGCATTTTATGTTTGTTTTAATATCTCTTCTCCCAGGGAGAATTTGGACATCATTAGACACTTGGGTTAGGTGGAGGATTAACCAAATGTGTCGTATTACTAGGTGTTTTGTTGTCTTGAGATAAATAGGTGTCATATGTTTAGTTAGGGTATTGATTATAATCTTGGTTTAAGCAAAATCCTGAAAAACAGAGAAGGGAGTCAGGTAAC
Organism: Cunninghamia lanceolata; assembly: GCA_027924645.1. NCBI lineage: Eukaryota > Viridiplantae > Streptophyta > Pinopsida > Cupressales > Cupressaceae > Cunninghamia > Cunninghamia lanceolata. Next base: position 14,407,926 of record BSBN01000382.1, on the reverse strand, counting down.
AAAACAGGGAAGGTGGTCGAGGAATAGAGAGTTCTTCCACCTTCAGAAAAATCTTTGTAATTAGTTTGTGTTCGATAATGTGAAATGAAGAAGTAGAAATTTTGTAATTTGTGTTCTACCAAATTCTAGATTCGGTGTAAATTCTCTGTATATCAAACCGTCTTGTATATTATTTGTATAGATTTTCCTTGTGTTTCATTTAGTTCTTTTGTGGTCAAGATGTACGATTAAATCCATTCCACTGGTGGATTTTTGTGAAATCAGTGGAATGGATTGTGTATATTAGTTTTCTGTTTGTTTTTCTTATGTACGATGAACACGATAGAATAGAAATTGCAGAATTCATCATAGAAGAAGTTATCAGCGAGAAATTTAAATATGCATCAATTGTATGAGGAGATAGTCTGTGAATATATCACATTCGCATGCAAGCAACTTCCTGTGTATATGCTGTGAAAATGGTATGTATAAAAATCTGTTTGAGTCTAGTTTGTGTTGGTTGTTGAATATACAATTCTTGTATATATCATAAATGTATGAAGGTGCATTTCATGTGTATATCGCGTCTGTATGTGAATATACATTTCGTGGATATCCTGCATCTGTGTATCAGGTTGAATCATATCGGGGGAACTGATCATAGATGTTTGCAGGTGGTTGAACCAATTCAAAGGTTCAACAGTTCATCGTAGTAAGGGTTGCCGACAGTTGAACCGCCGGTTGAACCAGTTCAACAGTTCAACGGATACAGTGGGTTCAGTTGATTCATCAGTTCAACAAGGAGTATTGGGTTCAATGGTTCACTGAGCTCGAAGGTTAAATCAATTTAGTCTATGCGACAGGAGTATATTGAACCGCTAGTGTATGTTGAACCGAATAATTGAAGGTTCAACGGTTCAATAGGTTCTTTGGTTCAACGGAGCAAAAAGTGTCGATAGCTGAAACAATGGTTGAACAGGTTCAGTGGTTCAATGGGTTTATCACCGATAGTGTTTAAGTGTGTGATAGTTGAATCTGTGGTTGAACCAGTTCAAGGGTTCAACGGTTCAATGGTTCAACCCTTAGTTGAAGGTTCAATGGTTCAACTATATGTTCATGGGTTCAATGAATAGAGGGGGTTTCAGCAATTCTAATCTACAAAACTAAATGTATTTGACTGATGGGGAAACAGACAACGGTAAATGTTTGTGGGTGAGGAGCTGACATCAGTTATCCACGTTTTTGTTGCTTACTCTGCATCATAGTGGTATCAGAGCGAAGGAGTATTCTTTGGGTAGAAGAAGAAGACAAGATGTCAGAAGGAGAAGGGTTAGAAACATACCCAACAAAGATGACCAACGCTGAGTTGACGGCCTTAGTAAGAAAGCAAATGGCAGAGAGCAGAGCAAATCGAGCCCAGAATTAGGCATTGAAAGAAGAACTAGAGAAGTTGAGGGACAGAGTAGAGAAAGGGGAAGAAGGTTTTGGTAAATGAGAAGATTGGGATGAAGAGGAGATCCCAAAGTAGGAAGAGATAGAGGTTCCTGCAGACCAAAGACCCTTACTCAATGCCCTCAAATCCATGGAGAGAAGGACCATGGATATGAAAATAGACCTGCCAGTGTTTGCAAGAAAAATGGAACCTGATTCAGTGATGGAGTGGATAGACTCCTTGACTAATTTCTTTGAGACCAAGGAAATACCAGATCACCAAAGAGTGAAGATAGCTCAATCCAAAATGAAAGGAGCTGCACTAACTTGGTGGAATTTCATCCAAGATGACAGGGTGAAAGAAGGAAAGAACAGAGTTATTATGTGGAAGAAGATGATGGCTTTAGTGAAAGAAGCCTATGTCCCATTGGATTACAACATCCAACTACATAAGAGGAAACAAAATTTGAAGCAGAAGGAATTAGATGTCAGTTCATACACAGAAGAGTTCATGAAACTATGTGTCAAGACAAAGGTAAAGGAGGGTGAGGAAGAGAAGGTAGAAAGATACCTCAATGGATTGAGATTTAACATTCAAGAAGACATAAGTCTACATAACCCAGAGACAATCCAAAAGTGCTACAAGTTAGCACTCAAAGTGGAAGAGAAATTTAAGAGAAGGCATGAGCAGAACAATAGAGGAAAAGGGAGATAGCAAAGGGGAGGCAAAAGTCCTTTCAGAGGCAGAGGAAATAAATTTGGATACCAGGGTGAATCCAATCAAGAGAACAGTAGAGGAGACAGTAGTCAAAACCGAGGGGGAAGCTACAATCAAAGAGGGAACTTCAGGGGTAGAAGACCACCATTTAGAGGAAGATCTTAGGGCAGAGGACCAATCAGATGTTACAACTGCAATCAAGAAGGCCACATAGCCAGTAGATGTCCAGCAAAGGCAACAAGTCCAATAAGAGAAAAAAGGATCAATCTGATCCAAGAATCTGATTGTCAAAGTGTAGCAAGTTCAAGCACTAATCAAAGTGTGAATGCTCCTGACAGTTATGGGTATCCTAAGAATGGAGAATCTTTGATGATTCGGAGAGCAATGACCACCATGAAGGTGCCTAGAAAAGAACCTCCACAAAGGAAGTCTCTCTTCAGAACTACTTGCAAGGTAGGAGGAAAGGTATGTAAAGTTCTAATTGACTCTGGATCTACTGAGAATTTTGTGTCCATTGAGATGGTAGAAAAGCTTAAGCTTAGGAGACTACCACATCCTTGCCCCTATAAAATTTCATGGCTCACCCAAGGTCAGCAAACAATTGTAGAAGAACAGGCTTGGGTAGAACTTCAAATTGGACCATACAAGGATAGGTTGTTGTTTGACATTGCCAAGATGGATGCTTGCCATCTCCTATTTGGAAGACCATGGCAGTATGACTTGAAAGCATACCATGATGGATTTAGAAACACATATTCAATCACCAAGAATGGTAAGGTGATAGAGCTGCTACCATTAATGGAAACTGAACTAGAATCAAAAGGGAAAGAAGTTAAGGTGATGATGGTAGAAGGCAAACAATTCATGAAAGGGATAGTAGAAGAAGGAGCAGTTACATATGCTCTAATTCCATGCCTAAAGGTGAACAAGGAATAGCAGCAAGAAGTTAAGGGAGAGAAGAGGCAAAGGTTCATAGATTCTGCTATCCAAGAGCATTTGGACAAGTACTAAGGCATCATCTCTGATGGAATACCAAGGTCCCTACCACCTATGAGGGATATCAGCCATTGCATAGATCTGATCCCAGGATCTACACTTCCAAACAAAGCAGCATACAAGCTTACCCCAGAACAGAATGTAGAGGTAGCAAGACAGATTGAGGAATTGTTGGAGATAGGCCTAATTGGCAAAAGTTTAAGTCCATGTGCAGTACCAGCTGTACTAGCACCAAAAAAGGAAGGCACTTGGAGACTTTGTACTGATTCAAGAGCTATCAACAAGATAACAATCAAGTATAGGTTCCCAATCCCTAAGATAGAAGATATACTTGATTGTTTGGGGGGTGCTAAATATTTCACAAAAATAGATTTAAAGAGTGGCTATCATCAGATTAGGATTAGGCCAGGAGATGAATGGAAAACTACATTCAAGACCAATGATGGGTTATATGAGTGGAAGGTCATGCCTTTTGGTTTGTCCAATGCCCCTAGTACCTTTATGAGGTTGATGAATGAGGTCCTGAGGGAATTCATAGGTAAATTTGTCATAGTATATTTAGATGACATCCTGATTTTCAGTAATACAAGGGAAGAGCACCTCAACCATATAGACTTGGTCCTCAAAAGGTTACATGAAGAACAGCTAATGATCAACTTAGCAAAGTGTTTGTTCATGCAGGAAGAGATTGTCTACTTGGGATTTGTTATCTCACATAACAAACTGAAAATGGATCAAGAGAAGGTAAGTGCCATATTGTCTTGGCCAACTCCTAAAACCTTGAGTGATGTTAGAAGTTTCCATGGGTTAGCAACCTTTTATAGGAAGTTTATAAAAGGGTTTAGTCATGTTTGTGCACCCATGCTTGACACCATAAAAGGAGGACAGAAGTGCAGGTTCACTTGGACAAAGGAGGTAGATGATTCCTTTACAACATTGAAGAGGAAGGTGGCAGAGCAACCAGTTCTTGCACTTCCTGACTTCAGCAAGATTTTTTAAGTAGAATGTGATGCCAGCCACATGGCAATTGGAGCTGTACTCAGTCAAGAAGGTAGGCCTATTGCATTTTTCAGTGAGAAACTCAATGATGCCAAGAAGAGATACTCATTATATGATTTGGAGATGTATGCTCTTGTGCAGTCACTCAAGAAATGGAGGCATTACTTGATGCCAAAAGAATTCATAGTCTTCACAGACAATCAGGCCCTCAGTTTTATAAATAGTCAAGAGAAGCTGAACCATAGGCATATGAAGTGGGTGGAAACTTTGCAAGCTTTCATCTTTACACTCAAGAACAAGAAAGGGGTTAAGAACAAAGTAGCAGATGCTTTGAGCAGGAGGGTTCTGACCATCAATTAGATCCAATTAGAGAGTGTTGGCATCGATTCCTTAAAGGCCATGTATGATGATGATGAAGACTTTGGAGAGATCTACAAGGTATGTACTTCCATTGGTGACAAGTATCATGTTGAGTTCTCTAAATTTCTAATCCAAGATGGATTACTTTTCAAGGGTGGACAGTTATGTATTCCAAGGTGTTCTATGAGACTGAATATTATTCAGGAGAAACATTGTGGGGCTATGGCAGGACATTTTAGTCTGGATAAGACTCTTGCTCTAGTAAGGAGACATTACTATTAGCCCAAGTTGCAGTTAGATGTGAGGAAATTCATGGAGGCATGTGTAATCTATCAAAAAGCAAAAGGGAGATCCACAAATGCAGGTTTGTATCAGCCACTACCCATTCCTTCTAGGCCATGGGAGAGCATCAGCATGGACTTTGTATTGGGTTTACCTAAAACAAGGAAAGGATATGACAGTGTTTTTGTGGTAGTAGACAGATTTAGTAAAATGGCACATTTCTTGCCATCCAAAACTACTTGTGATGCTTCATATGTTGCTGATCTGTTTTTCAAGGAAATAGTGAGGATACATGGATTGCCATTGAGCATAGTCTCAGATAGAGATGTAAAGTTTATTAGCCACTTTTGGAGGACTCTTTGGAAGAAGCTTGGAACCAATTTGTCCTTCTCATTAGCCTACCATCCTCAAATAGATGGGCAGACTGAAGTTGTTAAACATTCATTGGGAAATCTATTAAGGTGTTTAACAAGGCAGCATGGAGAGAAGTGGGATAATATCCTACCACAAGCAGAATTCTCCTATAATGACACCATCAATAGGAGTACATGGAAGTCACCTTTTCAGGTAGTGTATGGTATTCATCCAAGAGGTATTTTGGAGCTGAGAGATCTGCCTATAGGAGAGCCTATTAGTGCAGATGGAGAAGCTTTTGCATCAGCCATCAAAGAAGTGCATGATCAAGTCAAGAACTAGATTCAACAAACTACATTGAAATACAAAACATATACTGACAAGAAAAAGAGGGATGTACAGTTTGATATTGGAGATTTGGTATGGGTTAATCTGAAGAAGGAGAGGCTCCCAAAAGGTAAATATACCAAGCTAATGCAGAGGAAGATTGGACCATGTCAGATTTTAAAGAAGTGTGGACAGAATGCCTATGAGATCCAACTTCCTCCTAATCTTGGATTATCACCTATTTTCAATGTATGTGATTTAACTCCATATAAGTAGCATGCAAATGTAGAACAGGAACCATTGCAGGATGCAGCAGATGATGATATTCCTAAGCATGATCCACCCCAATTGAAAAAGATATTAGACTCAAGAGTGGCAAAGAAGACAAGGAACAAAGAGTACATGGAGTATTTGGTGGCTTGGCATGGGACACCTGATTCAAAGGCAATTTGGATGACTGCAGATTAGATCACAAACAATGGTGCAGACCTTCAAACTCTGATCTCAAAGGGGCTTGAGATCTCTTCCCCCGGGGAGTATGGTGCAGGAGCACCCCTTCAGAAAACCAAATATACATCTGAGGGAGAAGACTAAGTTTTAATATGGCTTATGCATTTCATACTTGTCAAATGTAGCATTTGTGTTGGCATTTCATGTTTGTTTTAATGTTGGCATTTTATGTTTGTTTTAATATCTCTTCTCCTAGGGAGAATTTGGACATCATTAGACAATTGGGTTAGGTGGAGGATTAACCAAATGCGTCGTATTACTAGGTGTTTTGCTGTCTGGAGATAAACAGGTGTCGTATGATTAGTTAGGGTTTTGATTATAATCTTGGTTAAGCAAAATCCTGAAAATAGAGGAGAAGGGAGTCGGGTAACAAAACAGGGAAGGTGGTCGAGGAATAGAGAGTTCTTCCACCTTTAGAAAAATCTCTGTAATTAGTCTGTGTTCGATAATGTGAAATGAAGAAGTAGAAATTCTGTAATTTCTGTTCTATCAAATTCTGGATTCGGTGTAAATTCTCTATATATTAAACCGTCTTGTATATTATTTGTATAGATTTGCCTTGTGTTTCATTTAGTTCTTTTGTGGTCAAGATGCACGATTAAATCCATTCCACTGGTGGATTTTTGTGAAATTAGTGGAATGGATTGTGTATATTAGTTTTCTGTTTGTGTATATCCTTGTTGCCAGAATTCAGACCTCTAGGATATGATTTTAGGGGAAGGCCTTCCTATCTATTTAAAACCAGATCAGATCTATTCTATTTCCAATCAGACTGATGATGTTTAGCCAGTAAAAACAAAGCTTAATCTAGCCATGTCGTGGACTTCTTTTTTTCTTTTTCCTATTGCTAATGTTGTATCATCTTTGGTCAATTCCTTTAGCAAAAATTCTTTATCCTACACTGCAACTTATTTAATTCTATGTAATACTCTTCAAAAAGGTCCCTGTAATCTAAATTGTAGCTTGTTTATTAGAATCATGTAGCAACACTTTACCAATTCCTGTAGCCTGAAATGTAATGCTTCTATAGCTTCTTTTAAACTCTCAAAAACAATAATGTTATTCATAGAATAGAGATATATTAAATTTCTAATTATTACTTATCACCTTGTGGATGTCTAAAAGAAATAGATTGTAATTATCTTTTCTTTATATGTTAAGTGTAACGGAGTAAATTCTATGATATAAATATCATTGTCTTATTAAAAGCTTCTTGAAGAGAATTAGTTTACTTAATTTGAATGATTAGAAAAGTTTATATATTATGGAATTTGAATTAAAAATGAATTAGGAAATAAAACCAGTTTAACAACTTTTAGATGCAATTGTATGATCCATTGATGAATTGCTTGAAAGGTGTGTTTTCCTGATTGATGTCTTGGGAAAGGGATTTAGAGATGGACTATAAGAGAAAATTGTTTGTTTTATTCTATTATTTTATTTTATTTGTTTCTTGGGGAAAGAAAGTAGATTTTTATCTAGGAATGTTATTGGGTTACTTTCTGGGCTAGGATGCCAAATGTGGATTATCAAAGATGACTTTTCCTCTTTTCAAGAATTGAACTAGGTTACTATGTTTTAAAGGATTAGATCTAATCAAGTTATCATTGAAAAAGATGAATATTTTGTCTAGCAAACTTATTTATATATATCTCTGCCACATCTTGTTGTGAGACAATCTACATTTCATTATTTAGAATTGCACATTAAGACATCAGGTTGCATCGGATGTTCCCACCTGCCATTTGTTCCAGGTAGGTAGACATTTCATGCAGGGTTGGGTTTCCTTCATTTCATGAAGGGATCTGGGGAAGTGTAATTACTTCATGGATGGGTGGAAAAGCACCTGGGCCATGTTCTTGTCTCTCATCTCGTAGGAGGACCACTTGGTTTCTGGCGACTGACGAGTGTATTGATTTATTTTTACTTGTTCATGATTATTGTAACTTGTAATTGGATGTATTATGGCATGAATGCCAATGGACTTTGTATATGATTTTATAGTGCTTTCACCTGGATTGAGCACATGACTTTCGTAAGATTTAATGACATTCTGATTCATATTTATGTGATTTATCTTTTTACTTGTGATATTGTAATTAAGCGGATTAATTACATCGTTTTATCTTTTATGATGTTGTATTTAAGCAGATTATTTACATCATTTACTTTTTTTTATTTATGATGTTGTATTTAAGTGGATTATTTACTTCATTTACTTTTGTGATGGTTTAGTGGCTTTTACATTTGGTATCAGAGCTCTAGGTTGAATACTAGGGCCTCTGTCTTTCTTTTGGGACTGTTATGCTAAGTTGCGAACTTGATATAGATTATCCATCATGAATACTAGAAACACTGATCAAAGTGAAGGATCAGGAAGTGGCCATAAAAGAAGAAACTGTGGAGGTGCACATGCAGGTGCTCAGGGTAGTCAAAATGTAGGGAATTGTGGAGATGCTAATAATGATCACGACGGAAGATTGGACCGTATTCTTGCTCTCTTGACCCAATAAGATACGAGGATGAATGCTCTTGAGAAGGAGATCAGAGGGAATCCTAGAGGGTAGAATACTGATGAAAACCCAAGGGTTGAGACACAAAATGAGAATCCAAGGATAGAAGTTTAAGTCCCTGAAGTTGGAGTTAGCGCTAACAATCAAGTAAGGATTACAGAAGAGTTGGGGAAATGCCTCAAGAAGGTATCATTGCCAAAATTTGATGGGAAGACAATTGGAGATGGAGCTGAAGCGTGGATAATAGAAATGGAGAAATACTTTGGGCTTTGAAACCTTTCAAATCACATGAAGACAATGTGGGGATCATACTAGTTGACTGGTGAAGTAGAAACATGGTGGGATAATGAGAAGGCAAATAAGAAATTGTTACTTGGTGAGATAACTTGGGAGATTTTCCTGCAACTTTTTAGGAAAAGATGGTTACCACGATTATTCTTTGACAAGAAGATGACAGATTTTCAGAATTTGGTTCAAGGAGGTATGTCTATAACCAGTTATTGGAAGAGGTTCTTGCATCTACGTAAGTATGTTCCACAGTACAATCTCAGGAAGTTTATATTAGGTTTAAGGCCCCAGATTGGAGCAAAGGTAGACATTCATAATCCACTCACTATGGATGCAGTGTTTGAGAAAGCAATTAAACAAGAGCAAAAGTTGTAACAAGCAACCAGTTACTGTAAGTAGAGAGATGCTAAGTTTGCTAATACGAGACCTCAAAATAATCAATAGAACTATCAATAGAATAACAATCAAGGCAATAATAGGTAGATTAGGAATTTGAAGAGAGGTAATAACTCTCAAGATGGAAATGGTGGAAACTAGCATGGAGGAAACAAAAGAGGTGGCTATAACAACAAAAACAACAATCAACAAGAAAGCACTAAAGGACAGAGAGCACCTAAGGGTGGATGCTATAATTGTGGAGGAGAGCATTATGTGAATTCCTATCCACAGAGATCAGTTGGGAGAGGAAACATAAATCAGCGAGGAGCACCACAACATTAGATTCATGCCACAATGGACAATCAGCAAGCTAACTTTCAGGCAGCACCTATTCAGTTTCAAGGTAAGCTCTATGGACTACCTATTTCTATTTTAATTGATACTGGTGCCACGGAATGTTTTGTAGATCCTAGAGTAGTATCTAAGTTATCTATTAGACCTTGGCATATGGAAAACTCTTGAATGGTACAATATGGCAATAGAGCAGAAAGGAGAGTAGACTCATGTCTAGCATGCAGTGAGTTAGAGCTTCCTAGTTTTCAAACACAAGTTAATCTATATGTAGCACCTTTAGGGTCTTATGATGTAATTCTAGGAATCAACTAATTAGCTAAACATAAGTCTCTAGTGAACTATGAAGAAAAAGTTGTTAGATGTTTGGATGACCTAGGAAATCAAGTGGAAATTAATGGATCTAAGAGACCTTTAGAGCTTAGACAAATCTTAGCTATGCAGTTGAAGAAAGCCAAAAGGAAAGGGTATGCCATTTATGTCATCCAAGTAAAGGACCTTGACAAAGAAGAACCAGTGTTCAATGACTACCCAATCCTTAGAGATTTCAGAGACATATTCCCTATGGAGTTGATAGAGTTACCACTGAAGAGAGAATTTGACTTCTCAATTGATTTACTACCAGGGACCAAGCCTTAATCTAAGGTACCCTACAGAATGACTACTATAGAATTGTATGAGCTTAAAGCACAATTGCAAGAGTTGCTAAATCAAGGGTTAATTAGACCTAGTGTGTCACCATGGGGTGCATCGATTATCTTTGTAAGGAAGAAGGATGGTACTTTGAGGTTATGCATTGATTATAGGATGCTTAACAAAGATACTATAAAGAACAAGTACCCACTCCCAAGAATAGATGAGGTCTTTGATTAGATGAAAGGAACTATGGTGTTGTCAAAGATAGACCTTAGATCTGGCTATCACCAATTGCAGATTAAGGATGAGGACATCTCTAAAACAACTTTTAGGAATCGATATGGTCACTACGAGTTCATAGTGGTACCATTTGGGTTGACTAATGCTCCAATAGCCTTCATGAATTTGATGAATAGCATTTTCAGAGATTGTTTAGATGATTTTGTGTTGATCTTCCTTGATGACATATTGATATACTCTAAATCAGAGGAAGAGCACAAAAGGCATTTGAGGATACTCTTGCAATGCTTGAGAGAGTGAAAGCTTTATGGTAAACTATCTAAGTGTACATTGTTTCAAGATAAAGTGCACTATCTTGTCATGTGATCTCAATGGAAGGGATTGTAGTTGATCCTGAGAAGATAAAAGTGATAATGGAATGGCCTGCACCGCAAAGTGTAACAAAAGTTAGAAGTTTTATGGGACTTGCAGGTTATTATAGAAAGTTTGTGGAAGGTTTTTCAACTATAGCAGCACCGATTACCTCACTACAAAAGAAGGGTAAGATGTTTGAGGACAAAGAGGTGTGAGCAAGCTTTCTAAGTGCTAAAGGAAAAGCTAACAACTGCTCCTATCTTGACCATACTAGATCCTAATGGTCACTTTACAGTTATAAATGATGCTTCAAGAGAAGGAGTAGGAGTGTTGATGTAGAATGAGCAAGTGGTTACATATGAGTCAAGAAAGTTAAAGCAACATGAGTTCAACTATGCGTCACATGATTTTGAGTTAGCTGCCATAGTTCATGCACTTCAGATGTGGAGGCATTATCTTCTAGGTAAGCCTTTTGAGTTAAAGACAGATCATTTAGGGCTCAAGTATATATTTACTCAACCTAGCCTTAATGCACGATAGAGAAGGTGGTTAGAATTCCTTGGTGAGTATGACTTCAGAATTGAGTATATAAAAGGAAAGGAGAATAGAGTAGCATATGCTCTTAGTAGGAGAAGACATCTGGCTACCATGGTTACAACAAAATCCAATTTGAAGTAGAAAGTAATTCAGAATCTTCAAGGGGATGAGCATTATGAAAGAGTAAAGCAAGCTTTGGAAGTAGACCCCTTAGATCATAGGTTTGATGGTTATGTGATTGAGTCGGATGGACTTTTGAGATTTCAGGGAAGGATGTATATTCCTAACTCGGGAGAGTTGAGGAGGTTAGTGCTTGAAGAGATCCACAATGCACCTTATTCAGGACACCCTAGAGTGACCAAGATGATCAAAGGTTTGAGACCCTTATACTTTTGGCCTAGACTTAAGAAGGATGTGACGGAATTTATGGCTTGATGTTTGGAATGCCAACGAGTCAAAGTTGAGCATGTGCATCCAGCAGGATTGTTGTACCCGTACAGTATTCCTGAGCATAAGTGGCAAGTGATAAGTATGGATTTTATTTAGGGGTTACCCATGTCTAAGAATAGGCATGATGTCATCTTAGTGGTTGTGGACAAGTTGACAAAGGTAGCACATTTTATTCTGGGGAATCTTTTAGATGGTTCTATGGTTTTAGCTAAGAAGTTTGTTTAGGAGATTTTTTGATTGCATGGAGTGCCTGAGACGATCATTTTAGATTGAGACACTTGCATGACATCCAGATTTTGGACAACCCTTAATGCATCTTTGGGCACCAAGTTGAATTACAATTCGACAAATCATCCTCAAATGGATGGTCAAATAGAAAGAGTCAATCAGGTTGTAGAAGACCTTCTCGAAATGTATTGTATGGATCAGCAATATAAATGGGAGGAGTATCTTCTATTGGTAGAGTTTGCATACAACAATTCATACCATGCATCTTTGCGAATGGCACCATTTGAAGTTCTTTATGGGTGTAGGTGTCAAACACCTATCAATTGGGATAAGGTGGAGGACATAATAGTGATTGGTCCTGATATGTTAAGGGAAATGGATGATCAGATGAAGTTGATTAAAGAGAAGTTGAAGCAAGCTTCAAATCATCAAAAGAGTTATGCATATAGGAATAGAATGCCTAGACAGTTCTCAATGGGTGACAAAGTCTTCTTGAGGGTCAAACCTCATAAAATTTTGGTTTCATTTGGCAAAGTGTCCAAATTTGCTCCTCGTTTTGTAGGACCATTCAAAGTTCTGGAAGTGATAAATCTTGTAGCATATAGACTTGCTCTACCACCTGCACTTGCCAGAATCCATAATGTTTTTCATGTGTCCTTGCTTAAGATTTATCATCATGATGCGTCACATATTCTTGATTGGTGTGCTTTACAGGTTCAGGATCTAGGAGTGATGCTGGTGGATTCCACTCAAATTTTGGAGAAGCGCAACATTAAGTTGTGTAGCAAAGAGGTGGTGTAGTATAAGGTCCAATGGGACCAGTATTCAGAGGATAGTGCCACATGGGAGGATGCGGAGGAGATTGATAGATCTTTTCCTCATTTGAGGATGACATAGATTTCTTATTCATGCATGGATTATGATACTTTGAGTTTCGTTATTGATTTATGACACTTGATTTATTGTATTGTTTTATGCTACTTTGATACTTTGGTTGAAGGTAGATTGATTCATTATTGTTTTGATGCATAATAAGACATCGGGATGATGTCTCTTCCAAGTGGGGAAGGATGTCACGTCTCATTTTTATGGACTATATTATTACTATTCTAGAATAGTGAACTTTTACCATGATTGTTTTACTTTGAGTAAGTTCCACATGTGTGAAGGTAATTATCATGAAGTTATAATTGCATAAATTGGAAAAATAGATTTAAATATTGAATATTATCGATGTGATTATAATGATTTGCTTCGGCTATGTTTTGGGGAACTAACCTATTGATGTCGAGTTGAGTGTGAATGAATGCAGGTACTCATCGAAGACGAGAACATGGTTGAGGTAGAGGTGTTCTAGCCACTTGGAAAGAACTGTTTGGGATGGTTAACCCTGATGCACTCACACACTCACGTAGTTTCATATATTATTTTGAATGGCTTATTATGCATCATTGTGTGGATAATAAATGTGAGTGATGGGTATATATTTAGGAAATATTGTGTTTTAATTGCGATAGTAAGTTCTTTTCGAATGCTTGATTTAGTCATGAATATTAATGTCTTTTCGATTTATATTTTAAATGGTGTATTTTATTGGATGCATTTTTATATTAATTAATAATAAATAAATAATGTTTTCCTATATGGATGTTTGGAAGACAAGATCTAAATTAGATTTAAAACAATTGTATTTAAATTACAATATGTATATATATATATATATATATATATATATATATATATAATTTTGAATACTTCTTGTTTAAATTAAGTGATTATTTTATTTTGAAAATAAACAAATTATATTAATAACACTTATTATATTTAGAATTCTAATAAAAGAATTAAAAGAATAATAATCAGTCATGCAAGCCAAAGGAATATATAAATTATTTATTTTATATTTTATTATGGCTTTTGAAAGGCCAAATTTCATGCAAACTTAAAACAAGATTACAGTTATTAAAAAACAAAAGAAACCTAATTTCTAAACGTCAATATTAGCAAAGTCTTTGAATCAGAATAGGGATAGAAGAAAGGAAAAGACACCACCGTTATTTTGAGGGACTACAGGGCAAAGAAACATAGATTTGAACCACATTTTGTAGCGGCAGACAGGAGGCGCCATCATTTATGTAGCTAGCGTCAGGAGGCATTATTGAAGGGCAGTGACAAAGGCATATTTGAACCTCTTTCTCTGCTAAGATTCTGGGTATTCTTCCTGATTTTTATTTGCAATTAAAATATGACTTTTATATGATTGATTAGATGGTAGTATTTTTGCCAGTTTCTGAAGGTGATAGATTCCCACAAACTAAGATCAACCTGCCTACATTCTTTTTCTCCTTGTCTCCTGCATTTTTTCCTCAACTTATTATTCTTGAAACGACCCCCCTTATTGTGTTGTCGACCTGCTAATTGATTAGACTGTAAAAATAGAAAATTGTGAACTTAATTTATCTTAGTCGCTGTTTATTTATCCCTGTCACCAGAATTCATACCTCTAGGATATGATTTTAGGGGACGGCCTTCCTATCTATTTAAAACTAGATTAGATCTATTCTATTTCCAATCGGCCTGATGATGTTTATCCAGTAAAAACAAATCTTAATCTAGCCATGTCACAGACTTCTTTTTTTTCTTTTTCCTATTGTTGATGTTGTAACATCCTTGGTCAATTCGTTTAGTAGAAATTCTTTATCCTGCTGCAACTTATTTAATTATGTATAATACTCTTCAAAAAGGTCCCTATAATCTGAAGTGTAGATTGTTTATTAAAATCATGTAGTAGTCTTTTACTAGTTCTTGTAGCCTGAAATGTAATGCTTCTGTAGCTTCTTTTAAACTCTTAAAAACAATAATGTTAATTCATAGAATAGAGATAGATTAAATTTCTAATTATTACTTATCACCTTGCAGATGTCTAAAAGAAATAGATTGTAATTATCTTTTCTTTATATGTTAAGTGTAACGGAGTAAATTCTATGATATAAATATCATTGTCTTATTAAAAGCTTCTTGAAGAGAATTAGTTTACTTAATTTGAATGATTAGAAAAGTTTATATATTATGGAATTTGAATTAAAAATGAATTAGGAAATAAAACCAGTTTAACAACTTTTAGATGCAATTGTATGATCCATTGATGAATTGCTTGAAAGGTGTGTTTTCCTTATCGATGTCTTGGGAAAGGGATTTAGAGATGGACTATAAGAGAAAATTGTTTGTTTTATTCTATTATTTTATTTTATTTGTTTCTTGGGGAAAGAAAGTAGTTTTTTATCTAGGAATGTTATTGGGTTACTTTTTGGGCTAGGATGCTGAATGTGGATTATCAAAGATGGTTTTTCCTCTTTTCAGGAATTGAACCAGGTTACTATGTTTTAAAGGATTAGATCTAATCAAGCTGTCATTGAAAAAGATGAATATTTTGTCTAGAAAACTTATTTATATATATCTCTGCCACATCTTGTTGTGAGACAATCTACATTTCATTATTTAGAATTGCACATTAAGACATCAAGTTGTATCAGGTGTTCCCACCTGCCAGTTGTTACAGGTAGCTAGACATTTCGTGCAGGGCTGGGTTTCCTTTGTTTCATGAAGGGATCTGGGTAAGTGTAATTACTTCATGGATGGGTAGAAAAGCACTTGGGCCATGTTCCTATCTCTCAGCTCGCAAGAGGACCACTTGGTTTGTGGCGACCGATGAGCGTATTGATTTATTTTTACTTGTTGTTCATGATTATTGTAACTTGTAATTGGATGTATTATGGCATGAATGCCAATGAACTTTGTACATGATTTTATAGTGCTTTCACCTGGATTGAGCACGTGACTTTTGTAAGATTTAATGACATTCTGATTCATATTTATGTGATTTATCTTTTTACTTCTGATATTGTAATTAAGCGGACTAATTACATCATTTTATCTTTTATGATGTATTTAAGTGGATTATTTACATCATTTACTTTTGTTTTTTGTGATGTTGTATTTAAGTGGATTATTTACTTTATTTACTTTTGTGATGCTTTAGTGGCTTTTACAGAAGATGATTTTATAGTTGAGAATGATGACAAAGAAAGAAGACATTCACATGAAGAAGATGAAGTCAAATCTAATCTATAAGATGATGAAGAAGTAGATATTGAAGAAGAACTATTTTATGCTTACAATGTGGTTGAAAAATTGAAAGAGGAAAACTCAAGACTAAAGGTTTAACTTCAAGAAGAAAAAGAATCAAAGGCCAAAATCACTTTCAACCCTTGAAGAATCAGACAAGTTAATCATCAGCCTAAAAGCAAAAATTGAAGAGGCCAAAAGGATAGCAGATGTGACAAAATTTGATTTTGAAGTCAAAACAATTGAATGTCTAAAACTAGAGGCAGAGATAGTCACTCTGAGAAAAGATCTTGAAAACCTCAAGATTCAGTCAAAGAAAAGTAAAAATTTTGAAGATAGCACAAGCAAGTTGTATGATATGTTGAGTAAGCAAAAATATCACAATGATACTACTAGATTAGGCTATGATAAAAGACAAAGTTCTAAGGTTAGAAATGCTCCTAGGAAGAAAATAGATCTAAACTATCATTCTTCTACTCCTAAGGCTGAAGACAAGAAGAAGAAGGAATATCATGTTTCACAAAAGGAAAATACTCCTACAAAAGCCAACAAGAACAAGTTTAGAAGATCCTTTCATTTAGGACAACATCAAATGACCAGGTTTGAAAACTCTTTTCATGGTTATTGCTATTCATTTTATGAATTTGGTCATAGAGCAATAGAGTGTTGGATGCATGCAAGAAAAGTTGGATGGAATAAGAATTCCTATGAGTTGTCAAGTAGAAGAAGTAATATTCTGTGTTATAAATGCAAGTATCTAGGACATACTGCAAGGTCTTGTAGTACATAAGTAGGAAATGATGCTTTCTTATTTTCAAGAAGATATAATTTTATCCCTCTGGTTAGTTACAAGATCATTTGTTATAAGTGTAATAATCCTGGCCATACAACAAGATTTTGTAGAAATAGGTTGATGGAATCATCTAGACATAACAAATAGGTAGATACTTTGAGCAAGAGGAAGAAAGGTATTATGAAAGTTTGGAGAAGAAAACAAGACCAAGAAAAGGAAGATTCTAAACTTGTGCATATTGCATAGGAGGCATTAGCATGAGGTCAGGGGGAGAAGTTCAATACCCTATCATTTACCCCCAAGGTGAAAATAAGGAGGATATGTCAACAGGAATTAGAATGATCAGTGTGCATCAGGAGGTTGTAGCAGTCAAGGAGCAAGTGGAGATATATAAGCATAGTGAGCAATCAAGTGCTTCCTCCATCAAAGATTAGGTACACCAGTGAGCAGTGTCAATGATTGTGTTAATCCCTATTAGCATATCAATCATACTGTAAACTCTTATGTCTCAGAACAATGGCATCTTCAGAGATCAGATGCATCTCTTAATGTTACTATGTGTAGTTTTGATGAGACAAGATGGACAAATTTCCATTAGAAAAGTACTACATTTTTGTTGTTATCTTTGGTGGCTCATTATCATTATTTCAATGAATTTTCCTTAGTACTCAAAGAACATAAGTCCTTGAAACTAGCATGGAGGAAACTATCTTTGCATGATGATTATATTTCAAAATAAATCAGGGGTAAGGAAAGATTGAGATGGCTTTCAATGACTAAAGCAATAGATGAGATCAAAAGTCATTTGCAAAATTTTTAAGGTTTTCTAAGGGTCTATCAAGCAAACATTCCTCTACTATACCTACTATTGTCAGAATCTTCAAGTGGTATTTCATATGTGACATTTTATGAAGTGACAGGGCAGTTTTTAGAGATTGTAGATCAATGAAAATGGGACAGAGATAGCCTACTAACTATGTTCTCTACTTGTAGGAATCTGATAAATATTTTTAGTCATTGCAATGTTGTTAATGATTACAGGATAAACACAAAATAGTTTTGTTGAAAAGGCCTTAGCAATCTTCAAGAAGATGCAGTTGGCAACTGTAAAATCAAACTCTACAATCTTTGTCATTTGTAATGTGCAAATATGGAAACTTTGGAACAAGATATGGCATCTATCAATGTATAGAAAAGGAATATTGTTGTCAATTGTTGTATTTACAAGTGCCCTGGTAGACATGGATGCAAAATGTAGAAGAATAGACAAGCCACATGAATTTTGTCAAAATGTCTCAAAGTAATGTAGTCTAATGGAATGACGTGGAAACTTCTAAGCAAATGCATGAGTATCAATGCAGACTCCTTAGTCCTTGCCAACATGTTTCATATTCAAAATGGAACTTTGGAAGTGGTTGTGAGCCTACATAATTGACAGTGGATTTTTTATAGCAATTGCAAGTGCCACCTCCAATAACCATATTTGTATCAGATAGTACAATACCACTATTTGTTGTGACAGTATAGTCACTATGTCAGACATCAGTTATTTGTGTACCATTGTTCATTATGATCAGTACAACATAAGAAGTAGTTTCAGGATCAAGTTCAGTAGCAGTGGTTTGTTTGTAAATTGGCTTTTGACAGTAATGTTTGATTATAGTAGAGATTGTCACAATGATTTGCATATAGTGTTTTGCATCAGACTAGGAGTTGTGATGTGTTTGAGGTTATTCACTGTGTATTAGATAGTGACTTGTATCACTAACAGTCTTGATGTTGGTTTGACTATTGTCAAGTCTTTCAAGTGGTTTAAGATAGTGATTTGTGGTTACTTTGATGTCAACATTTGCTTTGGACAGTGATTTGTAGTTTAATTTTCTTGGTGACAGTGATCAACATTGTGTTTTATTGAGATGTCAAAGGGGAGACAGTAGACAGTTAGTGTGATAGTGATTAGATGTCAAAGAAGTGACATTTCTTATCTAAGATCATGTTGAAACCTATTCAAGGAACGGTACAAGTTTCACAGTGATCCTTGTTGATCTTTTCTCTGAGCAAGTTGCAATAGTGGATGTGAAATTATAACAGTGAAAGTGATTTGTGCCTTGACAGCAGTGACTCTTAGTGATTTGTTTGCATTTGACTATCATTTGTGGATAGTGAGTAGGTACATGACAATGTGTAAGTTGTCACTGTGATCCTCAGAATAGTGTCCTTGCTCTCAGATAGTACATAGGTGCAATTGTTGCATACAAGACAGGGGGAGCCTATTTGACTAGATGATTATCTCATGCAAAAGGTATACTCATTTGTCCTTGATGTCAAAGGGGGAGAGAGAGAGTGGGGATCAGATTTTTCCATCAATGACAAAGGGGGAGTTTGTTGATGTTTGTCATTGATGTCAAAAGTTAGAGGTTGTTGTGTTGTTTGAGTTGATGTTTGTCATTGAATGGTGTTCATGCTTCAGGAGTTGCTTTAGAACAATGTCATTATTGATACTCATCTCTATGTCTGTATGGTGTTGATTATCTCATGATGATGTTTGTACTATGTTGATACTCTTCACTATGACAGTATGGTGTTCTCTATGTCAGTTGTTGATATCAAAGGGTTTGTTTCTTTAATGTCAAAGATGATCATGATTCTTCATGACTGATTGTATCATGCAGGAGATCTTACTTAAGTAGAGTTATAGACATGTTCTCATCGGGAGAGGAGGTTTGTATCATGCAGGATATATCAGTTGACTTGATTTCTAGGCATATCAGTGATGAAGGTACTCACATTGGTTACTCAATTGATTTCTCTATTTCACACCAGCAGCCATGTATGAAATGATGCTTGTATTTCTTGTTATGATCAATGACCAAGTGAAGACAAGAGGTTGTTTGAGTTCCTATATGCAATGAGGCATTACATAGTTCTTTTATCCAATAAGGCATGAAGCAACACATTGCAATGAGGTATTACATCAGGTTTGATACATGTCTTGAACAAGACAGTGATTAGCATTTGCTCTTGTTGGTTTGTCTTGGAAGCTTTTTCTATACACACGAGATGTCTCTACAACATATAGTTGTGGTTTGCATTTAATTTTGATCTATGTTTGAGCAGTGTTTAGGGTGATTTCAGTTCGTTGAAGGATGGAGATCTCAGATGTCAAGGTATTCATTCAATGCTTTTTAGGGTTTGTCATTGTTTCTAATCTCTAAACCCTAAGTTCTAAACTTGTAGAGTTCTCTAATGTCTATAAAGATCCCTTTGCAATAGAGTACTCTATGACAATGGACAATGATAACAATCAAGGTTTGTAATACTCCATGACAGTGGGAAATGATGAAATTAGGGTTTGTAAATATTCAAAGACCTAGTCTACAAGTTCCTAAAACCCTAAGTTTGTTAAAGTCTTAAACCCTAGATTATAAGTTTTAAAGCTTTGTGTGATGGGTAATGCACTTTTCTTTTAAAATAGCTGACTGAGTATAGCAGGTTAATAGTCACTTAAGTGACAACATAAAGGGTTCATATACATGTGTTGACTAGTCCTACAACCTAAGGGTGACTGGACCATCGAGGTTCACTTTTGAATGTGAGCACTAATACAAAATCAAAGGTCTATGTTTGATTTCACATGGGCGCGAGAGGGTTCTTCAATGGTGGAGATTTGAAGCTTATTCAAACTACAATGAACCTTTGTTATGTAAGCTTTTTAATGGTCATTTGACCATATCTCTACATAAGGAAGTTGCAACAGTTATTATTAACTATTTTTGTTGTTCTCTGTTTTGAATGCGACAAAACCCTAATTGAGGGTATGTTCGAAGGTTGAAAGGAAAGTGGTTTATGATGTGAGTGTAGGGGTTTTAAGTGAATACAGAGATACTTGTATATTGTGAGGAACAAAAAGTATACATAGTCTTTTTAGTTATGATGTGCAAATAACCTTTAAGGCTTCTATGTGAATAGAGATGTCAAGTGAGAGTGTATTACTGTGACTAAAGTAAAACAAAAAGAAGATATTGTTCTTATTGACATAGAGATGATAGAAGAAAATAGAAATGATTGAAGGTGAATGGCCTATTGCAGAGTTAGAGGATCAAGGTAGAATGTATAAGAAAGACAAAGACAAGGTATTTAGTGAGATGTGTTCTTGCAGAGTATAATGATGGTAGATTGAGATACAGTGACAGAATGTGTTCGTTACAAAGGTAAAGGAATGATTTCTCATAGTATTATGATGTGCTCTTTAATGTTTACTTTGTGTTGATCTTATATAGTTCTTGACTGTAATGTTATGATGATACAAGGACATATGTTGATGCAAAGTGGATGTATGTATGCTAGATAGATTATGTGACAAGAAAAATGATGCATTATGTAAAGAAGGGATTCTTGGTATAGGTTTGAGTATATGTCAGGTTCAGGAGTTCTTGTATCGTCTTATGATGTCAAAGTAATATTCTTTTGTGTTGGATGTATGATGGATTGTTTAAAGAGTCTTGTTATGTAAAAGAAAGAGGTTTTTGTTGAGATATTCATGCAGATCTAAGAGAGTGGACTTGTTTGAGTAAGAGTTATAGAACTCGTCTATAACCTTTGCTATTATTGTAAACAGAGTAGTTCTCTGTATATCTTCATGTTTTGTATTTGGAGTTGGTGCTCCTAGTTTGTGTAGAGTTGGTGTTCTTGATGTAGGGTTGGTTCTCCTAAAATATTTGGAGTTGGTGCTCCTAAAAAGCTTGGAGTTGGTGCTCCTAAAAATCTTGGAGTTGGTGCTCCTGATGGACTTGAAGTTGGTGCTTCTTGTGTAGGGAATTGGTGTCCCTTCTATATGTAATCAGTGAGATTTTGGTCAGTGATGCCTAATAAAGATTTTCATGAGGTTGGATAGTGTTTTTTCCTGGATAGGGTTTTCCTCTTTAAACACTTGTGTCATGGTTTCATGTCTGAAAATTTTGTTGCTCTCTATGTCTTTGGCATGTTGATGTTAATTGCATTTATATTATTGGGATGATAAATGAATTAGTTTTATCAGATCACTGATTCACCCCCCCCTCTCAGTGATCCATTGTATTCCAACACATATAAATATATATTTCATCATTACAAATTTTTCAAACAACACAAGGTTACATACCACATGAAGTGTTCATTACAACATACATAGTTGCACATAATTTTAAGACCTACTTCATCCCTTCTTAATACATTCCCACTAATAAATGAAGATAATGACAAGTTTAATTGCATGTATCTATAACTCATTTGCTTCCAACTATTTCTATAAAAATTGGATTATTTTTTATTGAATTTTCTAGATAAAATCCATATGAATGGAAATATAAACAATAATACAATTTTTATATGGAAAACATATTGTCAAAAAGTTAAAATTATGCATCATGGAAACCTGACATTTTTAACCAAATTCTTACCAAGTTGCTTTATACATGTTATAGAATTTATTAAATGCTTTTCTTATGCAATGTTGACATATCAATAATTCTCTTTAATGTCAATCACATCACATGTTGACTTGTTGCACTTAACCTACATTAAAATTTTACATAATATATTAAAAGTAGTATAGTTGTGAATAAAATTTATATGTTGTTATAAAATACATAGTATTTAACTTTAATAATATTGTCTCATGTTTTTATAGAAAGGAATGACAACATCGATGTTCAATGCATGAGCATTTGGTCATATGGATAGAGGGTGCACCTAATGTAAATATTGGATTGGAATAATCCAAATGAACTTCAAAAGGCAAAGGATTTCTATGACAAATTCATAAGTGCATGGAATCCTCTTGAAGAGAGTGAAAGAAATGTATACATGCCATGATCTATAGAAGAATATTCTTATTTGATGGACACAACTAAAATTTTGACTATAGATCAACCTGTAGATTACACAGATTTATTAAATTGTGTTGAATGTTATACCAAATGTAGCTTGGATACATGTCTACGAAAGAAGGGTCAAATCAATGTTTGTCACTACAAAGCTCCTTGCCAGTTGAAAAGTGAATCCAAATTATTCATCTATGATGATGAACATAAAAATATTTACTAGCACAAAATGATAGAAAGTGAATGTTCATAACCCAGATATGCTTTCCATATGGAGGGTAAACATAGACTATCAATCAATATTGTCTCATCATGCAATTCTAAAATATATTGCAAAATATGTGTCTAAAGTAGAAAAGAGTTCAAAGAGTTATTATGACATGCTAACTAGGATGTACAACACAAATAGTCTACATGACCTTGCATTATGTGCATATAAAAGGTTCCTAACTGAAATAGTTGTTAAACGTGAAATAGGTGCACAAGAAACATGCCATATGTTACTAAAACTACCTCTTGTTGAGTGCACTAGGTTCTTCATTTCTTTGAATGTTGGATGAAAGGTGTTTTGTTGTGTGCAACTACATTTAAACCATGATGATGATCCATATAAAATAAACTTCGTCCATGCACATATAAAGCACCCCATACAATTAGATCATGTAAGGACCAACTCATTAAACCAAGATAAAACAATAACTGATCCAATATAATAATGCGCAAAAGGGGGTAAATTAAAAATTTTCCTCAATAAATATAATTCATGAAATAAATATCTGCCATCAAATATATTCAATAATAAGAATATTACAAAAGCTAGACAGCATAGCTTTTGTCATGCCCACATTTCCCATGCGGTCATGACATGCAACACACGTGTCATGTCCACATTTGACATGTGGTCATGACACGAAGTACGAAAAACTTTTTCGCATGTCCCTAGGAACCCCCTCTCACGCCTCTGCTTGCTTGGTGGCAATACGCAAGAGGCGTAAACATGTCATACATATTCAGGGAAGTGTGTCTTCCTACGCCATCCCCTGTGCGAATGAAAGTCGTCTAGGGGGTATGTGACGCGATGTGCGTCGCTTCTAGGATTAGAACGGTTTTAATCCGAACCCTAAGTTTCCTAGGTGAAGAGATGATTTCGTCAGATTCGAACCAAATTCTAACTCCAATGCATAAATGAAATCGAATAGGTAAAATATGAAAAACAATGGTATGATGGTTGCATGATAAGATGGAGTGATTAAACGATAGTCGCCAAAAGGTCATAAAAAATAAAACCCTAAAATCTAGGAAAAAAATCGACAGCATAACGCATTTTTCAATAATCAAATTAAAAATTTTAAAATAAAAACTCCAAAAAGAAATTAAAGCAAAAATTAAAATAATTAAACATAAGGAAAAAATTAAATACATCGCCAAGGCCAAATAAATCGAGCCTACAACTAAATATTAAAATTTGAAAATAATTAAATGTCAAAAAATGAACTTCAAAAATTAAGTTTGTTAATAAATATAATTTCGACCATTATATTTATTAACTAACTCAAAAATAATTGATAAAGGGGAAAAATTAAAATACCTTTCCCCGTAAAAATAATGAAACCGATTAAATTAAAAATAAAAATCCAAAAGAGATTTCCAACACAATAAATTTAAACAGACAAATAATTAAAATGGAAACACCAAAATAAATAACTTACAAAGGGATAAAGCATCCCAATTAAATAAAAACAATCCCATTCCCATTTAAAATAAAAATCCACTAAATGAGAAATTAAACCAATTCCAAAGAAAATAAATAAATCAAATGAATCTCATCCCTAAGGAGGCAAATAATTCCAAAAGTCAAAAAAGTATAATAGGGGGAAGTTTGAATTCCCGTGCACAAGGGAGAATGAAAGAAATAAAAAATAAAAAATAAAGCATTTTTTATCCTCCACTCACCCTCCAACTCAGCCTTAAGTTCCAATATTATATGTTATTTCCATTTGGAAGCCCTAATCATAATTTATCATTTTCTTTATGGAACCCTAACTTATTCCTTTGTTTTCTTTTCTTCCATATTGTTTCCTTTTCTCTAGTTTTCTCTTGCGGGTTGCAGGTTCCATTTGCAATGGCTTGGCAACCATGAAAATCCCTCTCAGAGGTACATTTTCATTGAATATACACAGTAGTTTTGTTTTGTAATTATATATATATATACACATACAGCGTAGATCTGAAAGTGTAAATAAGTATGTATTTGTTGATATACAGTGAGTAATATTTCTGAAAGTGTAAATAAGTATGTATTTGTTGATATATAGTGAGTAATACACAAATAAATATATATATATATATATATTGTATTTATTGATGGCAGATATGAAGCAAAATTGGCAGTCGAAGGAAGGGGAAAACGGTGCACAAAGGCCAGGCCGTAAGCGGCAAAGGAGGGACGAAAGGTCCCGTGGCAGATACACCGCCATCGTCTGCTGCGAAAGGAAAGAGAAGTGGGTGTGGGGAGGGGTCTGTGCCCCCACCCACACCCCGCCGCCTTAAGGAAACCAAAGAGATTGCAGTGGGTGCGGCGGCCATGGCCGTTGCCCCCACTGCTCTTCTTTTTAAAAAAAAAAACATCTCGAAACCCTAGAATGTACCAGGGTTCGGCCATCACAAAAAACCCAGTCTCCTTTTTTTTCTCTTTTTTTTTCAGAAGTTTAAAATTAATTAACATCTAGTGCATATTTTATTTATTACAATATGTGAATCAATCTAATATATATATTCAGTGTTTCCACAATGAGGTAAAAGTATATTCAATAAACATAAGTATAAATATATTTGATACATATATATATATATTTGCACATTCATAATATGAAATATTTAAACCCAGATTTGTATCATAAGACAACCACTAATTTGTATATATTTTTTTTAAAATAAATAAACAGAAATACAACTTTCCTTTCTTCTCTTTTGACAGTAAATAAATAGAACAGATTCTATACTTCCAAATAGCAAGATAATTTACCAATTTTCCAAAATATACATTTCTTGAAACAAAATTTTCACATGAGGAACCAAAGCATTACTTTCTTTCTTTCTTTTGACTCTAAGAATCATGTAAATAACAAGACTGATCTATTTGTCTTTCCAATTTAGCATACAACAAAATCAAACTGTAATATATATATATATATACAAAAGACAACAACTATATATTTTTTTGTAAGCTTTCCACACACTCAAAATCTCAACAGCAACATAATAAATATTTCCTTGGATGGAAGAAAAATAGCAAGCTATATATTTTCCTCTTTGGCAAATCTCCCAAAAACACAAACACTTATAGCAACTTGATGCATTTTTTTTCTTTTTTTTTTATATCTACAATGATGTATACACACAGAAAGTTCTATACAACCACAAGAACAATGAAGACCAATAGTTTGACAACAATTACAATAAGGCCTTTAAGGCCATGGCTCCCAACAGCCAACCAAAAAAATAATGCAAGGTAAGATTGAGCTCCTCCAAATTTTATTTTCATAAACAATGAATCCTGCAACAAATAGCACAACAATGGGGAAAACAAGCCACGAAGGAATGCCCTCCTCCCTACCATGGACTCGCTAGTGGGTCACCCCCGAGCTAGGGAGGTAGGATTCACATGGTTTGACACACACTCCACAATAATGCAATTTTCCAAACACCCATAAAATTTCCCAAAGGTTTGCACAATACTAAACTCATGAAAATGAGTTTCATGGGGGTAGGAGAGTGGATCCCTCAACTCAAAAGGTCACTCCATGATCTCAAATCACCAAGTCTCAAGGCCTTAAGCCACACCCACAAAATACATATCTCCAAACAACTCCACAAAAACTATCATGGCACTCTTGCCCTCCAAAAATGCTCTCAACATCAAATAAAAGCCCTCAAGGCTATAAGTAGCACAAAAATAAGGAGGTGACCTCAAGGAGGTTCACTCTCCCCTACTCCATACAAGTTGAGCCTTACCTCCAAATGGAGGTGCTCTCACCAAACTCCCAACCCACACAAAAATGAAAAAAACCAACAACAAAAACCACAAATACAACATAAATGAAATAAACAAGGGTAAATGGCCATAGCCATGGAGCTTACCTTCAAAAGCCCTAAAAATGGAAGCACGTTTGGTGAAGAGCTCCAAGCTTCTCCAAGTCTCCCAATCTCCAATTTTCTCTAACTCCCCAAAAAGAACTCCAAGAATAGAAAGAAAATATGCAAAATGCAAGAACCCAACACTCCTCTTCAAGAGGAGGTAATATAGGCCTTCCAATTTGGCCTTGAGGAATGAGAAGGTGACACTTTTCACCTTCTCCTTCCTCATCCCATGCCACTTGCAAGGGAGAAGAAGTGTGAGGGTGACAAATGTCACCCTCCAATTCCATCCCGATCCTCACCTTATCCACTTGTGCTCTCACACATGTGTGAAAGACCAAGTGGTGAGGTGGCATCTCCCTTCAAGCCTCCATGAGGATAAGGGATGCCATATGGCATCCTCTTATTCTCCAAGAGAGCCATCTCCTTCCAAGATGCTCTCACACGTGTGTGAGAGTCTTGGAGGGAGATCCCACACACTTGGGAGTCTTAGAGACCTCCCAAGTCTTCTTGGTGAAGGGATCCCCAAACTTTGGGAAGGGAGATGAGTCTTTCCCAAAGAATGACTCATCTCCCACCCTTAGCCATTTCAAAATTCGTCACTTTGACTAAACCTTAGTTTAGAGTGACCAAAAGTGGGTTACTCCAAGGTTTAGTTAGTCAAAATTGACCCTAGACCCATGGGTAACCACCTAGGGTAAGTTTTGGGACACTAAGGTTCACCTAGGGAGTCATAAATTCACTTTAAATGGCCCAAAAATAAAAATAATACCAAGTGGTGTAAAACAATAAAAATAGACAACACATGATATAAATTAATTTAACAAAGGGGTACTAGGCCAAAATAATAAAACAAACAAGTACTTAAACAACATCCGAATCAAACGTGATCCTCATCCCTCTTGGGAATGGATCGATTTCACAGGAAATAACATATGTGTGAACACTACCTCTGATTTCCCGTGGCCTGGGAATATAATCCTGCACAACTAGATCAAGTGTCAATCATATCATGAATAATCATAGCCGAAGCAACTAAAATTAATTCATGCCATTGTATACAACATTACTTATTTACAACATAATTCAAGATTAAACTACATTTTCTATCTAATGTCACATAATCATCATCAATTAATGAACCCACATAATGAACTAGAAATCACATCAATAATCATCATCTAATATATCTCGCATGTCTAATCTCATCATAGCATCAAAATATGATTTAAATCGAATCACCACATGTCTAATCAATGTCAAACCAGAATCAGGAGATATAATCAACTCTGCATAATGGAACAATAGTCTCTAAAAGACTAATAATGTCACCAACTAAAATGTAAAACGATCAAAATAAGGAAGGAAAATAATCGGCCTCACATCCTCGCCCCCTAAGACTAAACTTCCTCCTAGAAGTTGTCAAAAAAGTGAGGATAGAGTGCCCTCAAACGAGCTACATCCTCCCAAGTCATTGTGACCTCATCATAACGATCCCACTAGACCCTAACCTAGTCCAACTCTCAACCTCGAAGGCCCAGCATCCAACAAGCCAATATGCAAATTGGCTCTAAAGCCAACTACCTATCTGCCTCTACCTGTAGAGCACTCCAGTCCAATACATGAGATAATCAGATATATATCGCCTCAATACAAAAATATGAAAGACATCGTGGATACGCGACAGGCTAGGTGGCAATGCTAGACGGTAGGCAACATGTCCTATCCGCTCCAAGAGCTCAAAAGGTCCTACAAACCGTGGTGCGAGCTTAGAGCCCTTTCCATAACAGATTGGACTCTTGTGTGGCCGCACTCTAAGGAATACTCTGTCCCCAATTGAGAAGCTCCAATCAAGCCTCTTAGCATCGGCATACTTCTTCTGTCTATTCTATGCCTCATGAAGTCTCTGCCTAATCAATGTGACCTACTGCTCCATATCTTGAACCAACTCTAGACCAATGGCAACCCTGTCCTCTATCCAATCCCAACTCAATGGTGTCCTACATGGTCTGCCGTATAAAGCCTGAAAAGGAGGCATACCCAACGAGCTGTGATGCCCATTATTGTAGGCAAACTCAACCAGATACAGATACTCCTCCCATCTAGACTGATGGTCCATAACATACATACGAAGCATGTCCTCCAACACCTGATTCACCCACTCCGTCTGCCCATCTGTCTCGGGATGATAAGTGGAGCTAAAGTTGAGCTGTGTGCCCAATGCCTACTGCAAAGCTCTCCAAAAGGTTGAAGTGAACACTGAATCCCTGTTAGAAATGATGCGGTGAGGTACTCCATGTAATCTCACAATATCATCCAAGAATACTCTCGCCACTGTTGGTGTATTGTACATCATGCGTACAGGTGAGAAATGCACCACCTTGGTCAACTTGTCGACTGTCACCATGATGGCATCATGGCGATGCGAAGACATAGGAAGATCAACAATGAAATCCATGGAAATGGTGTCCCATTTCCACTCAAGTATCTCGTGGGGGTATAAAAGACCCGCTGGATGCCGATGCTCGACCTTGACCTTATGGCACTCAAGGCATTGAGCAACGAACTGTGCAATATCATGTCTCATACTCACCCAATGGTACATCTTTCGTAGGTCAGCATGCATCTTCTTCACCCCAAATGTGCCGCGTATGGTGCTTTGTGAGCCTCTGATAACACTATAGTACGTAGGTCACCTATGCAGGGTACATAGATGCATTGTCAATGACGAAGTAACCCATCTACCTCAAGTGAGCACCCTGCAAACTTGCCCACAAGGGCCCTCTGTGAACATATCTCCTACTGCACCTCAAGAAACCACTCATCCTCAGGCAAATGCTGAATAATGCATCCTCTTAAGTCCACACTCAGAGTCAAGGTCAAGATCTCGTGGCACCTCCGACTCAATGCGTCAGCTACCGTGTTCTCCTTCCCTTTGATGTAGTGGACATCAAAGTCATACTCGTAAAGAAACTCCATCCAACGTCGCTGACAGGCATTTAGATTCAGCTGTGTAAATATATACTAAAGGTTGTGGTGATCTGAATGAAGCTCAAAGCAATGACCCAATAAGAAATGTCTCCAACGAACTAGAGCATGAACCACTGCTGCAAGCTCCAAATTGTGAGTGGGGTAGTTTAGCTCATGGGTCTTGAGATTTTGCAATCATACGTGATCGCTCTACCAACCTGCATAAGTATGACTCCCAAACCCTCAAGTGATGCATCCGTGCAAACCATAAAATCTATTGTTGGATCAGGAACCGCTAAAATGGGAGTGCTTATAAGATGCTCCTTGAGGACCCCAAAGGCCCTCTCACACTGCTCAGTCCATAGAAAACTCTTCCCTTTCTGCTAAAGGGAAGTGATGGGGTGCGCTATCCGAGAAAAACCCTCAACAAATCTATGGTAATAACTAGCTAACCCCATCAAACTCCTGACCTCTGTCACACTGGTGGGTGCTGGCCAATCTCTGATAGCCCTAATCTTCGATGGATCTACTGAGATTCCATTGCCAAATAGGATGTACCCCAAATACTGTACCTCTGTCCTGAAAAAATGCACACTTCGCCAAGTTCCCATAGACTCCCTCATACACTGTAGAACTTGATGTAGGTGCTCCTCATGCTCCTCCTTGATCTGCGAATAGATCAAAATGTCATCGAGGAAAATAATCACAAACTGATCCAAGTAGGTACGGAACACCCCATTCATGAGACTCATGAGCACTGCAGGGGCGTTCATCAAACCGAAGGGGACCATAGTGAACTCATAGTGGCCATATCAAGTCCAGAAGGCAGTCTTATGGATATCTACCTCTGTGATACGCAACTGATGGTAACCGAACTTCAAGTCAATCTTAGAGAACACCCTAGCTCCCTGCATCTGATCGAAGAGATCGTCAATCCTGGGCAGGGGATAATGGTTCTTCACCGTCACCTTATTCAACTGCCTATAATCCATGCATAATCAAAGAGACCCATCCTTCTTCTTCACGAAGATGACAGGAGCACCCCAAGGTGAAACGCTCGGTCGGATGTGCCCTTTCTCGAGCAAGTCCTCAAGCTGTAACTTGAGCTCTGTGAGCTCATGAGTGGTCATCCTGTAGGGTGCACGAGACACTGGCTCAACACCCGGCACTAAGTCAATATGAAAGTCTACCTCACGACGGGGTGGCATCCTTGGTAACTCTACTAGAAACACATCGGCAAACTCTCTCAAGATGGGATGGTCATCCAAAGATGCCTTAGGCTCATCATCTGATCTGTCACTCACCATAATAGAAAACATCTAGCATCCCTTCCGCATGTAGCACTTAAGCTACTGAATGGATATCATACGCACTGTTGTGGGCTTCTGAATACCCACTATCTCAACTGAGGTACCATGATCGTCTAAGTAGCTAATCGCCTTTCGGTGACAATCTAGCTTGGCTCGATGAGCCGCAAGCCAGTCCATACCCAAAACCACATCATAGGATCCTAATGTCATAACTCTAAGGTCACATACTGTGGTAAAGGGTCCCAAAGAAATCTCACAGTCATGGACTAAGGCATCTACTGTCATCTTAGCCCCTGAGGCTAACTCAACCACCCACCTATCACCCTGCCTAGAGGCCACCAGCCTACAACGCTCCACTAACGATGGAGATATCAAAGAGTCAGTAGCACCAGAGTCAAAAAGAATAGAAATGGGGACACCCCCTATCATACCTGATGCCTCAATCACTGATGCCTAAAAATTAGCCTAATAGTTATCAACCGCTGCAAACATACGGTGGGACCTACCCACATCTCCAACCGTCTACTCTGATCCTCCTGAATGAGGCTGCCCCCTACTGTGAAGCCCTATGGACACTCTCTGGCTAAATTTCTTACTCCACCACACACATAACATGGGCCCCTAGCTTGTGCCTGTCCAGTCTAAGTCCTACTCGACTGTTGTTGTCCAGATCTACCTGTGGACCCTTGTGAACCTCTATATGACTGCTGCGACCTCGCGGGTCCTGCAGGGGGTCCCCGCTGCCTCTGATCTCTACGTGGGCCCTGCTACTACCAACCTTAATTATCCCCCCATGTGCCCTCTATTGTGGTTGGGGTCTCTGCTGCTGCTGTGGGGGCCTAGGAGGTAAGGATGCGGAACTAAATCCTCCTCTCTGCGGTGGCGGTGGTGGTGGTTGTCTGCGGTAACTATGCTGATGCTACTGCTACCCACGATCTTGAAATTGAGGGCGTGAACTCTACCCTCATCCCTGTATCTCCTCAACTATGTATGCCTTCTCGGCAGCATCACTCAATGTCTAGGGGTCTGCCATGCGTACAGGCCGTGCTATGCTATGGTTTAATCCTCTGATAAACTTATGAACCAGAAGTTTCTCATCATGGAGATACTCTGCATATCAAGATAACTTGGTGAATCTACGCTCATACTGAGCAACGGTAAGCCCTCTCTACTGGAGGTTGTGAAAATCGTCTATGCGACGCTGCCTATAGTGATCTGATAAATATCCCGCATTACAGCACTTAATGAAAGTCTTCCATGTGAGTGTGTCCAATGATAGATGGCACTTGCACTCCTCAGTGCGCCACCAAGTAGCTATTGCATCTCGCAACAGGTGGACTACCACACGTGCCTTCGTGTTGCCCTTGTGAGGACGCAACATGAAGCATCTATCTAAGCTGATGAGCCAGGCCTCTGCCTCAGCTCCCTCTGTGGTCCTGATGAAAATAGGAGGATTCAGCCTCAACAAATCTCTGATGGGATCTCTTTGGTCTCTGTGCTCTCTGATAGGCTCATCCGCATAATAATCATAAGGCCTGCGTACAATCTTCTCCACTCGCACTACCTCCTCATGCCTAGCATGACATGGAGGGCTCCTGCTATGAGCCATGTCGGCTGATCCAACCTCTTCTGTCATCGTATCTGGTACCTCAACATATGGCTCCACACGTGTGCCTCTCGCAGCTCTACGCGGGGCTCCACACGTGGCTCAACATGTGACTCTGCTCATGGCTCCATGTGTGGCTCCTCTCGCGGTTCAACTCGGGGCTCAACACATGGCTCTATGCACGGCTCAACTATGGCCGGTGGTAGCCTATCTAACACTGCCTATAGAGCCTGCAATATCTGTGGCCCAATATCTGGTATAGGTAGGGCCGATGGTGCCTGCGGTACCTATGGGGCCAACGGTGCCTGCCCCTCAGCTAATGAGTCACTATGAACCTCTACGGACTCTGTGCAGCGTGAACACACTCGCTGAACTCATCGGGGAGGCATCCTACAAAAAATGAGGTAACCACAAATTAATCAAAGTTGCAGAATAATAATGTGCCCTAAACAAGCCCAGTGTTTAAACCTAACTCTGATACCAAATGTCATGCCCACATTTCCCATGCGGTCATGACACACAACACACGTGTCATGTCCACATTTGACATGTGGTCATGACATGAAGTACGAAAAACTTTTCTGCATGTCCCTAGGAACCCCCTCGCACACGTCTGCGTGCTCAGTGGCAATACGCAAGAGGCGTAAACATGTCATACATATTCGGGGAAGTGTGTCTTCCTACGCCATCCCCTGCGCAATGAAAGTCGTCTAGGGGGTGTGCGACGCAATGTGTGCCGCTTCTAGGATTAGAATAGTTTTTATCTGAACCCTAAGTTTCCTAGGTGAAGAGATGATTTCGTCAGATTCGAACCAAATCCTAACTCCAATGCATAAATGAAATCGAATAAGTAAAATATGAAAAACAATGTTATGATGGTCACATGATAAGATGGAGTGATTAAACGATAGTTGCCAAAAGGTCATAAAAATAAAACCCTAAAATATAGGGGAAAAAATCAACAGCATAACGTGTTTTTCAATAAACGAATTAAAATTTTTAAAATAAAAACTCCAAAAAGAAATTAAAGCAAAAATTGAAATAATTAAACATAAGGAAAAAATTAAATACATCGTCAAGGCCAAATAAATCGACCCTACAACTAAATATTAAAATTCAAAAATAATTAAATGTCCCAAAATGAACTTCAAAAATTAAGTCCGTTAATAAATATAATTTCAACCATTATATTTATTAACTAACTCAAAAATAATTGATAAAGGGAAAAAATTAAAATTCCTTTCCCCGTAAAAATAATGAAACCGATTAAATTAAAAAAAAAATCCAAAAGAGATTTCCAACACAATAAATTTAAACAGACAAATAATTAAAATGGAAACCCCAAAATAAATAACTTACAAAGGGATAAAGCATCCCAATTAAATAAAAACAATCCCATTTCCATTTAAAATAAAAATCCACTAAATGAGAAATTAAACCAATTCCAAAGAAAATAAATAAATCAAAATGAATCTCATCCCTAAGGAGGCAAATAATTCCAAAAGTCAAAAAAGTATAATAGGGGGAAGTTTGAATTCCCGTGCACAAGGGAGAATGAAAGAAATTAAAAAAAAAAAAACATTTTTTATCCTCCACTCACCCTCCAACTCAGCCCTAAGTTCCAATATTATATGTTTTTCCATTTGGAAGCCCTAATCATAATTTATCATTTTCTTTATGGAACCCTAACTTATTCCTTTGTTTTCTTTTCTTCCATATTGTTTCTTTTTCTCTAGTTTTCTCTTGCAGGTTGGAGGTTCCATTTGCAATGGCTTGGCAACCATGAAAATCCCTCTCGGAGGTATATTTTCATTGAATATACACAGTAGTTTTGTTGTGT
Source organism: Cunninghamia lanceolata (assembly GCA_027924645.1). NCBI lineage: Eukaryota > Viridiplantae > Streptophyta > Pinopsida > Cupressales > Cupressaceae > Cunninghamia > Cunninghamia lanceolata. The sequence goes on along the minus strand of BSBN01000382.1, from coordinate 14,373,353 downwards.
TTATATATATATATATATATATATATATATATATATATATATATATATATATACAGCTTAGATCTGAAAGTGTAAATAAGTATGTATTTGTTGATATACAGTGAATAATACATAAAGATATATATATATATATATATATATATATATATATATTGTATTTATTGATGGCAGATATGAAGCAAAATTGACAGTTGAAGGAAGGGGAAAACAGTGCACAAAGGCCAGGCCGTAAGCGGCAAAGGAGGGACGAAAGGTCCCATGGCAGATACACCCCCGTCGTCTGCTGCGAAAGGAAAGAGAAACCAAAGAGATTGCAGTGGGTGCGGCGGCCATGGCCACTGCCCCCACTGCTCTTCTTTTTTTTTTAAACATCTCGAAACCCTAGAATGTACCAGGGTTCCGCCATCACAAAAAACCCAGTCTCCTTTTTTTTCTCTTTTTTTTTAGCAGTTTAAAATTAATTAACATCTAGTGTATATTTTATTTATTACAATCTATGAATCAATCTAATATATATATATACACACAGTGTTTCCACAGTGAGGTAAAAGTATATTCAATAAACATAAGTATAAATATATTTGATATATATATATTTGCACATTCATAATATGAAATATTTAAACCCAGATTTGTATCATAAGACAACCACTAATTTGTATATATATATAAATAAACAGAAATACAACTTTCCTTTCTTCTCTTTTGACAGTAAATAAATAGAACAGATTCTATACTTCCAAATAGCAAGATAATTTACCAATTTTCCAAAATATACATTTCTTGAAACAAAATTTTCACATGAGGAACCTAAGCATTACTTTCTTTCTTTCTTTTGACTCTAAGAATCATGTAAATAACAGGACTGATCTATTTGTCTTTCCAATCTAGCATACAACAAAATCAAACTGTAATATATATATACAAAAGACAACAACTATATTTTTTTTTGTAAGCTTTCGACACACTCAAAATCTCAACAGCAACATAATAAATATTTCCTTGGATGGAAGAAAAACAACAAGCTATATATTTCCTCTTTGGCAAATCTCCTAAAAACACATAAACACTTACAGCAACTTTATGCATTTTTTTTTCTTTTTTTTAATATCTACAATGATGTATACACATAGAAAGTTCTCTACAACCACAAGAACAATGAAGACCAATAGTTTGACAACAATTACAATAAGGCCTCTAAGGCCATGGCTCCCAACATCCAACCAAAAAAATAATGCAAGTAAGGTAAGAATGAGCTCCTCCAAACTTCATTTTCATCAACAATGAATCCTGCAACAAACAGCACAACAATGGGGAAAACAAGCCACGAAGGAATGTCCTCATCCCTACCATGGACCCACTAGTGGGTCACCCCCGAGCTAGGGAGGTAGGATTCACACGGTTTGACACACACTCCACAACAATGCAATTTTCCAAACGCCCATAAAATTTTCCAAAGGTTTGCACAACACTAAACTCATGAAAATGAGTTTGATGGGGGTAGGGGAGTGGACCCCTCAACTCAAGAGGTCACTCCATGATCTCAAATCACCAAGTCTCAAGGCCTCAAGCCACAACCACAAAATACATATCTCCAAATAACTCCACAAAAACTATCACAGCAATCTTGCCCTCCAAAAATGCTCTCAACATCAAATAAAATCCCTCAAGGCTATAAGTAGCACAAAATTAAGGAGGTGACCTCAAGGAGGTTCACTCTCCCCTATCCCATACAAGTTGAGCCTTACCTCCAAATGGAGGTGCTCTCACCAAACTCCCAACCCACCCAAAAATGAAAACAACCAACAACAAAAACCACAAATACAACATAAATGAAATAAACAAGGGTAAATGGCCATAGCCATGGAGCTTACCTTCAAAAGCCCTAAAAATGGAAGCACGTTTGGTGAAGAGCTCCAAGCTTCTCCAAGTCTCCCAATCTCTAATTTTTTCTAACTCCCCAAAAAGAACTCCAAGAATAGAAAGAAAATATACAAAATGTAAGAACCCCACACTCCATTTCAAGAGGAGGTAATATAGGCCTTCCAATTTGGCCTTGAGGAATGAGAAGGTGACACTTGTCACCTTCTCCTTCCTCATCCCATGCCACTTGCAAGGGAGAGGAAGTGTGAGGGTTACAAGTGTCACCCTCTAATTCCATCCCAATCCTCACCTTATCCACTTGTGCTCTCACACATATGTGAGAGACCAAGTGGTGAGGTGGCATCTCCCTTCAAGCCTCCATTAGGATAAGGGATGCCATATGGCATCCTCTTATTCTCCAAGAGAGCCATCTCCCTCCAAGATGCTCTCACACGTGTGTGAGAGGCTTGGAGGGAGATCCCACACACTTGGGAGTCTTGGAGACCTCCCAAGTCTTCTTGGTGAAGGGATCCCCAAACTTTGGGAAGGGAGATGAGTCTTTCCCAAAGCATGACTCATCTCCCACCCTTAGCCATTTCAAAATTCGTCACTTTGACTAAACCTTAGTTTAGAGTGACCAAAAGTGGGTTACCCCAAGGTTTAGTTAGTCAAAATTGACACTAGACCCATGGGTAACCACCTAGGGTAAGTTTTGGGACACTAAGGTTCACCCAGGGAGTCATAAATTCACTTTAAATGGCCCAAAAATAAAAACAATACCAAGTGGTGTAAAACAATAAAAATATACAACACATGATATAAATTAATTTAACAAAGGGGTACTAGGCCAAAATAATAAAACAAACAAGTACTTAAACAACATCCGAATCAAACGTGATCCTCATCCCTCTTGGGAATGGATCGGTTTCACAGGAAATAACATATGTGTGAACACTACCTCCGATTTCCCATGGCCTAGGAATATAATCCTACACAACTAGATCAAGTGTCAATCATATCATGAATAATCATAGCCAAAGCAATTAAAATTAAATTCATGCCATTGTATACAACATTACTTATTTACAACATAATTCAAGATTAAACTACATTTTCTATCTAATGTCACATAATCATCATCAATTAATGAACCCACATAATGAACTAGAAATCACATCAATAATCATCATCTAATATATCTCGCATGTCTAATCTTATCATAGCATCAAAATATGATTTAAATCGAATCACCACATGTCTAATCAGTGTCAAACTAGAATTAGGAGATATAATCAACTCTGTATAATGGAACAATAGTCTCTAAAAGTCTAATAATGTCACCAACTGAAATGTAAAATGATCAAAATAAGGAAGGAAAATAATCGCCTCACAGCTTTGAAATACAAATAGGACTGCATGTCCTTTACAACATCTAGCCATATAGGCTCACAACATAAGTGTCGCACCATACAATATCTTTGATATTGAACCTAATGGAGAGAGAACATCATCAAGGCAATTTTCTACCCAGCCAAAAGGATTTACGCCTCCCTAGTCTTACTCCTAAAATGGAGAAGCCCTACCCTTCGCGACCCTTTGCGAGGGGTCTAGAAAACTAAAGTTGGCATGCATGAAGGAATCAGATGAAGCATGATATCTCTAACATTTCAGGCATGTATGAAAATGTAAATGTACATATATCATGATATAACAAAGAGTAAATAAATCAAATAAGTACAATTACTAAATTTGATTTCACAAGCTTTGGCCAAAACATCTTTTAAAAGTTGATGATGGTAGGTAGGCTAGAAGAAGTAACCTACCCTTCTTTGTAACCCCATATTTGGCACCCATCCAAGCACTTTCTCTAACTCTACTTACAGAAATAATAAAAGTAGAGAATACATCATACAGTAGCAAACAAACCATACAACATCCAATGATGCAATAAAAAAAGATCATTCACAAACAAAATGAAAGCATAATAATCGTGAAGACAAGTCTCAAATAAACAATTTCACAATGTTCAATCTACAATATAAGTCTAATCAAACTTTCTTCTAAGATTCTATTCACATAATTTAGACACCCTCTCATTCATAGATTCAGTTTCATGATTTCACTCCAAACTACAAGGATACAGAAGTCTAAGGTCTAATTACCTCATATCATTCACATAGATTTTCATAAGAATTCATAAAACATAATCAGGAGAAGGTCTAGTTTATACTTAGCATTTCAAATTGATAAACAAATTTCCTCATTCAGTACTATACTATAGATGCAAGCATATTGTCAACTTTTCTATCAATACTTATTCTTCATACATAAGATGAGTTTATTTCTAGTTGTGAGAAAAATACTATACTTTATCAATTTTCCCTACTCATTCAAAGTAGAAATGAACAAAAGATAATTCAAATCTTTCTAGATCTATCTTGGTAACCATTCAAAAGGTTTACATAGTTTCCCTACATCAATCAATGATGCATTCATTAAACAAGGTATCATAATCCAAATAAGAAGCCACAACATTTAGTTCAGTAGCCATTATGCAATTACTATGTCATACAAGTATCATACAATTCAATCTATGAAACTATTATAATAACATCAAAGAGCATGCAAAAGCATCATATAGTCTAATTGCAATGAACCCTAAGGAGGTACTTTCAACTTAACCAAAAAATCTAATCATTTGCTTTCATTATGAAGCTTTAGATAACATATGCATCAATATCTAATATCATCTTTTAACAATTCGAAACTACTTTCCAATAAGCAAGACACACTTTCCATACAAAGATTAGTATTTCGCCATAATTACTAATTTCCTTGTACATGCAATAAGTAAAAATGAATTGAAAGAACAAATCAAACCAATAATGATCTGTACCACTTAGATGTAATCTTAATCCCACTAATCATTAACCATGTACATATATAGTGAGAAGGATCAATTCTCATCTATATAGTTCAACCTACAAAAATAACAAGTACTATGCTAGTCATTTTCAACTAAATGTTGTTTTCAAGAATGGTTTAAGTGTTGTTGGAAATACTCCCGAGATAAATTCAATCAACTCTTCCTCCATTAATATATAAATATGTTGCATACACAAACATTAATCCTAATTGAATTTTTTAACTGAACGAAATTAGTTCTCAATCTAAAGCTTATATGCTTCTTCACATTCATTAATAGGCTTAAATTAACAAGTATGGCTCAAATCACCTTATGATTTAACAATGGTGACACTCTACACATGATTCGACATGTTTTTGGTGAAAGTGGCATATACCTAAAAGAGAGTTAAATGTACCAAGGCCACCTTGGAGGATAATTTTCAAAATAATGTGGAAATAATTGTTCAAGGTGTTCAAGATACCTGAGCAAGCTCTGGCAAAAAAATTTGAGTCCTAAGGGAATGTTGAATGCAGAAAAACATTGATGTTTCTATGAAAAAGAAGACATAATTTGACCCAGAGAATGAGGCAAGAGTAAAGTAGAGACAAAGTAGCCAGAATGCCTCAAAAGACGTTAACATATGGAATGCAATGATCACTGGTTGCAACAAAGGAGTCATTTGACAGAATGTCTCAAAGAGATGTTATCCCATGGAATGGTGGTGATTGTAGGATATACACAAATCAATTTTTTTTAGGACTTCCAAGCAAAAGAAATTGGTAGGTGAAAAGCCAAATTCAACAACCTAGGCCAATGCCCTCTCTGCCTGTGCCATTATAGATGCTTTGGAAGGTATGGACATCCTATGAAACATATTGGAAAGGGGATTTTTACCAAAAGAAAGTTGCAAAAGCCTAATTGACATGCATACAAAATTATGGAACCATAAACAAGGCACGAAATTATTTTACAAAATTCCAAAAGAGATAGAGTCTCTTGGAATGCCACGATTGTAGGATATGCACCAAACAGTTAAGAAAAAGACTTATGAAACTTAGCAAATGTAATAGACAAGTATAAAGTTTGATTCCTCAACCTATGTCTGCATATGGTAGAGACATAGCTCATGAATTGTTTGACAGAAAAACCAAAGTGAAGTCATTCATTCAATGCACAAAATAATAAGTAGAGATGGCGTAAGAAACTACAACAATAGCGTAGGTGTAAAGCCAGATTTGTCTACCATAATATCCAAGCACAAACATAGCACGTGATCTGTTGAATGAATGCCTCAAGAGAAGGCATCTTGTGGTATACAAAGATGCACTGCATGGATATTAAGGACTTAGAACTTACAAGAAAGTGTAGTCAGCAGGTATAAGGTCGATTCCACCATCCTGGTCATTGCTTCCTAGCATACAAAGACGTCTAGAATGGTAAGCGTTAAGGCAATTTACTCATCCTTATCATGTGTTAATGGATGCATAGATCAAGCATACAAGTTAATTGATAGTAAGCTCTAAGAGACACCAACTTCTATTCTTTTCATGCTCCCCTATATATCCTAATCCTCCCAAAAAAGGTCCCTAAAACTTTCCTAGTTTCTAGTTTTAATAGACTCCCCTTTTCTACAAAGAATCGCCATTCCATAAAATAGGAAAAAGCAATTAATGCTCATAGATTTTCTAACTTTAGCTTTTCCAAAAATTAGAAAACTAAAAGGAAATAACTCTCAAGATTCCTTCAAGAGAATTAATTGCCATTATTTCATAAAATAGCCACTTCTTCCTTGTGGCCTAAATTAGAATAAGTTAAATAATTAAAACAAATAATGACATAGTATTAAAAAGAATATTTTTCGAAAGATATTTAATCATATTAGATAATTATTGCAATTAATTTATTTATTAATTTTATTGTGACTAAATATATAGTTTAGTCTTTCAAATATTCTAAATACAATAAAAATTAATGTAAATATTTTCATTACACAGACCCACACATTGATGCAAGTTTAATCTACATGATGACTAAGTGATGTGTGCAATACACTTCAGCACAATTCACCTTCAGCCAGCTAGACACCCCCTCCTTGATGATTCTCTCTCTATAATGCCAAGAGAGTGTCAATCCTGTTGTACTCACAATCAAAGTTAGTCAATTTTTAAAAAAATCTTAATTAAACCTTCTATTAATCATCAAATCAAAAGATAATCAATAATATTATTTCTTAATTTCATTAATTAAATATTAAGAATATAGGGTTGTGACAGATCATTTGTGTATGGTAGAAGTTGCAAGAGCTTGGCCATATTCTCCACATCGTAGATATAAAAAATGGAATCCATGAGATATACCAGTAATTCTTAGAGTTTGGCCCAAATATCTTTCAATCCCAAAAAGTGACTCACCTAAATATGAGTCTTTTTATTGGAGTAAGTTGTTATTATACAAACCATTTCGTAACATTAGAGTTGATATTGGAGATGAAAAAGAAATCATTATTTAAAATTGGGAGATAATTAAAAAACATATCATGTGTGGCATGTACAATGTACACCTATTTGTTTAGAGACTATTGATGCTAATGATGTAGAGCTTGAAGATAATGTTCCTAATGACAATGTAGAAATGGAGGAGTGGTAGGTTTTGTCTAGAAAATGACTTAATAAGTGTTGAGGAGCGTCTAATATTTGATGCATCTATGCATTTATATGCCACAAATAGTATGGTCATGGTCCACAATTTAAGAACGTGCTAGTTACACATAGTGTGTCTACATATACCTGACGTATAGAATCACATTATGTTGATGATGACTATTTGGATAGAGTGGTTCTACTATGTGTTGGCCAAGACATCATTATCTAGGTCCACTGAGCAAGGGCAAGGGGGAGGGGAATCCTCCACAAAAACCCTACCCATAGGAGAAACCCAAGAGGAAGACCCTGTTAATATGTGGTGACTGATCATGCTACAGGGGCTGTGAGTACACACAGAAAGGTAAATTTTGGTGACTTTTGTTAACCCACATGTAAAAACCCACTTTTGTTAATTGCTAAAGAGGCTTGATAAATAGCAATTGGAGAAGGTGAAAAACCAAGAGGCACTAATGAGATTGTATTGCATCTCATGTAGCATAGCAGTGATATTGAGCTATGAAAATTACTAGTTGTAATTAGTTTGTTTTGTTGGATAATAATATTGAATGGTTGTATTTGTGGATGTATCCCACATTGGGTGAACCACATTAAATCTCTATGTTGAATTTGTGTTATTATTCATTGTTTATTTTTGTATATATTGTAATCTGCATATAATTGGTAATGTTCATTGCTCTGGTCTGCCTAACGTAATCCTAACAGACCCAACTGGAAAGGAAGACCGTTGAGGAACCACAATAGGAGCCCCTGCAAAAGACATAGCTCTAGTAGGAACTGAGGTTTCAGCCAAGCCGTCGCCACCCCCACTAGCCAAACCACTAGAGATGGGTTGTGCAACCAGACAAATGTCATCAGCAAAAGTAGCAGCACCACCACCATCAACAACCAAACCACAACAAGAGGGCACTGCAAAGATGATGACGAGACCATCAGCCACACAGCAGCCAAAAAGCGGCAAAGTTGGATTGAGCATAGAACAAGGGACCATAGAAGTTGCAGGCTCTGAAATCTCTGCAGCAACAAATAAAGACTTAGGAGACTCCTATGAAGAGTCTTCAAAATCTACAGTAAAATAATTAGGAACAACATCCTTCTACCAAGAAGAAGATCTCACAACCTTTAGGTGAGGGCAATTGATGCCAAATGCCCTGTAGCAAAGTACCTACAGCACTGGAAGGGAATACCTTCATAATCAAGAGACTAGGTCCATGGTTGATCCACTACCTGTAAAATAACCTCTACAGGAAGGGGCTTGGACATATCCATTTCAACTAACTTTCATGCATAGGTGGTATGAGTGAAAGAAGAAGTAGTTGAATCCACCTTCCGAAAATAGCCCAAAGAGTTTCTAATTGCTAAAAAACTTGAATCGCACCAGAAATGAAGGGGAAGATTTGGGAGGCTAATCCACACCAATTTGTTATGGAAAGATTCATAAAGAGGGTTAAAATAAGGATACCATGGCTTCACCATGAGGGGGTACTTGCCCATAAACCAAAACCATGAATGCTCTTCAATAAAAAATTTATCGGAGATGGAAGCAAAAGTTACCACAAAGCATCCCCTTGCACAGGGGTAAATTTCAAATTTCCCATCTAAATATGGGAGCCAAATAAGTCGAATCCATTTATGAAGAGCATGGAGTGGAGGCCACATGCCTTCAAAATTACAAATCAATCCTTTTTCTAAATAAAACTTCACATTATCTAAAAAATCCTCACCCATAAGCACCACAGGAGGAGGGTGGGTACTTGGGTCCACGGCAATCCTCACCACTAAAGAGGCACTCCCAATACCAACATGCACCACACCTGCAAAAGACATGCCACCGGAAGCCACACTATCTAAGTCAGGCATTGTAGAATCACCACCTACACCAACAACCAAATCACAACCAAAGGGCATTGTTGCAACAGAACCACCGCTACCAGTAGCCACTTTACTGCTAGCAAAACCACCACTACCACCTATTGGGATAAGGTGTCATTAACCTTGTAAATACCAACATTGTATTTATTCCATTTTATTATATTTGTAATTTATAATGACTCATAAGAGAATGAGGTAGTTTCACCAGTAGTGGTAATTCCAGTCTTACCGGAGGTAATTATGGAGTGACATTTATGGTTGGCAATTGTAAAAATCATGAGTAAATGAGGGTAGGCACCACCTTGGAAGAATTTACTATTTTTAGCATATATGACACATGTCATAATGTTTGGTGAGTGCATGTAAGAGAATCTATGACAGTTGCAAGTTGTCATAAGATTCTATGACACTATGACGACATATGACAGATATTTAATAGGTGTAAGATGTTATGTTTAGTCCTAGGTGCCCATTGTCACAACTCAATTTTTGCATTCTAATTTGAAAATTAAAAATACAAATAATATGGACACCATTAAAAAATTTGGGGATATGATTAGCAAATCCACTAAAGAGTGGATGATGCATTATCATTAAACAAAGAAGGTGAATGATGCATTATCATTAAACAAAGAAGGTGGAGGATGCATTATCATTAAACTAAGAGGGTGGAGGATGCATTATCATTAAAAAACAAGAGTGGAGGATGCATGGATTTTTCTATAAATTGCAAGGATTTGATGAAGAAGGATCATCATCTCTAGTTTTGGGAGTGCTGGAGAAAACTGTAAGAGTTCTCCTCCCCTCATTTTGTTTTCTTTTGAAAGTTTTGTTCTTGAATGTTGTAGATAAATTTTTAGATTTGAAATTCATTTTGGTGATATGTTTAGATAATTGCATTTGCTTGAATACATGCACACACGGATGTCCATACCCTGTTTCTAAGCTTCATGCCTACCAGTTATAAGCCTTTTCAATAAATTCGTTTGTGCAGAACTTGCATTCAATTTGCATCGCATTTCCTTGAGGTAGTTTGTCAATCAATTCACATGCTTTATGCACTCCACTATATTTTGTATACCTGTGTACCGGGGCATTCGCAACTAAATCTACTAAAATTCATCTTCTCTTTATGCTCTGTCTATGCCCTGTTCAATAGCGTCCATTTTGGCATAGCCAGGGAGGACGTTAACAAAGGTTGTGAAATTTGGCCCCACATCTACCAATTGCATTTGTTTGAAAAGTTTCTAGAGCCTTTTGAACAAATCCATTTTGTGAATACCCTGCAATCAGTACAGTCCACGAAACCACATTTCTTTGGGTATTCTATCGAACAGTTTATGTGCTTTGTGCATTCTTCTACATTTTGCATACATGTGCACCGGGGCACTGCAACTACAACATGAGATGAAACTTATCTTTCCTTTATGCTTGATGTATGTCCATACCCTGCATCGAAGGTCCCATTTTGCGCACAGGCGGGGAAGACATTGGCAAAGGTTAAGGATTTTGACTTAATGCCTGCCAATTACATTTGCCTAAAAGTTTCTTAAGCCCTTTCAACGACTCAATTTTGTGCGATCATGCATTCCATGAGATGACATCCATCTGAGGCATTATGTCAAACAGTTCGCATGCCTAGTCTGTGCTTCCACTTTTGGCATACATGTCTACCAGGGCAATTTCAACGATAACATCTGACTTTTTATTATGCTTTGTTAGAAATCCATACCCTGCTCCAAAACTTCCACATTGACCAGGCAGGGAGGACACTAGGTAAACGCTGTAGAATTTGACTTTATATCTACCAATCCCAATTGCTTAGAAGTTGCTAAAGCCTTCTTGTCAAATCCATTTTGTACAGAGCCTGAAATCATTGCATTCCACGAGAAGACATTTCCTAGAAGCATCCTGTCAAACAATTCACATGCCTTGTCTGTGCTTCCACATTTTGTACACACATCTACCAGATTTCTTGCATCTACAACATAGGGTAAAAATTCCCCTTTGGTTATGCTCTTCATTATTACTAGAAATCTGACATTTTGCACAAGCCTATTTTTCTGATTCCGTCAGTTAGCATCACATATGATCTCCACAAGAATATTGTCCATGTTTAAAATAATGGAAGCGGATTGCTTCTCAAAACAATTACTCTTGTGACAACCTTGGAGAAACCTTGTTGCAGCTTGGCAATCAGCGCATACTTGAAGGTTATTAACAACTCTAATAGTCGTCCCATGGTGACAAAAAAGTAATTATTTTTCTTATTCTTCCCCTGCAGTAAGTAAATGTCTTGGATTTGGAAAATACCCTACCAACTTCGCATAAGATCCCCTTTGGTTACGGATGTGATCTGTCTACCACACAAGGGAGCATTTTGTTTAAGCTTTATCTCTAGAAGTATCCCATAATCCTAAGAACAATATTTGACTAGAAACAGGGCAACGAGGCATCCCTGTGGTTTTGAGACTAGTAAGAATAATCCTTAGCTTTATACCTTCCATATAAGTCTTGTAAAGACTTATTATTTTTCCTATGTACCTTTAGTTGTCAATACATCAGTATGAACATTATGAATATTGAGGTTAAGATTGAAAAGAAAATTTATATATAGTAAGTGATAGTAGGTACAATGAGGAAAATGGGTATAGAGAGGAGTTAAATGAAAATAGAGAATGTATAGATAAGTATTGTATGTATGAGTATTAAGAATTTGAAGTATATAAGATAGTTTATAGAAATAATAGATGTAATGTGTTGGTCAAAAAAGAAAAAGAACAAAGTGTATTAAGATTGTGTGATAAGCAATATATAAATGGGCAAATATAGAGTGGGTGTATAGAGGTAATGAAAGGGATGTGAGTAGAGAATGCTTTAAGTATAAAATAATGTCATTAAGGATGGTGAAAGATATGTTAATTCGTGTAACAATTGGGATGATATAAATGAGAGTTGTGTAGAGAATATAAGAAACAAAGATGTTAATTAGGTAAAAATAGTGTGAATGGTAAATAATCTATATATATTGATTAAGTAATTACAAGTATATGACATTGTGTATAAATATGTTAAGCTATAGTTTTCAACTGGCATCGAAAGTGATGTTATATCACAATTATCCTTGTTATAGGATTGAAGTAAGAATCATAACTAGAAATACATCATGAGTAGAGTAAGTCTCTAATTCATAAGGGGAGGAGAAAATCTCATGGTCACACAAATAGCATCGGTGAAGTATGATACCATGCAAAAGTTCCCTTTGACTTGACCCTTGAAAACTATTGTTTTCAATGTTGCTATTTAATCATATCCCTATAATTTGGGATAACCTCCTTTTCCATAATCATGAGTAGGGGAACCTAAGATGCATTCAAATATTAATAGCATCTTTCTCACAAACAGGTTCCATATAAAAAAAATCATTTCTTAATTATCATATCATCTTAGATTGAAAGCTTAAGTATCCTTTCCAGTTTATGTTTATGAATAACTTGAAGTGAATTATTTGTATGAATAATCGGGAATGTGAAAGTATGAGTGAGTAATTTGGTTTGTGAATGTATGCAAAGACGCCGCATGGTTGAATCTTGTTTCTACTCTATAAATTGTTAGAAGAATCCTAAGAATTAGATAAATATTATTATGTGGGATTAGAATTCAAGTATTAAATGTAAAGTTTGTTTGAGCTGCCTTGGTCGATAACACTCTTTGATAATATCTGATTTATGAATTAGCAAGTTTGTTAAGTTTATCTGTTCATCAAAAGTCATATTGCTTCCCAAGGATTATTCAGAATTTGTTCATATTGTATTTGGAACTGTATTTGAAGAACAAAGTTATCAGTTAACCCTAATTTTATGAGTGGTCTTAACACTATTAGTTTTGTATATGTTGATATTGTTCTATATATGATACTTGCTCAAGCTAGTTTTTCCTATTAATGTCCTATAAACTAGTATATTTTCTTTATGCAAGTTCTTCTTTCAATTTAGTTAGGTAAAGTCTATTGAAATAATGATTACCATGATGCTCATTTGGAAAAAACTTCAAGCTTACTAACAGAAAATGAGACTTAATGACACGTGAGTATAAATTGGGGAGGACATGTGAAATGTCCGATAGGGCAACTAGGCTGATCCAGAAATGTTTATCTATCATATGCTTTCACCTCGCCCTCGCAGATCATGGTGAAAGTACTAGGGGATCAGGAACGGACTTAGTCACGATAATTATCTAATTTGGCTCGGGGAAGCAAATTAGATTTCATGGGTAGATACCTTATAGGGATTCCTCCACACTAGGACTAACTGACAAACACCCCTTTAGGTGTTTGTGGTAGTGGACTAACTCCCGTCCCTATTTTACCGAGTGGGTGGCAGCGGACGAAGAACTGTCTGGGGCAGGGAATAACCCTAGAAAGGGCTGGGTACCCGCTCACGGTTACATCAAACATAGTGCAAAATAGAACTACATGTTCGCATTCCCCACGTTAGTCACATCCTAAGGAGGGGGCCTTGATCCCGTGGATATAGGGTATGTAGGCAGTTTGGACGGTGAAGGATGCCCTCAGTACTTAGGTCCCCTAGATGTAGGGTGTCCTAGAGTTAGCATCGTGATCTTAATTCTCTGAGTAGTGATTACTGAGTTGTGTTAACATGAGATTGTTAAGTTAATTTTGTGTAGATGATAAGGATACAGTTACTAGAGAAGAAGCAAGCTATCAAAAATGAATGCAGGATGTAATGCATGACTTAAGGTATGAACTGATCCGTTGTGCTTCTAGGTTATCTTACATAATGTACCTTCTCTCGTAATGTACTCTCTCTTTACTAGATTTAAAATTGGTGATCTTTTAAGAACCTGATGATTCTAGGAAACTAAATTTCAAGTTTCATCGCATTGCTATAGCATACATTAAGCACTTCTAGAAGAATTTCACATTTCCTACATCTGTCAGATCAAAATTTTTATTCATTGGTATTTTTTTGAAATCAGAGTTTAATGTTATTTGATTTAGGATGAGTCGGGTCCTTACACCCATCTTGGGAAGATACTTTCTAGAGGAATTTATGATGGTTATGACGCGTCATAAGATGCTGTAGGAGACCATATTTAGCCTTGGGTGCCCAACTTTGCATGGTTGACTTTGGACAAGTGTCATGAGCTTATAAGAAGACATTTAATGTTTGCATGTTGGAGATTCTCAGGAGAGATAAAGTGGACGCCTAGATTAGAGGGAAAACACTTTTATTAGTTCATTGCCATGTAAGTGTTGTAGTATGACAATTTTTTGTACACAGGTGCTGTCGGATCAAAGGTTGGAGAGAAGAAGGAAGTGCATGTATTATGTTATTTAGTTTTTGAAGATAATACAAATTGAGCCTCTTTTCTTGGTGGAGTTTTTTACCTGAAAGGGTTTTCTCCACGTTATACCTTGTGTCATTCTTCTATGGTGTTTGTTCCTATGTTGTGATTTGTTTTTTGTATGCAATCTCCATTGATATTACATAGTTTGAGATCATTTACATATTGTAATCAAATTTCAATTTAAGTAGTTGTTGCCTTCATTCCTAACACCAACAGCCACATTGTCGCTAGAGAGTGCGGAAAAACCTCCTTCAAATCCAAATTGACTCCAGCAACCGAAACGCAACTGCCTCCATCAGCTGAGCCACATCCATTGGGCACTGTTGCAACTGAAACACCACTACAACTAGCAGAACCACCACTACCAGCCGCCACATTTCTGTCAGAGAGCAGTTGAAAAACTTCCTTCGAATCTATAGGTAGGGTTTTAGAAACGAGCAGGAGAGGTATTTCAAATTTGTCACAATTTGTTAGGTTATGATTAATATATTTTCATGTTGTTATTATACATGTTTCTATTGTTATTTCAATTTCTTCATGATCCTTTATGTATCTAATAATTATGTTGTACAATCATATTATTTTATAGTATTGCATTATTGAGCAACTAGTTGCTAGAAGATAAAGTGATAAAAAGTGATGACATTCATCATGAAATCTATGAGTAGAAGGTAAGTAAATTTGTATTTGAAATCTTATGCAAGACATTGTAGTTGTAGAAAGGTACATTGTGATAATAAATATACATTAAACATTCAAATACATTCCATAAATTATGCTACTACTACCAATGTGCATAGTAAAAGAAATAGACAAGTTAATGTTTCTTTTAAATTGTTAAGAATAATGCATTTTAATGTGCCTTATTGCATTATGTATCATTTATGTGTCTTATTGCATTATATTATGTTATTTTTGGAATAATACATAACTTAAAATAAGATTATAAATTTATCCAAGTTCTTATGATTAAGACTAATTGTGACACTCTTGTCTGTTCTACCAAATGGCTCATAAACATATATTTATAGCCTTCTTCAACAAGTACTAAATATAATAACTTTGCCAAAAAAAATAAAAAGTACACTATTTAACAATTTGGCTATAAAAATGTGTGTCTATCAAAAGGGGAATTAGTAACATGGATTTTCTATTATCATACATTATTTAGGTACTAGGTTCACTTAATGTCTTGATTGCTTAGAATTTATTTAGTGGATGACTTTGGGGCACTAGCAGACATGCCATTTCTTCTGGGTTGAATGGGAGGCCATAGTTCTCTTATGGTTTCTTTATGATCTAGTTCTCTAATAATTCATTCATGATATTTATAACCTTGTCCACCAACTATTACATTTAATAACTTTCCATTAAAAATATAAATATATATTATTTAACGATAAACCTATAAATATTTATTTGTGCTTTTAATAGTACATATAAAGTACATACCACTAATTGTTAATTAGTTGTGCCTGCTTCCTCTTAGTCATTCTAAATTATTAAATTAATTCCAATGGTAGAAATCACACTTTATCCTATTATCCACATACGCCACGAGCAAGTCAACTAATTTTTACATCATAAAAATAAAAAAATATAAATACTTATCAAATATAAATTTAAGTTATGTTCCGATAAATACACTGGTTTATTTAAAGGAAACGTAATTGCAACAATTTTTTGATTATTCCAACTTCCTTTTAAGCTTTGCTCTTTTATCATTTCAAAATACCACTTTCCTATTCCTCCATTTGGTTGTATAATTTACATGAACTTTTCTAATAATTTCCAACTTGAGAAAAAATATAGTTTTGAGTTATTTTATTTATTATTTTATTTTATTTATATTGTTAAGAAACATTTTTATTGAGGGAGGATGGGTGGGCGTCCTACCACACAATTGGTGTGGAAGGACCGGGGTTTTGTGTTGCCAGCCAGGCTGGACAGGTGGAAACATCAGAGGGCTTTGAAGCAGAGCGCATGCGTTTGGCAAGGACTCGGCTTAGGTGGCAAGTGACATGGAAGGAGTGGTTTTGATGTGACTAGGGTGACAGATGTCCTTTGAGGTGGATATCATTTTTTCTAGGATGCTGGTCGAAAGCAAGCCCTGGCATGCTTAAATTCATTAGTGTGTCATCATTTGGGAGAATGCTCCCTTTAACTCATCATTTGCATCCATCCTTTGCTTGGAAGAATCGAGAAGACAACGAAGTTTTTTAGAGAAGCCGAACGCAGGGGGACGTCACCTTGCTCTTCTTGTTCAGTGTCTCTTGTCTTCAATGGCGGGTGGGTCTGGATTCATAATGAGGATCTCAACAGAAGGTGTGGTTTGCTTGGGATTGGATACTCTCATTTAGGTAGAGAGTGCGATGAGACAATTGGCCTTTAAGGGTCTAGTGACAGACCATAGGTTGATGACGATTATGTGCCTAAGTGATGAATTCATCCGTCTGGTAGTAAAGGTTATCTTGGGCAAGAAATTTCTAAAGGAGGGTGAATTTTATAGGGTGGATACCTCCATTGTGTCCCAGTTATTAGCTTCCTTGTTGGATGCTGGCATTGCGAAGGAGAAAACTCTCCTCTTGATGTGCTGACTCTTTATCAGTAACCTGCTTGTAGGTGTGGAGGACATTGTGAAGGCAACCGAGCCAAGAGTTGGGATTCCCTGGCCTGCGTATTTTCATCTGATGGAGGATGATGTTGTGGTGGTACGTTATTTCCCCTTCTTGTTTGTCCCTAAAGGTTGGCCACTCATTCTGCATAGGGAACAAGTGGTGGTGGGGGTAGACTTTCTGTTGAAGTTGTTGCAGATCGTTCCTCATGGTGGTTCCTTCGAGTGGATTGAAGACTTCAAGGAAATGGCAGCCAATCTCAGATTTGAATGTTAATGCTTCTTTTGCTATGGTTCAATCAGATGTAGTAGTGTCTGTTCAATTTTAGTTCAGCGGGTGGTTAGGGTTAGTCGTCATTGCAGGGTTTTTGTTTTCTCCCCTGCAGGTTCATAAGGAGCTATTCTTTTTTGTTGGCCAATAGTCTGAAAAGGGGTATGTCTTTCTAGTTAGTTTGCAGGCCTTCCATGGCCATTTTCTCTCTCTGGTGACCCTGCGTGGTCAAATAGAAATTACGTTGAAAAATTAGGGCTCTTTTGCAAGCATTGTAGCCAGCTATGTAATCTTTTTATTTTCATATTAATATAAACTATTCTATTACAAAGCAAAAAAAAAAAGAATCATTTTTATTTATTTTAACTGGTTTTAGTTTTTATTACATAATTAAGATCAATTAATATAATAATTATATTATATTATATTTTATACAATATTATTATAATAATTATAATATAATATAAATACAATATAATTACATTTATATTAATTTTTACAACAATAATTTAATATAAATAATAATATTAATAAAATACACAAGCAATTTAAAATATATCTCTACCTTTATTCGCCAATGATACCATGCTCTTTGGAGTAGCTAAAGAAAGAGAAGCCAAGTCTCTTAAAGATATTTTGGACCAATATACTTTGGCCTCGAGTCAGGAGGTCAGCCAACAAAAATCAGAGGTTTTCTTTTTCAACACTTCCCAAACTAAAGAAAATTGAATCATTAGAATTCTGAATTTCAAAAAAGGAGAATTACCCTGTAAATATCTAGGTTTACCACTGGCAAAAGGGGTCAGACCAGGAAATCTGTGGGAAACATTGTTAGAAAGAATTAAGGCTAAATTAGCCTCATGGAAAAATAAATGGTTATCGTGGGCCGGAAGGTTAACTCTGCTAAAGGTCATCATCTCGGCCATCCCGACATACACAATGTCATGTTTCCCTCTTTCAAAGTCATCTTTTCGAGACCTTAATCAGAAAATGAAAACATTTTTCTGGCAACAGAATTCAGAATAGCACAAGTATCCTCTGATAAAGTGGTCTCAAATATGTGAACCTAAAGAGGCAGATGGAACAGGGTTAAAAGATCTTCTCTCTCACAACATTACTTTAGGTGCAAAATTGGTTTGGGCTATCCATTGGTAAAAATTATAAAGGCTAAATATTTAGAGGAGGATGAAAACAATATTTTCACTACCGGACTTTTACCAAAAGGATCGAGAATCTGGAATTTCATAGGGAGCTGCAGGAGTCTGATTTCTAGTCAGTTAACATGGGAAATAAGAGATGGAAGTAAAGTTCATTTCTAGGAAGAATCGTGGGATGGACAACCTCCTCTTTCCGTAGTTATGAGGAATATTAAAATGGAAGGATGTCAGGGATATTGGACTCGAAGATAGAGTGGCTGAAGTCTTTGAAGTAGTTATGAGGAATCATTCACTGATCTTCAAAGAAGAAGTAGATGAGTTGAGATGGAACACATCATGTTCAAGGAAATATAGTGTGAAGGAAGGATACAGAGTTCTAAAAGGGGAGCAAGGGGTGGAATCTAGTCTTCCCATTAAATTATGTTGGAATAAGTTTGGCCTTCCTAAGGCAAGGCTATTCACTTGGGCTGCCGCAAGAGGTAGAGTCCTCACAACAGACATGTTTATAAAGATGGGTTTTACAAGACCTTCTAGGTGTGTGCTTTGTAAACTAGAAGAGGAATCTGGGGACCATCTTTTCCTCAACTGTGAATTTGCCAACAAGACCTGGACTTGGGTTAGTGCCAAACTCAAATGGCAAGCAACTTTTCCTATTAAGTTATCAGACTTTCTCATCTCATGGCCAGTAATAAATTAGGGCTCATTATTTGGTGGCTTGTGGAGCATTTGTCCATCCATGGTTAACTGGGAAATCTACAAAGAGAGGAATAATAGAATCTTTCAGGAGAAGGAAAGGCCTCTTCCTTCTTTCTTAAATAAGGTTGAGGCAAACATCATAGAAGTTATGAATGCAAGGCTTGAGGAGGGTGGTAGTAAGAACCAAAAGTTTTCATGTTGGGATGTAGAGATGGGCAAACAATGGAAAGGTTTGAAGATTCTATCTTTAGCAAGTCAAAAGGCTTCAAGGGAGGACAGACAATTAGTGAAATGGAGTCCTCTAGAATTCAGCTGTTTCAAGTTGAATTTCGATGGGGCGTCTCGAGGGAACCCTAGAATTTCTAGTGTTGGGTACATCATTCGAGACTAGGAAGGTAAAACGGTTGGTAGGTTGGCAAAGAGGTTGCACGATGGAACAAATAATGAAGCAGAAGTAAAAGCTTTAATTCTTTGATTGATTCTTTGCCAAGAGCTCAAAATTAAAAAATTGGAGATAGAAGGGGACTCTATGCTAACAATAAATGGGCTAAAAACTAGAAGGTTGGAAAATTGGAGACTTAATGCTTTTTTAGATCAAGCTCTGCTATTGGAAGATTCCTTCGAATTGATATAGATCAATCATATTCTAAGGGAAGGTAATTAAGAAGTGGATGTCCTTTCAAACTTGGCAGCGGATGGAAGAGAATTGAAGGAAATTTGAGAAACAGGCAAAGCAGTCTAAGAACTTTTCTTTAGCGGGTGGTTGGGCAAGAGTCCTTCAACACATTAGGGTGTGGAAGGACCAGGGATGTCGATGCAATGAGACCAATGGGGTTGGACAAGTCAGCATCCGAGTCACAGGCGGTTGCCAAGTGGACAAAGGCTATTTAGCCACGGTGGTTCCAGTTGGTCTAGGAGGCTAGTGAGGGGTTCTTTCCATTTTAACAAACACTCATGTTTTTAAGAGGCTGAAATCATTCAATCATTATTTCGTACGGTCCTTTTCCAGTGAGAATTGCTAGTTGGGTTGGCTCTCACGCACGGGCGATGTTTTAGAGAATACAGACAGGTTGGATCTATTAGGGATTTGACAGTTGCTATTATTTGGAGGCATGCCTTCAGTGCAGCGGTAGTTTTATAACATTCCATCTCCATTATTCCTAAACAGCTTGGAAATGTCTGCTAAACCCTGTTGGGAATTAAGGTGTCTCAACCTTGGTAATTCCTTGTATTTTTACATTGTATTTATTTATTAATTGCCTATTGTATTAATTGGATGCAAATCCTATATTGTCATATTGTGGGAGTTGGCACAGTGATGTGTCATCCTACATGGAATATGACCACATGTATATTTGTCCTCACATGAGGAGATAGACATCCCACTTAGTGGTAGAAATATTTTTCCATGTGTCGACATCTTGGATGTTGTGTAAGGGAATATTGACCGTAACGGTCATGACAGATTCTTATGACAAAGTTATGACATGTAAGATTCAGAAATAGAAGATTTTATGATAGGTGAAGACATGTGTCAAAGAGCATCTTTGAAAAAGGCATCTTTGTGTGCCCCAAGGTGGACTATCACATGTTGTAAGAGAATATTCTATTTATAGCCTGTGTATGATAGATTCTCTTACAGTTGTAAGTTATGACAACTATGACAGATTCTATGACGGTTGTAAGAGTCGTAAGAGCATCTGTCATAGCCCATTTTGGAAATAGGCGACCTCCTTGGGATGGGGTGACTTGACAAGTGTCAGAAGTATCCTATAGAGTTGGACAAGTGTCCATAGGCATGGGTTTTAGGCCATGAGGGCATGTTGGATGCCCATCCCTATGTGGAGCCATATTTGCCTTGTATTTGTTATATAAACAGGTGCTTTTGAGAGGAGATGTACTACAGGTTTTACAGGTACTGTTATGCCACCGATTTGTCTCCAGATACGAGTGTCAAAGACTCCTAAGAGCTTGCATTGCAAGTGTACTGTAAACCATTTTAGTTTTGATAATACATTGTGCAGGTTTTGGAGTGTGGGGTTTTTTACCCGATAAGGGTTTTCCCCACGTATATCTTGTGTCTCGCTTCTTTTGTCTCACTTTCTTGTGTATGTGTTTGTTGCCTCTGTTAGTGGTTTAACATTACTATAATAGTAAGGATAAAATTGAATTTTCACTCTCCTCCCCTCATAGTGTAGGAAGTGATTTCCACACACCTAGCTTCATTTCAGTTGGTATCAGAGCCTGGCCAGTTTTGGTCTTAGCTGTTGGGTAGGGGTTTTTTGAGCTAATCTTAGGTTGAGTGGGAGTGTTGTGCAGAGTATTTTGCATCTTGTTGCAACAAGGAGATGGCAACCACATCCGGAAGGGTAGAGGTTGAGAAATTTAATGGCACTAATTTTGAGTTGTGGAAACTCAAGATGGAGGACCTACTAGTTGATCGTGATCTATGGGAAACTATTGATGGCACTAAACCTACGGCAATGTCACAAGATGATTGGGACTTCAAAGATCGGAAGGCTAAGGGTCTCATAAGACTCTGTCTATCTGACTCTGTCCTGTTGAATGTCCATGAGGAGAAGACTGCTAAAGAACTTTGGAAGAAGTTGGGATCTGTTTATCAGGCCAAGTCCCTAGTGAACAAGCTCTTTCTAAAAAATAAGTTGTTTGCTCTAAAGATGGAAGATGGAGGATCTCTTGCAGACCATTTAAATGCTTTTAACATGATTGTTGCATAGTTGACATCCGTGGGTGTGAAAATGGAGGAGGATCAATGCATGACCCTACTTTGTTCTTTGCTAGATTCATGGGATCATCTTGTCATGGCTATCAGAAGCACTACCACCACCTTCACGATGGATGAAGTAGTATCTTCATTGTTATCTGAAGAAATGCAGAGAAAGACATCTGAATCAGCCAAAGAAGCTCTTGCGGTTCGTGGAAGACCCAAAGAGAAAGGGAAGAAGAAGGACAAGAAAAGTGATAAGGGCAGATCCAAATCTTGTGGGAGATCCAAATCTCCTGGAAAGTCCAAGGCTCTCTATTGGAATTGTGGTAAAACTAGGCATTTCTGAAAGGAATGCAAAGAGGAGAAGAAAAAGAAGAAGAAAGCTCCTGATTCAGATTCTGACAAGTCACAAGATGATGGTGATGCCTTCATCGCAGCCTTGGCCACCCATGCATCTGATGATGTGTGGTTGATTGATTTTGGTGTATCATTCCACATGACCTCACATCCAGACTAGTTCATGAAGTATGAAGAGTTCGATGGTGGAAGAGTGTACCTAGATGACGATTCTCATCTAAAGATTGTTGGTCGTGGAAGAGTCTCAATCCGATTCCCTAATGGACAAGTGAAGGGGATCACTGGAGTTATGCACATTCCAGGCCTTGCACGGAACCTACTTTCTGTAAGTATGTTGAATGATGCAAGTGTGTAGGTTGTCTTTTCAAAGGATGGATGCAAGATGACTAGAGGATCTATGGTGTTTGCTAAGGGTACTCGCAAAGGTACTATGTTTCAGCTGGAGGCATGCACTTCACAGTGCAATAGTTCTTCTGAATTGAAGAAAAGAGTTGTAGTCACTTCATCTCCACCATCTGAACAAGCAGTGAATAAATCTGTTGTAACTAGTTCTGATGGTAGTGCACATGCTTTGGAAGTTAAACTTCCTGCTGAAAAGACTATGTTATGGCATTTGAGATATGGCCACATTGGTGAGAAGGGTCTGCGTACCCTAAAAAATAAAAACCTCATCGAGGGGTTAAATGATTGTAATCTCGAGTTCCACTTTTGCGAACATTGCATTTATGGAAAGCAAAATCGTGTTCAGTTTTACTCTAGTTCTCACAAGTCTTCTGGTGTATTGGATCTTATTCATTCTGATGTGTTTGGTCCTATTAATGTTCCTTCAATTTCAAAATCTGTATATTTTGTATCTTTTATAGATGATTATAGTAGAAGGACATGGGTTTATTTTATCAGAAGCAAGACTGAAGTCTTTAGTCAGTTTAAGGAGTTTAAAGCCTTTGCTAAAAATCAGACTAGTAAAAAGATTAAGTGTTTGAGAACTGACACTGGTGGTGAGTTTTATTCGGTAGAGTTTGATAAGTTCTGTAAAGAGCAAGGGACTGAAAGGCATAAGACAAATCCATATACCCCACAGAAAAATGGAGTTGCAGAGAGGATGAACAGGATACTGATGGAGAAGGCTAGGAGTATACTTAGTGGAGCAAGCCTCGAACAAAAGTTTTGGGTTTAAGCTATTGCCACTTGCTATCTAGTAAACAGATATCCTACATCAGCTCTTGTTAGTAAGACACCTATGGAGGTGTGGTCTAGTACGAAGCCTTCAGTTAGACATCTTCATGTTTTTGGTTGTGAGGCATATGCACATGTGCCTAGGGAGAAAAGGTTTAAATTGGAGAACAAGGTTGTTAAATGTATCTTCATTGGCTATGGTGTCGGTGTGAAAGGATACAAGCTTTGGGATCCCGTGGTTGAAAAAGTGTTGTATAGCAGAAGTGTTATCTTCAGAGAGCTAATACCTTCTTCTGTTGTTCTACAGCTAGAACAGACAGAAAAGAAAGAAGATGCGGTTCAGTTTCCTTCTACCCCTGAGAAGACTGAACAGACAGACCCTGTGAGACCTGATGATGAGGAGAGCTCTAGCAGCTCTGAAATCTTAGAAGAAGAAGCAGAACCTCAACCTCAGCCATTGAGGATGTCTACACGAACAAGAAAGCAACCTGATAGGTTTGGTTATTCATTACTTGATTCTAGTTGTGCTTTTGCTTTACTTACTAACACTGATGAGCCTAGAACTGTGAAAGAGGCTATGGGCATGAAAGATACAAGTTCCTGGAATGAGGCCATGGAGGATGAGATGGCTTCTTTGGAAAAGAATAAAACATGGGACTTGGTGCCTTTGGCTAATGGACGGAAACCCATTGGATGCAAATGGGTGTTCAAGAAGAAATTCGGTGCAGATGGCAGTGTTGAAAAGTACAAGGCTAGATTGGTTGAGAAGGGGTACTCACAAGTGGAGGGAATTGATTATGGTAAAATTTTGTATCCCGTTGCAAAGCTGAAATCCATTCGATTCTTGTTATCTCTTGCAGCTGCTTATGACTTAGAGGTAGAATAGATGGATGTGAAGACAGCTTTCCTTCATGGTGATTTGGAGGAAGAAATCTACATGTCACAGCTAGAGAATTACATAGATAAAGGTAAAGAAAATTTGGTTTGCAAGTTAAAGAAGTCTTTGTATGGTTTGAAGCAGTCTCCTAGGATGTGGTACTTGAAGTTTGATGCCTTTATGTTGTCGATTGGATATCTGAGATTGAAATCAGATCATTGTGTGTATTACAAATTTGACAATGATCGCATTATCATTATTGCATTGTATGTTGATGATATGTTGTTGATTGGGAATGGTAAGAATATGATTTTTGATTTTAAGTCTAAGTTGTCAACACAGTTTGAGATGAAAAATCTTGGGGTAGAAAGGTACATTCTAGGGATGGAAATCAGAACAGACAGAGCTAACATAAAACTTTGGTTAAGCCAGAGTAAGTATGTGAAGACCATGTTAGATAGGTTCAGCATGGCAGATTGTAGACCATTGGGTGGTCCTGTTTCATCCGGGATAAAGTTATCTCTTAGTGATTGTCCAAAATCTCCTAGTGAGGTGGAGGACATGAGAAGAGTACCTCATGCTAGTGTTGTTGGTAGTTTAATGTATGCTATGGTCTGCACAAGACCAGACCAAGCAGTGAGAGTCCTTAGTCGATTTATGGCTAATCCTAGACGGGTACATTGGGATGCAGTTAAGTGAGTGTTTAGATATTTGAGGGGTACTTCTGAGTATTCTATTTGCTATCATGGCAATGCTACAGGACCTCCACATTGAGTTTGTATTCGTGGATTTGTGGATTCTGATTGGGCAGGTGACATTGACAGTAGGAGATCCACCAGTGCTTATGTGTTCACTATGTTTGATAGTGCAATTAGTTGGATGAGTAAGCGACAACCTGTGGTTGCTTTGTCCGCTATAGAAGCTGAGTACATGGTTGCAACTCATGCTTGTAAGGAAGCCATTTGGCTTAAGAGATTGTGTTCAAATATTGGTGTTGATGCAGGACAGATTACGATCAGTTGTGAGAGTCAGAGTGCAATTTGCCTTGCAAAGAATCCAACTTTCCATGCCAGAACAAAGCATATTGATGTTCAGTTTCATTTCGTACAAGACATGGTAGAGGATGGAAAGGTAAATTTGGAGAAGGTAGATACTTTGAAGAATGTTGCAGATGCATTGACGAAACTAGTGAGCACAGAGAAGTTCAGATAGTGTTCGGAGTCTATGGGCCTCTCGGCCTATAGCAGTTAAATCCTATTAATTCTATTGGCTCTTACAAGGTGTTCGACAAGTGGGAGAATGTTGGGAATTAAAGTGTCTCAACCTTGGGAATTCCTTGTATTTTTACATTGTATTTATTTATTAATTGCCTATTGTATTAATTGGATGCAAATCCTATGTTGTCATATTGTGGGAGTTGGCACGATGATGTGTCATCCTACATGGCATATGACCACATGTATTTTTGTCATCACATTAAGAGATAGGCTTCCCACTTAGTGGTAGGAATATTTTGCCATGTGTCAGCATCTTGGATGTTGTGTAAGGGAATATTGACCGTAATAGTCATGATAGATTCCTATGACGAAGTTATGACATGTAAGAGTCAGAAATAGAAGATCCTATGATAGGTGAAGACATGTGTCGAAGAGCATCTTTGAAAAAGGTATCTTTGGGCGCCCCAAGGTGGACTATGACATTTTGTAAGAGAATATGCTACTTATAGCCTGTGTATGACAGATTCTCTTACAACTATAAGTTATGACAACTATGATAGATTCTATGACGGTTGTAAGAGTCGTCAGAGCATCTGTCATAGCCCATTTTGGAAATAGGCAACCTACTTGGGATGGGGTGACTTGACAAGTGTCAGGGCGTGGGTTTTAGGCCATGAGGCCATGTTGGACGCCCATCCCTATGTGGAGCCATATTTGCCTTGTATTTGTTATATAAACAGGTGCTTTTGAGAGGAGATGTACTACAGGTTTTACAGGTACTGTTATGCTACTGTTTGTCTCCAGATACGAGTGTCGAAGACTCCTAAAATCTTGCGTTGCAAGTGTATTGTAAACCATTTTAGTTTTGATAATACATTGTGTAGGTTTTGAAGTGTGGGGTTTTTCACCCGATAAGGGTTTTCCCCACGTATATCTTGGGTCTCTCTTCTTCTGTCTCACTTTCTTGTGTATGTGTTTGCTGCAATATCTCTGTTAGTGGTTTAACATTGTTGTAATAGTAAGGATAAAATTGAATTTTCACTCTCCTCCCCTCATTAGATTAGTGTAGGAAGCAATTTTCGCACACCTAGCTTCCTTTCAAACCCAAGGTTCTTCTATTCTCAGCGGATTGGTTAAGGTGCAGAGGTATGGATACCCCCATCTGTTTGCTCAGTGCCAAGAGGCAAATGGCCTTTTTAGGCAGAATCACTGATCTGTGCCTCAAGCATCTACTAAAAAGCTAGGTTGAATTAGTTCTAGGAGCAGTTAAAATGATTTTGGGAAAGGATTTTGTGGAAGGCAGTGAGCGTTACCGAGTTGATTCTGATGTTAGTTCCTAGTTTGTAGCTACAATGTTGGATCTGAAGCGAAGACATGGGTCGAGTTGGTGACGCGAAGACTTTTCATCCCCAGTGTTTTGGGCAGACTGGAGGAAACCCTGGAGATTGCAACTTTCAAAGCTGGTCTGCCCTGTCCTAGAGACATTCCCCTCCTGCAACAGCCAGGTAGCATCGTGAAATATTTTTTGTTCACTCTGCATTTGAGGGGGGATTTGGTTTGCTATAGACAGCATGCTCGGGTTGGGGTTAACTTTCTGGTCAAGTTTCTCAAGATTCTGGAGACACAGGAGAATGACTGGGTGGAAGACTTCAATATAAAACAGCATAACTATGAGTTGGAGGCGTGAGGATGGATGGTTTCTCTAGTAGCTGTATACAGGGTTTGGGGTTTTGTTATATACGGGTCATGAGTTTCGGTCTTCTGTGGCAATGGGATCTTATGTTTCAGATTTAACATATGTTAGTAAATGCATGGCCCTGCGTGGCAGTATAAATTATAGGAAAGTGATAAGCAAGGATTGGGGAAGTATGGGTACAGCGATCAGGTTGGTTTTGGAAATCTATGAAACTGTAACTTCTTGTTTTATATATCAATATAGATAGAAATCTTATTACACAGCAATATATATATATATATATATATATACCACTCACATAAATATATCTCTACCTTTTATGTCTATAATGTGCTTGCATCAAGGATATTTTTACATTACTCTTGCATTGACATTTATGACATTTCTGACATTTCTACAGTTCATGAGTGTAGCTGTAAAATAAAATAAAATAGTTCTTGAATAGGAGCTTGTTCAACTAGATAGAGACTTGGAGATTTCTCATTAAACTTTGTATAGGCCTGCAAGAAATGTTCTATCAATTATTAATGAACATATTTTTCTTGTCTCTCTCCTTGTGTTTATATAGGATGAATTTTTATGGTGATAATTAAAAATTTTCTCATCCGTGAAAGAAATTAGCTAATCAAATTGCTAATAAATTATTTTTTAAATATTTTCAATTAAAAAGTTTTGATCTTAATTTGCAAATATAAGTTAATGTTTTGGTAAAAAAAAATCTAACATGCACATACAATAACAACCATTTAAAATCCCTTATAATAGTATACTTGCCAAAGACAAGTACTAACAATTGCCACACAATGATATAGTATTGTAATGTTGGTTTGTTAAAATGAGAATTGTATGTATTTATTTTGTTAAATTAATCGTCTTCAACTTAAACTTTAAATACAAAACAAGTGCCACTAGTGGTGAGTACCTACCTTGTAGTGTTGTAATTATAGTATGTGTTTTAGTTGTAATTATAGTTGTGTTTTAGTTTTATTTTTTTAATTCATTAGGTAAACTTCAAATTTACTTTTTGTCAAACCAACAAAATCGTTATTATTTATAGTTATAATATTAATAATAATATTAATTATATTATTAATATTTATTATAACACTTGATATATTATTTTAATTGATATTATAGTATTATAATATAGTATAATATTAATTGATATAATATTTGACTTTATTTTCTTCTTAGAATAAATATTTGTTGTATAGACAAATTGGATTCCAATAATGTTAAACAAATAATTTTTTTTAAGCTAATATAAATATTATAACAAAATTGTAATATTTATAGGATAATTTATAAAAAAATTAGTTTAAATATTATTGAAATATTATAATTAATTATTTATTGATAATAAACAATGTTTATATTATAAATATGATAATAATATATTTATATTATTACATTATTCTAATATTATAATATTTTTATATAGTAGTATATTATATTTTTGTTTTTTATTATATTGTTATATTATATTATATTTATGTTTATGTTTATTATTATATTATTATACAATATTATTATAATATTATAATATCAATTAAGATAATACATGAAGAAGTGTTAATAATAGATATTAATAATATTATTAATAGTATTATGAATATTATAACTATAAATAATAACGATTTTGTACCTTTGACAAAAAGTAATTTTAAAGTTTAGTAATGAAGTAAAAAATTAAATTCAAAAAAAAGATTTTTCACTCTCAGAATTATCGTCATCCTTTGTTTAGGCATGACTTAACTCGTGGGAGGTAAGATTAGTGTTCATAATTTGTTTAGTTGCCACATCCTCCCCTCAAACCAAATTTCTCTCCACATTTATAGGTGTTTGTTGCACTCTCCGACAATCCCCAAAGAAGAGGTCTTTTTTGAGCCAATTACAATAGAGATAAATCATTTTCATTTTTCAATGACTTTTTGTTAAAATTTTATCATCTTGACATAGGAAAAGTTCAAATTTATATCAAATTTGTCATGTGTCTTGATTGGTTTATATTAATAGATTAATAACTAGATAAGCCTCACAATAGTACTCTCACAGGTACTAATAAAACTAATAATAACTCATAAACAAATTCTCACATTGATATCTCTAGTATGTCTTTTACATAGATTTTTTAGAAGATAGGTATGCTAGTTTTATTTTAGAATTATTTAAAAATCATTTTTATTTATTTGGATTATTTTTTATTTATTTTATTTTTACTCAAAGAGTTATTATTTACTATTATAATAAAAATAGTAACTAAAAAACTTATTAAAATTATTATGTAATTTGATAAATAAAATAGTAGATAGTTATGTGCTTTAGTAAATAAATAATATGCTTTATAGATAAAATAGTAAATAATATTTTTGAATTATTTATTTATTTTAAGTAGATGTTAGTTAAGAGCTATCTTATTTTTCAATAGCAATACAATAATCATAGAAAATATTCTCAAGATAAATGAAAATTACCTCACCAATTATTATTTTTCTTTATGAATACTATTTCTAATATCTATCTAGACAATGTTTATATATACATTATTAATAGCTTTTCTTTCTTGTTATTTGATAATAGGCCTAGTTCATGCCCATATTTGTTCTTCCCAAAGACTAAGGCCCTACCCTAGAATCATCCCTCATCCTAGTCCTTACTTAAACCCGTCAATGGCTAGCTCAACATCCTCATTTACTTATGTTGAAGATACCATCCCTTTCTTCCTTGCTATAGAAAACTTTAACCAAGAAGATCAACTTGGCCTTCAAAATTGCATGAAAATTCTCTCAATTACAATATGTTAAGAACATGTCCTTAACCAAAATGTTGCCTCACTCCCATCAAATTTGATTGATTCTTAACTAATCTAGCTAGGTTGGATATGTTATAATATGTTAAGCATATTATGCATGTGCATGCCCCCTCATCAAATATTTTCCAACCTCCGAAAACTATGACACATGTTGTTGTCTCTACTATCACTACCTAATCCATTGGTCCTATAGGATCTAGTGCTCCTTCCACCACTATCCAACCTCTTCTACCCTAATATGCCACCTTTTACTTTCTCACCTATGCCAACCCCTACCCCTCCACCTATATTTTATCCTACCCACATCCCCTCATATACTCATGTGCTTGTGACTACCACTACATTCTTTCCTAGTACCTATATGATGTTTTCTTATCCCTTATCCTCTACTTCTACACCACCATATGTACCTCATTATTCATATGCATTGCCTCCTTCTAACTTGATGTCTACCACACCTACTTTATTTACTTCACCCCAACAAACTCCATCATATTTCTCACCTTACCAAGTTACATCTCATCACTCACCTCACCAAGCCTCTTCACATACCCCTCCACTACCTCCTCATTTATCCTCTCACTTGAACCTTTTTATGTCCCATGTCCTACATCAACTTCAACAAGTGCAACATAAGTTAGGCCTTGCCTACCAACTCAATAGAAATCACAATGGACTTACATCACAATCTCGTACCTTGTGATATTCTTGCACATCTATTTCCACCTAACTTTGAGGCACCTCACCTTTCTCTTTATGATGGAAAGGGAAACCCTTCGACACATGTATGAGTATTCTATTTTTTTGTCTAGATTAAGTATATGACAATTTCATCTTATGTAGACTATTTCCACGTTCACTTCAAGAACATGCACTTGAGTGGTTATACTCAATGCCTCATGGGCCCATCCACATTTTTGACAAGATTACAATATATTTTATCATCCACTTCCAAATCTAGATTTCACTCGAAGTAAGCTTTACTAACCTCATACATTACAAGAAAGGTCCATAAGAAAAGGCTAGTTACTTTGTCTTACACTCTCAATCTATAATGTCAAAGATGCACTATCACCTTCCAAATATAGAAATTTAGAAAGTATTAATGGACAATTTCAACCCTTCTATTGTGAAAAAGATCATGTTTCAAAAATACATTTCTTTTGTAGACTTATGTGCTACCCTTAGGGATTTTGAAACAAAGATGGACAAAATAACACCTCCAATAAATAATACTTTTTCAAACCAACAAAGTTTAAAATTGTATAAGAAGTCATATAACAATAACAATAAGGATGTATTTAACATAGTCACTATGACCTCTCCACATCCAAAAATCACCACTTCCCCTTCACCTTTCATGTCATCTTCCACCAATGTTATTTCCCTTAAACCACAACCATTCAGATAGTTGGCAAGACCAGTAGATTCCGACCAGAGTATTATGATCCAAGCCCTCTTCATAAACCTCTTTCAACTAACTCCAATGTGTTCTCTCAAAACTTCACTACCTTTACCTAAAAACTATAATTGTAATGCTTTTTCCAATACCATAGGGCTCCTAGTCATGACACCAAAAGGTGCATAGTTCTCAAACATAAAGCGTAGGATTTGATTGATAATAACCTTATCTAGATTACATGTTTAAATGATACAAGAAACACTTTCGCCACTCCCCCTAATAAAAAATTATAAATATACACAAACCTTTCTCACATCATTCTAATAATCTAGAGCCATCCAACATTATATTATCTTCCTGCACATCAATAAGATTCTCCATGTGAGGGCCTAGAATGTGAATTCTACAAAATTTGTAATATGGTTGGCATGGTAGGCATAACTTCCCTTAAGGAAGACCATTCTTTCAAACCCATCATAGAGACTCCCACATTACATTTACACAAGAATAAATTCTTGATAACAACTATCATAGTCCTTTATACATTAGTGGGATTATTAAAAGTAATTCATGCGAAGATATTTTAATGAATCAAACTCTTCCTTTAATATCATCATATAAGAATACCTCTACAACACCTATACCTATCAAGACATATATCCAATTATGGGCATAGCTTTGAAATGTGACAATGGTATGTACATAGAGACTCTAGGAAGTATCATCCTACTTCTTGAAATTAGTCGTAAGACTACACAAATCCTAGCACATGTGGTTCCCATATCAGAATGATTCTAACCTCTCCTTAGGAGGCCTTAGATTGATGAGTTAACAGTCGCACCTTTTGTCTTACACCAATGTAGAAACATGAGATTTTCATAGTCCATTATAAATGAATTAGTGTGCATATGGTAAAAACTATGTTATATTTTGTGAATCGTTTTGGAACAAACTTCATGATCCATCATCAAGATGAGGCAAACAAATTTTGATGATGGATCATGGAGTTTGATCTAAAATGTTGATTTAAAAAATCCTCCACAAAGTTTAACAAAAGCATATTAATTCATTTACACCAATAATTTGTGCACAAAGACTTTGTCACTATTCCCTAATCATTGTTCAAACCTTTATACATATGTAAATTTCACAATAGATTACTTCATTAGAAAACCTAGGCTAGCACCACACCAATACAAAGATTCAATGTATATGGAATATGTAAATTACATAATCCAAAAGCATAATTCAATCAAGACAATCCACATGCTCTTAAACTTAGGGTTCCCATTATACCTTTAACAAAAGCTCCATCCAATTATGATATAGACATTTTCCAACCTTAGAAAAATAGGTATAACTTTCACCCTTCAAACAAAAAAATCTCCTTTTCACATTCATATCATTACCAACATGGTTTGCCTCCACTCCTCTCTAAACTCCTACCAACCTCCATAACTCACCATAGATCACCCTCTCTAACTTCATCCAATGATAAATATAATAAGATATTTACTTCACATCCTTAATTTCTCCCCTCTTAATCTAAACTCTTGTCACTTAACCTACTCCACTTAACCCTCCTTTACATAATCATCCTAGACCATTGCTCATATACATTCCACCAACTCTTGTCATAAACAACCACAAAAAATAATTTAAGAATCTAAAATCCATGTGGCAAAGGATTCTACCTCCCCTCAGTTCTACCTGTTCATCTCACCCCATTTTCTTCTTCACCCCATTCCATTTTTCCTACACTTCTTGATTCTATTCATAATCATCCACCTTCTATAATTCATGACAACCCCCCTTTTCCACCCTCTCCTTCTCTTTCTCAATCCATGCATATAAATGATACTATACTCCCTCATTTTCAAGTTCTTGGCATTTATCCCCCTACATTATCCTCCCTCCCTCTTATCAACCCCTCTTTGATGCCCCCATCTTCATTACATTTTATGGCTCCTCCACCTAACACTATGTTTGACACCATCTCTGATATTCCACCACTTACCTCTACATTTGCTTCTTAAGCTAAAGTAAATGTTTTTTCCAAAGTTTCTTTCTCTAAAAATGATCTTATGATACATGAGCCTCCACCTTATCTATGCCTTGGGTGTATTTTATCTAACCCTATTTTATATCTATAGGCCTTTTACTCTCTATGCTCATTATCTCCTACCATGTGATGAGATACTATGCCATGCACCATTGGGGCATCATTTTGTGTTTACTATCTCTTGTCATGTGATGAACTATTATTCCACACACTATTGGGGAGTCAACATTTAGTGTTGTGTCGTGTGGTATCTTATTTATTCTTCATGTCATTTCTCCTTTCATGTTCTTCCTCTTAATGTCATCTTTTCCTATCTTTGTTCATTCTTCTTTTTACCATAAAAGACTTGGAGACTATGCAAAGCACTAGAGATTCACCATCCCTCTTCATGTTGACCCAAGTTTTTATTTTTCTTTTCATGTTGTGTACCATTAATATGTTTATATCCTCTCTTATTTTACCCTTAATATATCCCTATCTTTGTCTCTCTCTTGTTTCCTATTTTTCTCTCATAGCTTCATTTATTTGCTATTTCTTTTCCCTTTTTCCTCTTTAACACATATAGGATTAAAACTTAGAATGAATGATTTCATAGTGATATCTTTTGCTTATGCACCAAGGATGATACTGAGTAACTTACCAAAATCCTCTTCTGCATATGCTTGCCTTATCCCACATTCATCTACCATTCCACTCACATTGCATATGTGTCACTTGTGCCTACTTGCATCCTTCATGCTTTGACTCTCTCCATGAATATTTCTAGCTTTAGTCATATAGACTTGATATTTGAGCCCTCCACACATCCCATACATAGCCTTCTCTTATCCTTTCTTTTATATGCTAAGTGTGATGTCCATAATCAAGTCCATGAGTACATCCATTCTAATTTTCTCAATATTTGAAACTATGTAGTGACTCTTCAAACCTCATGAGTAGATACATTTCCCTTTATTTCCTTGTCTAAGTATTGAGTGACAAGAAGCATACAAGTATGTGAAAAATGATAAATGTCCATAATCATCTAGTCTAATATTCAATGACGAGCCCTTTGTTGCAAGTATGTGCCTAATCGATGTTGTCATTGATGTCAACATATCTATGTTGTCATTGGTGTCAACTGTATCCCTATATTTTGATTGATTAGAAGCCTTATATGTTGAGGACATTGAGAAAATTAGCCCCTCTGGAAGAATAAAAAAGGAAACAGTGAATCACAGTGAAGACAGTGAGTTGCATACTAAAGAATAGTCCAAAAGATTGCTCCGCATTTCTTGTAGATTGAAGATCTTGGCCTGCAGATTGGAAGTTATTTAGAGGCATGTCTGAAGATGCTAAATCCTGAGTTTGAGCCTCCGATATGAAGAGTTGAGTGACTTACATTCACCAAAGTAAAACCTACTTTTTCTAATTATTCACTCGTGATAGGGAGAAAGTATTTTTCTCCACATTCCTCTGCATTGAAGTATTTTGCTCTGCGGTTCTAGAGGGAATTCTGGGATGATGATAAGTGCCTACAACTACAATGGTTCATGATTTGGTGGTCCGCAAGCTATCTTTCTTTTATGACAGTTGAAGACGGTGAAGTTCATGTGCTCCAGTGTGAAGAATCTCATGGATAAAGTGGTTAGAGTTTGTGCGGTTGCTCCTGGTGATTACAATGTGCTTGTGGATGCCTCCTGATCATGTTCCTACATTTACATTGTTCTACATTAAGGAATTGAGATCATGTTTGAAGTTTATTCCCAGATAACGTAGTGTGTAACCAGTCTTAGCCGACTTGGTTAATTCCAGTGATTGCGGAGATATATTGAAGATTGTAGAAGCATGTCATGGCATGGAAGATCGTGTTTGAGTCCTATATAAGGCGTGTAATGATCCACATACATCTTTACTACATTTCCTTAGCATAATTTTGTATTAGGTCAAGACCTATTTTGTAAATGTTTGTAATGCCGACCTTAGAGATTGTTCCAATGGTTGATGAATGTAATGCCGACCTTGATGTACATTCCAAGGTTGATGAATGATATATATACTTGTAATTTGGTCGTGGAAAAGATATCCTTGTGTAAAAATGCAAAGTTAAGTGAAGAAGTGTAGAAGGCAGAGCAGAGCAGAGGAAGAGTATTGTGCTTCAATGGAACTGAATTCAAGCATGGAGTAGATACTAACATCTCAGTTCAAAACCCTTGGTAGTGAGCCTTTTTCTGGGTAGTGAGCCTCTAATTTTTAGTATTGTTATAACCTATATATCTTGTGGACTAACATCCATCGTGGTTTTTCCCTTAACATGGTTTTCCACGTAAAAATCTGGTGTCACTTGTGTATGATCTTGCAATTGTGTTTATGTTTCTGATTTTATGCTTTCATGATTTAATCATAACAAACAGTGGACAAGTGTTTAATGTTTTAAGGTCCAGAATTAGTTAAAGATTTGAGACAATTGATTCACCCCCCCTCTCTCAGTTGTCTGGTTCATTTCAACACCCTTGTTCTTTACTAGTTACATGTAGTTAGATCATGGGAATGGCATAAAAAAAATGAAAAGGAAATTAAAAAAATATTAATAAATTCAAAAACATGCAAAATCCTAAGAGACATACCTTAAATCCATATCAAAGAAACTCCAAGGTCATATCAAATTAAAGCAAAATTACTCTACCAAACTTGAGGTGTTCCATTTTTCTTCTTTCTCTTTCTTTGATCTACCATGAGTCATTCTAGGACTATCTCCTAAGTTAGGATGCCCTAGTTCCATTCCTCCTAAGTATACATGGCTTGAGTGTGCATGTCTACTTTGAAAAATTCCCCTACATCCATTCCATCTCCCAATCCCCATATACCCATATACTAGACTACTCTTTATCTCTCATAATCATTAGTCTATAATGATGAAAGAACAATTCATGGTAAGAAATCATCACTCTAATCCACATTACATCTATTTTTTCACACTTTCCATACCTATCCCCATTATCATACTATCCTTTACACAATATCATTTGACATTGCAAGCCATATAAAGAGGATGGGCTTAAGCAAGTTCCTTATTGTCCTGGTTCATAAACTTAGGAGGTACAATTTGAAACCCATTAATCCAGGTCACTGATCTTGAATGTGTTTGAGAGACTCTTTCACTTTACCTTTTGCTTTGATTGATCACTTTGTTCCTTTTTGTTTCCCATTTTTAATAACCCAACTTCACTTGGCCTTTTTGCCTTTGATCGATCACTTTTGGTTTTTCCTCACTTTTGTCTTTTTCCTTTTTGTTTTCCACTTTCAACAACATCCCTTCTACTTTTTGATTGTTTCCTTTTCACTCTTTCTTTTGATTATTTCCTTCTGTTTGTTGAATTTTCCTTTACCAAATTTCCAATTTTTTTTGGTCCTTTGTTTTCTTCATGGTTGAGCCTCATCTCACTATGGGAAACTAGAGAATTATGATCCATACTTAGTCATTATTATAATATTGACCATAGTTCCATAATGAGATGTGATTTAAATCAATGTTCTTTATACCATGCAATATTTTCTACCCCAAATGGTGCTTTTGTGTTTTTATTGATTGTTCTCTTAAGAGTGTATTTATCTTTGTTTCATCATTGTCCTACTTTTACTTCGTGTTCCTCTTGTTGATCTATCCTTATTATTCATCTCTTGACCTCTCTTGATTCTTATATGTCCTAGTGGTCTTTCACTTCTATCATCATACCTTTGACCACTTGTGGGGCCATAACCTTTTAGGATTCCCTTTTTCTCATCATTGTACCACTTAGTCACTTGGGTGGATGATATGTTTGTTCCCATTGTGACTCCCTTATCTTCTCATCTCTTGGGGATAGGAACTAGATGTTCCCTTCATCATCTTCCTCTTTCCTTTCATCAAAACCCTTGGTATTATTCCTTTATTCCCCTAACCATTATCCTTAAATTAACTAGCTCTCTTTATTGCTTCTTTTTCCAATCAAATTAAGGGGTCATATATCCAAAGTAACTTGCTTTTACTCCTTCATATCCTTGATATTTGACCATAACCTTGATGAAAACTAGCCTATCTCATCACATTGGCCTAGCCAATCTTCTTTATCTAATTGGGTTGTCACCTTATAGTCATTCACAACATCATCAATTTCTAGTTTCTTATTTTTAATTTCCATGTTTAGGTGGCAGTCATTCATATCCAAGATGGAAATCACCAAATAGCTAATAATTTGGGTGGAAATTGCTAATAGTAGGGTGGTAACTACCAATTAGGCAATACTTTGGGTGGAAACCTATAGCTAGGGTGGAAACTACCAAATAGCCAAGGATAGCAACCTCAATTTTTTTTATCCAATTTCCTTTTTCCTTTTTCATTTTGTTGATTTTTGTCATCAACACCTCTCACTATTGGCCTAGCCTAGATTTACTTATAATTATCTACCTTATAGCCCTTGTCATTGTTTCTAGTTTCTAGTTTCCAATCTCCACTTCCCAGTATCACGTTTCTAGCTTCCTTTTGTTAAGGTGTTCCTCCTCTTTCTATCACAAGTCAGTATTATTCTTTCTTTCCTTAGTTCTTCTATGGAGTGGGTCTTCATAGATCTCTCCCCCAAAATAGAATGGCCATACTTTTTAGCATTTTCACTAGCATTCTATGACATATTTATGTTTAGATCATTACTTTTGCATTATCATAAATATATGTATGTGTTTCCTTTAGGAATGTTTCTTTTCCATGTTTCTATTTTCCTTGTATATGTTAGCCTAGTTTTCTTTTGTTGGCATATAGTGACTACTTTCTTCATGGATGCTTTGCAGGAATAGGTACATGTGCAAGAATGAAGAATCTATAAATCAAGTTGAAGACTAATATCTCTCCTTTAGGTAACAATTATATTTTATATTTCATGGCATTTACTATACTCTACCTTAGAAAACTTACTCCTCTAGTGTGTCATAATCCTACTAAAGTGAGGAGAAGATGTAAAATAAAAAATTGCATACTCTACAATTCTCTTTATTGTGTTTTGAACTCATTTCAATTTGTGTTTTGTTTTATGTTTTTTACCCTTGTTTTGGCCCTTTTTGTCTTCTTCCTATGTCTTGTCCTAGTTCTCCCTTGTCATCCTAACCCATTTTCTATATGTTTGATTTTAATTTAATGTTTTCACTCTTTTATTTTCCTTTCCCTTTGTGTTTTTCCCCTTTCCATGTCCCCTTACCCCTTCCATATAACCACCTTTTTCCCTTTGACCAAATTAATTAATTAGACCCTACCTCCTAGGATAATTGTAAAATTACCTCTTCAGACACTTACATCATGTATCTTGAAGCTTATCTCAAGCCATAATCACCACCTTTAGATGGTCCCCTTTACCATTGATTTGTCATAGAAAATTGGACCTTCTCGCAATTATGGATCAATCCTCAACCACAAGTGTTAGTTGGTTGGTCTAATATTTTTCACCATTCAAAACCAAATTTTTATAGAATGATAATATAATTGGGTTTATTAGGGCAATCTAGTTCCCCTTATTGATCTCCAAAAATCCATAAATTTGGGCTTCCTTTACTCATTTTAACATAGCAGATACTAAGTTTCCACTTGAGAGGAATTGTTGAACAAGTTTTTCTAAAAGAGAAAAGATATTTTAGTGGTTACTATATGTCTATAGTGTGTTAGTATTTGTATTAGAACTTGCAGCAATTTTTTTGAGCATCAAATTTTCAATTTCTACAACATAATTCTTCAATATTGGTGATTATTTTCTATGTTTTTGCACTAGCTTAAGATAATTTTATTTGGTTTTACTTATAAATCACCTCCATTTTTCCTCTAATCTACACACACCCTTTCTAACACTTCCCCTTGTCATTCTCCATCCATTTCTCTTCATTTCCATTTCCATTTTGTGTTTCTTTTCATCCCAAATCCCCTCCTTACTTCCTTTCAAACCATAGCAAACCATAGTTTAGGCTTTGTCTTTTTTTTCCTTTTGAGATTCCCTCAACCACTTTTTAAGCCCCTATTTTCCCTACCCATATCATTCACATTTATTTGTGTTTTAGATTTTTTTTCATTTTGTTATCCTTTTTCCCTACCCCCTCCTTGCTTTGTTTTAAACCATAGTGAACCTTAGCTTAGGTTTAATCTTAATTTTCTCCTTAGATTCCATCGCCCACTTGTCAAAAACCTATTTTCCCTTCCCATATTAGTCTCATTCACTTTTGTTTCAGATTGGTTGTCATTTGTTCTTATTTTGTTATCTTTTTCCACCCTCCTCTCCATCTCTCTCCTTTAAAACCTCAAAAAAACTAGTCTTAGTGTTTCATTCCAAACCCTTTGTCAACTCATTCTTATTTTCCCTAATGTAGTGTTCTCCTCACCTCACTTTAGATACCTTTCTGTCCATATCATTTTTTTAGAGTTGTGTTTCTATTTGTGTATTTTTCTCTCTCCCACATTTGCCTTAGTTGAGCCCTTCTCTTTGTTGTCATTCACCTTTCATCATAGAATCTTTCCTTTTGTGCTTAGAACTAGTTTTTTTTCAAGGTATAAACTTAATTTTAGTATTTTTACTAGTGTTTTATACCATAAGGATGAATACTTAAATTCCCATAAGGGTACTAACCCAAGTAGACTCCCCTTTAACCTTTTTGTTTTGTGAAGTTTCATTCATGCACTTTTGGACTTGTTGGTGAAATATAGGGAAATCTATGGAGAATATTGAAGTATGTCTGAAGGGAAAGTTGTAGTAAATTTGAAGAAGAATCTCTATGTGAAATCTTGGACTATTCTAACATACAGGACCAGGTCACCTTAGGACCAAGTCATACCCGTGGAGTAGGAGACACAAATTACCTTGTCTTGAGTTTAAAAATTCTTGAAATTAGGTTTATAGGTTGTTGAGAGCATGTACTACCTATTTCTAGTGTGCATACTTTTGTTTTTAGGTGTATCTCTCTGATTTTACTTTTTTCTGATTTCCAATGTATTTTGGCTTGACGTAAACATATTTTGTTGTTTTAACCCAATTTCTTTTCATCTCCCTAATAGGTTTCCATATAGACAATTGCTCAGTAGACTCTTTCCAAGAATCCCTAAATTTTTTATAGGTTTCTAACATATAGGACCAGGCTACAACCCAGGACCAAGAAACCCCCATAGCTACAACCCCCAATTTCACAAACTTCCTTAGCTTATAATTTGATGAAATTTGGTTTAGTAGCCCCTTGAGAGGTCCTAATTCCATTTCTAATGGCTATATCTTTCTACAAGCTCATCTACTTTAGTCACTTTTCCATTTTTCTTCTATAGCCTAGTTTTTATTTGAGTTTAATATAGTTTGTTGTTTGTTTCCATCATGTTTGTTGTTGTGTTTCCAATTCCATCTCTAGTGATTGTTAATTAGTGTTAGGCTAGTTGGGGACAGTATTAGGAAGCACTAATTTACACACACAATCACACTCTAAAAAGAACCATTTAGTGACTCCAACATTTCATTTTTAGGTTCTTTTATAAACATATTTGGGGAGCTTGTTAAGCAAGGATCTTCTCTTTATGGCAAGCCTGTAGATCTAGTTCAACAATAGTTGATAAAATTGAGGAAAACAACATAGAATGAATACATTAGGAACCACCTAAATAAGAGTGATTCTAGAACTCAAATTCTTGGAATAATAGTGCAAAAGTGTGAGACCAAGACCTAGTGCAAGAATTGAGGTTTCAAAAATTATGGCAATGCAATCAAAATAGATAAGGTAATGTGAGGTCACAATAAAGATAAGAGTGATTTTTGGAGTAGCGAGAAATGGATAACTAGTGGATGCTAGATGACCAAATGACTTTTAAGTGATACCCTTTTATATTTGACTTAACACACATATTTGAAAGCTTTGGTGCAGAAGTTGGCATGCATCTACTAATTGGAAGGGGGTCAGCTCGGGCCATAGTTAATTTTAAATTTAAAACTTCTGGGTTGAGATCCATGAATGTAGAAATGAACTAGATCAGATGAGTGGGTGTGGAAATGAACCAAAGAGACAAATAAGTAATCTAAGAGATGACAAATGTTAGGGGAACAATTTAGTTCTCTTTTTATAATTAAACTGAGAAATTGGGTCAAAAGGATGTCAAATAAATCAAAGTCATGTGCTAAGAAAATTACTTATGACACCCACACAAAGTGGCATGAAAACAAATTGTAAAAGAGTAGGGTAGCACTTTTCACCAGTACATCTATCCCCACTTTAGTTTGCATGTGAATCTACATGAGTCAAGTATACCGAAGCATAAAAAGGTGAAAAACAAATAGAAGTAGAAGTAGAATAGTAAGATCAATGATCCAGAATCCACCTATGAACTACAAATAAAATTTGTGAATGATTAGTAATAGTATACCTCTTGATTTTGTGTGTACCCCACCTTAAGGCGTACACATAAATTAAGGAGAGAAAGTTCATATAAAAAATTGATCATGATATCATGTCAATGTATATATAAATGAATCATGAGCATGGTAAAGTGAACATGAAGCGCGATCATTATGGAGCATAAAAATTCCAAGATAAAATTAGTGAAAAATGAGAGATACTTACCTTTATGTGTGTGAAATGGGAAGGATATAAGATTTCCCCACTTTTACACTCAAATTAAGATAATCGTGGATATATATAACTTGCAAAAAGAAACAAGTTTTTCCCTTAGTAGAAAAACCAAGTGAAAAGCATAGAAGAACATAAAATAGCATACGTAAATTAGAAAATAAAGAGACATAGATCAAAGGGAACCATAAGATGTATTACTTGAATTATTTCCTCCAATAGGACCTTTTCTATTAACATCACAATATATGAGTGAAATATGATCCACTAATGTTTTTTTATGAATATAGGTGCCATATAATTATGGAATCTTTAGAGAACTTGACAAGTTGATTTCACTTGAGATGTATCTTTTGGAACTATTGCTTTAATTATATTCCCATTATATATCTTGGTAAGCATACCACCATAAGATGTGTCATTGATGTGTATGTAAAACTTGTCTTTCTCTTCATTATGTGTGTCACATGGCATGCTAGATGTAGATGCCTTGTCATTAACCTTGGAAGAATCTCCCTATCATAATGAGGTGGGAAATATATGTTTGCATAACCATTAATGTTCTCAATTTGTACCACATTTTTATCAATAAAATCTTGGATTTTATTCTTGAGTCCCACACGTCTACTCATAATATGTACATGCAATTGATGGTAGTCACAAAAATTATGAGCATCATTTAACACTTTGGCATAGGTCATGATGTATCAATGGACTTGATAGGAGGTAACTTGATAGTTGTGCTTACAAATTTTGTTTCAAAATCCAATGTACAAAATCTACCAAATTGGTAAACTTCCTTTGGTTCTTGGCTTGAGGTGGTGTAATGTGCTCATGCTCAATAGTGTTAACAAAATGTGTAACATCAAACTCATGTTGAATGGTAGGATATGTGCATGGTATTGCATGATAATGTCTTGATGCTAAAAGATTAGTACAATCATGCTTGAGCACTAATGAGCACTAAAAATGGAATGTTTTATGAAAGCACGTGTAAGATCCACAAACGAAGTGTAAGCAAGATGATGTAATACAAACCATAATAAATATTCAACTAAAATTTCTCTAAATACATGAAGTAAAAATATTTTATCATGAAAATGAGCTTAATATATGTTGGTAAACATCTTAATATAACATGCATAAAGGCACCTCTATGATAATCACTATTCTCACCATTTGCCTTTAATACATGGATCTCTAATAATATGAGCACTATAAAGCATAGTATGCAATTTAATAATATGACTTGTAGAAGAATTGTTAATATGTGTATTACTAGCATTTATTAGTTGAGAAGCACAATCATCCTTTGCAACATCATGTAATAAATAATGTAACTTTTCATCATCGTCCAAACAAGAATCTTGGAGATCTTCATTAGATAAATCATCAAGAGATAAGGACAAATCATCATCATTAGGTGTAATAGCATCATTGCATAAATTAGAAGCATGAGATATACTATCATCACATAATAAAGGATCATTAACAGATGTATCATGAATCAAAGAACCATAAACCACATCATGAGAAGAACAAGCATGATCATGTAAAGGTGTGTCACTACTAGTAGAAGGAACACAATCACCATGAAACACATTACTAGGATTGTCATAACATGTGGGTAATGGTGAGTCA
Source organism: Cunninghamia lanceolata (assembly GCA_027924645.1). Classification (NCBI taxonomy): domain Eukaryota; kingdom Viridiplantae; phylum Streptophyta; class Pinopsida; order Cupressales; family Cupressaceae; genus Cunninghamia; species Cunninghamia lanceolata. Next base: position 14,329,385 of record BSBN01000382.1, on the reverse strand, counting down.
TCAAGTATGTCTCTAGGATCCTCAAAGAAAGATGTAGCAAGAGAGATGAATGTAGGAGAGTCCATTTACGTAAAAGTAAAACAATCATGACATGTAGAAATAATATGTTGAGTAGGTACAATATCACATGAAGTATGATCCCTAGGTATAACATGAAAAATCTAAGGCTACCTCTTCATCCTCATTTACCACATAAGGTGTATAACCATTATGAAATATGTGAAAAAGTTCTGACAAACCCTATGAAAGATAGAAAATGAGATACACTATGAGCTAATACATGCATATAGATCATGGAACATGCTCCATAAGGTAAAAGGAGACCATGTCCTCAAGGATCCATGGGTAAGATGCAACAAAAAATTTAAAAAAAAAAACATTAGGATCCTTGATATATGAATAGATATAGGCTAAATATAGTAGTTGTGTGCAAACTATAATGCAAGATCTATCAATTACATATAGTCGAATGGTGGGTGGGTAGGAATAAAAAGGTAACAAACAATGAAATTCCAAACCCTAGTGAATATATATTAATAAAGAACAAGTAAAAGTGAATCCAAACACTAATCAAATCTAAAATGAAAGGTATACAATAAAAAATTAGATATAAAGATCAAAGATAAAAATAAGGGAAAAACATTAGGAAAACCCTAGAGGGGTTTGAATTTTGAGTTCACCAAAATAAAAAGGAAAACAAACAACCTTTTCGAATATTTAAGTGATGCAATACCACAATGGGTTAAATAAACAACCAATGACATGCACATAGATTCGTAGTAGAAGTTATGGAAGAAATGAATAAAAAACAAGAAAATAGAACCTTTATTAAATTTTTAGAAATTTTGCAAACATATGGGCCCTTTATTGCAAAAGAATTGAGCAAAAATAAATTCTCAATCTCAACATAAACTCTTTGTGATATAATCTTACACCAATAATAATCAACCTAATCCCAAAACTACCTACTTAAGCTCATGAACTACCAACCCCTTTATTCTAAAAGAAGACATCATAAAATAGATGTAAGACCATGTTTGATATGCAATTGTGAGATGATTGCTAGAGAAGAAACTCGCCAAGTGTCCATAAACTCAAAATAATAAACATTTTAAGAAGATATAAACTAAGCTTCAAGAATGTCTCTTTAGTTCCCAAGTAGTTTACCACCTACATTTAATTTGCATGAGAATATTTCTTAACCATAAAAGATAAATTGTCAAGTGTGTAATTTATCCTCAAAGAACTATGGAATTAGAGTGCATGTGATTAATAGAATCTAGCACAAAAATATCACTCACAAATAAAGAATGTATTGTAAAATGATGTAGATTATATAAATCAACACAAGATATTAGGGGCCATCCCCTATAATTCCAACCACATACATGTTAATGCCACAAGTAGCAAAGGTTGTGTAAAAATTGTTTGCAAAGGTGTGAAAGCTACATTGGGTTTCATAAGAATCAAGGACGCAAGGGCACATGAGGTGGCACAGGTCCAACACTTGCCCATAAAATTATGCTACAAACAAAATAAAGGCATGCAAGTGCATAATAATAGAACAATGCATGCATGGGAAAAAATTGTGTGCAAATAAAAACACAAGAAATTTTGAGTGATGCAAGATTACTCAACCCTTAGGATGCAGCTCCTACATCAAATATCCAAGTAATAAAATTTTGAGCATGGTGCTTATAACTAGGACTACATGGAAGATGAATTTAGCTACCCAAGATGGTTCACCTCTACTTCTAAAATCCAAGAATCTTCTTAAGGTCCTTTACTACTCGTTCGATGAATCAAATATTCTTTGTACTTTCTCCATTGGGTTTTCTTTCCAATGTGAGAATCTAAAATTTGTGCAATCTCCTCCCACTACTTCTTAGGCATCTATTTCTTCCAATCTAGCATGCAAAACTATTGCATGGAATCATTAGGACTAAGCACATGGTATGAGTACAAGTCAAAGATATTAAAGATAGGTAATATGCCCAACCCTTCTAGCAACTTGATCTCATATACATTTTCTAAAAACCTATGTAAGATGTGACATGAACAAATTTTCTTGGGTTTTAAATTATTATAAGTTCCTTTTAGGAACCACTCTTTCCTCAAGTGTTTCATGACCAACTCACCCTCTGAGTAAGTCTTCTCTCTTCTACCCTCACGTATGCTTTATACTTAATGTTATTGGCTTCTAGTTGCTTCTTGACTTACACATTAACTTCTTACATATGCTACATAAATTCCTTAGACTTTTCACTAGTGTGTTGCCACTTTCCAATCCTAATAGAATAAGTACACCTCTATATGGTGTTCCAAATATCACTTGGAATGGTGTTTTACCTATAAACATGTTCACTAAATTATTGTATGAAAACTCTACTTGTGTCGAAATAGATTTCCATTGCATAGGATTCTCACCCACTAAACACCTAAGTTTTCAAGACTATGATTAGCAACCTCCATTTGTCCATCTGTCTGTGAATAATAAACACAACTATAATTGAGTTGTGTGCCCATTTTATTTCACAAAGTGTGCTAGAAATGACTTACAAACTTCATATCTTTATCTAAGATAATACTATGTGGCAATCCATACATTTGCACAAATTCATTAAAGAGGAAGTTTATAGTCTTGAATGCATCATTTGACTTTTGATAGGGAATGAAGTGTCATTTTTGAAAACCTATCAATAACAATAAAGATGAAAGCATTACCTTTCTATGTGCACAATATTCCAAGGTTGAGGTCCATGGACCATTTCTCCCATGGTCTCTAGTGTGTGCAATGGCTTGTATAGCCTTATATTCTATGCCACTCCTTTTGCCACCCAACATAATCTATAATTCTTAACAAATCTATGCACACATTTGTACAAATCAAGTCAGTAATACCCCTTCTCCAATCCTACCTAAGCCTTATCTATGTCAAAATGGCCTTTGAGTCCACCTCCATAAAATTGGTTAATGAGGTTCTCCCTCATTGAACTACATAGGATAACAATAATTGTGTTCCGAAGAGGTTCCCTTCTTATGCAAAATAATCCTCAAATGGACCTCTCTCCTACGCATGGCTCCATGTATGCATGCCAATAATCTACAAAATTAGGATCTATGACATACAAATTCTCTATCAAGTCTATTTCCACCCATTCTATGGTCATAGTGGACAATGATGCTTGCCTTCTGCTTAGGACATTTGTGAATTTATTTGTCTTACCAATGTGGTGCTTCAAAATAAAAGAATAACCCTATAGATATTCCACCCAATCCATGTACCTTTTATTCAAAATATCTTGGCTTTTAATGATTTTTAACACCTGATGGTAAGAAATAGTGCCCCCACTTGGACAAGGATTGCACAATGATGTATAACTCATAGTCATAGATTGAATATTTATGCTTGGAGTCATTCATTTTAGATCACTAAAATGTGACAAGTCTACCCTCTTGGCTTAGCACAACACTAATCACACTTCTATTTGCACCAAAATCCACTTGGAAAACTTTTTCAAAATCAAGGAGTGCCAACATAGGATGATCATCTATCACTTTCTTCTTCAAGAGCATAAATCTCTTCACAGTAGTGATCATCCATTTAAATCCACCTTTTATCATATAGTGAGCCAAAGGCACACAAATTCCACTAACTTTATTTATGAACTTTTTGTAGAAGATCTCAAACCTTTGGAAGCTCCTTACCTTATTTATGCTTCATGTTCTGGCTAATCAACAATCATGTAGACCTTTTAAAAATCCATCTTCAATCCTTCTTAAGATATTTCAAGTATCAAGTATGTCCCCCCCCTCTTCATGAAGGTGCATTTCTTTAGGTTAATGTGAAACTTCTCTTTACTCATATGCACAAAGACCCATTTTAGATGCATAAGACGTTCCTTCCTGATCTAACTAAACTCAAAAAATTTATCATGGTAAATGATCACAAACTTTCCCAAAAATAGATTTAGAACCCTATTTGTTAACCTCAAGAACATGCATAGTGCATTGGTTAACCTCAATGACATCACCATCCACTCATAAAGGCCTTCCTTAGTTCTAAATGTGGTCTTCCATTAATTTCCTTCTCTTATGTGGATCTGATGATTCTTACTCGTGAGATCTATCTTTGAGAATTAGCACACCACTTAGGTAATACATTAGATCATCCATGTGCAATATGAAATGAATTAAGATGGAAATTACGTGATTAATATAAGAGATAAGTGTAGTAAAGAAAGATCACATGAAATGGGAAAACCCTTTAATTAGGATAAAACCCAACCTCCAAAACTCAAATTGTATTTTTATAAACATTAATACAATTATAAGAGAAATCTAGGCCATAAGAGATTACATTGACATATAGATCTAAAGATATTTTGGTAGCATAATAATACCTACAATACAACCATCTAGAACCTCCATCTCAAGTACCATATAAATAGAGAAGTCAAGAGGGGGAAACCACAAGTGGTTCCATAAACCATGAGCCAAAACATGGGATATATGGTGCCCAAACCTTCATGGCTCAAATTCCAACACCCTATTCCTATGGGTCAACATGCTATATTTAATAGATACTCTTACATTGTCATAACTTGTCATAATATGTCATAACCTCATCATCAACTTGGATGCTCCAATTTGGACCCATTATCTCTATTCAAAGATCCTTTATTATGCATCATAACATGCATCATAAGTTGGTCAAGTCAAGTCAACAATGTAACTCCTTACATACTCTTACATGTGTCATAGAATCATCATAAGATCTCTTACACATCTAAAAATGTCATAAGATGCTTTTACATAACTATACGACTTTATATGCTCTTACAACCCCTTACACATGACGTACATTACATTACACATGGAATTATTGGCCAAGTCAAAGTGCGACACCCTTTCCCATAAGGGCACAATAATTAAATACAAATTGACTTATAAATTGAACATTAGGTTGGAAGGTGTAGAACACCAAAACCCAACATTCTCTTGCTTGTCTTATACTTGCAAGAGCAAAAGGGGTACTAAGAAATTCCCAATTATCAACTAGGAACTTCATAAGGCCCGTAGACTTACTACACCATCTAAACTTTTCTATGCTAGCTGTCTTTGTAAAAGAATCTACAACATTCTCTAAAGTATTAAATTTCTATAGCAACACCCTCTCTTCCTCCATGTCCTAAACAAAATGATATTGAACATCATGCACTTCATACGTGAATGAAATGTCAAGTTCTTTGCCAAGTTGATAGCGCTCTGACTATCACAACGAACTCTAATTGCTCTCTAACTTAGTATAACATCCAAGCACAATCTCAAAAGCTAAATAGCCTCCTTATAGGCATGAGTAGCTACCATGTACTCTACCTATATAGTGGATAAGGTAATCACAACCCATCACTTACTCGTCCAACTCATTACACCATTGAATAGGCTAAACACATAGCCACTAGTAGACCTTTTGTTGTCAACATTCCCTACCCAATTTGGATCAACATATCCTTGAATATCCATTAAGTGTTGTAGGTCTCCTAATGAATTGCCTCCCTAATAACTTATGGAGCACTTTTGAGAACCTTACAAATATTTGAAGAGCATCTTCATTGCTGCCTAGTGATCTCATCTAGGATTAGCCATGAAACAACTCAAAAATCTCATTGCTTGGGCAATATCTGGTATAGTATAGACCATAGAATACATAAGTCTCCCAATTGCACTAGCATAAGTTATGGAACTCATGTCCATCTCTCTACATCTCAAAGGACACTACTTAACTGAAAGATTTGTTCCCATAGAAATAGGAACACTCACTAGTTTATTATTGATCATTCTGAAACATTACAAAATAGACTAAACATACTTCCTCTTACTTAACCAAATATTTATATTAGCCCCATCTTGTCTAATGTCCATCCCTAATATAAACTTAGCAACTCCTAAGTCTTTCATTTCAAACTATAAAGAAAGCTGAGATTTCAAGTCCCTAATCATACCCTTATCGTTACCAAATAATAACATATCATTATCATACAAAGTGATAATAATAAAATGATCACCATTCTATTTGTAATAAACATAATAAATATATTTAGAAATAATAAAACCAACAACAAAATATATGAATCAAAGTTCTAGTACCACATTTTAGGAGACTATTTGAGACCACAATGATATTTCTTCAATCAACCAACCAATTTTTCCTTACCCTTTTTAATGTAGTCCTCTAGTTGTGATATATAGATCTCTTCCTTCAAGTCACCATGCAGGAAACTTCTCTTTAAATATGTTTTCTCAACCTTAAGGTCAAATGCAAAAAAACAAGATAAAATAAATCTAATATTTATTAGCTTAGAAACAAGAGAAAAGATCGCACCAAAATCAATTCTCTCAACCTAGGAATAATCTTTCATAACCAATTATGCTTTGTACTTCTCAACACTACCATCTAAATTGAACATCTTCTTGAAAACCCATTTGCATCCAATAGTTTTTTATCATGTAACGTCAAAAATACGTACCCTCACAATTTCATGTTGTGTTTTGGACCCTCTTTGGTGTTCACTCCCATAGTATGTTTCTAGGGCCACTCGAGCCTAACCTTGTCATGTTTTCCCTCACCCACGTTTGCCAAGATTCCATATCACATTCTTATTCTTCTCGTTATTCTGAAAACACATGAATTTTGGAGAGTTTCATCTGGACATGGGTGTAATGTGCAAACATTCATGTGAAACGCTAGCATCTTGGAAGTTTTTGAAATTTGAACCATTTCTTTTCCACCCAATTGTCTACTTTAATAGGTGGTAATGCTTGTTTGGTAGAAAAATGCCTTCTAGAAGCGTATCTGACCCTTCAACTTCCCTTTGTACCTTTATTGAAATTAATTTTCAAAGTTTTGGTCTTCTTAATTTTTGGTTCTCCTCTTGCTTTTGGCTCTCTGTTGTTGGATTTTGGGTATTCTCTCTTAGCTGGAACATCTCTCTATTTTAGCTTCTATTGAATACACTATTGCATCTTTGCCATTGTTGAGGCTCTCACAAAGGGATCACATCGATTGCACGTTGATCAAATCCTCTAAAGAGCTTGCAACCTCTCTTCTACATTGTGAACTTGGTAATATTATTCTCATTTTGCTTGAATGATATTGCTAAAAAATTTATATTACATCTTCCATTATCTATTTCCAAATATTTTGGTGTAGACCACCACCTTGTTTATCTTTTTACACACACTAGGGTATTCTTCCCCATAGACCAAGGTTGATACTCATAGATTTTATTTATTTGTCACTACTATTATTTTCCTATATGTACTTAGGAAATAAGAGCACACACTTTTATTTATCATTTTTCCAATATTGGTTGTTCGTGGAGGTCGAAAGACCAACATAGGGGCTTGACCTTAAGGAAAGCTTCCAAACAACCCCAATCATTTTTCCTTTGTCTCTTATCTACAAGTATTTTAGAGACATTCAACTACATGAAGGTTTGTAAGTGTTTCCCCTTTCATTGCTTCTCTCTATTTATTGTTTTAATCATTCAAATCTAGTCATTTCAATGCATTTAGTTATTGTTTTTATCACCTATAATGTTGTTGGTTTTTCCTATTGTTTTTTGTGCAAACTAAATGAGTTGTTGAAGTGAAAATATTTATTTTCTAAAAGTTTCCTTCATATTCTAGATGTATAGATGAAAACATGATGTGCTAGCATCTTGGATAATGTCCTTCATCTTCTAGTGCCAAGTTCCATTTTTTGTTCCATTTTCTATTTTGTATCCCTTTCTATAAATTTATATTTCATTCTCCAAAAAACAACTATTTTGTCATTTTTCCTTGTGCTTTAGCTTAGCAAAAAAATATTATTATCCAAGTTTAAAGCATTGCTAGAATATTCTTGAGCTATTTTATTATTTTTGTTCAGATTTTAGTAAAATACCTTTCCTTCAAAACTAGATAAGTCCTAGCATAGTGTTGTTGAAATTATTTAGTTGGAAAACAAGAACATTTTTAACTAGATCAAATTTCCACAATACAAATCCTCAAGTAACTGAACCAAATCATGTGTACTATTATTTCTTAGTGAAACCATCTCCTCATCCGTGGCCATCATTCAATATTTACTCTCATTCATTTTTATTGCCTCCTTCATAGTTCTAGCCTCATTAGTGTTCATACTTAAAGCAAAAATGTATCTAAAATTAGGCAGGCTACACCTTTCTAGTTGCCTTCTTTGTCAAGTGGACATTCACAAAGGTTGAGGGTGGAGGTTATTCCTGCTCTACACTTGAAGAGTTCTTGGTACTGTCCTCCTCATTTGGTCCATCACAAACCTCTAAATCATCCTTTGGTGTAGTTGTCTCAATATTTGGTTGTAATTACACAATTAACTTCACATCATCCTTTTGTTGCTCAATGGTGGAACTAGACTTGATCTCCCTAAAGACCATGTTTTGAATATACAAAATCTTTCTAGTTATGGGATTTCAAAGCTTGTATCCTTTCACACCTTCACTATAGTTGATAAATATGCACTTAACAACTTTGAAGTCAAAATTAGACCTATTCTCCTTGGGCACATAAACATATGCGTCACAACCAAACACATAGATATGCTAAAGTAAGGTATTTACTCCCATCCAAACCTCTTGAGGGTTTTTTTTAGCAAGAGTTGATGTAGGAGATTTGTTCACCTAATAACATGTAATCCTAACCACTTCTTATCTAAACTAGAACTAATAAGCATACCCCCAGGCCTCCCCATCAACATCTTATGCATTCTCTTAGAAACTCCACTTTATTGAGGAGTGTATGGAGTTGTCTTATGCTGAATGATTTGATTATTCATGTAGAATCCATTGAACTCCTTCAAGAAATATTCTCCACCATTGTCCATTCTCAACAACTTGATCTTCCTATTTTTCTAGCTCTCCACAAGAGCCTTAAACTCTCTAAATCAAATGAAGACCTTGTATTTATGTGTCAAAAAATATGTACCCATGCTTTCTTGGAGAAGTCCTCAATGAAAGTAGTGTAATACAAATAATTTGTAAGTGAAGGTACATCTATTGGACCAAAAAAATTACCATGGATCAAATTTAATACACTTTCAAATCTAGAATGGCTCAAATAAAACTAAACATGATTTGGTTTTCCATAAATTCAATGCTCACAAAAATTAAAGTCCAAAGAAAAATTAGTTTTAAACACCTCTACAAGATTTTTATTTTTCAAGGCCCTAAGGCCTTTTTCACCAATGTATCCTAGTCTCTCATGCCATAGCATAGTCTTCTCAGCAAGTAGCTTATTACTACTTGAGGTAAGAGAAAGCTTGAGAACCCACACAACTTATCTAAGTGATCTAGAAATAGATATCTTTATTGCAAGAACTTCCAATGTCAAAAGTGTAGATGCTACAAATCACTTCTTTCGTAAAGGTACAATAAAATTATTGCATTGAATATATGTACTTGCATAAAGGTAAAAAATGTTAGTGTAAATAAGGTCATATTGTATCTAGTTAGGATATCACCTTTACTAGGATTGACCTATTCACACTTAGCTTAAGTTTACTTAGGCTATTTTAGACTTTGTCTCACCTCATGTGGTGAAGACATGTGTTCTCATTCTTATGAGACACCTATTGCATGTCTACTTGCCACTTGCATGAGCACTTATCACTTGAGCTCACAAGTGTCGCATATTAGGAAGGTTAGTCAATTATTGTGTTTGACCATCCTACCTTCTCTCTCATGCCTATTTATACAAGGGATCTATGTACATCCTAAATAGATTTTGAATACATTATTTAGCTTTTATGTGCAATTTTCTTTTTTGAAAGTTATTATAGTTTTTTGCTTGCTAATCTTGGCTGCTCCAACATGGTATCAGAGCCATTCTAGCAAAACCCTTCTCGTATTGAGAGATTCTCACCCCAATCCACATCAAGAATTCATTGTGGAGCCAAACGAAACTCACCGTTGAGTCCAAAAGACTCAAGATAGTATGAATAACCCTTCATTTGGTGAATTTTAGTAAAGTTGATTTCTAAAAAAAAAATGCCTAGGGTTTGTACGATCATATGACCTCTGATCCGTACTATACGGATTTTTTTAAAAATTGCAAAATTTGTTTTTGCAAAGGGCAATCTTGTCCCCTGTAATTTTTGTTCAAGCTCAATTTTTTGTTTGTGCAGGATTTATAGGTGTTTGCAGTCCTACTCGACCCTTCAAACCCCTAGTTGCATTCAACCTCTAGTTGCATTCGACCCCTAGATGAACTCATCAATTTCAAAGGATCATTTTTTTGGCATTATCAACACCCCTATTTGGTTTCAAAGGGTCTGGTCGACCCTGTTTGCACTCCTTGTTTGACATCACTCAGCTACTACACTCTGCATTCGACCTTGGTAGGCCATCTTTTTTTGCCATTTTGACCCTTGGTTCATTTCACCTCAACTCAGCCTACACATAGAAGTTGTCCCCTGGTCTATACAAGGCCTCAACTCGGCTAGGAATTAGTTTTTTCTTCGACTCACTCAAGACTCCTCTGCACCTTGTTTAGCATTCATGACACCCCTAGGAGATCCTCTCCACCAAACACTATCACGGTTTATACACTTGGTCGATGTCTCTTGCTGATCAAGGTTTCATTGAATGAATGAATGAAAGATTTTACAACGTCCACCATTGAAGGTTTATGCTTACAGGTCGACTTCCACCGATAGTCACCCCACATCCAGTGTCAAATTCCTTGTTACCGTTTTGTGGTGTAGGCAAGTCAAGGACAATAAACAAAGGTTCTTGGGTCACAGTTTCCTTTCACATGAATGATTTGTTCATTTGTAGGTCGCAGTATTATGCCTTTGCTCTCTGAGGTTGCAGTTTCTATGGAGTCATTCAATGCTAGCATTTTATGCTAAAATTTGCATATTATAGGTTACATTAGTATTTGTTGCAAACTATTTAGTACAATCACTGATAACATTTATTAACTGTTACATTATATGTTAAAACTAACTTTCTCGATAGTTGTCAACAATTTTGGGTTAGTACTTTTTAATTGTAACATTTTATGTTATAAACATTGTAACCTTAAACCGTGGTATTTATTGTGATTGTTAGCATTTTATGTAACAGCCATATCAAATGTCACTTTAACATCTTTTGTAACCGTAGTAGCTTTTTTTACCACTAGAGGTAACTGTCAAACTAAACTTTTTATGCCCAACAAACCGCTAGGTACTCATCACTTCCCGAAGGAGGTTGTTTTTTCTTTTTGCCACAACTTTCGCCCACAGAGGCATTTTTTGGAAAATTTATAGTCAACGGAAAGTTCTTTCCATCCTTTTTGACATAACATCAAGAATATTTGCAAATTGTACTATTTTTTCTATTTTTATGCCTCCGAAGTCAAGTTTTGTTTTATTTTTTGACATTTTTTTGACAGGGCATAACTTTTGCCCACTATATCAAAAATTATCAATTTTTTTTTGAAAGTGTTAATAATTTCACAAGGAATTTAAATTTGTAAACAAATTTAAGATTCAGATAAGCCCATTTTGTAAAAATCACCTTGCATTATAAATGGTTGATTTGGCATCCAATCTTAACACAAGTTGTATTTTTTCTTGCACATCTTTCTTGGGGCCTTCTAAAACAACATAATCATATCAAGGGGGCACACTTGCATTGTTTTTACCAATATTTAGATCATGTCTAAAAAATGTAAAATTAAATGTACATATTGTGGGAGTAACTAGCATGGAGATGAAATGTGTCCTCATTTCTCACATGTTGTCTTTACATTTTTTCATAACAAAAACCTAGTACTTGATGTTACATTCAGATTGGTTTTAGTGCTTCATTGAATCTGGACATTGATATTGTTGTTCTAGATCTACCACATTCGGATGCATATCTCCCAGATATATTGTGTATGTTCGTAGAGTCTCGCATTACAGATTTGGATGACACCATTGGAGACAGTCATCTTCTATATGACGACAACTTCAATGTAGTTGCATCACCATTGTCTTCTTTAGTTATGATGGCTCTTTCTATGCCTACATCAACTTCTATAGTGATAGATTTTGTATCTAAATTTATGAGTCCACATATTCGACTCAGACATCATGTATTTTGACATCCTCTGCAGAAGTATCAGATTCTCATCAGTCAAGTTATCACCATACATCTATTGTCCATGTGGTCCCTGTTCCTAAATCTTTTATGGTACCTAATTCATGTTATCAACATTTGTCACACGTTAGCATTGTCTTGGAGATACTTGAGTATCCTTTGAAGACATCATGGGCATCATTTATTTCTTTGGATCATGTGCAAAATTTAGATACTTTCTTACTTCTTCCTACATATTCCTATTTGGAATGGGACGATCAGTTGCACACTTTTGTGGTTCTTTTTCTTCCTAAGGGGAGAAATGTGGTTCAACATTTGTGGATCATCTTTAGCATCCAGTTTCAAGATTCTATACACACTACATGAGGCATTACGAGGGGAGGCTACATGGTTTCTCTTCTCATATCAATTTTGGGAGGATCCATCTCTTTACATGGAGTTTATTACTTCTCTTTTTTTGGGGGAGGTTGCATTGACCTTCTCATCTTTTATCTCCTATGGGGGGGAAATTTCATGTACTTTTGTGATAGAAATAGTTCTTGGGGGGTCATCACGAGTCCTCCTTCTATCTTCTTCCTTTTCACTTGTACATTTTTCATGTATCATTTCTCTTTTGGAGAGGAGTTTTTCCCACTGGGTTTTCTCCTTTACTCTTCTTTTGAGAAATTCATTTGTACATGGGTACATAACATTGCCTAGTAGTCGGGACCCATCATCTTTGTATCACTTCTCCCTAAGTTGCACTTAAGGGGGGTGTTAGTGTAAATAAGGTCATATTGTATCTAGTTAGGATATCACCTTTACTAGGATTGACCTATCCACACTTATCTTAAGTTTACTTATGCTATTTTAGAATGTGTCTCACCTCATGTGGTCAAGACATGTTCTAATTCTTATGAGACACCTATTGCATGTTTACTTGCCACTTGCATGAGCACTTGTCACTTGAGCTCACAAGTGTCACATCTTAGGAAGGTTAGTTAGTCATTGTGTTCAACCATCCTACCTTCTCTCTCATGTCTATTTATACAAGGCATCTATGTACATTCTAATAGATTCCAAATACATTATTTGGATTTTATGTGCAATTGTATTTTGTGGAAGTTATTCTAGTTTTTTTCTTGTTGATCTTGGCCGCTCCAACAAAAAAGAGTCCCAACACGAAGTCCCTTTGCAAGCACCATAGCCCCACAAACCATCTTGCACTCTTATTTGGTGAAGACTACATGCACAACCACATCATTCATCTTGCTCATAGACAACAATTTTTGTGCCAAATCTAGGATGTGTAAAACTTCTACTTGAGGCCTTTGATCCTCCTGTCACTAAATCTAATTTTGACTTGGTCATGTCTATCAACACTGAGGAATGTATTGTCACCAAGGTATAACTTTCCACCATCAATATTCTTAACTCATAGAACCACTCAAGATGGGGAGTCAAATGAAAATAGGCACCAGAGTCAATCATCCATGTATCCTCACTTGCATGCATATCTAGGGCTACAAAAAATGTGCATTGGATTCATATTGGGAGTTTTAGGAATTCGTTTCATCATATGATCCATTATTTTCTTTCATCTTCTCCTTGTAGTCCTTTCAAATGTGACTTTTCTCACCAAAGTTCCAACATTTCACCTTAGATTTTCTAGGAGACTTAGATCTTCCGATCGACTTGGATCTTCCTTTCTCTTGCTTCTTGTCCTTCTTCTTTCCTTTCCCATTTGATCTACCACGAGAAAATAAGACATATTTAATGGTGTCTAGTGTTTTCCATCTCATCTCCTCTAAAAAAGAGCACCCATCACCTCTTCAAGTGTGAGCTTAGTGGAGATACTTCTAATAGCCATAACTAGGTTGCCCCACAAATATGGAAAAGAACATAGTAGTGTGATACTTTGATCTTTGGTGTCCATCATAACACCAATGAACTTCAACTAGGCAACCATAGTGTTGAATGTGCTCAGGTATTCAGATATAGAGTCATCGTTACCCATATTCAATGAATACAACTTCTTTTGTAGAAAATGTTTATTCACCATTGATTTGTCTTGATAGAGTGTTTCTAGCTTTGTCCATAAGGTACTCATGGTGGGTTCTGTTGAAACATTTAGGAGTATTGAATATGCCAAACATAGTTGAATGAGGCTCCTCACTTTTATAGTCAACACATCCTATACATCTTGTTACAATGATCCAAGTTTACTTTTAGAGACCACGTGCCATAGATAATAGTCTAATAGCAAGTCCTCCATTTCAAGCTTCCATAGCTTAAAATTGCTACCATTGGACTTTTCATTTCCACCCAAGACATTCTCACCATTTTTATTATAAAAAATTAGTTATCCACATAGATCCTACTCAAACCAATATTAATATGAATAAAAAAACCATTTTATTAACACCCAATAACTAAGTTGATCAATTTCTCATGCCAAATGAAAGGAAGTAAGATAGAAGTTCCACAATTAATCTAAGAGAGGAGAAGTGTGGTAAAGAAATATTACATAGTTTAAAACTATAAATAATGAACACATAACCATTAGACAATGCTATACCTTGGGAAACCCATTTGACAAAAAAATCAGCCTTCAAAAATTAAACCAACTGTATTTCTAGCAACACCAATATGGCTATAATACAAATCCAATCCCAAGCCTCCATAGGAGATTACACCAACATACAGATCTAGAGATATTTTGGCAACATAATAGTACCTATAATATAATTATCTAAAACCTCTATCTCAATCACCAAATAAATAGAGATGCCAAGAGGGGAAACCATAAGTGGTCTTGCAAGCCATGAGCCAATACATGAGAGGCATGGTGCCTAAATCTTCATGTCTCAAATTCCAACACTCTATTCCCATGATCGTCAATAGGCTATATTTAGCATATACTTTTACATTGTCATAATCATAACATGTCATAACCTTATCCTCAACTTGGGCTCTCCAATTTGGACCCATTATCTCCATTAAAAAATGATCCATGATATGTCATATAACATGCATCATAAGTTGGTCAACAAGTCAAGTCATCAATGTAACTCCCTTCTTACATGATCTTATGTGTTCAACATCATAGAATTTTCAAGATCAAGAATGCATATTATAATGTCATAAGATACTCTTACACATATCTATGAAATTATATGCTCTTACATCTTCTACACAAATCATACATTACATTGCACATGACATTATTGGCTAAGTCAAAGTGGGACACCCTTTTTCACGAGGGCACAATAATTAAAGACAAATTAACTAATAAATTGAACATTAAGTTGCAAGGTGTAGGACACCTAAAACCAAGGTGGTAACTAAAATTAGTAATTAATGATAATATTATTGATCATGTGGAAGTCGATAAACACCCTCCACTCTTATCCCTTATTTGGCACAAGCATTGCGTGCATTGTGAAAGGGGTCATGCTTTCTTGAATCGAGCCTTTTTTCTAGCAGTTCTTCTACCTTTTAGTTTAACTCCATACTCATGTCTAAACTCATGCAATATGGAACCTTGTTAGGAAAATTGGATCTTAGGATACAATCCACATAATGTGAGATGTTGCACATTAGTGGTAATCCATCTGACATTCAAGTGTGCCAATCAAATCTATAAATTCTTCAAGAAACATGACATTAACTTTGGGCTTCCCAAATTTATGTGGATTTTATTTCTCCTTATCTGTGGGCTTCGCTACTAACACATAGTAGTCCTACAAGTCCCTCACCTCCTTGAGAAACTCCTTTGTTGATATCAACATCACCTTGACCTCTATGTACTCTTCTTATTCTTTCATGGACAATAATTCAAACTTCTTACCATTATTGGTGATGGTATAGGTTTTCTTCCTTCCGTTATAGATCACGTAGTTATTGTACTACCAAGGTTGACCCAATGACATCGCATATTGTAGAGTAAAAAAATACACACCTTGTAATTTCTACTCTATAAATTGCATTCATTTTATTGTCCACTCTACATAGCATGTTTTAAGTCTCATTTCAGCCCTATCCTTAGCCTTTTCCTAGTCTAAGTGCCACTTATGTGTTGTTATTTATGTTTTTATTGAATTTTATGCTTCTTCCAAGGTTTCAACACATTCCTAATGTTCTTACTATTTTTGTCATTTTTATTATTTTTGGACCATGTTAGACTCTACCACAATTGCATGGATATCTCTATAATCATAGATTCATCCCTTGTAAAAGTGAAATCATGAATATTTTTATCTTTCTTGACCAAAAACCCCTATATTTTTCCAAATTTGACCTTTTTGGTGTGTCTTAATTTCATGACTTCCTAGGGTGATTTCTCATTGGTTTGTTGTGGTTGTAATAATTCAAAGGTAAACCAAATCTTCTTCCTCCTCCATACTGATTTTCTCTCTCTAATACATTCTCAATTGTTGGTTATATAAAGTTTTGATTATTAGTTCTCCATTTTTGGTTCTCCTCTTGACTATTTTGTAATGAGCGTTCCTTTTAATCTCTCAATCTTCCTATACTCTCAAAGCTCCATTGCTTTCAGTTTCTACAAGTTTTCAGAGTTGTTGGCAAGATCACAAGGTGTTCTTGGGGATTCTATAATTCTCCCCATTAGTGGTAAAATTTTCATTATTTTATGTTTTCATGAGCATTTATAATTTGAGTTTCTAGCATTATGTGTAGAGATATCAAATTTTCTTATTATTGATGATTTTTGTAGATTTCTCTACCAAATCCTGTCATCATTATTATCCCTTTTCTTTCTTGAGAAATAATAATTTTATTTTCCTGTCTCTATAACACTATTTTCTTCTCAAAATTGGGAAGTTTGTTGTATGGTTGCTCTTCTCTCCTCCTTGAGAGAGCTCCATAATTTTCTTCCTATCCTTTATTGCTCTTTTTCTTAAAGAGATAGCTTTCCTCTTGAAATTGTGTTGACTCTTCTCTTGCAATCAAGGAGCTCCTCTTTGATTTCTTTCATTATCTTATACATTTGGGTTAATTTGAATTCATTTGTTTTTTTACCTTTATTGGCATACATTTGGATTGTTCATTTCATATCCACTCATGTGATATCATAGAATTAGATTCTTAAATCTTGATTAGTTGTTATTTCTATTATTCACACTATTTCTATTCTCTTAGTTCAAGTCACAATCTAAGTTAAGCACACACACTACCTCTGTTGATTGAACCTTGAAGATGAAAGCCAAAATAGGGGCTTGATTGCCTTGGCAAGCTCCTAAGCAGTCCTAACAATATTTCTAGTCCAAGCTAACATATTAATCTAGTTCTAGCATCCAACAAACATTTGTTCAATTTAATCTTCTTATCCCTCTTTAATATTTTAAACAATTCCTTATAAAATAGTCATTCTATTATATAATCTTGGGCCCCTCTCAGTTTCCTTGTGGCTATTTTACAATTTTTCATCTTGTTGTACTATTCCTTTTTATTTTTCTTACGCAGAGGATGAATATGTAAAAAGATGGACTCCTCTATAATCACATTAACATCCCTAAATAGTAATAGTCCCCACTTCTCCTCTAGCGGCTTGTTCTAGCTTAGATTTCATTTGTTAAATATCGAACTAGATTCAATTCCTAGAATGGTTTCCTCTAACATTCAAATCATCTAGTCTAGTCATATTTCCAAATTTCCTTGTTCTAAAAGCTAGAGCATAGTCTAATTCTTAATCTAGTGAGGAATTTTATTGGAAATTAACCACATGAAAGAATCTAAGTTGTTATATTAGAATTTGCTTATTTGATTTATAA
Organism: Cunninghamia lanceolata; assembly: GCA_027924645.1. Lineage (NCBI taxonomy): Eukaryota > Viridiplantae > Streptophyta > Pinopsida > Cupressales > Cupressaceae > Cunninghamia > Cunninghamia lanceolata. The sequence goes on along the minus strand of BSBN01000382.1, from coordinate 14,311,465 downwards.
GAAATTGTTATTTATTTTTAAATATAGTGTTAGAAATAGCAAAAGGTGGTTGATTCTCTAAGTGAAAGACATCATGTTATTCACACTAGAGTAATTCCCCCCATTTGCAACCATAAAATTTTTATCTTTTTCACATGCATCCATTGGAATGACATCACACCACATCTAATCTATGTAACTTCCAATGAAAATCACCATTTGCATTGCTCTGTCACCATAAGTTATTCCTTCTGCAACCACAAGACCTTGTACAATGTGGGGTGTGCAACTATCTTCAACCCCAAATTTTGGACCATCTATGTGGACATTAAGTTACCAGTGGTGCCTCCATCTATAATACACTTGCAATGCTTACCACCTAATTTGCACTTAGTGGAAAAAATGTTCTTCCTTAACCATAGTTCATTCTCCTCTTGTGTAGGCTTGAGGAAAACCTTACATGTCATCATATTTTCCTCTGCCTTATGAGTTGTGCTTTCTACATAATTATACTCTTCTTACTCTCCTTGCATGACATACACACACTTATTTTCATGACCCTACTCATGTGGGACATCTAGATACTCAAATCATGCTTAATGACCTACTTGTCCAAATCTAAAGTAAGTTCCATTGAAACCTTTTCCACGGCCTCTCTTCCCTTTTCCTTTGCCTCTATTGGAGTTTTTCTCAGCCTTCGAGTTATGTGCAACTAGACTCCATAACATTTTTCTATGCATAGGGTTGCTTTAGATGCCACCTTCCTATTTGATCTTATTTACTCTACCTCACACACTTTGTTGCCTTTAGGATAGGCATATTCTATATAACATATTTGCATCAAATAGATTTCATCTTGAATGGAAGTGTGCAAATGATTCATACATGTGAAGACCTCTATATCCTCTTCCACATGACTAGCATGTATGCTGAGTTGATAGTACTCCTTAGTATATGCTTTGATGGATTCCTCTCATTGGCATAAATTCTAGAGATCCTTGAGTAATTTTAACTGGTAGTTGGTTAATATGAACTTTCCCTTGATCTTGGCAACCATGAAATCCCATTGCAAGATATTTTTCTCATTCCTATGAATGTGTTCTTTGTATAAGTAATCCCACCACCAGGTGACATGCCCTTTCAACTTCATGGCATTGCAATTCACCCCATCATGGTCCTCAATTAATTCAAAGTCTATGTATTTCTCTACCTTAGTGATCCAATCCGACAATTCCTTTGGGTTTAAGCTTCCTAAATAGCTAGGCAAATCAAACATAGACTTAGTACCAACTTACAATAAAGCTCTTGCAAGGTAATATTCCACAACTTCTTCTTTGTCAAAATCCACATTCATGTCTAATGTTACCTCCTCTTCATGCTCATCATCACTAATATCATCGATCACATTTGGTCTCCTTCTTTATGTGATCTCTATGGCATTGAGTCTCTCATTAAATATCCTAACATACCAACAAGATCCACCAAGCACAGTCCTCTAGCCACTTGAATATCTTATGCATGTGGTCTTCCAACTCAATGGGACATTTTGACTTTTGGATAAACTACAATTAAAAAATTATACAAATAATAATAGCTATGAATTTCATGCATAACTCACCTAGGATTATAAACCTAAGTCTTGGATACCAATTGAGGCAACATTGTAATAGGTCAAGTGAACAACTAGTGATGAGCACACAAAGTCACAATAGAAGTAATAGAAGAAAAGGAAAGAAATACAAGAAAATCAAACCTTTATTAAATTTATAAGAATTTAACAAACATATAGGACCCTTATTACAAAAGAAACTAAAAAAAAGAAACAATCAACCTCAACTAAAACTCTTTGCAATACAATCTAACCCCAACAATAATCAACCCAATCCCAAAAGTACTAGCCTAAGTTCACAAAGAACCTGTTGGAGTACAATACAATACTGAGAGGGGGGGTGAATCAGTGTTGTATAATTTTTAACATTTCAAAACTTGATTCAAAGAGTTTGTGCAATGGAGTTCACTAAAGAACATAATCATCATGATATGCAAAACTTAAATAAAGATAATCAAATAGATGCAACATAAACAATCACAAAGAAAACACATGACACAGGTTTTGATGAGTGGAAAGCCCTCAAGGGGAATAAAAACCACTCTAAAAATTTGCCTCACTAGCTTATTTGAATCTCACTGATTACAACAATGGTTGTCTCATGACAACTAACCATGCCTCACTGGCATACACCTGTCTCACTGAGAAATACAATCACCATTATCAAAATATCAAGCCTAGTGTTCAATAAATGATTGCAAGTCAATCTGATTTGCACCATTACAAACCCTGCATTTTCTTCTTCAAAAACCACACCAAAATATGTCTTCAATCCTTCAAATCTAATTCAAAAAGCACCTGCATTTTCTTTCACACTCAAAATAATATCTTCATCTCAGATGTAACTACAAATAAAATATACATTCTTCTCATCTCTGCATCAATCATCAAAACATTACTTTTCTCTGTATATTTTTCATCAATTAGGAACCTACAAAAATAAGGTTAAATTCCTCTACTTTGCATGACCATTCATATTCTTTATTCCTTTGATTCATTTTCCTCTTTTCATAAAATAAAAAACCCTTTCATCTTCTCAATAAAAAATTTCTTCCATGTCTTTGATCTTCAAATCCATTCTTTATTCATCTGTTCACCTATTCATATTCTCTTCAAAAAACTTCTTCATATTTTTCTTTTCAAAAATCATCTTCTTCAAAAAAAATAGTTTTCAAGAATAATAATATCCTTTGTCTACAAACAAAAACAATTTCTCCAATTTGATCTCTTAAAAAAAAAATCTGCCCCTAAAAAAAATATCTTCCATTCGGATCCACTTCTCAAAAAGACATCATCTTTATTAAGACCAAAAAGGGAAACTATGAAGTCCCTTAAGATTCTCTCAAAAAGAATTAAATATTTACTAAAAAAATGCCTTCTTAAAAAATAATAAAACTCCTCCTTTAATGTCTCAACTGCCACGAGGAAGAAATTAGAAATAAAGCTCCTAAAAGTAAGAGCTTTAAAATCTCACAAAATTGCCCTTTGAAACATACTAAATATACCCTTAAGAAAAAGGTTTTATCTCTGCAGTTTGCTAGAAGGACGTTCAGTGGCACATCAAAGTGCATTCACCATAGAAGAGGTCAAGATTTAAATAGACACCATTGATTTCTAAATGAAGACCACCGATAGGTTTTTGGCGCCCATGCGCTTATGGAGGAGACTGAAACATTCGGTGATAGGAGTAGAGAGGGTCAGTAAGAACCACGACTTAAGACCCTTTAGAAGGTCACATTTAAGTGACATCACCTGTAATAGAAGGTCAACAATGGTTTAAAACAAAAAGTGCATAGGTCATATGACAGTTTATATAAGGATTTTATTATGTTTATTTAAGGTACATTTAAACCATTTCCTGACTTATGACATTAGTCATTGATCTTTAAACACTTCTGCCAAGAATATCTTAATCTCTACCACTAAACCTTTGCTATATCTTCACCAAAGATAGAACTCAGAATTATATACCTTGCTAGTGCATCAATCATCCTTAATTACTTTCATTATGTCAACATGTCTTTATATAAATTCAAACATCCTAAGATCCCTAGCTATGACATTTGTCATGAAAGGTAAACATGATGAGCACACCAATCACAGTGAATACAACTGAGTATTTTAAATTCCATCCATAGCAAACCTAACAACACTTGATGAAGAGATAGAACCACATGAAGGACATGAAACTTATGTTCAACCTCCTGGTACATGAACCCCACTAAGTAAATCATGAAGAATGTCAACATGTCAACATCACAAAGAAAATGATCAACACCTTGTGTTCATCCTGACAAGAAGCAATTTTTTTCAAATCAATAACATGAACAACTCCTGATGTTCCATGTGACCATAACACAATCTTCATCAACCTCCTGATGATCAGAAGATGAAAACATAAAACATATCTAACCTCTTGATCAACATTTGCACAGCTGACTACACTGGTCCTGATGAGCAACAAACTCCTTCAACTCCATCAATAAACTGAGATCTCTTAAGACCATATCATAAGCTATGAAGCATACTTAGGTGTCAACTCAAATCCTCAATAAACATTTTGACATAAAGCAATACAGATCCTAATATAAGGACATCATATTGTGTTAACTCTTGAGATGAGAACATAAGCATCATGAAACAACAACTCCTTAAGATGAGAAATCAAACCTTCACATATGAAGCATGATCATCAAGACATGAACTTCATCTTAAATAGACATGAAGCAACTTCATCAAGCATATTCACAAAGTGAACTCTTGTGAACTCCTGAAAGCATGATCCACATCTTGTCATATGAACACTAATCAACTTGAACTAAGATCACCATGAATGATCTAACTTTCATTATGATGTATCTGCATCATCAACTCAACACCTTTTTGACATCAATGACAATCAATCTCCATCAATCTCCCCCTTTGTCATTGATGGAAAAACTACATGATGCATTCTCTCTCTCTCTCTCCCCATTTTTAACATCGGATGACAAAGAATGAGATGCTCCCCTTGCCATTTAGCTTCACTAAGAAAATGTTAAAACTTGATCATAACATTTACACTCACATTGCATTATGAAGATTTTGAAGACATAAACTTCTGTTAACCTTTGAACCTGTGATGATCTATGATGATAACAATCCTAAAGCAAGCATATGACAAACCTTGTTGAAAAAACCCTGAAACAACTAAAGCACATATCCTGAGAGCAACATCATGAGAGGCATACTAAACAAAACATCAAACCATTGTTATAAACTTCCCATTGACTGTACCATATTCTGCATACATAAAATGAGATCCGTTACATCATCAAATTTGCACAAAAGAGCACTGTCCTAATAGAATGAAGCATGCATATCTATCTCAGCTTAACACCACTTCATGTCACTACACTAATATGAAGATGAAAATGAAAAACTGACATCAATGAGATCCTCTGATCACTTCTTTTGATAAGATGAAAAACTGACATATCACTACTATCAAATATAAATTCCTGATGACAACACTTGCGATTGCAAAACAAACTTTTCATGTCAAACAATTCTTCCACAATCATCAACACTTTTTGACCCAAATGACAAATATCCAATAAATCTCAAAGCATAAAGAATGAATTATGATTATGATGACATAAAAATGATGCCTTTGACATGAAGAAATCATAAACACTTCAACACCCAAGATGAACAACAATGCAGGTTCAACAAGCAAAATTCACAACTCATGATGATATGATAACCACTCAAGAGATGACCTTGTCAAGACTTCCATGATAGTGACAATCAATCAATCTGCAACAACCTGCAATCAATTTACTCCTGCACACACTTCTTGGCATGATAAAGAATGAAGATCATCTTGATTAAGACCATTCTCCTGTTCCTACACATGACACTTTTTGCTACACAATGTCAAATCTGATATATATAGAACCACTATTGATACCTTTGCAAAACCAAATGCAGAGACATGTGCTATGAAATTAACTTCTTCCATTATCAACCTTCTCAGCCAATATATGCTAACATATGATGAGAACTCCTTGAGTATACCCAAGATCCTGTCAATCATTATTCAAATCAACCCATTAAGTCTGCACATCAACAAACTAATTGCACCATCAAGTTCTTCTTGCAACAACACTTCACATTCTTACAAACATATCAAGAACACTTTGAACTGCAACATCATGATATGAACAAGATAAAAATAGGACCAAGTCACTCAACATCATCAAACACTTTTTGCATTGAATCCCTGAACATCTTATCAACATGAACCACTGATAACCTGTATCACTATCACACACTGAAGATCAATCATATTTATCAAAATCATTAAGTACTTCATTTCACAAGACTACTATGGATAGCATATTATCAGGCATGAATGCAAAAACATAATAAACAAAACAAGATCATCAAATTGACAAACATCAAATGATCTCCTCCTGAAACTTATTGGGGATAATTGATAGAACATGAACAACTCCACCTAACTTCATGCTATCTGTTATGCAATTGATTATGTGACTTGTGCAAGATGCACAAGTTTAGGATCTATCTTCTCTTGGCTATGTTTTAGTCTCCACACTTTCACTTCTTTCTTCTGTTCAGGTTTCTTCTTCCAAACTTTTTCAACACTTTTCTTTTTCCAACCTATCAAACCAAGTGATGCTATTCTTTCATACATTTTGCAACTATATGCTTTGTGACTAGGATAATTACACTTGAAACACACAAGGTTAGTATTCCTTATTGAAGCAAATTGACTTCTTCTGCAATCAACTACTTTGTGTCCAAAATGATTACAGGTAAATAATAACCATTAAATGAATAATTATACCTTTACATATATGCTTGTCTTATTGGAGCAGACCTTCTAAAATTTCTTCTTTGATTATGCATTACAAACTCATCTTTAGTTTTTATTTCAGCTTCAATCTTCTTTTTGCCTTCAGGAGCAGCAGCATGATAGTCCAATTCTATTTTCTTTCTTGGAGTTTCTCTAACTTTAAAAGATTGTCCCTTTTCATAGCCAAGTCCAATAATGTCTCTATGTTGTTTTTGTTTGCCCAGCATCTCATGTAACTTGCTTGTGCTCTCTTCAAATTTTAGATTCTTTTCCAACTGCTTCTTAACATCCCCAAGATATTTTCTTAAAGAGACTATTTATCCTTCAATCTTTTGACATTTAACTATTTTAACTTCCAACTTAGACTTTGTTACATCAGCTATCCTCTTAGCTTCCTCAACCTCTGTCTTCAGATTGATAATTAATTTATCTTATTCATTAATTTGTGTCCTTAAATTCACAATCTAAAATCTTGCCTCTTCAAGATTAGAAGATACTCTTTCAAAATCTGAAATTACTTTGTCTTTGGATTCTTTTTCTTGTTGTAGTTGCAACTCTAGTCTCTAATTTTCCTTTTTCCATTTCTTGATATCACTCAGAGCACATATAAGTTCTCCTTCTATGTCAATCTCACAATCTTGTTCATCATACTCCTGATTGTGATCTTCTTCTTCTAAATCTGATTGAGTCTCATCTCCTTCATGTGAAAGTCTTCCATCATTCTCACTCTTCTCAGATAACAAATTTTCCTCTCCTTCAAGTTCATCACCTTAATAGATTCTTATCAACTCCTTCCACACATCCTGAGTTGTTTTACAATGCATAACTTTACAAGAGACATCATTAGATAATCTAGACAAACTAACCTTCTTTGATATATGATTACATTCAAGAGCTTCTTTGTTATTCACAGTATTAGGTCATTCAACTAACATCCAAAAACCATATCCTAAAGAGGATAGATAGATTTGCATTCTAATACACCAAACAAAAAAGTCTGAACCATCAAACAAAGGAACTCCATAAAACTCTTTCTCTAATTTAATACCTGACTCAACTTGTGAAACATTTCTATCAACTAATTTTATATCAACATCTGAATTTGGTATGGATGATGTCTTTTGTGTCTTTTGACCAGTATGAGGCTTGACATTTCTCATGCTCTTATTTCTTCTACACTTTCCTATGGTACTCCACACTCAGGACCTACCCAAGCTGATTAGACTTCTATAGGGAACCTATGCTCTGATACCACTTGTTTGAGTACAATACAACACTGAGAGGGGGGGTGAATCAGTGTTGTATAATTTTTAACATTTCAAAACTTGATTCAAAGAGGTTGTGTAATGGAGTTCATTGAAGAACATAATCATCATGATATGCAAAACTTAAATAAAGACAATCAAATAGATGCAACATAAACAATCACAAAGAAAATACATGACACAGGTTTTGATGAGTGGAAAACCCTCAAGGGGAATGAAAACCACTCTGAAAATTTGCCTCACTAGCTTATTTGAATCTCACTGATTACAACAATGGTTGTCTCATTGACAACTAACCATGCCTCACTGGCATACACCTATCTCACTAATAAATACAATCACCATTATCAAAACATCAAGCCTAGTGTGCAAGAAATGATTGCAAATCAATCTAATTTGGACCATTATATACCCTGCATTTTCTTCTTCAAAAACCACACCAAAATATGTCTTCAATCCTTCATATCTCAATCCCTCAAATCTAATTCACAAAGCACCTATATTTTCTTTCACACTCAAAATAATATCTTCATCTCAGATGCACCTGCAAATAAAATATACATTCTTCTCATCTCTGCATCAATCATCAAACATTACTTTTCTCTGTATATTTTTCATCAATTAGGAAAAATAAGGTTAAATTCCTCTACTTTGCATGACCATTCATATTCTGTATTCCTTTGATTCATTTTCCTCTTTTTATAAATTAAAAACCCTTTCATCTTCTCAATAAAAAATTTCTTCCATGTCTTTGATCTTCAAATCCATTCTTTATTCATCTGTTCACCTGTTCATATTCTCTTCAAAAAACTTTTTCATATTTTTCTTTTCAAAAATCATCTTCTTCAAAAAAAATAGTCTTCAAGAATAATAATATCCTTTGTCTGCAAACAAAAACAATTTCTCCAATTTGATCTCTTGCAAAAAAAATTTGCCCCTAAAAAAAATATCTTCCATTCGGATCCACTTCTCAAAAAGACATCATCTTTATTAAGACCAAAAAGGGAAACTATGAAGTCCCTTAAGATTCTCTCAAAAGGAATTAAATCTTTACTAAAAAAATGCCTTCTTAAAAAATAATAAAACTCTCAATTGCCACGAGGAAGAAATTAGAAATAAAGCTCCTAAAAGTTAAAGCTTTAAAATCTCAAAAAAATGCCTTTTGAAACATACTAAATATACCCTTAAAAAAAAGGTTTTATCTCTGTAGTTTGCTAGAAGGACGTTCAGTGGCACGTCAAAGTGCATTCACCGTAGAAGAGGTCGAGATTTAAATAGACACCGTTGATTTCTAAATGAAGACCACCGATAGGTTTTTGGCACCCATGCGCTTATGAAGGAGATCAAAACATTCGGTGATAGGAGTAGAGAGGGCCGGTAAGAACCACGACTTAAGATCCTTTAGAAGGTCACATTTAAGTGACATCACCTACAATAGAAGGTCAATGATGGTTTAAAACAAAAAGTGCATAGGTCATATGATAGTGTATATAAGGATTTTATTATGTTTATTTAAGGCATATTTAAACCATTTCCTGACTTATGACATTAGTCATTGATCTTTAAACACTTCTGCCAAGAATATCTTAATCTCTACCACTAAACCTATGCTATATCTTCACCAAAGACAGAACTCAAAATTATCTACCTTGCTAGTGCATCAATCATCCTTAATTACTTTCATTATGTCAACATGTCTTCATATAAATTCAAATATCCTAAGATCCCAAGCTATGACATTTGTCATGAAAGGTAAACATGATGAGCAAACCAATCATATTGAATACAACTGAGTATTTTGAATTCTATCCATAGCAAACCTAACAACACTTGATGAAGAGATAGAACCACATGAAGGACATGAAACTTATGTTCAACCTCCTGGTACATGAACCCCATTAAGTAAATCATGAAGAATGTCAACATGTCAACAACATCACAAAGAAAATGATCAACACCTTGTGTTCATCCTGACAAGAAGCATTTTTTTTCAAATCAATAACATGAACAACTCCTGATGTTCCATTTGACCATAACACAATCTCCATCAACCTCCTGATGATGAGAAGATGAAAACATAAAACATATCTAACATCTTGATCCACATTTGCATATCTGACTACACTGCTCCTAATGAGCAACAAACTATCCTCAATAAATATTTTGACATAAAGCAATGCAAATCCTAATATAAGGACATCATATTGTGTGAACTCATGAGATGAGAACATAAGCATCATGAAACAACAACTCCTTAAGATGAGAAATCAAACCTTCACATATGAAGCATGATCATCAAGATATGAACTTCATCTTAAATAGACATGAAGCAACTTCATCAAGCATATTCACAAAGTGAACTCTTGTGAACTCCTAAAAGCATGATCCACATCCTGTCATATGAAGACTAATCAACTTGAACTAAGATCACCATGAATGATCTAACTTTCATTATGATGTATCTGCATCATCAACTAAACAACTTTTTGGCATCAATGACAATCAATCTCCATCAATCTCCCCCTTTGTCATTGATGGAAAAACTACATGATGCATTCTCTCTCTCTCCCCCTTTTTGACATCGGATGACAAAGAATAAGATGCTCCCCCTGTCATTTAGCTTCACCAAGAAAATGTTAAAACTTGATCATAACATTTACACTCACATTGCATTATGAGGATTTTGAAGACATAAACTCCAGTTAACCTTTGAACCTGTGATGATCTATGATGATAACAATCCTGAAGCAAGCATATGACAAACCTTGTTGAAAAATCCCTGAAATACCTAAAGCACATATCCTAAGAGCATCATCATGAGAGGCACACCAAACAAAACATCAAACCACTATTATAACCTTCCCATTGACTGTACCATATTATACATACATAAAATGAGATCCGTTACATCATAAAATTTGCACAAAAGAGCACTGTCCTAATAGAATGAAGCATGCATATCTATATCAACATAATACCACTTCATGTCACTACACCAATATGAAGATGAAAATGAAAAACTAACATCAATTAGATCCTCAGATCACTTCTTTTGATAAGATTAAAAACTGACATATCACTGCTATCAAATATAAACTCTTGATGACAACACTTGTGATTGCAAAATAAACTTTTCATGTCAAACAATTCTTCCACAATCATCAACACTTTTTGACCCAAATGACAAATATCCAAGAACTCTCAAAGCATAAAGAATGAAGTATGATTATTATGACATAAAAATGACTCCTTTGACATGAAGAAATCATAAACACTTCAACACCCATGATGTACAACAATGCAGGTTCAACAAGCAAAATTCACAACTCATGATGATATGATAACCACTCAAGAGATGACCTTGTCAAGACTTCCATGATAGTGACAATCAATAAATCTGCAACAACCTACAATCAATTTACTCTTGCACACACTTCTTGGCATGATAAAGAATGAAGTTCATCTTGATTAAGACCATCCTCCTGTTCCTGCACATGACACTTTTTGCAACACAATGTCAAATCTGATATATATAGAACCACTATTGATACCCTTGCAAAACCAAATGCAGAGACGTGCTATGAAATTAGCTTCTTCCATTATCAACCTCCTTAGCCAATAAATGCTAACATATAATGAGAACTCCTTGAGTATACCCAAGATCCTGTCAATCATTATTCAAATCAGCCCATTAAGTCTGCACATCAACAAACTAATTGCACCATCAAGTTCTTCTTGCAACAACACTTCACATTCTTACAAACAGATCAAGAACACTTTGAACTGCAACATCATGATATGAACAAGATAAAAATAGGACCAAGTCACTCAACATCATCAAACACGTTTTGCATTGAATCCCTGAACATCTTATCAACATGAACCACTGATCACATGTATCACTATCGCACACTGAAGATCAATCATAGTTATCAAAATCATTAAGAACTTCATTTCACAAGACTAATATGAATAGCATATTATTAGGCATGAATGTAAAAACATAATAAACAAAACAAGATCATCAAATTGAAAAACATCAAGTGATCTCCTCTTGAAACTTATTGGGGATAATTAATAGAACATGAACAACTCCCCCTAACTTCATGCTATCTGTTATGCAATTGATGATGTGACTTGTGCAAGATGCACAAGTTTAGGATCTATCTACTCTTGGCTCTATTTTAGTCTACACACTTTCACTTCTTTCTTCTGTTTAGGTTTCTTCTTCCAAACTTTTTCAACCCTTTTCTTTTTCCAACCTATCAAACCAGGTGATGCTATTCTTTCATACATTTTGCAACTATATGCTTTGTGACCAGGATAATTACACTTGAAACACACAAGGTTAGTATTCCTTATTAATGCAAATTGACTTCTTCTGCAATCAACTCCTTTGTGTCCAAAATGATTATAGGTAAACAATAACCATTAAATGAATAATTATACCTGTACATATATGCTTGTCTTACTGGAGTAGACCTTCTAAAATTTCTTCTTTGATTATGCATTACAAACTCATCTTTAGTTTTTATTTCAGCTTCAATCTTCTTTTTGCCTTTAGGAGTAGCAGCATGATAGTCCAATTCTATTTTCTTTCTTGGAGTTTCTCTAACTTTGAAAGATTGTCCCTTTTCATAGCCAACTCCAGTACTGTCTCTATGTTGTTTTTGTTTGCCCAACATCTCATGTAACTTGCTTGTGCTCTCTTCAAATTTCAGATTCTTTTCCAACTGCTTCTTAACATCCTCAATATCTTTTCTTAAAGAGACTATTTATCCTTCAAGCTTTTGACATTCAACTATTTTAGCTTCCAACTCAGAGTCTGTTACATCAGCTATCCTCTTAGCTTCCTCAACCTCTATCTTTAGATTGATAATTAATTTATCTTATTCATTAATTTGTGTCCTTAAATTCACAATCTAAAATCTTGCCTCTTCAAGATTAGAAGATACTCTTTCAAAATCTGAAATTACTGTCTTTGGATTCTTTTTCTTGTTGTAGTTGTAACTCTAGTCTCTGATTTTCCTTTTTGCATTTCTTGATCTCACTCAGAGAACATATAAGTTCTCTTTCTATGTCAATCTCACAATCTTGTTCATCATACTCCTGATTGTGATCTTCTTCCTCTAAATCGGATTGAGTCTCATCTCTTTCATGTGAAAGTCTTCCATCATTCTCACTCTTCTCAGATAATAAATTGTCCTCTCCTTCAAGTGCATCACCTTGATAAATTCTTATCAACTCCTTCCACACATTCTGAGCTATTTTACAATGCATAACTTTACAAGAGACATCATTAGATAATCCAAACAAAATAACCTTCTTTGATATAGGATTACATTCAAGAGCTTCTATGTTATTCCCAGTATTAGGTGATTAACCTAACCTCCAAACACCATATCCTAAAGAGGATAGATAGATTTGCATTCTAATACACCAAACAAAAAAGTCTGAACCATCAAACAAAGGAACTCCATAAAACTCTTTCTCTAATTTAATACCTAACTCAACTTGTGAAACATTTCTATCAACTAATTTTATATCAACATCTGAATTTGGTATGGATGATGTCTTTTGTGTCTTTTGACCAGTATGAGGCTTGACATTTCTCATGCTCTTATTTCTTCTACACTTTCCTATGGTACTCCACACTCAGGACCTAACCAAGCTGATTAGACTTCTATAGGGAAACTATGCTCTGATACCACTTGTTTGAGTACAATACAACACTGAGAGGGGAGGTGAATCAGTGTTGTATAATTTTTAACATTTCAAAACTTGATTCAAAGAGGTTGTGCAATGGAGTTCATTGAAGAACATAATCATCATGATATGCAAAACTTAAATAAAGATAATCAAATAGATGCAACATAAACAATCACAAAAAAAATACATGACACAGGTTTTGATGAGTGGAAAACCCTCAAGGGGAATGAAAACCACTCTAAAAATTTGCCTCATTGGCTTATTTGAATCTCACTGATTACAACAATGGTTGTCTCACTGACAACTAACCATGCCTCACTGACATACACCTGTCTCACTAACAAATACAATCACCATTATCCAAACATCAAGCCTAGTGTGCAAGAAATGATTTCAAGTCAATCTGATTTGCACCATTACATACCCTACATTTTCTTCTTGAAAAACCATACCAAAATATGTCTTCAATCCTTCATATCTCAATCCCTCAAATCTAATTCACAAAGCACCTGTATTTTCTTTCACACTCAAAATAATATCTTCATCTCAGATGCACCTGCAAATAAAATATACATTCTTCTCATCTCTGCATCAATCATCAAAACATTACTTTTCTCTGTATATTTTTCATCAATTAGGAACCTGCGAAAATAAGGTTAAATTCCTCTACTTTGCATGACCATTTATATTCTTTATTCCTTTGATTCACTTTCCTCTTTTCATAAATTAAAAACCCTTTCATGTTCTCAATAAAAAATTTCTTCCATGTCTTTGATCTTTAAATCCATTCTTTATTCATCTGTTCACCTGTTCATTGATGCAGAGTGGGACGCAACGGAGGCAACCTAACAGGAAGGAGTGACCAACAATACAAACAGCATGATAAAATTCTCTATCGGCTGAACATCATCATCATGTTTCCTAGCAACACCAACTGCATCATCATATTTCAACAGCATCATCATATTTCGGATGATCGCAAATATCCTCCTGTCATTTACTATTTATCTCCTTCGTTTGTCGCCTATCATCATCATCATGATAATCAGCGGGCGCAAACATCCTCCGGTTGCACTGTTCATCGGGTGCCAAATGCAAGCGGCATCATCATGATATTCAATATCACCTTCGTCAGCAGGATATCCAAATATCCGGTTGTCCAAATATCCTGATGACGTTCCACTTCAACAACTTTCCTTCGATGCTTCACTGCCCGACGATACAAGCAACAGCATCATGATATTAAACATCCGGTTCCTCGAAACCTCCTGATGATGCTAATACAACTTCCTGCCTACGCCGATACCTTTCCACTTAGCGACAACAGGATAAACCCGCATAGAGGGATTTCCTAATATCCTGATGACGATGACGTCATATCCTGATGACGATGACGTCACACATCATCCTGATGAACTCTTCAACACTTAGCCAAAAACTCAACTTTCACATCCGCATCCGTTAGCGATATGCGGATGATGACCTTCCCCGAGAGATGATCCTGACTGCGATATATACACTGAGTATATATCCAACTCAAAACATCATGATGCACCTGCAACATGCAAATTTAAACAACTTCATGACCCGATCCTGATGGCGATGGATTCGCAGATGATGTTGCGGCTCGTTTCGGCTGGAAACGCACATGCAGACTCCTGTGTATCCTTCCACTGCATGAAATACTCACAACCGCATAATTTCACAAAGATCATGTGACGACCGGGCCGGATCACCTCCAAACCAAAATCTAACAGTTTATCTTCTAGACCTAGCACATGAGGATGCTAGGCTGATTTACAGCATGCTTCTAACAGATCTCCTGAACAAGGCAATGCATAAACAGAAAACACAAATGCAATCTAAGCTATGATACAGGACCATTCCACCGATTTGCAGGATCAACCGGTGGAAGGGTTGAAAGTGGTCATTAGCTTGCAAAACGGAAAGGAAATCAACACAGATGCAACAGATAATGCAAAAGACGAGATCTTATTCAATTGAAATTCAATGTCCTGAATACAGCTTCACAATGTCTGAACTGCTCTCCTGAATCTCAACTCAACACCAGTACATCAATATCAAAGACTATATCAAAAACTATATCTAAACCCAACAGATCGAAGGTATATATAACAAATCCTTCGAGTACTACTAACATCATTTCCCAGCGGCTGGGAGCTTCCAAGCGGCTGGGAGAGAGGACAGCTCAGACTCTCTTATCCCGATCTCTAACCTCCTACACATACTCCTATGCTGAACTATTACAAAGCATCGGTCACAGTGGACCTTATTACATGATAAGTCAAACATACTAAAAATAGATTATCCAGTCAGCATGATGATAACTATCCTACATCCTGATCATGTATGTCATCATGCGGACCTATATCCTGATCATGTATGTCATCATGCGGACCTATATCCTGATCATGTGCGGGTGCTCCTGCACCATTCATATTCTCTTCAAAAAACTTCTTCATATTTTTCTTTTCAAAAATCATCTTCTTAAAAAAAAAGTCTTCAAGAATAATAATATCCTTTGTCTACAAACAAAAACAATTTCTCCAATTTGATCTCTTGCAAAAAATAATCTTCCCCTAAAAAAAATATCTTGCATTCGAATCCACTTCTCAAAAAGACATCGTCTTTATTAAGACCAAAAAGGGAAACTATGAGGTCCCTTAAGATTCTCTCAAAAAGAATTAAATATTTACTAAAAAAATGCCTTCTTAAAAAATAATAAAACTCCTCCTTTAATGTCTCAACTGCCATGAGGAAGAAATTAGAAATAAAGTTCCTAAAAGTTAAAGCTTTAAAATCTCAGAAAATTACCTTTTCAAACATACTAAATATACCCTTAAAAAAAGGTTTTATCTCTGCAGTTTGCTAGAAGGACGTTCAGTGGCACGTCAAAGTGCATTCACCGTAGAAGAGGTTGAGATTTAAATAGACACCGTTGATTTCTAAATGAAGACCACCGATAGGTTTTTGGCGCCCATGCGCTTATGAAGGAGACCGAAACATTCGATGATACGAGTAGAGAGGGCCGGTAAGAACCATGACTTAAGACCCTTTAGAAGGTCACATTTAAGTGACATCACCTGCAATAGAAGGTCAACGATGGTTTAAAACAAAAAGTGCATAGGTCATATGACAATTTATATAAGGATTTTATTATGTTTATTTAAGGCACATTTAAACCATTTCCTGACTTATGACATTAGTCATTGATCTTTAATCACTTCTGCCAAGAATATCTTAATCTCTGCCACTGAACCTCTGCTATATCTTCACCGAAGACAAAACTAGGAATTATATACCTTGCTATTGCATCAATCATCCTTAATTACTTTCATTATGTCAACGTGTCTTTATATAAATTCAAACATCCTAAGATCCCAAGCTATGACATTTGTCATGAAAGGTAAACATGATGAGCAAACCAATCACAGTGAATACAACTGAGTATTTTAAATTCCATCCATAGCAAACCTAACAACACTTGATGAAGAGATAGAACCACATGAAGGACATGAAACTTATGTTCAACCTCCTAGTACATTAACCCTATTAAGTAAATCATGAAGAATGTCAACATGTCAACAACATCACAAAGAAAATGATCAACACCTTGTGTTCATCCTGACAAGAAGCAATTTTTTTCAAATCAATAACATGAACAACTCCTGATGTTCCATGTGACCATAACACAATCTCCATCAACCTCCTGATGATGAGAAGATGAAAACATAAAACATATCTAACCTCCTGATCCACATTTGCATATCTGACTACACTGCTCCTGATGAGAAACAAACTCCTTCAACTCCATCAATAAACTGAGATCTCTTAAGACCATATCATAAGCTATGAAGCATCCTTAGGCATCAACTCAAATCCTCAATAAACATTTTGACATAAAGCAATGTAGATCCTAATATAAGGACATCATATTGTGTGAACTCTTGAGATGAGAACATAAGCATCATGAAACAACAACTCCTTAGGATGAGAAATCAAACCTTCACATATGAAGCATGATCATCAAGATATGAGCTTCATCTTAAACAGACGTGAAGCAACTTCATCAAGCACATTTACAAAGTGAACTCTTGTGAACTTTTGAAAGCATGATCCACATCCTGTCATATGAAGACTAATCAACTTGAACTAAGATCACCATGAATGATCTAACTTTCATTATGATGTATCTGCATCATCAACTCAACACCTTTTTGACATCAATGACTATCAATCTCCATCAATCTCCCCCTTTGTCATTGATGGAAAAACTACATGATGCATTCTCTCTCTCTCTCCCCCTTTTTGACATCAGATGACAAAGAATAAGATGCTCCCCTTGCCATTTAGCTTCACTAAGAAAATGTTAAAACTCGATCATAACATTTACACTCACATTGCATTATGAGGATTTTGAAGACAAACCCCTGTCAACCTTTGAACCTGTGATGATCTATGATGATAACAATCCTGAACCAAGCATATGACAAACCTTGTTGAAAAATCCTTGAAACAACTAAAGAACATATCCTGAGAGTAACATCATGAGAGGCACACCAAACAAAACATCAAACTACTGTTATAAACTTCTGATTGACTGTACCATATTCTGCATACATAAAATGAGATCTGTTACATCATAAAACTTGCACAAAAGAGCACTGTCCTAATAGAATGAAGCATGCATATCTATATCAACATAATACCACTTCATGTCACTACACCAATATGAAGATGAAAATGAAAAACTGACATCAATGAGATCCTCTGATCACTTCTTTTGATAAGATGAAAAACTGACATATCACTGCTATCAAATATAAACTCCTAATGACAACACTTGTGATTGCAAAACAAACTTTTCATGTCAAACAATTCTTCCATAATCATCAACACTTTTTTACCCAAATGACAAATATCCAAGAACTCTCAAAGCATAAAGAATGAAGTATGATTATGATGACATAAAAATGACTCCTTTGACATGAAGAAATCATAAACACTTCAATAGCCATGATGAACAACAATGCAGGTTCAACAAGCAAAATTCACAACTCATGATGATATGATAACCACTCAAGAGATGACCTTGTCAAGACTTCCATGATAGTGACAAGCAATCAATCTACAACAACCTGTAATCAATTTACTCCTGCACACACTTCTTGGCATGATAAAGAATGAAGATCATCTTGATTAAGACCATCCTCCTGTTCCTGCATATGACACTTTTTGTAACACAATGTCAAATCTAATATATATAGAACCACTATTGATACCTTTGCAAAACCAAATGTAGAGACATGTGCTATGAAATTAACTTCTTCCATTATCAACCTCATCAGCCAATATATGCTAACATATGACGAGAACTCCTTGAGTATACCCAAGATCCTGTCAATCATTATTCAAATCAGCCCATTAAGTCTACACATCAACAAACTAATTGCACCATCAAGTTCTTCTTGCAACAACACTTCACATTCTTACAAACATATCAAGAACACTTTGAACTGCAACATCATGATATGAACAAGATAAAAATAGGACCAAGTCACTCAACATCATCAAACACTATTTTCATTGAATCCCTGAACATCTTATCAACATGAACCATTGATCACCTGTATCACTATCACACACGGAAGATCAATCATAGTTATCAAAATCATTAAGAACTTCATTTCACAAGACTAATATGAATAGCATATTATCAGTCATGAATCCAAAAACATAATAAAGAAAACAAGATCATCAAATTGACAAACATCAAATGATCTCCTCCTTAAACTTATTAGGGATAATTGATAGAACATGAACAACTCCCCCTAACTTCATGCTATCTGTTATGCAATTGATGATGTGACTTGTGCAAGATGCAAAAGTTTAGGATCTATCTTCTCTTGGTTCTATTTTTGTCTCCACACGTTCCCTTCTTTCTTCTGTTTAGGTTTCTTCTTCCAAACTTTTTCAACCTTTTTCTTTTTCCAACCTATCAAACCAGGTGATGCTATTCTTTTATACATTCTACAACTATATGCTTTGTGACTAGGATAATTACACTTGAAACACACAAGGTTAGTATTCCTTATTGAAGGAAATTGACTTCTTCTACAATCAATTGCTTTGTGTCCAAAATGATTATAGGTAAACAATAGCCATTAAATGAATAATTATACCTGTACATATATGCTTGTCTTATTGGAGCAGACCTTCTAAAATTTCTTCTTTGATTATGCATTACAAACTCAACTTTTGTTTTTATTTCAACTTCAATCTTCTTTTTGCCTTTAAGAGCAGCAACATGATAGTCCAATTCTATTTTCTTTCTTGGAGTTTCTCTAACTTTAAAAGATTGTCCCTTTTCATAGCCAAGTCCAGTAGTGTCTCTATGTTTTTTTTTGTTTGCGCAGCATCTCATGTAACTTGCTTGTGCTCTCTTCAAATTTTAGATTCTTTTCCAACTGCTTCCTAACATCCTCAAGATCTTTTCTTAAAGAGACTATTTATCCTTCAAGCTTTTGACATTCAACTGTTTTAGCTTCCAACTTAGACTTTGTTACATCAGCTATCCTCTTAGCTTCCTCAACCTCTGTCTTCAGATTGATAATTAATTTATCTTATTCATTAATTTGTGTCCTTAAATTCACAATCTAAAATCTTGCCTCTTCAAGATTAGAAGATACTCTTTCAAAATCTGAAATTACTTTGTCTTTGGATTCTTTTTCTTGTTGTAGTTGCAACTCTAGTCTCTAATTTTCCTTTTTCCATTTCTTGATATCACTCAGAGCACATATAAGTTCTCCTTCTATGTCAATCTCACAATCTTGTTCATCATACTCCTGATTGTGATCTTCTTCTTCTAAATCTGATTGAGTCTCATCTCCTTCATGTGAAAGTCTTCCATCATTCTCACTCTTCTCAAATAACAAATTTTCCTCTCCTTCAAGTTCATCACCTTAATAGATTCTTATCAACTCCTTCCACACATCCTGAGTTGTTTTAGAATGCATAACTTTACAAGAGACATCATTAGATAATCTAGACAAACTAACCTTCTTTGATATATGATTACATTCAAGAGCTTCTTTGTTATTCACAGTATTAGGTCATTCAACTGACATCCAAAAACCATATCCTAAAGAGGATAGATAGATTTGCATTCTAATACACCAAACAAAAAAGTCTGAACCATCAAACAAAGGAACTCCATAAAACTCTTTCTCTAATTTAATTCCTGACTCAACTTGTGAAACATTTCTATCAACTAATTTTATATCAACATCTGAATTTGGTATGGATGATGTCTTTTGTGTCTTTTGATCAGTATGAGGCTTGACATTTCTCATGCTCTTATTTCTTCTACACTTTCCTATGGTACTCCACACTCAGGACCTACCCAAGCTGATTAGACTTCTATAGGGAGCCTATGCTCTGATACCACTTGTTGGAGTACAATACAACACTGAGAGGGGGATGAATTAGTGTTGTATAATTTTTAACATTTCAAAACTTGATTCAAAGAGGTTGTGCAATGGAGTTCACTGAAGAACATAATCATCATGATATGCAAAACATAAATAAAGATAATCAAATAGATGCAACATAAACAATCACAAAGAAAACACATGACACATGTTTTGATGAGTGGAAACCCCTCAAGGGGAATAAAAACCACTCTAAAAATTTGCCGCACTGGCTTATTTGAATCTCACTGATTACAACAATGGTTGTCTCACTGACAACTAACCATGCCTCACTGGCATACACCTGTCTCACTGACAAATACAAGCACCATTATCAAAACATCAAAACTAGTGTGCAAGAAATGATTGCAAGTCAATCTGATTTGCACCATTACATACCCTGCATTTTCTTCTTCAAAAACAACACCAAAATATGTCTTCAATCCTTCATATCTCAATCCTTCAAATCTAATTCACAAAGCACCTGCATTTTATTTCACACTCAAAATAATATCTTCATCTCAGATGCACCTACAAATAAAATATACATTCTTCTCATCTCTGCATCAATCATCAAAACATTACTTTTCTCTGTATATTTTTCATCAATTAGGAACCTACAAAAATAAGGTTAAATTCCTCTACTTTGCATAACCATTCATATTCTTTATTCCTTTGATTCATTTTCCTCTTTTCATAAAATAAAAACCCTTTCATCTTCTCAATAAAAAATTTCTTCCATGTCTTTGATCTTCAAATCCATTCTTTATTCATCTGTTCACTTGTTCATATTCTCTTCAAAAAACTTCTTCATATTTTTCTTTTCAAAAATCATCTTCTTAAAAAAAAACAGTCTTCAAGAATAATAATATCTTTTGTCTGCAAACAAAAATAATTTCTCCAATTTGATCTCTTAAAAAAAATAATCTGTCCCTAAAAAAAATATCTTCCATTCGGATCCTCTTCTCAAAAAGACATCATCTTTATTAAGACCAAAAAGGTAAACTATGAAGTCCCTTAAGATTCTCTCAAAAAGAATTAAATCTTTACTAAAAAAATGCCTTCTTAAAAAATAATAAAACTCCTCCTTTAATGTCTCAACTGCCACGAGGAATAAATTAGAAAGAAAGCTCCTAAAAGTTAGAGCTTTAAAATCTCACAAAATTGCCTTTTGAAACATACTGAATATACCCTTAAAAAAATGTTTTATCTCTGCAATTTGCTAGAAGGACATTCAGTGGCACGTCAAAGTCCAATCGCCGTAGAAGAGGTCAAGATTTAAATAGACACCGTTGATTTCTAAATGAAGACCACCGATAGGTTTTTGGCGTCCATGCGCTTATGGAGGAGACCAAAACATTCGGTGATAGGAGTAGAGAGGGCCGGTAAGAACCACGACTTAAGACCCTTTAGAAGGTCACATTTAAGTGACATCACCTGCAATAGAAGGTGAATGATGGTTTAAAACAAAAAGTGCATAGGTCATATGACAGTCTATATAAGGATTTTATTAGATGTTTATTTAAGGCACATTTAAACCATTTCCTAACTTATGACATTAGTCATTGATCTTTAAACACTTCTGCCAAGAATATCTTAATCTCTGCCACTGAACCTCTGCTATATCTTCACCGAAGACATAACTCAGAATTATATACCTTGCTAGTGCATCAATCATCCTTAATTACTTTCATTATGTCAACATGTCTTCATATAGATTCAAACATCATGAGATCCCAAGCTATGACATTAGTCATGAAAGGTAAACATGATGAGCAAACCAATCATAGTGAATACAACTGAGTATTTTGAATTCCAACCATAGCAAACCTAACAACACTTGATGAAGAGATAGAACCACATGAAGGACATGAAACTTATGTTCAACCTCCTGGTACATGAACCCCATTAAGTAAATCATGAAGAATGTTAACATGTCAACAACATCACAAAGAAAATGATCAACACCTTGTATTCATCCTCACAATAAGGAATTTTTTTCAAATCAATAACATGAACAACTCCTGATGTTCCATGTGACCATAACACAATCTCCATCAACCTCTTGAATGATGAGAAGATGAAAACATAAAACATATCTAACCTCCTGATCCACATTTGTATATCTGACTACACTAAGCCTGATGAGCAACAAACTCCTTCAAATCCATCAATAAACTGAGATCTCTTAAGACCATATCATAAGCTATGAAGCATCCTTAGGCATCAACTCAAACCCTCAATAAACATTTTGACATAAAGCAATGTTGATCCTAATATAAGGATGTCATATTGTGTGAATTCTTGAGACAAGAACATAAGCATCATGAAACAACTTCTTAAGATGAGAAATCAAACCTTCACATATGAAGTATGATCATCAAGATATGAACTTCGTCTTAAATAGATATGAACTTCGTCTTAAATAGACATGAAGCAACTTCATCAAGCATGTTCACAAAGTGAACTCTTGTGAACTCTTGATAGCATGATCCACATCCTGTCATATGAAGACTAATCAACTTGAACTAAGATCACCATGAATGGTCTAACTTTCATTATGATGTATCTACATCATCAACTCAACACCTTTTTGACATCAATGACAATCAATCTCCATCATTACCAACTCCTTTCTTTTGAAAGAGGATACCATAAAATAGATACAAGTCATGATGTTTGGTATGCATTTGTGAACTAATCACCAAAGAAAAAACTCGCCAAGTGTCCATGAACTCAAAAAGACATGAATTAAGCTTCAAGATTGTCTCTTTAGTTTCCAAGTAACTTACCACTTGCATGTAATCTGCATGAGAATCTTAATGAACCATAAAGGATGAACTACCGTGTATAAGTTAACCTTAGAGAACTATAGAACTAGCTCACACATGTTTGATTTAGAGAATTTGACACAAAGAAGCGAGATGCATGAATGAAGAACATGGCACAAAACAATGGAGATGATAGAACTCAACACATAAGATTATGTGCCATCCAGTAAAAGTCCAACCATGTGCATCGTAATACCATTAGTAGCAAAGGTTGCATAAAGGTCAAGCATAAAGATGCATAAGTTGCACTACCCTATATAGGAACCAAATGTATCCAACACCTACCCACAAAATAATGTAACAAACAAAACAAAGGCACATGAGTGTAGAACAATAAAATAAGGTATGCACAATAAACAAATGCATTCAAACAACAACACAATAATATTAAGTGATGTAAGATTGCTTGACCCCTAGGATGCTCTTGCATCACTAAGCTAATGAAATAAGTAAATAGTAAATAAAATAATTTAGCCTAGATATAAGGATTATGTGTACTTGAGTGGATCTAAAAATGGAATATAATAGTGAATAATAAATGTGTAACTAAATGGAAAAGAAGATGAAAAGGATTTAAATGTGACTAACAATAGATACCTAGATTTTAGTTTTGAAATTGGAGTAAGCATACTGAGATGGCTAAGATTTGTGAAAACTATAATTGTGTGCTAACTTGCCCCACTTCTCTAACTAACAAATTTATCTTTGTGACTATGGATCTAAACCTTATGCACATAATTGAACTTTGACTACAAAATGAACTTGCTAGATATGACCATTTAGTACCTACAAATATAGATTCACTTGGATGTCTAGACATCCAATAAAAGATTGGTGGTGTTGACAAACACCTTTGGGGATCCTCCTTTGTGGGGATCTTCTCCTTATGACAAGCTCCTAAATTTGATTCAATGTTAGTTAATAAAATTAAGGAAGACAACATGCAATGAATGCACCAGGAACTATCCTAAATGAGTGATTTTGGAACATGGAACACCAATAACAAAGGGTGAGACAAAGACCTAGTGCATGAACTAGGGTTTCAAAACTTGTGGCAATGAAATCAAAATATTTGGGGTAATGTGATGTCACAATAGC
This sequence comes from Cunninghamia lanceolata, assembly GCA_027924645.1. Taxonomy (NCBI): domain Eukaryota; kingdom Viridiplantae; phylum Streptophyta; class Pinopsida; order Cupressales; family Cupressaceae; genus Cunninghamia; species Cunninghamia lanceolata. Next base: position 14,286,623 of record BSBN01000382.1, on the reverse strand, counting down.
AACAAGAGTGATTCTAGAGTAGTGAGTAATGGATAATCAATGGATTCTAGATGTTCAAATAACTTAGGGTTGATAACCTTTTATACTTGGCATAACACACAAATTTGAAAGTTGTAGTCCAAGAATTGACACATTAGCTAGTTGGAAAGGGGTTGGCTTAGGTCGACAATTAATTTTAAATTAATAACTTTTGGGGTTAGATCTACAAGTGCAGAAGTGAACTAGGTCAGATGTGGAACTAATCAAGAGTGAAGAATATGTAATGAAAGATTGTAAATGTTAAAAGATTATTTTAGTTCTATTTATAGTGGTTAAACTAAGATATTAGGTTAAATAAGGTACCAAATCAATTAAAGTCATGTGCTAAGACAAATACTTAGGATGCCCCACAAAGTAACATAAATATGTAAAAATGTGAGATATTCACCAAATATATTTGATTTTATGAACTTCTCAAATAAAAGAACTTTTTATATCTTGTAAAATCAAGTTTAAATTAAATAGTTAGCCTATGGGAAGATTGTAGTAACATAAAGGTACGCTTGTCATTTTGCTTAAACATGTGAGGGAGTTAAATGCCATTCTAAGTATTAATTAGATTGCACAATTTTCAAAATAATTACATGTGTGGGAATGTTCAAGTAATTGTTAAAATATTTTCTTTGTTTATTTTTAATTAAAGCTATTGATTTTTTTTTTTTTTTAAAATAAATGCACCTGGTAAACTTTTTAACGTGACCGGCGACGCTGGTGCGACACGCCCTCCGGGTCCACGCGAATGCTTTTGCCCGGAGCAATGAACCGGTGAGGCCACAACTGGGGGACCTCATCCCCTAGGAAGAACACTTCAAACCCGTGAGCTCATTGGCCCAGCGAAGGTGTAAAGCCTTGCGAGCTCGTTGGCCCAGCAGGGGTTTGAACTCTGGTGGCCGCCACTACAACCGAGCGACTTAACCACCGAACCATGCCATCATTGGCCAAGCTATTGATTTTTTTAAAGTGACTAATTGTAACCTTTTTTTAATATAAATTTATATAATTTTTAAATAGTTTCAAAACTTAAATTTATATAGTTTTCACTATTTCCAATAAAAAATAAGATAAAAATAAAATATTTTATTATTTAAGTTATTTTGATGATGATGATGAAATGTAATTTAAATGTTGATGCAAAATTTACTAAATTTTTTATAAAGTTGACATATTCAACTACTTGAATTGTGAAAACCTACCACTCCTAAAATAATATCATCTTTTATCTCAAATATTTTTTTTTAATAAATTTCTTCATTTGTTTTGCATCATTTTGGGTGGATGTTGCTAATGCATGGCCCTAACACTTGATTGGTCTCTTTTGACAAATGAGTTGATCCTAAACTTGTACCCTTCACCTACTTAATAAAGAGGTGATGATTAGAATATGTTGAGGTAATGTAATTTCACAACAAATACAACAATGACTAATTTTGGAATAATGAGTGACCAATGATGAGTGGCACAAGAAATGACACATAAGAACTAATTGAAAAGGAGTTAGTGATGGGCTTTTAATTAAATTTAAATTTGGAACCTATGGAGTCATTTATATTTACATTTGAAACATCCCTAGTCATTCCACAATTTGTGGAATTGAACAATCCACATGTGCAAATTTAAACCTAAAAGAAGAAACACAAATTGAAGTATGATAAATTTAATTTAATTTCTAATAGTCAAGTAAAAATTTTGAATAAAAAAAATACCAAATTAATCAAAAACCATAGTGACAACCTATTTAATAAGCATATTCTTTTGTAATTCTACATCATTCAATAAAAATAAATAAATTATACATTAAAACTAAATATAGTACAAGGTTGAGTTTGCAAAGTTGTACAATAGTACAAACTCAACAAGGTGTAACCCTTATCCATGTTCCTTCGAGTTACTTCTGCAAACTCAACTTTGTACAAACTCAACCTTAAAACTAAATATTCACCATTACATTTACTTTACATAAATTTAAATAACTTTTTGTTCCTATACTTTATCCCTAACACCTTTACTCAAACCAAATATCTTTAGTGGGCATTGGTATAATTCTTTGGTATGAGTTTTTTTCCCTAAAGTAGACTAGATAGAGAAGAATTATCCGTTTGAATTTCTTTCCATAAAGCATGTTAGTTAGAGGAGTTAGCTAAATGCGTATTATTTGGACAACTAGGTGTGTAGATTCCCTTTCGCCATCTAATCCCTCTCAACTAAGTTCAGATGATCTCCATCATTTACAGCTGGACAATTTTATTTTGACATATCTGCAGAAGTCAGTTATAAATAAATCACAAAGCCAAGTGTATGGAATGCGAATCCTTTCTACCAGCTAATTGTAATAACTTTTACTCACTAGTCACCATCACCCATTCCCTTATATTGTCTCCTGTTGTTTCCACCATGGTCATAAATGTAATGGCCAACCTTATTCCAAATCATTTATCTCTTGGCAGATCCGGAATAAAGCAAAAAAAGAGAATTCAATGGACTTCTCAAAACAAAGTCGATGTTTTTATAAAATTCATCATCACATCATGCTTAAACCAGATAATTTATCATATAAATCCAAGAGAGAACTAAAAGCGAAAGGGACTCTGCTAAAGCTGAAAAGGGTACTTCAAGTGACTTTTTTTGACTCCTTCAAAAACAAGTTAACTGTATTTTATTTCAAGGAAGGGAAGTAACTTCATATTCAGATCCAGACCAGTTTTTGAACACAGTCCACTGGTAACTAACTGGCTTTGAGTTGAATATATGTAACCCACATGTGTTTATGATTCACTAATTGAAAAAAAAAAAATACCCACATGTGCTTTTGATTAACTATTTGAAAAACTTCGATACCCTCAAATTGATATGCAATTGGAAAAAATGGCCTTATTTTGTTTCAGATCTGTAACTGCTAAGATTGTCTGATCGGTTGAACACAAATTCACTGATAGAGCTGATCATAATTGTTTTGTGGTTATATTTTAGTTGACATATTTCATTACAGTTCATGTTTGGAGATTTAACAATGCGGGTTTGCTGTTTCTACCACTAATTCAGAAGTATTAGAATTGGGGCGCAAGTTTGTTTCAGTAACAGTGCAATACATAATTCTCAGAACCTTAGTTGTAGTGCAGTAAAAGTCAGCTTGCTTATCTGGGAATCTTGAAGTGAATTTAATTGTTAGATGAACAGTGGGAAATTGAAACCTGTGCATTGTGTTACATGATAAACTACATTTCCCTTTGAGTATAAATGTAGCATATGACTAGTTTGCACTACTTTGCTGGGATTTGCCTGAACATAAGCAGCTGCAGGAGAATCCCTAATGTTAACTGTACTAGTTTTTCTTGATCTCTCTGTTTCTTAATAGTTGACATTTTTTATTCCTCTTTAAGCCATGCAGGTCTCTGTGATTCATATGGATTTGATTTCTGTCTTTTTGAATAGAGTGGGTTAATAATTATTTGTTTGTTTGAGGTTTTGCAGTGGAGGGTGATTTATCCTTTAAAGGCAGGATTGCATCTAGTCAATCTTTTGGGCTTGATCGGACAAACAGCTCCGGGGCAATAAAGAAGACAGATGGCAAGTGATTTAGTTGAGGGAGCAACGAGTGATGTGTTATGTGGTCCAGATTGGGGACTCAATATTGAGCTCTGCGACATTGTTAATGATGATCCAAGGTAGGGTGCCAGTATATACCTTTGCTCTCTTCAGTTCCTCTTTTCATTCCTGATTATTTATTTTAACTCGCTGCACTCGAGTCCTATTGACCTACTATGGTAGTACTTGGACATTAATACAGTTAAGAATATTGTAATCTAAGAATGCATAGTTCCTTGGAACACAATACACTGCTATGTATGTAACAATAATTTTCAATCAATTAAATGCTCACTTCACTAAAAGTACATAGACATTTATATATTGGAGCACCACTTCTATTTGCACTGATAACCCCTGTAAATCGGGTTTATTTTTACTTAGTTTTGAATAAAGGCTTTATTTGAACGAATTCTCTGTAATCCTATGTCAAATTGTAAAATCCGCTAGTATAAGAATGAAAGCAGCATCTAAACGGCACAAAGCATTTAGATCTGTGTATAAAGCATAATACCGAGGGTAAAATGCCTCAAAAATAAGTTTATTGGAGCTTGTACAAGTCAGCCAACTTAAAGTGTCCTCTGAAATGGATAATCTGCACAACTGCTAAGAAATGCTTGATTGTAGTACTTATTTTGCTCAGTAACAGTCAAAACATTAAACACCCTATAGGGAAAGGTGTAGCTTGGATCATTTATGAGAGCCAGACATCAATAGAACTAACTATGCATTAGTTCTGTGAACATTTTTATAGTCAGTCACCGAGAGCCTCAGGATGCAATCTAATTGAGTTTGAATTGTCATACTAAAGATGTGGATGGCGGTTAGCATTTTCTGAGTGGTCAATACACTCAAGGCTGCTATTCCATACTGGTATACTCCATGTTATTTGAATGTTATAAATCAATAAGTGGGCCTACCCAATTTATGCCAAATTTCTTCTAGGAGGACAGTGACACTTAACCTCCATTGATGATCACTAGTTAGGGTCTTCCCCAAGATCTCCGTATGGATAACTGCAAGATTCTCTCTTGATCACCTTTCTTGATCATCAGGATCATGGGGCCTACCAATTCCTTGCCTGCCATTAGCATCTTTTAAAATTAGCAGGGTCATGGTCATGGTGCGTCTCATATCCTAATGATTAGGGATTCTCTGAAGCAGGTTGGTCTTCTTCAGTGGCACCAGAATCTGCAACACCTGCTCCATAGTCTATCTGTTTGACAAATAACAAGAGGTTGAAACTGAGATGGCTTATCAACATCAGTGTCTATTGGGGCTTCAAGAATTTTCCTTCTTCTATCGTCTTTTGTAGCTCAACATGAGCCTTTGCTTCTCTATCACTAAGTTGGGGTACCATTTGTTTCCTCAATTTTTTTTTGAATTCAACCAGGTTAAAATTGACTCAAGATTTCTTGGGACAATCCTTGTTGTTAGGGTTGCACAGTCTAAACCAGGAGTGCAACAAAATGCTATTGTTATTATTTTGGTTGTTCGGACAGTTGCATGCAAAGTGACCACAGTGTTGCACCTCTTGCTCTACATAGTTGGTCTGCCTTTAGGGTCATAGTGTTTCCAAGTTTATTGCTACCTTGATTGTTTGGTTTTCGATTATTATTGGTCCCTTGTTTGGGGTTCTTGTATATTCCAAATATGGCTCCTTCTGAATGCTTTTGCTTTTGCCCTATGTTAGGACTTGCGAGCCTTTATTCTTCATATCGAATTGGAAGTCCTTTACTGAATGGCCCATCTCTTGGAAGATATCACAGAAGACATTCTTGTTACAACTAGCACTTGTGTGCTTTTCTTCTTTATAGGTTGTACATCAAACTTTGATAGCCTTATTTGTTTCTTCTTGTCCGAATCTGTCCTGCTATCTCTGTTGATCACAAAGTATACCAGGTCATATTCTTGCTCTTTGCAGCAATTCTTTCATCAACAGATAGTAGTGGGTCAAGAGTCTGAACAAGTAGGCCATCATTTGGTCAACATGCTTTGTCTACACTAGGTTGTCCTAAATGGTGTTGGGTGTGACCTGGGTTTCATGGCCTTCCTTGTGTATACATTCTCGAATTGCAATAATCTCAAGTAAATTGAAAGTGTCAACCAATAAATCCTTTCTTTCTGGATTGGTCTGGGGTACCTTGAATTTGAGGAAGTGAAAGAACAATTTTGGAAACCCTAGGTTAAATTAAGTGTGGATGAACAGGGGGTAAGTTAACCTAGGATTACCTCTCTTTTTTTGCACTACTCTATCTAAATCTGATCATAAACTGAAATATAGTACATATAACATTGATTTATCAAATATCAATTTTGCATTTAAATAGATTAAGTGTATGAGCTGGGAAATGTAAATGTGTAAAGGAAAGAGATTAGAGGTGAGAAAATGCTTCCTTGGAGTGGTTGAATGTCGAATTTGACTTGACAGGAGGGCTGAGGAAGGCTGGAAGAGTCATCTGGACAAATTTGGAGTCTCTGTGACCTGTGCAGGACAAATTACTAGGACTTGGACGCTAGTGTAGACAAAAATGCAGTTTGGCGCTGGTGTAGACACTAGGGTTGGAGTTCTGCACTAATGCAGATCGTAGCATTGAGGTTGGGTGCTAGCGTAAACTGTAGCACTCAGGTTGGGCACTAGTGACAAATGTCTGACAGGACAAATTTCACTCCCTTGGGCACTATAGTAGACACTAATGCTACATTTGGATGGTAGGGTCTGGAGAAATTGCAGTGTGGTGTTAAATTAGACAAAACTGTAGTCCAGTGCCAAAGCCCTTTCTTTGCCTACTATGGCTTTGAAACTTTTGGTGACTGATTCCTTACTTCTGCTGGTTCCAAATCCTCCTGTACTTTGTCTGCAATTGCTTCGGATCTTTAGATATTCGCCATCTAAGCTAGGGACAAGGAAAACGGATTAGGCTATTCGAGAGACTGCCTCAGTCAGTTCCCTATTTAGTGTGTTTCAACCATCGACAAAGTCTTGGAAATATTGGATGCGTGTGATCCTAAGTTGGGTGTTTGTGGTGTGTGCAAGGTATTGCAGCTACCAATAAACTCTAGGAGGATGTTTATTGCTTAGGCAGTGATTTCTTGTGCAATGGAGGACAATGTAGGAGATGAAATGTCATTGATATGCTTGGGAGAAGGATTCAAGAGAAGTTAGGTCTGTAATTAGGGTTTTGGAGAAGGGATTTGACAAAATGGGGGATTGGGTGAGAGGGATTTGGAAGGAGGAAGACCCTAGAGGATGCAGGAGCAAGATTGGGATCTAATGGTGAGGGGAAAGGATAGAGATCACAAGAGAAGCTCCAACAAGGGACGATTTTCATATTTCAGCCATGGATGGAAATGGATTGGTGATGGAAAACTTAGTATGGGCGCTAGAGGGAAATCTTAGTATGAAGAGAGTGTAGAATGTTTTCTTGAGAGGGCTCCTAGGTTCCTTCTTCTTAGTTCAAAATGAGGAAGATTGGTCCTTTTATCTCAGGCTTAAATCAAAATGACCATTTGGGAACAGATTAGAGCAACACTAGGCTACGGTTTTGGGTATTCGGAAGTTGGAATCAATCATATTTGAGTTAGACTCTAGCATCTAGGTGCAACTTGTCCTCTCTAGTGCTCTATGCAATTGGTCCTAATATTGAAATTTGTCCCAAAACTTTTAGGATTGATTCTAGCATGAAAATAGGCCTAGGAGTAGCATAAAACATATCAGTGATAGGTTTAGGCCAAGGAATAGACAAAATGAGTCTTAAACATGTCTACGGGGATGAACACCAAAATGAGTGCAAAAATGTAAGGCGGAGATTTCAAAGTAGGCAATTTCTGACCATAGAGAAGGCAAGAAGCCAAAAATGTACTAAAATGAATATGAACAAATGTACACAACCAAACTATAACATATACTTAGAAAGAACAACTCACATAATAGAATAATAACTTGGCATAATATATTCATAAACTTGTGCACATAGAATATTCTCCAAAACATGGACAACAATACAAGCATGGAGATATAACAAGCCAAAGGGTTGTGTTGGTTGGAAAGTTGTTAGGCAACCACCCATATCAAACTCAAGTATTACAAACCATGGCTAATCTAAAAATTAACTAGCATCCATACATTTTGTTAGCATTTTGATTCGCACACTTTAGTGCAACACAAAATGGAATAGATGTGTAGCAAAGCTGCTCTTTGAATTAGAAGGAGAAGCTTCCTATAAAATAAAAACTAACCTAAAACTAGACAATATGTACTTGCAATTTACAATCCGTACAATGATTTTTAGGGTGGTTCACGTTCGGACTGAATAAACTTTAAATGTGTATCTTTTGGTTTGTCTAACATAATAGGCTAAAATGCTCTTTCAACACAAGGCAAATGATTTTATGTTTTTTGACTAAAAACAATCCTACAACTACACGCTTGCAATGCCAAGCTAAAAGGAGAGACCGAGCAAAACAAGTACATGAGGATTAAATGACACCAAACATTATAAACTAAACATAGTCATTGCATTCAAAGCTACAAGAAATCAACCTAACACCTACTACAATACATAGCTTACAGAAATTGTTAAGCGATATTAAACTCATAAAGGAACACTAACACATAAGACATAACATTTCAATAGTAATTTAAAAGCAAAGTAGGCATACTAAATCCCATTGAATAATGAATTTTGGATTGTCAATAACACTAAATAGCAATTAAGCAATATGCAAGCATTAGAATTACCAGTATTTTTAATCTAAGTGCAAAATGATACATGTTTATGTTGTTTACAAAGGGATTGCATAAAAATAAATGAGGAATTTAACTATTATGTCTACCCTAAATAGTTTGATTGCATGAAATTTGAATACAAGCTTTATTATAAATTATCTAGTCCACTAATTCTAACGTGACTGCTAGTTCAACTGATGATTAAAATGATTACATTTATCGCTTAAAAGCTCACTTCCCTCGCATGATGAGATAGACTTTGAGCTAAATAGAGAATGCTAAAAATAGCGGAAAGCTATAAAAAGTGGGATTTGACTAAAAATAGCTTATTGTGGAATATGCTTTTGTTCTCGAAAATGATGATGAGCTATTTCTAGTGCGAGTTAAAAATAGACTTCTGAAAGGCGGCTCTAGATGATTTTGATTTAATGATACTTTCCTTTGTTATGACGAAGTCTAGCAAATCCTTTGATAAAACTCTAAAAGTTCGACTATTCTATGAATCTTGGTGACTCGAATTGGAGACCCTTGATGAAGCTCTGAAAATTGACTTCGACGCTTTCATTGTTGACAGAGTTTTGGCAAACCCTCGAGATTTTTGAAAGTTTAATTATTCGATGAACACTTTACTTGAATATGAACATCCTCTCGTCTACTCTTCATTAAAAATCACCTTCTCCTCAGTTTGATCACTAAAACTAGATGTTGAATCCTTCGTGCACTCAATTGCTGAAAACAATCTTTTTGATTGCTCTAATCTTCCAAGAACACCAAAGTGAGAACACTTCTTTGTTGGAAATAAAAATTAGAATATAGAAATTGGATTGAATAGTAGTAATACACAATGAATGATGATAAGTAGAATATGCCAAACTTTGAGAGTCTTCAACAATTGTAAAATATTTATTTATTCACGAACAACAAAAATGAATTTGATTGTGAATTTCAAATAGAGGATAGCTTCTTTATAGAATTTCACTTTGCTTTTTAATTTTTTTTTTTCAGTTTTTTCACTCCAACTTTTTTTTTTCTTTTAAATATCAATTATGATTTTTAATAATTATTAATTAATAATAAATTATTTATTACTAATTAATATTATTAAAACAAAATTTAAAACCTAGGTGCGCTCTCTTGGAGTTGAAGCAGTTTAAAATAAAAAACAATTGAATGTGCAAAGTGCACTTGTTTTGGGTGCAATTTGGAAGATTTAAAAAAAAAATTATATAGATTTTAAAAAGTTCAAAAGCTAATAAGAGGTGCGCTTGAAATGAGGTGCACCTTTTATGCCTTGGCTGCAGTTATTATTTTTTTAAATAGATGCGACCTTTAACTTTTTCTCTTCCCCCACTCCAACCCCTTTTTTTGTCTTTTTCTGATTTTTTTATTTTTATTTTTAAAAAAATTTCTAATTTTTAAATTTTAACTTTTAATAATAAAAATCATTAATTAATAATTATTATTAAAAGTATTTTCTATTTTGATTTTAAATTTCTTTTTAAAAATTTTAATCAATAATTTTACTTTTAAGATAATTATTAATTATTAATTAAAATTAGAATTGACAGGTAATAATAATATTAATAAAAACTGATGGTTCTTCAAGGGGCAATCCTGGGCCTACTGGGATTGGTGGGACTGGCAGCGATTTTTCAAGATCGGTGGTTTTTTTCTATTTTGTTCATTAAGGATTGCAAACTATCAACCTTATGGAAGGTTTGGCGATCCTCTACACTTTGGAGAGGGCTTATGCTTTGGGATGGCGCAAGGTTATCTGTGAGTCTAATTCACAGGTTTTGATTAATTTGTTGAATAAACAGAAGGTTTCTGATGTTAGTTGGCAGTTGGCTATGATGGTGCAGTAGATTCTGCAGATAAGTTCTTTGATGGAGATGGTGTCTTTTGTCCATATTCCAAGGGAGTGGAATAGGGCAGCAGATTGTTTGGCTAAGTGGGCTTCTGAGCATTTAGATGGCTGGAAGATTGATGAATGGGAGCAGGTTCCTCATGAGCTCCGACATGACTTGGAGAAGATTCTTGCCGAGGATGGGAATGGTATTGGTGAAGGATGATGTTGTTTCATGCTTTGTATGGCTGTTTCTTATGGATTCCTGGGGCCTTGGCCCTTTGATGTTTTGTAATGTTCTTTTCTAAATTTCAATCAAGTTTTTACCCCTTTTTTATTAAAAAAAAAAATATTAATAAATAAATAATTAAAAAATTAATATTATTAAATAATAATTTTAATTAAAATTATTAAGTGATAGTCAATAATAAATTATCGATTAATAATTACTTATTAAAGTTAAAATCAATGGACAAATCACAAACATTTGGCAAATTCAACATTTTTGATTTTGACATAACAGTTCAACTTGGCTGAAAAATGACTGTTTTTGACTAGAACACAATTTTGACACACAAATGACGATTTATTGATGACGAAGGAGTTTCATGTATAGCAATCGAGTTTTGGATTGGGTACAACAATTAGCTTTGTCTGAGGACCATGGCGTATACTTGTGGCATAGGAGGACTTCAGAATCTTTGGATTTATAAGTGGCTCAGTGTTTTATTAGTTGGGCAACAGAGTCAAGTCATTCCTAAATCACCTAACTATGAACATTCTTAAATCACCTAACTGAATACGATGTTTACATTATTGAAAGGGTAAATACAATATGACATAACAAAACATTTCGAATTGAGAAACACAATACGACAATCTTAAAAAACAAAAACGCTCTTTTATGAGCAGGAACCTAGGGAAACAAAATGGGCTACACAACTATTTACGAGTTTTGGAAAGTAACAACCTCTCCTTTTGAGTTGGGAATCTAGTCATGATAGCACATAGCCTAACAATCATCACAAAGCTTTCTCAAAGATCCATGGGTTAGGTGGGTAGATGTAATGCCCCCAATTAAAGTTAGACAATATTTTGTGAACCTTTCTAATTTTTATAGAATAAATTGAAACCAAACAACCAATACATAGTTTTGATTACAATTTTCAAAACTTTATTTACTGATCACAAACCCTAAGGGTTACAAAATGCTTAATTTTAGCCAAATGAAACCCTCAAAATATATTTTTATTTATTGCCAATGCAGTTTTGAATGTACAAATTGATTGCAACATCAAATAATTTTTATTGAATTTCTCTAGCACTTATAGCTTGCTCTACGACCTGATACAACCGCTCCAAAGATGACAATAATGACCAAAAATGCAATGATAAATTTAATTGCCGTTGAAACCAACTCACAATGAATTTTTCTGATTTTTTTGAGCCTTCGAAATGAACCGGCGATTGGTTGGGGAGGGTACGGCTGGCTGGAGTAATTCACAAAATGTTGATCAACTATCCAAATGCAAGAGGTGAAGAATTCATTAGTGAGATCAAGGCCTCTATCCTCTTTGTCCTTTAGAAGATCACCCAGATCCCATATGCAAAAGAAATCTTCATGCCCTATGCTACAAGTTGTATCTTTGACTCTATCACCCCTTTTAGCATGCTTTCCATGATGACAAGAATCTCACAATAACATAATAGGAAACATCAAATTTGAAATATCTTCATACCTTAGGCTGCAATCAAAATGCTCACTCTCTTTTTTCAAAAGAAAAACTGTTGAGATATCTTCAACAGATCCATCTTTGCGACTCAAAACTCTCAAATTAAGGTCAATCACAACAGTCTTCTCAAATGTATATCCATCCATAATGGTACTCTGAAAATTAATCAATGGCTCACCATTTGGAAGTTCAAAGGATAGTTCATGATTTGGCGCATCTTCCTCCATCTTGAGCTCTTCGCATCCAACAAATGATGTCTTTTCCTCCTTGACTTCATCACTATTTTGCTGACACATGCAATCATTAAAATAAAGCATCTTCTACTAACAAAGAATCTTTAGCTACAACTTGCACGTTGGGTTCCTTCTGTTCTTGCTCAATGATGTCTTGTGGCTCTGAATTTGACCGTTCTTCATGCTTCTTGATTTCTTCCTTAGCCTCCTCGTGGTTTTGATTCTACCCCTTCTTTCTTCATCAACCCCTTTCTTCTTCATCTTCCTGGTCTCCTCTTCATCTTTAATTCATAGAACTCATCAAAAGACAAATCATTACGAATTGCTTGACTTAGAGCATTATATTCTTCATGATACTTGTCCATACTTTATAATATGTGAGGTTGCAAATGTGGTTCTTCCTGAAATGGATCTTCTTCCTCTCTTTGTAGGAACTTGGCTCAAAATATCTTGTTAGGTGATTTAATGGAAATCCTCTCATTGGCTGAATTACTCCCTTTTGCTGAATTATTTTGATTTGGCCTAGATGCACTCATTTGCTCACCCAATCCCTTCAAGGCTCTAGCTATTTCTGCCATTGATACTCTTATGGTGTTCTGGATCTCTTTAGTCATCTTCTCTATGTTTCCTTTCTCCTATCTCCCATGGCTTCCTCTTCTTTTTCCTTTCTTCTTTCCCTCTGTTGATATCTCACTTCTCTTTCACTGCCTTGCATCAAATCAGATTTGCATCAACTGCCTTGCATCAAATCAGATTTGCATCACAAAAAAGCTGGCAAGATCTCTTGCTCTGATATAATGCCTCCAACCGGACAACCCTAGGAAACAAGCAATTGTATTTGTTTTCTCTGATTTTTCCTTGAAAAGAAATAACACCAAACAAGAAGTAACAATCTAATCACAAATTTCAAACCCTCACTATGCTGATATTAATTCCCAAATGCAACATAACAATTCAATTCACGTTGATTTATGATATGATCATCACACATGAAACACTAGGAGGTTAGATAAATACAAATCTGATGTATGACAGCCATTATCAACCCTCCAATTTGATTTTTATTGCAATACAACTGTTACAAATGAGATTACAAAGTTGAATAATGGTGCTGGCTCACTAGGACTCAAAATCACAATTTACAAGTAATTTTATGCGCTCACGGATTGTTGTTCCAACTGAAAAATAACGCCAATCAGATCCTATGAATATTTTAACCAGCAATGAATGATGTACGACTGCTGATGGAGTGGTATGACGATTGCTAGGAGTGGTACGGTTGCTATACATCGGCTGGAAACAAAGAAATCAACATTGCAAATGCAGATCGGCTAGTAAACAGGGTTTAGATGATGATTTTGGTGGCTAGAAACACTGGCAACAGCAATAAATGTGCAAGATCTGATCTTCAGTTGATGGCGTCCCAACAATATTTGACCAAGTTGTTGGTTGCAGTAGTAGAGGCGCTGATATAATGATGTCCAGCTGCTGATATAATTGTCACAAGCCTGAAGACCATGAATTAGGCACTCCTAAGGATGGCTTCAAGATGTGAGCCTAGAAGAATGATTCATGATGATGGCGCAGCAAGAAATCCTCAGCTGTTAGGGCTGGAAACCTGATTAAAATGCTGAATTTGATGTCTACCCTTCAAGAAATGATGGTGCAGCAGCTAGGGTTGAAATAAATGATATTGATACCTCATATCCAACACTCAATGATAATAATCAGCTCACTAGAATTCTGAAAATTAATGTAGAAAACCTCAAATATGATAAGACAACAAAATAATGATATTTGCTTGCAAAAACACTGTAGCAAACTGAAAATATCTCTAAATCCTCCACAAATCAACACTATTGTGATTCTCGAATAGAATGATCCAAGATTGGAAACAAGGGTTTTCATCCTTGATCCCAAATGTGGAGTTCAAGAGGGTTTTCCTCCTCTCAAACCTTGAATGAACCAAGGGGTTTTGTCTTTGGATGCCCAAGATTGAATAAACTGCTCAAAACTGAAAATCGGATGCAAAAGGGATAAGTTGAATGATACTCAAATGAAGATAGATGCCTCCTTTTATAGTGCTAAAAAATGGGGTCTTGAGACCAAATTTCCAAAAGTATTTAAAAGTACTTTTATTTATTATATTTTGAGCATTTAAAAATGCTTTTTATTTTAATATTAGTATTTAAAAATACTTTTTATTTTTATTATAATAATATTATTAAGTTGACCTCTAAATTTGAAATTATTGGGACACTTAAAATATTATTATTTCCCTTGCTTTTTTCCTCTTTAGCCTACAGGAAATAAGGATAGGCTAAAAAGTCTTCTCCTTGACTCTATTTCGAAAAAGGGGACATGACAGAAGCATATGCAAAATGTTCAAAAATCACAAATTTCTTTTCTTTAAGGTCGGCTCTCCACTTCCACTTGCTGATGATGACTAAAACGATATAGATCAACAGTTCATTTGGTTGATTCAATGCCAAAATAACTAATTTTCTCCCTCCAAGTGTGGTGACCAGCAATGATGATGGAAATAAATAAAATCTGCCCTAAATGATGACTGGAAAATTCACCAAAATTCTACAAATCAACCTAGAAACCTTCAGTTATGCTTTAACATCAAAATGATGATATTTGCTTGCAAATCAAAATTGTTTCTCGCTTGGAACCTCCTAAAATCAACAAAAACACTGTAGCGCCACTGTAGCAAACTGAAAATATCTTCAAATTCTCAACAATTCAGCACAATTGTGATTCTTGGATGAAATCACCCATTCGTCCTTGGAAATAAAAGAGGCCAACTTTGAAAGTCTTCAACCACCGTTGCTACAACTGAAAAATCTTTGTTATGATGCTCAAAATCTTTGAGACCTTAGAAAAGATAGAAAAGAACTCCTTTTATTTGTTCATGAACAACAAAAATTAATTTACTTGTGAATTTTGAAGGTCTTTTCTTAATTTTGACCAAGTATCCAATTTGTTCTTATCTTGCTTGATATAATAGTAATTGGCTACTCTTATCAAGGTTGCCAAAAATTCTATGTAACCTAGCGACATGTCCCCTGCCCTTTTCCAAGTGTCCCCATATCAGGGATGTTTTGGGGATGTCTTAGAAACATCCCCTCTCTGTTCCTAAAACCCCTTTGCTCATAAAAAATGTTTCCGAAATGTCTTAAGGAAATGCTAGGAATCAGCCAAGCACAGAAAACAAATTAAATTTTTTTTTGCTAATTTGATTAAAAAAAATGAGGGGTTGCTTGGAGAAGTGCAAGATTTTGATCAAGTCACTGATGCCTTTGCAGCAATGAGATTTGTCCTGTAATAAGCATTGCTGAAACATCCATGGATGTGCATCTAGTCCATTGTTATATTCATCGGGCATGCTCTTGCTACTCTTGGTGGGTGTGGGCAAAGTTTATTTTTTCTTTTTTGTGATTGGTTGCTCTATCGGCGTGTAATGTACCCCCATAGGGTTTCCACCACAACACTCCATAGATGTAAAGGCAAGAATAATCAACGGAAAGAATAATTGTGTATCTATTGTCTACTGTTGTTTTAGTTTGTATGCTAGTTTTTTTTAGGTTTAGGATTTATACAACTGTTGAGATTTAATGTTTTGGGGGATTTACAGCTTGCCTTTTTACGACAAGTCTTGGAATATATTTTAAAAACAACACATGTTTTATTTTATAGTGCCTTCAATATAGAAGTCCATACAATTTTATAAAAAAATATGATTTTTTTTGTTTATTATGTAAATGTTATATGCCTATTTAAACTTAATTTCTGTTTTTAAGCTTAAATATGTATATATTTAATATTTATTATTAATTTCTTATATTCTTAAATTTTCTCTCTTTTTTTTAATTGCCATCTCGTCACTCCCTAAAAAATGGCTTCCCGTCCCTTGCCATCTAGGAAATGTGTCCCCACATTTCCTGCCGTCCCCATCCTACAAATGCTCTAGAACATAGCAAAAATGAATTTAGCTAATTACCCTTATGGCCATGAGAAGCCCAAATATTGATGTATGTATTGCAATGATGAACAATGCCTTGATTACCAACCCTTGTAAACTAAGGAATTTTTTGTCTGTCAACTAGTGGCATTGGACTCGCCATGACCATTGGTTATGTGGGTGGTCTTGATGGTAACCCCTTCCTCTGAGTCATAAGGTCTGCCTAGTTGCTCTTCTCTTAGCTTGCAATTCTCATCACCTTTGGTAGAAACGGATGGTCTGTAGTTGTGTTGGAGTTCCTTCAACACCAGTGGTCATGTTCTCCACACCATGGTTTCCTAGATATTGAGCAGGCTTTCTACTTTCTTCCTTTGTATTGTTTCTTGGCATTGTACTCTTATCACTCTCAATCATATTCTTATTGATGATTCTCTCTTCCTCATTATCAGGTTTACTCTCACTTCCAAAATTGTCGAGTTGGTCTTCATCAATAGGGCTTTCTTTTAGCTCTTATGTCATCCCTCTAAAGAATCTACATTTGAGTAGGATTTGTACCTTCTTCCTTTGTATTTTTGCTTGGCGTCATACCTTTATTACCCTTATTTGTATTCTTATCAATGGTTCTCACTCCCTTATCATCGGGTCTAATCTCACTTCCAATAGGCCCCCCTTTTGGCACTAGGGCATGGTTAGGGCAGTACTCGACTGGTATACAAGTCTCGCCGGCTGACCATTAGATTGTCAAGTCGGTCTTCTCAATGGCCCTTTTGTGTCAGCCCTTATGTCATTCCTCTAGACTATCCTAACACTAATAAGGGTAAAAAAATCATCTCCCCTTCTTCTAAATCAACTAAATGTGGAGCTTCTACTTTTGCCTCCACTTTTAAAGGGGGTATGTTGGATAGGTGTTGTACACTTTGCATAACAAACACTTAATGCTGGTGGTTAAGTTTGGAACGGTACACTTGTTTAGATCAATTTTCTACTATGTAATTGTTGTGTGTAACATTGGAAAATGTATTTAATTAGGGGGGTACATAAGGGGTTGCAACAAGACCAAAGAAAACCACCTCAAGACTGAATATGAAGAGTCACAAAGTGGGAGACATTCACTAGGAGGACAAAACATGCCCTTGAGAGATGTGAACCCATTTTTTAGGGTTTGTAGTTTTAGATACCATTTGTGGTTTCTTGTATCTTCCAACTCTATATATAAGCGACTTGGGGTAGTGGTTTTGTATGAGTTGCTTTTGGAGTAAGGAGGTGTTGTCAGAATGCGAATTTTGCTAGGGTTGGAGCAGAGTGGAGACACCTAAATCAGCTTTCTCATTGTATTGTAAACCTATTTATTTTACTGATAATATAGTGAGTGGTACTGATTTGATGCTGGTTTTTTCTTTTAAAAATTTCTTCTGAAAGGGTTTCCCCAGGGTCAATTTGGTGCTATGTCTCATTGTTTCTATTTCCATTGTTGCGGATTTACGTATATGTTTAAGATTTGTGGTGGTTATAAGTTTGATGTAAATCTGATATAAAACAACAAATTAACTCCTAAATCAGATGATCCATCCATTTTTCCCAGCAATTGGTATCAAAGTTTGGTTGTAATCAGTTCTTGAGAAAGGAGGACACTAGTCTTAGGAAATCTGTGGTTTCAGTGGGAGTCTTTTTGTGTCTTATTTTCAGATTGGTGTGAGTCATGGCAGGTACATCTAGAATGGAGGTTGAAAAATTCAATGGTCACAACTTTGAATTGTGGAACTGGAAACTAAAGAGGGAAGATCTATTGTCTTATTCCAGATTGGTGTGAGTCATGTTAAGTACATCTAGAATGGAGGTTGAAAAATTCAATGGTCACAACTTTGAATTGTGGAAACTAAAGAGGGAAGATCTCTTGTCTTATTCCAAGGCATATTCAACAGCATTTGCAGTGCAGATTTGAATGGAGCCAAATGTTTCTGATGGAAGATCTCTTGTATTTGTTGGATGCACGCTGTACACCTTCAACTGGAACTGACCGTGTCTGTCATAGGATCATTTGTAGGTGAGATATTGTACTGGAGTTAAATGTTTCACTTATTTATGTTTTTCAATAGTTGGAAGGGTCCCTGAGGGTCCAGAAGACTTAGGGTTTTTCTTGTCTTCAATTCCTTTGATTTCAACCACGCACAATATCTCTGTCATGTTTTCCATTTGCCTTATATTGTATAGAGTGTGAATGAATGAATCTGAAACAACTGAAAAACAAGCAGATTACATCAACAGAAACCATTCTGATCAGGATGCATTTAGGAGAGGGAATATCTATGGTTGGGCAGTGGGTAAGCCTCATCAGGCTTTGGTTTGGTGCACCTTTTTAGCAGATATGTCCTTCATTGTCTTGTAAATCTATTCCTTTTTTTTCAAATTTTATATTTGATGTAAAGTTGAATGAATAGATATTCTTGGCTTGATTGCCATTTCATGGTATTGTTTCTGGTGTTCATGCTTGGGTAGCATGAGCCCGGTGGATGTCTCATTATATTTATACTCGTGGTTAGAAGAAAATTTTAGTTTGCTCCTAGGAAGTTGCAGGACAAATAAACAGAAGGTTGAAAACGTGGATCTTCTGAAGGAATTGGTCTTGGTTATATTTAACAAATAGTTCCTTGCAATTACACTTATGTCTGTCGAAAAGAGTTTCTATAATGCTTTCTTATCAGGACTTTCTATGTTACAAAATTAGTATTATTGGTTGGCTAGGTTAGTTAGAAAAATATATTGGTTCATTTTCTAGTGGTCAAATTTTCAGTTGAAAATTTGGGTTGTCATTCGTCTTTGTTAGGTACCAAATAGTGCATGGATTAACTCAAACTTGCAGTACTTGTACTTGGCAAGTACTCAGTGAGTCTCTTGGTTCCCAGTCCAGGCAGGCCAAAATGAGTCCCACTGCCTCATTTTACTAGACTCGGAGAGTTTGGGCAACTTTGGGTCAAGTTTTTCTATATATCAAGTTTTTTGTAAAAATCTATGTATCATGCTTTTCTAAAATTACCGAGTTTTTGCTGAGTTTTCTTGCCAAGTTCAAGTCTGAGCCAATAATCAGCCTTCTGAGTCTGCCAAGTCTGAGTCTGGTTACACTGCTTGGCAAAATAGAAAATATTGGAAAACCAGCCAAAACTCTTCTGAAGTAAAAATAGTGGCCAATATGGCAAGTCTGCACTTCTGAGAATTGGTGAGCATCCCCTATATCTCAGTTGGTCAGTACTCAGTCAACACAAAACTGCACCAATTTTTAATTTGAAATGGATACTTTTGAAACTGGGTCTCGTGAATTTTTATGACTGTGGATAAGGTGCCCAATATTGAGTTGGGTTCAGGTGAGTTTTGACAAGGGCATTTATATTTGGTGCATTAGAGTGGAAATGACTGACATGAAGTCTAAAATATTATCGTTCATTATACCGAGGTCTACAAAACATTGCTGGGATAGAAAATCTTGTTTTGGTTCTTTAGCTGTTGTGTGATGATATCTAAAATTTGAACATTAGGATGGCTTCTTTTCCCCTGGCAAATACAAAAATAACTTCTGTAGACTATAAGTCAGTTCAGTGGCAGGACTTTCCAACAACCATTGGTAGTGAACTTTTAAGCCAGCACTATAAGAGGATCCATAACATCCAGTTTTGAATCTACCATCGCATGTAATATTACCAAGAATAAATGATTTTGAGTCAGGTGTAGTTCATTGTTTGGTTGACAGGCAGGTTTTGGTGATTCAAAGATGGATATGCCTTGTAAATGTAACATGCATTGAGAACATCCTCTGCCTGTGTTTTTGGGTCTCTTTATAAAGCATTTCATGAATATAAATTCTGGAATGGTTTCTGTCATAAAGAACCTTTTTTATCAAAACACGAATAGTAGTTTGTGCAAAAGTTTGTACTAAAGAGATTTTCAATTTATATATTCATCAATGTATGAGATAGCATTTGTATGTCTCAATGAAAGGTTCACTGTACTCTAGCAGGGTATTGTTTTCTAATTATTGAAATAAGGATACTTCTCTTGCTTTATCTTCTTTTACAATAGGATCTACATACAGTAAAAAAAGATTATTCAAGTTCCCTCTTGTAATACATTAATTGAGTTCGAGATTTTAGTCCTACTCCTTGAGGTTCTTTTGCCATATTTTTTACAAAGAATTTTTCCTAGGATACTTCAACTGAACATGCCTGTTTGTTTCTTATATTCCTATTACCTACTAAAAATTTGAAAATTATAGTATTACTAACTTATGCTGGTTGGGACTTATTTGGTTTTGGTGGAACAGACAAGCAAAGGATGTTCTGAAAGCTGTTAAGAAACGCCTTGGGAACAAGAACCCAAAGGTCCAGACACTTGCTCTTGTGGTGAGTATGGATATTCATTAAGAAGAGCACGTGTCTAAATACCATAGACCATTAATGTTTGCCAGACTTCACAGCATTATGCTTTTATCCTGTTCTGGATTTTTTATGTATGACCAAAAGGGCCAATTTAACTTGACCATCTTTTTATAGATATTTAAGAATATATGTGATTTTGAGTTTGGTGCTGTATTTTTTGTTAAGAATTTGAAAAGTAAAGATAAAATAAAAAGAACATCCTTTAATTCTACTTTTCTTTCAAAAGTGAACTTATTTTTTATGAAACAGTATTGACTCTATGTGCATCAACTGATTCATTTACACAATAATTAATTTATTGTTTATATCAACTCCATGTTCACTATTTTATCTGTCATTCTCTGAGATGAAATGCCTAATGATCTGGTCATTGAAAGAAAATTAAGAAAACCAATGATCTGAGAGACACTGCTTCCAGAATATAAAGGAATAAAACCTAAAATATTTTAAAGAAATTTATCCATTCTGTGCAGTGAAACATTCCAAATGTTCATTTATCGGGCTCAATTGTTTGGGTATCACTGGAATGCTCTAGTCAGGGTCCCAATAATCCTGTAGTTGGATCATCTACTTGCATTGCTTATACCATTAAATCTTATTGACAATACAAAGAATTAGTTCACGAGGGTAAAATCACTTTAGGAAAGGATAGCAATTCATATGAACTTAGGTTTAACACTGATTGGGATCCTCTCAACATAATTTACACAATAAAGCACAGAGTTCAGCATCTGGCAACACAAAATTTAATATCAAACAGAGGACCCTCAATACACCGAAGAGAAGACTTTAATAGCATTTGAATTCCAAAATTTGTTAAAAAAGATAAAGAGACAGGGCATTTGTATATTTCCTGGGATGCAAACCATGACTTCTTCTTTCAAATGCATCCAGAGTACTAGCCGAAAGTGCCAATTAAAACTGATCTGGTAAGTAACAGTGTATCATACTAATGGATGACATGAGGTTTTCTCGAAAAAATTATAGCTGACATGCCACCTTACTCCAACCCAAATATTTGAGGGGCAGAGAGCCTCTATGCCATCAGAAACCTTCAATCAATGCATAGAGCAGCCAAACCCACCAAACCCGATCGGTTGACATTGAGACCACCAAAAAAGAACCATAATTTTTGGCCCTTGAACAGGTTACCCCTACCACAACTAGAGAGCTTCAAAAGGTACAGTATCTTTGTTAGGAATTAATCCTCACATGGGTGTTTAGGTTAGCATTATTAGTATGTGTAATAAAATAGAGTTATGTAAGTTAATATTAAACTTAATATTATATTATTTGAGCATGTATTGTGTGAGCATAATAATGTAAGAGAATTGTTAACACAACTCACGTAGAGTTTCAGGAGTGAAAATAGGAGGGAGAGAATTAAGGTGGTTGAAAAACCACCTAGATTTAGTGTGAGAGGTTGGTGGAGTTGTTATAGGAGTTAGAGAACTCATCCTATATATTTGTAATATCTTTTGAACGAAGTATTGTGTGGAATAGAAGAAAAGTATTATATTGTGTAAATTTTTTTATCTGGTTTCAATAAACTATGCACAAATTTCCAATATGGT
Organism: Cunninghamia lanceolata; assembly: GCA_027924645.1. Classification (NCBI taxonomy): domain Eukaryota; kingdom Viridiplantae; phylum Streptophyta; class Pinopsida; order Cupressales; family Cupressaceae; genus Cunninghamia; species Cunninghamia lanceolata. The sequence goes on along the minus strand of BSBN01000382.1, from coordinate 14,264,493 downwards.
ATCAGAGAGCCTAGGTTCTATTTTGCTATGTGAAGTCTGCAGTCATTGTTAGAGCTCTAGCTTGTCCAATTACTGGGCTGTGAGGCGAATCTATTCTCCATGCCTTCTGTTTTCTTTCAAGAGAAAACGTTGAGAGAGGCTGAATGAACTTGAGGTAGAAAACCACGATTACCTATTGTTGTGGACCTGTATGTAGTTGTTGTGTGAACCTGTATTGAGAACAACGACTAGCTACTACGTGGATCCATATGTTCTTGCTTGTAGGTTTGTAAGTTTTCTTCTATGCCTCGTGATTGAATCTCACGCCAAATCCATTTCATTCCACTTAGGAATTCACAACAGGCGAATCCAAATACCATTGAAAATGTTTGGAGGGCGAGGGCATTGATGCGTGGTGACTTCCCAAAGGTATGCAGCTGCATATTTCGAGAAGACCGTCTAAGTTTTTTATCAAAAAGATTTGCCAGCACTGTCTAAAACCTCTCTGACACAGAAGCTTCTTTTATTCTGCGTCTGAAAGAACTTCCATGCTATATGCATAGCGCTGGATGCCTCTTTCTTCAATCATGTCAATCTTATTTATCCTTCTTATGGTTATTAGTATCCTACTTCGATTTGGAAGGCAAGCAAGGGCCATGGAAGAAGTTTAGCAAGATCATTGCCTCTCAGCGCATTGTCAATAAACAGAAATATAGGCTCCTGGCGCTTCATTTTCTCCACATAATCCATAGGATCCCCTTTGCCATTGATTTCTTCCTCGCTGAAGAGAATATCTACTACCTGAAGAATGGGAGCATCCACGCCAACTGAATGGGCTGATTTCTCTTCTACATTTAAGCCAACTGGATGGGTTGCTTCACAATCAACCGACAACATGGCATGGTCCTCATAAAGCGAATCCAAAACACTTTCTTGATGCTGTTGGAAAGTAGTGTGCAGTTAACCAAAATGGATTTTATAGAAGAGAGTGAAAATATGCCAAGAGGCAAAGTCTAAGGTTAAGAAGATTGAGTGTCAAATGATAGTTCTTTTAGAGTTTTGTGTGAGAGACCAGGGTAGCTGTCGTCACTCCCTATATGTTTGAGTAGTTGGAAAATGAGTAATCCCAGGAGCAGATGAAGAACAATTTGATGTGGATTCATCTGTAAGTCACTCATAGCTGTAACCACTGAATCATCAACAGTAAGTATATTTCAACTATGAATGTCTAAACTTAAAACCATTTTCACGCTTCCTGAGTACTTCGTTTTTTTTTCATTTGAATTTTTTCTTGCCTCTTTTTTAGATGCCTTGATGATTCCGGGATGGCCTAGAGATGTCATGATGTGCCCTGGCTGTCCCAGGGGTGCCAGGCCATTCCCCTTTCTAAAACTTCTCCTACAGTTTCAAAAAAATGGGACCAGGGGGGGATGTCTCATCCTTGCTCCTATCCCCAAAATGTCCCAAACATCTGGAACAGGTAGCTAGGCTCTGTGGATGCATCCCCAAGGAACACTGCTACATACATAGAGAAAGAAGAAACTAAAATAAATCATCATTGCCTTTTTGCTGCCGTGGAAAAGAAGATGGAATCTGGAGGGTGCCTGATACCCACTAAGAGAAGATGATTCTGCAATCAAAGTTGTTATTGCAGCTCTTGAAAACAGCATTGCCAGCTGAGACCATACCATTGATGACAAGGAATCATCCTCATCAATGGAATACCAAAAGGCCTTAAAAAAAAGTGAATTAACAAGCACGTAGGGATGGGATATCAGAATCTGCATTCACATTATTTCAATTTATGTTGCACTTTAGATCAAAGAACAGCTTTAGTACCTGCCTCATTTTAATAAAATTATAAAATTGATAGCTAATCTCTTAACCATAGATAAATAATTTTAGATAATTTCACTCCAAAGTTTGTCGAGTTGAGGTGGCAAAACTCATCCCTGCTGCCTCAGATTGTGACTCTTATTATAAAATTGATAGCTAATCTCTTAACTATAGATAAATAATTTTAGATAATTTCACTCCAAAGTTTGCCAAGTTGAGGTGGTAAAACTCATCCCTGCTGCCTCAGATTGTGACTCTGCGAGTCTAACAGAGACTTACAGTGTCTCAATACTATGATATTAATATAAATCAGTGAAGCTGCAGTCTACAGTAACCTTTATTAGGTTTTGTGTGATCCTTTGTAGTCATGTTCTAAAAATGTAAAAATATTAAAACATGTCTTTCTCTCAGCCTCCAGATTTTGACTCTTCAAGGAAATGCTGTTGATGTAACATTCCTTTCTATCGATATATTACTTAAAGCTTTAAAAAAAATGCTATTCAATTCTGCAATTTCATTTGAATGCTTATTTAACGTACATTTGTGATGCTCTTATATTTTGCAAATTCATTTGAATATGGATGCACGACTTATGGATATAGCCTCAGTACAAATTCTTCTTTTATAATTAAAATCCTTTTTAGGATGAAGCTGTCTCCTTCATCTAATTGCATTTTGTATCAAGATCTTTCAAGCAATATATAATCTGAAGTGTAGGTTCATGGAGAAATTATATGATATGATTTAGAAACTTTATGCTTAAGTTATTAAAGTTCTCATGTTAATCACATCAAACTTCTTGCCTCAGTTGAGAAACTACACAATAGACTGGTTAGAGAAACTGTTGAAATTGAAAAGAACACCAATATAAATAGAGAAGATCGGATTAAGCTTATGGTACATGGAAGCCTATTATTGCCACTTCAAACAAAAAAACATAAATAAGATTAATTCTTGTCAAACATTTGTTGGCATTTTTCATAATAATAAGCCAACATGAAACTTAATTATGTTATAATATGCTGACCTTACTTAACATGAACAATTTATCCCACTATTTAAGAAAGCTGTTCCGAGTCAATTTTGCTCACTTTTGATGATGGGTTGAGAAGTTATAACCTTAAGTGTTAGATCTATAAATTCTTAACACATGCTATCTCAAAATCCTATTTAACAATATATGCTTACGTTTCTGGCTATTGTAATTTATTTACATAAAGCTATGTTTAATTCACTTTCACAAAGTGTTTGCCCACATATCCCCTTTCTTTGATTTTGATTAAAAATATCAGTTAGCGATAAATATTATTAGAGTAGAAAAAGTTATCTTCAATATTGTTTTAACTATTTAGTGCCATCATTTCATATTACCTAAAATGTAAGGCTTATCTATAATTTTTCTTTTTTAATTCGATATGGAACTGATTTTGTTTTCAGTTGATAGAGACATTGATAAAAAATTCTGGGGATAATGTCCATCTGCAAGTAGTTGAGAGAGGAATTCTAAATGAAATGGTGAAGATAGTGAAGAAAAAGGTATGCCTAGTTTTCTTTTCCTTGTAGTTTTCCCATACGACCTAGTATTTTATTGTGATTAATCAATTTTCTAATTTAAATGTCTGTTTGTGTAGCCGGATAAGGAGACACAAGAAAAAATATTGGTCCTTCTAAATGAATGGAAAGAATCCTTTGGGGGACCACAAGGAAAATTTCCACAATATTACGACGCATACCAAGAATTAGTCGTACGTATGATATCTGGCCAAAGTTATGAAAAAACCCCTTTACTCTTGGATCATAAAAAATAGATGCATTTATTTTTACTTTCTTCTGTCATTAGGACTACAAAAGTTTCTTTTTTATTTGTAAATATGTGCTTCTATTCCTTTCCTGTTTTATTTTTGCTTCTCGTATATTAAACACTAATATCAGAACTTGCATTTATTAAACCTTAACAAAGAAATGCACAATCTTATTAGCATTAAAAATTTCCCACAATATTTTGATGTATACCAAAACATAGTCATAAATCCAAACATAATCAGAAATCCAATCCCATTCCAAAGTTATTTAGAAGTCTATTTATCTTTGGGTTACAAAAGATACGTGCATTCATTTTTAAAATTCTTCTTTGTGATTAAAACTACAAAACAGTTTTCTTTTTATTTACAAATTATAGGTATCTGCTCATTTCCTTGCTTTTCTGCTTTACATGTAACAAACAGTAATATTAGAACTTGCATTCTTGAACCTTAACAAGGTAATGGTCAATCTTGTTAGCATACAAGGGTAAGTTTTAGCCTCTAAAGAAAAGATGGTTAGCGGAGGGGATTATCCATAAGTAGGTGCATAATTTTTTTGTGCCTTGGGCATATTAATAATTAAACAACTGGGCAATTCAATGATACTTAATACAAGTTACTCCACCTTGCTAAGGACAAAAAACCATCCCATACCATTTAAAAAAGAACATAATAGACAAATGCATGCTAGAGTACTACTACTAGGATCTAGTGCTAGACTTACCTTATACAATAGTGTAATTAGATTGATGCAAAAACACTAAGTAGGTGGATATGAACTTTTCAGAATATTAAGCACTGGGGTGGTCATTTGTGCCTACATTGGATCCAAAGCAATTTAATTCCGTAATTCCAACTAATGTATTTGATGCCAAGAATATATATTGCCTAATTAAAGGAAAGAATCTTTTAGAAGCATGCTTCATACTAAAGATTCAATAGCCATAACCATCATACCATCCACAAAACAGTTGCTGCATGTTTTCTCTGTAGGCACAAGTTTCTCTTTAGGAATAAAGATGAAATGTATGTATTGATTACAACTACAAGAAAAATATGATAAAAACTTACATAACACTCAGCAAATATTTTATCAACATATCATGATGCTTTCTAACACTTGAGGATTTGGTTCCTTGAAAGATATAATGTAGTCATCTGAACAAAACACTGAAATGAAGTAACTAACATAATAAAATATAAGAGGAATGATTAAGCTTTGGAGCTGCAAAAGGAAATATAAGGAGAAAATGGACAAAAGAGCTTGTTAGAGATGTGAGAGGAAATTTGGTACTCAAGTTTTTTTAAAGAATATGAACTGTAGTACAGCATAATCAACACAACTCAATATGTAATACAACTATTGCCATCCATATCAGCAAGATAAATTCATAGACAAATAACATAGATTTATGACATTTATTACAGAGACAATGCAATACAAGGAGAAATACAAGAGATGTCTCTGAATGGATGTTAGCAGATGAACAAATTGATGGAGAACATGCTGGGTATGTGAATTGCAAACAATAGTACAAACATCTTGTCCATAACCACCTAACACAATAAATATTTTGTCATAAACATACATATCAACTAGTTTCATGTCCACAGACATTAGCATATGTTAATTATATATCAACTAATGCCATACTTACAAATGTGTTATGTCTTATGTCTTATTCTCTGCCTGCATCTATGATCCTCTGGGACTTGTTAGCATCCTTGTCAACACTTATGAACTAATTGGAGGGCGAGAAGTGGCAACTAGTTTGGCAGATGAAACTAGAGCAAAGGGAAAGAAAGAAAGAAAAAAATGGATAGCAAAAGGAAAGGCATTTGTGATTTTGTTGTTGACCAATGTGAAAGAGCATTTGGTTTGGTTTGGTTAGTTGACAGTCTTTTGCTAGGTAAAAGTTAATAAAATTAAATCAAGCAAAAGTCTAAAATATATATGTAAGGTATGAGGAACAAGGATACCTACCAATGGTTGTTTTCATTCATATACTGAGTTTTCTGTTAAGGCAGAGATTTGCATATGAACTTGCACAACAGTTAAACAATGACAGCCAGATCAGACCTACAATAGTTGCAAGTTTAAAGCTGCGCAGAAACCAGCATAATGTTGTCCCTTGTTAAAACCCTGAAGAGTAGGTAAGTAGTCACACTTTGGCATTAGTGCATCTAAGGAAGGTGGAGAACCCCGTTCTCTGTTTGTTTGGACAAACCATGAAGGAGATAGTGATACTTGCTTTGAAGAATAAGTAGCTGAACATTGATTGCAGATAGACCAACCAAGCCAGAATCCTGGTTATAGGTGAATTCATGAATGGTAATGCCAGCTCCAGTGGATTTCTCGACAATCCATCATTATAAAATTTCTTCACTGTTCTTGCATAGCTCTATCACATCTTATGTAATATAAAGATTCCCTGCTGTCTTGTAGTAAACTAAAACCATGTAAGTTTCAAATGAATGAATGCAATCAAAGATTGATCATGTTTCATGTAGTTTATATTGGTTCCACATACCATTTGTAAGTCTAATAAATACCATTCTAGTTATATTTTGGTCTAAACCACTTAAAGTTGCGATTATCAGTGCATTCTATAAGTGCCATTGTTGGAGTGACAAAAGAATGTTTACTTGTGACTCACTGTCAGGCACATTCATGGATTGTAAGAATGCTTATACTTTGGAATCCCTTATCTGTGTGTTGACATGTAAATTAATAACTTTGAACTGCTTTCTTCTATTTGTTTTTTCAATATTCATTGATTTTGAGAAAGGCCTTAACCTTGACTGTTTTGTAGTTGCTAATTTATCTTGAAAATGTTAAATAGCAGTCAATTGTATAATCTAGAGTATTATTTCTTTTTTGACCTATTCTTCAAATTTGTTCTCTCATCTGCCAAATCCATGATGAAAACTGAAGGAAATTGAAATCATTCTGTTGTTCCATGGAAAAGCCTTGGAAACCATCAATTCATTCGCATAGGAGATAAAACAAATTGTGCATCCAGTCTTCAATTTATAAGTTGATTATACCTTAATTTATAAAGTGAAATGTTTTTCATAACTAATGTAAGTGTTTCTTCTCAATCATCACATATAAAGCCATGTAGATATATTGTATTCCATGAGTATTGGGATTTTTTTCTTTGCACTCTTATTTTATTATAGTATAAACCTGGAAATTAGGGATCTATTTTATATAAATATGTCTTTTGATATATGGAAGAGTTATTGTGGCCACTAGGTAGATTTGATGATGGCATAATTACAGCGTGCAGGAGTCAAATTTCCACAAAATTTGGATAGTTCCTCTGTGGTATTGGAAAATCAAGACACACAGCCAAGCCCTCTGAATTCTCAATCTTCCACTTCTCCAAATTATGGCACCGAATTTGCTGAGGCATCAACAAATTCTAATCTTCCAGGATTGAAGTGAGCATATTTCCATCTGACTCTGTGAATTATGTGTTCATTGCTGTGTATCTAATGGCAATAATATGTAAATTATGTATTTATAGTGTGGTGAAGAAGAAATCTTTTGTACAATGTTTTGTCGTGGTGTGATATACTTAGTCATTATATATAATTTTGAGTGAAGCTAGTCTGTGATCTATTTTGTTATAAAAAGAGCATTGTGAGTCATTGTGAGTATCAATTAGAGTTTCATTTATATAGGGATGAGCATTCTTTTGTCTTTGCTTATTGTGCTACCCCATTTTGTGAGTTCAATCTGGAACGATTATTGTTTTATGCATGTTGAGTTTCAAGAGCAGCCTAGGTCAATTACAAGTGGTATTAAAATGGTGATTTGGTGATTTTAATGTCTTTGAAGTTGCCTTTGGCATCAATTGATATCTTTTCATGGGTAGCTATTGTCCAATGTCGTCTCACTATTCTCTCAACATCCATCATCATAAGTAGCTACTGTTAACTTGCTTTTTATTAATTTCTTCGATTTACTTTTTGTTCACATCAATTCTAATATCTTCATTTCTCTTCAGAATCAAGATTGCTGAAATCCTAGGCCACTAGAACATCAAAACTTATTTCATTCCACTTAATAAGATTAGACAATCCCTTAAAATGACTAAAGACTTTTGGGATCTAAATTTTAAATACTTGAGTGTATTGGGTGCAGTGCTCTCGTGGTAAACTCTGCAGAGGAGAAATAGGGAGAATGATCTTAATGGGGAATAACGAACACAACAACATTCTCCATGACAAGATTGAAAAATTAGCACTTGTAGAGCACTCAAATAAGACCAAACAACATATTTGTATTGAAAAACCTGAGATTACTGCTAAAGAAGGTCACTATTGTAAAAGAAGACTAAGTGAAGCGGTCAAGGTTGCCAAGCATGCTGACAATTTGAACAAAGATGGTCTTAGCCTAGGCCAGTTTTGGGGACCGATAATTAACAAACTGAAGAAAGAAGGCCAACTTCAGTGCAAGTGTCTATTCATGGAATTAATTATTTAACTAGGGGGGACACACATAGTGGGTTAAGATTAATCCATTATATAATTCAATTGATCAAAGTTACTTTTCTATGTTATTTAATTAATTATTTGAATAACACATGAATGGCATTAAAATCAATGTTCCATGGAGATTCATCGATATGAATGCCATACTAGACATCATAGGAACTTCGGGACTTGGAGGTTGCTCCCTTTGCCTCTCTTTTTTGAAAGTTTTGGTTATGTTCCCCCTTGTTTTTGTCGTTTTAGGGACTTCCTAACATCCCTTGCCCATCCTCGAGACTTTAGGGCATCCCCACATAGAACACATAAAAAACAACAAAAAAAATTAAAAAACATTCTAAAACAAATAGAACTCTAAAAGGGGGGACTCAACTGTCATGGCCCGATATTGAAGTAATCTTTAAATTAAAGATTTAAGCATCATAATAAAACTGCTTTCTTGAAATACGGTCAATTTAAAATGATAATTGCATACAATATAATATATGTTTATTGTCTTTATAAATAATAAATATAAATACAATATTATTGAATTAATAATTATAATATAATATATTATTAAATATAATATATAATATATCATATAAATATAAATTAAATATTGTAAATTAAATAATATATATATAATATAAAACTATGAAATAGCAAGGGGACGATTTCCCATTTTGGCGGACACTTACCAAGCAAAAGCAATACATTCGATGAAGTAAGACAAAGAATTATAAGAGCACAATAAAGATGTGAACCATAAAATGTATCATTTAAACTATGTTGAAGTTGATAGCTATTATTAATTGGAGAGAAGTCGTCTATGAAGAGCCACCGACGAATCAAATCAAGTTGACTGAAGATTGTCGTTTAAGGTAGCGCATATGTTAAGATAACACTAATCAGCGGCCATGTTAGCATATAAGTCAGTGAGGAAATTAATGATAAGGAATGCTACCGACTAATTAAGGGAGTAAGCGCCTCTGAGGAGCGGTGACTCTTGCATGAAGAGACACCGATCTAAATATAAAAATTGAAGGACTCACACAACCAAGAATCATTCAGGAAGGATCATTAAACAAACAAAGCAACACAATCTCATAACACTACCTGAGTTAGAAATGTATATTAAGGGAAAAAGACACTTCAAGTGAGTATTTAGAAGTAGATATCAATCGATCCATGAAACAGGAATTTGGCAAGTAACTACAGCAGCCAACCATATATCTCTGCATTTATAATCAGGGACAGCAGGTAAGTATTAATAATTATTTAATATGTTCAGTTTATAATTATTAAGTATAAGTTGTGTAAGATTATATATATATATATATATATATATATATATATATATATATATATGTATATATTTATATATACATCTATGTATGCATATTGTGATAATAATGCCATCTTATAGTTGATATGAATCCTTGTGAATTATTGAAGTTCAAAGGGAATTGCCTTATATGTATAGATCTAAGATCTCATGATGATGAACAAGAATATATTACAATGATATTCCAAATTTAGAAAAGAATATTTCTATCCATGTTTTATGATGATAAATAATAGATTAGGGGAATGTTAGCATAAGGGATCATATTTTCCATCACCTCTATTAATTCATCCTTAAAGGAATGGTTAGGTACTTTGGGGAGGGGCAGTATAATTCCATCCATGTATGGTTTCCATGCGCCCTAAAGCTTGGTTCCTTGATGAAGATCAAGAGGGGAAAATATGGATCTTGGCCTCTATGTTAATATCCGTCCTAATAGTACCAAAGAATATTTGAATACAATATCATATATCTGATTTTCCTATCACTTTATCCTTAAAGGAATGTTAGGTATTGTGAGGGAGGAGTAAAGTAATTCCATCACGTCGAGTGGTTTCCATGCGACCTACAAGGTATTGTGGGGAGGGGCAGAGAAATTCCATCCGTGTATGGTTTCCATGCGTTGTAAAGCCTAGTTCCTTGATGAAGATCAAGAGGGGAAGTTATGGATCTTGGCCTATGTTAATATCCGTCCTAATAGTACCAAAGAATATTAGAATACAAGATCATATATCTGATTTCCCTATCACTTTATCCTTAAAGGAATGTTAGGTATTGTGAGGGAGGGGTAGAGTAATTCCATTCATGTATGGTTTCATACACCCTACAACCTAGTTGCTTGATGAAGAATAAAAGGGAAAAGATATGAATCTTGAAGTATGCCTAATATTTGCCTTGATATACTTATAGAATATAGTATAAAACAGACAACAACGGTGAATGACAATTATAAAATGAATAATCATTTAACAAGGGAATGATATACTTATATTATCATTGATCTTATCATTGATCTTATCATTGAAATTTATTGATCTCTAATGTTTCTAATGTCTATTTGAGAATAACTTTGAGTGTAGATTCAGGTTTAAGTGTTTCCACTAGAAAGGGGACATTACATCAACAAGGCCCATCAACCAAAAAACTTAAAAAAATAATGCCAAATATTCTTTTGCATTCAGCAAAAGAGAAGAGTGTAATAACTCCTCCTGGTTACTATTTTTTTTTCTTTCACAAACTCTGTGATATCCCTAATAGGATTATCAACCCTGGGACTTGTTTACACAATCAAATTTTTGTAACTTATCTGTTAAATCACGACAGATTATATATTTATGAAAGAACAAACACTCAGAAGGGAATATTCATGAAATCATAACTATTGTTGCTTAACAACTTATTGTCCAAAACACAGATTCATACTCAGAAACAGAATGTATCGCTGAACACTGGAAATTCCTTGAACTTGTTACAGTCAATGCTACAATGATTTTCAGAATAGCAATATTGGTGCCTAACCGTAAATATGCAGTTTGCTGTAGTAATAGGTGACTGTTAGTAAACTGGTGATCCCAAAACAGATCAAATATGATCGAATTAGCTTGTGAACAAATGTTTGTAATTGCTAGTATTGGAATCACGACCCTCGGAATGTCTTCCCGTCCTAAGGATATGCCAATGGTTAAAGCAGCTGTGGTTGACAGTGATCCTTCCTACTCTTACTTGATGTCTTTGTGTCGAAGACACCCAAAACTTATATTGTTGAGTCCCTGCCTTTGCTCATTGTGATGTTCCCTTCTTGACGGAGATATGAAGATTGAACAAGAAAGGGTATAAGACAAAGGATCGAATAAAGGCAAAAGAGATCACGGGAACAATAAACTATTACATATTGTTTAAGGTGAATCTACGTAACCAAAGCATCGATCCATAACAATTAACATATGGTGTTAATTGCAAATACGATCTGAAGGCAGCAGTTCTATCATACAGGCCACGATTGGTAATAAAGAAGGAAAGTCTACGATCTATGCAATAATATGTATATATTAGCTATACTACTATGATAGCGCTTCCTTAAGAAGAAGACAAAATAGCTAAAAAGACAAAACAATAATTAAAGATAAACATTGAATTATTTAGAGGCATCGATTATGAAGGAAGCGCTTACTAAAGAGACGCAACCTATCAAAGATATAAGAAATGGTTGGGGCACGATCTCAAGGGCATCATCATCTACCAATCGATCACTCAGAACATCAATCAGCAAGCAATCAAAATATGATCTGTTATATCATCATTGAGAACACAACAATCAATCATCAAATCAGCGTCATTCCAATATTGAATAATTAATCAGCGTCGTTCCAATATTGAATAATTCATCAGCGTCACTTCAATATTGAATAATTCATCAGCGTCATACAATCTCTTGCATCAGCAAATAAGAATTTATATCAGATTTGTTATCATTGAAATCAAATAACATTCCTAGCGGCCATCAACCATTTCAGCGAATTCAATTGAACTGCAAACAGTCTAAGGTATGATTCTAACACAGAAGATGTCTCATAGCATAATTGATATGTTTCATACTCAGATTTAGAAATAGTTATACTGATATAAAATAAATATAAGAATGAATAAGAAAAGTGTAAGATACCGAACTAGTTCTAACTAAAAATTTTCCTTACTTAGATAAGTTTACTTGCACTTAACTCTTCAACTACTTAATCTACTTAACAACACACTTTGAAAAGATAACCAAGGCAACTTGTATGAATCAATTTGAAGTTGGGCACTTGTATTATTACTTGATTCAATTCAATGCCAATGTCTTATTATAATGAGGATGCCTTCAATGGCATGATTATACAATCTTATTCAAATGGATTTCAAGGAAAGGCCTTGAAGCCTTGATGTCTACAGTGATTCCACAATTGATCAACTCTATTGAACCCAATGATGTCAACTGGATGTTAACACCTCACAATGCAACAAGGGAGCATCACCTTGTCAGTTGAGGGAGCATCACCCCAACACTTGAAACACGCAGGCCTCAAGATTACAAGCTTAAAGCTTTGCACAGAGAAATTTCGCCAAAGATTCAGATCTCAAATGAATGAGAGAGCTCTTCCTTTTATAGGCCTTCCAAAGGCAATGAAGGCACGTTTTTCAAGAAGCATGTTTAGGAGAATATTCCACTTGACAACTTATCCTGAGTTGGCAACCTTGTCCAAAGAGCCGGAATGGATCCCAATGCCATCACTTGAACCAATAGGAGATTAGACACTCAGGGCGCCAGAATGATGCTCCACAGGTACAAAAGTGCACCTAATGTTACAGTTGAATGCCCCTCAAGGCTAGGCGCTCAAACTGGGTTGTCAAAGGGTAGATATGCGCCTAACTTTTCAAGTGACCTTAACATGCATGAAATCTCGTGAAAATGTTCATTGAAGGTTCTCTGACAGCGTTTGATGCTACTTCCATGTCTAGGCGCCCATTTGAGATGGTTTCTTCATGAAACTGCGCCTCACTATAGCTAGGCGCCAATTGAAGGTTGTAGAGCCTTGGAAGTGCGCCTCACTCTTAGAAAGATGTCTTTGACAACCAAACTTATCAAATCACCCCTTAGGCGCTATTTCAAGATCTTAGAGTGGATATCAATTCAAGGCGCACATTTGAGCTAGTTGAGATGAAAAGGTGCGCCTTCCCTTTCTAGGCGCAAATTGTGAGTAGGACAGGAGATAAAGTGCGCCCAAACCTCTTGCCGTTATTCCTTGCCAATTCATCATCCAAATCTCACAGATTATCACTTGATGGAATCATAGATGCATTTGAGGCGCATTCTTTGAGGGTAGAATCTAGGCGCTTATTTGGAGTGGTAGAGCATGATTTTTGCGCCTAGAGTTTTCTTGGCCAATTTCTCTGTGGATTTGCAATGCATGAGTCTTTTGAGGGCGAAATACCATCACCTATGAAAGTGCTACTAATTGGAGTTGATTTGAAGCTTATTTTCCTTTTAGGCGCACATTTAGGATTGTAAGCTCAAGCAGTGGTGCCTTGATCCCTAGGTGCCTATTTGAAGTTATACAACATCACCCTTGCATCTTAAGTTCACCTTAACATTTCAAACACTCTTGCTTCTGATAAAACTCCTCCTTCATGTTTGGGCGCCATTCAAGTGTCCGGGATGATCATCAAACCAAGGCGCTAATCCAGCTTCATGGAGTAGGCGCATGTGTGAGGTGAAAGAGAAGATAAAGTGCGCCTAGTTTGATTTATTACTTCTCCAGATGGAAATGATGACTTCTAGTGAAACCTTAACCTCATTGATGATGCAAATATCTATTTACTCTTCATTCTACCAGAAGGCGCCATTTCTAGGTGGTGAAGACATGCTTGGGCGCCTCAAGTATCAAGGCGCATTTTGAAGGTTGTTTGATCTAGAGTAAGCGCCTAACATCCCTTAGACCAACTTGCACTCCCAAATGATAACTGAAGCTTGACAATAACATCTCCTCATCAAGGCGCTTTGTTTGAAATAACTGATGTGCTTCATATCATGATGTTTCTCTTTTAGGCGCCACTTGAGGTTAGAATAGAGACAAAGTGCGCCCTGACCCAGACTTAGCCAAATTTTGGGTTTCTGACTTAGATCCTGCAAAACAATAAAACGGAGTTAGTCAAAAACCAATTCATTCCCTCATCATTCTGAATTAGCCTCCGGGAATGAGCACTAGGCTAATCCATTCTTCACTTGATGATCAAGCCGGAAATGGGGACATGACAAAAAGGCGTAGATGAATAACATGAGGATGTCTAATAATGTTTATTATAGAATGATTTATCATCGTAGGATGAAAATATCATTATTGAATAGAATGTCATAATAAAATAAAATATAAGTAATTGAATACACATATTCATCATCAAGGGAATATGAACCCATGAAAGATCATGACAAGAAATCTGAATATTGAAAGTATAGGATGCCAAAGAATGGCAATCAATGAGACTATAAAGAATAATCTCTTATAAGACATGATATATGACTCTAAACTTAAATACTCGGGAAGAGAAAGAGCCTTAGCGTTAATCCACCTACACACCATATAGATAAGAGACGGGGAATTAGGTAAGCGGTTAGATATTTGCACCTAGGTAAACCTCGAGTTGGCGAAGTATCGCAATATGTAAGCGATGAAGCCACTCCGAGCCAAGGGTGAGCCTTGGACCTATGATAGCATAGATATGTTATTGATGTCCTAACAGTGGGTAAAACTCGAGCTGGTGAGAAATCACCCCTTTGAGCCAAGTGGAAAACACTCGTCTCAAGTTGGTGAGAGATATTCCCTCCAAGACAAGAAGAAAACCTTTGACTCAAGCTGGTGATACCATCACCCCTCTGAGTCAAAGGAGAAAAGCCCTTGGACTTGTTGATGTGTTTTTTATGTACATGCAAACTCAGAACAAAATACTAAGTATTCTATCCTCTCTTGATTAAAGTCTCTCGAATGCTAAATAATGTGATCAATCAAGACAACTCCAAGGTTCCTTAACGTCAGTTCTTGACTTGCAAATTGGATAGACTCAGTAGTATTGATGTAATTTGCTAAAACTCACAAAGGGACTTATGCTGAATTTACTCCTTACTCCACTCAAATATGTTATTCTCCTTCCTGTGAAGTGGAACATACTTCCAACTAACTATGAAAGAAAATGAAAAAGGATAAAGGTTAAGAAAGCTATTCTAAGGACAATGATATAATGAAATATGCTATGATAGACAAATTCCTCACGAAACCGAACTTCGCTGCACCATGAGAACCAACAATTACACGAAGTTGGTGCAATCTTCTAAAGGTTAATCAAGGATTTTCATATTGTGAACTTCCATTCAAACACCCACAACTGGTGCAGCTTGAATGAGCATCCACAACCGAACTAAAGCATGTAAAGGTTCAGGCTAACTTTGCAAAGTGAGTTGCCTTCGACAATCCACAAAAGTTATGAACCATTAAGGAATTCATCAAATATCTTAACATATAAACATTACATCAATGGACTTTCTAATCTAATTCTACTCCACTTGGAAACATCTCTCCATCACATCCAAGAAATTAGAAACCATGTTAACATTCCACAACCACACAAAATCACCATGAAACAACCAACAATGAGCTTGTATTGATCTTGGAAATATTTTTACAACAATTTCAATGTTTCTTCAATGACTTTAAGAAGTCTCCTTTACTCTACTCGCTATTCTTCCTACTTCTAATATATTTAATGTATCCTCCTCCTTGCATTGCACTCAAAGGAAGGGTGCATATTACCTGCCCATGAACATTTTCCACCTTTTGGCACCTTGGCACTTCATCAAACTTTCGCGTTTCTTCCAACTTCCTCAAGCAATTTGCCATGTTCTTTCATGTATTCTTATGAATTTGTCTAAGGCAATCAATGTTTTATCATCTTCACTCCAAAGGGGAGACCTTCAATAAGGGCGCATATTGTTCATGTATGAACATTTTCCTCCATGTTATCACCATTTTCGATCAACCCTCGACAAATTGCTTCATTGCATTCTTGATAAGTTAGAAGTGTCTCAAGAAGTTATCTTCATGCAAATTGGGAGTGTCACTTCAACTTGTATGCCAAAGAATTCACTTCTTCCTAGGGCGTATAATGGACCTTGATGAACATTTTGCCCATTTTAGACTTTACAAATTTTCTAAGTCAAACACTCTTCAACATGCTACCCAACGCTTCATAGAATGAAGTTTCAAGATGATAATTCCTACAACAATCATGATTTCCTTTGTCAAAATTTCCTTTCACCCTAGAGCGCAAATTGTTCATTGATGAACATTTTCCCCACTTTGCATTCATCATACTTAGTCAAATTTTCAAGTCTTGATCTTGGGCGCATATTGTCCATTGAAGAACATTTTCCACTATGTTGATTGTCAACCCAAGCATGCCTACAACCTTAGCAAACTTCCTCCCAATCCTTCTTCCTTCTAGAATGTCATCAAAATGGGATGTTTTCTCATGATGGGATTCTCCTCTAGATGGGCGCAAAATGTTCATTGATGAACATTTTCCACCTTTGCCAATACTTAGACAACTTTCCACCCTAGAAACTTTCATGACTTTGTCCAAATTTTGCAAGTTATTTGTAGTGGAAATGATTGTATGAAGGTGTTAATTTGAAGTGGACATGCATCCTCCAGACAATTGTTGAAATTACCTCCACTTGAGCGCATAATGTTCATTGATGAACATTTTCCACCTTTTTCGACCACAAAAATCTCTAAGTATCAAAACGACTTCTTCAACTAAACTCCCAAAGACTTTTGAAGTTTCAATCTCAATTCACACTTTTATGACAATCCTCATCTCCAGATGCCTCATCTCCTAGGGCGCATTGTGTTCATAAGCAAGAAATTTCCGCTCATCTTGGGCGCATTGTGCTCATAGGCATGGATTTTCCGCTCAAGGTCCAAGACTTAAAACTTTTTGCCCGATTTTGAAGTGTCCTGGGTGGAAATATATTTAAAAATATATTTAAGTATATGCTAATCTTTAAATATTTTGAAATATACTTCCAGGATGTTTGAGATAGGTCCTGGATCCATGGGATTTAACATACAAATTCTAGATTTTTGAGGATCCACCAGATTTCAGACTTAGTCAATTTTAGGGCTCCAAAACATCAGACTTAGTCAATTTCTTCAATTTCCACAAAGATCTTGAGCAAGAACTCGACAAGACATGGGCAAATCTATACTTCCAAACCCACAAGCTCAAAGAAATCTAAACCCTAAAGCAAAACGCAAGCAAAAAGCAGAAAAAAGAGGGGGTCCCCATTTGCAATGGGGCGATGTGTGTTACGTCACAACAGGACCCATGGCTGCAGGTCTTAGATACTAGCGCCCTAACAATCCCTCTCAAATAGGTGAGTGGTCTAATTAACGTGTAGGCTCGAGTATATCTCTCCCGAGGAAAAATCATGAAATATATATATAAGGAAATGTGAAATGCATATAGATCATGATTATGTGAGAAGTAATATTTACATATAGATATTTTAATATGTTTAAGAAGAATTGAATACTAATGTTCTCTTTTACAAGTTGAAATTGTGTGCAAGATTGTGAAAAACTTTTGACTTACCAGAACAGGACATTACACTCATGCGCCCTGGTGTAAGATGAGTTCAACGGAAACCTCCAGCTGCCAACCAAACTCACCCACCTAGATGCAAATGGAAAATCACGCCCTCTCAAGCGTTAGGGCATCTCACACTTGATCGCTTGAAGTGCTGGTCTGAAACAGGTGCACTGACCTAGGGTGGCAAGAACCAAGACTGAATGGGTGCATAGTCTGTATATTGATGGTCTTCAATTACTCCGATGTCCTCCTTGAGCAATATATCCTCATGCAAACCTGTAGAGTACAAACTCCAATGGTGGAATTTACTCTCAGAAATCAGGTTGGGTTTGCGTCCAAACCTAATAGAATGTCCTCAAGGGTTTTGTCATAAGTGACTGCAATTTCGAACAAAAATATTAGCAAATGGAATTTCAAAATCCGATGATCAATTTCTTGCCTCGACCTTGCTTAAATAGTGATCTTCCAAGAACAAGCTGATTCAGCCCTTGTTTGAAATCAAAATAGGCGCCAACATGATTCGGCCTTGCAAGGCATAATTTTAAAATAATTAATATTATCATTTATTATTATTAATATAATATTAATATTATTATTATTATAATTTTAATATTATAATTTATTATCTTAATATTATATTATTATTTATATTTAATTCGTCCCAAAAAGGGACATGATAGTTCCCCCGTCCCATATTTGCTTGCCCACAAGCAAAGATAAAACCAGCTACACAAATCCACCACATAATGATGTCTTGTCCACAGACCAATGCAAACTTGGGGTCTTTGAAATCTGCTCATCCATTGTGGCAGTCTCCTTGGGACGATTCTAACAACACATCAAGTACTTCACAATGTTTATGCTCCTTCTTGAGGTGTGGCTGCTTGTCGGGCGGTTTCCTATCGAAAATCAACTCTCCTTCCTTGCATGTCCCCTTCATGTTGCTTTCCCCGGCGTATGATTTCCGCGTTTGATGGGGATGATCCTCAAGTGCTCTCAACGCATCTTGGTTGTGTCCAGTCAAGTCATCAACAATCTGAAATCTGTCATCTTTGTGTTAAACAATTATTCTCTTTGGTAGCCACCTTAGGAGAGTGACATTGAGTACATCCAAGACAAACCAAACATTGTCATAATGAAGAATCTTTCCTAAGGGTAATCCCTTGTTTTCCATGATTAACTCTTTAATAGGATGTAGCCATTGCAAGCCCAAAATTTTTCTTGTTCTCCCTAGATCCATGATATAAGAATCTTCACATGCCTTATATCCTTTTTGTACGCTTCATGATGCAAGGAGTAGTAAGGCCATCGTGGAATATCTCGTCCTTTACGTAGCTTGGGTCCAAATACACCACACCATGCTTAGTTATGAAACCTCGAATACCAAAATGACCTCTATCTTGCTTACCATCATCTAGCATCAAGATGCCTATCTCCCTTAGTTCTTCAAGTGAGGTGAGGTGACAACTTAGTGAATGCGTCCATTGTTCTTCGGTGTCCCTATTAGCCTCTCCTAGGCCCATCACGTGCAAATCAAAAGTCTCCTTCTCATAACTGCAAACCAGCTCATCAACGAACTCATTGATCTTGGAGCAAAGGAGGTCGAATGTTTCTTGATTAGCCTCTATGTAGTCGGTGTGTATCATCATGGAGTTTTCTTGATAAACTTGCAATTTCTCCTCATGGGAATCAATCTTAGACAAATCATTCTTCACAATAGCATAACTAATATCTTGCACATCAACATCACATGGTTCAATTGCTTCCATAAATTGCAATTCATGATTACATGGTTAAATTAGTTCCATTCCTGAAAATTGGGTGGATGTTTCTTGCGCTTCATCTGCAATTATTCTCACATCTTCAATACACAACATCGACTCTTCTTCTTCCTTGAGTTTAGCAACTTCTTGTAATATTGATTCTGACTTCTCTTCTACTGTCATTAAAGATTCTTTTGGATCTTGCTCCTTGATCTCCTCCTTAGCCATTTTTCTTATATATTCATATAGACTTCTTTTGCTGGGACACTGGTACCCAAGTACTTCCAAGAACTCGTCAAGGGAAACACAAGCTTTTTCATGATTTGAAAAACTTTGATTCTCAACAACAATTTTGGGGGCCTCACGTTTGTACAATAATTCTTGCATAAGATCCATGTCTTCTTCCCTTTGTCGTCCTTAAAATCTCTTGATTCAACTGCATTCAAAATGATAGCCTTACCCTGTAGGCTGGTAGGATCAAAGGCTTTGATACCATTGTGATATCCCTAATAGGATTATCAACCTTTGGACTTGTTTACACCATAGTTGAAGAACTCGTGATTATCTCGCTAAACTCGCGAGTAGCTCGCCCAATAACTCGGGACAAGTTATTGCTAAAACTCGTCGGGAGTAAACCCTCAAAAATTGCGTGTTTTTGTCAAAACATCGCATGCCTAGAAAAATTTGCGACTGCAAAAGCAAAACACCCAATTTCAGGCTATAATTTGCACTGAGCAATTTACATGGCTGTGTGATATTCGTAGTCTATAGGAAGGAATACGCCGATACGAACAACCCGACAAGTTTAGAAAATTTCCCAGAGTGAATTTTTTTTATGGCGTGAGACAATTGCGACTCTATGAGCACTATAATGCTCACATATAAAAGCCTATTGGCTAATAATAATTATATATAATATTTATTATATAATATATAATAAATAATAATATATTAATTATAATAATAACATATAATTATATTATAATATATAATTTATTTTTTTTATATATATATAGTATGCGTACCAGGGAAAAAAAAATTTGCAACAAATCCCAATCCCAAACCCGCGCCTGTTCTAGGCAACTTAGACAAAATGTATTTAAGGAAATCAATAATATGGTCCATAAATTCAGTAATATGCATGTTTTTAAATCATATTTTTTAAAATTAATGTATTTTTGATGTTCGATAACTTTGCCGAGTTTTTCCCCGAGTCCTGAGTTTTTGCTGAGTTTTGGGTCTGCCGAGTAATTGCCGAGTTTGAGTTTTTCAACTATGGTTTACGCAATCAAATTATTGTAACTTATCTGTTAAATCACCACAGCCTATATATTTATGAAAGAACAAACACTCAGAAGGGAATATTCATGAAATCACAACTATTATTGCTTAACAACTTATTGTCCAAAACACAGATTCATACTCAAAAACAGAATGTATCACCGAACACTGGAAATTCCTTGAACTTGTTACAGTCAACGCTACAATGAATCAGAATAGAAATATTGGTGCCTAACTGTAAATATGCAGTTTGTTGTAGTAATAGGTGATTGCTGGTAAACTGGTGCTCCGAAAGCAGATCAAATATGATCGAATTAGCTTGTGAACAAATGCTTGTCATTTCCAGTATTGGAATCACAACCCTCAGAATGTCTTCCCGTCCTAAGGATATGCCAATGGTTAAAGCAGCTACAGTTGACGGTGATCCTTCCTACTCTTACTTGATGTCTTTGTGTCGAAGACACCCAAAACTTATATCGCTGAGTCCTTGCCTTTGCTCACGCGGCCTCGTGTAAGATGAGTTCAATGCAAACCTCCAGATGCCAACCAAACTCGCCCACCCAGACGCAAATGGAAAATCGCGCCCTCTCAAGCGCTAGGGCATCTGACACTTGATCGCTTGAAGTGCTGGTCTGAAACAAGTGCGCTGACCTAGGGTGGCAAGAACCAAGACTGAATGGGTGTGCAGTCTGTATATTGATGGTCTTCAATTACTCCGATGTCCTCCTTGAACAATATATCCTCATGCAGACTTGCAGAGTGTAATTTCAGAATTAAGCACAAATACAAACTCCAGTGGCAGAATTTTCTCTTAGAAATCAGGTTGGGTTTGCGTCCAAACATGATAGAATGTCCTCAAGGGTTTCGTCTTGAGTGATTACAATTTCGAACAGAAATATTAGCAAATGGAATTTCAAAATCTGATGATCAATTTCTTGCTTCGACCTTGCTTAAATAGTTATCTTCCAAGAACAAGTTGAGTCAGCCCTTGTTTGAAATCAAAATAGGCGCCAACATGAGTCGGCCTTGCAATGCATAATTTTAAAATAATTAATTTTATCATTTATTATTATTAATGTAATATTAATATTATTATTATAATTTATTATTTTAATATTATATTATCATTTATATTTAATTTGTCCCAGAAAGGGACATGACAAACTCTACTAAACCAACATAATCTTCACAATATTGATTACCATTGTTACATTCTGATTGTCTATAATCATTAATATTATTCTACAAATGGGATCATCTCCAAAGATCATCACTACTAAATGAATGATACACACAACTTACAACATGAGCATATAGGTACCCAAATTTCATCAACAAAGGTCATCTAGTATTATATTATGATACCATGATCAGTTCATAACAGCAGCAATACCAAATAGAGAATTCATAACATGGATCATTTGAGAAATTATGAGAAATCCAGTTACAAATACATCCAAGAGTTAATGAGATTAGCATTATATCCCATCAATAAAACATATAAAATAGTGAGCATGTACCATATGCTTAAATCTTGGCAAGGTAGATTAGAAGTACCTCATTTATGGATGATTACTTGAGTTTGCACAATTCCTTGGTAAGATTGCCCGGATCCTAGTTTTAGGTGCAAGGGTGCAAAACAAGCCCAATCGCATGAACAAGAATCCCTATCCAGCCCAACCAAGTGGACTTTATTGGCCTATCAATGAGGAAGATCATAATGCCAATGACCTTGGGTACACAGGGTAACTCAATTGGTCACTTAAGCTAACCAGGTTACCATCATCTACAAATTATATATACATGGTGATCGACTCATACATACAGAGTGACCAGTTGGCAATAAAAAGTGGATGCGACCCTATTGCATGCATCTTCCCATTACCTAGTTCACTAGCACTTACCTCTTAAGTACATCCCAATTGGAAAGAGAAATGACAATGCATCCCATACTACACCATTGCTTCTCCTTGTTTTCAATTCACTACCAACTGTGATGATGAAGCAAGCACCCCATACTACTTTCAGTCATCATTGGCTAGGGTGTAAATGTAGCAACATACAACACATGCATCTATTAATAATATTTCCACAACCCTCTAAACCTTTTGAGTCTGTGGATCCTAACATCTATTGCCTGCATGCTATTGGAAAAAGTTAGTCCGACTTGGTATGGGGTAGCTCTTGGCATCCATCACCTGCATGCTATTAGGTGAAAGCTGGCTAAGCCCTATCACACTGTGGATAGCTCTTGGCTTCTATCACTTGTGTACTACTAGTGAAAGTCGACTAAACCATAGGATATGACAGTTAGCTCTTGGCATCTATTACTTGTCTGCTACTGGTGAAAGTCAGCTAGACTACACCTATATCAGACTTGGTTCCAACCTATGGAGTTTTCTTATAGCTAGATAACATGATTAGGGTGTCTTAGGGTATTACCTCACCCAGGACAAGTGGTTGCAATATCAACCACCTAGACATGTCTAATTAGTTGGACCATTGAGAACCATACATGAATATTCAATTAAGTCATACCAAGGACAATGCCCTTCACCTAGTAGCATATAGTTAATCAAGAGGAGTTGGTGGTCTGCATAGTGCCTTGTGACTTCAAGATCATCATAGTTCCTTGTATCGTTAGACTCCAACCACATGTTGGGATGTTGATCTTGAAGATGCCACATAGGTTGATAAGGAGGAGGCACAAGAGGGATTGGTTGGGGTTCCATTGGATGAGCCAGTCCCTCATAGTGGTAGTGACTTAGACTTAGACTTAGATTTTGATGCAATCTTAGTAGATGTTGATTAGGGGTAGTGGCACATTTTCTATGCTTTTTTCATTTTGTAGTTGAAACTTGCAGCCTTTTGGCATTTTGATGTAATTTTTATATAATATATATGCACATTGACAATCAAAGAAATTAAATTTTGTTAATTTGTTTGTTGACTCTCATGTGAGCTTTCAATTCAACTCTAATGTTATGTATTAAGGATCTATAATGTATATGACGAATGCCTTATCAATGTTATCATATGAATATTTGACATTTTTGTATTATTTTAAAAATTTCCCTATTTTTTATATAGCCGTCTCCTTTGCCATCCCCTGCCGTCCCCAAAAATGGCCCCAAAAAAATCCGTCCCCGAAACACATTCCCTTGTCTCCATCCCAAAAACTTGGTGGAACATAGGCTTTTTCCAAACTAAGAGAGGAAGTTATTACATATATATTATACGAGACACAATAAATAGGATAAAGCTCAACATACCCTAATAAAAGAAGCCCTAAGGGTTTTATTTGCAGGGACAAATGGAAGTAAAGGAAGGGTCTCCTAGTGAATCAAATTCCTGTTAAATCATTTTTTTTTTCTTTTAATGGTAGCAAAAGCAAGCCATGCCATGGTAGCTATATGTAGTAAAATTTGGGTTGAGAAAGTTATTGAATGGGTTTGTAGTTGTATCTCAATCCAAATTTTACTATCTCCATCAATGGTTGCCAAGGACCCTAATTCAAATCCTCTAGGGGACTCAGGAAAGGAAACCCTCTTAGCCCCTATGATTTCATCATGATGAGCGAAAATCTATTCATATTACGTTTCATAGAAACTAGAAAAGGTTATATTTTTGGGCTCTTAAGTATTGAAGATGTCACAAGAATACACGAGTTATCAATGGAAGTTATTGAATGGGTTTGTAGTTGTATCTAAGCCCAAATTTTAGAATCTCCATCAATGGTCACCAAGACTGTAATTCAAATCGTGTAGAGCATAGTTGCAAAACTCTCCGAGTATTCAGTGAGTTTTAAAAAACTGGCGAGTTTTTTTGCCTGGCGAGTTTTTCCTGCAAGAACTCTCCGGAATTACTCGCCAAGTCAAGGGGGGAAAACTCGCCGAGTTTTGGCGTGTTTTGGTGATATAATCTTTGGCTGCGCACAAGAAAGGTAGAGGAAGAGGAAGATGTAAATTTGTAAAATATATTAATGTAGTATTTACTTTCAGTTTTACAAAAACATTTGCTATTTTCATTTTGTTTCAGGCTATCAGTATCAGCACATTCCACATGAGGATGCCATTTTGTACCCAATTTGCTTTCAAATCAATCAAATACAACTAGACTCAGCTTGTTTCTTTTATGTACTCATTGGAAGCATCTTATCATTATTTTTGCAAAAAAAATGTGTTTTTAATGAAATTTAAGCAATTTTTAAGTTGCCGAGTGTTTGCCGAGTTGTGTTTTTTGGGCTTGGCGAGTTTTTCAACTATGGTGTAGAGTACTCAAGTAAGGCAAACATCTTAGCCCCTACGTTCACATTATGATGAGTGAAAATCTGTTCAGCTAACTTGTAGAAAAGAGAAAAGGCGATATTTTTGGGCTCTTGGGTGTTGAAGGTGGCACAAGATTAAGTTACCAATTTTCTTATGATACTATCCTCTTCTCAACACTTATGATCAAGGAGATACAACATTTACAACAACTCTTACAGTTCTATCAAAAGGCCGTTGGACAACAAATTAATTAGACTAGGTCTACCCTCATTTCGAATAATATTATGATATGTAGAAGAAAGAGGAGACACCAGATTTAGTGGTTCAGGGAAGAGAGACGGCCTTCTAAGTTTTACATATCTCGGCTTCCTAGTACATACCAAGCACAAAGCTGCTATGTGGGAGAATGTAAGAGGAAGCTAGAAAAGCTTAAAAAATGGATAAACATGTTATTAACTTCTCCTAGGAGAGCACAACTTGCTCAGGCTGTTATGCAATCTGAACCAGTCTACATATCGAGCCTCCTTCCTCTCCCAATTAATATAGGGGAAAAAATCACAAAAATACAAAGAAATTCCTCTTGGAAGGCACTAAAGATAATTTCAAGCATCCCCTAGTGACATGGAAGGTGAATACAAAATCAAATAGAGGGAGGGATAAATATCAAGGATCTGAACTCGTTCAATATATCCTTTGCAATAAAACTTGCATGGAGACTCCATATTAACCCACAAATAGCACGTGCCCAAGAATTTACCATCAATAGTACAATGTCAAATTTGAAAGCCCAAAAAATTATATCTTGGGAGGAGGATCTATCCTCAAGGGCAAAGCATATTAAGAAAGGTTTCAAAAATTTTCAACAAGGGTTAACCTGGGAAATTGTTAAGGCAAAACAGCTAAGTTATAGAAAAAATCTGGGTTGAACACCTTACACTTGATAGAGAAAAACCAAATGGCATCAAAGAAGCACTTTGATAAATGGTCTAGAGAGAGTGTCATGTTACATTCATCATGCAGATATGGAAAATCTCCAATGTAACATGGAAAAGATAGCAGCTCATGGAAAAGACTACCATGAGTAGGTAAAATCCCTCCTAATCAATCATTTGCAGGAGATATATCCAAACAACAAACCTATCATATAAAATGAGATGAAAAATCATTTCTACATGAGAATGCACTGCTGCATCAGCCTATACCTTGTTTAATAAAAGAGGAGAGACATGACCCCATCTGGAATCATCTAAGCACTACTCTCGGGTGGCCTAAGATAAAATTACTTCTTGTGCATTTGCCAGCATGACAAAATTCTGTATTCAGAATTGTTAAAAACTTAGGGAATTATAGGCCCATCAATTTTCCTTAATTGCCACAAAAATGAAGAAAATGCCCCACACATCTTCCTCCATTGCTTCTTTTCACAAAAAATTGGAGCTCTCTAACAATTAAATTCCTTACCAAGACTAAACAAGCAAGCTACTTATGTGAAGGAGAGTATAAATGGGCAAAATTTTCCACCCAGTTGCAGAATTTAAAATTATTTTTCAAGCAAACTCCAGTGTTTTTCTTTTGGTACATACAGAAAAATGCAACAACAATTTTTTGATAATTATAGGTGTCCTTTGAAAACTACTATTAGTACCATCATGAGCCAATTAAAGCTACAGGAAAGACTTACTCTAAACTCCATAGGGGAAAATTCTCATCTGCAGACTTCAATGAACTAATGATAGCTAAAAGGTGGAAAATCTCATATGTCTATAAATCAATTTTTTTTATCCATGTCACCAAATCCCCAACGGTCTCCACCCTTGACGGACAGATGAAACTAAAATTCGACAGAATCGACAAAAACAATCCAGTAGAAGTGGGTATAGCAGTAGTTATTGGAACTCCATTCTGGTCCTCAATCAACACTTGGGAAAGCAAAGTAATTAGTAATAACATGTTGGAGTTAAACACTACGAAAATAGAAATAAAAATGGCAAAGCAAAACCAGATTGCTAAACAATAATCAATCAAATTGAAAAATATTGTAAATCCGTTCACCTCCAGCCAAACTGGAGACTCTACTTGATCCAAAATTTTATCAAGGAGCTACTTCAAAACTTTGATTAGATAAAATTAATTCCCTAGAGGAGATTAGCAGACAAAACAAAAGATGCCCTTGCTAGTGAAGCAATAGCCAGAAACAAGTAAGGGCAAATCCA
Organism: Cunninghamia lanceolata; assembly: GCA_027924645.1. NCBI lineage: Eukaryota > Viridiplantae > Streptophyta > Pinopsida > Cupressales > Cupressaceae > Cunninghamia > Cunninghamia lanceolata. Next base: position 14,237,346 of record BSBN01000382.1, on the reverse strand, counting down.
AAATTTTAAACTCTCAATCAGCTGCTTCCTCAAACTCAGCACCGCTAACAAGGTGAAAGTTCAAAAAAAAAAATTTGGTTCACCATCAGCAAACCACTGAAAAATATGGAACCAAGATTGTGTTTGCCAATCAAAATAGATGCCCATGCTCATGATGCCTCCCAGTTGGATTGAATAACACTTCAAATCACCTATCACACCCCCTCTCCTTCACAGCTATATAGAATTCAAAACCATTTCCATTCCGACCCATCCTAGTTGGATTCAATAAGACTCCAAATCATCTTTTGTACCCCATTTTGCTCACAAATATCTACAATTCAAAGATGCTCCCATGCCTCTCTCCGGCAATAAAGTGTTTTCCTTCATGGGAATCAAATTGCTCCATTTCAGTAATATTTGGAGCTTTAGACTACATAAACACACCAACCATTTTGCCTCCTGCAGAACATGGCTAACAGCCTAACACATATGCTACCTTTTCCATGCATTCCTGCCATGTTAGCTCTAAGGGAAATTATCACAATAAACCCAGCATGAATTTATCTCTTGTACCTAACACCAAAGACACACCCATGGAAAACAACGGGCTCACATTAGTTTGATCACTTTAGTCAAACCCTGAAAATCATGTGGCCTTAAAAGATAAATTGTTGGAGGCTGTAGAACACTTGTATCACAACCAAAACATAGCATATGATCTTCATTCTCAGTTGGCAATATCCAGAATGATTAATGTCTTCCACAGCAACTCAATCATGCTTCTAAAATGCCATTTGATAATCAAGGATATGGTCGAGTCTGCTGATTATGATCCGAAAAAGCGGGCAAGATGCTGGACCATGGGGTCAAAATGATGCCAACTTCAGTCAGTGATGCCTAGAAGTCACTGAGGAGAATAAATTGCTTCAATTTGGGGTGAAATAATGAATAGCAGTCTGCATTTTTGTCAGAGACAGGTATGGGAGGATCTGGAGCTTCTCAAAAAGTGTTTTGAAACAAGTTGCAGATGACTAAATGAAGTGGAAAACCCATTTTAACGAAATTGCTGATTTGTGCAGGTGGCATTTTTGTCACCAACCGCAGCAATTTTTCCTCAATCGTGGCAATTTTGAAATTGCCTCTTGGCGGAAGTGGTGAATTTGCCACAGTGCAGGTAGTGGATGGAATCTGAAGAGTTTTGACATTTGAAATTACCTTTCAAACATTTGATCTTCCATTTTTGACATGTGGGTGTTCATAGGAAAGGTATATGTTTATTGTAAACAATTTTAGAGGGGCTGGTTTTTATGTTTTTAGCCTTCAGATTGTCCATTTTGACTGTTGTAAGCAATGGAGCAGGGGTTTCGTGGTGTTGGAGGCGCATTGCAGGTGTTTTGTAGCTGCGTAATGTTTTCAATAGCTCTTCATAACCTATGAGGCAATTATATACATCTGTACTTGACTGAAGCATAGTAAAATGACGAGCAATATGCTCACTCTTGCTGGAGTTTCCACCCATTGAAGGGTTTCTCCAGGGTGACTGGTTTGTTGCAGTCATTATGTGCAGTGTTGCAAAACTCGCCGAAAGCTCACATGACTCGCGAGTCATTTTGCAGCACGAGTTATACCCTAGAAAACTCAGCCTGAGTTTTTGAATAACTCGCTGCGATTTTTACCCTAAATACCCACAGAAATCGTGTGGAAAACCTCCAAAAACTAGGGCACGCGCGGGGGTGAAAAAGGTAAGTTAAAAGTTAAAACGGAAAACCTAAAAACAAAAGTGTTTCATTTGTTCTTTCAAGCGGTGGCTGAAGACTTCATTTTCTCCGACTGTGAAACCCTAGCGGCAAGCGCCCTCTGAAGACTGCGAAATCGTGTGAGGACAAAGGTAAGTCGACGACTCAAGTTTTCTAGGGTATAACTCACGCTGCAAAACGAACTGTAAAAATTTATATTTTATAAAAAGACTATCATATGAAAGTTCAAAGGAGAGAATTGAGATTTTGGACGAACTGTTAAAATTTATATAGGCCTGGATTATGATGAAATCATGAATCGATCATAAAGTTAAAAAGACTGTATCATATGAAAGGAGAGATTTTGGACGAACTGTCAAAATTTATATAGGATTATATAAATTTTGACAGTTGTCCAAAATCTCTCCTTTCATATGATATAGTCTTTTTAAAATTTCGATTATAAATTTTGACAGTTAGTCCAAAATCTCTCCTTTCATATGATAGTCTTTTTAAAATTTTGATTTTTTTATTATTTATCTAAGTTGCCGGTCCTGGTACGGGTTCAGGGTTCGGGTACGCGGATGCGGCAATTTTTTTTTTCCAGGGTACGGTACGGCAATATATATATATATATATATATATATATATTTTTTTTTTTTAATTTATATTTAAAACAATAAACTCTAAGACTAAAACTTAAAGTTAAAAACAGTATTACTCATAATTCAAATTGCCAATAAAGTTATAAACAACATAATAAAATATCATTATCAACATACCTCATATGTCATAACTTGCATTAAGGTAAATCAAAATACTCATGAATTGAAATTCATATGAGTCTATGACATAATTTAGTGATTTCTCAAAGAGTCAAATGTCACTAGAAAATGAAAATTCAAAATTACAATCAATATCCATTGTTCAATAACTTAAAGTCTTAATAACTTAATAAGCATCATATGGGTCTTCATCCAAAGCATTATCATCATCATTTGAAGCACAATCAATTGGAACACCATTCCCAGTAGGCAAGTCTATGTCATGTGTAGCCTCATTGTCATCATGGACCTCATCAATAGAGACTACTGCAAGCTGTGCAGCAGTAGCATCTAAATCAGCACACTCAGGTGTTAGATTCCAATTTTTTGTTGCTCCCGCACTGTAATCAGGTTTCTTATGTGACAAGAGACGCAAGTTAGAGTGCACATAGACCAAATCCTTGGCTTTTTTTGCACCCAATCGGTTCCGTTTAACTGAGTGGATAAAGGAGTATGTACTCCAATTCCGCTCAGCTGAAGATAAACTTGCAACCTGTTAAATTTGCATACCATAAAATTTAAAAATTAGAAAGAAAAATGAGGAAGTTAATTTAAAAAAAAAAGATACATACTTAAGATAGAATTTTTATTGCAAGAGGTTGAAGGTGAAAATAGTCTTGGCCATGTAGGTATGACCATTCTTGAGCATCTTTCTTGTACTTGTCTCGAAGAGCAAAAACATCTTGATTCTTTGAAGATATGAACTCACCAAATTCACCTGAGACAATTTTCTCTAAATCTCCATCTGGACATAGTCTTTTGAATGCAGTTTTGTACCCACTAGCAACCTCTTTATCTCTATATGGTGCCACCCTCCTTGGTAGGGTAAGTATCTCTCTGCTATAATACTTTGGAGACAAAGCAAATGCTACGAGATGCAAGGGTGTGGTCATCTTGTTCCAACGGTCAACAATGATCCTTTGTACTCTTTTAAAAAATGCTTATGTGGGGTCTTGCTCCTTGGCTTCTACTATGGTCCTTATTTTTTCAACCATGGAGTCCACACCATCATAAATCTCACCCAAGCATGGTCGATCCGTATCTGCGTACCTAATCATACTCATGATGGGTTCAGTGAAATCCAAAACATATTGCACACGAACCCACCACTCATCATCAAGGATCAATGCTTTGATTCTTTGGGCTTTGTCTGTCTGTGATTGCCTCCATACACTCCAAAGAGTGTCGATGACCATGGCACCCAATGCTGATTTCACCTTCACAAGTCGTCGCAAGACAATTGTGTGTGATGCGAAACGAGTTTCGGCAACCTAACATCATATAAAAAATAAAATAATAAAAAGTAGCAAGTAGCAACTTAGCAAAAATTTAAAAATATTAAATATGCTAAAAGTAAAAAATAAAAATAAAATTACCTTCAACAACTCCAATTTGGAGAAGGTCCTAAAGATGGCTTGTGACATGTGATGATTTGTCACAAACATTTGAATCTCCTCGGCCTCTGTGTAGATTTCCTTGACCCACTCAATTTGTGTGCCAATCTTTTGCATCATCAAGTTGAGAGAGTGAACGACACATGGTGTCCAAAAAATATGCCCATATCTACCCTCCACTATTGAACCAGCTGCCCTATAATTTTTAGCATTATCTGTTACAACTTGGACAACGTTTTCAGGGCTCACCATGTCAATGGCTTGTATGAGGATATCGGCAATGAAGCTTGCATCCTTCACTTGCCCCTCACAATCAACCGCTTTCAAAAACATAGCCCCTTTAGGCGACACTACAATGACATTAATTAGTGGCCTATTTTTGCAATCCTTCCATCCATTAGAAATGATGGGCACTCCTGTTTCAATCCATGTATCCTTGATTGCCCTCAATGACAACTCTACGGAAGCTTTTTCCTTGGCCAATAAGGTGGTGCGCACCTTTTCATATCTAGGACTAACATAATCACTAGGTGCCTTGGCAATTGCGGACACCATATCCTGCCAATATGGTGATCTAACAAGGTTGAAAGGAAGTCCATTGGCATAAATGCAATGAGCAATGCTGTCATCTGCAATTTCCCTTGACTCATTCTTGAAGACTTTTTCCAATGGGCCTCTTTTACGAGATTCAGATTGAGTAGTGTCTTCTCCAGAAGATGGTGGTGGCATGAAAGGATGTGCGCCAGCTGGTTTTGTGAAGCAAACAAGAGATTTTTGTGGTCCCTTATTGGAAAGAGGATGCACTCTTTCCTTTCCTCTATTACTTAGCATGTTGGCATCCTCTTGTTCCTTGATATAATCTACTATTTGTTGCTTTGACAACCCTTTTTTATTCGGCCCTGGGCAAACTCTTATACCTGTGCCGGGAATAGCACATAAGTGAGCTTTCACTCGACTGTATGAGCTCTTATATTCTTTCAAACATTGGTTACAACGCCAAAGATAACCCCCACCACCAGGTAATTGTTCTATCATGGCTGTATGTTGCCAAAGAGGTGATGATGCATCAATTTTAAATGGCTTGTCTAGAGAACCAACTGAAGCAGAACTCTGAGCCATTCTGTATAAAATTATACAACAAAACAAAAGAAAAAAAATGGGCATTATGACCCCTTTATTATGCATATAAGGTTTACAAACAAAATCTAAAACTTTAAAAAAAAACCAAAAAAAAATTGAAAAACTTCAAAAATCTTGAAAAAATTCATGAAAACTTGGAAAAAATTACAAAAATCACTCACCTTTGTAGCTAAATCTTCGTTGTGCAGCGTTTCCTTCCCTTTTGATGTAGTTCTTTCACTCTCCTGGCCTTCACCTTCAAAGAAAGAGGCAGCAACCTTCAAGAACCAACAATGGTGGCTTGGAGACAAAAAATAAACTCTCTCCTTTTTGTTTGCATGAATGAATGAAAATAACTCATGTTTTTATGTTTTATTAGTTTCAAATGTGCTTGTTAGTGTTACTAGGGCATTTTAATTGTTTTAAATGCTAATGAAATGCTTTAAAATTTTTTTAAAAAAACGCTTTTTGGTGCTGCCTGGCCGCGGGTTTGCGTGGGTTCGGTCAGGTCCTCTGTCGGTTCTCCCAGGGTCTTGCCCGGGGGCCCCGGGCAGGACCCTGGGAGAACCCACAGAGGACCCGGCCCAGAATCCATACCCAGACGTCCTGGTCCGGGTACGGCCGCTGTTTGCAAAGAACCCTGCAACTTAGTTATTTATAAAATTTATATCTTATTTATTAAATTATTATGACTGTATCATATGAAAGAAGAGTTTTTGGACGAATTGTCAAAATTTATATAGGATTATGATGATGAAAATCATCATAATCCTATATAAATTTTGACAATTCGTCCAAAAACTCTCCTTTCATATGATAGTCATTTTAAAATTTTGATTTTTTTATTATTTATAATTTTATAAAATAGAGTCTAACTCTAGAGTCTAGACTGTTTTATAACTTTTATTTTATATATCATCATATTCCTATATAAATTTTGACAGTCCGTCCAAAATCTCTCCTTTCAAAATTCATAATCATATGATACACTGTAATACAGTAATAATGTTGCAAATTACTGTCAAAATTTATATAGGATTATGATGATATAATTATATCTTATATAAAATAAAACAGTCTAGAGTTAGACTTTATTTTATAAATAATACAGTTCAAAATCTCTCCTTTCATATGATAGTCTTTTTATAATTTCGATTGTTTTTTATAGCAAAAATGTCAAAATACAGCTTTACAAAGTCAACTGTGTTACTGTCAAATTTAAATTTTTAATTGAACTTTTTTTGTTGTCTCTCTTTTGATAGGTAACAAGTTATAACTTATGGCTTCTGCAAGTGGAACTATGTCATGTCCCACGATAGATAGATTAGTACATTCCAATTAAAGATTGGAATGACCAAATTAAACTATTATGAGAATAGTATGAAATCCATATGTTGCTCTAAAGAGAGACTCCACTCTTGGAATAAAGCCGATTGCACTTGAGCAGCCCATCGAATACTAGCATTATGAAGACAAAATAACTTAAAATAAGATGTGTGAATAAGACAAAGTTTGAATAAGAAGAAATAGTAAATGATTTGTGCAAAGACAAATTACTTGAGCGATGGGTAGCAAAGAGATGACAAGTGATCTAACTAATTATCATTATTCAGAGGTGCGATCATGGGGAAAGATGCGTCCCCTCTATGACCGATCCACTCGAAAGATATGATATGGAGATAGATTGAACAAAATCACCGAACGGGATACAATCTTATCTCTGCAAGGCAGCAAACACATTAATATTGATTGATAACATTCAACAAGCAGAAGATCGTGGCATACCCAGGGATCAAGGATACATATGCATTAATACGATCTGCAAGACTAAGACATTAAATGTTTACAAGTTTCTAAATATACCAGCCATTGAATATATACTATATCTGCCGTAGAAGATCTCAAAGCATTATTACACAGAGGAGAAACTGCAACAGCAAGTTTCTATTATTTATCACTTCCATATCAGTTGATCATATGTATATCAGGTACGAATGCCTCTTTACATTTATTGCCAATGATAAGTTCAGATTTGCATCATTATGATAAGTTCAGATTTGTAAGCACTCATTTCTTTTAGACGGTCATATACCATAGTGATGTAATTTGTATGGATCTTATGTGACCCATTAACCTCTTATGAGAGTGAGAGTAAATGCCTAAGAGGCCATTCATGGGTAGTTAGTCTCATAGAGGCCTTGACTTTAAGAGTATGGAACTTGAGTCTAAGGATAGGAGACATTAGAGCCCCATGGTGGATAGTAGCAACTCTCATCTCAACTCTCATAGGCTGTTAATGAGTGACATAAGAAGAGATAGCCAATATGTTTAATTCAATAAGCATGAATGAATATATCTTTCTTGAGACAATAACACATAAACCTCATAGGAGAGGAGGTAGAAGAGGATCCTTGCCATTAACCAATGGGTATTTAGAGCCCTTTGACATTATGAGTACAAAAGGTACCATATGCAAAGGTTTATGACATAGAGGCCTTGTGTGCAAGTGATGCAAAAGGCATCATTGTGCCAAGGATAGGTCATCCTATAAATGTGACATAGAGGCCTTGTTCACAATTGATGCAAAAGGCATCATTGTGTCAAGGATAGGTCACCTTAGAGGCCTTGGCTGCAAAAGGATGCAAAAGGCATCATTACACCAAGGATATAATAGAGCCCCATAATGGCAAATGGCAAAGATACTCCCTCCCTACTCTCATATGATATCCATGAATTAGTGCAAGATGTTATAATGATATGAGATATCAAGTGATAGTGCATGTGAAATGCAAGTGATAGAGAATAATAGAGAAAGTGAAATATAAAGTGAATTTGAGAATAGAGAATTGAGAAATATAAATAGAGATTGTACATTATGTAATGATGATGCATATAATGTTCAAAGTTAGTGAATGAGAAATAATATCTAGTAGTAGAAGATATGAAATGAAATGATCATAAGGAAAGTGATAGTGTAAATAGTAAACATAGATTGTGAATCTTAGAATCATGAAATATATGTAAGAGTAAAAGAGCAATGTAATGAATATATCTTATGTTTACTAGTGATCAAAAGATTTAGTGCACTAATGTTCTCTTCTTGCAAGTTGAAATTTGTGGACAAGGTTGAGAAATTTCGAGTTGTGATAAGGGAACATTACAAACTGGAGGTAGAAGAACCGATGGCAAACCTAAGGACCTTTGTTGGAAACATGGGACACCAGGTCCAAAGCGAAGAGATGTCATTTGCAACCATTGCACTAAACCTATGACCGGAGGCATTAATCAACTTAAATACCACCTTGCACAGGTCCCTTGCAATGATGTTTTGTAATGTGACAAAGCTCCTCTGGATGTTCAGAGGGAGGCACAAGTCCTCCTTATGGATTATTAGCCAAAGAAATAATCTAAAAAGAGAGCAGCAGAGGCAATGGCAGCCCCAAACCAAGATTTGAGTTCTACAGGATCAGATTATAGAGGTGTAACTGTAGAGGCCTCTTCTACGCCTTCCATTGGGCCACAGATACGAGGATCAAGCAAAGGGATTGATAGCTTTTTTGTTCCTCGGAACACTCCTGGTGTGCAACCTTCATTGGATGGTCTTGCAAATACATGGAATAGAGAGGTGCATCATGAGGCGAAGTTGGCATGTGCACGATTTTGGCACTACAACAATATTCCCTTCAATGTCACTTCGAGTCCTTATTGGGAGCACTTGGTCACTGCATTGACTGTGGCAGGTAAGGGGTTCAAGGCCCCGAGTCGTTATGAGTTGAGTGGCCCATTGTTGCAGGAGGAGGTCGAACACACACATCTACTAGTATAGGATCAGAGGAAAATTTGGGAAAGAAAAGGCTGCACTATTTTATTTGACGGATGGACAGATGCCAGGAACATGGCTCTCATCAAATTTTTAGTGGCTTTAGCAGGGCAGCTAATCTTTTTAAAGTCAGTTGATGCCTCCAATGAGATAAAAAATGCAAAAACCTTGTGCAACATGTTGGATGAGGTGGTGATGGAGGTGGGAGTGTAACATGTCGTCCAAATAGTGACTGACAATGCAGCTGCATATGTGGCAGCCGATAGACTTCTAGAGGCAAGGCATCCAACAATTTTATGGAGCCCTTGTGCTGCCCACTGTATTGACCTTCTTCTTGAGGACATTGGAAAAATAAGTTGGGTGAAGAATGTGGTTGAAGAGGCAAGAAATATCACAAAATACATTTACAACCACACATGGGTCCTAAATCTTATGAGAGAGTACACTAGTGGCAAGGTGCTCACGCGATCAGGAGTCACACGCTTTGCCACTAATTTCCTTACCTTTCAGAGTATAGCAGCATTATTGCCCCACCTTAGGCGCATGTTTGTGGGTGAAAGGTGGTTAGAGAGTCCTTATCATAGGAAGCTAGAAGCAGAGAGGGTCGTGAAGGCAATTTATGATAATGGCATGGAAAAAGTCATGGATGAGATCATCAAGGTAAGTTTTCAAACACTAATTTTTATTTATTTTTTTATTTGCTAATGTTAAAATTTGCTGATTTTATAAAAAAATTATATTTATATTTGTTGAATTTCAATTACTATAATTCTCTAATTTTATTTTCATCCACTATTGATTTAGGTGTCAAAACCGTTGGTTAGGGTTCTACGATTGGTGGATGGGGATCAAAAGCCCATGGGGTATCTAGATGAGGCCATGGATAAGGCCAAAGAGGCAATTCAGCATTTGTATGGGTCGAATAAAACAAAATATGAACCCATATGGCGCATTATTGATCGAAGGTGGAATTGACAACTCCACCAACATATTCATGTTGTTGGTTACTATTTAAACCCCGCGTTTTTCTTCTCCTCTTCATTCAAAGCAGATGTAGAGGTTAAGCTTGGCCTGAACACGTGTATTGAGAGGTTGGTCTTTGATTGTAACCTTCGAGACATCATACTCGATGAGTTATAGGCCTATAAGAGTGCAAATGGGCTTTTTTTATCTTCAAAAGATGCCATTCGTAGGAGATCCACTCTGCAACTAGGTAAAAAACTTATGTTTATTTTTCATTTACTATTTATTTTAATTTTTAAGTTTACTAAAATCCTTACAAAGTTATAAATGTTATCCTTGTAGATATATCGTGGGAAGATTATGGTGCCTCAATGCCTAATCTTCAAAAGCTAGCCATCCGGATTTTATCCCAGCCTTGTAGTGCATCTGGTTGTGAGCGCAACTGGAGTGTTTTTGAGGCCATTCACACAAAGAAGTGCAACAGGTTGACTCAAAAGTGCTTGAATGACCTTGTCTATGTGCGGTACAACCTTCGGTTACATGAGAAGAAGGTAGAAGGCCAGGAATCATATCAGGCATTAGGTCTTGACGACATTTATCCATATTCAAATTGGATTGTTGAGGATGTTGATGTTGATCCATCACATGATGATGATAATATAGCTGCTATGGAGAGGGATATAGCTGAATGGCAAGCGAATGTCGCAGCATATGAGGATTCAGAGACAGATTCAAATGATGATATTGATGTGCCATCAGGGGCGGGTTCCTCACATGTACCGCTTGATCCTATAGATGGGGATCCTATTGAGGATACCCCAGCTATACCAACCACTTCCACATCACCCACAAAGAGAAACAAAACTCTTTTGAGCTTTAGTTGTAGAAGAAATTTATGATTTATATTTTCTAGTGATAATGGAACTTTTTTTTTGGTCTATGATATGTATTATCAAACTGGAATTTCATATGTTTTCGAAGGTTGAACTCTTTTTTTTGTCTATGATATGTATTAAACTCTTCATTTTGATTTATATATGAAGGAAATCAACAATGCATTCTACAATTTCAGAAATATGTGTTTTTTAAGAATATTTTTTAAAAATTATGCATTTTTAAATGTTCGATAAATTTGCCGAGTTATTGCTGAGTTTTTCCCCGAGTCCCAAGTTTATAAAATTTTTGGGTCTGCCGAGTTTTTGCCAAGTCTGAGTTTTTCAACTATGATTATGTGTGTGTTCTCTTGCATGTTTTCCCACTATTATATGTTTCTTTAATGCTTTGCAAACTAGATGAATGTATTTTAATTGTAACCAGCATTCAATGGATTTAATTTTACTGTGTTTGGATTCTTTGGAAGCTGTTTTAGAGGATTGCCATGTATATCCGTAGTTGGTGAAAACAAGGAGAATATTGTTGATGATGTTTTCTTGACAACAACATTAGAATAAAACACTAAGTGCTCTATCCTCTCTTGAACAAAGCGTCTCGAATGCTAAACTACGTGATCAAACAAGAACGCTCCAAGGTTCCTTGTACGTGATTTGCAACAGATAGCCTCGGTGGTAAGATGTGATAATACTGTTTACACAAAGGGACTCACGCAAAATTTATTCATCACTCCATTCAAATATCTACTCTTTCCTTGTGAAATGAAACTTCTTCTAATCAACTACAAAAAGAAAATAAAAAAGAAGGGGTTAAGAAAGCTATTCTAATGACAATGACGTAATGAATGATGCTATGGTAGACAAATTCCCTTAGAAACCAAATTTCACTTCGCCATGACAAGCAACAACTACATGAAATAGGTGCAATCTCCAAAGGATAAACCAAGGATTTTCATATTGTTGACACACTCCAAAGTACCCACAACTGGCGCAACTCGAAGGAGCATCAACAATCGAACTATTTGCAAGATGTGGTTTAGGCTAACTTTACATGATGACTTACCATTGACAAGCCATCAAAAGTATGAACCAACAGAAACTTATCAAATATCATTGCATATATCCATTACATCAATGAACTCTATCTACTTTATCATCTAAGCTACTTGGAACCACGTCTCAACCATCTTGGAGAATAAGAAACCATGCGAACATTCCTTGATCGTACAAGATCACCATGCGAACATTCCTTGATCGTACAAGATCACCATGCGAACAACAACAATGAGCTTGTATTGATTTAAGAAGTGTTTTGTTTACAACAATCTCACATATCTCTTCAATGACTTCGAAGAGCTCTTTCTACTCTACTCCTATTGCCATAGTATCTACTCCTACTCTATCTTCTTGTAATGATTCTCCTCTCTAATGTTCCTTTAATAATGTCTCCTTCTAATGTATAATGTCTTTACAAAATGAGGGAAGTGAGCTTTATATAGACCTCAAGAATTACAATGAATGGCCCAGATTGATTTAGCAATCAACGCCCGAGATTGAGACAACAAGGCAGTTTGTTACAAAATTTGCTATTTTTAGAACACGAAAGAAGCAATGAAGGCATGTTTCCCAATGTGATAAGCATCTTTATGGTGGGCCCTCTTGAATGAATGACATGGCAGAATGCGATTGGCCTGATAATGTGTGCGTGCCACCTCAACATCTTCAAACGAACTAGTCTGATTCACCTCATGTTCACTTTACTTAGAATATTTTCTTCTTGTTGTCTTTGATATAACTCATGGATCGCTTTGATGATCATGCTCATATCTCATCTTGTGATGTACTCTTGCAGGACTCTTGGAGTGTTGAGGTGGAAGATGTCTTGTGCGTGACTTCTTGTAGTAGACTGGCATATGATGGATGCACATGAAATAAACAACTCTGGATGATGACTCCTCATGCATGGTGAAGTGATATTTCTCGGACAGCTGCATGAAGTAGAAGATATGTTGTGCACGAGTCCTTGGAGTAGATTACATGATGATTGTCCTTTTGGCACGTGAAATGCGAGCTTCTGGATGATGACCTCCTTCAAGATGTGCATGGTGAAGTGACAACCTTTCACTGATCCTCGCCTCGTACGGATGATGCTCTTGATGATGAACTACACTTGTAACCTTGATCATCATAGACTAGCTCCCCTCTGCATGGCATTGATGTCTTCCTCATGAGCTTTGGAACAACACTCTTCTTTACTTCGCACTCCCACCACTCACCTACACAAGGAAACACATCAAACTAGGACTTAGAAAGATTTTCAATGACAAATTACATTCTTCTTATGCATGTGGGATCAAAAATTAACGCATTTTAAAACATACCTTAGAAAAATCAGATTTTATGAATAAAATCAGAACTTTGGAAGAATTAATTCCTAAAGACACTTGAATTTTTTTTTTTGATTTCTTCTCTTGAAAATCTGCTGCTCCTTGGTGAAGTAGGTCTGTTCTGCTGCAATCAGAATTGAATTTGATTTGTTTTTGATGAAAAATAGCGGAAATAAACCTCCTTTAATATCAAACGCTGCCCTATCTCAATGCAGGTCGGCCTAGAGGATGTGGTCGGCCTAGTTAGGAGAAATTGTTGTTTTTATAGTGTTTTCCATGCCTTGATGCTTAGAGCGCCCACCTAGGGCGGGTTTGAAGGGTGCAGGTGGAGAGTGTCATGTGATGACATGACCTTGTCCAGATGAAGGGCTTAAAGCCGCCTAGCATGGGTGGGATTGGAGGTGATGTAAGGAATTTCATCACTTAAGCATTTTTAAACTTGGTTTTGACAACATAGCTCTTCACTTGTGTTATTGATGGTTTATCCTCCTTGAATGACATGTAAAACTCTTAGAAGCATGGGTGGACTCTTAGAAGCATGGGTGGATGTAGGGTGAGTGTATGGAGTGTTTCATGTGAAAGACATGCATGATGGTGGGAGTCTCTTATCAAGGCGGTCCTGAAGGGTATGCATGGATAAAGAGTTGTGAAGAAGGTAATGTTGTCCAAGCATGATGTTGAAAGCCGCCTAGCATGGGCGGGTTGGAGGATGATACATGGATTTCTTTCCGTAAACTTCACTTATTGCTCATTCCTCTCCTTGTGAAGACCTTTCCCTCCAACTTCCTTAAGACTTAGCTAATTTTCAGGTGTTTTTTGAAGTTGAAGGACACATCATAGATGTTAAGTAATGATCTTGTCCACATGTCATGGTGAAAACTGCCTAGGAAGGGCGGGGTTGGAGGTGTTGCTTGGATTTTGCAACTTAGAACATTTTGCACCCTTCTAGACCTGATTGCCTCACCTATGAAGTGCTTCATTTTCATCCATTCATTGATTTCTCCTTGCAAATTTTATGGTTTTCACCCCTGAGCGGCTTTAGGAGTGTTGTCTAGAGGGTGTGTTGTGGATGAGACGGAGTCCATGGGCACCTCTTGAGGCCGCTCAGGTAGGGCGGGTTTGGAGGTGACCCTTGGATTATCCCTCAAAATGCATTTAAATACCTTCAAACTTATGAACTTTCATCAAATCTTCATAATCTCCTTGCACTTCAACTTAAAATATTGCAAACTTGATAGATTTTGTCCTTGGTCGAGTTTGAGGGTGGTGTTTGGAGAGTGTGATGTGGAGGAGGTGGAGTTGTCCAAGTGTAGAGCTCAAGGCCGCCTAGCATGGGCGGCTTGGAAGGTAGGGTGCGGATTAAGGTTCATTCCTCTCATGAAGATCTCTCTCTCCAACTTCCTTAAGACAGCCAATTTTTCAAACTTCCCTCACTTTGAATTATCCGCTCAAGGATGTGAAGCATCATGATGAGTTAGAGAGTCAAGATAGAGTAGTTGCAATGCTTAGACACCAAAACTCCAAGCTCACCTCTCTAGGCCGCCTACGTAGGGCGGGTTTGAGAGTAGGTCTTGGATTTTTGACACTTAGAAACTTCTTACTCCTTCAACTTGACTATCTCCTCTCCTTGGTGCCATCTTGATCATTGAAATCAAACAAACTTAGCAATTTATGTTATTCCTCACCCTGAGCGGCTTGGAAGGTAATGTTTGGAGTGCTTGATGTGGAAGATGATACAATCCACAAGGACCTCTTGAGGCCACCGAGGTAGGGCGGCTTTAGAAGTGACCCTTGGATTTCAACTTAAAACTCACTTAGTCCTTTCAAACCGTCAAGTTTCCATCAAAACTTCACGATCTTCTAATGCTTGATCACTTTCTCCTTGGGCAGGGTTGTAAGTGTTGTCTGGAGAGTTCCATGTCAAGATGAAGACATCATCCATGTCTTCATGCCAAGGCCGCCCAGGTAGAGCGGGTTGGAGAATGACACTTGGAATGTTGCTTATAAACCACTTGATTTCACTTAAACTCATAAACCTTACAAGTCATCATATCTCAGTGTTATGTGCATCAAATCCTTAAAACTTAACCATTTTTCTCCTAGGGCGGAATTGAGAGTATTGTCTGGACAATGTCACCTGGTACAAGACAAAGTCCATGAACACCCTGTGAAACTGCCCAGGATGGGCGGGTTTGGATAGCACCCTTGGATTTTCATACTTAAAACATTTCATTCATTCCAACCTAATCATTTCACCTTCTAAGTGTCACTTCCTTCATCTTTCATCAAGTAAACTTGCAAATTGTGCCATCTACACCCCTGAGTGGTTTTGGGGGCAGTGTCTAGACAAAGTCTCCTGAAAGTGGTGACACTATCTAGAAGAACTCTGTGAGGCCGCCCAAGGTGGGCGGGTTTGGACATGGAGTGAGGAATTTCTTGCCTTAGTCAAATTTTGGATTTCCTGAATGGAAGGAAGTATAAGTCAGATATTGAATTTCTTATACTTTAAATATTTATCAATATACTTCCAGGATGTTTGAGATAGGTCCTAGTTCCATAGGATTTAGCATGCATATTCTAGATTTTTGAGGATCCACCAGATTTCAGACTTAGTCATTTTTTTAGGATTTTCAGGATATCAGACTTAGTCATTTTCAGGGTCTCAATGACATGCATCAGGATGAAGGCATATAGACCTCTTGGCAAGAAACTGTTGAGACTTGGATACACAGCAGTATCAAAATCCTACAAGCTCAGAGGAAAACTAAACCTAAAGCAAAACAAAGAAAGCAAGAAAAAAGAGGGGGTCCCCATTTGCAATGGGGCGATGTGTGATTACATCACAACAGGTACCTCCTAACTGGGAAGATCACTCTGACCAGTGGTATATCTGGTACTTGATAGCTGACAGATGCCTATACTGCATCGTAACCCTGGCCAAGGATTTCTAATAATTATCTGACACTACTGTGTCGCCAGCATTCCCACCCTTGCTCGGCATTGACATTATTTCATATGTTTCTTTTTGGTTACAGGTTTGGATGAAAATCATGTATAATCCACTTGACATACTTACAGATTCATAAGAGATACAACATAAAAACATTTAGACAGAAAGGTATCCTTTAACTCAGTGACCGAAGTCAAATTTCTCAATGAGACTGTCATGTCCCCATATTAAGACATTGTTTAAATCAAAGATTTAAACATCATATTAAAAGACAATAAAGTTGCTTTTATAAAATATCAATTTGAACGATAGAAATCATTATATATATTATTTAATAAATAATATTATTATATGAATATTTTAATATAATATATTTATATTGTATAAAAAATAAATATTAATTAAAAATTATAAATATTATAAACATTATATGATAATTATAAATTAAAGAAGATATATTTAAATATATTCAAATTAGATATTATAAGATACTATCTTTTATATTTAAAATATTATAGAATAAATATTATAAATAATATAAATTAAATATTCTTATTATTATAAATATTATAAAGTGCATATCATAAATCAAATAAACTAAATATGGATTAAGACCCGTGTATAAGGCAGAAAGTGGCATTGCTGACTTAGTTTTAATACAGCAACCAAGTCCAAGACAAGATCAGCATGTATTAAGGCAGCCTTGAAATACAACAGAATTTGTTAATAAAAAAAGCATCGAATATATGAAGGTAATACCCAGCAAAAGACAAAACAAATGATTCTTTAGAGGCTGCGATTGGTGTTTGAAGGAGGTAGCGATCCCTATGAGGGGACATCTCTCTTCAAAGCAATGCCTCCCTTCATAAGAGATATGACATATAAAATGAGAAAGAATTAGAGGGGTACTTAAGGAGAAAAAAGGGTATTCGATAAGGAAGATGGGTATACGGTTCAGCAGGAGATAAAATTCAGAAATTTATAACAGTTCAGGTCTGCACTAAATAAGGTATGTATTATTAATTTTAACATTGATTGTTTAAGTATATAATGAATATAAAAGTTATAAGAATTATGTATATATATGAGTAAATATATTCTATGGATACATCAATCACATCATTAGTACTATACAAGTATGTGGAATCCATGTGAATTATTGAAGTTTAAAGGGAATTGACTTATAAGTATAGATATAAGATCTAACAATAATGAACAATTGTACAAACAAGGGTATCGATGACGGTATTTCGATTTGCAAGTTGAATGTCTTTAATTCATGCATCATGATGATAATAAGTACAAGTGAATATTGAAATAAAGATCATATCTCCGTAGCCCTTATTATCTCATCCAATGAGGAACCATAGGCATTGTAGGGAAAGGCGGAGTAATTCCACTTCCTGTGCGTAGACCCCAAGGGCTAGGGACTAAGTTCCCGATGCTGGGTCCAGAGATCTCGTATTGATCCCAATGGCTGGGACATAGCTCCCAAGTTGGATCCGAGACTCCATGCATAGACCCTAAGGGCTAGGAACTAAGTTTCTCAAGTTGGGTCCAAGAATGGTCCACGCAGCCTAGCATGTAAGATCCTAATTCCTTGATGAATAATAAGAGGGGAGAGTATGAATCTAAACTATGTTTAATATTCGTCCTAGTGTACTTATGGAATGTATTATCGAATAGTCATGAATGACAAGAAGGAAATGCATAATCCTTTGGCAAGAATGAAATACTTATATTATCTCTGATCTTATCACTGAAGTTTATTGATCTCTAATGTTACTAATGTCTCCTTGAGAATCATTTTGAATGCAGATTCAGGTTTAAGTGTTTCCACTAGAAAGGGGACATTACAGAGACTATAAATATATAAGTAGATGTGTGTGTGTGTGTGTGTGTGTGTGTAGGTATAAAGAAAAATACTTCTGCAGATTCAAAAGATTTGGTATTTGAAAGACACATACGGATTCAGAAGGTCGTTCATGAATCACAGAATAGAAAATACAGAATGACAGAATTAATTGGTAATCTTGGTCAGCTATGGCTATCCAAAATAATGTATTTCTATCCATTGCATGATAAACTATAGTATAATGAAAGGAACTATTGTCTTGCCTGAAAAAGCTTTTACAAGTCGAGGTAGAGGAATATGCGACTGCAAGGACAAATCTTGATTGACGGACTGGTTCTTACGGCCGCTCCTATGATATTGATTCTTACTTGTGACAGAGTAAGAAAAGAAATGTAGCTCATGCACAAGAATTAGATGGTTTGGATTTGTGAGTTGCGGTGACGAGGACACTCATAAGAATGCCAGTCAATGTTCATAGAATAGCTTACTAATCCTGTGAATGGTTTTGGAAAGAGGGTGTGAATGCTGCTTCCAAAAGATTGAGTAAAGAATAACGATGAAAAGGATGAACACCAACAAATATAGGCATGCCCCCTCCTTCCCCCGTCCGCATGCAAGAAGGAATGTTTCCTTCTTGTGTGCGGGCGGAGTGGAGGAGTTACACATCAAGACTCCAGCTCGCACACCACCAAGCGCTCCTCATGAGGTGAGCGAAATATATTTTATTTAATATACATAAGGAAAATAATTCTTACCAACTTGTAATATATACGTATATGTATGTGCCTTGGCCAAGGCTACGATCATATAGTTGTCTAGACTTAGACTTAGGCAATATTGTTGTTTTTCGATTCTCGTAACCACACCTCTCCCTATTATCCCTTTATCCTTGTCAATTGATTTATCCTGCAAACACTTCGACGATTAATGGAGGTTAAATCATTTCTTTAATATATATATTATATCCTTGCATACATGCATTCTCACATATAAGTGAAAAATATTCGTATATAAAAGAAAATCATTCTCACATAATTATACACATTATCCAACGAATAAATTTCATATTCACATGAAAGCAACTATACACAACTAACAACAGAACCAACATTTCATTGTTCAGAAGAAGGGGAAGGGGATGTAACACAAAGGAGGGTTAAGTTTGTGCCTTTTTGGACAAAAACAATATGTGCTGCATTTAGAATTCAAGCACATCACATTTTTTATGTTTCTTAATGCTTAGATGCAATAAATAGGTAGGTTGCATTAAATCATAGAGAGATTTTATAATTTGTCTCTTGTTTTGGTATATTATTGATATATAAAAGTTGGAGGGACAACTGTCCATTCCAGGCCCCCATTTGGCTCTGTGTATTTTTCTACTGTGGTTTTTATCACCTTCTTTCATAGTTTTTGTTAAATGATGTTTTAATCCAAGGGTTTATAAGAGTTCAAACATTTTATGTCATGTTTGATGGAAACCCTCTTTGATTTAGCCTTCTCTTTATGAAATTTCATGTTTTTATATGATATAATCTCCCTTTTAATGATCAAAGCAAGACAAAGTGTGTTCTTTTTGAAAGGCAATCAGATGAGCATTTCTATATTTTAAGCAATGCTTATAGTGTTTCCAAAATCAAAATCTGAACAATTTACACTAATGTGTTTGTAGTATTGTACATCAAATCCTTTTTATTTTTATTTTGTTGATTTCTACAAATTTCCATGAACAATAAAAGTTAATGATGGCATCATGCTTGGTATTATTAGATGCTTGTGTCTACATGTTCATAACTATTGCAAGATCTGCCTTAATTATTGTCATATCACAGTTTGATGGATCTTGAAAAGGCTAGAAGTACTATGGATGTACTAATGGAGATGCTGAATGCTCTAGATCCATGCAACAAGGAGGTAAGTTACTACTAGTAGGCCTGTGATATCTCATATACTTTTTATGTTCTTTTATCAATATCTGTCGTTGAAAACATATGAATTTGTTTGTAGCTTATGCTTTTTAGATTTGACATATCACTTCCTAGATATTTGTCTCTAATTTGTTTGTTCCTTACATTCATCGTTTTTCATCATTTATTGTGTTCAGTTTGAGAAGTGAGAGTCCATATTTTCTAGTTCGTTGCATCATTTAAACTGTTACCTATAGTGAACTGTAATTTTTCTGGTTCTATCAATTGGGTTGAGATTCCTTTTATTAATTTTCTGTGTCTTACTTTTGGGAATCTTTTTGAAACTACCTACTATGAGATTTGAAAATTTATCCTGTTATGATATTCTGTGAACAAGATTTAATGTTGGATCACATTATTGCTCTTCCATTTTATTTTTGTATAGATAATATTTCTTAAAAAAATATGTTGGACTCAAATGGAAGTATATCATGAAACCTTGTTCTCTACTCATTCTAACAAGACATGAAATGAGGTTCTTATCCATGTTAATGTAATATCCCCAATGGGATCTGCCCTAAAATTCTGATTTCTGCCCCAAATTTCTGCTTTTTAGTTTTCTGCTCCAAACCCTAATTTCTGATTTCAGATTTTTATTTTCAGAATGATAAACACTTACAACAGCCAACATATTATATCAAAAAACATCAAAATATTATGCCAAATGATTCGCCCAATATCATAAGTGAAATACACCATGAAATACACAATGTATGAACATCAAATGCACATAACAAGTCTGAATTTTTGAAGACAAATCTGCTTTTATAAATCAGAATGTAGAAGTTTGAAATTGCATCCAAACATGGGCTAAAACATGACAAACAAGCCCGGAAATGCTGCTGTCCATATCAGATCGAACCCTAGGTTTCTACATACCAAATGATGGTGAATGACGCTCAAACAAACCCTCCAATGATGGCGCTCCAATCTGCCCTCAATGATCACCAAAATGTCCTCAAAGGATGAATTTGCCCCTCTCAAATCAGATCTAAAAATGCTGCTGCAAATACGGCTAGGGTTTTCTGTTCCACATGCAAAAATACTCCACAACAAGCCTAGCCAACCTCTCCAATAGTGGCGCTCCAAGTTAGGGTTAAACCCTAATGCAATACACACCAAATGCCACAAATCTGCTGCTCCAATCTTGATCCAAAAATCTGAATATGCAAATCTGCCCAAAACCTCCGTAGATCTCCAATGAAGTGCAAGTAGGCCTCCGTTATGAAACCTTCACAAGATGAACTAGGTTTTCGTCTAATTCACCAAGAATCACAAGGGTTTTCATCTTTGGAATCAAGCCCAACAAATGTTGCAGCCAAAAGAGATAAACTCCATATGAAATTAGGAATGAATGATATGATGAAATGACCACAAATGATCTTCTATTTATACATGATTTCATCTTCTTCTCAAGCTGGCCAACCAAGGCATGATTATCCTTTCATTTTTATTATTTTTCTTCCCAAATTGGCCGACTTCCTCAAGGCAAGGTAGGCGCTCAAAATACAAATTAAAAATTTGTCTTTTGTGTTTGCTTTCTCCCTAAGCTGACCTCCTTATGGGCGCCCAAACAAGAGATAAAACATTATTTTATTTTATTCTTATTTCCTCATCTTTCCAACCTCCAATTAGATCGCTCCTGCATAGGGCAATTTATTTTATCAACATTGACTCCACCAAAAATACCACAAAATTATACCAAGTCATATTCCGTCATCCTTTTGCCCTACAAAATTAGTTAAATGCATGATTCAACTAATCAAAGTATTCCCTTGCTCTTCGACCTAGCCCATGGGAATAAAATAAGCTAGCCAACTCATGGTGAGTGATCACTCAGAAAAAAGGGACATTACAGTTAACAAATAAGTTATTGGGATTAGAAAAATAAAATTCTAAAAAGTGTGGGGAAATGCTTTGCTAAAGCTCCAATACAATGAAAACATCAAGATAAGAAAATACAAACCAGGTGACAAGCAATTGTAGAACACTATGTACTAACTTTTTAAAATTTTGAAAAATGAAACAAGGAAATACAAAAATATAACAAATCATTGGTGCTGAAATACAGAACTGAACCAATCTCTTCAGGATAAATATGGAAACCAGAAATTTGATTTGTCTATTGAAAACATACTTTATCACTTGTAACAATGTAAGTAAATTCCTTTGTGTTCCAATTATTGTGGACTTAGTCATTTTCAAACCCCCACTAAGGGGCTATGAAGCTTCGGGGGCTAAGAGACATGAAACGCTTTCCACTCATCTCATGAACCTTGTAAGCCCTGAGGAAACTGGGAATTTAATTGATCTTTGCATTCTTCCATTATATTAAGCTTGTGTATCCCTCTCAAAATCATTTTAAGTGACCACCACAGCCAACTATAATACCAAACAAAAGCTATCTTTTGATAGAAAACATATGATTGAGACATCTGCCTTTTAAAGCTCTAGAAATATTCTCTCTTAATACATGTAGGGCAATCCTTATCGTCTTTTCATGTTTAAATTCCAATCAAGATGCATAATTTCCTAATGCTAAACAACATTGAATTAAACGTACAAATCATTGAAATTAAACAACGGAAATGATGAAAATTAGACACAAATAATTTTACACCTATAACCTGCTTCACATTCCTTTAGAAGCTTACAAGGCAACCTCCACAACTAATGTTACTCACAGTTGCACAGAATTATTACATTGTATCGAGTTCGATTTAGTTTTCTAGTCCTTCAGAAAACTTAATCTTTCAGTCCTTCGAAAGACAATCTAAATAATTGACTTTTATCTTGCATCTATCTTTATACTATTTAGCTAAAAATCTAATCTTCCAATCTTATCTCTCAAAAAGAAAGAAAAAGAAAGCAACCTTATCTCACTTAGGAGATGAATTGGAAGATAAGTCTATCTTATTAGTGCTTTCGCACTTTATTAGACTTAATTAACTAAATAAAAGATTTCACTTTAATCACTAAAGTGAATTATAAAATAGAAATAACTTGAACTACATGCACCTCGAACTACCTGCATGTTCACACTGAACTTGTGCAGAAGTTTTGAACCAAGTTAAACAACTCAACACTCCCTCTTAGCGAGGAAGGAATTTTGCACCAATCCAAGTTTGTCTTTGAATGAAAGTAACTTGCGAAGTTAGATGGCCTCACAACTTGCTGTACTAACTGCCATATACTCTGCCTCTGCTATGCTAGTGTCACCAAAGTTTGCTTCCTGCTAAACCAGGACACCATTCCTGAAACCAAGCTAAAGCAACACCTTGAAGTGCTCTTCCTATCTGTTGCACTACCTGCCCAATTAGAGTTTGTATACCCTACAACTTCACTTCACCATCTCCAAGATACCTTAGACCATAAGCCACTATGCTCTTCAAATGTCTAAGCACATGTTTTGTTGCTACCAAATGCTCCTTTTTGGGCTCCACCATGAACTAACTCAAGGTGTTCATTGCAAAACATAAATCCGGTCTTGTGTTGACTAGATACATCAAGGAACCTATCAGTTGCCTGTACAATGTGGGATCAAACACCTTTGAACTGAAGTTGTTACCTTCTTCAAATTAATGCATCAAAACGAATCCTTCATCTCAAACTCAACAACTAACTTTGCTTTGCACCATGCAATGAGTTGTTTTGATCCTGTAATGAACAAATCATCTAGATAAAATATCAAAATAAGTATTTCTAACCCATTCACTATATGATATAGATTAGGATTTACTTCACTTTTGGTGAAGCCCATACTTCACAGATATTCATCAATCCTGGAATACCAAGCTCTTGGTGCCTGTTTGAGTCCATACAAGGCTTTCTTAAGCTTGCAAACATGGGATTCCTTCCCATTTATCTCAAAGCCTTGAGGTTGTTCTATATACACTTCTTCCTCAATAATCCCATTGAGGAAAGTTGTCCTAACATCCATCTAATGTATCTTCCATCCCATGATAGAAGCTAAAGACATAACTACTCTAATGGAAGTGTATCTGGCGACTGGAGCAAAAGTCTCCTCATAGTCAACTCCCACCTTTTGAGGAAAACCCTCGTGCCACAAACTTCGCTTTTTTACTTTTCAATGTTGCCATTTGCAGCATGCTTTATTTTGAAGAGCCACCTCTAAGTCACAACTAATTTCCCTTCTAGTCTTGGGACTATGTCCCATACATCATTCTTCGTGATACAGGTGTACTCCATGGCATTCCGCCAAACTTGCTGGTTTGCTGCCTCTTGAAAATTGGAAGGCTTGGAATCTATGATGTTGCTTAGCAATGCTGCTAGAACTGGTCTCCCTGAAACTTGTATAGGTTGAAAAACCCTAACAGCCAACTTACAAACCTTGGTTCATTTCAATTTTACCTTAGATGTTGGTTGGTGAAACCTTAGCCGCCATCACAGAAACCCTAGCTAGTTTTTCACAAACCATGCTATCTTTTTTAATTCAAAAACCATCTGGTTTTCCTGCTGCAAACCCTAGCCTTTATTTGATATACTAGAAAACATTATAAAAATGAGCCCTAGGTTGACCTCCAACCCTAGCCGCAGGTTATAATCTACAAAAAATCGTTGAACAAATCTTTCCCTTGCTACTAGCCACGAGCTCATTTTCCTCTCCAAGTCGCCACTATTTCTGAGGCATGATTTTCACCCAAGGCGTGAGTTTAAGAAAAACCTTGCTGGTCACGATTTACACCAATTATGGCTCCAAAAATTGTGACTTTTTTTCCTTACTAGCCACATAACTTCTTGGCCATCATGGGACCCTGGCCACGAATTTCTTCCTTCCACCATTTTTAACCTTTGAAAACGTTGTGATTTTGTAGAAAAATGGCGTGACTTTATCATAAAACAAGCGCTGTAATTTTCCCTGTAAATATTTGATGCGATTTCTCCACTTGCTTCTACTCGTGAATGTTGGAAAGACGGTTGTTGTTGCACCAAAAGATTGACCTGTTAATGCCCGATACAACCACCAGAGTTAATGAATCCACGGGAGGCGGTTAAGCCATGTCATGAACCCAAGCGCTGCGCTGCACAGCACAAGGAGACCAAGGGCGCACACCTTGCAACAATCCCCCCCCAGCACAAGCGAGGGGTTCGAACCCGTGACCCAAGTTCTGATACCAATTGTTGGAAAGATGGTTGCCGTTGCACCAAAAGATCGACCTGTTAATGCCTGATACAACCACCAAAGTTAATAATTCCACAGGAGGCGGTTAAGCCATGTCACGAACCCAAGCGCTGCGCTGCACAACACAAGGAGACCAAGGGCGCACACCTTGCAACAGTGAACTCCTCACAACCGGTTGTGATTTTTATCACAAAATTCTCGTGTGATTTCTCAAAACCCCTGTGCTAATTTTCACACGAAAAATCCCTTGAAAATTTCCTTTCTCAAGGCCATGCAATTTCAAAGAAATTTCTTGAAGTTCCTTTTTTGGGTTGCATCCTTTGGACATTGCTCTGATACCATGTTTACATTCCAATCAAGATGCATAATTTCCAATTGTTGAACAACATTGAATTAAACATACAAATCATTGAAATTAAATAGCGGAAATGATGAACATAAGACAAATAATTTTACAGTTGTAACCTACTTCACATTCCTTTGGAAACTTACAACCTCCACAACTAATGTTACTCGTAGTTGCACGGAATCATTACACTGTACTGAGCTCGATTCACTTTTCCAATCCTTCGAAAAACTTAGTCTTTCAGTCCTTTGAAAGACAATCTGAATAATTAACTTCTATCTTGCATTTATATTTATACTATTAAGCTAAAAATCTAATCTTCCAATAAAGCAATCTTATCTCTCAAAAAACCGAAAGAAGCAACCTTATCTCATGCAGAAGATGATTTGGAAGATAAGTCTAAGTCATTAGTGTTTTCACACTTTATTAGACTTAATTAACTAAATAAAAGATTTCACTTTAATCACTAAAGTGAATTACAAAATAGAAATTTACCTGCATGTTCACACTGAACTTGTGCAGAAGTTCCAAACTAAGCTAAAAAAACATTGCATTAATATAAGTAAAAGGCATCTTCATGATGGAGGTTGATTGTCATTGATGTCATAATGCATACAAGATGTTGATAAGATGTCCAGAGGTTCAATGCACAAAGTGTTTGATGATGTTGAGTGACTTGGTTTATAAATGATCCTATTTATATCTTGTTCATATCATGCTGATACTTACAAAGGTTGAGTTGTCTTGACGGTGCAGTTAGTTTGTTGATGTGCATACTTGGACTGATTTGAATGATAAAGTCAAGAGACAACTATTCTTGTTGATTGCAGTATGTTTCAGATGTGGTTCTGTATATATTAGATTTGACATTGTGTTGTAAAAAGTGTCTTGTGCAGGAACATGAGGATGGTCTTCATAAAGATAGTCTTCATTCCTTACAGATGGTCTTTATTCTTTATCATGTCAAGAAGTATGTGCAGAAGTAGATTGGTTGCAGGTTGATTGTCCATCTTGTAGTTACTATCATGGAGGTCTTGGCAAGGTCATTTTTTGTGTGGTCTTCATGCCATCATGAGTTGAGAATAGTGTGATGAGTAGTCTTCATGTTGGTGTTTATGGGTGTTGAAGTGGTTATGATATTTTTGCATGGAGTTCAAATTCATGTGTCTTGTCAAAGGCTTGATTCATCTAAATTCTAAGAGTCAATTTTACGCCATCATAATCATACATCATTCTCAATGCTTTGGGAGATCTTGGAGATTTGTCATTTAGGTCAAAATGGGCTGATGATTGTGAAAGAATTGTTTGTTATGAAAAGTTTGTTTCGCAACCAC
Organism: Cunninghamia lanceolata; assembly: GCA_027924645.1. Classification (NCBI taxonomy): domain Eukaryota; kingdom Viridiplantae; phylum Streptophyta; class Pinopsida; order Cupressales; family Cupressaceae; genus Cunninghamia; species Cunninghamia lanceolata. The sequence continues at coordinate 14,210,636 of BSBN01000382.1, read as the reverse complement.
AAGTGATGTCAACAAGAGTTTGTATTTGATAGCAGAGATATGCCAGCCTTCATCTTGTCAAAAGAAGTGATCAGAGGATCTCAATGATGTCAATTTTCATCTTTATCTTCATATTGATGTTGTGACAAGAAGCGGTATTGTGCTAAGAATATGGTACAGTCTATGGGCAGTTTATAACAAGTGGTATCAAAGCATAGGTTCCCTATAGAAGCCTAACAAGCTTGGGTAGGTCCTGATAGTGGAGTACCATGGGAAAGTCCAAAAGAAATAGAGAAAAGAAAAATGTCAAGTCTCATTCTATTCAAAAGACACCATTTATTCCAAACTCAAAGGTTGATAGAAATGTCTCACAAGTTGAGTTAGAAGTTCCTTTCTTTGATGGTTCAGATTTCTCTGTTTGGTGTATTAGAATGCAGGTATATCTATCGTCTTTAGGATATGGTGTTTGGATGTCAGTTGAGAATGGGTATTTTGTTTCTTCTCAATCACCTAATTCTACAAATAACAAAGATGCTTATGAATGTAATCATATAGCAAAGAAGATTATTCTGTCTGGTTTATCTAATGAAATCTCTTGTAAAGTTATGCATTGTGAAACGGCTCAGGATGTGTGGAAAGAATTGATAAGAATCTATCAAGGTGATGCACTTAAAGGAGAGGACATTTTGTTATCTGAGAAGTGTGACAATGATGGAAGTCATTCACATGAAGGAGATGAGGTACAATCTAAATCAGAAGAAGAAGATCACATTATGAGTGATTATAATTAGGAGTATGATGAACAAGAAGGTGAAGTTGATATAGAAGGAGAACTCATATGTGCTCTTAGTGAGATCAAGAAATACAAAAAGGAGAATCACAAATTAGAGTTGCAGCTACAACAAGAAAAAGAATTCAAAAGCAAAGCACATTCAGATCTTAAGATGCTAGAAATCTGATTATAGATTTGAGAAATCAAGTAGGTGAATGAGATAAATTAATTATCAATCTGAAGACAGAGGTTGAGGAAGCTAAGAGGATCGCTGATGTAACAAAGTCTGAGTTGAAAGCTAAAACAGTTGAATGTCAAAAGCTTGAAGAAGAAATAGTCTCTTTAAGAAAAGATCTTGAGGATGTTAAGAAGCAGTTGGAAAAGAATTTGAAATTTGAAGAGAGCACAAGCAAGTTAGATGAGATGCTGGGAAAACAAAATCCATTTCTTTACATTGTCTAAGAATACTCCACTTGCATATTCAGAAACAAATTCCTGTCCATCTTTAACAAAACATAAAACACCTCCCTGAGCATTGTTAGAGGCAATCAGTATATAGAACAAAATCTTCTATTTTTTCTATATGTTTTTGTCTCTCTTCATTTTCTAGCCAATCGAGATTGGTCTCTAGCTGTTCAAGCTTATGATCCACAATCTTCATTTTATTATATTCTGCACATTACCCTATAGAGTGCAAGTCATTCAAAGGTTGTTCAGAATAGGTTCTAGCATTAGAGCATTCTTTTCTAATTTGCTATACATGATTGCTATTCATAGTTTTTGTGCTTGTATTCTAAAGCAAGCTCTTTATATTCTGCCTTGGAGGGTTGGAAGGCATATTGGAAATAATTGACTTGCCCGTCAGTCATATTATGACAACCTTGTAGAGGTGGCCATAGTCCTCCTTTATATAAAGAAATGCCATTTTCTTTATAAAACTCAAGTGGAATCTTTGGGTAGAGTCATTAAAATTCCTATGAATGGCAAATCTTCATTTTCTTCTTCCTTTCTTGTAGGGTCTGGACCCTGATTTACAAGTTCTTTAACCAATTAAACATATATTTGCCCTCTTGAGGCTTGTACTCCCAGATGAATCTGGTCTTCCAAAGAAGATCTAGCATAGTGGAGAGAGGGTGTTAGACTAGTGTAATTGGGAGATAGACTCCTAGGAAGGAGATGAATAGAAGATCCTTCTGTCCTTTGGACTAGTTTAGCTTCAGTTTTCATCCTAGGGGCAACATGCCTTATCCAGTCTAGTTTCCATTCATTAGGAACTTGTATGCTATTGATAAGTCATTTCAGTAATTGAACTTCACTATTTAGTCTTTTTTCATGTGGTAGGTTTTATAAGACCTTAGGGTGATTAGTATTCGTCATACTGTATAGGACTTGTATTTGAATAGTAGGATTCTTAAAAGGACCAAACATATTCAGACCATAAATGGATAAAAGTATTCCCCAACAGTCTAATGATCCATTTTTACTTCTTTACATCCTTTGTCGCAGGCACATACAGTCAAATTTGGGTAGTAAGAATAATAGACATCATTATCATTGAGCTAGGCTAAAGAAGATAAACGACAAGCATGTTCAAAATTGACTTGTCTTCTATCACAAATAGAAAGATATGAGACAGGTTTTATATTCTTAGGAACACATTAACTGACAGATGAGGATTTCTCCAAAGTGAACATAATTAACATCAGGATGACTTTTGATATATTGTATTTTAGATTCAGGGAATATCGGTAAAAGCTTGGTCTGGAATGCCTTATCAGGTCTATATTCGAAATTTAACTCATCAATCTTAGTACTAGGTTTAACAAACTACTTAAAGGTAGACTTATATACAATATTCTTCAAAAGACTAGGCTTTAAAACAAACTTATTATATACATCTTTAGGCTTTACAACAGGTGGTTTGAATGTAATGATAGTACCTGAAAGTGATTCTTTAGTAACTTCGATTTCAAGAGCTTTTTCGCCTATGATTTCATTTTCTGTTGGTTCTACAACAGGAACCTTTTAGAATCTTTCCAAGGATGCTTCATTAACGACCTCATATCCTCCTTCAGAAGTGGTAGCTCTTTTAAATTCTGCCATTTTCAAACTGTAAAGACTAAAACTGAGACTTTGAGGGATGCCTTAAGAGGATTAAGGGACACAAAAATAACAGAGAAACTGAGTATAAAATCAATAAAAGATATCAACCAAATCTCCTAAGAGACTACCCACAAATTAGCAACTCAAAGTTAAAGAGTTCTAAGTCCTTGGCTTCTTATTGAGACATACCAAAGAGCTTTTTAAAACATCTAAAGAAGAACAGAGAACTTGCTCTGATAACACTAAGTACCAGAGGTCACACAACTAGCATGTGGGTAAGGAAATAGCAGCAGAGGTTGCAAGCCAAATAATTACGGCTTCTACTATTAAACAAATGAAATCACTTACTAAATGCTAGAGGTCACACAACTAGCATGTGGGTAAGGAAACAACAGCAGAGGCTGCAGGTTGAATGGTTACTGCTTCTACTATTAAACAAATGAAATCTTACAAGCTTAAAGAGCAAGTTTTTGATTCTCAAGATCACACTAAGCGCAAGAGACGAGCATACGCTTGACTCAAACACTCTAAGGCTCAATTCTAAACCAACTGATGCCAAATGACTTTAGAGGTGTATAGCTGAAAACTAACCCAGGGATCTGGTAACACTGAATCTTACCTAATACATCAGGTAAACCAGTAAAGTGGAAAAGGAGGAATTTTGTGCCAAATGGCCAACAATGTCAGTCCCTACCACTTTTACAAAGCAACTTTATTCATAAAGAAACATTATTGGTGTCTGAAGATGACAGCTCATTATGTGTCATAAGGTTCTTGATGCAACAATTGGAGGGCAGCGGACTAATGAGTCAAAGGTGGCCCGTGAGTAGAGGATTGGTCAGACTATTGTTGAGCGACAATTGGTAATCTAAATAATAAAGGAATTGTTTTGGGATGTGGGCAATGGCCCAACTAGGGGGTTGGGTACCCCCATATACCTCGTACCCCCATCTTATAAGTCAACGCGTATATGCTATATAAAAAATCTGCGCTATGAATTTTATTTGTTTTGTTTTTTTTTTAAATAAATTTTTAGAAGACCTACATTAGACTTGTGTAGGTAAGTTGCATGGCATCCTTGGGGCAATTTTTTTTTTCCTTTCCCCCAAATTGCTTAAGTTTGGATGATTTTATTGTTGATCCATAGATTATGATGTCTTTTGGACATAATGGTGAGGTCTTTTTGTGCCAAAGTGCTCTAAAAACTAAGTTGTTCATAGAAGCCAAAAACAAACCCTACAGGAAAATTCGAGTAAATTCACTTCACAATGTTTGATGGGGATGAAACAAAAGCCAAACCTAGCTAATTCAAACCTTTTGAATGCAATGAGACATACCTTTTCTTCTTCAAAGACCTCCTACAATAGGTGATCTAAGATCACTCAAAAGTGCAAGAATATGGTGAAAGAAGCAAATGTTGTATCTTCGATGAATGAAATGACACTTAAACTACCTTGCTCTGATACCATGATAGATTTAATGAAGAATTAGATTCAACAATAAATCGATCCTAGGAACAACAACAATGATGATATAAATTCAAATGCAAACAAGATGAGAGTAACAACATTCCAGTGTTTGTATTCAAGATTCATGATTAAAACAAAGGAAATGGACTACAATACATAAACTTTGGGATGCACAAGTTAGGGTGACAAGTTCCTAGTGGGGTTGAGTTAGCCACAATGATCTAGTGGATTGACTCAACATGTAGGAGTAGGAGTGTCAAGTGAACTCACTTGATGAGGGAGTGGTGGCACCTAACTACTGTCAATCGAGGAGAGAATGAGGTAGAGATGCCACAAGAATCCCATCAATCAAGGAGATGACATGTGCTCATTATTTTCTAATTTGCGTAAGTAAATAAAATGAATTTACCTAAGTAAACTTAAATATAAGGAGCAATATATAATTACACCAACAGCCCCAAAAGGAATCTTTATCTTGACAAGTGCTAGGACAGTGTTGCAACTATAAAGGTGACATGTTTTTTCTGGTCGCAATTGGCTTTGACATTCTGACTATTAATGTTTTTAAAACTATGGGAATAAAGCTTGGACTATTTGAAGCTAGGCATGGGAGAGGATGTGATTCATGTGGAAACTGATACGAAAATTCATGTGATCCCTAGAAGCTTCTTCTGTTTTCCCACTCATTATTTTATTGTTGACATTTTGAAAATTCTGGGTATTCTAAGGCCTTTAGGATTAATATGGTTTATTTTCATTTTAATCAGACATATTGGTTGCAGAATATGAAAATTTTGTTAAATGTTATGGTGGTGTTTCAAATAGGGGCACTACTTTGCTTGGTGTGAAATCTTGGATAGGTGTTTAGCATGTTTTATGTGCTTAGATATGCCTCTTTGATTGGATGGAAAACTGGTAGATCTGAAGTTTTGAACTTTAGTCACCTGACATCCTCATTCCTGTGATTTTGATATTTTAGTATGATGGTTTTTACTTACAAAAAAAATTAATAATGGACTATAATGCTAATATTCAAAAGTCTAGTTCATGGACAAAACTTGTACAGCATAAGATTACTGACAAATATTGCACATAGTTTTGTGGCATAGGTGCAGTAGTTGTGTATTGGGATTTTTATTTGTTACAAATACATCATCAACATAAATGAGCTTTATTAATTATTAAAATGGAAATCAGAGAAAAAAATTCGGCGCTTTTTCAAGCCACTTTTGTTTAAAATCTTCCTCATTGTGCAGGGAGTAAAAGAAGAAATAATAATGGACCTCGTTGAACAGTGCTCCTTTAACCAGCAGCGGGCAATGCAACTAGTCATCACAACTTCGTACTAGACTTTTTTTTTTTGCATGCTTCATTTTATTATCTGTGCAGCTTAATAAATTTGTTAAAATTTGGGTAGCTAGTACTTCAGTTCTTTCTAGCTTATTTTTAAAAACCCTAAGCACCTATGTGGTAAACTGTGACTACAAAGCACTCAAAACATGGGTTTGATTAAAGTCATTTATTTGGCTTTATAGATCATTTCTATTGCAGGCTATGATTGATTATGTATCTTTATTGTGTGGAAATCATATAACATGGGTTTTTTCTTTGCAGAGATGAACAACTTCTTTTTCAGGGTCTTGCATTGAATGATGAGTTGCAGCACGTTCTTGCAAAACATGATGCAATTGCTTCTGGATCCTACAATCCCTCAGAAAACACACCTATTCCTTCACTCCCTCTGGTAAACATTGACCGGGAAGAAGAAGCAGCAGAAGACCACGAGGGACAGCTATTTCGTAGGTAATTTCCTATTGCATGAAATATTCCTACAGAAGTTAGGTGCCTTGTCAAGCAGTCATTTATTTCCCTTTATCAATTCATATTTTCAATCTTTACACAAACTACTAGGTACAGCATGAAATACTTGTATTCTGCAGTAGCTTGTTATGGGGAAATCTAGCTTAGTCATTTTTCAATCGCATTTTTACTCAATACATCTACATTGTTAGCTCTTGGGATTGTTGTGGGTGGAAAGCACATTCTATCATTGAAGATATTTTCAAAGGATATTTTCCTTTACACTTGATGGTTTATGAAAAGAGAAAACTCTAAGAATATTGATTCCCAAAATTGACATGAGAATTTAGTTTGTGCTAATTTAAACTGGTAGAATCAGGCTTATGTGGTCCATTGGTGTTTTTTATCAGTATTCTTGCAGAAAGACAGAAGGAATCTCTGCAATCATAAGTCCACAATCTTGGTTTCAAAGTTCACAAAATGTTATCCAAGTTGGGTAATTATGCTTTTTGTGCTTTGCAGGTCTTCAAGAGTTCGCACACAATCTGAAGGGGATGTCAGCATAAGGACGAGAAACCAACCTACCACTCACTCTTCCCCACCTTTAGGACTGAAGGTCAATACTCCACTCAATGAGGCTGTGGGAAATCTGGATCTTCTTCGTGTTGATGCATATAAGTCGCCACCTTCAGAAACTCTACCAGAAGTCAACCCAGGAAAACATACACAGTCCTCATCAGTCTTTCAGAAAGCTACTCCAAATAAAGAATCAATGTCCCAAGGGATCACAAGAGAACAACATTTGCCCCAGTTGCAAGACGAGACTCAAACACACTCAAATGGAAGCACAACTAGTTCAGTCATCCCAACAACTCAGCATAATGGAAACCAAAAAAAACTGCATAATCATGGGCAAGCCATGCATTCAGTTCAGGGAGATGAGACAAAAAGGAATATTCCAGAAGTGCAGCAAATAGATCCGAGATGTGGTACAAAGTTGAGTAACTTGCAGGTGCAAAATAACAAAACTACCAGCAGCCTTCGATCTCCACAGGTTGAACATAATCATAAAGGTCCTCAGATACATGAAAAAATTGCAATGCCTGCTATCCCCCCACCTCCATCAAAATATACTGAAAGGCAGAAGTTTTTTCAGCAGCAAAAGGCTTTGGCTTCTGGACAGTTTAATCAGGCTCATTCTGCAACTGCAAATAATAGCTTGACAGGAAAGATACATGATATTTAGCTAGGTATGGAAGTTACAACAACCCATTCAGTTCTTTGTATTCACAGTAATCTTCGGCTTACACCAAGAATAAAGAGGTGATACTGGAAGACTTGATGAAAGCAAGTAATTAAAAATTGGCCAGGAAAACTGACGATTTGTAGATATTGAGTTTCTTCTTTGGTTTTGATGGATAACTATATACATACCATGTAAATTGATAAGATATATTTTAATTTCTCATCTTCTTATTGAAGCTACTGTGTAGGTCAGTTTTCTAGTGAATAAAATGATATTTTATAGTGTATGAACCGTAAAGTACACACTATTTTAGAGATAGATGAATAGACATGTAGATTTATTGTGTATTTCCTTGTGTTTAGATTGAGGTAAAACATCTTTTGGCTCTTAAGGAGAAGTTGATTATTATTGCTTTTCATCTCTGCAATATTTGCAGTAAATTATTTTCATAATGACTTACATTAATCTGCTTCAGTAATGCCTGCTACAATAAATCAAAATATATACCTACAAAATTCCAGAACCACCTTGGTAGAATTGTAATTGCTTCTGACCATTTTTGAAAATCCTTTCCTATAAGTAAAAGTAAAATACTATTAATTGAAAGAGAAACTGTTGTGCACACTCTATATCGTTTTGAACCAGAAACATTCACTTTTTTACCAGGTGTCTGAGTATTTTATATATAATGCAGATTTGATCTAATTTGGGGATCTTAAATAGATAGAAGAAAGTGACAACATCAGAGGAAACAATAAATCTACGTGTAAATGGGAAGAAAATTGCTGCTAATTAATCAAAACAACAATAATCACAAGAATCTTATCATTAACCATTCAATTTAAATCTGAAACAATAATTAAATAACACACACACAAACATAAACAAGCCTAAGCTGAATACCAATTCTCTCAAGCAGGCCCTTTCCCAATCAGATTGATACGCAGAGCATAAACTGACTAATGAAACAATTGCTTTGATATTAATCTAAAGAAGTCTTTCTGAACAAATGAATTGGTGAGCAATTATAGACAGCAGTCCTCTCGAGCAGGGCCTTTCCTAATCAAATTGATATGTGGAGCGCAAACTCACTCTTTGTAACACCCTAATGAAACTTCCAATAATAAGCCCTTCTGTGTATGTTGTGTTGTGATTGTCTGTTAAAGGTTTGCATATAGAAGCCATATGCTATGATTTCACCTAAGATATATTTTGTTGCTTGCGCCATGCTGAGAAAAGGTTGTCATGATTGAAGTTGTTTTCCCTGTTGGCAAGTTACAAATGAATGCAAGGAATGATGAAAGGCAGAGTAGGAGCTTGGTGAATGACATCTTAGGTGCATGAGAATCAGTTTCTAATGGCAAAATAAGAGGTGGTAGGCCTTAGAGAAAGATAAGATTTAGGAAACAAAGAGGGCTGATTTTCTTTTTAGGGCAAAATAAAGAGGAGCCAACCTGATTTACCTAAAACAAGAAAAACATTCACATATATGGTTGATCAAACTTTGTCATTTTTCCACACAATCATCCACCATTGCAGCATCCAAGAGAATAAATCAGTCTCGTTAGTGGCAGCAGAAGCAACTTCATAATAGCATGCCTCAACAAGGTAAGAGTTAGCATTGAATGTTTCAAGTGACATCAAGGACCAAAGCATCAGAGCTGAGTGTAAGTGTCAAGACTGCCTATAGGTGTTTCAACATGAAGGATCTGGTCTGATTAGTGATATATGGTGGCTTAGAGGACTGGGACAGTCACTAAGATGACAGTAGTAACACATATAAGCACCTAAGGCATGAAGAAAGGAGTTTTTGTCAAGCATGAAAGGAATAAGCACCAACTGTTACCCAAATACCACAAGGGATCCAAGAATGTGCCCAGGTCTGATATAAGGAGTTTATGAGTGACAAGTGTTGTCTAAATGCATGCCTGGGATAGGTTTCAGCATGTATTAGTGACATGTATGAGAGAAGTGCATAAGTGACATGGACAACAAAAGTAAGTGCCTATGTGACTAGAAAGTGGTAAGTGTAGCTCCAATAGGCATTTTGGGTTTACAAACATGATAGCATCAGTCAAGTAAGAGGATATGCATGCCTAAAAGGGTGTCTAAGACATTCATCGAAAATGTTAAGTCGCAAATCTGTATAAAGGAGGCAATTTCAACACTATGACAACATTCTAGTGTCAATGGTAGTCTAAATTAGTGCCTATGAACACTTAAATCGCATAAATGATGTAAAATCATGTGTCAGGTAGGATAGCCTCAGTCCTTTAGTGGCAGAAGTGGGTCAGGCACGTGCCTTGGAGCAGTTTGTTAAGTGTAGGTGGCAAGGATGCTAGCTGCGTGTGCCTAGGGTTGTTATGGGTAACACAAGTGACTGAAACATGCACTTTAGCTGTTCAGACTCGTTTTGAGTGGCAACTGTGAGCAAAGAGCGTGCCTAAGTCAAGTTTATGGGTCTTTAAGTGGCTTGACTAATGATAATAGGCGTCTAAGACTTGTATGCTAATCTTTAAGTGACAAGCATGACTTCTAAAGCGTGCCAACTTGAGAGTAATAGGACAAAGTGACAGAAATTAGCAAATGAGGCACCGGGCATGATTACATCAGGGTTTTAAGTGGCAAAAGAGACTATATGGTGTGCCTGGGCTGAAATGAGGACATTCAAGAGTAACAAGTATACATGAAAGATGTGCCTAATAGTCTAAATAGTAACAATAACAATGAAAATTTGTGCCTAGATTGATTTTTGGCATGTTTCAGCTGCTCATTTCTGTCTAAAAGTGCTCTCGTCATGATTTTCAGCATGTTTGAGACCTCATGAAGGTGGAATGCAGTAGTTTGAGACTATAAGGAAGGAAAGTTTCCACTGTTTGAAGAGGGATATTAGCAAGGTTTCCAGCCGCCTAGGGTTTGGATCTGTGCCATAATTTTGAGCAGATTAATTGTCAAAACAGCCAAGAAGGGCATGATCACTACAAATTCCATGATTTTTGTGAAAATTTCCCAACCTAGGGTTTGGCTGATGCAAATGGCCTGTATTCTAAAATTAATGCAGTCACCTAGGATTGTGTTTTAAGATTAATGATTAAAATCTTAGGGTTTTTCCCACAACCTTAGGCAGTGGTATGGCCGTTAGAGTTTCAATCTACCAAAGTTCTATCTCCCTCACAATAATACCATTTTGTCGGTTCCCAAAATCACAGCTCCATAATCCTAGAGTACTATCTTATATTCAAGGTAAGGGAATTGTCTTTAAGAGGCTAGAGCATGGGCTCATCAATAGATTATGGATGATTAAAGGCTAATTTTTGAGAGTGGGAATCCTCTCCTTCAGTTTGGGCTCAACTAGACCTAAGAGGGTATTGCTAGAGGTTTTCTCAATAGGGAATCTAACCGATTAACATGGATCATGACTACAACAACTATACCCAATGCATGCTTGACACCAATATTTGTCACTCAGCCAGCCAAAGACTAACTAGCTACCTATAAAACCTTGTGTTAAGCTAATAACTACAATCTTGCATATGCACCTATAGATGACGTTAGTAACATATCCTGACAATTGAATTCACTTAACATTTCATACACAAGTATAAGGTGTAGGCATGCATGACATGATTCTCTAACCATCTTAAATTTGTTTGAGGTCACTTAGAATGTTCTTTGAGATGTAATAATGAATCATGGTAGCATGTAAATGTTAAGATTAAGGTGCCATCAACTTTGTAAATTCTATGTAATTTATTATTCCTATTATTATTTGTCAATCACCTATAAGGGATGAAAGGTTTCACTGATAGCAATCTTGTTTCGGTTGCATGTTTATATCTTGACCTTGACGCTAATTCATCTACGACAGGGGGTTTCTGCCATGTGAGGGGTGGGTTCGGGGTCGCATGCCCTGACGGGGGCTTGGAGGCAACGCCCTTGAAGCCAAATTTTATTTATATTTTATCATTGTAAATCTGGACCGTTCGTCATTAGGTCACAGATCTGACGGTTGATATTATGTCGGTTTTCTTGCCCTAGAAGCCAACCCCCTTTTATAAGGATGTTTGTACTACATTTTTAGCAAAGTTGAGAGTAATAGGTGTCGTTGGATTGAAGACTGAAGAGGAAGAGGAAGTGCATGTATTGTAATCTCATATTTGAAGATAATACAACTTGGAGCCTACTTTCTTGGTGGAGTTTTTTTACCCGAAAGGGTTTTCTCCGCGTTACAAATTGTACTATGTGTTTAGTTCTTAATGCATGTTATTTCTATGTAGTGGGTTTTATTTCTGTTGCAATCTTCATTGATTCTACATCATTTAGAGGACATTAATAAGGTTTGAATTAGATTTTCGTTGTGGTTTGTACCTCCATTTCTAACAGTAAAACCATAATCTACTCCTACTCTACTAAGGACAATGGAATAATTAAATAAAGGATGTTTGGTCTCTCACCGATTAGAACAATAATTACTCCATTAGGCAATAGAGTCATGACATGCAAGGAAGGAGGAGATACACTTGCAAAGAATAAATGGAACGAGATGTGTATATTCATACAAATTAAAGATAAAACTTCATGTAAATGGACATATTTAATAATTCATATCAATATTGCAATAACCCACATGTAATAAAGGAGAAACTATCACAAAATCTTTGCAATGAATTAGAAGTCGTCATGCATTCATCAAACCCCTATTGCATTCACACCAACAAATGAGGCAAGAGAAAATCCACAACTAGGCTCAAGCACCCCTTAAGTAATTACAAACTACCATGGAGACATACCATTTTCATGCATTGTGTTCATTGAATACCTTTCCTATGATTTACAAAATATATCACATCCCCTTATAGACTAGACTTGCATCACTTTATTTCCTACACTTACAGTCAGGAAATTGGCTCGACAACCAACCCTTGTAACAATTTCAAATCCTATATTTATATCATTTGATTATCACGTGTCAAATTTCTCTCATCATGGGTTGCAAGATTTGTTGTCAATCAAAACATTAGCAAGGACACACAATCCATCCAAATTTTCCTTTAGCCAAGTGCAAGGCAAGTTCTCAAAAGCAAAACACATTTCCCACCTGAAATCTAGAACTTCCACATAGACTAATAACAACTAGGATTCCAACCACTGCATTCATGGTGATCAACCCATCTTCTATAGGAGTCAAGGACAACACTGAGAGGGGGGTGAATCAGTGTTGTGTAAATTATTAACTTTTTGCAAACTTTATCTTACAAGACAAAAAGAAAGGAAGACATTAAAGATTTGTTGAGCTCATATGCACAAGACTGATAGTGAAAGATGTGAACCAAAACTTATAAGCAAAACACAAATATGCACACATAGAGACAAATTATGACACAAAAATTTTTAAAGTGGAAAACCCTCTCGGGGTAGAAAAACCACTCAAAGTTGCCTCACTGGCTTATTTAAAACCTCACTGGTTACATGAAAGTCTAACTGGCCAAAGAAGCTTCACTAGCTTTACAAGATGCCTCACTGGCACATACGGAGGTCTCACTGACCACAAGCCTCACTGGCATACTGTGCCTCACTGGCAAACACAATCATCATTATCAAAACATCAAACTTTGTGTGCAAGACATGATTGCTAGTCAATCACCATTATACATTATGTGTTTCATCAAACATCTTTATACCTCCTATTTGATTTTCAAATCAACACCATAAAATAAATCCTTTTACACATCTCTACAAACAAGCTCTCTTTACAAATTTGCAAATTGTCTCTATCAATCTTTCATCAATCACTGCAAACAATTTTTCACCACTTAATTACAAGTCTGTGCAAGCGTCTTTATGCAATATGATACACCTGTAAGAACATATCACAAAGAAGAATAACTCACACAATATGTCTTTTCATCTACAAATTGGTTCACTCAATCATTCATCTATGATCAAATTATCTTCAACATTGATCTGCACAACAATTACACTCACCACACTCTGGAACCTGCAAAAATAAATCATATAAATTTTCTTCAAAATCCTTCATATTCCTCTTCCCTCTGATCACACAGCATCTTCAATAAGATTATAAACAAAAAAACTCTTGGAATTCCTCTCCTCTGCATATCTTCAATCTGAAAACAATTTTTTCTCATAAAATAACTTCTTCAATAAAATCTTCAAACTCTTTATCTTCTCCAAAGATAACTATTCATTTTCACCTGCAAAAACATTTTCATCTTCTCCAAAAAAAATTCATCTCAGAAAAATCAAACCCCATTCAAATTCAAATTCCCTTCATATTCTTCTTTAAAAAATTCATCACTATTTCCCATTGCTCAAAAATCCATCTGCAAAAATAAAATTCTTTTCTTTAAATTCCTAAAAACCCTCTTCATATTCAAGCCCATTTTTAAAAAAAATTTACTTCATAATGAAATCTACCTTCATAAAAAAAATCATTTGCATGAAGTCTTCAACCAATTTTATCAATCTGCCAAAAAAATCTTCAATGAATTTAATCAACCTGCCCTTTTGAGAAAATAAAATCTCTCACATTCATAAAAAAATCATCTACAAAAATTACTTTCACCTATTCATATTCCATCATAAAATATTTCATTTCAATAATAATGCAATTAATATTACATTAAAAAAAACTTAAAATGGAAGATGAAGTCATTCACTCCCATATGAACGTAATTTAAGAAAAAATCTCCATAAAAAAATCAACAAAGATTTGCCTTAAGATTTCCTTAAAATCTCATCAAAAATACATTTTTTATTATCTCCATTTCCATGATTTTCTCTCCCAAAAAGAAAACTTTCTTAAAAAAAAAATAAAGGCTCCTCCTTTAGTCTTCAAAGTCACGTGAGAAAGACTAATAATAAGCTTTAAAAAGCTTAAATAAAATCTGCCTTAAAAAAAATCCATATGCTCCTTATTTAAGGCTTTTAAACTCTTCGAAAAAAACAAGCTCCAAATATACATCGACCTCCTTATAAAGTGTTTGATATTCAATGTTCTTTTATTAAGACATTCGAATGTATATAAACGATGATGCCTTTTTCAATTTTAAAAAAACAGGGACTCCATAAAACCATTCGATGGCCCCACAAAGCATTCAATGCTTTTCTTCACAAATCAAGACCTTCACCTTTTTTTCGAGCTGGATAAGACTTAGAAGAAGGATATTCGATGGCTTTTTAAACATTTTCAATGCCTTTCACGAATAAAGTGGTCTCCATATTAATTAAGGCATATTCAAATATATGTAATCTTAAACTTAAAGACATGACCGATGCATGATAAAGGTCTTCGAAGGGGTTTTCAAATGTTTATAACATTCGATGCTTTTCATATGTTTTTTGTTGTCCACAACACATATGATGCCTTTCATATAACCGATGCACTTCATAAAATAAATAAAGCATTTATTTGACTTCTACATTGTATCTTTTGACAAGTCTTCAACTCTGCAATTGTCACCTGAATATGCCCTTTCAAATTCATATGGATCTATGAAGACTCCTTCATGTTAAAGTAAACCAATTACACTATACACCATAACATAGAGTATAATTGACATGATTTTGAGCATCATAACAACAATAGTAAGAATCGTGACAACCAAACCTTCAACATTGAACTTTGTCACACTATGCAACTCCTGATTCAAAAGAACACACATCCTATCATGAAGTATCAGACCCAAAATCTTCCAACACCAACACTATCCACACAACATGAGCCATCTACAAAAGCCATCTAACATAATAATTCTTTATGACATAACAGCCTGACAACAATATCAAGGCATCCTGACAACATTAAGATATCTAGTCAACAACTCAACACCTTTTTGACATCAATGACAATCTGTCTTCATCAATCTCCCCCTTTGTCATTGATGGTAAAACTTCATGATGCAATTTTTCTTTCTCCCCCTTTTTGACATCTGATGACAGACACAAATCTATTTCCTCCCCCTATGTTGAAGTACACAAACAAATCACTACTCATAAATATCATTGGTAATCACTGACATGAATAACCAACACTGACCATTGTCCTGACAGAATGAAACAAGTATGTCAACCTCAACATAATATCACTTCTTGACACAATACTTGCCTCTGATTAGCTGATGAACAAGGCACCACCATCAATTTTACAAGCATCTCTAGATGTCATAGCTTGAAGCACATACCTGATACCACTTCAAAACTAAAATCACACAATTTGAACATACCTCCCTGAAACATATTAATGATGAGAACCATCAAAGAAACATGTCAGATTATCACATCAAGAACACTTCCATATAAGCATGAGTTGACATCCCTGAACACACTCAAACCAATCTGCATTAACAAGTTCTTCCTACAACAACACTTTGCACAAATCAAATGCAAAGATAAGTGCTATGAATTGAATTTTTCATTTTGTCACCTTAGCCAACACATGCTAATATCTGATAAGAGCTTTTTGGAAACATCTTAATCTCTTTGGCATGACAACAAATACTTCACCATATCAAGATCCCATTAAACTGCAACATCATACCAATCAACCAAGTTATTCAATATCATCAAACTCTTTGAGCATTGAACTCTTGAACATTCTTTCAACATCTTGTTTGCATACAGAACCAAAGATCACCTATATTACTAAAAAGCACTGAAGATCAACATAGTTAGCAATACCATCATAAATTTTATTTCAAGAATCAACATGACAAGATCACCATCTCCTCCTGAAACTTCTTGGGGATAAATGATAGGACAAGAACAACTCCCCCTCACATCATGCTATCTATTATTCAACTGATGATGTAACTTGTGCCAGATGCACAAGTTTAGGATTTGCCTTCTCATGACTTTGTTTCTGCTTCTGCACAAGTTTAGGATTTGCCTTCTCATGACTTTGTTTCTACTTTTACAGGTTCTTTCTTTCTCCAAACCTTTATGCCTTCTTTTCTTTTAAACTTTTTCAAATCATGTGATGCTTTCCTGCAACTGTGTGCTTTATGACCAAGAGAATTGCAATTATAATAAATTATGTTGTAATCATAATCAAATGACTGATAATACCTTTTTGACATCCTTTGAGCATTTATGATATGCTTCCATGTAGGATCATACCTTTTATTAATTTTGCAATTTCTTTGTATGTGACCAACATTATTGCACTTGTAACAAACAATATCAGTATTCTTTCTGCAATCAACTGCTTTATGTCCAAAATGATTACAAGTATAACAATAACCATTAAATGAATAATTATACCTGTGCATGTATGTTTGTTTTACTAGAGCAGTTCTTCTGAAATTTCTTCTTCTTTGATTATACATTTCATCTTTGACATTTATTTTAGCTTCTGACTTCTTTTTGTCTTCAAGAGCACTAGCATGAAGATCAATTTTCTTTCTAGGAGTTTGTCTGGCTTTTGAACACTCTCCTTCTTCAAATCTTCAACCAATAGTGTCATTATGATGCTTCTGTTTGCCCAACAACTCATGTAACTTGTATGTACTTTCTTCATATTCCTGATACTTCTTAGACAAAACTTTGAGACCATCATAATCTTTTCTGAGTTTGATAATTTCACCCTCTAGTTTTAGATTCTCAATCCTTCTAACTTCAAGGTCAGATATTGAAACATCAGCTATCCTCTTAGCTTCCTCAATTTCAGTCTTTAATCTGACAATCTTGTTCATCATATTCCCGATCATCATCACTTATGATGTTAGCTTCTTTGAAAGAGATTGGACCTCGACATCTTCATGTGAATGTCTTCTATCATTGTTATTCTTCTGAGATAACAAGTTGTCCTTTGCTTTATCATTACCTTGATAAATTCTTTTCAATTCTCTCCATATATCCTCAGTTGTAACACAGTGCATGACTTTACAAGAAACATCATTAGATAGAGAAGACAATATGACCTTCTTTTCAATATGATTACATTCAATAGCTTCTTTGTTATTTACAGTAACACAATACTCATTCTCAACTGACATCAAAACACCATATCCTAAAGAGGATAAATAAATCTACATTCTAACATACCAAACAGAAAAATTTGAACAATCAAAGAGAGGGACTTCTAAAAAAAAATTCTCTTTTTTAATACCTAATTCAACTTGTGAAGCTTCTTTATCAACCGATTGAACATTAACACCTAAATTTGATATGGATGATGTCTTTTGTGTCTTTTGACCAGAATGAAGCTTGACATTTCTCATGTTCTTATTTTTTATGCACTTACCCATTGAACTCCACACACAGGACCTACCCAAGCTGATTAAGCTTCAAAAAGGAAGCTAGGCTCTGATACCAATTGTAGGGGTCAAGAACAACACTGAGAGGGGGGGGTGAATCAATGTTGTGTAAATTCTTAACTTTTTGCAAACTTTATCTTACAAGACAAATAGAAAGGAAGACATTAAAGATTTGTTGAGCTTATATGCACAAGACTGATAGTGAAAGATGTGAACCAAAACTTATAAGCAAAACACAAATATGCACACATAGAAACAAATTATGACACAAAAATTTCTGGAGTGGAAAACCCTCTCGGGGTAGAAAAACCACTCAAAGTTGCCTCATTGGCTTATTCAAAACCTCACTAGTTACATGAAGATCTCACTGACCAAAGAAGCTTCACTAGTTTTACAAGATGCCTCACTGGCACATACAGAGGTCTCACTGACCACAAGCCTCACTGGCATACTGTGCCTCACTGGCAAACACAATCATCATTATCAAAACATCAAACTTTGTGTGCAAGACATGATTGCCAGTCAATCACCATTATACATTATGTGTTTCATCAAACATCTTTATACCTCCTATTTGATTTTCAAATCAACACCATAAAATAAATCCTTTTACACATCTATGCAAACAAGCTCTCTTTACAAATTTGCAAATTATCTCTATCAATCTTTCATCAATCATTGCAAACAATTTTTCACCACTTAATTACATGTCTGTGCAAGTGCCTTTATGCAATCTGATACACCTGTAAGAACATATCACAAAGAAGAATATCTCACACAATATGTCTTTTAATCTACAAATTGGTTCACTCAATCATTCATCTCTATCATCAAATTATCTTCAACATTGATCTGCACAACAATTACACACTCACCACACTCTGGAACCTGCAAAAATAAATTATATAAATTTTCTTCAAAATCCTTCATATTCCTCTTCCATCTGATCACACAACATCTTCAATAAGATTATAAACAAAAAAACTCTTGGAATTCCTCTCCTCTGCATATCTTCAATCTGAAAACAAATTTTTCTCATAAAATAACTTCTTCAATAAAATTTTCAAATTCTTTATCTTCTCCAAAGATAACTATTCATTTTCACCTGCAAAAATATTTTCATCTTCTCCAAAAAAAATTCATCTCAAAAAAATCAAACTCCATTCAAATTCAAATTCTCTTCATATTCTTCTTTCAAAAATTCATCACTATTTCCCATTGCTCAAAAATCCATCTACAAAAATAAAATTCTTTTCTTTAAATTCCTAAAAACCCTCTTCATATTCAAGCCCATTTTTAAAAAAAAATTACTTCATAATGAAATCTGCCTTCACAAAAAAAATCATCTACATGAAGTCTTCAACCAATTTTATCAATTAGCCAAAAAAATATTCAATGGATTTGATCAACCTGCCCTTTTGAGAAAATAAAATCTCACATTCATAAAAAAATCATCTACATAAAAAAAAAAACTTAAAATGGAAGATGAAGTCATTTACTCCCTTATGAATGTAATTTAAGAAAAAATCTCCATAAAAAAATCAACAAAGATTTGCCTTAAGATTTCCTTAAAATCTCATCAATAATACCTTTTTTATTATCTCCATTTCCATGATTTTCTCTCCCAAAAAGAAAACTTTCTTAAAAAAAATAAAGGCTCCTCCTTTAGTCTTCAAAGTCACGGGAGAAAGACTAATAATAAGCTTTAAAAAGCTTAAATAAAATCTGCCTTAAAAAAAATCCATATACTCCTTATTTTAAGGCTTTTAAAAACTCTTCAAAAAAAACAAGCTCCAAATATACATCGACCTCCTTATAAAGCATTTGATATTCAATGTTCTTTTATTAAGACATTTGAATGTATATAAACTATGATGCCTTTTTCAATTTATAAAAACAAGGTCTCCATAAAACCATTCGATGGCCCCACAAAGTATTCAATGCTTTTCTTCACAAATCAAGACCTTCACCTTTTTTTCGAGCTGCATAAGACTTAGAAAAAGGATATTCGATGGCTTTTCAAACATTTTCAATGCCTTTCACAAATAAAGTGGTCTCCATATTAATTAAGGCATATTCAAATATATGTAATCTTTGATGCCTTTTTTCATCACAAAACTTAAACATATGACCAGTGCATGATAAAGGTCTTTGAAGGGGTTTTCAAATGTTTATAACATTCGATGCTTTTCATATGCTTTTTGCTGTCCACAACACATATGATGCCTTTCATATAACCGATGCACTTCATAAAATAAATAAGGCATTTATTTGACTTCTACATTGTATCTTTTGACAAGTCTTCAACTCTGCAATTGTCCCCTGAATATGCCCTTTCAAATTCATATGGATCTATGAAGACTCCTTCATGTTAAAGTAAACCAATTACACTATACACCATAACATAGAGTA
This sequence comes from Cunninghamia lanceolata, assembly GCA_027924645.1. Classification (NCBI taxonomy): domain Eukaryota; kingdom Viridiplantae; phylum Streptophyta; class Pinopsida; order Cupressales; family Cupressaceae; genus Cunninghamia; species Cunninghamia lanceolata. The sequence goes on along the minus strand of BSBN01000382.1, from coordinate 14,190,578 downwards.
TAATAGACATGATTTTGAGCATCATAACAATAATAGTAAGAATCGTGACAACCAAACCTTCAACATTGAACTTTGTCACACTGTGCAACTCTTGATTCAAAAGAACATACATCCTATCATGAAGTATCAGACCCAAAATCTTCCAACACCAACACTATCCACACAACATAAATCCATCTGCAAAAGCCATCTATCATAAAACAATTCTTCATGACATAACAGCCTGACAACAATATCAAGGCATCCTGACAATATTAAGATATCCAGTCAACAACTCAACACCTTTTTAACATCAATGACAATCTGTCTTCATCATCTTCTTCATCCTCCATTAAAATCTATGCCCCTAAAATGATCTATGGAATTTGGGTGGGAGAAATGCATTTGTACAACTAAAAAGAGTCAAATCTATCCATTAATGGTGTATTGGGGTGTTCATGAAGTGGGTGAGGCATTTAGTAGATTTGAGAGAATCTGATGCAAAACTAGAGGTTAGACATGGACATGTCCATAGGAAATTGGAAAGTCAAAAAGGAGAACTGTAGAGGGAAACATGGAAATGTGAGGAATTGGGAATTTGAAGGACAAAGGGAACTGTGGAAGAAGTCCACGAGTCCATGGAAAGTCCACTAAAGTGAACTTGAAGGGGTGCTAGAAAATGATGGACATTTGGAAGTCAAGAAGAATCCTAGAAGGGAAAAATGGAGGAATATGAATGATTTATTATATGGGAGAAATGTGGAAATGCAAGGGTGATCGAGACTTAGGGAACTTTAGGAAAGTGGAAGAAAAGTCCACATGAAACCTACAAGTCTCCAAGTAGTAGTGAAAGGTGAAATAGGCTTTGTAGAAGTCCAAGTCGGAAGGGGAAGTTAGACTAAAAAGGAAATTGGAACACGTGCAAGAGAATCCCACAAAACACAAGTTACTTGGATGTTCAAGGAAAAGTGGGATCCAACTGAACATCTAGACATTGGACTAAAAGGTTAGAAATCTAGAATTTTGGGATAATCTTGCAAATGATTACATCAACAAAAGTTTTCACTATTTGCAAACAATCTAGGGATCATCTGAAGTTTGCGAGAAACCTACAAGTCTATAGGAAGTGTGAAAAGGGAAAGAACTAAGAGAATAGAGTTTGAGGGATCAAGAGGGAAGTTCAGACAAGGGAAGAAGTCCACAAAAGTGAAAAGCTACAAAAGTGTGGCAAGTGAAGGGAAAAGAGGAAATGTGGAAGACTATTTCAAAGTCCTAGGAAGTTTCACAAACCCACAAAAACCATAAAACGAACAAATATTCCCCAAGCATAGAATTTTTTGAGGTTTTTTGCAACTTGGAGGCATGGTTGATGTATAAGAGGAGACAAGGAACTACACAAAGCACACTTTTTGACCAAGGGGATTCATTAAAGATTTCTCATATTAGTTATAAATAACAGGTAAAACAAGGCTAAGATAGTAAAGGGGCACCAGACTTAAGTAAGTTTGCAAATTTTGAGGCATGTTAAAATGGGTCTCAACACAAAGCACACTTAATGTATCATTCAAAAACAATTAATGGTTATTGTACATTTTTAGGGTCTAGTGCTTTATCAGGAGAAAGGGGAGATCAATATTCTTCAATCCTAGAGAAAAAACAGTAGCATAACCATACATTATATCTCAATATCAAGCCCTTAATATATAGACTTAAGGAAGCCCAAAAACCATGAAATGACAATGCCATGGGCCCAAACAAGGTCTCAAAATACAATGGTAAGAGTTCTCACAACTCGCCCCAAGAGACTGGCCTCCAAAATTACAATGTAACTTCTCCACAAGTGTTTTTGACTTCCACCACTCAAGTTGGCATTTATAACTCCCAAACACTCTACCATGAAGCACTAATTACAACTTACACCCACTACTAATGCAAGATGCTCTTACAAGTCCATTATGTAAACCTCTCATTAATGCATTATTAAAACAATATTTTTGTCACCAAATAATATTAAAATAATTACATATGTCTTCACCCTCACATAGGCATCCCATTTTTCCCACACCATGATTCTTGGAGATACATAATTATTTGGCCATCTATGAATAATTAAGTTACAATAGATGTTAGGATATGCAAACTGAATAGGACACCTGATCTTAACATTCTCCCACTTGATATTCATATCACAAAAAAGTAAGGGAATCCAACAAAATGAACTAACCTCTAGGGACAAAATGTCCATAGCCTTAACCAACTCCTCTATGCTCACAAACCCAACAAAGTAATCAACATCCATCAAGTGACCACCATCTCAACCACAACACTCTCATCCTCCATCATGCCCAAGCATGAAAGATAAGAAACTCACGCCAAGACCATAGTCTAAATATTACACATAAACCACCATAGCATGCCTCAACCTAAACACATACACCAAAGTCCATCTCCTTTAGAACAAGAACCAAGTATCTGCCATGTACTCAACACAATAGTTGGAATAGTGATCATAGCCCATCGCTAACACATCCAACTAACCAGACCTCAAAATAGGGTAAACACATCATAGGTAGACCTTCTACTATCCACATATCTAACCCAATCCATAACCACAAGTCCCTCCATATTCACTATCCTACATAAAGTATGTCTCCATTGGTAATGAACACATAGACATGCAAAAATACCTTAAGATCTTTGTACTACAATGCAATGACACATATACCTCCTTAGGACTCTCATTGCATGGGCAATGTCTAGTATGGAACTAACCATAAAATCTAAAATTCCACCAATGGCACTCACATAAACGACATGGCTCAAGTCCTCTATCACATAGTGTCAAAGAATACACACCAATATGCAAACCTATAAACTAAACTAAGCACTACAAAAAAACTCTCTCCCCTGATCACCTTAGGTCTCCCTAGTTATTCACATCACATAGAAAAACAGAGATTAAGGAGCCCCAATTATTGTTTCTAGAAAATAATGAAGTACAACAATGTAAATGATCACCAACATGTTTGAAAAGACAAACAAAGTGATTTGATTAGCTCTACACAAATCCCGACTCCAATATGAAATGAACCAAACCTTTGGGATAAACAACAAACCATAGAGAGAAAACTTACAAATCAAACCATATCCTTCTGCCAACACTAACATGTGCTCAAGTTGTGACAAGTAAGATCTTCCAAAAACCCAAATAGAAAAGTCATCAACATCTAACCATTCAACCCTAGATTGAAACACAACAGTAGTAGATGTAAACTTCTCAAACTAAAGGAAGATCAAACTAACATTCTTGAAACAAAGGGAATATGCCCAAAGCCAATAACCATCTATTGTACTCCTCAAAACACTGTCCTCCTCAAAACTAATACCATAGCTCAAGACCCAAACATAAGGATACATCAAAAAAATTAAACATACATATATTTCTTATACAAGTCCCAAAATTGGCATCCATAGCTCAAGACTCAAGTACATGACAAGACAAGACAAGACAAAAAAAAAAGAATACATCTAAAAACTAGGTGGGAAACACCTATCTAATCATTCACCATCAAGTGGACTAAGAGTGAGCTATAAGATTGTTCCTTCAATGAAGCACAATCTTCTCAACAAGTCCATGTTTAGCTCATGTCTAGCTCTGAGTGTAGGCTCCTTGGTCTTTCAACTAAAACCAAGTCAATGGACTTGCCATTCCACACATGATCCCCCAAAAATAAGAGATCTCCAACCTCACTCAAATCTGATATAGGTGTATGACGAATCATCTCATGCTAATAGAACTCCAACTATAACTCTACAATAACTAGAATCTCACAAGGCAAAATGAACACATCACTCATCTAGTAGATTACTATAAATCACCACTAAAGCTTCCACTACATAATCAACATAATATCTAAGAACTTTACCATGACATGATGATTTACATCATAACCACAACTCAACCAAAAAATACCAAGATCTCTCCATGGAAATAGGTTGTCTACATCCTTAAAAATAATGAAGATTATCCAACACAAAGTGACATATCCACATCACTATAAATGTCCTAACTAAAGATCACCCATGGTCCTCACACAATCAAAGAACTCAACTACAACACTAGTGGCTCCCAAAAGATAAAGTAAAAGTATGATCTCCAACCAAGAAGATACCACCATGTATGTATCTACACAAAGCTCTGACTGAACCATGATCTAGAGCCTCTCATCACACCATAGTCAATTGCTATAGGTTTCAAAGTGAAATTTTATTAAATACTCTACACATCCATCTTATTGTCTCTCTATAACAAACATACCAATGCATCACGTTGAAGAGGCCAACTAGATAAAAATATGCGTCCCCATGGCATCCAACAAGATACTAATAGTACCACAAAGATTTATGGGTGTAAACAACCCACATATATGTTTTCCATACAACATGTAGGTACAAACAACCCACAAACTATTAAAAAAAATCCATAGGTGACAAGAAGCATGGTCATTGTTCCAACTAAAAACAAGGAAACCACAAAACTTGCAAATCTCACAACAGTGTAGCATATAGATTCAACATTACATCAATAACATGCAAAATAGAATCAACCAAAGGCAATATGTAGATTATCCAAAAAACCAACATTAGATCAAAACCTGTATCCAACATACCACAAGTCCACAACAAAGCAACCACAGTTTAAGAACCAAATAAGCATCATCCCAAAAATGTTAAGTGACTAATCACATACAAACACTTCTATACCTCAGAAAATAACAAAATACTTCCTCAAACCATGCACAAAGCATGTATACATATCTATAGTTGGCTCCATCTGGAAAACCTTTAGGTTTTATAATTTGAGTAGTAGAATATTTATATATCTACAAAACCAAAACTTTTGAAGTTCACTTGTAAAACCATACATATAACTTTGAATCAATTAAGCAATCTGAAACCAACAAATATGAAAAACACCAAATCTGTAAATTGAAACAATGAAATATCACATATATGCATAACCAAATATTTTTTAATAAAAACTACAAAAACCATAGATCCAAACTACATGAATTTGTAACATGCAAGTATAAATTTCTAAAAGGCCTAGAGGTCGTCTAGGAAATCCAAGCCACTAGAAGACAAATTCCACAACCATCACCATGTACATGAAAATAAAGGACCCAAGATGTTCAGGAACTCCCAAGCCACCAAAAGATGAAGTCCACAACTTGTATGCAACCAAGGGGTAATCATCAAGTGCTTCCACATAAATAGGGACTAAATCCATGGGCCCAATATAAACACTCCAAGGGGTAATTAACATAGATAATGATTCTCATGTGACTAGGGATCTAAACGAAAATGCCCAACATGAGCACTCTTCCATTACAAATGACCATATGATAAGAGAGCACATCCACCATGCCAAAGGGAAGTTTCATATTGTCAAACATGGCCTACAGGTCACAACCATGCAACATGCAAACATAAGACCAACTCTAAGATCTTCCACCTTAAGTATCCAATATCCAACATTGGTTCCATTGAACCTCTCTACCATTCTACTAGTACTTGTTATACTATTTCCTAAACAAATTAGATCCACTACAAAATCCCACTCAAACAAGGATTAGTATTCAAATGGTTCCTTCCTATAGACTCCCATAGGCTTTCCAAGCTACAAAATAAAATGAAGGAATGCCCAAAATTCAAATTACCATGGATCCATCACATGCAACCCATAGAACCACCCAGGTTTTGATACCAAATGTAAGGAAAATGTCATCAAGCCCCTTAGCAATTAAACTCAAAACAAATATTAACTATTAAACATGCAAGTATTTCCATATTGATCTTGTGAAGAGAATATTATAGAAATTGATCTACAAAAATTTTAGCAACATTTTGACATAAAAAACACTTAGAAAATAAGAAGAATGGGAGAAGAAGAATAGAAGTAACCATAAGAACAAGAGCGACAAAAATATAGCCTAGGAAAATTCTTTAAAAAAATAGTCTCCAAAGCACAATCGATCTATTATTCAACAATAATCAATGGTTATAGTGCATTCAGTTTCTCAGATAGGTGTCCACATCAAGGATTTTCTCCAATGCTCTATCAATAGAAATGGGAGATCAACAGTCTTCAATACTAGAGAAAGCTAATAGCATAACCATGCAATAAACAATACATAATGCCTTCATCTCAAGCCCACAATATATAGACTTAAGGATGCCCATAAACCACCAAACGACAACACCATGGGCCCAAACAAGGTCCCAAAATACTACAAGAAAACTTCTCATGACCCACTCCAAGAGAATGGCCTCCAAAATTATAATGTAGCTCCTCCACAAGCATCTTTGACATCCACCAATCAAGTTGGCATATGTAACTCCCAAGCACCCCTATCAAGCGTTAATTACATCTTACATCCCCTAATAATGGAAGATGCTCTTACAAGTCCACTATATAACTTCCTCATCAATGCCTCATTACAATAATATTTACAAGTCCCTGCACTGCATCATTGATAGAAATCCAAGTTGTGCTCACAGTAGATGAAGCTGATGCTTTGTGGCTAGATTGTCTATATTCAAGATAACTTGAATATACCATGTTTATCATCATATTCCAACTTGTATGTTTTTCAGTTCTCCAGCCGGTAAGTTCAAGTGTCCTGTCCAGGTTATTTGATTAACAGAAAATAAAGCATCAATTTCTCGCCACGCTGTTAAGCATCCTCCTTGCCAGAATATTGGTCAAATAGCTTTAACATTGATTGATTATACTTTTCCAACTGTTACAAGAAACATTTTTGTCAGTCTGTTAAATCCCTGACCTTTTTGACATTTTATTCCATATCAAATGTTTGGAACCTTGACATACTGATGGCTATTAGAAAAGTTGCAAAATCGGAAATATAAATATAAATAATGGCTAGTTATGCACAACCAAGCATTCTTGAGTAAAATGTAACCTTTTCATTTAAAGTCAAATGCTTGTTGACCAATTTAGTGAGAACTGTTTCTTTGCTGGCAGACACTTCTGCTATTCTCCTTTTCCTAATGAACTCCGCCTGCCAAACAAATATTCACTAATTGTTATTCAAATAACTTATAACCTACTAATTGAAAGAAATTAAACATCTCTCAAATGGGATGACCTCAAGTGGCAAATCATCGCATCTTTCACAATGGAGACCTGTGTTCAAATTCCCACTAGACATGTTACATGCTTAAGATGTACAAATGTTAAATGTGGAATTGAGAAAACTACCACATCCAATTCTGGGTGTGGCATACCCAACAGATGAAGCCAGGTACAAGTCCTAGATGTACATGACGGGGGATGCCTCTTGGGTGTGGCATGTAACCTGAAAGTCTCCCCACGAGGAGATGTTAAAACTATTTAAAAAAAAAACAAATATCTACCCGGCAGCATACACCTCGGCAAACTTTTTGGCCAGGTGCAAGTCTGGATATATTTGAGGGAAGAGATACCCCTTGGTCATGGCATCTAAGCCAAAGGTTACCCGGCAAGGAGGTATTAAAATTTTAAACATATCAAAAGAAAACAGAGATCAAACATCTACATGGTAACATATACCTTGGCAAACTTTTCAGCCAGTTTTTTCGCTGCTTGCTCAAGTTCTTGCAATTTGGGAGCTAATTGTGCATTCAAAGCATCAAGTTCCTTTTCTGCTTCTGTACACTTTGCCTCCTTGTCTGCTTCTATGTTTTTTATTGCCCTCTCCAACTGTTCCGCTATGAAAAGAAAATAGAGTAAACAAGCTAACAGGATGCAATCTATTTCAACTGCTTAACTATATTAACTCTAAAAATATTCTGATTTCCCAGCAATACTAAAACATTGACTGCAAAAACCTTCCAATTGAAGTTCAACTCTCTTTGCTTCAAAAGCCCAATCTTCCTTTTCTGCATCTTTCAGTTTTGCCTTATGTGCTTTAACATCTTTCTCAACAGTTTTGAACGAATTTATCTGGGAAGGGAAGGAGACAACATTATTTGTCAATCATTAGTTTAATCTGCAACAAGAACTTATATTTCTGTGTGCGTGCATTTAAAGGGGGCAAACCTGCTCCTGCAGAGCCTGCACTAGGGCCAAACTCTTTGTCACTTTGTTGTGTGCCTGAAAGGAGAACATAAAATTCAGATACGCATGAAAATTCCAGTACAGTGGATGTTTCAAAACTTTACGTGGAAACTAAATAGCAGTTGTGAAGGAGTTAACTCAACTTGATGTAACAGCCATACATACCATAATTTTCTAAGAGGCATTAGTAAACTTATACTGCATACAAATTACTAATAATCTCCAAACAGAAATAGACAAAACCATTGATTTCCTCGAAAGTAAACATTTTCATTTTACAAACTTTTATATGCATACAAATATACAACAGAGTTGTAACCAATTTATTCAACAAGCATTGTTCAGTCATCCTCATTTATCAAAAAATAAATAAATGAAGTGAAAAAACATGGTTAGTTAAATCAGTTTTACCTTTGTGTAAGCTCCAACCGTAGCATTCCACTTTTGATAAGACTCCATTGAAGACTCAACATTGATTTCTAGTTCTGTTTTGAGGGCCCTCTTTTCTTCCAGAGCTTTCTACAGACAAGAAAATAGAAAGCATCATTAGCAACATAGTTAAAGACTTAAAGTTACTGATATTGGTGTTGAAACTAATTTGATGTATACTGCAACATCACACTTCCCAAACTATAAAAACTCCAGAAAGAATATTCCATTCTAAAATAACTATAATTATATAAATTGTGGTTGGAAAATAATGAAATCCTACCATAACCAATAAATTTCCATAAGAAACAAAAGAAAAACATAGGATTACCATATAGCATAAAACAATAAGATGCAGTTTACATGCAGTTAATCACTTACTAAAATAAGCTTATCCTGGCTGCTAAAAACATCTACAGTGGCATCCAGAGAAATAATCAGACTGCTTCAAGTTCAATTGGAAACCCCCCTGTGACATGGCTAACAATTTTAAACCACAATTTGCTACTTGTAATGAAGCCTCTCTTTATAAACAACCACCGAACTGTTCTCGGTTTGTCAGCTACATGTTAGATTTTTTGGATTTCCAGAGGTCGACATCTTTAGTTCTGGTGTGTCCTACAATCAACTGTGACATCACAGTTGGAAGAAAAAACTGATTCCAGAAAAGTTGGATTTCTTGCAATCTGTTGCTTTACTTCTTGTGCATATACATGTTTGTAGAATTCACTGCTTTCATCCCCCGCTCAATTATTTTCACTATCCGTGTATCTAATGAGGAGACATCAATTTCTTTGATGGAAATTGCAGCAGAAAACAGATATTTGTAGGTGAAGATAAACATCCCTTGTTCTCTTTCTGTATGTGGATAGATCGGTTGGTGGGAAGAGGGAATGAAATCAAGGAACAAAACAAGATTGAATAGCTAGAAACCACGTTGGTGATCTTCATTTTTATTTTTATGGAGATTCGGTTGAAGCATTCCATGGTGTATGGTCCTCAATGCATGCAAACAGGGGCAACCCTTGAAGCAATTGTCAGAAAATCTATAAACATCAAAGTGAGAAAATATATATAATTACTCCTTTCTCTTCTCACCTTCGTGTGGAATCTTCCACGTGCTTACTCACACATGTGTTTGTGGAATGTTTGACATATAAATTTGCATGCTTGTACTTGTGCATTTCTCAATATGCAATTGTGCATGCTATGTGGCATCTTCCACCTGTAATTGTCCATGCTGACATAATCCAGCATTTGTGTTTGTGCATACCTCAGGTGCATGTCTATATATTGAGGCTGCACTCTCTCTGAGTGCAACTCATGTAGTCGTTTATTGTACCATATGCTGTTAAGGAGAAGATCAAAGCTAGCACTAGTGGCCCTGATATTCAAGGATAAGATTAAAGTTGTTGCTTTAAAAATGAAAACGGACCCAAGATCATACAGCTTCCTCTTGGCTTATCCCAAGCTTTCTAAGAGGCCATCAAGCAGGCGGTTGTAGGCCCACACAGTAAACAATCCAATATAGATTCCAATTGATCTTCTTGGTATCAATATCAAAAAATCAGATGCACAAATCAACGATGTGCTCAGACATATTTCCAGATACAAAACAAAATACAGTTTATAAAATCACAATGAAAGTGATGGCAAAAAGTGATACGTAATTAGCCTGGACAGACCCATCTCTAGCTCATGAACACAGATTCTAATTAGTCTAGGAGTACTTTTAAAATTTTCAAGTATTTATGTGCAAATTTAAGTACTTTGCTTATGCACAAACATTCAGAGTTGTCCATACTGAAGTTTTGAGGAAAAGAAGAATTCAGCATGGAATATAGAAACATAACGACAAATACACACAATTGAATACATACATTGAACCTGGAGAAACTCAATGTGGGTAAAACACCAGCAAGTGGGGTTGTGTGACCTTCCACTATCACCAAAAATGCAAGGTTATAAGCTCACAAGGCTATCGGTTCCTACAACAACCAATGTTCTTGTTCTGCATTTAATTCTCTACACTTCCGTTGTGAAGTCCTCTCCTTCTCTTGCTACAACTTCATAATAAACTCCCGATAATGCTTTAACTTCCTCCAAGATTCCTTAACCAAAGACATGTTGCAAACAATCACAAAAGACTGCAACTGAACATCTTGAAAGATGAAACACGAGTAGCTTCAACATCCATCCTAATAAGTCAATAAGTTTTTTTTATCTTATTCAAGACATTACGATGTGTTCAAACATATGTTCCAAGGGACGCATCTTGGGCATTTTTTGACGAGTCCCTGTACTGGGGACACCTTGGAAACGTCCCCCCGCAAATTTGCCCTAATATCCCGTAAATGCAAGTACTGCATAGGGACAGTCGATCGTCCCTGTAAGCACTAAAATGTGCATGGGCATACATGGTAATCTGATGATGAGCTATAGTCCTAATCATGTACATGTAAGCGTGTAAATATGACCTCTCAGTGATGCAAAGCAAATAAGAAAACTCAACTCCTTATGGGCATATATCACAACAATGGATTTAAAATCCCATAAGCTCATCAACTTCACAATAGATCTTCATAAATCAATGGCACAAACTGAGTTTTTAACTCTCTCAGACTCAAACAAGTCTAATCAACTTCATCAAACTCATTAGAAACTCCATCTCACTCAAATCATTCAATATCAGGACAAACAATGATTAGTTCTTATGACCATAAACCCAACTTTGCTCTCCAAATCACAAAAACCTGATTCAACACAGAGGACAACTTTACTATGCTTGAAACAACATGTTTAATCTTCTTTTACATCCCAGGAGTATAGTCTTCTTGTCTCCATTGTCCATCCTTCATAATCAGACCTAGGGGCTAGTAGGTCTGCCCACATGACTGTCAGAGTTTCATTAACAGTGTATGCACAGAAATCCCAAAATAAATCAGATATTAAGATACCCATCAAGTTTATCTAAAACATATTAGAAATTGAGGTATGGGTCTTTTGGGACAAATGCTTGAAAAGAATAGTTGTCTCAGACTGTATTAGGCCTAATATGCTTGATCTCCACAAGGGCTTATTGGTTCTATAGGTTTCAGACCCTAACTCTCATAACCAACCTTTGGAACATGTTATACTGTACCTTCCCAGCTATTAATAACACCAAAAGTCCATTCACAGGGATATCTATACAAACCCTAAGACTTACTCTCTTGACTGCCCTGTATTTTGACTGTACCCAGAAATTACAGTCCTTTATCACTCACAAAAATTGTTAACAAAGTACCTTTCTTTGATCTGCACCTTTTCTATGGATTGAAAACATTTAGAACATCTCATTCCACACCCTCCTAGGGTTTGCAAGCATTGTTAGAACATAAAATTGTCTCATACTCTGTCATGGCAGTGACTGTCATATCTAATTTTGACAGGACAAAGTTACTTGGAGGTATAAACAGTCGTTCTTTTGTCACTTCTGACTTATGGAATATGAGAAGACTTCAATTTTCTATCCTTCACAAACTATAATCACCATAAAGGATATTTAATCCACAACAAACATCAGAACCACATCAATTCTGCCCCTTTACCAGTCTGAAATGAAGACAGAACAGTGCTAGGTTATTACCAAAACCTTTGTAAACCTTGATCATTCGATCCAAACCCTTGTCACATGAAAATGTGGACCTCTTCATTCATTAGTGGGCTTTTCCTTAAATAGAGTATCCAAAAAATTTCATTTAAACTACTGACTGTTACCCTAGATCAGGGTTTTAACCACTTCTTGAAAAATCACAATAACTAACTCAAATTAGAACCAAAATGCATGAAACAAAATGGAAAAGGAAGGTGATTGACTAAACTTTCACTTACAGACATTCAAACAGGCTTTCATGCCCGTACAGATCTGTACAAGGCCTGAAAACAACAAATTTCTGTACAAAACTGTATATAAACAGCGCCTTCTATTGATCAAATCATTAAATTCAATCACCCACGCCTTTTCATTTGGTTACAAGGCCTTTTTAAAGGCATTACAACATCCTCCACCGAATAAAACTACCTAAACTGCCTCATGACCTTTGGTATTCTTGATTTTGTGCATTTTTCTAATCTTTGCCTTTTTAGAATTTTGACATCAAATGATAACTTTAGAAACATAATCACCTAGAGGCCTATTAGGGATTCAAACACATTTAAATGGACCTTCACATGACCTTTTTTTACATGTTTTTACATTTGTAAACTCAGACTTTACAATTTTGCCTTTTGAAGGCATTCATTGAACAAGGTGCTCCTGCACCACTCAGCAACATTCTTCTTGGCAACACTAACTTTCACAAGGTCTTGCACACTAACTTCCTAGTCACCTAACCCATCTTTGACAAACCACTCCTGTCACTTTCCAGCCTTGATAACATGACTAATCCACTTCACAAGAGGGGAAATCAATCTTCCTTAGAAGCTTTCCCAGCCATTCTTTCTTCCCCATCCATCCAACTCACTTTCCAATTAGCTACCGAACTTTTTAGGGCCTAAGAGACTGACAGGATACCATAAGCAAAAATGATCCGAAAGTATAATCAAGAAAAACTAATGGCACCATTGCGTAGTGCTCAAAAAATTATGCAATTTCAAAAAACGGCACCCAGAAAGGAGTTTGTATGTGCGTGAACAAGCTCCCAAAAGTTCCAAATGACCTATTCAAACCATTGTTTCTGGGTCACCCCCTATCATTTCCAAATCCTCCTGGGGGCGCCCCTTGATCCCCAGGGGCAACCTACCCTACTAAAAGGGAGGATCCACTCACTGGATGTCTCATAACTTGTTTCCAAGGCTTGATGTCATCCTTATCCACCTAGGACCAATCTCAACCCCCGAAACCACCTGTAGAACCCATTTTTTGTTGGTCACCCCCTATTATTTCCAAATCCCCCTACGCGGCCCTTGATCCCCAGGGGTGACCTGCCCTAATGAAAGGGGGGATCTTGTCGTGTTATAAAATGCATAATTTCTTCCAATTCTTGCCCAAATTTGCTCTGAATTAAGCCATGATTGTGCGAGTCACCTTCCCTAACTGGTCATCAACCCCTTTTGACTAATTCAAGACTCCATGCTAACTCTATTTCTTCTTTTGTGAAAGGCTATCAAAGCCTATTCACTCCCAATCAAACCCAGTTCACTCCCTAATCAATTGAGTTCACTCTTCAACCTATTACGTTAACTCTCCAATCAATTGAGTTAACTTCCCAATCAATCCCACCTCTTGTGAGCCCTTCCAATCTATAAATACCCCTCACCTCTTCACTATTTCTCAAGTCTAAGAATGCTCTTCTCATCTTCACAAGTTTTTTCAAGCTTCTTCACAAGCCCTTAAGTCTCTTAGTTCATTTCTTTAGTTTTCATTTTTGCAAAGCTTCAAAGCTTTCCCTTAGGAGGCCAATTCATTGTTGCAGCCATTCAAAAAGCTTTGCTTTTGCTCTCCATTAGCATTTTGATGCTCAATGCAAGACTTATGTGCCTTTTGTTTCATGTTGAGGATAGTTTGTCAAAGCTTTCAAAAGCTTCAAGAGCATTGTTATGCTCTCAATTTGCTCTCAAGCCATAGCCATTGTGCTCACATTGTGCTTTCATAGCATTCATAGCTCCCCAAGCTCTCTCAATTTCATTTTTAGCTTTCACAACTCAAGCCATTTCAAATCAATTGCTCTCTTCGTCCCTGTCGCCAAGAGGAAGACCCCGCTGCTGTAGAGGAGAAAGAGGTTGCCACATACAAGGATTGATGAGGATCATACAAAGCTCATGCACTAGATTCATGAAAAGTTCTTTAATGCTTTCATAATAACTAGCTAATCAAATTGTTCTTGAGGAAAGTAATATTGCGTTGCTTTACTCTTGATAGATTATGCATTATTAGTATAGTTTCCCTTCATTGCATTAGATTAGCTTGTTATTTTCTTTCGTAGATTAGAATTCCTTTGTTGCACTAGATTGATTGTTATTTGCTTTTATTAGAATAGGATTCCAAAATCGATCTCTAAAACAACAAAAACATAGTAAACATGATATTTCCACAGTCCATGATAATCTGAATAAGCTTCTGGAAAAACTGTGTTGCTTTTTTTGGCTACGTATTACCTCTTGTGCTTTGGTTTTTTTCGTTTTAATCTTTTTCTTCTTTTTAGGCTACTCCTTTTTTCTTTTCTCTCCTTCTAGGTTGCAACTCTACCCTCCTCCCTTCTCTCCTACCTTTACGCCCTTTTATTTTTATATTTACTTACTTTCAATTTTCTTTTTATTTCACTCTTTCGTTTTCTTTCTCTTCTTTATTTTCTAGTTTTTGGTTTGTCTTTAATTGTGCCTACCCCTCCATGTATATATATACTTTCATTTTTTTTATTGCATTTGCGTTCTAGTTCTTTTTTTCAACTTTCACTTTACACCCACACCTTATTGATTTTTCTTTTTTGTCTTTCTTTTCTTTCTTGTGTCCTCTAGCTTGAGGTTTGGCCTCTTGCTCTACGCCCTCTTATTTATATTCATTGATTGTTGTTTTTTCTCACCTTTCTCCTTTCTTTCTTTGCTTAGATTTTTCTTCTTTTTGCTCTCTTCTAATTGGTCTCACTTTTCAGGTTGCTCCTTCTAGGCAGTTACCCTCTCCTCGTTCCCTTTCCTCATAGAGCTTTTGTTCTTCGGAATTTAATCCCTATAACCCTTTTATGTTTGCATGCTCTTGCTTTTTTACCCTCTCCTTTTACTTATTCTTGGACCTCTTGTTTTCCTATTCTATTGGTTTGGTGTTTAATTATTTTGTTTTTATTTCTTTCGATTGTTACATTCTTGCTTTCCTTTAATTTTGTCTATCACTATGTTTGGTTTCTGCATTATGTTTTTGACTAATGTAGACTCTCCATAGCATAATAATAGATAATTTGAAATAATGAGATTTTGTTGATATATATATATATATATATAGGTATGTTTTTTAATCTCTTTCTCTTGTGTTTCATTTAAAGTTTCACATTTGTTACATTCTTACTTTCCTTTAATTTTTTCTATCCTTTTGGTTGTTTTCTTAGTTAAGTTCTGCCTATTGAGGATACTCCGAACCATTATTAGTTTATTTAAAATATTTAGGTATAGATTTCATGTTTATTTATTTCTATCTATTTCATTTTCCTTCTCTATGTTAATTATATTTTTATTTGGTGACTGTAATTTTTCCTTTTTCTTTTCTTCTCTTGGTTTCTTTACCTCCAGTCAACCTAGCACTCTGTGCCATAGAAACTCCCCATCTCTCTCTTCTTAAGAAGAGCTATCTATGCATTTTTACTATTTCTCATTCTCAATTTTTTCCTAATGATGGATCACGGAGTGTGATCCGAAACGTCTACATGATGCAAAAAAAGCAACATAGTTTTTCCAGAAGCTTATTCAAACAAAAACATAGTTAGGTTTGCATTAGAAAAAGTCATTTTAATTTTGCATCCATATTTCAATTCATAGTAATTAAATCATCTTATCAAATCAGAAAAGAACAAAAAAAACATTGCTTTGCATACATTTAGCTTGCATACATCAAAAAATCAAAAACATTATAAAAGAGAAAAATCAAAACAAAGTGAGTATACAAATCCCTCGATTTCATCACAAGGTCAACTTGAAATTGAAAACTCCTTGATACCATCACAAGGTTGAGAATCTAGTGAAGCCATAGAAAACCTTTGATCATGTCACAAAGTCAAAGTTTAACAAAAGTCAACTTTTGGTCAACTCTAGTCAACTCTCTCTCATCCAAGCATACGAATGTGCCCAGGAGTTAGGGTGAGTGGGTTAGGGCAATCCTTGAGGAAATAGAGTCAATACATCCTAGACAACAAACACCTCAAATGGTAGAAGAGTACGAACATGCTCTCAGGATCGTCCGAAATGCAAAAATCATACGCCAAGTCATACTAGAACCCGACAACAACATAGAATGCCTGAGAGTCATCAATGAACAAATTTGGCATCCATCTAGGTGTTGGAACTTAAGGAATCCAAACAAGAGATCGACAACTAGTAACCCTTTGGGTCATAGGGTTATCTCCACCATCACAGTCTTAGAAGAACAAACATCGACACATATCAAGCCCCAAGACCGGCCAACCGCTCTCCACGATGTTCTACTTCCACGAGAACAAAAACATCCCCAAGTTACACCTCCACTTGACTCGCTTTTGCCACGAGTGAGAGTGACTTGGAAGTCGCCCATTGCAAGGAGAGGGTTCATGTGTTGTATCGAGGCTGACTCATCCGCATTTGTGCTTGAGTCACGTTTCGAGGAGTACAGTCCCCACACTAAAAAACTGATTTAAAAAAAAAAATTATAAAGCCCATATGAAATAAAAATTATTTTATTGTTTTCTGTTGTGGGCCCCCACACCACTCTCAGCCCTAAATGAGTAAAAGAAGCCTCCCTCTTCCATTCCAAATCATTTTTACATGCCAAAAAAATTTGCAACTGGGTTGAAGGAAAAAAAAAACATTTAGAGCAAGGTTTGAAGGTGTAGCTAGAGAGAACAAAACTAGGGCAGCATTAGTTAGCAGTGAATGGTGAGATAGCAAAACTAGTAGCAGAGGTAAGTGATTCTTTTCTTTTTTCTTTTTCTTTTTTTTTAATTTTTTCCAAAGTCAAGGAAAAAACTTTTTATTTTATTTTTCTTTTATATTTTCAGTTTGCACTTGCATTCTTTTTTCACAAAACAACATGGGCAACAATAGTGACAGTAGTGAACTGAAATGGAAGAAAGAAATGCTGTTTCCGCATCAATCGGGGATTCATCAGGGTGTGAGAGTGTTGTGGGTGAAGGAGAACAGCCAAAATAACCCGTTTGATTGCACTTCCACCATCTTAAAAGCTTATGCAAAGGGCCCTTTCAATTCCCAAAAACCACTTCTCTAATTTGTGACAACCCTAGAGACAAACAAAAAGAAAAATTTGGGGGTGAGTAGAGTGTCATTGTGTCATATTTGCAACAAAGATTTTAGAGGGAGCTGCACCAAGGTATATTGTAATCTCTTGGGCATTAGGGAGTTAAGGTATGTCCAAATATAAAGGAGAATGAGAAGGTAGATGTTGACTGATTGCATATGGAGGCAGAAGCAAGGTCTAAGGGTGTGCCGATGCAAAAATATCCAAATTTAGGTTGTAAATTGTGGTTGTGGCAGAAAATCTTTTAACCATTCACAACTATGGCTCAGTGTCAAACTATTGTAGGAAACCACGACATGGGCAGCTTTAAACAATGTTCAATCCACTTCATCAATGTCAACTTTAAAAGTAGTATATGGTTGTTGACTTGACAACAGCAACTAGGGATTGAACAAATGTAATGTCTCGTTCTAGAGTTTCCTTATTTTTCTTTATTATATAATAAACCCTAGCTTACAATAATAATTGCAAAATAAATTGTAAACATAAAATCAATCTGAAATTGTAATTGCAACAGTTTAATGCAATTCAGAATTAATATTTAGAATGTATTTTTTAGTAGAATGAAACTTATCCTTATATTTGTTGTTTATCTTCTCCAAACTGCAATGATTTTTCTTTAGTAAATTGCCTTTGAAATGTCTTGGGTCTGCCTGAATCATGGGTTTCCGTCCATTAACTCAGCAAAAGTATTTAAGGGTTTTCGTCCTTAATTGCATAATCATGAGGGGTTTCGTCCTCAGATTTATAGATCAGGTTTCATGCTCCTTAGGAGTAGATTCATATATAAAATTAACTTTTCCAAC
Source organism: Cunninghamia lanceolata (assembly GCA_027924645.1). NCBI lineage: Eukaryota > Viridiplantae > Streptophyta > Pinopsida > Cupressales > Cupressaceae > Cunninghamia > Cunninghamia lanceolata. Next base: position 14,172,271 of record BSBN01000382.1, on the reverse strand, counting down.
TCATGTCTTCTTCTCCTTGAATGATCTGCCATATATATCTTATTTCTCTAATAGTCATAACTCCTCATACTACCTTTTGACTTTTGCTAACTAAACTTAATTATAATTTTGGTTTCTTATTTCCTTAAGGAAATCGCACCCTTTTTATTATCAGCGATCTAAATTTGCTGCGATTGCATTAAGCTATAATCGCCATCTTCCAATAGGAATCTCCAACAACTTCTGACATACCAAGTTTTGTCCCTCACAAAGTGAGCTGCGAATTCCAAATTGTATTCTATTTATTGTATGATAATTTGCCGACCAAGCGTGATGACTCAGACATTAAGGTAGTCCCTCCTGCAATTTGCAATTTATGTGAAGACTTCATGCGGTGACAACTACTCCTGAATCGGTTTAAATTGTGTCTTTGGCAGCAAGGGCTCAGGAAGTTCATGGCGAACCTATAGTTCCTATCCAAAACCTGAAACTCACGCATATTGTCCACTATCCACAGAGTTTGAGTATTACGGATCTGCTTCAAAGGTAATTTGAGGACACCTAGAGCCAACTTGGCCTTGACTGGAATGGAGTGGTGTCAAAGACACCTTAATCGTTCCTGCTCAATGTAACTGGCTGCACGGGTAAACTCTTATCTTGCCCTTGAAACCACTAGTGAAATTCTGGCAATGTCTGATGGTGGCGCTCCAAGAAATCAAGTCGGCTATATTTTAAAAACGGAACATTACAACAAACGTTTGTGCAAGGCCCTTGATTAGTAGGAACAGTCGTGTAACAATATTTGACTACGGATTACCAAATAGATGGCATCTTCAACACAAATACAATTATGCCGACCCTTCTTAAAGTCCTTAGTACCAACCATTCACACGTCTTCATCTTCAAACAAAATTTTCCAATAATCACTAAAAAATTGCATTTCTTTGCTCCACCACTAAGCTTTCATCTTTACCAAGATTTTGATTCAAAACTGCTCTGAATACCATATTGAAAAAAATGGCAAAGCATCAAAAATTGAAACTCACAAATTACATATTTGCACATGTAGAATGTAAATAGTATATTCTATTAACTTCAACAGGTTGACTTTTACATTGATATGCATTGGCTTATAAAACCTGTGATTTCCAGTACAAAAATTCCCCACCCAACTAAATACCTCAAAACTAACATTTGTTCTATTTATTTATTTATTAACACACTACTAAGTCAACTCTCCTCATCCTAATGATGGATCATTGAGTATGATCCGAAACGTTGATTCAAAAATAGACACAGTTAAATCCAGAAGCACTCACATAATACTACTAAGTCGCTAGAGTGACTTTATTACAACAGGCAAGCCTTATATTGTAACATTTATAGATGGTTGATTATGGCACCTCTTTTAGTTTATGGGTAGATTTTTGTTAGCCCTTTGGTAGTTGTTTGATTGAATTTGAATCTTATGTTCTGAGAGTTTATTTTCAAGGGCGGGGGCCCCTATAGAACCGGGAACCCCTATTAAATTATTAGTTTTGGAGAACAAAACAAAAGTAGAATCGTTGATTTCAAACCTCTTTCTTAACTATCTCCATAAACAATAGGCACCTGATAGTTCTCAGCATTTAACAGATATCTGTGTTTAAGACATCTGACCTAGTGGCTATTTACATGTACTGTTAAAGGACACATATTTAGGCATACTATATTATCCAAGGAGGTCAGTAATGAAAGTAAATAAATAAAGTTTGAGTAAGATTGTGTCATGAAACAAATTGAGGACTAGTCCGAGGTCTAAAATTCAGTTTAAAGGTAAGGGCAAAGATTTAGGAGGGTTCACATTTACAACTAGCAAATAAAGATCACCAAAAATATAGGTCTGGACTCTGGACAAAGTGAATGTCACTTGCTAAGTATGAACATTTGTTAAATAAGGCAAAGCACATCAGAAGCAATTTGTAAAGATTATTACCAGAAACCAGGAATAAAATAATATTTTATTCTTTCAAATGTCAAAACCTGAAGCTTGTCTGGTGATTGAACTATTTGAGACTGCTGCTCCCTAGCTTCTTGGGTCTTCTGTAGCAGCAAGAAATTTGCATGTCTAATCTGCAACCAAACAAAGAAAGATTTGGCATTTACAATCACCACTGATCATCACTCACCAAAACAAAAACCCTACTCAGTCTCGTTTTCAAAAAAAACTAACAAATAAAACCACAGAAAAAATATTAAATTTCTATTTCAGTGCACATGAAAAAGAGTTCCCTTCAATAAGCTGTTAGAAATTCTTTTCACATACTGAGTAAGAAAAAAAAGGCCCAAGGGACTACCATCTGAATTCAAGCTATATCAAAATTCTAAAAAGAAGTTAAAAACAGGCATAAACAGAATTAATGCCCAGATGAAAAAATGCATGATAATATGGGAAAGGCCAGCAAATCCTCTCTCAGAAAGCCCAAACAAACAATAAGCAGCCCTTGCAAATGCTCAACTTTTAAGTAGGTCATAACCCATACCATAAGATATCCATTATCATCTTTATAATTTGTTTAGTTGTTTACACTGCCTTTTAATTTCAAATTTTAGCACTTTGAATGTCTACAATAATATACCTTAAAGATAAAATTAAAGAATGTTTGACTGATATATTCAATGCAACTACTCCCCCATTAAAGGCATTATTGCAAATAAGCATGTTAAGAATTCCAGAGCTCAGTTGAAGCCTCTTGTAAAATATCTTAAGCTCGATTTTGAAGGTGCCTCTAGAGGCAACCCTAGCTTAGCTGGTGCTGGTGTTGTGTTGAGGGATTTTGATGGTCGTTTTGTTAAAAGGGGGTTCTCTTTTTCTCAGTTACAAGTTGAATAATGAGGCTGAGTGAGAAGCTGCAGTTGCTGGTATGGCTTCTTTGCTTAATTGTAAAAAGCTTGTGGTGGAAAGGGATTATCCGATTGTTATTCAGGGGCTGAAGAAAGGCTTTTGCCCGAGCAGGAAAAATCATTGTTTTTTTGAGAAAGCTTTAGTTCTACGAAGATCATTCTCAAATATTTGATTTTAGCATTGCTTCAAAGAATTGAACCTGGTGGTGGACTTTCTTGCTAATGTTGGTATTGATCAGATGCCATTTTCAATCCTTTATGGTGACAGATTGGATACTTGGACAGGGATTGAGCATCATTTTGATTTTTTGCCTTTGTAATATGGATTCAATTTTTCATGTTCTCCCCAACTGAAGTATAAGGGTTTAATTAATGATGGGTGTTTGTAATGTTCCTTTGCCTTATCATTTTCTTTCATCATTGTTGGGGATTAGTGGTACAGGGTGGTGTCCTTCTCCTTGTGAATTTATCAATAATGGGATAGTAAGTTTATATCCCCCATGCTGGCACCTTTGAGTAGTTATTTAGCTCTCCTTTGCAGCCTTTTTACTGCTCCAGCCAGGTGGTGGTTTGTATTCATTGCCCTGGGTTCTTTGGTGGTTTCTGTTATTTTGTTTGACTTTGTAGCTGGTTGTTTTAGTGGCTCGGGAGATTGTGTGAATGGTTCTGCTCTATTCTGGTGGATGATGGCTCAGCATTGTCGCTCAAAGCCCAGGACCCCTTTCATAGGGGTAATGTGTCTGGCAAGCGCCTATATGTGGTTTGTAACCGTTCAGATTCACCTTCCTTGAGACTCGTTAAGTCTGTTCTGGGCACATCCGGATTGGATAAGTCTTTTGTGGGCCAGTCAAAAACCTCCATCCGAGACTGATTTTGTTGCAGAACTTTTTGTTTTGGTTCCTTGTGAGGATAACAATATTCTAGCTTTTGGATTTAACTATGTTTTTTTTTTTGCATCAACATTTCGGTTCACACTCCATGATCCATCATCAGGATGAGGAAAGAATAGAGTGATCCAAAGATTTGATGCAAAAATATAAACACGATTAAATCCATAAGCTAGAATATTGTTATCTTCATGGACTGTGGAAAACTCATGACTACTATTCTTTTTGAGGAGTTAAGGGATTGGATCTTGAGGATGTTTCTATCAAGCTACTTTGGCCCTCCAAAGCTGGTTAAAGTGGAAGCAAAGGTGGGTAACCGTAAAGGTAAAGTGTGAGGGTTGCAGCTGCCAACCCCAATGGGGTATATAAGTGTGGTGAGCAAAGAGATTATAGCAGTCTATCAAGAGCTACAAGATGTCAATGCCAACTATGTGGATTTGAGGATGGTAATAAAAAATCTAATGGTTACCCATTCTAAGGGTTGCCTAGAAGTTTCCAGCTCACTGACACTGTCTTGGAGGGATGGTGACAGATTGGACCGTGTGTAGGAAAGAGCAACGGTGTTCCACAAGGTTAAATTCCCTGGTTTGGATGCATCTGGGGTTGTGATCCTCGATGCCAAATAATGTTCCAAACTTGCAGATGGCAGTGATGGTGATGGATGTTGAGGGCTAGGTGCTGGTAGCTAGGGGTATGGAAAGGTGCTAATAAACCTCCTCTACGAGGAGTTTGTCTCTATGTTTTTTGTTTTGTTTTTGTTGATGGTAATCGTTGGTTGATGTATGTTTTTGGTGGTGGGATTTTGTTTGCCAGCTTTTATACTTCTTGTTCATCAGTTGTTAAGACTATTTTTAGTTGTATTTGTTTCGAGTTCTTTTTCGGGCAGAGACCCCTATAGATACACCATTGAATTATTAAAAAAAAGATAATTAAATGTAAACACACCCCCATTCCACACCCATTGCGTCAGGTAAGCTACAGTAATGTTTTCACTAAAATTAGATATTATTTTCATAGAATAAAATAAATTTTCATCATCAAGTTATTAATGTATTGCAATAATTTTGTGAAATATTTGTACTAATTCATCGGTATTTGTCAATGTGGCATGCTTAGGAGGATACACATCTTGAGATTGGCATGCATATTTCCAAAAATGCACATAATTTGGGCATGTAGTCAGATGCACCAAGCATAAATGTATGTGTTTTCATTTCCCTTTTGTTATGATCAATTTACCCTGGGATCAGTATGAAATTTAAATGGAAACTCTGCAAAAATGCATAATCTTACCTTGTCATTATAGCCAATGATTTTCTCCTTGAGATTCTGCACTTCTGCTTGCAAATTGGATTGTTGTTTGTTGAGGGCTAATATGTTCTGATTCAGTTCCTTGATTTCAGACTCCAACGCCTCAATCTGGGGCTGCTTGGATTGTCTCTCTGCATCAATTTCTGCCAATTCATGCTCCAACTGAAAAAATCCAAGAGTTCGGAAGGCAGTTAAACTTAATAACACGGAAACCTCATCATCGTTACAAAACCTATACGAAGGAACTTCTAAAAAATCTAGTCTTATGGGCCTAAACTAGGCATAGAATGGGCATTACCACAATAATGCCTCGGGTTCTAATCTTTCTGGGATCACCCTCCTAGTTTATGCAGCCCAATTATTAAGGGTCCAAAGCCAGCAATGGGTTGGATAGCCCTTAGTATGTGGGTCTTGACTGATCTGTAACCTGAGTTCGGCTGGTGCAGTGATTAGTGCTACTGTAGCCTGTAACTAGGCACCCTGGAGCCTGCTATGTGTGAGGGCACTCATGGAGGCCACTGTAGGCACTCCTAGGGTTTCAAATTTGCCAAAAAAGGCACCTTTAAAAAATCTAATAAGTGGAAGACAAAATAAGAGTCTCTCTCTATGTGAGACAGAGAGGGAGAGGGAGAGGGAGAGGGAGATGGAGAAAGAACCTCGAGTTTCCTGTCTTGGAGGAGATCCTCTTTCTCTAGCTCCTGAGAACTTTCTTGCAATGTTGAACCTATAACTGTTAACTTATCTTCCCTGCGATGCAGAAACAGAACAAAATCAGTGTAGGGCTTCGACAGCAATTCAAGAGGAAAGAGATACATTACAGAGCACTGGACATTGGTAATGCTAAGAAATAATTTTAAAAGAAGCGGCCATTATTAGAAGTTTATTAATACTTAAGATGGCTAAAACTAAAAAAAAATCAATATTGAACGGTAGAATTGCTTAATTCAGTGACAATTTTAAAATATTTTTCTAATTCCTTTAAGATTTACATGTCATGTAAGAAAAATGGGCAAATTCTCAAAGAAAAGAGACATGGTTTTGCAAATATCAAAAGGAGTTTTTTCAGATGGCATACAGAAAACCAGCCAATTAACGAATCTGAACCAGTAAAATTACCCATAACCCTTACCTGTAACAGGAGAAATTGATCAAGGCGCTTAAGAACTTGAGAGTGCGCTGGGGATCGGGCTTGAAAATGTCCTTGGAGGAGAAATCATGAGCCCCTGAAGCACGCAAAACATTTTGTATCTTCAGAATGGTGTTTATTATACCCACAGAATCTCTGTGCAGCTCCTTGTCTTCTAAGACCTCTAATCCATAGAACGATGGCTGGTCGTCCCTGTCTGAACCGTCTGTCAGTATGTGTTTGACGAAGCATTCATACAGATAACCGGCAGTTTCGGTGCTTATCTTCATCAGTTGCTCAGCAGTGACAGACCCAATTCCCAGATTTGCCAAGCTGCTCACTATTTCCTTCATACCCAGGATGGGGAAAGAATACGGAGGCATCCTGCCTCCTTACTATGATATTTTGAGCCAAAGCTCAATTTGATAGGGCAAACTTTTTTTTTGGGTTTCAGAAAGGTTTTACAATTTATAACGATGGAACAATTTAAAGGTTACCTGGATCGGTTGGGCCAGCAACCAGTGTTTTGTAATTTTTCCCGCCTCGTTCGTTTTCCTGCTAAACACATTGAATATATTTACATTGTGGGTTTTGAATGAATAAAATAATGAATTTTAATGGAATGAACTCCTGTCAATTCCATTTGAATTTCTCCCGCTCAGTTATGGTAAGTACTTGGAGAGAAGCAAACAGTTTTTGAAGTTCTTTTATTTATTTTTTAATGATGATATTCAGGATAATTTTGGTACAGTTTGCATCTCCATAAGATTTGAATTTTGGTGGGTTTTTTTGGGTGAGCCATTTAACTATGTTAATAGATTAAGGGTAAAGGTAAAGTGACAAGTGCTCATTTATTTAGTATTATAAACATGTAATTATTTGAGAAAATGTATTTGTTATTATTCAACTGATTAATAATTCAATGCCCAACTTCATTGTGGGTATGTTTGAAGGTTCAAAAAAAAATTTGTTAGTGACTATTTTAAGGAGGGCCCATCTCGATGGTATTAGCATTGGCATATTCTTGATCTCTTCTATTATTTCTATTAAACAACTTAACCTTGGGCATAGGCATTGTTTTACATAAGAAATCAAAAAGTATGACATTATTATACCAATTAGATGAGGCCACTGATCTGAACTAACCCTAATTAATTGTTAATTACTTGTTTCATTTCAACAATTGCAATGGCCCGTGATCTTGACTTTTGGGAATAAATAAATACTACTTCCTTCCTTGTGTTGATTCTGCATGTCTTCTTCACTGGAAAGGAAGTAGTATTTATTTATTCCCAAAAGTCACGATCACAGGCCATTGCAACTGTTGAAATGAAATAAGTAATTAACAATTAATAAGGGTTAGTTTGGATCAACCACTAAGATCACACTCCAACTATTATTATAATAGCAAATAGTGTAAGAAGATGGGCATCATATAAAACCAACAAACATATAGTATAAATCTATCATTGTTTATGGAGAATGGAATGGAAAATGACATTAAAAAATTAAGAGGGAGTGCATTGTTGCAAACAAGACTTGGGCTAATCAAAGGCATCGGGGATCACATAGAGATTGCCTTGTTGATAGGCATTATGTAACAAACAAGGATTGCAACACAAGAGGGACGAAAGCAATGCCCAATAGCAAGTATGGCTTTTCGCTTGTGTGCTTAATTCACTAAAACATCAAAGAAATTCATACATGTAAGATTTTGTGTACCACTTCCTAACCATTGACAAGATATATATTAGGGTATGACTCAGTAATGGGCAATAAACATTAATAGGAGTAAGGTGAACCCTAGACAAGCCAAGGGAACAAGCAACAAAAATATAGAAGCATATATGAAGCAAAGAGTCTTAAGGCAAGAAAAAATAAACATAGCTTGAACAAAGATTAAGCACACCAATTAAGATGAGAAAGGCAATAGTAGGAAGGGCATGAAGATTTAATAACATGATTTCAATCCTTCCACTTTTTTAATTCAACCAAGGAATGGTATGTTATTAAACGCCTCAATAAATCCACCTTCTCATTGGAATTTCTCTTTCTTTTCCTCCTGAGCATTGTAAATTGTTACATCTCCAACTTTTGATTAAGCTTAATCTTACTTTTATGTAGTTAAAAGGATAAATAATCTTAGATTAATGATTTGATGTTTGTGGAAAATATAAAGTTTAATCATTGATTATAAGGATTACGATTAATGCTTAGATTAGACATGAGATTACATGTTTTGAGATTATCTTATCATAATGTTAGATGATTTAACGATGATACACTGATCATGGTCATATGGTTGTGAGTGTAAACCAGGAGAAGAATCTTCCTTCAAGAGTGGAAGGAGAGTATCACCAGAGAGAAGAGAATAGACACTATGGAAAAGACTGGTTTGCCATCTGAAGTCTCAACTTGATCATTATGTGAACCATGTGAGAGAAGGTATGTGTCCTTAATTGCTATCTCAATTTTGTTCTGGAAGCGACCATTATCAACTTGACGTGGAAAAAGAATTTTCCAGCGTTCACTTTTGCCAATTTGGTCAAAAGAGTTTTTTGGTTCTTCTTTTCGGCCCACGTTTGCACCTTAGCCATTGTCGAATGTCAACTCAATTTAATTGGTGAGGTCACCTTTGAGTCGATTTATGTGTATATTTATAATATTGATATATGTTTGATAATTAATTTGATACAGGGATAAAGATATCATCCCTATCATTTATAGTCTAATTGATTATTAACTTTTTGAGATAATATTTTGTTTGTGGGTTGTGTTTTTAGTTTTTGGAAGGGGAGCATTTTCTCTCCCTTGACCCCGAATGTAGGGGAGTGGGAGAAATGGTTTCATGGTTGAGAGGGTTACTGGGGTAGGTTGCCCTCAGCCCGTCGTGAGGAGCCCACTGCCTAGGAGAAAAGCATGGGGAAAGAAAGGATTTTCTCTCAAAAGAGAGAAAGAGAGTTGTAAAAAAAGAAAGTTAGTTTTGGGATTTGCTTTGGAGGGAATGTGTTTTGGCTGGAGCAGCGCATGCACTCATGAAGGGAAGAGAACGACTGTGGTAAGCTCGCATGAGGGAGCTTGTAGACATTAACTAGCCAAAGTAAGTTAATCTAGAATCTTGGTTACAGTTTAAAATGTCTTTGTTGTGTCGAATGGGCTTTAGAGACGATCAGGCTGAGACCCCTGAACTTTTTTCAACATTTTTTATTATGTTTATTAAGTATTGGTTGAGCTATTTCGATAGCTTGTTGTTGATAGCAGTGAATTAGAATTGTTATGCCATACAGGCATCCATGCTAATGGAAAACCAATTGCTATAGTTTTTTAATTTGTTATGGCTTATTAGCCACAAATAAACTATTATAACTGTAAATTTAGATATATATGTGTCCATTTGGCTTGACAGCAATGTTGTCACCCTTAGAGCCAAACCATGTTATCTTTACAGCGCTTCGATAGCATTGCTATCATTCATGAAGCTTGTTATCATACATGCAACGATGTGTTCGATAGCTATGCTATCATGATATGTGTTTATTCTTTGGGCTTGTAACAACCCTTTGACCGAATTTATGTCTTTTGAAAGGGGGAGTCATGGCAAATAGAAGTAGGTGAAAATTTGATTGCAAAAAATATCTGAGGCAACATAGAGAGAGAAAGTGAAAATGTCAATCAACATTTTTGGCAAGATAGAAGAGAGTTAATGCTGGAAAAATATCTTGGAGGCAGATGAAAAAGAAGACGTAGGAGTTAAGAAGGGAGATGGTTCAATTGAATGCATCACATCTTCTCCTGGTTTCTCCTTGACTACCACTCTTGACACCCATAGCACCCAACTTATTCATGGCAGCAGCAAAGGCTTTGAAGAAAGTTGCCTGGTTAGAGGCATAGAGTTGCACCATACTCGTGGATTGAGGGTCACTGTAAAGGATTTGATCTGAAGAAAGCAAGTCAAGGCCCTATGGCAAATTTCTATAGAAACCATTATCAAATTTCCTCGGGCTATTTTTGTAGAAACGAGGATTTGGGAAAAAAAAAAGAAAGCAGAGAAAAATGTGGGCAAGAGAGAGAAGAAAAGAGGGAACATATAACTAGACAAGGAGATTGATTGCAAGGTATGAGGTACGCTAAAAGGGGAGTGCAATCAGAAGATAAGGGGAATGTGACCATAACACTGAGGCAAGCGTATCAAATTTCAAGGTTTGAGGTGCGCTAAGAGGGGAGTGTGCCAGATCGGAGGTATTTCCCTCAGTTCGTAGTTTTCCCAACATAAAAACTAAATATGTTTGCTGAGATTTCATTAGCACACAAAGACCAAAACCCCCACTACTGTCTATAAATCTAGAGTATGTTTGATGTTGTTTTCATTAAGCATAGAGAAATTGGAACTCCATCGATGCCTTTCTATATACTCAAACATGTCTGTTGCTATTTCATTAAGCACATAAAAATAGAAACCCCATTTCTACGTTTGGGAAATATGCCAAAATTTATTTTAATGCAAGATATTTACCTTACCTCTTTCCTTGAATCAATCTCTACCATGTAGAACTAGTCTTTTAATTCGTTGGATAAGAGGGTTTTCACAGAAAGATCATGTGTTTTCTGATTTTTCAGTTTTTAGGAAAACAGAGGGTTCGATGTTTAGAGAGTATTGGAGGGTATAGAGAAAATATTGAGGGCAGCCATTTATAGAAAACTAGAACGTAATAATAGAAAATGAAGAGATCTAAGCCACATGAAACCTTTTGTTATACGATGAATCCTCCGTAGAGAATTTCATTACAACTCTTCTTAAACAAAATTGATTGGTCCTCTATTTTAATCATTACGGTCATTTCTGCTAAATCTCCAGCCTTGGAAAAAACTATCGTCTTTGAGTTAAAGAATGCCATGGCACTAAAATACATTAGAGTCATCGACCTATGTTGTGCATTAAACTTTGGTTACATAATTTCTGATTAAGAACATCGGTCACACAACTCAAGGATCTAAAGGAAATCTCTGGAGGAGGGAAAATTAAGATCTCCATTTTGTTATTATCTTAAACATTCATGTTTTCGTTATGTTAAATGTGGTAGGCAATATGCAAAAATAGGCTATGAGAAGACTTGCAATGCCTATTGCCGTGTTTTTTCTATTATCTATGCATACCTTTGTGAATTGTGACCAAATTGGGGTCACTGGAGTTATTACAAAACTGGTCTAACTAGCAAAAGGTCGTTTTCAACAAATTACACTATCCACGAAAGCTTTTGTCTTGTAGATCACATTTTTTCTATTTCTAATTTATACTTTGGTGTTTTAGTCTTTTTGGATTCCTCGTTTAGTCAACGAGATGACAATGGTCTAGGTAATTAGAGTGGTCATTTGGAGTGGCTCTCTACAGGCCTGGGGCCCGCAAGTGGCTGCCAAGGGAACTAGTAGTAGAGTTACATTAATAAGTGATAACTAAATGAAAACATTGGGGTAAAAACATTAATAAGATAATTAGTCCTCGTGCATGGCCTTGAGTGCTTGTAAAGCCTAAGGATGCAACGAGAAGGCCTATCCATCTGTGGGGTGTCGAGTCATCCATCTGCGAGGCATGGATTTGGGCACGATTGAGTCTCCTCGTCTGCACGAGAGGAGTATTTGGTTCCGTGTGGTGCCATCCCTTCGAGCACGCATGTTGACACTCCATCTGATTGCACTCTAGTATCTATTACCTTAGCAGTTGTGAGTAGTACCTGACCTATGACTTAGATGACTACCTTTATGTTATGACTTTGGTTGTATGCATTGTTCTCCGTGTCTGCTCCATGATTGGTGTGAGTGTTGGCCATCCTGTATCCCCATGTTCTTGTTCTTTTGTTTGGGCCTTGTGACTATCTCTGAGCACGGTGGGGTGGTCTCGTATGAGTCCACATGGTTGGAAGGCATTGCCACCACCATTGGGGACCGACGAATAGGTTTTGGAGCACCAGTTGGAGATGTTCTCTCTCTCCATTACTTCATTCAGTTATTGTACTCATTCAGTCCTTGTATCATATTCAGGACTATGTTATTGTACTTGTATCATATTCTGGAATATATTATTGTATTTGTATATGCATTTATGTAATTGTACTCTCTTAAGAGAGAAATATAATCATGCAAGTTAATGAGAAGAAATGAGATGTTTCCTATTTGGTTCACGGATTCCGATGTGGGTATCAGATCCACTTGCACTATGATGATTATGGATTCATGTTTATGTTAGATATGGAATTAGGAACATTTGATTTGGTGTTTAAAATGAATGTAGTTGTTTTAATGTTTCCTCTAGAGAGTGAATTAGTCCTCTCTTTCGGGTTGCGCATTCGGCCATACTTGGCCAAGAATGTTGCCAATCTATTGAATCCCTAACTGAATCTGTGTATGTTGTCTACTTATGTAAAAAAAAAAAAATTTATGGTTCTCTTTTGGCTCTTACCCTTCGAGGGTTACGTAGCGAGATGTTACAGGGCTCGCCAAGAAAGAAAGGTGGCAGTCGGGTATGATATCTATGGATAATATCTTTGCATGACTGTGTTATCACCTTGCATGACCAAATGGTCATTTCTTTATGATTGTGTTATCACCTTGCATGAATTAATGGTCATTTCTTTATGATTGTGTTATCATCTTGCATGACTGTATGGTCATTTCTTTAAGATTGGGTTATCACCTTGCATGGCCGAATAGTCATTTATTTATGATTGTGATAGCATTGAACGTTAAGGCCAAAGCATGTGGATGTAAGCCTTGTTCATACTTTGTTCATTTACTATGAAATGATAATGTATGTCTAGGTTTTCAAACCTGACTTATGATGTTATATTGTAAAGAATTAACGAGTCTCTCTCTTAGTCAAGAGGCAAGAAGATTAAGCCAGTCATCAATTGCCATAGTTGAGTATGGTTGAGCATAACTTGAGTGATATGGTATCACATAGATGTGATAAGGGGTCAATTGAAAGAGACCACTAATTGTAAACCCTCATGCAAATTGTATGCCCACGAGGCTGGGAAGTAAATGAAATCTTTCAACTACTTGAGTGGTGTAACTCAAGATAGTTACAATGAATTTTAGTGTATTCATGTTGTTTAAACCCACTAGTCAAGTGAAACTTACTAAAAACCCTTTGTCAATAAGACTGAATGTATAATGATTTTATAACTCTATATTGCAGAACTCTAGGAAACCTTGATGAAGGTAGGAGTTCATGAATCATGATTATATATATAGATAATAGTTATTGTGATGATTTTGAATAATCAAAACAAGGCTATTAACGGGAAGGGATTACATGAGAATCCTCGACCCAGTTAAGTTCCTTAGAGAACCTTTGAAGTTGTTTCAACTATATCTTGTTGATTCAAATAATCAACTACTATGAATGTAATGTTTGCATCGTGGAATAGGGTGACAGGGAGTCACAGGTTCCTAAATTGTGATCGAAACAATGGTGTGAGACTCTAGGAATTAGAGTCAATAACGTAGTCAGATGGACTAAGGTTTACTTGGTATTTACATTACCCATGTATATGTGATTATTTATCTTAGCCTAAGGAATGGCACTAAGTCAAAATGACTATAGGATATGTTGATAAGACAAGTTGTGTCTATAAAATTTGCAGAATGAGATAGCTTCTAAGTCGAGTCAGATTGTGTGAACAATTGACTACATTCATTATGAAATGTCTATTTATATTAAATCTTTGGCCAAAGTAATGCATCTGTCTCTACATGCATTAGTCAGATTACTGTGCTTCAAATGGCATAATGCTTCCAGTAGTGCCATACATAGTTAAAGTGGACCTATAGTTGTATGACCGTGAAGTATTATGAAGGACACAACACTAGAGACTCATATGACAAACCTAATTGGTTCCTTGTGTCTATTCCCTTTGTGAATGATAGGGCCACTTCCAGGTAGGAAGTTGTGCAGGGGACCGCCGGTTTGTGGTTGGAGGAAAGCACTCGGGTGATGCTCTCCTTCCCAAGCATAAGACATGTTGAGGCTTAGGAAGAAAGATATCAAGATACCAGATGCATCATGATTCTCCTTATATGACTTGTTAGTCAAACATTATGTATAAACTTATCATTGTTGCTATAAGCAAAACATTGTAATTGTATAGTGAAAGGATTCACTAGTATGTTATCTTTGGAAATTGTTGTAAATTTTAGTTTTGAAATTATCCAAAAAAAGATACGCATTTTGATTATTGTTTAAATATTGATTATTGCTATACCTAATTGTGATTATGTTAATCATGACGTTATACTTAATGGTAATTACGTTGATTAATTTTGGGCAATAAGAGATGACTTGTTAAATAAATGCCTTCACGTGCTCTTTGATACTATTTGTACATTCCCTATAAAATATATCCATTTTTTTGGTGTTCTTTGGAATTGAATGCTCTGTGTTAAATCCATTCTATTGAAAATGCCTTCATACATATTCTTATAACTATCAAACCATCACAACTAGTAAAACGATTGAAACCCATCGTGTCAGGGCCCTTTGAGTTACTAATTCTTGTGGTATTTCATTAGGAATGTGTATCTTATATGGTCTTATTACCTTGTATATGGAGCCTACATATGTTAATCAACTTCAAATGTGTTGATGAGCATACACATTCATGAAGGATCTCATGTGGTAAATAGAAACCCAACTTTGTTTTCATAATTAGGGTGATTTGGACACTCATAATCTATAATCTTATGCAAAAGTCATAGATAAATATGGATGAGGTAAAGTAATAGAGGGATATTACATCTCTTACATGAATAATAATGCATCAAATTTGGTACTTTGTCCAAAGAAGAATATTGTGGTGAAGTATAGGATAATATACAAGACTATTCACTTCGAATGGGTTTGTTGAGAGATACAAGGATGGATTCTAACAAAGGGATACTCTCACAAGGACAATATTGACTATTGGGTGACATATAATATAGTAGCAAGGATTGAGTCCCTACAAATAGTTTAATTTTGTAAAACACAAATTAGAATGGAGGTGCATCAAATAGGTGTAAAGTGCATTTTTAATGTTGAACTTTAGGAGGAGATCTACATGAAACAACCACAAAGGTGTGTTCAACATAGCTATTCCAAATTAGTGTGAAGGCTTCAAAACACATTATATGGGTTGAAGTGGACTCCTTATGTAATATCCATCCAAAACAACCAAGAAACAAACCAAAATATTGACAAATATATATATAAACAATATTATTACTTTAGTTATATTTTTTATTAAACCAAATATCAAATCCTGGGGTTATTTTAATTCAAAGAAACCAAACTTCGTTTAAACAATTACCAACAACAAGTCTACTTTATTGATCTTATTTATTAGATTTGAAGGATAAAAGTTGCAGACTCACTTTCATTAAGGATCACAAATTGAACGTGTCATTAAGTTCAAGTACTCCTCACCAAGTATAAACTAGACAACCTTAGGCAAAATAGGAGATAAACTCTATTAGAGAAACCACAAGGGTTCACATGAGCCCAAGATTCTTTGTAACACCAATTTCCTTCTACACAAGACAAAAGCAATGATTATGCAATATTGCCAAAGAATGATTCAATGCAACCTTGATTAAAAGCATGTGATACATCATGTACAATAAGGGAACCCTTGTATATATGGGCAAGGGTGAAGCATGGGACAAACTAAGATAATTATATGTGTCTTAATTCTATGACATGAGGCACAAAAATTAAATTTCCTAAGTAAACATAACTAGACCAGTGTGAAAACATCCTAAAAGGAAACCAGATGGGTAGAAAACTCCATTCACACCAACACCCTCCTTAAGTGCAACTTAGTGAGAATGAGAAAATTCAAATATATAAAGTTGGGTCCTAGATACAAGGCATGATGAGGTACTCATGTACAAAAGAATCTCTCACAAATAGAGAAAAGGAGAAAAACACGTACGAAAAAGCCTCTCTCGAAAAGAGAGAACAAGAAAGAAGTGAAAAGGAAGGAAGGAAGGACTCAAGATAAACCCCCCGAGGACAACTTCCTTCACAAATATACAAAATATGCTCTCTAAAGTATGAGAAGGATAAAACCTCATGTGAGGAAAAAGTCCCCTATAAGATAGAAGAAGAGAGACCGTGCAACCACCCTCAATGTAGAATCTCCTACACTAATGGTAGATGCTCGATAATGAATGTTAAAGATGATCCAAATTGTTGAACAACTTTTCTACCCTTAGGAAGAAACAAATTCAAAGATGAATGCAAAAGAGTTTCCCATTTTGAATGGGAATATGAGAGAAGACAACTCTAAATGTATGTCTTTGAAAGATGCTCAAGTGTTACCATGTAAGTGTCAAAGGATGCCACTATTAAATCAAGAACTCCAAGCCTAACTAATGAAGAAGGTGACAAGCTAGACCATGTGGAGACTAATAAAGAATAAGGTCTAAAGATGATGGTTAATCCTTCAATTTTTTCTCAAGAAGCTCCAATCCAATGCCAAACTATGACAAATGAATGGGTGGATAAATAATGAGAGGGTCTAAATGTGCCCTCATGACATCTGAAGAAGACGATTCAACTCCAAAGGAGATAACATCAAAGAGGAGATGAATGTCCTCAACTTGTGTGTTTGTTGAATAGATGCAAGATGGGACTCACAAAACAAACCTAATATATCAATCAAGTACTTATCCCAAGAAGTTGTATCTAGAAGATTGATATGAAGATCCTATTGTGTTGAATCACTGGAAGTCATGGATGTAGCAACACAAACTTTTAAGTAGGAGATGATGCAGATGTGGTCTC
The DNA here is from genome assembly GCA_027924645.1 of Cunninghamia lanceolata. NCBI lineage: Eukaryota > Viridiplantae > Streptophyta > Pinopsida > Cupressales > Cupressaceae > Cunninghamia > Cunninghamia lanceolata. Next base: position 14,155,266 of record BSBN01000382.1, on the reverse strand, counting down.
AATGAATTCCATCCACCTATATTGGTCATCCCATGATGATGTGTCCACACAAGATGTCTAAATATGAATACATGTAGATGAATTTTCCAATGCTAGAATGCAAGAGTCCTCATCCTTAAGATATTGACTCATAGATAAATGAGATGAACCCTCTAAATCTAGGTTAGGAGTCATAGAAATTGAAGAATCAATGGATGTCTCTATAGGAGAAGGATCATCAATAGAAGCCTCAATGTAATCACATCTAAGGCTTTCCAAATAATAAAGCTCTTATGTTGTCTCGTCACCATATGATAGGTTATTAGAATCATCAAGAGGTACAAGACTATCCATAATAGGATCTACTAGGAATGGAGATTGATTCACGTCTCCATGTTTCTCCAAATTTTGTTCCAAAGAGTGTGAGGACACTCAATACATGAGATGGAGGACATGAGGTCAAGATCAACACTGCAACCAATCAATCCTAGGACATGATCATTCATGTTAGCTCATACTTACTTCCACTAATGAGTACCTAGTTTAGGGACAAGTCCATAGAGATGGGGCAAGAGATAAAGTCATCTAAGATGTTCAAGATGTTGTCTTTCCAAGACTTACAGTTCCCTTTATTCAAGGTGATAATAGAAGGATGAACTGAAAAACCCATTATTTACTAAGACAGATTCCTTATGAATCAATTAGAGATCAAATCAACTAGAAATGAAATCCCTGCAACAAAAAACAATGGTCCTATATTTACAATTTTTAAAAGTACATATGAAAGTATAAAAATTAACCTCAAACTAAAATAACAAGTACCTAGTGCAAAATTTTAGAAAACTAAGTTGATGGCTACAAAGTTCTCAAAAATACCTTTCCAACACCTATAAGAAGTCAAAAAATAAATTTTGTGGGTGAAAGTTATGCTTCCCCCAAAAATGCCCTTTATAGCTCAAAAAACAAACCCCCAACATTGTTGGGGTGGTGCAATGGTACACCATCTACTGAGTGAGGTGGTAGTGGTGTAATCCAATGGTGTGGTCATAGTGGAAAGGAGGTAATGTTGTAGATTGGCGGTCCAACTACGAGTCACTAGAGCCTTTGGGTTGGACATGACTAGGGGCTAGCCCCTACATCCAACTGCTTAAGACTAGGCAGTCGAGTGCTAGGCATTGGTTACCTATAGAACTAAGGACTTCAACCTTTTAAACTCTATGAACTATAACATAAGTTGATGTGACCTATGTCATACCACGACACCCATGGAAATAAGCAATCAACAATCAGCATACTTTACACTCATATGAAAGACTAATCAAATCACCCAAAATTATACAAAAAATATACCTTTGTACCTTTGAATGATACAAACACTAAATAGAAACAAGAATATGTCACTAAATATTCTACTAACCCCATATTTACCTACACTTACTCTATATGGATCATACTATATGGACTTGTATGGCTAGGATTTTTGGTGACACCCTCAAAATGTTAAATTTACAACTTGCCCAAAACCTATTGAGTTTATTATCGATTGATAAGTTTTTGGGCCTTCTCAACTCAACGGTGAGTGTTTTTTTGCTCTAGGATGTATCATGTGAAAATTCTTAGTGAAAAACTCCTAGAAATGAGAAGGGAATGGTAGACTTGAATCTCTAATACCATGTAAGAGAAACCATAAAGGTTCATAGGAACCCATGATTCTCTACAACACAAATTTCCTTCTACGCAAGAGAGAAGCAATGATTATGCAATATTGCCAAAGAATGATTCAATGCACAACCTTGATTATGAGCATGCAACAATTCATTTACAATGAGGGAACCCTTGTATACATAAGCAGGGGTGAGCCATAGGACAAACTAAGATGAAGACACTATCTTAATCATATGACACGAAACACAAATTAAATTCCCTAAATAAAATTAACTAGACTAGTGTGAAAAGGAAGGAAATCAAACCCCATTCACACCAACAAATTTAATGACTTGATTCCATTGCTTCCAACACTCAACAGATTAATATATTATTAAACACTAAGTCAAAGGTTAACATAATAACCTTGATTTAAAAGCTTGAGTTAAATCAATTGACCATCAACCAAAAAAACTTCAAGTGGACATCACATATTTTCTAACCATTAGCAACATCACACCCTTTCCTAACCATGACCAACATCAAAGTCATAGCGATTTGTCTCCCATGGAACTTCTAGGTGTGACGAATAACTTAGATTAGGGATAAAAATTAACTTTAGACTTAAATGAGGAATAAGATCATTTAAAAAAAGTATCAAAGTCTCCTAATCAAGGTCTAAATGATCTCAGATAAAATTGGGTTAAATCTAGTTTAAAATAGACCTTATTTCCTTATCATTAAATATAGTTTTCCAAGGCTTTAAACTTGAGATAGATTAAATAAGATAAAATAACTAAGGTCATGTCCATAGGGAATAATAGGTGACAAAGTGAAATCAGGGAAACCATTTTTTTGACAAGCTTGAGACCCACTCCTAGACTTAACAAATTTAAATCTCAAGATCATCTTCATTGGGAAGATCCGTGACTGAAGAGAAACGTAGAAATAAATTTCTTCATTATGTTATTTGGACTTGATCTAAGTCTTTAGTATAGTTTAAATGGATTGAAATCCAATTCCAAATTATGTTCACTTCTCCATGAGATAAGGAAATATAGGGGCCCACATGACCAATAAAAATCCATATGTGACAATATATGAATTCTAGAGATTAAGTCCAATTAATCTCTAATGTTCTTTGACATATTTATGCAACCAAGGGAAAGGAAAACTAAGGTAAAGCACCCCTAAACCTAACAAGGAAATATATTATATTGAATATCTAGTTGGATCCATCACACAAATTCATGGTAAAACCCCTCTTGACTAGCAAAAAGCTATCAACCTAGACCTTGGACTCAATAAGGGACTTAACCTATTTTTTAAACATCAAACTGAATCTGCTAGAGAGACATGTAGTAAAATCCATATTAGTGAGCACACCACAACTGATATACACCCTAGACTCGATATATGATTAGAGTCCAATTTAACCTTTGGTTAAACTATGAGCAAAAGCTTAGTTTCACAAGCAAGAAAGGCAACTGACAAGGTTCTCAAGAGGTGTTAGGATTGCAACATGTGTTGCAGTCTCTCTCAATCGACATAGTGGTGTTGTAATCTCTCTCAATTGGTATATTCGTAGGGAAATGAATGAATGAAAGTTTTTAATAACATCTACAAGACTTGCAGCTAATGGGACCAAGTGCAACAACAAAAGAATAATAGGCAAAACACTATCACAAGATAGAAAAACTCTCAATAGCCTTATAAAATTTCCAAACCCTTTTTAATGTGAGATCTTCTACAAAGATGTATGATGTAAGGAAAAGTGTTGATCTTCCAATTTTATAGCATTTAAGTTGATCACTTGAAGGACATCAAAGGAAAAACATAGTTAAGTTTTAGAAAATTGATACAAACATTCAAAGGTTTTACTCTCTAAATTATCTCTCTCAGGATAGCAATCAAGGAAACAAAATAAGTTAAAGTTAAAAATTGCATACCCTATAATTTTGACACTACAAGTTGTCCTTATTTTAGTGTCCATCCCTTTAGCATGTTCTAGGGCACATTGGGTCGATAACTTTAGCCTTATTTCCTTCACCAATTTGCCAAAGTTTTATATTATTTTGTTGCATTTCACTATTCCTAAGGTTTCTATTAATGTGAATAGGGAGATTACCTAACTAGTGCTTTCCCTTGTGTGGATAATCCATATTATTTAACTATTTATTAGTTAAATAATATTCACACACATATTCACATGTTACATTGACTTAGTGAGCTTTCTAGATATTTCTAGTTGTTGATAGTTGTCTTATAGTTGTCATATCCTACACATCAACTAGTTGGCAACTTGACCTCTAGTTGTCACATGTAATAGGAATATGACACTTGTCACATGACTACAACTTCTTATCTCTCAACCTTGCCTTTATAAGCAAGGCATGTCTCTTCATTTGTAAGAAGGTTGGAGCTATAGTTCTCTCATAATGCTATTATGCCATTGGAGCATTTATATGATTCTCTCATAGTGTTGTTATGTTATTCATTTATTTTGCATTATAGTTTATTGATTCTATCTCTTTCAATTTGATTCTGGGTTATATTCTTTTTCAAGATTCTAACATAGTATCAAAGCATATTTTGGAAGATTAGATTCATATCTTGAGAGATCTTGAGTGCAAATCTTTGTGGATCTTGAAAAATTAAGTATGCTCTTCTCTTGCATCGTATAATGACTTGGAGAATAAAAAAAAATTAAAAGAGTTCAGATTTGGGAGGGCTTCCTTCTTCTGGCTTTATATTGCAGGTTCATTTTAGAGCATGTTGGTGCAAATCTAAGGTCACCATTGCATCTAGAGCAGCCGAGATAGTCAAAGATCACTTTTTGTTTCGTCTAGATTAGACATCGGAGGCTAAATCTATGAGGGTTTGAAGTTGGGAGGTGCATGCCAGATCCAGGAGGTACCTGATCCTTCGGAGCATTTTGGGTCAAATTTGACCCTGCCATCCCATTTAGGAGGCCCAAAAAACCTATAGATCAATTATCTAAACACAAAAATCAGACAAAGTTACCTGGGGCCATCAAGGAAAATTTTCAACCTACTTCTCCATCCTTATGGAATATTTGTAGAATATTCCCTGCAGGAATATTCTACCCAGGTACCTTCCAGAAGTTGCAGAAAATATTAAAAAATATATTATTGTGCAATTTTTTTTGCAGATTATTGTAAAAGCTTTCCAAAAAAATTTAAAGGGAACTGCGCAGGCCCTGCATAAGTGGTACCCCACAGGGTACTATGGGTACCCTTAAAGGGCCCGCAGCCCCTGTAGGGCCCCCACAGCCTATAACAAGGGCCTCACAGTCCCTTAAGGGCTGCGACCCTTGAGGGGGAGCAGCCCCCTTAATTAAAAGGCTTCAACCTTATGATAATTCATTTTTTTCAAAATTGTTTAATAAAAAAAACCACTGTAGAAAACAACGATCCGTACGTGTAGCGCTAGGCCATTGGCCTTTAAACAAATTTTAATATTTTTTAATTCTGCAACCCAGATCCGCCATTTTGGCGGCACTTTTGGTGAGTTTTTTTATGAAACCATCAGATTTGGCAATCAGCTAGTTTTAGCAGAGGATTTGGCAGGTTCCAAATTTGGCAAGGTCTAAGTTAGTTGTTTGGGATCTATATTTAGTAGGACCGCTAAATTTGGAGGACAAATTTTTTTTCTTTTTGCTACCCCTCTCCGTTGGCAAGCATGATTTTGAAGGCAGACTTCAAAGACTTGTAAATTGCTCATATCAACTCCTTTTTTAGAGCAATTTTTTTTATTTAGGCTAATTTTTCATGCTCTTCTCAGTGGTGCAATTAGATTTTGGTTTTGGTAGCTGGATTTTTCATAATTTACAGATTCTCACAGGTGACACTGCACAGTTCTCGTTTTGGGAACTTTGAAGACTCATAACTTTTTCATACAACCTTAGATTGAGGTAATTCTATTTTTGAAAATGAATGATTTTTTGAGTACTATGTAGTAGTTTTGTTTTCCACACTTGGTTTGACTTTGAGATTGTACTTTTAGAATACACTCATTTGATTGAGAATTTGTAAAGCATTGAGATCAAGTCCACCAAGTGTTTTTGCTAGTGGTAATTGTACTCGCACTAAATATAAAGTGCCAAATCATATTTTCTTTGGGGGGTTCCTTTATTGAGTAAAAAGGGGGGTGTCCTGTGTGCTCTCCTTGAGTTACAAGGTAATCTTTTGATGTTTTGATCTCTAATAATTTGTGAAGATATCATGGGTTTTTCTAGTCATCCTTCTGTGATAAATCTGAACAAGGATAATTATGAGTCTTGGAAAAAAGGCATCATCACACATTGTAGGTGGCTCAATCTTTTGCCTTATCTTTATGGCCTCATACCTGAACCAAATTCACCTTAGAAGAAAAATGCATGGGCAAATAGGAATGATCATATTGTAGGATTGATTGGTTCTAGTGTTAATTCTAACACTGTGTGGGCTATTTTGGACATTGATTTTCCATGCACACTTTGGACTAAGATTTGGGAGATCTTTGGAGATCCACATATTTCTCCATTCCCAGATGATCCTACAATGGATTGCCTCATACACATTGATGATGCATATAATATGCCCTTTGATGATAATACAGAAGAGTAGCTTGAATATCTAGCAGGTCTTGATTGTTCTTCTATTGCTTCTCTCTCTCCTTCTATTGAGATCATTGCTTCACCATCACTTGTTGCTACTTCAGAGTTCAGAGATGCTTCATCAAGAGCTTCCAGTGATTCTTTGCAGCAAGATCATTTTAGTCTTCCTGATCCACCTCATTGGGATCCCTATCTTACATACATCATCTTTGTTTGTGGAGTCTCACATTGATGACTTGGAGGACACATTTGAGGGGTTATCTCTCCTCTTTGATGACAGTACACATACACTTGCGATTTATACAAAGTTCAGAGAGACTTCACCGAGGGCTTCCAGTGATTCACTGCAAGACATCTCATGGGATTTGCATTGTAGCCACATGGCATGCATTGACATTCTACATCCATACATCAGTTCTTTGGATCTTGTTCTTCATTAGTTTTCACATGATTTTGAGAGGTCACTTATTTTAGTTAGGCCTGGGACTCCTGATTTGATAGTGACTCATTTTGACATCAGCATGAAGACATTCGAGCATTGTTCTGAGACATCATACATCATGAGACTTCCATCCTCACCTTGCTTCTTCAAATAGGAGTTACTTCACCATTCACCATTGGAGTTGTTTCTTCCTAAGAGGAGAATGTCATTTTGCCACAAATGGATCATCTTCAGTATTCATATATGGGCATCCTCTTTTGGAATAGGAGCTACTTCATTGTGGGGGGGTTTCATAGTCTCTTTCACTCTCTCTATTCTAAGGGGGTTTCATATCTCTTGTGGGGGGACTTTTTCCTCACAAGGGGTTTTATTCTTCTCATACTATAGAGAGTATTTTATATTTTCTCTCTTTTGGGGAGGAGTTTTTTCCCACTGGGTTTTCTCCTTTTCTCCGTTTGTGAGAGAAGTTTTGTACATGGGTACCTAACATGGTCTTCTTATCAGGACCCATTCTTGCATTTTGCATCCTTGCATTAGTCATCTTCTCCCTAAGTTGCACTTAAGGGGAGGTGTTAGTGTGAATAGGGAAATTACCTAACTAGTCTTTTCCCTTGTTGTGTGGATAATTCATATTATTTAACTATTTATTAGTTAAATAATATTCACACACATATTCGCATGTTAAGTTGACTTAGTGAGCTTTCTAGATATTTCTAGTTGTTTCTAGTTGTTGATAGTTGTTGATAGTTGTCTTATAGTTGTCATATCCTACACATCAACTAGTTGGCATTTTGACCTCTAGTTGTCACATGACTACAACTTCTTATCTCTCAACCTTGCCTTTATAAGCAAGGCATGTCTCTTCATTTTGTAAGAAGGTTGGAGCTATAGTTCTCTCATAATGCTATTATGCCATTGGAGCATTTACATTATTCTCTCATAGTACTGCTATGCTGTTCATTTCTTTTGCATTACAGTTTATTGATTCTAGCTCTTTCAATTTGATTCTAGGTTATATTATTTTTCAAGATTCTAACAGTTTCTAACTTCTTTTTTGGCATTTTCCTCTAGACAACAATGTGGGTACACTATCATCTTGTAAATTTTAAAAATTAAAATGTTTGACTGCCTACCCTTTTTACTATTAGAGCATGTTGTAATGCTTGCTCTATCATGTAACACATCTTAACAAGTGAATCTAACCCTTCCTCTCCCTCTCTAACCTTTTTGGATCCACTTTTAAAAGATTGTTATTTTCATGCATGTAAGTCTTTTTCCTCTCTCTAGTTTTTCATAGCCATGGTTTTCCTAGATCGAAGCTCCTCCCTTTAGATAAAATTCCTATGTTACTGAGCTTCCTTATTGGCATAGTTGTTCTCATTTTGTTCACAAGTTCTTTTTGTTGGGATTAGGTGTGTCATACACCTTACACGTCCTAATGTTTCAATTAATTATTTTATTGTAATTATTTATTAGTTGTCTCATTTGGTAAATGAGACAATCCACTTATGAATTAGCCATTATGCCTTTATGTGATGTGTGTAAGAAGTTGTAAGAGCATCTAATGCCATTAATACATCGTAAGACATGGGAGTTACTTATGACAGATTCTATAATGCATGTAAGAGCGTGATTATGGGAGATACAAAGTGGACCAAGAATCTTGACCTTCATTATGCTGTGTAAGTAGCATCTATGACATTGCAAGAGGTGTAAAAAATCATCTTTGATGATGTGTAAGAAGTGGGTTGTTCTTTTTTAATCGGGGAGTTGTTATTTCATCCTCTAGTGGGTTATTTTTTTCCTCTAGTGAAGTTAGACACCCAATTTCATGAGAACTTAGGTCTTGAAGCTTCTAAAAATATACTTCTAACTCTTCGACACATGTCACGAGGTCTCTTTCCTTTTTGACTGCTTAGCTCATGGTTTTAGCTAATGGTTTTAGAAAACCATTTATGGTTATCCTGGATGCCTTTGCCTATATATTGGAGCTAGAGGATAGGAGAGGTGAGGACTTTTCATTGCAGGGTTATGTTTTTGGATTTCCTTCAAATAAGAAAGATGTAGATCTCCAAGTTAAGGTATTGTGTCTACAAGTGTATTGTAACACATTTATTGTTGTTGAATAATGCATTGGTGTAGTGTTTTGGAGGGTGGGATTTTTTACTCAAAAGGGTTTTCCCCATGTATGATGGTGTTATTTCTCTTATGTCTATGCTTCTTCTATTCTTATTTATTTTTGTTCTTATAAGTGCTAATTACATGCCATTATGTTGGTAAAATTTACTTAGATCTAAAATCTACATTGCTTTCCTCTGAGGGTTAATGTGGGAAATAAATCTGTCTTGATTCCACTTCATGGGCATAGTTGTGTGCACTTGTATCAAGAATTTTGTTTAGAAAATATTACAATATTGGAGGTGCATACTAGGTATTTTTCCTTACATATGGTATTAGAGCTACAATGGTTCCATGGTTTTGCATGTGCTTGTTTGTTGTTGCACGTGAAGGATACATGGTGATTTGGTTCTGGGTATTCCCTCATTTTTTATTTCTTAGCCTAGAAAGCTTGATGGAATATGTAGGAAGGAATCAATTGATTATTAATCCTTGAATGGGTGGAAGTTTTATAGTTGATCTTGTTTTTTAGGGTACAATATTGTAGGCACTCAAAGGATTGAGAAGGTGGAGCATTATGGATTTGGTCAGGTGGTTGCACGTAGCATGGTGTTGACCTAGAGTTCCTATTTGATAGTATGGAACAACCCTCTTGCATGGTGGCTAAGTGTTATCATTTTGTGGTTGTGTGCAATAGAGTGCTTATATTGGGTGCTTGGTTCTAGCTCTTTGGATACATGGGAGAGCATTGGTTATCTAGATTATAGTTTAGGGTGCTTACGTTGGATATTTAGTTTTATCCCTTGATGCTGAAGAGCATTGGTTTATGAGCCCCAAAAGCATGTAGGCTAGATGCAATTGGTCATTGGATGACCTAGAAGCTTTTGGAACAACCTAGTTACTATATATGCATGTATATGGTGGTGGTTGTGGTGTTGGCCTGTTTGGTGGCCTAGATTTGTTGGACAACCTCTTCTTTCTATTGGATGGTAGCACTTGCATGTTATAGACACATGTGACTGGATTTATGGGTTTTGTATATTTTCTGTTCAAAATTTATGGTGATACTTATTTGTGGTATTCCATTGTTCTAGTATAATTGTTTTGGCATTTTTAGACTTGTGGGTCTTCTAGATAATAGGTGGATTTAGATTTACATGAATGTCTCTAACATGGATGATTTTGCAGGTTTTTTATGTTTTACCAAAATCTATGGTTTTGTATATCTATGGAGAGACCATTTTTTAGATTATAAATCTCATGGGGGTGTTTCTAGATGCAAGATAGTTGCAGGTTTACATGCATTCTTTGTGCATGGTTTGAGGAGGTTGGTTGGAGCCTTCTCAATGTAAAGGTGCTGGTATGTGCTTGTTCACTTAATATTTTTGTAGTCTTTCTTGTTGGGTTACTAAAATATGTTACTTTATTGTGGGTTTGTGGAAAATTAGATTTGGGTTTGATCTGGTGTTTGAGTCATGAAGAATCTACATTATTATCTCTTGTTGTCTCTAATTTGCTTATTACTTATGTGGTGTTGAGTTTGCTTTCTTTTGGATCTAGATTTCTTGGTGGATCCATGTTGTGCTACTTTAAGATCTACGATTTGTGCAATTTTGTGGGCTATATATATACCCATAGGCTACATAGATAACTTGGATGTGGGTTGTCTACACCCATAGATATTTGTAGTACCAATGGTGTCTTATTGCAACAAGGTTTGGTTGTAGATTTTTTAGATGCCATGGTACAGATTCTAGTGGCGGTGGTACTTTGACCGTCATGATGAATCGATGTAGTGTAGTAATGAGGCAATGAGATGGATGTACGGAGTGCTTGTGATTCATGTTGTAGTACTTTGGGATGTTCATGACATTCCTATAAGAGTACTTTGGGTCATTGGTAGTTATTTTTCTTGGAACCTGTAGCAGTTGTCTTCTTTTGGATATCGTGGTTTTACTTTGCCCTTTGGGAGCTCCTGATGTTGTAGTTGAGTTCTTTGATTACATGGGGACCACATGTGATCTCCAGTTAGGAGATGTTCATCATGGTGCCATGGGTATCTATGGATCACTTGCAATGGGAGCTTGGTAGTGATGTGATATTGTGCCATCAAGGACTAAGTTAGATCTTTCCTTTTTTGTAATCTTGGCATGATATGGGCACTTGAGCTAATCTATCTATTGGTGGTAGATGATCTTTTGTGAGGAAGATGTAAATTGTGATGTCATGTGGGGTTCCTAATTTTGTAGTTATAACTTTAGTAGTGATTTGAGGTAGTCTTTTAGTATTGAGTATAATCATCATTTTGCCTTGGGAGCCTCTAGAAATTGTAGGGATGCCATTGGAGAATATTTGGCATGAGATGGCCTGTTGGGTGCTCATGGATACTAGATAGACTTGGGTGAGGTTGTAGATCTATTGCTTATGGGGATCATGTATTGGAACACAACTCTTTGATTAGGTTTCAACAAAAAGATTGAGGAGCCTTCACCTTGATTTAGATGTGAGTTCAACATGGACCCGATGAAGATATTGTTCAAGGAGAGAGTATATTTGGCTCAGTGCATCTCAGATGAGCAATCTCATTCCTTGCTCTTGGTCCACTCAATAGAGAATTATTTGAGAGGTATTGCCCACTTGGTACTCAAATGTATTCTATTTTTTGTGCTTTGTTTTCTCAAGTAATGATTCTTGAGCTATGGATGTTAATTTTGCAGGGTTTATTTGATGAGTACATGGCATGGTGTCTTTTTCCTTTGATTTCTCATATGCATAAGTTTACTTAGGAGGACATTTTTGAGGAGTGCAAGGGATGGTTTGGGCATATTATCTAGTGATAGGAATGGTTGTCAGTTTGATCTTCCTTCAATTGAGAAGCTTACATCCTTATTAGTTTATTGATTTATTGATGCTATGTTTGACTTTTTGGTTGAATTGTTGGATGATGGTAAGGCTTTTCTATTTTAGGGCTTTGGAAGTGGGGATCTTACTTGTCATAGCTTTAGCACTCAGTGGTGTTGGCAAAAGGACATAATATGTGATATGATTTGCAATTTCTCTCTCTATGGTATTATGTTTCTTCCCAAAGGTTCATATTCATATGACATTGGAGTTGAGGTTTGTGTAGAGCTAGTGTGATCATTATGTTTGTGGTCATTTATTGTTGTTGTAATTTATTATTTTTATTTAGAAGTAGTATGTGGAATCTTTAATATCTATCTTTTGTGATGTGGATAACTTGGGAGAACTAGGGGAGATTAGATGTGAGAGAGAGTAGAAAATTGTTTGAGGAAGTATGCTCTTTATTGTAGCAAGATCGTTGTGGTTTGTAGATCATTATTTGTGTTCTTCAATACAAGTTTTGATGACATGAGCCACACTCTTTGTTTGAGTATTGATTGATAGACTTAGTGTTGCTTTGGTTGACACTAGATCATACATTGCTCATGTAGTGGGAGTTTGAGGAGGTACATGTTTCCTTGGTGCATTATTTTCATTGAACTATAATATTGAGGGTCTTCAATTTTTTTTGCATATTTTGGTGTGTTTTTTACCATGGGAGACAGTAACCTTGAGCAAGAAAGTGAATGATATAGGGAAAGGGGTTACAATGTGGGATGGATATGTCATGAGCAAGAGGTTTATTAGTGTTTGGGGTTATTTGGATTTGAACGATTAGCTATGATTGTTGTTTTGGCTAGTTTGGAATATGTGGTGCATGCTCAATCTTATTTTGAAGGAGATTGAACTTCTGGGTTTGTGTTCTGGTAATACGTTGAGGCTAAATACATCGGTGTGTCTATGTGACATTTTGTGTGTCATCTTAGCCCGGGGTTCTTATCTTTTGTGTTTAGGTATCATATGGAGGACGAGACAATTATTTTCAAGATGGTGGTCACTTGGAGGATGTTGCAGATGCTTTTGTGAAGCTCGTGAGCATAGTCGAGTTTAATTGGGATAGCATGGTGGTAACCTTGGTGGTTCATAGATTTGTTGGAGTTTCTCTTTTTCTCTTTCAAGGTATATGACAAATGGGAGAATGTTGAGATTAGGTGTGCCATACACCTTACAAGTCCTAATGTTCAGATTAATTATTTTATTGTATTTATTTATTATTTGTGTATCATTTGGGAAATGGGACGTCTCATTTATGACTTGGCCACTATGCCATGTGTATGCCTTTGTATGACATGTGTAAGAAGTCGTAAGAGCATCTAATATCATTACAACATTGTAAGATGTGGGAGTTACTTATGATGGATTCTATGATGCATGTAACAGTATGATTCTAGGGAGTTACAAAGTGGACCAAGAATCTTGACCTTCATTATTATGTGTAAGAAGCATCTATGACATTGTAAGAGGTGTAAGAAAGCATCTTTGATGATGTGTAAGAAGTGGGTTGTCCTTTTTGGACTTGGGGTGTTGTTATTTCATCATCTAGTGGGTTGTTTTTGTCCCCTAGTGAAGTTGGACGCCCAAGTTCATGAGAAAGGTCTTGAAGCTTCTATAAAAATGTTTGTAACTCTTTAACACATATCATGAAGTCTCTTTCCTTCTTGACTATTTAGCTCATGGTTTTAGCTAATGGATTTAGGAAACCATTTATGTTAAATTCCTAGATGCCTTTGCCTATATATTGGAGCTAGAGGAGAGGAGAGGCAAGGAGTTTTTATTGCAAGGTTATGCTATCAGATTTCCTCCAAAGGAGAAAGATGTAGATCTCCATGTTAAGGCCTTGAGCTTGCAAGTGTATTGTAACATGTTTATTGTTGAATAATACATTGGTTTGGTGCTTTGGAGGGTGGGATTTCTCACCTGAAAGGGCTTTCTCCATGTATATCGGTGTTCTTTTTATTTTGTCTATGCTTCTTCTATTTGTCTTCATCCTTGTTCTTAGAAGTGCTAATTTACACATCATTGTGCTGCTAAAATTTACTTAGCTATGAAATTTGCATTGCTTTCCTCTAAGGGTTAATGTAGGAAATAAATATATGTCCCCGTTATGCTTTATGGACATAGTTGTGTGTACTTGTATCAAGCATTTTGTTTAGAAAATATTATGAAAATGGAGGTGCATACTAGGCATTTTCCCTTACACTTTTATTGTTATTTGTCCTTGAATTTCTAACTAAATCTCTATGTGCAACCCTATCCATCGAGATATTTAATTTTGTTATAATCTTCCTTTGTATGATGTTATTTCTTTATGAATTTTATATCAATATTGTGCTCTCTTTCTTTCTTATTAGATAACAATGGCTTCTCTTTAAGTTTATTCATGATGCTTCATTTATCTTCATTCATTGGCAAAATTATTGGTGTTTCACATTTCCTAAACTATTCTCCATACACACTAGGATGCTAGAATCTCTATAGACCTGAGGTAATAGTATTCATAGATATTTTATTATGTTCTTTGATTATACAAACACTTAATATTAAGAGCACACACTCCAATTTGCAATCTTCCCATCCGACTACTTGTGCAGATTGAAAGACCAGATTGGGACTTGACCATTTTGGCAAGCTCCCAAGCAGTCACCCCTTTTCCTCTATCCCAACTAGAGGTATCTTTTGGACACTCTCTCACATGGCGGTTTTTATTTTCTCTAACCCTTCTTTGTCATTCTATTACTTCATTCACTATTAAATATAGTTTAAAATATATCTTTGTCATTCTATAATTTTTTGTATATCCCTCATGTTATGCATTTGTGTGCATACCTTCTCTATGTACAATAATTTTGAAATTTGTGCAAACATTTTATTTTTATGTCACTTTTAGATGACAACACGCATTGAGGATGATAGTGCACTTGCTAGATGACAGTGCGGGTGGGCTAGCATATGAACTAAGTACTTTCTAGGTTGATTCATTAGGTTCATATCCTTGAAGATAAATTTTATATTATGTTTCTCTATTCTCAATATTTCATGTTTTCTATTTCTAACTTAATATTTTTGTTTAAGGAATAAATATATTTTAATTAGGAAGAAGTACAATTAGATAGGAATAAGCATATTACTAGTTATTTATCATAAACAATCGTATTTTTCTAATTCTTAGTCTATCTAGTATGGTGTTTAGTTGAAATATTAGGACAACAAGAAATCTAGTATGGTATTTAGTTGAGACAATTATGTCCTTTTTTCCCTCCTCATCTCAGAAAGATAGAAGTTTCTCTTCTTAGGATTCTCTCACCCTTGAAAGATGACCTTTATTGAAATTACCTCCTTCTCATGGAGTTATTAGTGGGTTGAATGATAACAAAAGACATGGAGTAAAATGGATTCCTCCTTTTTGCCTTTTCAAAATGAACTTTGATGGAGCAACTAAAGGTAATCCGGGTCCATCACGAACTGGATGCGTTATTGGGGGGATCATAAAGAGAAAATCATAATTTTTGCTTCCAAGAAAATACATTAAGGTACTAATAATGAAGTTGAAATACTTGCCTTGTATTTGGGAATTGAAATTTCTCTTAAAGAAAAGTTCATTGATATTAATGTTGAAGGGGACTCAATGTTAGTCATTAATTCCTCAAGGGATAGGAAGCTTCAAGCATGGAAACTCAGAAATATGATGGAAATGGTATGGAAATTGTTATCCTAGGTTGAGTATATTGAATTCAAGCATTTTTTCGTGAAGCAAACAAAGTGGCAGATAGATTATCTAACTTAGCAATTGAGAGAGAAGTTGAATATTTAGAAAGCTTGAATGTGAGAGATTGGGAGGATATTGCTCTTTCCACGGTGGCAGAGGAGGAGTGCACAAAAAAATTGGATAAAGAGGAGCCCTTGGTTGATGGAGCCAAAATGATGATAGATTGAAGTGATGACTCATTGAATGAGTCCCCCTTTTTTAACTAACTTTGTCGATGTTTTAAGTGCAGGTTCATCATTAGAGGGTCTTTTCTGCATATCATTTAGTCATTGTTATCATTCTCTTCCTCTCTCCGTGATGTTTTCCTAATCATGATTACTATACCTTTCTTTGCGATAATGTGATGCAAACAGTGAGTCTGGAGGCTTCAGTTGCGGTGTGAAATCTATGAAGAGATTTCAAATAACTATCAACAGAAAGTAAAGACAATAGTACTACCTTATTATCGGAGGTAGCTTCGATTTTTCTATCTCATATTATGGATATGCTGCTAAATAAGGAATTGGTTAAATTTCTAGCAGAGACATATATTCAGCCATTTGTGATTACTATTTCATCCTTGGAAGAAGCTTTGGAGAATTACAACCTAGATTTTGGTGATGATGTTGTGGGTGGGATTTTCTCAAAAACTGATTTGGTTAATTCATGGGCTATCCATTCGGCTCTCCATGTTGTCAGAACTGGTCTTGTAGCGGATTCTCCATCAGACTCCTTGATTTTGTTGGAATGTATAAAGCAGGAGTTGGGGGACAACCTTTATATTCAGACATATAATCTTTTCAATTCCATTTACTTCCTTCTAAAACATGCAGAGGAGGATCTACATCAACCAGTTCTTCTTATACCAAACCTCTCTGAGGTGGCAAGCTAGATTGGAAGTTGTGAAGGTTGATTTGTCTTAGGCTAACCCATTTTGTTATGTCATGTGACAGGAGTTTTTGATATGTTCTGGGATACTAGTTTTTTTGTAATATTTGATTTGGTCAATTCTCTATTTTGATCTAAGACTATTCCTTGTAATCCTCTAGGTGTCCCCCTAATCCGAGGACTAGTATACTAATGATTTAATTTTGTTATTATTATTATTAATATAATAGTGGCACTTACACCTTGATCGATCAAAAAGAAAACTTTACCCAATCACATTTTTGCTGAAGTTGCTTCTTTCTTCTCCTTTAAAAATAAAGAATTTTTTTTTTAGGAAATATTCTATTTTTTTCTCTCAAAATGTCTAATTTCTTTAATCAATCTTTTATTGCATTTAATAATATATTCTTAGATGAATATTTTTCTATGTTAGATGAATCTTTTGAAGATTTTAAACATGTCTCTTAAGATTATTTTGTTACTATTCATATTTCTAGTCTAAACAATACTCTAGTTAATGCACTAGTTACAAAACTAGTTAATGTACTACATCTAGTCATAATTTAGTTAATCTGTATTAATAAAAACTTCAATTTGTAACACTACAAACTTTCATAAAATTTTCGTGTGTGAGGTACTTGATGTATCCCCACTTTCGATTATTTGATTATTACTTTCACAATGTTTATGATCACCATCAACCTTCTTAATTTCCTCATATTGTTTCATAATTTCCCTATTAAACTCCTTCTACTACCAACTTTCATGCGGTAGGACACACATATAACACTTAGCAAAATCAACAAGCTAACCCTCTACCCATTTCTCTACCTCCATAGATCTAGTTCTCCCTTCAACTCCTCATGTTCATCTTAAGACTACTAAGGAATACAACCTTATAGAACAAATTCATCTACACAAGCTAAGATTTCCCTTTGGGATCTTATTCAAACTTCCCCTACTTATCATGAGTTACTTTAAAAAGCCTTAAAAAAGATTTATGTTTCCTATTCTACCAAGTTGACTAAAATAGCCACTTTAATCTATTGAATTTATATTGACACAATGAATATTTCTTTTCTCCCTTTTTTAACTTCCTCCCCATGAAATCCAACAACAAAATCTTTCTCTTCTTCTTATGGTTGGTATAAATTATATGGGCATGAAATGAATGTTAATTGATAATGATTATGGACTCAATGTTTGTAGTTTGGAATTTCTAAATGATGGGGCGCCTCAGTCGGTAAGACTTCCACCATCGGCCACCTTGCAACCTATCACTCTGACTCCACAACTCTCCCTGATGTATGACCTACGTTTCTCGCCTATCGGCAAGACTGTTCCTATCGGCCATGTTGAGGTTGGTTTTGCCGACACGCCGATGGCACCTTTGAACTACACTCGTCGGCCAGACTTAGGTCATCGGTGAACTCCTTGTTTGTTCTCCTGATATGCCGATATGTGTTTTCTTCGATGAGACCCTACGTGTCGGCAGGCACGCACAACTTCTGGCCGATGTGCTTTGTCACCCCGATTTGAATCTTAGGCTGCGACTTCCGTTTAATGGCTCAAACCTCTCTTCGACCAGACTATCCTCATCGCTCTGAGTGAGAAATGTTTCGTTGATGGCCTTTGTCTCACCAAAATCAGCTCCAACTCCTCTGATCAAACCCTAGCACATGGAGATGCTAGGCGATCTACTGTGCACACTCCAATTTGGTCCTTTGCGCCACTGAACAGGAAAACAAAATAGGAAACAAAAACAAATATCTGTACAACAAAGCCATTCCATTGATTTTGACATAAATCTTATCAGTGGAATGCTTCATATCGACATTTTGTAACAACGGAAGTACATAAAGGAAAAGAAATCTACAACTATGCAATTTGTAATTACAGAGAATGGAAAATGAAATGATGACACAAGAATATTTTGATTTCTCCTTAACACAATGCACGATTACATTCAATCTCCTTTCACTTCGATCTGATTACAACCATATCTCTTTGAGTTGGTTCATTTCCCTGGGGTTTATAAGCTTGCCCCGAGGAATGCCAACTCATTCCAAACGACTGGGAGACTAATTCCAAGTGGTTGGGAGAAAACTAACTGATTCCAAGCGGCTGGGTGACCAATCGTCTAACCACTAACATTTGATAAATGTAAACTAAGTACTTGGGACTTACAAAGTTTGTTCTAGGTCTAGATACAAACAGAAATGACATGCATTGGTTGAATATACCTTATTACAACACAAAACCTGATTCTCTAAATAAACATGAATTTAAATGCCTCATGGAGACCACCTTGTGTTAGGTGCTCCTGCACCACTAAAATAAATTTGTGTCGATAGTTCTAACCTCACTCCTTTAGTGGTTTCTATAAAAGTTTTGATAATGTTAGACGAGATCCATTAGGCATAATTACTATGTCTATCTCATTAGGCCCTATTACCCTTCCCACCTTAGTCCATGTTATCTTGAGAAATCTTTCTTATATTCTCATTCTAGGATTAAAGTTTGTTTTATTACTAGCAGTTTCCGTTCCATTCTCTTTAACCATTTGAAAGTATCATTTTCTTCTAGTTTGTTGAAAACCTTTTTAGCAATCAAAATACTTATATCAATTTTGATCATCTCTTGCAAATCTCTAACAATAACCTATAATACTGCTTCTTCTTTCTTAGCTATCTGAATGTCAGCATTAATCCCTTTCTTCTTGGTCAAAACCTACTCATATAATTTCATGGCCTCTTCAATGTAAAGAAGATTATTGAGAGTTACCTTTTCAACCCGAGTTTCAGTAGCTCTGCCATAAGATTGATATTTGCCAATTTTGTCCATGATATCAAAGCTTATTCCCTTTGGTGCAGTATTGGTTGGAGTTGTTATTGAAACATCAAGGGGCTAAGTAGAGGTATTTATGATGGACTTGATGTATGTAGTCAAAGTCTTTACTTTCTCCTCGAGTCATTCCCTTGTTTCTTTCTCTTTTTCTTCCCTTTCAACTAGCTTTGCAATAGATATTTGAGCATTGTGAATATCACCTTCATGCATATATGGACCAAGATCTACTCTAGTGATGTTATAATCTACTTCAGTTGCTTCATCTTCATTTTTATCACCAATGGGCTTTGCAATCTTTACATATTGATCACCTAAAGAGGGATCTATCATCAACCTAGAAGGTGCATGAAGCTTCATTGGTTGATGTGTATCTTGTAGCAACTTTGCTACTGCATCAAAACCAAGGTCTATAGTTTGAGAATGCTTTCTTTTCTATGCTATCACCTCTTTGAGCCAAGGAGAAGGGGATCACTTTGGTTGGGATTTGAGTATGAATAGAGGAAGACTATTATTTGGAGTAGAATCAACAACAATGTTGATAGGTGGAGCTGATGGAGGAGTAGAAGGTGGAGGAGTAAGTAAATAAGGAGTGGTTTAAGGGAGAGGTGGACTAAGAGGAGGTGGAACAAGATTTACCTGTGGTTGCTCACCAGTAGGATTTTGTGCATTATCATCATCCTTCTGTATAGGAGGTCTTTTTATTTATAATTTATTCTATGGTTCTTGATCTCCTCCTTCACATTGACTCTTCAAATTAACTCATTTATCTGGATATTCATCATCACCACCTCTACTTAGAGTTGATCTAGACTTGGTAGAATATGTAATGATAGGGGGTTGAGATGAAGAAGTTGTAGTTTGTTTCTGTCTCCTAGATGTATTGTCCTTTTGTGGTGGTTTAGTAGATATATTCTTTACAACCCCAGCCATTAGCCACTTTTGACTCTTCTTAAGCATAAACAAAGACTTTTCCCTTATTTCAGTGATTTCTTTATCAGACTATTTGATTGGAGGTAATGACTATGATTGGATGGAAGGATAAGCCTCATTAAATAGTTACATGCCATCATCTACCATATCAAAAATGTCTCAACCCAAATTGAAAATCCTTATTTGTTCAACTATCAACCACATCCAGTCTCTTCTCCTTACCTCATATTCATCAACACAATCTTCCCAATAATCCTCCAAGTAAGATTTACGACTGAATTGTGACCCAACTTATAGGTTGTCCTTGACATATTTTTTTCTATAATCTTAAATAACCTTGTTGTAGAAGAGTGAAAGTTCATCTTTGATAGAAGCCTATCAACATTTTGAGCATCTACAATTGATTTGTAAGTGTAATAAGTTAGGCTTACAGGAAAAAGATATCCTACCTTTTTCTTCTCACTGCGTTTTTTACTTCACCCATTTGTCTACATACCTCAAGGAAAATGAGATAATCACTTGCATATCGAGGCAACTTTTAAGAAGATCCTTCAAAACCACCTATTCTTAGGCATGCAAACCTATTAAATTAAATGAAGAAGCTTTCAAATTAGGTGATTAGTTGTGTTGATTCAAAAGAAATCCTGAGTCCCAATTCTCCTTCTAACACCCTTGAATTCAACATGCTAAAGACATCATTCTCTCTCATGTAGTATTTGTTTCTAATCTCCATTTGAAGTTATGGGTAGAAATCATAGATTTGTGTTGAATTATTATAAATTCATTGAGTTTGAAATTTAGGCCATACATCCATACTTGCAATAACATAAAAGAGGTATGAAGACATGTAAAAGTATTGATTGGTATGAAAATTCACCAATTGATCATGTAAATGATTGCTCATAATTTTGCCTTAATAAACAAATTGGGAAGTATACCCAATTGTAATGATAAACTAGCACATCCAATGCTCAAAGATACTAGTGTCTTTTCTCCCCATACCCTATGTAATAGGGTAATTATGTCTAAAATATCCTCTTGAAAATGTGCTCTCTAAAAATTCTTTGGGATTTGGGACTTCCCTTTTTTGGCACCTTTAACTAGAGATTGGAAATATTAGTGAGATAGGTATCCTTCTTATCTTAAAATTAATCCCACCCCTTTTGAACATCCATGTCTACATACTCATCCCTAACTTGTAGTCTTTATGTGATACCAAGAGATGGACAATCAAGTTTTGTTATCACCCTACTATCAGTAGTCTTTACTTCTCTGGATTTTGGATTGTAATTCTTCACACAAGCAAGAACTAAATCTAGACACTAAATTGTAATTGGAAAACCCCCTTCATGTGCCAAACCATTGGAAAAAGTCACTTCTTGCATGGGAGCCCTAGGGTTTTATTTCATCCTTTCCCAGAAGTTCTCCAAATCAACATGTCATAAGTCACTATCTTTCACCTCTACCAAAAAATTGTGAATGATAGAGGTATGCTCATACCCTTGATACTTATACTTCATTTTGTGGGGATTTGATAGTAACCAAACTAAATAGGCTAGAGATTCCAAAAGATTTTGATGGGCGGAAAGGAAATTAATTGTATCTAGAAGCGTACAAAAACTAGGGTGAACACAGTTCATTAAAATGCAAATAGAGAAGGTAGGATTTCACAATTCAATCAAGTAGTGAAGGTGTGTATGCATAAATATGAAAATCAAATAAGGAAAAATACAAGCAAATACCTATTCCATACTTAAGACACATCAAGAGCAAGTAACTATAAAATGGAAATGAAATAATATCACCAAATGAGTCATTATTGCCCTTGATATTTGATAGTGATTGTAATATGTTGGTTTCTCACTTTGATATCATAACTTTGTATAAAGACCGTGGATGATGATATATGGATTTTGATAGCATGAGATTACTTTCAAAATGTTGAAATAGATGGCTAAAATTAAGAGGTGCAATATGAAATGGATGGCTAAGATTTGATGAGAGGATTAGGGCTTCTAGGGCATTCTTTATGTGAATGCTAAGATTTGGAGATGTAGTATGAGATGAGTGGCTAGGATGAAAACTTAGTTTGACCTTTAGGACACTCATTTATTGATTGTGGAAAGTGGATGAGGATGAGGACAAGCTAGTCATGTAACTAATTAAATAATAAAATTATTTAATTAATTATTGGAGAGGGGATTATGGGAAGATAAATTAATTAAATAAATAAGATTTATTCAATTAATTTTAGCTAAAAGAGATAAATGGATTAATTAATTAAATGTAATTTATTTTTTTAATTTAGGTGATGGAGGAAATTGATTAATTAAATAAATAAAATTTATTTAATTAATTTGGGAAAGGGATTAAGGGACAATGTGTTGCAAGATGAATGTCTAGGGGATGTTGAAGGGTTATGAGGACATGCCCAATTTTAGGTCTCTAGATTTTATCCCTCTTTGAGATGATGTTGTGACTAAGAGAAGTAACATCATTTCAAAGAAGATAAGGTATGGATAGACAGAAAAGGATTCCCCAACCACTTGAAGGAGTGACAAGGAGGAATGATGTAAGGATGGGATGCCCCCTCAAGAGGATAGGCAGGTTGGAAGAACACAGGTATGCTCTCGAAATGGATGAAATTGATTGATCAAGGAAAATGGATGTAAGAGAAAGGATGGATAAAATGGATGATTGATACATTATGCTACATTAAGTGAAAAACCAAATAGTTTGATATAACACTAGACATTATGCAACAAAGTATAAAGACTAGGGTGATGATGTGTCGTGTGCATGAAAGGACTGACTCAAAAAAGATAAAAGGTCACAAGCACACATATGCATTTGAGCACCATGGTATGAAAGACCATGATGTCATTGTAGCAATATGTTACAAGGACTTGATGAAAATGCAAGATCAAAGGATAACACACACAAGAAAGCAAACAAGTATGCACACATGATTAAAAAATAAACAAGGTATTGCCCTGTCAACTTGTAAACCGATGATTGATTGATTAATGATTAAGATAGTGCTGTCATTGCGGGGAATGATATATCCCTAGATCAACACAAGGATGTGGGAATGATATTGTTGATCATGATATTAGTCATAATGCACATAGATATAGAATTCACAAAATAAACCTTTATCATCTTGAAAAGTATGATCAAATCAGGATGAATTGATAATGTTGGTGTAATTCAATATATAATTACACTTTAATAAGTTTACTTAGGGCTTATTTTTAGTCTTAGGTTATTATTAAGTCATATTAGGGTTTTATTTAACTTGCAAATATAAAAGCAAGTTGTCACATGTAATTCTCAATATTTTTCATTAACTGCATCCATTTTATTGTGTAAATTGCTCTTTTGTGCTTTTTTTCTCTGTAGAAGGTTAATCTTTGGCTTGTAGAAGATTCTAGTGTTTCAGGTTTATCATAAACTTCAACATGGTATCAAAGAGGATCTACAACCTCCTTCTCAAATCTGGGAAAAATTTCGCATAGTCTTTTGTTGGGTGTTTTTTTGAGTAAAATAGTCATTCTCATTAGATCCAAAGTAGCTGGAAAAGGCGGATTTGTCTTTTGCTTAGCTAAATTTGGTTCGGGGAAGCTAGATCTGTGAATCTTTCAATAGTGTTTTTTTTAGATCTGGAGGGGAACAATAGTTTTGGAGCATTTTTGGCCAAAATTGTCATCACCAATGTGCTCAGAAATGCTAAAAACCCTAGAATCGCCTATTCATTCAAAAAAATCAGAGACTGAAAAAAATCTCTGTGATTTTTTGAGGGTGCATCTTTTTATCTAGCGGTCTAAAGGGTGCATCATTTTATCTAGCGGTCTGAATGGTGCTTCCACATCCTTTTATTCGACAGTCTGAATGGTGCTTCCGAAGGGTGCATTATTTTATCTAGCTGTTCGAAGGGTGCTTCTGTGTCCTTTTATCCAGCGGTCCAAAGGGTGCTTTCATAGGGTGCATCATTTTATCTAATGGTCCAAAGGGTGCTTCTGCATGGTGCATCATTTTATCCAACAATCCTCCATCATGCCCTCTTCTACATGCCCTAATGGAACAATTTCACGAAAACTGTCATAACTTTCACATATAGAGTTAGTTTTTCACAAACAAAATATTGTTAGAAAAATGGTTCTACATACTTTCTGATGGTATGATCAATGTTTTTTGATTTTATTTTTTGGCACCTGTTTTTGTTGTTTGAAGTCAAGGCATCTTTTTTGGCTTTCGAGCTTCATTCTTGCACCCAAAATCTCTATTTTAAAAAAATGAATAGGCGTTGGAAAGGTTTCAATGAGCTCTACACAACCACCTATATAATGTTTTCAAATTTAGCCCCAGGCATATTTTAATCATTTTGTCAATTTTATGGCTTCTATTGGATATCCTAGACATGCTGCTCCAGGAAAGGTTATGTTTACTTTGATAGGCTTACATTTATCAACATAAACCTATTTGCATGTTTTGATCTATAATCATCTAAGGAGATGAGATTCTACCATCAACATAAATTTAATTGCAAATATTGTGGAAGTAATCAATATGAGAAAGAGATGTGTCCTCATTTCTCACATCATCTTTTTGAAATGTTTGCTTCGATCACTTCTCCTCCTGATGAGATCATTGCTCCACCATCACCTACTGCTACTTCAGAGTTCAGTGTTGCATCATCATTGGCTTCTAGTGATTCTATGTAGTAGGTCAATATTAGTCTTCCTAATCCACCTCATTGGGATTACTATCTTGCAGACATATCATCTCTATTTGTGGAGTCTCACTTTGCTGATTTGGAGGACACATTTGAGGGTTTATCTCTCTTGTTTGATGCTATCTCAAGTGGCTTTGCATCACCACCTTCATCTTCTGTGTTTCTAGATGCAATTCATATCATATCCTCTCTTGATTCTTCTTCTTTGATTGAGTAGACAGTTTCTATTTTGGAGAAGACATATTTTCCTAGTATGAGGTCACTTGAGTTGCATTCAGAGGCACACATTTTGATATGGATTCCCTATTCATCCAATATGTGGGAATGGATTCTACATTCACCAGTGGATCTGTTTCTTCTAAAAGGGAGAAATCTTTTTTGCAGGAAGTGGATTGGATTTTGTCTTCAAGATCTCTTCATTGGTTCTGGAGCTTCTTCTTGGAGGGGATTCATATTCTCTTTTCTCTCTCTCTTATGGGGGGGCATTCATGATTGTACTTTTGTGATGGATTCAGTTCTTAGGGGGTCTTAGTATTAGTCCTTCTTCCATCACATGTTCATGTACTTGTTTTTTCTCTCTTTTGGAGAGGAGTTTTCTCCCACTAGATTTTTCTCCTTTCTCTCCAATTTATTAGAGATTCTTGTTGTTCATGGGTACCTAACATGGCCTTGTAGCTGGGACCCATTCTTGCATTAGTTGCATGGTTTTTTATTTCTCCCTAAGTTGCACTTATGTGGGGTGTTGGTGTAATTAAATATTTAATTACACTTTAATAAGTTTACTTAAGGCTTACATATTTAGTCTTAGGTTATTATTAAGTCATATTAGGGTTTTATTTAACTTGCAAATAAAAAAACAAGTCGTCACATGTAATTCTCAATCTTTATCATTAATTGCATCCATTTTATTGTGCAAATTTCTCTCTTGTTCTTTTTTTCTCTATAGAAGGTTAATCTTTGGCTTGTAGAAGATTCTAGTGTTTCAGGTTTATCATAAACTTCAACAAATGACTCCAAGGCCCCGTTAATCAGGTATTGACCTTCTGATAATCTCTCAGTTAGTTTGATGTGAGTTGTTGTTTTCCATTTAGGGGCCTTACGTTTATGCTTTGAAGTTCTTTGGATCTAGATATGCTCTATTTTTCCTTGCTTTCTGTGGATTCTCAATAAACAAGGTTAAATCCTATTGTATTTAACCTGATCATGTAAATTTTATATTTAAGTTTGATCAATTCTTCTGCATATCACTCGATTCATGATGATCTTGATTAGTTCTTTTGAATCTATCTTCAATCCACTTATCATGAACTAACTTCCACTTGATTTCACTTATGTACTATAAATTTATTTAAATGATGTGCCTATAAGCAATTATTTCCATGATTTCTATCATTATTTATGTTTACTTGCATGATATTTGCTATTTTGACATGCTATTTGCTCAAATATGCTACAGATCTTTATGTGGATACGGATTTTACATGTTTTATCTTTTGCTTTCCATTTATCTTTGTATTTGTAGTTATCATGATGCTTTAAATGAAATTAAAGAAATTTGAACTAATGCTTTCTAATTTTACTGAAATGAATGAGTTTTGACCATTGTTGTATATGTGCAATTCAATACTTCATGAAATAGAGATGAAAAAACCAAACCATGCTATACCAGGACATTCCACAACTTCACACAGTCGGTGCTAATCTTCAAAGGAATAGGAAATCAACAACAAGCACTAGTTAACATGCACTCCAAGGGACACATCATATCAAAGTGACAAGTCTAGATGATAACCAGAAGATTACTCAAGATTTACTATGTAGTTGTAATCTGTATCTCTATTGCATTCAGTATTCAAAATATGAACATATTTACAACTGGTCTCGAGAAAGTACTATGACATTCAACAATCCTATCTTAATTAAGCTCTTAATGATGTTACAAATTGCAATCCACTTCCTTTTATAGAGTAAGGAAGGGATGCGATTACAAAAGATCCTGTGGTCAAGATTCATCCATTACAATCAATGGTTCATATTGCATTGACCAGGTCAACAGACCAAAACACGTGGCATAGGTTGCCAGTTGGCAACCATCTAGTGGAGTACAACTGTCAATTTGGAATATTCTTCAAAATTATGTTGACTTAGCTAGCTTATCCATGCGACCTGCATCTTTTCTCATTCCTCCTCATCAGTGGATGAGTCATCTTCTATATACACATTAATAGTCCCCCTAATAGGTTCATATGCTTGGACTATTCTTTCTATTTTCCCTCCATCCTATACCCTAGCCTTTTTAAATGCATGTCCCTATCTATTGAATTGAGTCTGCAAAGACATCCACTTATTCCTCTAGCTATTCAGTTTCTCGTTGTACTTCTCTATCTTGGCTCTCATTCTCATAGCCTTGTCAATTATATCTTCATAGAAATGATTAAGAGGATCATCTGATGTAAGCTGAAGTTATTTTGGAAGGCTTTAGTAGAAAAGTCCACATCTTGGTTCTCTACTTTCTTTCAATCTTCTCCTCAGGAGCCTCCAAAATTTCTATCTCTTCTAATAAGAGCCCATGCAATTTGACATTGATATCCCTAGATGTAGCATTACATTTCTTTACAATGTCCACCTCAAATTTTGTGTCTTCATACCAAATATCTAATAGCTGTGAAGTCTGAACTATCAGGATATTATTAGATATCAGGACATTCACATCTACTTTCTTCATCTCAGAAAGAGCAGTCAAATGTTTATCTGCTTTCATTGACCTCTATGCAATCTCTTTCTGCATTTTATCAACCTTGCTCTTTAAAGTGCTGAGAAAGTCCCAATTGGCAAGTGAGGTCTTTATCACCTATTCTCCTTCAGATAGGAACCAAATGAACCATTTGTCTAGCACCTATAATTAGTGCTTCATGACATCTAGTCTTGTAATTTCATCTTGTGATATTATTGTTAATAGGGTGGATGTGGAAATGGGAATGTTAGTGGGTGCCACTAATCCCTTTATGAATGTCTGCATTTGAGCAAAGTGCTCTTTATTCTTTGCCTTTTCTTTTTTCTATCTTGGCCAATAAGGTATCTATGATATCCTTGGCTTCTTGGCCCTCTTGTTGTTCAGTAGCAAAACCCAGGTCTATTATCTAAAACTCACTTGTATTTATTTCATTTTTAGCCTTATCTACAACATGTACAACTATTTGGTATGTTATTTTGCCTATTGCAGGATCTCTCTTTATTGTAGAGGTAACTCTGGCTCTCCTCTTTGGTTTGGCCCCTTGAGCTGAAAATAATGAAGATATATCAAAATTTGAAGAATCAAATAATGTAGGTGGATTCACCTCATGTTGAAGCCAATGTGGCACATCAGATTGGACCCTTCTCGGTCTATATGCTCAACGTGAGCATCATGAGATTCTAAGTTTTGCTCTTCTAAATTGTCATCATCTATTCTTTGTTCTTGTTCTCCTACTTCCCTAATGTGAACCCTTTCATCTACTTTCTGTTGCTCATCATTTGTGGGGTTCTCCTCTGGTATCTTCTCACTTTGATCAGGTATCATTTGTTTATCCTAAGGTGGTGGTGGATTCATATCAGGTCCCTAATGACCAAGATCCTAAATATCCTGATGATCTATTTGGTTATCTTTACCCACCCTTTCTTGTTCCTTATTATCATCTTCCTTCATTGGACCTTCCTGTACAGATTCTGACATGTTTGTATCCTTATTATCTTGGGTCTTGAATATGACATTAGGACCTTATTGTCCGGATGTATATCAATTGTCTCTTCTTCTTCAACATGCCCTTGTTTAGTGTCTTGGGCATCTGGCTGACCAGGTATCTCTGTATGCATGTCATAACTGCATTATCTTCTACCTTATCATGCTCTAGGAATGCATCCTTATCTTTGCCTACATCATTATTGCCTTGATATCCTAAATCAACAACTGCTGGGCTCGTCACATGACCAATTAATCCCTCTAGGCCAAATTTATATGCTACGGCCTCTGGATTATCTTCTTCTATATCCTCCTCTCCCTCTTGCTATACCATGGGAGCATTTTGAGGTGTTACCATTGTATTCTTTACCAATGATTCCATGGGGCTAGAAGACACCTCAACTACTACGTCATCATTGGAAAGGTCTATTGTTTTATCTAGAGGTAGAGGCTGATCACCCTCTCTTTTCTTGTTCTCCTCCCTGACTTCCTCTACTAATTCAATCTTAAATTTAATAATGGTGGCGATAGCAACATCATGCTATAAGTTTTGTTGAATCCTCTCACCTTCTTGGCCTTTAAGCAAAATGTTTGGGTGTTTGTCCATAGTCCACATATCCCCTCATTCTTGATGCTTGGCCCTTTTGTTTGGGAACCTTTGCTCCCACTAGTGTATCTTCAATTTTCTTCATCCTCTTTATTATCAAGGGCCCCTCATCATCATCACTTTCCTCCAAGTCTTCATAAGTAATGCCCTATTCTACTATATGCCCAGGTTGCTTCTCAGTCTTCTTGGATGTTGTGGCAGCAGAGGTTGAGGCTTATGCTTTTTGAGGTGAAGGATTTGGGGTGATCTTGTCACCTATGTTCATCCCTCCCCTCTTAGTTGCCTTGGATGAACCTTCCTGTATTCTCTTCTCTAGAGATTATCTCTTATCTTTAAGGAAGTCACCATAATCTTCTTTTGCCAATTCTTATCTCTTCCTTTTGTTATCAATGGTCACAACCACCCCCTTGGCTTTGAGCGCAACAACCTCCTTCTCTACCCAAGCTTTGGTCAATTGCATGGTCCTTTGTGTTATTATCTCCAGTGAGGTTTCCTCCGGATGGCTCCAGTCAAGTGGGGAGATTGTTTCATTGTATATCTTCTCATCCTCATATTCTTGAGACATGATTACCTCATCATCTTCACGCAATTGTGGGGGGACTAGAATACAATCCAAGGTGCAGATTTGTCTCAGTGTGAGCCTTTGGTAGCTCCTCCTTCTGACTTCAACATCATCAGAGCAATCAACCTAATAATCCATTATGTGTACCTAGTGCACTGGCTTCTTATATAATGCTTCCATCCTATGATAAGGATCATACTGCCTTGATAAGGATAAAGACTATAAACACATCAATTACAATCCTCCTATGGCCTCTTTAGTTATTTCTGCATCAGGGCACATATACCAGCCAATCATAAGTGGAAACATGACCTTGGGTATTTTATTCTTCTGGACAAATGCCTCATGTGAAGGCAATATTTGCCTGGCCATCTCCATCACTATAAACTTATCTGTTGGGTACCTTGGCAACATCATGGGTTGCCCATTAAAGCCCTCCATTCTTATGTATGTAAATGTCAGGAATTGGATGAACCAAGATCCATTCCTGCCTATTACTGCTTGAGCTTTCATGCTCATTCTTTTTGCTCTGTCCTCCTCCATTATTTAGACCAGATGCATAATGAAGTAGTCATTAACTCTCTTATAATGTTGAAGGGATGCCCTCCTCCCTAATTATGGATAATGATCCTAGATATTTACATCTCTAGGATTACGACCGACCCTGCCAACTATATGAAAACTATTAAATGTTCCTTTGGCTGCACATGAATACACCACGTAGGAGGTCATATGGAACATATTTGTCTTGCCTCCTAGCTTCTTCATACTTTCATCAATACTGTCACCGATTAGCTTCACGCATTGTGGTTTCTAATTAGTGGACTCTATCATCCTCATGAGGCCGTACATATAGTCCTCAAAACAATTTAGATTTGGTCTCCCCCTCATCTGACTGAGCATAACCATCATGTATTGGTACTTAGGGGCAAAGTTGAATTTGTACAGGTGTACAGGCAATTTGGTCGATGCCTTGTATGTGCTATTACTAGCTCTCCAGGAGAACACAAATTTCCTGCACTCCTTGAAACTACCCTGATATTGTTTCTCTAGGGCTCCCAGATTAATCTTATACAAATTAGATCCTGATGATAAATTGAATGTGGAAGTGATGCCTCAAACTAAAAAATCTGCATATATTTGACCATGTTTCTCAACCCTTCTGGTGTGGATGTTGTAATTATTAGCACACTCTACTACTAGCTTAATGGCCTCCATTGTGTATGGGAACCCACCAACATGCCACATGCCTGAACTATATATACTCATGAGAAAAGGATCTCCACTGCCTCTCTCTGATTCAACTGTCCATGCATCAAGATCTGTGTTCCCCAGGTGTGTATCACCTATTTGCTTGTATTTGAATGCTAACCCTATGGGTTGTATACACATAGGTGTCAAGAACTCAGTATCTAACCTATTCCTACGAATATCTATTATATCCTGTAATGACAAGTATACATGTATTAACCTAACATGTATTTTAGGGTTTTAGATCTAAACATTTTGTGTACATCAGGGCGTTTTACTTTCACAAAGCATACTCAAATGTCATCATATGAATTTACCATAGTGAAAACCATTTACTTGTTTACCTATTCAGAAATGAAAAAATGAGGGTTTCATCATTACATACCTAATTTTCACACTTTTAACTCTACTTAATCGAGATCAGGATGTGCGTGTTCACTTTTCAATCACCCTCCTCCGTTCACTGCCCGATGTGTACACCATTCCATTAAGGTCGCAAGTTACTATAATGGTAGTTTTTATTGTGTAGGAGCTCTATAATATCTTATTGAATGATTTGATAAATGTAAAATGAGCATAAATCCCCTATTTCAATCGTTAACATTGGTGAATTAGGGCGTAATTAATGTTATATCATTCGCATCCATGGATACACATGTAGTGTTTTTAAGATCATAATAGGTGGCACCATGTGATTTGAAATTTTGAATATCCACCTACTGTTAAATGATATTTATTACAGGGTATACATATTTAAAAATGTTCGGGTGCTTAAACAATGTGCACACTCTTTTATAATATTTACTTGACATCATCACGATGTAGGTCAATGTTGATCGAATATAAGAAGTGGGAAAAATTGAATGTATTTCCTTTTGTAGATATCAGGGCATTATGATATGCCCATATGGACTAGTCAACGTGCCATGTGGCATCCTCTTATTAGTTCTTGGAAGTCTATGTGTTATGGATAGGGTAGATATGCAGACATTAAGAAATATTCAGGTGGTTAGTTATGTGGAATATCCCCCTCTTAATCTAAAGATGAGGATGACATCACCATGTCAAATGTTGTTTCTGGACTAGTTATAATGTGATGTCATCATCATCTTAGCGAATGTTAGGGTGCTCAGTTAATGTCTGGATATTGAAATTTATCATTATATTGCACTAGGTCAAGATATTAACTAATATCTGGGATCTTAAAGAATGTGATGACCTTTTGATATCGGGTATACGAGTGACATCATCACTCCATCGAGGTTTCTTTAGAGTAGGTTGGGATAATGCCACTGTCACATTAGTAAATATATGCACATTAAATTAATGTGTTGACACTCACTATTTATAGTTATGCTTGGTCTCGGGGTATCTGGGTGACATCATCACTGGATTGTTACTTCCTTACGATGATATTTAATGGCATCACCATGATGTTAACTAATATGTAGGATATTAAGAAATATACCGACCCTTAGTATTTTCATTGTATTTGGGTAAGTCTGCATATTAGTGAATATCGGGGATATTAAGATGAATGTGCACCCTTGTAGGATGTACATGCATTTCGACAGTTTATGACTCCTCTAGTCAAAATTTGATGTTTGCATATTAGAGAATGTGTGAACATTGAGTTTTACTTTGTTAAAATTGACACTCAGGATATTAACTAATATCCGGGATATTAGGGAATGTGATGACCCCCCTTCTTTAATGACTGTTTGACCAAACTTTGACTAGACATAACTGCTTACTCTTAGGGAATTTTGGGGTGATCCAAAAGGCAAACTTGCTTAAAATTTTGCATTCTTTCACTTGATGAGGTTTGTGATAACAAAATATGACCTTGGAAATTAACCTCTCCTTTTGAGGTCTTGATATGCATAGGATGGTATCCTGACATGCATATGATACTAACTCTTTTTACCATACCGCCCAAATCAAGGGAACAAACAAGCAATTGAAAAATTGGGTTCCTATTTTGCTGGGGCAAAATAGGGCATGTTGTGTGACCACACAACATATATATCCTAATGATGATGATGATTGATTGATTGATTAGGTTGATAGCAAGGTTGGGACAAAACCAAGGATGTGATTGGATAATTTGACTAGATTGGTATGGATTAAGGATGACTTGCATTTGGATTTATTACTTGGAGTTTTTGGATATTTGATTTCTTTAGATTTTTGAAATTTTTTTTTTTTTTGGAATTTTGGTATGTTGCGATTTTTTTTAGATTTTTGGATATGTTATGGGATGGCATTGGATTGCAACTTGGATAGCCTAGATGCTAGATACCAATGACAAGGGAATCACCAAGTCTAGAGGCGAGGATGAAAGGAGTGGATAGATGGTCAAAAGGATTATGGATGGAAGATGGGAAGGATGGAGGATACATAATGGATGGATGGAGGGGTTAAGGATGTGATCTCCAAGGACTATGTCACATAGGAAGAACATGCCCCACTCGACTTAGGATTTTACATGACAACGCTTGTAACGATAAGGATGATAAGATTGTTTGGAAAGGATTAACTATATCAAAAGATGTCCAAAGCATTTTCAACATTTTGCCCCTTGTCCTTATCAAGATCAAAGTAGGAGGGGAGGATGGGTATGCAGATATAATGGATGAAGATAGGTATGAGGATATGATGGTAGGATAGGAGGAAAATGATAGTAGGGGATAGATGAGACAACTTGCCCCCAAGTGTAAGGTACATAGATAATCAATCTACACATGGTGCTTGTTTGCCAGGTTTTCATCATGGTACTTATCCAAGGTGCCATCAAGGTGGTTTTCACCATTGGATGAAGGAGTTTTCTTTACTATTTTTCATTTTTTTTTTTTTTTAACTTTTTTGAATGGGAGAGATGGATGGGGTGAAAGAGATAGATGGAGGACGGGAACTCAAGCATTTGTATCCATAGTAAGGTGATAGTGTTCCATTATAGATGGATGTCATACATGGATCATGTCTAGTGTCATTATGTGCATATATGTTGGTAGATGATTGGATGATTATGATGTGGATTATTGATGGATGGAGGATAGTGGATTATGATGTGAATTATGGATGGATGGATGAAAGGTTTATGCAAAACCATGGAATGTAGGAAGGTGATGGGGAAGATATGTAGGATTATAAGATGGGAAGATAGAGGTATGTGGGAATGTTGTGGGGTTAAGAGGAACCACACCGCATTGGATTTTGAAGGTTGTGCTTGTGATGGAGTGTGGGGAGTAATGGAGATGTGGATTACCGATTTGGAGATTTAGGGACCCAAATAGACTTAGGATGTTTTGATGGGGATCAAATTTTTTGTGAGGTAGGGGTGGAGTGGGATGTGGATGCTCCACTTGGATTTAATGTTTTTTTCTTAGGGATCCACACCATTTTTGTTTTGGATTGTGCGTTTTGGAGGTGTGGGGTTTTGCAGCCTTTTGGATGGATTTTATTTTGATGTTGGGGATCAATGCCTTATGACATGATCATTCTTAGGTTTTGATGGAGTTTTTGTTTTATGTGGGGAGGCATCCAAATTTTTACTTTTGAATCCCATGGGTGTTTTGACAACTTCATGTTTAGACGATGTGTGCATTTGTTGATCATGGTTGGGGATTTTGGGGATTTTAAGGGAACAAGATGTGTGGATGGAATGATTAGCATACTTGTGGATGAAAATATGAGGGGATTTGAGGATGGGAATATTAGGCATTGGGAGAAGTGGAGGTAGAGTGGATGGAGGAAGATGTATGGTCACATACTTTTAAGATTTGTATTATGACGGAGGAGGGAAGGTGGCATATGATTTGGAGGTGCAATGGGATGCACTAGGTTTGGGATGGAAAGAAGTGGATTTAGGAGGTACGGAGGTGATACCAACATTTTTGGATTATTTTCCTTGGGATGTATAACCAAGGCCATGTGATCATGAATGGATTGTGACATGGATGGGCTCCAAGATACCTTGTTCATGAAGGCCTAAACCTTTTCCTTGATAGTTCATGGTTTGGAATATGCGATGTGCAATTGGTTTTTTGTTATTTAGGATACAAGATGTGAGTCAATTATTAGATGGGGAAGCTGAAGTGGTGGATAGAAGTTTTCCTATTGTACAAGAGAGCCACCATGGATGAAGGTGTTGGGTTCAAGAGGATAAGATGATGGATTTGGAATGAGATCAATAGAGTATGGTGAAGGATCATGAGGATTTTGATCAACATTATGCTCATTAAGAAGTTGATTGTCTATGTTTTCTTGGGGACCAAGTGTCTCATTACGAGATGTGGATGTTTCTTCATTTCGAAGAAATGCCATGAAGTGAGGTGAGTGTTCAAGTTGATCAACAAGGCTTTCATGCTCAAGTGGATAATCATGAGGGGGAATGGCTCGAGTAGTTGGTTCTTAGGTAACTTGGGGAATTTGATCTTGAGGAGCTTGGATGGTTTGATCTTGACTTGGTAAGGAGCAAGGTTGATCATGCTTTGGATTGGACTCTTGACATGGTTCTTGGGATTGGATGGCTCTTGATCATGGAGGATGTTGGCTTGAGTAGATTGGATAGATTGATCTTGAATCGATGAGGAACAAGGTTGATTGTGCTTTGGATTTAACTTTTGACATAGCTCTTGAGTTTGGATAGGAATGGAAGTGGAAGAGTCTTGGATGGTCATGCTAGGCATTGGATGTTCATCAACATAGGTGCATGATAGATTTTAAATTGCATTGATGGTAGGAAGTTTTTCAATAGGTTCAATAGATGGTGTTGGAGGAATAGGCATGATGCTTGGAGCCTCTTTGGTGGGCTTAAGGATAGGCATAGGATTGTATGATGGGGTTTAATTTTTTGCTAATAGCCATTGGATCACATCCTTCACAAGTTTAGGGGCAGATGGATTAGGAGAGGTAGGAGACGAATAATATAGTGGATGGACAATAATGGCAGATGTTGTAGTATTATGATTAGAATCAGGTGGATGGATAATAGGAGGGGATAGATTAGGATTGGGATTGCATGGTGGTGTTGGTATAGGACTAGGGGGTTCTTAGGTAAGCATTTACTTGGATGATGATGGAGGACATGCATAGGATGTATGAACATGATTGGTGTTTCCCTTGTCAAAGGTAACATGAGGATAAGGAGGATTTATGGACACTTATTTTTGATGAAAGGGTTAGCTAGTAATAGAATTCTCTTGTTGTGGGGGATCTTGATATGGATATTGGAAGTGGGATAGGTTGATGTAGGATTAGCTTGATACGTGGATTGACTAGCTTGGTATGATAGTATTATTGGTTGGATTGGGATTACTTGTGGGGATGATGGAATGACATTTGTCATTGGTGAAAATGTAGGAATATGTTTATGGGGTGAGGTGTATAGATAGGGAACATGTAGAGAAGATTGAGGTATTGACAGATTAGATCGGGATGAAGGTTGATATGCAGTTGATGGGGGTGACATGGGGGATGGTGAAGCTAATGTGATAGGATCATCTGGGTAATATAGAGAGACTCCTATGAGGGAGTATGCTAGAGGATGATGAGCTTTAAATTTTGCTTGAGCAAGAGGATCTAATTCCTCATACATATGTTTGACTTCTTGTATTTGTGCATAAAAAGCCATGGTTGAAAATCTAGGATGAAGGATGTGGATTAGGTGGATAAAATGGATTAAGATGAATTAGACTAGATTTGGGATTAAGATAAAGATACAAAACCCTATTAGATTCCATTTGATAGATCAAGGCTAGTGCTGTGGGAATGATATATTCCAAGAATGAAACAAAAATTGATTAGAATTAAAGGATTGGATGATGGATTACAAGATGAGGGTCTTGATCAAGGACTAAATCTCAATTCAAAGTCTAAGACAAGCTTGATGTGGATAGAAGATAAGGTAGGTGAAAAGGATGGAAGCAATGTGGACTATGGATGTAGATCTTAAAGAAATCAACCTTAAGCTAAAGTGTGACAAGGATTCTCTCAAAATGTTGAACTATGGACTCTAATATGTTGGAAGTGTTTGGAATAGTTTTGAAAGCTTGACTTTAGGCAATGTAGCAAACAAGCTCACACAACATACACAAGATTTGAAAATGATTTGGATTCTGGATTGGGCTAATGCAAATGAATCACACACACAAAACACAACAACATCCTAGATTAATCAAGTAGGTGTGTCTTTGTAGTGTAGGCCCACACAATAGAATACCTATCTATATTCCTACCTAAGTAGGAATACTTCACCAAGAGTGGATAGTTAGCGATAAGGGTGTTGCACCCACTCTCCCTTCCTTTAGAGGCTTACTATGCCTTGTCCAAAAAAGGCTTCTATCTCTACTTAAGGAGGTACATGGTGAGTATCTTTAGGCTTGTTGTTGAACTTTGCACCACATTAGAAAATGGCCAAAAGGTCTTAAGCTAGGACGTACAAGCTCTCTAAGGGTTTCCCATATATACACAAGGTACGTGGGGTCCAAGTTTGTGAACACTAGTCTGTTGAAGGCATGTGACAAGTCACTTTACCTTGTGTCTGGATTAGCCAAGGTCCCAAGGCTGTGCTAATGACAACGTAACTAGATTGAGGTATAAATTTTGTTCTCCCTCTTTGATATACCCCACTGAAACGTGTGGTTAAGGTCATCCCTTAGGGTGATGAAATCCCTAAGCAATCCTCCTAAGGGAAAGATGATGTTTAGTGTTTTTTATCCCCAAGCTCACACGAAGCGCAAGGAGAGAGTATACACAACTTAACAGACCTTGGGTGAAAAAAGTGAATCAAGAGATGCTTTTGATTCTTAAGATCACCTAGTGGTGCGAGAGGAGAGCATACATATACACTTGATCCACACAAACAAGATTAATTAATCCTTAAATAAAAATGATGTGTGTGTGTGTGTGAAGATATATGTGGCTAGAGGATACATTTGATTCCCAAGATCACACTAGGTGCAAGGGAAGAGAATAAACACCCCAACCTACCAAACAAAGCAAACACAAGATTTAAAATAATGTCTTTGACCAACAAATTTGCAGCAAACTTGTTAGTAGTTTGAAATATTTTAGCATTTGACAAGCGAACCTACAAATAAGTGTTAGCTCAAAAAAAGATAAATTTGTAAAAAATCCAAAATAAATAGTCAAGATATAGAAGATTAGATGCCACCAATAGGTTCCTTATGACTTTATATGCAATTTTTAAAAATCCGTTGGATTTCAATTTAATATGTAAAAGTTATGTCATAAATTAGGGTTTGAAAAAAAATATTTTGAAAAAAAATATTTTGAAAAAAAATATTTCTTCTACCATAGTTCTGAAAAAAGAATGATATAGAAAAATGGATTTAAATATTATATCCATATGCCAAAAATAGAATATAATTTGCTTAACTAGATTGCAAGATATGAATTGTTTTTCCAAAAGTTGCGCGTCAAAAATTTCTGAAACATTAGAATCGCAGGGTCAACTTCAAATCGTCATAATTCCTTCAATATTGATATAAATCTTTAATGTAACCACTTTTTGGAAAGGTCTTGAAGTTTTCTTTCCAAGGAATCCAAGATCTCCTTTTTTCAAGACCCAAGTAAAACATAAAACTCTCTACAACGAATTTGGCCCTAAATAAAGAAAATCAGCAATATAAAAGATCTTCAACCTACAAAACTAAGGTTAGACAAGGGATGTGGTGACCCACTGGACGTGCCAAAATGTGTATGTAGAAATATGGAAATCAAATAAGGAACAATACAAGCAAATACGTATTCCATACTTAAAACACATCAAGAGCAAGTAATTATAAAATGGAAATGAAACAATATCACCAAATGGGTCCTTGTTGCCCTTGATATTTGATAGTGATTGTAATATGTTGGTTTCTCACTTTGACATCTTAACTTTGCATAAAGTTTGTGGAAGATGATATATGGATTTTGATAGCATGAGGTTACTTTCAAAATATGGATATCTCAATGGCTTGGTTGAGGCTTGATTTATAGGTGCTTGGATAATAGCATGAAGGGCTAGGATTAAGAGGTTTAATGGATGACTAAAATTAAGAAGTGGAAATAGATGGCTAAGATTAAGAGGTGCAATATGAAATGGATGGCTAAGATTTGATGAGAGGATTAGGGCTTCTAGGGCATTCTTTATGTGAATGGCTAGGATTTGGAGATGTAGTATGAGACAAGTGGCTAGGATGAAAACTTAGTTAAGTTTGACTTTTGGGACACTCATTTATTGATTGTGGCAAGTGGATGAGGATGAGAACAATCTAGTCATGTGACTCGATAATTAAATTTAATAATAAAATTATTTAATTAATTATTGGAGAGGGGATGATGGGAGGATAAATTAAATAAATAAATAAGATTTATTCAATTAATTTGGCTAAAAGGGAATTAAGTGATTAATGAATAAAGAAAACTAAAGAAGCAATAACTTTGAACATAAGTCTCTATCTACTCTTCATATTCCTCCTCACTAGGCTAGTCAACATCAATAACTAACAATCTTTAGCTTGTTCATACTGGTGTTATACCTAGCATATAATGCAATTTTAACTTCCCTAGTGAAATTTTCTATCATTATTTGCAACATTATGCTTTTGTCCAACTGGTGACTAAAAAGAACATGATCTACCTTTTCATTTTTTAGTGTTAGCTCCACAAAGATATAAATTAGGCCACTAAATTCTTGCTTTCATTCCCACAACAACTTTCTCTCTCCTTGTTGATTATCCATAGTTAGAATAGAAAAAGCAAATAGACTTTAAATTTTATCCAGATTCTCCTTTAGAATAATTTTTTATCTTACTCAAGAAGGTTGAGACATAGTACAATAACTTGGCAACTTCATATGTCTTTGGAATTTTGTTTGAGCTCACTGTTACATATTTAGCATTTTTGCATATGGAGTTCATGGGACCACTCTTGGAAGCCATCAATATTTATGCTACTTATCTTGGTGTCAACATCCTCAATTTGGTGGATGGAAAACTTAATATTCATATTGCATTGCCATAGATCATCTACCATCCTAACTATGATTTTCACTTTAGTTATTAACCAGAGCCTATATATCACTCCTGGATGTAGCCTTTATTATTTTCTCTTCCTCTTTAAGCTGTGTAACCATGGATCCTAATCAGATGCTAACCTCCTTTTAAATATTTCTAGCTTCTTGAGATGAACTAGGAGGATGCATAAGAGCTTCTTTGGCCTTCTGCTCATTATACTCATTTATTAATCTTGAATTATCATAGATCATTGTGTAGACACCTAAAAGTGTCCTCAGATTGCAAAACCCTAATCTTTGTCGCATTCTACTATTTTCCCCTAATTTTCCTCTATGGTTGAATAATTAATTTTAATTAATTAATTAATTATTTAATCATTCATTTTCCTAATGTCCACTTTCATTAATTTAAACAAATAAAACATTTGTTTAAATACCATCACCTAATTGCCAAAATCCCCTTTCACATGCATCATTTCAATAAATTAAATAAATTGGACAAATTTATTTAATTTGAATTCCATTATCCATCTCATCATTTCTTCTAATTTAAAATTGTCTTTTGTCCTCTGGTGGAGGGAAATCCTAACTAATCTCAGCCCTCCATTTGCATCCAAAGTCAACCTCAATCCTAGCCCTCCGTTCAAACATGTTCCTCTATAAAATCATTTTTCTAGCTTATTTTCACCTCTCTTGGAACATAACTCTCTAATCTGCTGTATACTCTCTCCAATATCTTGCTATTCATCAACATGAGCTTCTCAAGATTGTGCAAAATCTACAAATCTGATAACAACAATGCAAGATGGAGAACAATGAAGATTAGTCAAGTTGTAGCTTAGATTAGTTCATTTTCTATTTGTTAGATTGATTTCTAGGCTTGCTTGCACTTCATGGCAGTTAGGGTTTAGTTAGTTTGCTATTTTTAGACATTAAACCTGATTTTCCCTAACACAAAATAGTGAACCTGACATGAATAGATTAATTTTTGTCAACTTCTGATGGGCAAGTTTCATAGGTGGCTTCCTAGTCTCAAACGGAGTTCCCCATTGAGTCCGGGAGGCCATTTTGGCGAAAAACAACATAAAATTTGTCAAATTTGGCTTCAAAATTTATTTTACAATTTTTTGAATTTTTTTAGGGTTGCAGGTCCATACAGTATGAATCCATATCGTACGAATCCGCAGAGCCCTCCTTATTGACATCATATGCTCTGTGTTTTGTGTTGTAGGTTTTGTTGCTTGTTTAAGGTTTGCTTTTGTAGGTTTATGGCGTTGAAGAAAATCTTAATATTTGTTGTCGACCTCTGTAAGTTCACCGTCGCCACCAAGTAAAACCCTAACACCCATTCAGGTCTTCACCTGGATATTCTCTATCACTGTCCAAACTTCAGTCACCTCTACCTATGTTTAGTTCTTTCACTTAAAACCCTAGGTCACAGTCCATAAGCCACCCTTCCTCCACCAGTCGATGCCAATAAGCTTCAGCGACCTTGAAATCACCGCCCCTCTAAACATAGCCACCAAACTTCGATGGGACCGAAACCATTCACAAAAGAAACCTAGCTTGCTATAAATAGTGCTCAGCCCTCGCTTAACATCAAATTGCCAAATCGTTGTAGCTAACCTCAATTTCATGACCGCCGTCCCCTAAGAGTCCCTTCCACCGACCTTAATAGCTTCTCCACCCATCATTCACTATGTCACCATCATCCGTGACTCTTGTGGTTACACAGTCCTCAAACCATTCGCTGAACCTTAGACTAGCTAACATGAAATCCTAAACCGCCATTCCACCATGTGAGTCCCTGCCTTTTAAACCTTTGCAGCCTTTGTTGCAACTAGCTAATGGTCACGATTTACAAAAAACCCTAAACTGCCACATAACTATGCAGTCAAAAACTTGCCTTGGGTCCTTCCTTCAAACTCAGTCACATGTGTGACTAAGGGTAGGAAGAGGCCTTTATTTCATTTGCTTTTTTAATTTTATTTTTAGATTTCACCCTTGGTCATATGGATGACCAGGGGCTAATCAAAGGCTCTGACCACAAACTATAAACGTAACCACTAACTCTAATATGTGACCAGTGCTCTCTGATTGCTAGCGGTTTAGCATTTAACTGCAGGCTTGACCCTTGTTCCTCCTACATGCCTTAATAGGGCCTTTCTTTTTTTCTTTTGATCATAAATTTCACATACGAAGGCAAAATTTTGCAAGCGAAGGCTCATCAGAAAGCTGACACAACAAACTTTGCAACAATATAGGTTTTGTCAGCTAACGGTACTATTTATTATTTTTTTCTGATCAACGTCAACATTGTAGTTAAACTTCAAACATGAATATCTTGAGCGCTTTTAATTGGATTTTAATGAATTTTTTTTAATTTGCTTAAAATTTCCTAAACAATTTGATATCACTATTTATTTTTCTATGACTGATCGATTTTCTCTGATATTTTTTAGATTTGCCTTTTTGGCCTTTTCATCACGATGGCTTGCAAAATGAAGTGCTTACTTGATATGTCATGTTCTTTACATTATCATGGGAATTTTTTGCTACTTATGTCTGATTTCTAGCTTGTGACACTTGTTGGGAGAAGACTTTCATCTGAAACTACTAATACATTTGATGCATGGTTTCCTCTTTTCATGTGCCTATGCTTTCTTATCATAGGAACATTTGGATTTGGTGCAATAAGATGAACATCATCTTGCTATTTTCACACTTGGTTTGGGCTTAAAATGAATCACTTTCTACTTTGCTTGGTGATTGTGTTTAGGTTGTGAAGTGTGTATACTCTTCCCTCACACTTTAAGCGATCTTGGGAATTAAAAACACTTCCCAACATTTGCATAAATCACTCCACACATTTAATTTCTAAGGGTGAATGAACATTTGTCTAGTGTGGCATAAGTCCAAAAATACGTATGCTCCCCTCACATTGT
This sequence comes from Cunninghamia lanceolata, assembly GCA_027924645.1. Lineage (NCBI taxonomy): Eukaryota > Viridiplantae > Streptophyta > Pinopsida > Cupressales > Cupressaceae > Cunninghamia > Cunninghamia lanceolata. The sequence goes on along the minus strand of BSBN01000382.1, from coordinate 14,112,311 downwards.
CATATGAACTTGGGGATCAAAAGTATTTTTGGTGCTTAGGTCACTTTTGTTTCCCTTTAGAGTGGGTCTTCTCTTAAGAGACATCCATGGTACTTTCATCTGGTCTGCTATACAAAATAGGATAAGGAGAAAGCCAAGTCCAAACTAGTATTAGCGCTTACCGTACAACACTAGTTCAAAAGGAGGCATACCTTGCATATATGAGACTCCTAGTAGGACTAGTCAAAGCTTTAAGTAGCTTGCTGGATGCTCGTAACTTGCCAGTCCCCCAAATATTCACTAGAAACCTTTGTATAGTGGCCAAAACCCTTCTATTTGCTAGCACAGGAGGTCAGACCTTTGAAGCCATCCCACATTCTCGCAGTTCAAAGTTGAGATAGAAAATTCCTTGAAATCTTCAGGCCTTTAGGAATTCAAAGTTTGGTGTGCCCGAGAAGTGTGTGCTGTGTAAGGGGGAGATAGTTCCACCAAACTTCTAAGCTATCTGCTTTGAATAAGTGCGGCTCAGATTTATCTGCAGTGGGAATCTAGCAAATATTTTCTTTGCCAGCCTAGGGTTGTGCATGTCTTCCAAGTGCTTTCAAAACTCATCAAAAAATGAAAAACATCAAGAGTCACCAAAAATAGCCAATCTGATAGCCAAGTGTCTTCTATGATTGATGTGTGTGCTTTCCTAATCATCACCCTTAGACATTCTTTCCATCTATTCATTCCAAGTCACTATATCCTAATCACTCTTCCTAATCACATTCATGCTTGTCATTCCATCATCCTTATCATTCCCATAACCCATATCCTAATTATCCTACTTGTCCCATCCTAATCGCATCCTAATTACATTATCACGATTCCACATCATCCTCTTTCTAATCCAACCAACACCATTCCAAGTCAAACCAACATCTAGTCATCCAATCTTGTCATTCCACATCATATCCTAATCCATCCAAGTCACCATATCCTATTCTTCATTCCCAATCACCTTCCTAAGCCAACCCATTTCATCCTAATCACATTATCCTATTCATCATTCCTAATAATTTTACCTTATCCTAATCATATCCTAACCATCATTCTTAATCATTCCACATATCCTAATCCATTTTCATCCTAATTGCTCCAAGTCATCCAATCTTGTTATTCCTCAACATCCTAACCATTTCACATCATTCAACCTCATCCTAATCCATCCTAATCATCATTCCTAATCATTACACATAATCCTAATCATTTCCAAGTCATCCTTATCAAACCCTAATCACCTCTTTCATCTAATCACCATCATATCCAAGTCATCCTTATCAAACGCTAATCACCTCTTTCATCTAATCACTAGACCATCTTAATCATCCTAGTCAAAACACATAATCATCTTCATTGATAATCCAATCAACTTCTTCCTTATCCATCCAAGTCATCTAACCTCATCATATTCATTCTAATCCAATCCAGTTCATCCTAATCATATCCTAACCATTCATTCTAATCCAATCAATTTCATCCTAATGATTCCTAATCACAATACACCACAACCATAGGGAAAACTTTGAGAATCTACTCTCCCTATCAAATCTGATTGCAATCGTGTCAAAACATTATAAACCTCACCCACTACATATTAGATTTCATTCCTTTAGGATCAAATTTCATCACAACATTTCATTAGCATTCAGCCCTTGCAATCTATAGAGGTTCCCAAACATAGTCTTCCTAAGGTTGAAACATAGGGAGAAACTGTCAAAGCTTGATTGTATCACAAGTAAAAATCCAGACCAAGAGACCTTGACATCTTTTTCAAATCAATCACAACTTGGGCCTAATACTCCAAGGCTAGTTTAAGTCCATCCTTCCAAGTGAATTCTGAAACTCATGGGTTCACTTTAATCAATCATTTCTTCAACTTGGGCTTAATACTCCAAGGCTAGTTTATGTCCATCCTTCCAAGTGAATTTTGAAACTCATGGGTTCGCTTTAATCAATCATTTCTTACACACCTCAAGGTCTCGATAAATCCAATTTATACTTTGACAAGGTCATTAGTAGATGAGAGTACCCTCTTGGAGCTAGACTTTTCGAAGACTAATAGCATTAGCCTCTATCATAGTCTGCGCCCCATCACCTTGCATTGGTACCCCCATATCATCCCAAAATTCACAAATCTTATATGGTAAATACATAGTTACAAAAAAAAAGAAGAGAAAGGGAATAGATCCTCCTAGTCATCCCTCATTCCAAACATTCTAAACATTCCTTCCAACACATTGTCCAACCGACACCATCCTTGTCATATCATAATCACATCCTACTCATATCTTCATCATTCAACCTTCATTTTCTAATCACCCTTTCTAATCATATTGTTCAATCAAATTCATCCTAATAACCTCACCCCTAATCATATCCTAATCATTTCCAAGTCATCCTAATCACAACCCTAACCATACCCTAATCATCCCTAATCACCTATCTAATCATCCAACCAATCCCACACTCTTTCACATTCCTAGTCACTCCACATCATCATTCATCCTAGTCAAGCACTTGTCAACATGGTCCTAATCCTTGGAAATCATGAAGGCAAACCAAGACCTAAGCTTGTACTCCAAGGAGACCCTCCTCCTAAGCCCAAGTTCATACTTCGAGGGGGCTATCTCTTTAATTATGAGGATGAGACAAGTCCAAAACCTAGTCCATCCACATGTCAAGTCAACACCACATCAACCTATCCATCCACATCACAACAAGCACATGTGAGCCCAAGTCCACCTTGGCAACATAATCAAATGCCTTTAAGTCCTAAAGCCACCTTTGACAAGGGAGATAAAAAACCTAGTCCATGCAAGTCCTTCATTACCTTTACCGCCAACCAATCCCCCATTAACTCCATGTCCTAAGCTCAAACATTACAAAACTAAACATGTGGAGTCTTCCAAAGAAACCAATTCATCCAATCCATTTGACTTTTCATCCAATCAAAATCTAAACCCTAAGCCAACACCTTCCACCCCTTCTATCCCTCCACCATGGGAACCTTCCATTCCACCTAGTCCTAAGCCTTCACCTTCCTCTCTTGTTACGCCTTCATCCACCCATGCACTTGCAAAGGATGTGATCTAAGGGTTACTAGCTAGGAACAACTTATCTCCATGTCAAACATCTATCTTTGATCCTAACAACGAGCCTTCAAACACCATGTCCATCCCTTCAACCCCATCATGTGGTCCAAAACATATCGATCCTATTGAAGAGTCCTCCACATTCACTTCTATTCCAAGTCAAGAGACATGTCAAGGACCCATAATCCTAAGTATGAGGAAACATTACTCCCTCATCCAATTCAATCAAAGCAACCCTATCTATGATCAAGCTCCCATATATGATCAAGATCCCATTTATGATCAAGAAGGCCATGATGATCCCCTTAGCCAACTTTATGCATTCCATGGTCAAGAGCTTATCACCCCATCCATCCATCCTCCATCTAGCCCTAATGTACAAACTTCCACTTCCCATGATGAGACATATGCCTCCCAAGTAAACGTAGAAGATCAAACCAATAACTTGGATCTAAACGAACATAATCAAGATCCTAATGATCTTTCCACATCCACCATCAACCCCATTACAAATCCATCATATCCTATTGGTTTGTCTACCTTCATTCATGAATGTTCCTCCTTGGGACAACAACAACCTTTATCCACCACTTCACCTTCTTTGTCCAATAAACAACTCAAGTCTAGTGTTCAAACTCAACCTAGTCCCATAGTCCATCACATCCTCCAAAAAATGAACTACCAAGGTAAAGGCTTATGCCTTCATGAACAAAGTATTTTGGAGCCTATCCATGTCAAAGTCCCTCCATGCTCCTATGGCCTTGGATACACACCCCAAGGTAACCAATCTCAAGATGTTGATACTTCCTCCATTCCTCCTAAGTACACTTTCCATCACAAATCCTATCATGTACCCAAGACATATGTCAACATTCCACATTCGTCATCCTACAAGTGTCAAAATCATGTGACCATACACCTTCCACCATCTGATTTACCTCCATTGATTCCACCACCTAACATCCCTATAATCCAACCCACTTATCCATTTATCCAAAAACACATTCCTAATCATGACCAACAAATGTACACATCATGTAAACATAAATCTTCCACTGATTCCATCCACCCCATGGGATTCAAAAATAAACATTTGGATGCCTCCGCACATAAAGTCAAAAATCCTAAGGATCCTCATACCTTAGGACAAAAAAATTTAATCAAAATTGATCTAAGAAGCTATCCAAACCCATACCTTCACAAGCAAAGTCAAAAACTAAAATGGTATGGGTCCTTAAACAAAAAAGCAGGCCAAAAGAGGCATCTACCTCTCAAAAATCCCAACTATCCTCTTCCATCCATTCTATTCAAAAGTCTCAAATTCCTCCATCCCACAAGTCAAGCAAAAATCATAAAAATACTAAGTCTATGTGGGTCCCTAAGTCACTACATCATCCATCTCCTAAGCAAACACCACCTTTGCTTCCCACACCACCTTCCAATCAAAAGCTTCCATGTTTATCACGGTGTGTGCAACCGTTGGTCATGATTCCTTTCCCTACCTCCATCATCCTATCATTCAACCATTGTCTTACATATTTCACCCATCACCTTCCTATGGTCTATGCTTTTGCATAAACCTTTCATCCATTCATTGCATAAGCCTTCGATCCATCCACATCATAAGTCCTACATAATCCACATCATAATCCACTATTGTTTCCCTTCATAATCCACTATCTACCTGTATACGCCTAAAAATGACACGATTTAGTATAAATAAATAATCTTAATATTTATTCCCTTATTTATTCCTCTATCAATAAATAAATAAATTTATTTATTTATTTGATTCATATTCTTCCAACAATTAAATAAAATCCTTTATTTAATTCAATTCTTCCAAACAACTAAATAATTCTTAATTATTTAACTAAATCAAAATCATTCTTCCAAATTTGAATAAATCAAATCAAATTTACTTAAATCCTTTCAATCTCCAAAAATAAAATACAATCAAATATTTTATTTATTCTTCTAAAATCATGCACAATAATTAAATAAATTTATTTATTTAATTTGTTTTCTTATCTTCTAAATTAAATAATACTCATTATTTAATTTGTTTCTTCTAATAATATCTTCTCTAAATTTAAATAAATCAATTATTTATTTAAGTTACTTTTTCTTCTAAATTGAGTTATCTCTAAATATAATTCAAGCTTTTTGCACATGCAATTAAATATTCCTAATATTTAATAAAGCAAAATATCTTCTTATTCTCATGTAAATCCCTTCTTGTTTTAAATCACTTAACTGATTATTATATTCTTTTAAATGTTTTAACTTATTCTTCTATTCTTGTTATCTCCTCTCATGCAAAAGAAAGCAAGACACATGTCCTCTTCTTATTCGTTGCATGTTCCGCAACTATTATCAATCGTTGATCTTCTCATTCTCTTTATATCATTGATCTTCATTCTCCCAAGTCTATAAAAACAATCTCATTCTTCCATTTCATTCATCCAATCTTTAAGTATCGTTACTCTGTAGAAATTACAGCGTGCCTTTGACACCAATTCCTTCATTGCTTGTGATCACATTCGCTACTATGCACTACGTACTACTATCATTGTTGTGAAGTTTCTTTTCATTGCGATATTATCATAGCCATTCCCAATTGACATTCTTGAAGCATAGCAAGGAAGTGCACTCTTTGAGGGCCTATTTCATACATGCAAGATCGATTGTGATAGGCAATCAATGGAAGCTTCGAATTAAGGAGGTTTGCTTTGTTATTTGTTCATTGTTATTGGATTTCCTTAGTGTTGATAACTGAGAGGAGGGGGGGTGAATCAATTATCCTAATTATCTCTTCTTTCTGAACTTTCTTATTAATCAATGCAGCATTAATTCAAACAAGCAAACATAACCATGAAATGGAGATACACATGACACAATATTTTTGACGTGGAAACCCTGTTAAGGGAGAAAACCACTGGGTGATTAACCCAAAGATTATTCTCTGTTAGAAGAATAAGGAAATACAAAATGGCACTTGCCAATTAGGGCTCACTGCTCGAGCACACTGCTCACAAGAGGCATACTACCTACAAGAGACTCATTGTCTACAAAAAGAGTGTTATACAATACTTGAACTGATTGGTAGTATCTGCAAATGTTGGAGTTCAGTTCTGGTTAGGCTCAGTACACTGATCTGCTGCACTTCATCTTTCCTCTATCTTTAAGCTGCTTTCTTTCACATACCAGACCTTTCTTACTGCTTCTGCTCTACTCTTCTGCTTTTATTCGCACATCACAACAACAATAACCCTCACAACTAAATCCATCGTGTATATATATCCGCAAAAGTGATTTCATCATCTTTCAAGTTGGCAACTGGAATAGTCAATTCTTTTCACAAACTCTGATCTGTCGGCTGAATCCTTGCACACCAATTAATGCGGATCAAGCATATACTTGTAGAAGTCATCAATCATGTCGGCCAAACATAACTTATGCCTTAAGAACCTTTTCCATCATCAGTAACACATCTGGAAAATAGTCTGATGTTTTGTCAGTCAGTTCTTCCTCTGTTCACACTGTCACTTAGGAACCCGGTACTCAAGTATTCATATCTTTTACCTCATCCATCACCAGAGGCTAAAACCTTGGAATCTATCACTCAAGGTAGTCCTCTTGACTTCCCCAAATCTGCACTTCACCAAGATACTTCCTCTGAGAGATCCAAACCTGTCTGTCGGACCTTGCCACATGCTCTGTTCTTGTTTACCGGACCACCACATTCTTCATTCTGACTTCCGGTAGATACACACCATGTCCTGCGGATGTGTGGGATGAACTTTGTTGCCATCAGTGACAACAATCATGAATCCATATAGTGTCTCTTGCCAACACTTAGTTCACTATTTCATTGAAGTTTTAGGTATCTTGATATTTGATATTATTGATTATTCATTGTTGATCCAATTTTCTCACAACATTTTTGGTGTCCACCATGGGGCCTTGCCCCGATTTAATCTAAAAACTGAGTTTTTTGTGCTAAGGTTTCCTACACAGGAGGATTGAAAGAATAGGTGGTGGGCCTTCCAATGGTGTAACCTTAGCTCAAAAAGTTTTTAGGTTTTGTTAAAAACATCAAAATCCTATCTAAGTATCTCTTACTTTTTGCAGCAAGTGCATGAATTTCAATAAAAACATATCACAAATCTGTGTCCCTATTTTTAGCCTATATTTTTTTTTGGCCTATTTTTAGCAATTTCATGAAATCAGACATAGCTATGTAACTTTAGCTTAAAAGATTAATGGGTTTTGTTAAAAACATCAAAATCTTATCTGGGCATCTTTTATTTTTTGTAGGAAGTTCACAAATTTTGAGAAAAATAGATCCCAATATGTGTCTCTATTTTTAGCACATGCTTGCTTTTTTTTAGCTTATTTTTAGCAATTTCACGAAATCGAACATATCTTTTGCATAAGGAGTCAAATTTTCATGAAACCAGTGGCGTTGGAAAGATGGTTCTCCCAAAGTTTCTATGGTGAAAGAATTTTTTGGTAATTTTATCAGATTTGTCAGGTACACTCAGTCAAACTCAACCCTTTTTTGCAAAACTTCAAACAGTCATAACTTGTGCAAAATTTATTCAATTTTCATGATTTTTTTTTTGAAATTGCATAGAATTTCATGTAGAATCTAATCATAATATCTAATCTAGTGTACCTAATCATTATTATCATATTTTTTTTAGATTGCTCATTTTTCACCTAACAAGTTGAATGCTTTTGGTTCAATTGATTTTATGCTAACTATTGAGTTTTTGGTGGAAACTAATCAACTTTTTGCAGCCTCTTATTACTTAAATAGAGTAAATGGGTTTTCCTAAAATGTTCATGCAGGATGAGTATTAAAGAATTAAAAACCATATCACACTAAGTCTTAGGAACGTATTGTTTTCTTAAGGGACAATGGACATGAATGCCAAACACTTCAATTTCTAATGGGAAAGTAAATAGATGCTCATGCAAATCTCACGTAGTCTTAACTAGAAGGGTTGGTAATTGAATCATTGTTATCTTGCATATCATTGAATCATTGCTATATTGCTATCTTTTCAAAGTTAACAACTCATTGCTATTTGGATAAAATTGAACTTATCATTGCTATTTGGGTAAAACTGAACCATTGCTATCTCGACCATCACTTCAAAGTTAACAAATTCATGCTACTTGGATAAAATTGAACTCATCATTGCTATCTTGATTATCACTTCAAAGTTAATAATTCATGCTATCTGGGATAAAATTGAACACATCATTGCTATCTTGGTAAAACTGAATCATTGCTATCTTGCTAATCACTTCAAAGTTTTGTGCTTTCCCAAGTAGATAGCTCATCTAGTTTTTTTCATTTTAACTAGGGGAAAAGAAACCACTGTATACTATGTTTTGGGAATGATACCAAGCCTATGTTCTCCCCTATCTTGGGTGATCAAAATGCCAGACATATCATTTTCACGTGTTTTTCCTTTAGAGCGGCCTACTCTTGGATACCGTTCATCCAAGTAGGAATGACTCTAAGTGGTAACAGGCTAGACGCCAAGCCCTTCCAAGCCACTATAAATAAATTGTGTTTGGAGTGAAAGCTTCAAACAATGAGTGAAGTTGTGTTATACTGATAGCCAACCTCCTCCAAAACCCTCCAAGGCGCAACCCCTGCAGGCTAGGAGACTCCATAACAGAGAGTAGTGTTGTCGTATGTATAACCACTTGAATGGTTGCCTTCATTAAACAGCTTTGTTCTAGTGGCCAAAAACCCTTGTTATCGATTTGAAGCCTAGGATTGTACTTGTTCTTTCTTTTTAGTCCAAAAAAAGTAAAAAAAATAACAAAAAAATAAAAAACCATAAAAATATTCTTTGTGTTTGCTGTGTCTTCTTGCCATAATTTCTGAAAATCAAGTCAAAGAGACCATCTTGCAACAAAAGAAACTAAAAACATCAGAAAAATTGCTAAAATTTTGTAAAAACACTGAAAAAACTAGAACTGCACATTTGTTATTTGAAGCTGTGCATCTGTCCTGACTTACTGTGCATTTATACTAATTGGCTACGCTTATATCACCTATTACTGTACATCTACTTTTTACCAGTACTACACATTTGTGTCAACTTTATACACTTATATTCTCTGTTGCTGCGCATCTGGTTCTGCGCATCCGTGACAGTGAGCATTTCCACATCTTTTCAAAGAAAATTTTTAGGTTTTCTAGGTACCCATTTCAGTCTTGTGTCAGTTTCTATAGAGATGACGTACCAATTAGAAGTAATTGCTCAAGAACTCCAATACCTACAAGAGTAATTAGACTTTGATATCTCACCCCAAGATCGTATAGCAATTGCCCAAGAACTCCAAGTGATACAACAAGAAATGACAATCTTACAAGCTGAATGTGTCAGTACTAGCTACGCCTTGCCCCAAACTCATACATCTGTTTCCCGTCTTAATGATGCTCATGACAAGGCAAGCACCACCTCAAGTTGGAAATTGTATACCACTCTGTCTACTAGTCCTCCTTCACCATCTTCTAAGACACATATCCCAAAGCATACCAATCCTACACCAACACAGCCATTGAGTTCTCTAAGCTCTAAATGGACAACCAAAAAAGCCTCAGATGATTTTTGGGAAAGATATTTTCTAGATTTACATAGCAAAAGAAAAGCTAGGGAGAACTCCAAATCCACTCATCCATTACCTCATTCATCTACCCATACACCTACGCAGGATGTGATCCAAGGGCTACTAGCAGAGAGTCAACCATGTCCCCAAATTCTAGTCCTTGACCTTATCAAAGAGTCTCCAAACATGTCAAATCCTACAACCCCTTCATGTAACCTACAACCCCTTGAGCATATTGAAGAACCTCCTACCATGCACCAAAGTCAAGGTCCATCGCACCTTCATGTTGTTGACCAAGAGCCTATTCAAGAGTCTTCTACCTCAACTTCAATTCAAACAACCCAAGAGTTATGTCAAGAGTACACTTTAGAACATGTGGAAACATCAACCCCTTGTCTAAATCAAGATCAAAGTACTCCCATCCGACCCTTACATAACCTTTATCTTTTTGATGATCCTATACCTATTCATGAGCAAGAAATCTAATTTCAAACCATTCATAACCTATATCTCTTTTATGATCAAGATATCACCTTTGATGAAGAAGCTATCCATGAGCAACTTGATCCTATACATGAACAAGGGATCAAATTCCAACCCTCCATGGCCTATATCCTTTCCATGATCAAGATATTATTGTTGATGAAGAACATATACAAGAGCACCTTAATTCCATCATGCTAAATCCTATCTATGATCAAGATCCCAACTACGATCAAGAGTCTATCTATGATCAAGTAGACCATGATGATCCTCTTAGCCCACTTTATGCATTCCATGGTCCCGGGCTTATAACCCCATCTAATCCCATCCAAGATCTAACAACTTCCACTTCCCTTGATGAGACACTTGCCTCCCAAGCAAGTGTAGAAGATCAAACCAAAAATACTCCTCCGCCGACCACTATCGACCATGCTACAAATCCCCCACCGTATATCCTGGGTCTTACCACCTTCATTCATGATTGTTCCTCCTTAGAACACCAACTACCATTATCCTCTATCCCACCTTCTTCATCCAATAAGGAAATTGTGTCTAGTGTTCCACCTACACATAATCTCACTGTCCACCGCATACTCCAACATATGAACTATCAAGGTAAAGGCTTAGGTCTTCATGAAAAAGGTATTTTAGAGCCTGTCCATGTTAATATTCATACAGCCTCAGATACACACCCCAAGGTGAACAATCTCGAGATGTTGGTACTTCCTTTACGCCTTCTAAATCTCCCACTTTCCATTGTACATCCTATCATATCCCCAAACTTTCCATGTTAATGTTCCTCCTTGTTCATATGGCCTCGGATACACACCCCAAGGTGAACAATCTCGAGATGTTGGTACTTCCTTTATGCCTTCTAAATCTCCCACTTTCCATTGTACATCCTATCATATCCCCAAAACATATGTCACCATTCCACCTCCATCATCCTATAAATCCCAAAAGCATGTGACCATACACCTTCCACCATCCAATCTACCTCCACTACTTCCAACTCCTAACATCTCTCTAGGTATTTTACCACCACTTCTTCCAATGCCTTATCCATCCACCAATAAATCCTCTAACAATCCCAATCATGGCCAACAAATGCACATGTTGTCTAAACAAAGAACTTCCTCCAACCCTACTTCCACCATTCCAAAGGATTTTAACACTAAAAATCTAGATGCCTCTACCTATAAAGTCAAAAATCATAAGAGTCCTCACAACCTAGGATACAAAAACCAAGAATCAAAGAAAAATCCTTCTCAAGAGCTGCATACACCCACACACCTATACGCCAAGCTGGAAAAGGTCTGGGTCTGCATCTAACAAATGATTACTCCAAAAGCTACACAAAAGCTACATACACCCAAACCCATACCTTCACAGGTACTATCTAAAAACAAAATGGTTTGGGTACCTAAGCAAAAATCCCTCAAGTTACATGAGGCATCTACCTCTCAAGAATCTCAACCATCCACTTTCTCCCATTCCATCCAAAAGTCTCAAATTCTTCCATCTCACATGACAAGCAAAAATCAACAAAATACTCAGTCTATTTGGATCCCTACATGCCTAAGTCATTCATCCACAAGCAAAAGTCTCCATTGCTTCCTACAGTACTTTCCCATCACCAGCTTTAATGTTTATCATGGTATGTGCAACCGTTGGTCATGATTCCCTTCCATTCCGCAACATTTTCATATACCTCCATCTCCCCTACCTTCCACTATTATCCTACATATCTTCCTCATCCTATTCCTATGGTCCATGCTTTATCATAGACTTTCCATCCATCCTTGCATAAGTCCTCTGTATTTTACATCATCATCCACTATCACACCCTTCATAATCCAATATCTACCTTCTCCATCTCACTTTCATGCAATCCCCTACCAACATCTGTGAGAACACTTGACCTTGTCCATGCGACAACATCCATCTAGTGGTACTATCACCTTCATGGAACCTGGCCATTGAGGCCCTCTCGTCCATTCTACCTATCCTATTGTTTCTTCTAATAATATCTTCTCTAAATTTAAATAAATCAATTATTTATTTAAGTTGCTTTTTCTTCTAAATTGAGTTATCTCTAAATATAATTCAAGCTTTTTGCACATGCAATTAAATATTCCTAATATTTAATAAAGCAAAATATCTTCTTATTCTCATGCAAATCCCTTCTTGTTTTAAATCACTTAACTGATTATTATATTCTTTTAAATGTTTTAACTCATTCTTCTATTCTTGTTATCTCCTCTCATCCAAAAGAAAACAAGACACATGTCCTCTTCTTATTTGTTGCACATTCCTCAACTATTCTCAATCGTTGATCTTCTTATTCTCTCTATACTATTAATCTTCATTCTCCCAAGTCTATAAAAGCAATCTCATTCTTCCATTTCATTCATCCAATCTTTAAGTATCGTTACTCTGTAGGAATTACAACGCACCTTTGGCACTAATTCCTTCATTGCTTGTGATCACATTCGCTACTACGCACTACACACTACTACCATCATTGTGAAGTTTTTTTTCATTGAGATATTATCATAGCCATTCCCAATTGACATTCTTGAAGCATAGTAAGGAAGTGCACTCTCTGAGGGCCTATTTCATACATGCAAGATCGATTGTGATAGGCAATCAATGGAAGCTTCGAATTAAGGAGGTTTGCTTTGTTATTTGTTCATTGTTACTGGATTTCCTTAGTTCACTATTTCATTAAAGTTTTGGGTATCTTGATATTTGATATTATTAATTATTCATTGTTGATCCAATTTTCCCATAACACTACCTACTCCATCTCACTTTCATGCAATCCCCCTACCAACACCGATGAGCGTAATGACTTGACATGGTCCATGCGATGACATCTTTCTCTAATGGGAGATTATCACCTTTCATGGAACTAGACACTTGAGTCCCTCTTCTCCATATCCACCTATCCCATTCAAAGAGTCAAAATTTAAAAAGTTAAAAAAAAAAAAGTAGAGAGAAATTCATTTGTCCAACAGTGAAAACCACCCTTGGTGGCACCTTGGATAAGTACCATGATGAAAACCTGGCAAACATGCGTCATGTGTAGGTTGATCTTCTATGCAACTTACACTTGGGGGCAAGTTGTCTCATCCAACTTGTCATTTCCTTCCATACCCAATCCATACAATTTCCATATCATCCTAACCATTACATACATATACTTAGCCTATCGAGTCCATTCATTCTCCCTTCCTCTTTTGATTTTGCTAAAGCTTGGGGGCAAACTGTTGATAAATACTTTGGATATCTCTTGATATACCTCATCCTTTCCAAACAATCCTATCATCATCCTTTGTCATAAGCTTGTCATGAAAAATCCTAAGTATTATACCTCAAATGGGGCATGTTGTTCCTATGCGACATAGTCCTTAGAGATCACATCCTTGCTCTCTTATGCGTACATCCATTCCATCTCCCATCGCCCACCCTTTTATCCATTCATCCAATCCATCCTTCCTCCTTGCACCTAGACTTTGTTCTCCCTTTTCATTGGTATCTAGAGTAAAGGTTACCCAACTGTTCATCCAATGCCATTCCCCAAAACGTTCAAAATTCAAAAAAATTAAAACATTTCCAAAACACACACAAAAAAATCACATTCTCAAAAACCAAAAAAATCAAATATTCTCCAAAAATCCCAAAAAATTGAAACATGTCAAAGATAAAAAAAAACCAAATATTTTCAAAAACACCAAAAAATCACAACATTCCAAAACCACAAAAACTCACAACATTCCAAAATCCAAAAAAATAAAATCAAAACATGTCAAAATCCAAAAAAAAATCAAAACATTTCAAAATCCAAAAAAATTAAAACATGTCAAAATCTAAAAAATCAAAACATGTCAAAATCCAAAAAATCAAATAATTCCAAAAATTCAAAAAAATCAAAACATGTCAAAAATCTAAAAAAATTCAAATCTCTCAAAAAACCAAAAACAACCACATATTCTCAAAAATCCCAAAAACATTGAATATCATCAAAAATCACATAACCAACCAAAAATCCTAAGCAATAAATAGTGTCAACCCTCATGGTCGAACTACGTTGCCTCTGAGCTTTCATGTAGGCAAGGCCATCTTTAATGAGCCCCCGAGGCATTAGGTCAGTCCCCTAGGGCCCGCCCTCTCAACTGTCATAATAAGTCATCCCTTCACGACATGGACACTTCGATTAGACTAAAATAATCAATTATCACATGAACAACAATCCCAAACATCAAACAAGACAAGCTATCCAATCAGCCAAACTGATCAATCGCCTCGTGATAATCATATGTCACTATCAACTATCAATATCAGCTATCACATATCTCATATAGAATGGGGCATCGTTGAAACTAGGACTCTATTCCTTATACAACATGCATCATTTCTAAAAATCAATCATCAATCAAACCCTGGTGTTGCTCACATGGCCAACAACACTGGTGTCAATCAATCAATCACTTGCCTTATACATGATATTGCATTGTCAAAACCAAACCAGGTGTCTTATACAACATGCTTCCTATCCTGAAACCAGGCCTCCTTCATTGAATCATTGTAATCAATCAAACACATATCACTTGGAAAAAGGTCCAATTAGCTGTTGGTCTACTCTGTCTTATTTTACTAGATTATTTTGTAGTCTCATTCTTATGCTTCTCAAGGCAGTCCCTAAGTGATGAAGAGAAGCGAGGATAGAGAGGGATTTTTCTTTGATTACTATTTGCAGTTTGTCTTGGTGAAATGACTGGGGCAACTTGGTACCTTGCGTGTGACCAGGATTCCATTGGGTACGAATCAAAGACATCTTATGTATCGTAAAGAATAACTGGTTCCTTGCATAAGGACTTTCACATCTCAAAGTTATCTCATCACATGTTCTGACAAGGTATCGTGGTTACTAGTCTGAGTTAGGCATTCCTTGTCTGTCATGTGCCTGTTTCACAAGGGATCACATTTCCACACTTTGGCCTTTGTCATGCCATTGTGATTGTCGTTCCTTGACATAACAAGTTCTATGATGATAAGCAGCAAAATTGCAAGTGAGAAGCTTAAAAATCTATCAAAGCAAGATCCCATTTCCATTCTTCTAGCCAATCTTTCATTCCTCCACCATCTCTCTCTTGCATCTTCATTCCTCCAACATCATTGCAGCTTAATGTATCATTCATTTATTCTATCCATTTCCCTATCTTTCTTCCTTGACCAAACCCTTTCATTTTGAGAGCCTAACCATGTTTGTCCAACCTGCCTATCGTCTCGAGGGAGCATCATCATCCTATCTTTCCATCATCATCCTTTTCCTCTATCCATTTCCTTAACTTCTTTGAAATGATGTTGCTCAACATAAATCACATCATCTCGAACATCATCTCAAAGAGGGGCAAAATGTAGACACCTAAAAGTGTCCTCGGATTGCAAAACCCTAATCTCTGCCACATTCTACTATTTTTCCCTAGTTTTCCTCTATGGTTAAATAATTAATTTTAATTTATTAATTATTTGATCATTCATTTTCTTAATGTCCCCTTTCATTAATTTAAACAAATAAAACATTTGTTTAAATACTCTCACCTAATTGCCAAAATCCCCTTTCACATGCATCATTTCAATAAATTAGATAAATTGGACAAATTTATTTAATTTAAATTCCATTATCCATCTCATCATTTATTCTAATTTAAAATTATCTTTTTTCCTCTAGTGGAGGGAAACCCTAACTAATTTGAGCCCTCCATTTGCATCCAAAGTCAACTCTCAATCCTAGCCCTTCGTTCAAACAGGCTCCTCTAGAAAATTATTTTTCCAGCTCATTTTCACCTCTCTTGGAATAGAAATCTCTAATCTGCTGTATACTCTCTCCAATATCTTGCTATTCATCAACTTGAGCTTCTCAAGATTGTGCAAAATCTACAAATTTGAGAACAACAATGCAAGATGGAGGAGAATAATGAAGATTAGTCAAGTTGTATCTTAGATTAGTTCATTTTCTATTTGTTAGATTGATTTCTAGGCTTGCTTACACTTCATTGTAGTTAGGGTTTAGTTAGTTTATTGTTTTTGGACATTAAACTTGATTTTTCGTAACACACATTGATTATAATCCGCCCACAACTTCTTGGTTGAGGCTTCACTAAACTAGGTTGTATGGAGAACAAGAGAAGTAGCTTCTGGGGTAGAAACTGTAATGTCCCCTTTGTGTTACATGGTTAGTCCATCATTGAGTTTCCGTGGACTAGCAGTTTGGTTAGGGAACTGGAGTTAGTTGGCCTTGAAGGTATTTGTCGGTGATGGGAGGTGGTTCGTATTCAGTAGATCTAGTTGGCACCCTCAGAGTTGGCTCTATTGGCTTTTGGTGATTACTTACTATTTTTAGTAAGTTTGGGTTCAGTGTTAGTTTGAGATTTTCAGAGCGGGGTCAGATTTGTCTCTTCAAGAGCTTTTCGACGAGTTGTAGATCATTGCATTTCGACACCGTCTTCATAGTTATTTTAAAGTCTGAAGATTATTAATGTTATATTTAATTTGAACTTTATAATATATTGAGGGAAAAGTGACTTAATGAAAAATGAAGACAAAAGCAAGTTATGACCTTGGGCGCCCATCCCTAGGGAGAATAAAAGATGTTTTAAAATGACAAAGTTCCCTCCTAAAGCCAATGTCCATCTTGGAGGAAGAATAAAAGATGAAATTGGAGATCATTTGTATTATGCTTGTTATTATATTTCTTCTTTGTGAGCTCTGCTAGGGTTTGAGGGTTTGTTCATTCGAACCAGGCTTTTGGAGATGAAACCTCCATTAGTGATGGCATTCTACATGTGTGCAATACCACCTAAAAGTGCCATTGTTGGTGGTATCCAGCATTCACATTTGTGCTTCAATGGAATCCATTTGATGAGATTTTGTGGAGTTTGTTGCTAGATCTTTCAAATCTTGTTGTGTTCAGTTATTAGCAATGGAGAAATGCTTATTTTGTTGGAGTTTGTAGAGGTTTAGTGACTGCAACAGTATTTCCTTGCTGGCCGTACCCTCCAGGCAAGGCCGTACCATCTTTGGAGGCTTCAAACTTGAGTTTTCTTGCATTATAGACTCTCCTTCTTGGTCGCCTAGGATTCAGATCAGTGTGCAATGAGATTGTCAGCCATTTTCAGTGGATTCGTGGAGTTTATTTAGGGGTCTAGAGCCTCATTTCTCATTGTGGGTAGTGTTTAGTTTGCATTGTATGTGGTGTCCAAGGCCTCTTGTATTGCTGATAACAATCTTTTCATGATGCTATGTGGTTCTTGGTGTTTTGGAGCAATATTGTAATATCTAGTGGGTGGTCCGACAATAGACAAAAACTAAAGTTTTAAATATGCATATGGGCATGTGATAGAATCTCTTTATTTGTAGATATATGAACTGGGTCTTTCATATTTCTTTTGTATTCTGTGTATATTTTTTGGGTTTTCCATATATGCTCCATTTTGTATGCTCCGACAACACATCTACAAGAAAACTAAAAACCCCTTCTGCATTCTTCTGTCTAGTTCTGAAAGACCACAATAAAAATTAAAAAATAAAACACGTAAAAGATTTTAAAAATTTACAAACAGGTACGACACATTATAGTGGTATCAGAGCGGTGTATCTTGCCATCCTATGTGGTTAAACATGACATGCAGAAGATATTAATGAGACATGCGGCCTATAGATAGATATAATTTCAGACCAAGATGGGGAGCATGGAATCCGTAGTTAGTAGAACCAGAGAATCTAGTACCACAAATAGATCCATTTGAGACTGATTCAGAGATTGTTGTTGTTGAGGAGCAACCTGTGGTATTTTATAGTGAGGAAGATCTTGAGGTTCCAAGAACAGATCCCTTTTCTGGTGTACTTCTAGAACATCTTATAGGAATGGGAGACAGGGAAGTTAGGAAGCCTAGTACATGAGATATTCTCAATGACATGGTGAGAGGTCAACAATAGTTGATTAATAGGATGGACAGGTCTTAGGAGGTACTCACACAGTTTCTCACCTGTTTGTTTCTAAAGTTAAATGAGGACAGGAATAATGGGGATAGGAACATAAATAGAAATGATAGAGATAGACACAAGGATCGAGGTAATGGAGACCAAGGCAATGGAGAACAGAATGGAGATAGAGACCATGGGGATAGGAACAATGTTGACAGGAACAAATACATGGATCTTCATGGAGAAGCTTTGGTGAATAACTGGGGTGTTACACAACTTACAGCCATAGATAGGCCTTGCATTCCTATTTTTATACCAAGAGATAAGATACCTAAGAGGGATGCTACATAGGTGGAATTCTAGGATGAGATTTTCAAAGATTGGTAGGCTTCTAGTGCGGCATTTCGGGCTAAGATGACTTTCAAAGATTACTTTGATCTCAGGATGAGACATAGACCGAGAGGATGTAACCGTCAATAGAGTAATGAGCTATAAAATAAAATCAGTAAGATGAATTTACCATACTTTGATGGTTTAGGGAAGACTTCAGCTAGAGCTTGGGTCCAAAAGATGGATAGTTATCTCCAAATCAGTCCAATGCTAGAGACTGATGCCATCACATATGCAACCTTACTGGTGCAGGAGCACCCAAGCCAATCTTGGCTTAATAATTAGTCAAATATGAATGTCCAAAGAGTTTTTAGGAAGTAATTTAGTCTTAGATCCATGTGATAAGGTCTAAAGGGAGAAAATTTTGTGTTTAGAGTCATAATTTTGGTTGTTAAAAACAAAGTCTAAAAATTTAAGTAGTAGGAAGAGTTTACTATGTCAAGTTAACAAATCATGTAATTAAAGGCTCTCAAAGGTCATATACTTTGAAATGAAGTCACAACCAATGGGAAACAAGTTCAAACATATATATTAGAGCCTTCACACATTAGAGGGAAGGCAACATTGAGATTTAAAGCATAACATTGTAAGAACACATTTTGATTAATAAAAAGGTGTAAGAACACATTTTGATTAATAAAAAGTTCTATTTTTTAGGTTTTTTTTTAGAATATTGATGTTCCTAAGGATGGTATGGCCCCACACAGCCTCCAAATGACATAAAATTAGAATTGTTGGAAAGATATTTGAATCACCTTTCATTTGATTCTAAGTTTATAAATTTTTATTGAGTTTTGCAAAATTTATAGCTATTTTTGTAAAAACTGTTTTAAACTACCAAAAACCCTCATCTAGGGTAACATTCCTATTGCAGAGCATGGTACAAGCTCCTGTAATACTTTTTGCATAAATGGTTGAAACCCATTTTAGAAGGAATTCTTAGCTCAAATGGGTGTTTTATTGGGTTCAATTTCATTGAGTTTGGAAGGCAACACACACAATATCTTGGTGTCAGGGTCTTAGATGAAGCAGAAAGTTTTGAAGGCATTCCATGACTTGTGATGGTAGGGCATCAGGATACTTGAAAACTTACAAGCAGGTTAGGGAGAGGTTCACCTAGAAGGGTCTCAAGACAGAAGTGATGCAGTACATGAGAGAGTGCCCGGCGTGTTAGCAAAATAAACAGGAGCACTCATTTCCAGGAGGATTATTGCAGCCCTCGCCCATTCCTAAGAGGAAATGGGATAACATTTCTATGGACTTTATCACAAGGTTACGAAAAGTCCAAGGCAGGGATTGCATTTTCATGGTAGTGGATAAATTGACAAAGTATGCACATTTCTTTGCCATCCCTACCACCTTCACTGCAACTCAGGTTGCAGAGTTGTTCTTTCATGAGGTATTCTGACTACATGGGTTGCCAAGGAACATTGTTAGTGATAGGGACAATAGGTTCCTCAGTAATTTTTGGCAGGAGCTCTTCAGGTTGATAGGGAGAGAGCTCACCCCCAGCATGAGTTACCACCCCCAGACAAATGGTCAGACAGAGATTGTTAATAAATGGCTGGAATGATACCTCCGCAATTATGTTTCAGGGAAGCAATAGGAATGGGTTAAGTGGCTTCACATGGGGGAGTACTGTTACAATTCTACTTACCACATGTCTATTTAGATGTCACCATTTATGGCCTTGTATGGGTATGAGGCACCAAGCTTTGTTGATTTGTTGTTTGGTGATAGCAGAGTGTCGAAGGCCAAAGACCTTCTTCAGGAGAGTCAGGACATCATGAGGTCTTTGAAGGAAAATATACAGAAGGCTCAAAATTAGCAGAAGTAGTATACAGATTAGCAGATGACTGAGCGATCATTTGAGGTTGGTGACATGGTATACCTCATGTTGCAGCCCTATAGGCAGTCCACTCTCAAGAAGAGTGGGCAGAAAATCTTAAGCCACGTTATTATGGACCTTTCAAGATCTCCAAGAGGATTGGAGAAGTGGCTTATGAGTTGGAACGTCCAGCAGGTAGCAGTGTACATAATGTGTTTCATGTATCTCACCTCAAGAAGGCATTGGGGCATAATGTGATACCATCAGTTGAGTTTCTTCCTCTTGATGAAGAGGGGAAGTTAATCTTGGTACCTAAAGCAATAATTTACACAAGGAATGTAACTTGAGGAGGAGGATTATCAGGGAGTACCTAGTTAAGCGTAAGAACCTACCAATGGAGGATACTACTTGGGAGAGTGAGCAGATATTGGATCATCCTGATATGACATTGCTCGAGGTAAGCAATCTTAGGGAGGGTAGATTGTAATGTCCCCTTTGTGTTACATGGTTAGTCCATCATTGAGTTCCCATGGACTAGCAGTTCGATTAGGGAACTGGAGTTAGTTGGCCTTGGAGGTATTTGTCAATGATGGTAGGTGGTTCGTATTTAGCGGATCCAATTGGCACCCTCAGAGTTGTCTCTGTTGGCTCTTGGTCACTACTTACTATTTTTAGTAAGTTTAGGTTCAGTGTCAGTTTAAGATTTTCAGAGCGGGGTCAGATTTGTCTCGTCGAGAGCTTTCCGACGAGCTATAGATCATTGCATTCCGACACCGTCTTCATATTTATTTTAAAGTCTGAAGGTTATTAATGTTATATTTAATTTGGACTTTATAATATTATAACATCATAAAATGTCCCCTTGGGGGTTTTTCCCTCATAAGGTTTAGCTCCTGGGTCTTTTGCATGCATCTAGGACATCTTACTTCATAATTTGGCATCCCGATGGAATGAGCCCTAGGTAACATGACAAATGGGACCTAGGAGGACCCCTTGAGCTTTACCCTACCCAAAATAGGGGGGAGGACTTGAGCACCCACACCCTAGTCTTGCCCTATTTTGGGGTAATCCCAATTTTTGGGTGTTGGTTTATGACCGTTATTTGGGTCCTATACCGCCACGGTCAGTTTGAATTTATGAAATCTTGGGGGGAGTGTTTGTAGTTGCATATAAAATCTTGTTTAGGAATTCATTTGTAAACTAGAAGATTACTAGCAAGCTATTGTGTTCTCAAGGTGATTCAAGGATTTCAATGTGTTGCAAGAGCAGATTCATGTGGTTTATGTGTTAGTGTTTGTAGATTTGAGCATCTATTTCATCATGGAATGAAGGGCATCTTCCTCCCATGATATCTTCACTACAAGGTGACATTATTGTGTTTTCATCATCATTTCCTTTAGCTTTTGCCTCTGCCTCACAAGGGCATGCACTCTCTATCTGACAACGGTGTTCGGAGACTTAAGTGTCCTCTGGGGCTTGACCGAGGCAAGCCTCTAAACACCATAACCCCTCCCAAAGTTTTGTGATTGCAGGTTATAGGTGTCGCATCTAGAAAAAGTAGAGTTGCAGGAGGGATCAACAGACATCAAGGATTCAGGATCTAAAGAGAAATAGGACACTGGAACCTTATTAGGACTTGGGCTCTTGCTCCTATGTCCTCTGTAGTTAAATTTCCAAAAATAGAAGTTATAGTACAGATCAGTGTCATAAGGAGTTCAGGATCCCACAAAGAAATTGGTACCTTGGACTTGGGCACCCACTCTTGTGTCCCCAACTTTTCTTCCTCAAAACCCTGAAAACAAGTACTCTGTGATTTGATATTTTGCTTCCCTTTGCAAGAACTTTTTCTATTATTCTTCTGTTTACAGTCGTATTTGTGAAAGTAGGGTTTTAATGGTTAATTAAGTATAAGAGAAGGAAAATTGATAATTAAATTTCCTAATCCAAGTTTCCCTACATCTCATAGTGATCTAGGGTATGAAAGTGAATTGCCACTCAACCCTAGATCCTTGAATGTATAGGGTGAAAGGAGGATTCAAACATCTAAACACTAAACATTAAACAATCCAAATTTTACCCTAAACATTTTGGTGAACCCGTGTTTTTAGACTTAAATTGCAACTTCCTAAGTGTGTGTCTTTAGATTTGGATTGATTTCATTCATTCATATAGTTTTTCACTTTATTGCATTGAGAAAAATTCAAAAAAAATTGAAAAATTTGAAAAATTTCAAAAAATTGCATTGTTTGGCTTACTAAATTGCATCAATTCTTTCTAAATTTATCTAATTCATGATTTTTGCATTAGATCTGATATAAACTATAGAAAAACACAAAATTTCATAAATTTGCATTGCATTTTCTTCATTAATTTGCTAGGCATTTGTAGAAATTTTGACAATTTTCATTAAACCTGGTAATTCCAAAATCTAGAGTTAGTAGGCAAAATCTTCTTTCAAAATTTTCTACTAATTTTAGAGGCTCATTCAAATTTTTATTTGTATGTAGTCTTGCATTTTGGTGTGAATTTGTATTTAGATTTAAAATATTTGCATTTTTGCATAGAAAATTTTAACAAAAACTAGCAATTTTCATGTATTTTCATTAGATTTGCATTGGAATTTCACATATTAGAGCTTGAAAATCATTTTCAGATCTAAGATTAATTCATTTCTATCATAAATCAGACTTTAAAACATTCACATAGCATTTTGTCCTAAGATCTCAAACCTAGGGCTTCAAAAACACCGATTTTCACTAAATTTTGCCTTATAGACTCTATAAACTTGCACCATAGTCATGTTGTGAAAAGTATTTTTGCACTAATTAGATTTTTTTCAGGGTAATTATTTTCTACCCCTCCTAAAAATCTTCACAACACCCTTTTGACGAGTTCTTGTATTGAAAATTCGGTGAAAAACTACACAGTTTGGCTATTTTTGCCCTAGGGTTTGACCTAGTTTTCACTCCAAGCGTGTTGTGACAAGTTTTATGGATTGAGGTGACTGAAATCATTAGTATTACTTTCTTCACATCCTAAAATTCATTACAACACCCCTTTTTCTAGGTCTTGGAATTGAAAAACAATGAAAAATTGTATTTTTTGCTATATTTTCACTAGGGTTTTACCTTAAGTGGCACTAAAAGCATGTTGTGTTGGGTATTTTGGAACCAAGTGGCTGTTATTACTGATATTATTCACTTTCCATCATCATTTTTCTCACAACACCCTTTGTTATGCTCTCTTGCATTGAGTTTTGGTGAAAAAAGTGCCTATTTTGACATATTTTCACTATAGTTTGACTTGGCATTATCTTGGATTTGCATCAAGAGTGTGTTGAGAAGGATCATATTGCTTTTTTGGACTAATATCAGACATATAATTTTCTTCCCTTGATCAAAACCCTTACAACATCCTTTATTTCATTCATTTGCATTGGAAACAGTACAAAAAATAAAGCATTTCCAACATATCCTAAGCCTAAAACTTGAGCATATTGCTGCATGAGTCTAATAACTCACTACCCTAAGAGAAATATCCATTTAAGAAGAAGCATAAGACACATGGGATCTATTTCTCTTGAAGAAGTTGGTACTTTGAACACTTTCTTTACAAAAGCAGAAACCTAAATGTTACAAGATATTACACCCATTACAAGTACAATTGAAGAATAAACTTTTCATAATGTTGATGATACTATTGAGGTGATAGGATATGTATCAGATGAGAAAATAGAAAAATTGGATAAAGACTTAGCCCAATTTCAATCATTTATGAAAATGAGAGAATAGCTGAAGAAGCTGTTCCTACAATTCATAACATAAGAGAATTGATAAAAGAGGGACACGATGGTATTAATGCAATTTGTGGTCTAGCACATATTGTACAAACCAACATTATGCTAGTGACCGAATGTGCACAAGTGATAAATAACACTATATCACCATCTCATACTTAAGTTTTGGCTCTTATAACGACTACGGGAATATCCACTTTTACATCAACAATCCTAACTAATGCGAACACTTGTAGTAATGCTACCACTGGTATTAGAGTATTTAATGACACTAATTACAAAACTGTGAGATTTAATTATCAGAATTTGGTTCCTAAAGGGACCTCTTCTATGAATAATCGTTCTCAACCTCCTATCTATTCCACTCATTTCCAGCCACCTATTACTTACTCACAACCATCTTCCACCTATCATTATGACCAACTACTGTTAACATATTCTCAACCCCCACCTATTGTATCTCAAGCTCATTCACCTCCTCACTTTGGTTCCAATTCCTCACAACAAATTACATCTCCAAATGATGTTATCCTAAACCAAATTTTATAGGTCATGACTGCTTTGCAACAAAAGGTAACAAACTTAACAAATTCTTCGCAGCCTAGTCTACTAACATATCATGCCCGTAATCCCCTTTCCTATACAATATTGAAAACTCCTATGCCTGAGAGGTTTGAGACTCCCCACTTTGAAAAATATGGTGGAAAAGGTGATCCTAATATTCATGTGGTAGAATTTACAGCTATGTGTAGTGATTTTTATTTGGAAGAGGATTTGCTAGCAAAACTTTTCCCGTGATCTCTCAAAGATACTACTTTAGAATGGTTTTGCTCTTTACCTCCAAATTCAATACACTCTTCATAGTTGATTGATCAATTTTTACAATATTTTCAAGCAAATATCAGACCCCCAAATCACTCTTATTGACTTGGTTCAATGCAAACAAGGTCCGAAAGAAAAATTGACTGCATTCATTAGTCTGTATCAAGGACTTTATGTACAAATTCAATATCAGATGAAAGATGAGGATGTTTAGAAGATATTCATTAGAAATTTACAACCTAATATTCATGACAAAATCCTCTTGATAAAGTATAACTCTTTTCAACATTTGTGCACCACCCTTCGTGATTATCAACTTTAGTCTAGTCAGTATGAAAACCAAAACTCATTGGCTCAAGTTGGTCAATCCATGGGTGGATCGTCACAAAAAAACTTTAAGAGGAACAATAATAGGGGTTTCATCAAGATCAATGGACCAAACGTGAATGTGTCCGCTATAAATAATCTGAAGAAAGCATCCTATCAACTAAGAAAGTTTACTCCGATATCTAAGTCTTATCATTCCATCATGAACCAAGCTGTGAGTAATAACATTCTAAAGCTTCCCCTGATCAAGCTTGTTGATCCTAGTAAACAAGGACCTTACTTTGATGCTAATGCCTTTTGTCATTATCATCGAATGCAAGGACATGACACTAAATGATGTATGCATCTTAAACATGAGATACATGACCTTATTGATTCAAATGTCATCCAAGTATCGGGTGTGAATGACAATGGAAACAAGTCGGTTGCTTCACCGAATCAGAATTTATAAATCTTCACTAATCCTTTCCCTAAGCATATTGAAAACAATATGGTGGAACAAGGTTTAATGGAAGTAGATGAGGATGATTACTTAGACTATGATAGTATCATGGGAATGATTGAAGTGGATAAGAAACAAATGGATAATCCACCTCGTCCACGAAGAAATGGAATTTATGCTAAGGTTCCTCCTTCGTTATCCTTATATGGATTAGGAGATAATCAAAATGCCTTTGAAAAGAAAGAACAACAACCGATACAGACGAGTAAGATGGTACAAGATGATTCCCGTTACTATTCTAGAAAGATTCAATAATGGAAATTCGCTAAAAATTAGAAAAGAGCAAGATGATAATCAACAGTCAGAAATAATAGTGGTTCTCCCCTCATAAGCAACAAAAAGTCTCATTTAAACAAGGATTTAAGGAACAATCATCATATGATAACAAACAAGACTTTCATAAGAACCACTCAAATTTTGCATTAAATATGATCGAATACCTCTCCAAGAGGTTCACGAGCTCCAAGATATAATATGAAGACCCTATAGTTAAGTATCTCTAACCCTTTATCTCTCTCGTGATGTGCTTCCCCTGTGATGTGTTATATGTTGTTTAGGCCTCCTGGGATGACTTCAGATTCTCTCGTAAGGTCTGGGATACTAGGAGACCGCCTCTGTTGTGACCTTCTTCCATTTGTATCATCATTCTTCTAAATTGCCTCTCTCTGATTTCATTGTTGTGTGTTGTGTCTCACGGACATAGCATTGCAGTTGGTGACACTGGGGGCACCATCCTACGTGATTGTCCCTAAGACACTTGTTTCTCCTCTCTTATTTATTGTTTCCCTTCATCTAGTGTTTCCATCTAGAGGGCGGATGATGACAAACATTTATACTGATGCGGACCTAGTGTCCCTTTTGAGAGCAATCAAAAAATGGACTTAGTTCCTAATATGATGATGGGGTCGCATATCTTATCCAATTCTTAGCTAGCGGAAGCCCTCATGCTTTTTGCATAGTGAATTTCATGATGTTTCTATCGCATTTACGAACCTTAACAATACTGCTACTCTATGCACCTTTGATTGTCTTTGAATCTAGCCTTGGTGGTACTCGATTCAGAGAGCTTCGTGATATAGCCCCATGGTTATCCTTGAACTCCGAATTCATTGTATAACCTTGGCTCTTTGTGTGTTTAATCATATGCATTGATGTTGTTGTTTATCATGATGTTGTAAGCACTAAAATGTTTCTTGCAGGGATGTGTTTGTGGGGACATTTAACGATCTTAAAGTACATGTCACCTCTGGGGGCATAGGCTTTGTGAAAGTCTATGTTCCCTTGCGTGTTTTCTTCCTACCTTAACGTGCTTGATATCAATGCATGATATCAACCACCTTAAGGTAGGGGCATATATAAGGTAAGTTGTCTGTTGTAGATGTTAGCAATGTGCTTGTCCTCAGGTGCAGACTAGTGCAATGAGTACTTCCTACATCCTAAGTTTGTTTGCAATCAATCTATCTATCTTGAAATCTATTGTGTATACCTTCTTTTCACTGTAAGGCGTCTCCATGATACGAGTGGTGTTGTATACTTTTGAGCTCATACCTCCTTTTTACCGTAAGGCATCTCCGTGATGCGGGTGGGGTTGTATGTCATGCTTCCTTTTCACTGTAAGGCGTCTCTGTGACACAGGTGGGGTTGTATTTTGAAAAGTCCTCTACGGAGGTGGGGAGTGGTTCTATGACTAACTTAACCCTTAAGCGTGTCTTCGACGATTGTTGTGGCGAAGCCCAATCGTCGGTGTGTGCCTGTAATGTGCCTGAGATGGTGATGAGCCTAGAAATAGGGAACACACCATCGCTTGTCTACCGTGTTTTCCCTGTGTCTTCAAGTGTGTGTTTTGGTGTGCTTGTTTTGTTTGGCGTGTCTGTTGCCCCATATGCAGTATGCATTTTGGGAGGTTTTGTGTGTCTTGCGTGTGTTGCTCCATATATACAATGACCTGCACGATGAGTGCATCATGTATTATGGGAGGTTTGTTTACTTTCCAGTACTTGCATCTACATTTCATATATATGAGAAAAAAGAAAAGAAAAGATATCATTTCTGTCTTCCATGCATTAATGTGTCTTCTATGCATTGATTGTCTTGTTCATGTTCTATGTGACTGTAACTGTCTTCTCCATGTTTTGCGTGCATTTTATTGTCTTCTATATGATTGGTGTGTCTTCTCTATGTTTGGTGTGTTTATAACCATACTTTAATGCATGTATTGGCCTTGCGTTTATACATACACTAAAGTGGGAGCTAAATGTAACGTCAGAAAATCTCCCCTTGGGGGCTTTTCCCTCATAAGGTTTAGCTCTCGGGTCTCTTGCATGCATCTAGGACATCTTACTTCATAATTTGGCATCTTGATGGAATGAGCCATAGGTAACATGACAAATGGGACCTAGGAGGATCCCTTGAGCTTTACCCTACCCAAAATAGGGGGGAGGACTTGGGCGCCCCCACCCTAGTCCTGCCCTATTTTGGGGTAGTCCCAATTTTTGGGTGTTAGTTTATGACCGTTATTTGGGTCCTATGCCGCCACGGTAAGTTTGAATTTATAAAATCTTAGTGGGAGTGTTTGTAGTTGCATATAAAAGCATGTTTAGGAATTCATTTGTAAACTAGAAGATTACTAGCAAGCTATTGTGTTCTCAAGGTGATTCAAGGCTTTCATTATGTTGCAAGAGTAGATTTGTGTGGTTTGTGTTTGTGTTTGCAGATTTGAGCATCCATTTCATCATGGCATGAAGAGTATCTTCCTCCCATGATATCTTCACTACAAGGTGACATTATATTGTGTTTTCATCATCATTTCCTTTGGTTTTTTCCTCTGCCTCACAAGGGCACGCACTCTCTATCTAAGAATGGTGTTCAGAGACTTAAGTGTCCTCCAGGGCTTGACTGACTTCTAAACACCACAACCCCCTCCCAAAGTTTTTTGATTGCAGGTTACAAGTGTTGCATCGGGAAAAAGTACACTTGCAGGAGGGATCATAAGACATCAAGGATTCAGGATTTGAAGAGAAGCAGGACACCTAAGCCTTTTCAGGACCTGGGCACTCACTCCTGTGTCCTCTGCAGTCGAATTTTCAGAAATAGAAGTTATAGTGGAGATCATTGTCAGAAGGAGGTCAGAATCCTGCAAAGAAACTAGTACCTTGGACTTGGGTGCCTGCTCATGTGTCCCTGACTTTTCCACCTCAAAATCTTGAAAATAGGTACTCTATGATTTGATATTTTACTTCCCTCTGCAAGAGATTTTTCTGTTATTCTTTTGTTTACAGTTGTATTTGTGAAATCAGGGTTTTAATGGTCAATTAAGTATAAGAGAAGGAAAATTGATAATTAAATTCCCTAATCCAAGTTTCCCTACATCTCACAGCGATCTAGGGTATGATAGTGAATTGCCACTTGACCCTAGATCCTTGAATGTATAGGGTGAAAGGAGGATTCAAACATCTAAACACTAAACATTAAACAATCCAAATTTTACCCTAAACAAATATATTGAGGGAAAAGTGACTTTATGAAAAATGAAAACAAAAGCAAGTTATGACCTTGGGCACAAAGTTCCCTCCTAAACCCAATACCCATCTTGGAGGAGGAATAAAAGATGAAATTGGAGCTCATTTGTATTATGCTTGTTATGATATTTCTTCTTTGTGAGCTCTGCTAGGGTTTGAGGGTTTGTTCATTCAAACTAGAGGCTTTTGGAGACAAAAACCTCCATTAGTGATGACATTCTATAGGTGTGCAATACCACCCAAAGGTGTCATTGTTGGTGGATGTATCTTTCACATTTGTGCTTCATTGGAATCCATTTGATGAGATTTTATGGAGTTTGTTGCTAGATCTTTTGAAGCTTGTTGTGTGCAGTTGTTAGCAATGGAGACATGCTTATTTTGTTTGAGTTTGTAGAGGTTTGTTGATTGCAGCAGTATTTCCTTGCTGGCCGTACCCTCCAGGCAAGGCCGTACCATCTTTGAAGGCTTCAAACTTGAGTTTTCTTGCATTATAGACTCTCCTTGGTCGCCTAGGATTTAGATCAGTGTACAGTGAGATTATCATCCATTTTTAGTGGATTTGTGGAGTTTATTTACTGTTGTGTACTTGCATCTTGGGCCGTACATGTATAGGAGTGACGTTGGGGGTCTAGAGCCTCATTTCTCATTGTGGATAGTGTTTAGTTTGCATTGTATGTGGCATCCAAGGCCTCTTATATTGTTGATAACAATCTTTGCATGATGCTATGTGATTCTTGGTGTTTTGGAACAATATTGTAATATCTAGTGGTTGGTCTGGCAATAGACAAAAACTAAAGTTTCAAATCTGCATATGGGTATGTGATAGAATCTCTTTATTTGTAGATATATGTACTAGGTCTTTCATATTTCTTTTGTATTCCTTGTATATTTTTTGGGTTTTCCATATATGCTCCATTTTGTATGCTCCGATAACACATCTGCAAGAAAACTAAAAACCCCTTCTGCATTCTTCTGTCTAGTTCTGAAAGACCACAATAAAAATTAAAAAATAAAACACAAAAGATTTTAAAAATTTACAAACATGTATGACACATTACAAAAACATCACCCACTCTTCATACAATTAGCTGTCCTAGCAATCCACGAGGTTCTTCTTGAAAAATAAGCTTGCCATTGTTAGAATCCATGGTCCATATAGCTGATGTTCGATAATATGGATTGTATTTTGACCCTATATAAAATTTTATTTCTTGCTCCACATTAGTAAACACATCTCTGAGGGAATGCCTTCACAAGCGGTCGAATGCTATGAAAGATGCAATATCCCAACCTGAGATAAGAAGACACCTACTTTCTTTGACAAATCTCTTGGCTTGTCTAGCATTCACCTCCTTAGTTTTTATTTCATAAATGGAAGATGCACTCTTTGTTGTATTTATCTCTTCACCCATAAGTTTTTCATATTCCAACTTGGCATGTACATCTCTTCTTTCTTTGACTCTCATCTTGAAAACCAATGCCTTGAACTCATTAGTTTTAATGAACTCATCATTAGACATAAAATCTTTGCATGCCTTCTTCCTAACATCATTTGCAACATCATCATCGCCAAAGAATTGGAGCATAGAAGAAGCACCAAGGGCAATGGCTTGAATTTTCCATTCATGTGCAATAGAGAAGAAATTACCTCCTAAAGAGGGTCATTTGGAGGAACAAACTCTTCACCATCTTTAGTAACTCTATAACTCACTAGGGGGTGGGAGGATACCATAACTTGAACTTGTCTTACTACAATGTGAGCTAGTTGAGGGCCATAGAGAAGTGTTCAATATCAAGAATATTATCCTTAACTGAGATAGATTGAGAAGGTGAGCACTTGCAACTTACCCTACCTCTCTAACTGGAACATCTATATCCATAGGAATAACTTTAGGTGATATCACCCCAGTAGTATCTACATGTTCCATTAGGATTTTCATTCTCTCTACGAGGTTCTTTCAATTTCATGGACGGGCCCTTTGTATTTTTGGTTGTTCATTTTTCTTCTTCTCTCTGCTAGTACAATCCTCTATCATAAATCTCTTCTCATTTCTTTATCAACTTTGTTCTGGCAGTTTCTAACTAGGTCTTCTCTCTCAAGATATTCAGGCTCATATCCTAACCTCCCTAGTACCTTCTTCATTGTATCAATGAAACCTTCAAGATCATACTTTATGGTCTCCACAAATTTTGTTTTGAAGGCCTTGATGGGGTCATTGAGTTTATCATATCCTTCCTTCCCCAAAATGGTGAAATCTGTGAACTTAACTTGGAGGGGAAGGAAACACTTTTTCTTGTGATTAATAAAATGATTACAACATGAATTGTACACCTACCACATTGATTCCAATAAAGTCACACTATTTGATAGCCATATAGGTAATTTGTGTGGCTTGACCTATACTCCATATATTCTTAAGACTGTATAATTATAATTAAAATACTATTTTCCAATGTTATGGCCAATATCTAATTTTGGTGTAATTTCATGAGGTCTTAGAAACTTTTGAATCCTGTTGGTTAGCCTTGGTCTATTAAAGCATATCCTTCTTAAGATCTAGGGGTAATGAAATGATCTTCAAATACAAAATATAGGGCCTTAGAATCATTTTTATTCAAGTGAGGAGTC
Organism: Cunninghamia lanceolata; assembly: GCA_027924645.1. Taxonomy (NCBI): domain Eukaryota; kingdom Viridiplantae; phylum Streptophyta; class Pinopsida; order Cupressales; family Cupressaceae; genus Cunninghamia; species Cunninghamia lanceolata. The sequence continues at coordinate 14,080,269 of BSBN01000382.1, read as the reverse complement.
CATTTTTGAACTGGACTTTTTGTGCCCTTTGGTAGTTCACTAGAAACCATTTGGATTTCCAATTGCTCTTCCCAATTATCTCCTACAAAAGTGTGTGGGTAGATATGGCATAAGAGGGAGTACCACCTACAAGATTTTATTGACCCTAGTTTCTAAATTTTGGCCAGATTATCTTCGATATGCTTGGCCAAGTAGCTACCAAAATCAAACAATTTGTTCTAATACGTATTTTGTATGTAAGAAGCTCAAACCATGGCACCCTTTGGTAACTTTTGTTTAGCATCCCCATCCATAACCTAATAGATACCTTGGTAAGTGTCTTGAAAATAACCCAAGTCAAAGTCTTTCAAGTCAAAGGGCTCCAACTCATTATCAAGGATGGGCACCAATTGCCTATTATTTTATTTTTCTTTGAAATGAGGCAACCATTTAGCCCTATAATTGGTTATGTCCTTATTATACTCAGTGGCTAATAATTTCAAGTTAGGTGATTCATTTTCATTAGGATCCAATCCACATACCTTTTTAAATAAATACCTATTTATATAGTGAACAATTTATCTCCCTTTGAGTCCTCGACTAAATGATATTTTAGAGTTGTCCATTTAATTAGTTCAAGGTCAATAAAATAGTTTGGGACAAATACCTTTCCTAGGTCAAGCCTAGGTGTTGCACAAGGGGATCACATGAAATGACTTCTTGAAAAACACTTTGAATAATGCCTCACAAGTTTTGAATGTAGGGGCATCCCTGATTTCAACCATCTCACGTACAACATGGTTAGTTGAAACCCCAAATTCCTGTGGCCTTTTTGAATTTATTATCTAGGGCCCATAGGAGTTTCTTAGTTTGATATTAAGGAGCAGTTCACTTTCCAAACTTAGTCAACATGATGGGATTTCTATCTAGTTTTTATATAGGGTTCTTGGTTTGGGCATAATTTGCCTTCTCAGAGTAGGGATTCAACTTACCAATGGGTCTTGGCAATGACTTCAATAGGTAATATGAGTAAGAGTATGTAATTATTAATGAAATGCCAAAGCCTTAGGTTACTAGAAACTCAAAGTACAAAACAAGCATATGTGAAATTTGGAGAATAAGAGATTGGTGAACTCACATACCTATTTATGGTACTAGTAACTGTACACTCAAAATTGTGACTCCGGTTGCCTGGGGCTATCGGGTCATATTTCAGCATGCACATGGACCCTTCCCTCCTTGCCACGTGGCGATCCACCACGTCACTCTTACTCTCATGGAAGTAGCCAATCGAGAGGAGGCGAGACATAGTGGGGGTCTAGGTCATTGGAGAGTTGGACTTCGTGGAGAGGGGTAGACAAATCCTATGGCCTTTGTTGTTGTGTGCTAAGTTGAATGTTTCGTTCAATTGTAGTTGTAGTTGAGATAACCCTATGACCTGAAGGGTCACTTGTTTCTCTTCTCCTATAAGGGTTTCTTCTATTCCACCTTTGTGTGGGTAAGCGGTTTATTTCTTTTATGTCCACTTGTCTCTCTATGCATTGAATGAGTTCCCATTGTATCTGGAGCTGTCTAGTTTCTTCTAACAATAAGAGGACAAATGGGTCTCCTTTTGGTAGAACAAATATTTCCTATTGTGGTCCTGGATTGATTTCCTTGATCTCATTATAGAAAGCCCTCACCCACTCTCCTCTCACTCCTAGGCACATTTGTGAGCCCAGATAGAGATGGATGTGTGATAACTAACCTTAACTAGATTTAGGGTTTTAACCTAGGGTTTGGTTGACCTAGGGTTGGGCTATGTTTTGACTTGTTTTTACCTTGTGATGTGATCAAGGGTTTGATTGAATCATTTAACCATGGTTACCTCGTGATGGTCTCAAGGGTTTGCAATTTAGTCTTTTCTAGGGTTTCTATATGCATGCAAAGCTAAATGATATGCAAACATGTTTTTGTACTTTTTTAGTATTTTGGAAATGAAAAGTGCTCTTTAATCTATGAAAGGGAAATATGAATGCAAGCTAATATGACTTTTCCTAATTCAAGTTTAATCTATGTTTTTGGGTTTTTGATTGTTTTGAAGTAATCTAATCTAAAAAGGGGAAAATTGCTTCTTCTAATAATCTAGATCTAGAAATATGAAAACAATTAATCTAACATGCAAGATATAATTATCAAGGAAAAAGTAATGATTTACTATTTGACAGGTTGTCGCTGTACCTTATCATTTAATCTATTTTTAGATGTCAAAGAACCAGGGCTGTGTCCATGGCTGTCTGCAACTAGGGATTCTAAGTGACCAGTTTATAGCTAACCCTAATGCTTAAAAGAATGACTAATCTATCTGCTTGTTGGATAAATGTAATGAATGCTATAAAATAGAAGAAAATAGGAAATGTACTCAAAGTAAAGAAACAATAACATGCATCTATCTATTAAAACATAAAACACCTTTATAAAAGAAAACTTGAAACAATAAAACAGAGATACTAGCCTCCTGCCTAATTGGTGAGAGTGGGCCCTTGCTCTGCACCTTTGAGGTTGAAGGCTATTGCAGGAAATCAGCACAAAAGTTGATCTAAACTAAATTCAGTCCAATTCATTCATTTCTATATTCATGAGAATGTATGGCTATAGCAGAACTAAAATCTCTGAAAATCAGAATAATTTTATCATTGTTGTTCTATTACTATTTCTGAAAGTATATATAAAAAGAGTGATGATATATCACTGAACTTATCTATCAGTCTTTCTAGGAGATGACACCATCTCTTATTTGTACTTAACTGTCTAACTTATGAAAGATCACCATGCAAGAAAGGTAGACTTGAGCGGAACAGAAGTCCACTCAGAGGTCTAAGTTTAGGTCTTAATACACTTGGGCATCAAAGCCCTGAAAATAAGAATATTGGATTAGTTCAATTCGTAACTCATGCAAAATCTTTGGAAAGATAAAATTTCAGCAGTTTAATTGATAGTTGACCCTTCACCACTCAGGTGATGATTTGAGTGAAGTGAGGGGGGGTATTAGGATTGCTGCTGAAGTGTCTGGGCGATAGCTCTGTCTGGAACATGCCCCGTTCTCAGGAGGCACCGGAGATAGCTGTTCCTGTCTATAGCTTCAGAGATATTCCAGACACTCGCAGAGCTCCGGAGAGTCATTCCCCATATCTTCAAAACTCCAGGTGTCACTATTCTTTGTTATGGTCTCCGGAGATCATTGAAGACGATCTTCGGAGATGCACAAAATCACTGTTTCTGACATTTACACCTGCTGATTCAAAAAGAAAGAGAAATTCTACATTTTTTCTATTAATCCCACGCACATTAGTCACCTAATCAGAAATTCTAATCTCAAGTAATCTATCTTAATTAATCACAAAATAGAACAATCTTGCTAACTTATTTGAGTGCAGGCACAAGGAAGATGAACTGAATAGGGGAAAAAGAGAGGCAAAAAGGGGTGTATTTTATGAGTGCAATTTGACACTCATCATCCCCCCCACACCTAAGGTTTGGCAGGTCCTTCTGCTTTTCACATTCTAGATTTATTTTGACGAAGCAATCTGTCAGTCAGACTATACTCCTGGAGATAGGTTGTCCAAATAGTTTTATTGGTGTTACCATTCCCTCTGTACTTGTCAACTTGCTTCATCCAATCTTGCAATTTTTCATCTTCCAGCTGTTCTGTCCATATAGGGAGTGGTTCAATTATCAGAGGAGGTCTGAACTGCCCTCCTATCCATTCCTGTTTATGTTTATCCATTACTTTGGATATCATCTTTGCCTTCCTCATGAATAGTCTCAGGTTTGCAGGGGTGACCACCTCTCTAAGTTTTTGCTGTTTCGGTATCCTCATTCATGTCAGATAGGACTAAGGAGAGTTTCCTTTGCAGTATCCTTTCCTATAGGAACATTGAATAGCTGGCACTTGGAGGTCTGCAAGATAGAATTTCTGAGGAAAGGGAGGCCATTTGAATGATTTTGCTTTCCAAAGTTGCTATCCTTTCTGCTCTGGCAGTGACTGCCCTTTGTAATTGCAACATTGGCATGGAGGCTTAAAATTATCTACACCTTTCCTCCCAATGAAACAGGGCTTTAGGAATGTTAATGGGGATTGGACCCACATAGGCATCTGTTTGAATTTCCTGCTCATTGGTTGCCTTTGGACCAGACAGTTCTTGAATATATTCTTCTTGGTCATCCAGTCTATTATTGGCCCAAGTTAATTGTTTATCCTGGCTTTGTACCTTTTCAATCAGTGCTGCCATTAGTGTGAGGCCATTGTCTCTGGCCATGGTGAGCTTAGAAACTTTTTGTGCTGCTTCTTTTTCTTTTTCTTCCATCACTTTTGCTGCCTCACATTTTTGTGTTTCCAACTCTGCCTCCCTCTCCTGGATGATTCTGTCCTTGTTTTGGAGGTCTGTTTAGATTTTTGCAATAGTTTGCTTCAGTTCCATCTCCATCTCTACTCTGACCTTCTTGAGGTCAGTAATAATCAAATTCTTTCCCCAGAGCATCCTTTTTAAATTCTCAATTTCTTCCATTAATTGTTGCTCTATTGAGATTTTGATATCCTCTTGGTCAGAGGGATGTGATAGAGTTTCTGCCTCTGTTTCTGTGGCTATTGGCTGATTATCAATATTATCCATGGCCACCTGCCCTGCTTCTCCCAATGTATCCGTGTGCCCTATTTCTCCTTCTGTAGTGTTCCTGTCCTGAGGATCCTCTGCTGCTGCTGGCACTAATGAAGGTCCTGCTTTGTCCTCACATGTGCTCAATTCCAGGAGTGCCTCAGCGAGCAGGGTAGTATCCTTCTCAGCTTGTGAGAGCTGCCTCTTCCTTTTGCTTCTCCGGAGCACAGGTGGAACTGATGCCTCCAAAGCAGGTCTTCCTTCCTCAGAATTTGAGGAGATAGTAACAGTTGGTAAGCTTCCTGTCTCCGGAGCACATGGTGGTGTTGAAACTGGACTTGACTCCATATGAATAGATGGTGTTGGAGAATTTTCACTTTGCTTCCTCTTTCTAACCAGAGGTACCTCATCGGAGTCATGGAATGGTTCTTCAACCCACCATCTCCCCTCAATTCCCTGTCCTGCCTTTTCCTCTGTTAATTCCCTAGGCCTAGATTCCTCAGGTAAAGACATTTTTTGCCTGACTGACCGAGTCATGTATGGAGGTCGTGTAGAAGCAGGCTCTGTAATTTGTTTGCCTTTCCCCTTCTTGTTAGGAACAGGGGCTGCAGATGATGTAGCCTCCTGTGAGGGTGATGTCCCTTTGTGAGAAGCTGTGGAGGAGGCTGTAGGCTCAATTTCTTCATCATGGTGAGAGGGAGAACTCTCATCCTCTGTTTGTGTTATCTCTGGTTCTCTGACTTGAGGGTTATGCTCAAGAAAGTTCTGCAATAGTTATTCTCCATTGGCCTGAGATAAGAAGTGGTGCTTGACTATCAGGAAGATGAGGCCATGATGTTTCATGGGTCCCTTACCCTACTGGTATTTCTCTGCAGTTGCCCTGATGGTAGAATATAGGAAATTGGGGATATTTATGTTATATTCGGGGTGCCTATTTCCATGTCTGAGAAAAATTAGCATTTTCATTATGGGCCCTAAAACTATGGAGAATTGGCCATCACAGGTAAAGTACTTCATTAACCAGGTAGCAACAGTTGCCCAAGGGTTTGGGAGAGTGGACCTCAAAATTCCTTTGACCTCATTCTTATTCATATGCAATTGAATAGCAGGTTCACCACGAACAGAAAAATTTCTAATTAAATCAGTATACAAGGTTTTTAGGTGGTAGAACCTCTCACCTTGTTCAGGGAGTCCGGAGATGTGGCTGATAATTATGGAGGAGAGACTAATTTGGTTTCCTCTCACAGTGGTTTGGTCATCTCTTAAATTTCTAAGGAATTCATCCACAATATCCTCCTGAAACCCTTCAAACTTATCTAGGAAATCTAACCATCCAGCAGCCCTTAAAATGTTTGCTGCAGTTGCATCCTTTAGAAGACTCGCAGTATTTTCTGGCTCAAACTTTTTCTTGACCCCCATTGCTGAATTGATGGCAATTTCTGTGTTTTATGCTTTAACTTCTGCGGCCTGTAGTCTATCGGTCCCTCTGATCTGTGGGCTCCAGAGTATTGTTCAAATTACTCTGTAGACTCTGGAGAGTTGTTTAATTTATCTTATGCTTCAGTCTATTCCGGAGGTTTGAATGAGGGATGCTATTGTTTTCAGGCTGGGCTTATGCAGATGGGTTAAGGGGCCAAAGCAGCCATAATTGTAACGAACTGACAGGGCGCTCTGGAGGTAAGGTGGCATTAAGGCACAGATGGCGGCATGCTTGGATGTGAAAAAGGAAATGACGGCGGAGGGATGTGTCATCACGGTAGCACCCAAAATAGAAAGACAGGACAATTACTAATTAATGATTAATTAAAAATAGATTTACCTGGATCAGTTTTAATGATGAGGCGACGTACACAGGAGAAATGCTACACCGTTTTGGAAACTGCACGCGTCGTGGCATTTAAGCAGCGGCCTGAAATGACATCCACTTCTTACTTACATGCGACCTGCAATCATTGCACTGAGTGATACTAAAATCCACGCCCATGGGTGATGTCAGCGCCAGGTTGTGGACACTCCTGCAATTATTAGTATTCTAATTTTAATTATGTTGTGCGATGAAGTAGAAGATGAGTCATGATGACCTCATCATATGAGTTGTCTACTTTACCACCTGGCGAGGTAGGTCCCACCCTTATTATGGAAATTGTTGGCGTTATTAACAGAGTGCCGGAGGTGCTTCTAATTAGAAAGCGCCGGAGGTGCTCCTTATTGGAAAGCGCCAGAGATGCATTGGGCCAATTTCTGGCAACTGATCATATCCAGAGCTCAATTATTATAACTGTCCTGGAGAAGGGAACCACCATTTTACTAGTTTTCAACTCCCTTGGTCGAGAAAGACAGCCATTTGCTAGTTTTCCATCTTTCTCAAAATTTTTTTATTTTATTTTATTTTATTTACTTTCCAGAAGGCAGCCATTACTGGTTTTCAACTTTTTTTTTTCCTTCTAGAAGGCAACCATTGCTGGTTTTTAACTTTTTTTTTTCATTATTCCAACACTGTGACAGAGGAGGTATCCCCTGTATCAAAACACAGATCATCAAGAAACTCTTCTTTAGTAGATGGTCTTTTGTAGAGCTTTATCCGGTGACCATTTACTAGAAATGTGTTTGTGCTCCCATCAATTGGTTGCAATAATACAGTTCCATTTTCAAACACTTCCTTTATTTGATAAGGACCCAGCCAGTGAGTCTGTAATTTCCCTTTGAATTCTTTGAATTTAGAATCATAGAGAAGAACCCAATCTCCTTGTTGAAATATCCTCCTCTTGATATGTTGGTCATGCCATTGTTTCCTTTAGTACTGAACCAGTTCTGTTTGAAGAATAGCTTCTGTCCGAATCTCATCCAACTCGTTGAGCTGAAGAATTCTGTTCTGCTGAATTGTAGACAGCGGCAGCCCAACATCCAATACAGTTTTAAGTGTCTGGAGTTCAAATTCTATAGATAGTATAGGCTTTTTCCCATAAACTAATTCATATGGTGAAAACTTTGTTGTGGACTTCCAAGTGGTGTTGTAAGCCCAAACTGCTTCAGGTAGTCTATTAACCCAATCCTTTTTGTTCATTGCTACTGTCCTTGTTAGGATATTCTCAAGTTCTCTGTTAGTTACTTCTACTTGCCCATTTGCTTGAGGATGGTAAGGTGAAGCTTTTCTGTGCTTGAATTGGTATAAATCTGTGAATGCCTTGATTACCTGTGAAGTAAATTGAGGTCCTCTATCTGAAACTATTGATTTTGGGGCTCCAAATCTCAAGAAAATTCTATTGTAAAGGAAATCAGCAAATTTTTCTTCTCTTGCAAACTGTAATGCTTGAACTTCAGCCCACTTAGTAACATAGTCTGTGCATACTAGAATATACTCCTTGCTTGATGATGGCGGTGAAATTGGTCCCACAAATTCTAGACCCCATTGCTCAAATGGTTCCATCATGACTTGAGGATGTAGCAACATTTCCTGGGTAAAGGTGGGCTGCCCCATCCTTTGGCACTGGTCACAGTGCTACACATACTTCTTTGTGTCTTTATGAAGAGAAGGCCAGTAGTAACCAGCTCCAAGGATCTTGTGGACTATCTTGTGGAAAGAGTAGTGGCCACTAGATGGTTCATCATGACATGCTCTCAACACATCAAAAGTCTCATCAACCTTCAAGCACCTGCGTAGAATGAAATTAGGACCACATTTAAATAGCAAACCATTCAACCATTTGTAGGATAAACTTTCTTTAACCAAACATTTTCTTTGTTTTGAAGTAAAATGGAATGGATACAAGCCTGTAGCTAAAAAAATAGCTATGTTAGCAAACCAAGGTGCAGTAGTGGATATGGCAAAAAGATGTTCATCTGGAAATTTGTCCTCCACTGGTTGATCTTCTCCTCCTGTATGCAATCTTGACAGAAAATCAGCAACCAAATTAAACTTTCCTGGATTATCAACTATGGTAATATCAAATTCTTGCAATAGCAATAACCCCCTGATGATCCTTGCACCTACTACTAGTTTATTCATTAGGTACTTGATGGCTGCATGATTAGTGTGCACAAATATTTTATATCCGGTAATATAATGTCTGAATTTGTTTATAGCATAGATAACTGCCAAGAATTCTTTCTCAGTTGTATAATTTCTTTCTGCAGAGGTAAGGTTTTTGCTGATGTAATAAATGGTATGCATACTCTCTCCTTCCTCCTTTTGTCCTAAAACAGCCCCAATGGATTCATTTGAAGCATCAGTTTGTATGTGGAATGGTAAAGTCCAATTAGGTCCCCTTAAAACTGGTGTCATAGTAAGCTTCTCCTTCAAAGTTTCAAATGCTGATTGACAATCTGTTGTCCAGAGAAATTCTGTTTCCTTGTTAAGCAGGGTAAACAGGGGGGCAACTATTCTGCTAAAATTTTCTATGAACCTCCTATAGTAGCCTGCATGACCTAGAAAACTTCTGACATTAGTCTAATTTTTGGGTGAAGGCAACTATGTGATTACTTCTATCTTGTTCTGATCCACTCTGATCCCTTTTTCTGAAATATGGTGTCCCAAAACAATTCCTTCCTCCACCATCATAAAACATTTCTCATGGCTAAGGGACAGTTGATTTTTATCACAACATTTTAGTACTTTTCCAAGGTTTGTGAGAGCTTCCTCAAAGTTATTCCCATACACAGTAAAGTCATCCATGTAGACTTCCATGCATTCATTAGCCAGTTCAGCAAAAATAGCTAGAACCAGTCTCTGAAATGTAGTTGGGTCATTGCACAACCCAAAAGGAAGAACTTTGTAAGCAAAGGTTCCCCAAGAGCATGTGAAGGTGGTTTTGTCTTGGTCCTCAGGTGCTACTTGAATTTGATTATACCCACTAAATCCATCTAAAAAAGAAAAATACTTTCTCCCAGCAAGGTTGTCCAGAACTTGGTCAATAAATGGTAAGGGAAAGTAGTCCTTTTTTGTGGCCTTGTTGAGTTCTCTATAATCAATACACACCCTCCATTTCCCATTCTTTTTAGGCACAATGACAAGGGGTGAGACCCATTGACTGTCTGAGATTGGATATATGAACCCTGCCTGGAGTAATTTTTCTATTTTAGTTTTGACAATGTCCTTTAAGGCAGGATTCAATCTTCTTTGTGGTTGTCTGACAGGTTTAATATCCTCAGTGTAGATATGATGGGTACAGATTTCAGGACGTATGCCTTTTATATCTTGGTATTCCCAAGCAAAAGATGTTGAGTGGGAAACCAAAAGCTGAATAAGTTTTTCTTCCTGACTTGCTGTTAATTGAGTATTTATATTAAGTGTTTTCCCTGGCAGAATCATGACCTATTTTGTAATTTGATCCATAGATGTGGTGGGTCCATACATTGGTGTCATGGCATTGAGAGGACAAGAATGTGGGAGTAACATGTGGAAGGTGGCTAAGTCCCTGTAAAAGGTTTCCCCACAAGGAATAATGTTGGTAAGGGTACAATGAGAAGAAACGAGAAGTTCTCTCTGAGGATCTTGGGCGAGTTCCATCACATCTTTGTTGATTAGGATGTGAGTGAAGTCTTCCATTGTATCATAGTATACTTCTTCTCCTAATTCTCCCAGATGTTCCCTAATGGTTACCATAGCTAATGAGGCACTGTTGTTCATGTTATCCGGTTCATCCACCCATACTCTTCTTGTGTAATGCATCGATGGTTTAGCTGAGGATACAGAGATATTTTCTTTAAATCTATCCCATTAGAAATGACCATATCTCCAGTTCAACAATCAATAGATGCTACTGCAGTAGCCAACCATGGCCTTCCTAAAATCAGCAGATAAGTATTTCTCTGGTTTCTAGGTTCCAGTATTAAGAAATCCACTGGGAATTCCCATGAATCTATCACAACAGGTACATCAGTGATCACTCCCTTTGGAACAGCTACTGACTGATCAGCAAGTTGAAGAATTGTAGTCGTGGATTGGATACCTGATAGAGATAACCTGTCCATTATATGAACTGTCATCACATTAATTGCTTCTCCTAAGTCAACCAGAACATTTGAAATTTCTACCCCCGAGATGAAAACAGTTATGACAGGGTTCCCAGGGTCTCCATATTTTGGGAGGAGAATTTCTCCCATCAATAGATCCATTACTTTTCCTTCCACCTGTATTGTGGAGGGAAAACTTTTCTTTCTGCCCTGTGTTTTGATGCAATACTGTTTGATGAATTGATTTAGTTCGGGTACATCTCTGATGGCCTGGAGGAGAGAAATTTCAATGTTTAGCTACTTGAGTTCTTGTAAAAGCTCTGATTCGTGATTGGGTTGGATTTGTTTTTGTAAAATCTTTTTCTGGGGAGCATTTTGTTTAAGTCATTCTAGGTAGGGTGCTAGCTTTTCCATCTCCGGAGCATCTCCGGAGCTCTTATCAGAATTGTGTTCAAGACTGTTCTCCGGAACTAGCTTTTTAGGAGTAACTCCGGAGTTGTCTGTGGTTGATTTTTCTAGCACTTTTTTGTTATTAATCTCCTTTGGGGGTTGATTGGATGGATTTTTAGGTTCCTCATCATTAGTTATTTCAACTATAGTTAGAGGAGAAGGTCTTGGGAATGCTTTCCCAGAACACAGCTGGAGATTATTTGAATATATAGCATTAATTCCAGCTAGATTTTCTTGATTTGTCATATAGACAGCTGCTCCCTGTTTATTCCGTGGGTTTGGTATAGGCTGAGCTGGTAAAGGTGGTTGACTAACTGGTTCATTTTGTGTTTGACCCTGTGTGTTGGAGGATCTAGTTAGTAAAGCCTGCTGTTGAGGTTGGAAACGTCTAGGTTGTCCTTGGTATTGTTGATGATATCCCTATTAAGGACCCCATTGAGGTTGCATGCCTTGTGACCCAAATTGTGGTGGCCATTGTTGATTTCCCCAAGGCTGATTTTGCCAGTTTTGGTTTTGCCAGTTTTGGTTTTGCCAATTTTGGTTTTGCCAATCCTGCTGTCCCCAAGGAGGATTATTTTGAGGGCCATACCAAGCTGGATTCCACTGATTATTTCCCCAATTAGTAAGACCCCTGTAAGAAGACTAGCTTGGGTACTGATTATAAGGGAAATTTTTGGCTTGTTTTTGTCCCACATAGTTCAACTCCTCCTCTATCACAACATTCTTCTTACTCAATCTTTTCAAGGCTGGAAGCTAACTACACTGACTGGTAGGATGTTCCCTATCACAGATTTGACAAATCTTTGATTTGTCCAAGGGACATTCTCTCAACAGGTGTCTGTTTCTACACCTAGGACAATAAATGGAAAGCGGTTCAGTTGCTCTACTTTGATCAGTTGTTCTGGTTTTTGCTCGAATCCCATCCAATGTGGTATTTAGTTGGACCAGAATATCTATTTTTAGATTTGTAATTTCCTCCATCAACTGTCCTATCTCATTCTTCCCTTTAAAAGTTTTGGATGACTTTACTCCATCTTGAGTTCTGGAATAATTCCTGTAGAGTTCCTCTATGTCAGGTATTTCTATTTTGTTAATGTTCCCTTTTCCCATTAGGTCCAGTGCCTGTTTTGATTCTTTATCCAATCCTTTTATAAATAGGGTTCTGGCCAAAGAGTGATCCACCAGATTGCCATACCTTCTCAAGGCAAAATTAAACCTATCCACATAGTCTTCTAAGGATTCTTCCTCCCCCTACCTAATTTTAAATAGTTCTTCATTTTTATTACTGGACTGCAATAATCTTGGTATTTTTCCAAAAACTCTGTTTCCATTTGATCCCAAGAATAGATAGAACCCTGGGGTAAACCCATAAACCATCTCATCACATCTTTCAAGGTTGAAGGGAACAATTTGAATTTTTGGTTATCTGATCCATAATCATAAGTTTGGCAGACTACTTTGAATTCAAACAAGAACTGATCTAGATCCTTAGAGGAAAGTCCTCTGAAATTTGGCAGATGTACTGGTGAGATATTCTTCATGGGAGCATTGTCTCCAGCAGCCAAAACAATAGGATAAGAGAAGGTTCTTGGGGCCTGATTTTCTTCTTCCCCATGATTATCATTTTCCATGTTTAGTACTAGTTCTTCTTCCTGAGGTTCTAGGAAATTAGGTTCTACCAAAGGATCTGCCTCAACTTTTTGTTGTAATTCCTAGATATAATTGGCAAGTGGAATATCTGTAGGATCTAAGGGATTGCTGTTTTGAAGTGCAGGTTCCAAATTAAGATCTAGGTTTCCTTCTTCAACAAGATTTTGTACCACCTCACTGCTTTCCCCTATGGTGTGTTGTTGGGGTGTCTGCTTAATATATCTTCCTTTGAGATCTCTAGCTCTAACCATATAGATCTATTCTAAAAACTATTTTTAACTCAGTGTCCCTAATTAACATAAACTACATCCTTGGCAATGGCGCCAAAAATGACAGGTTGTCATTGTACCTCATCATTTAATCTGTTTTCAGATGTCAAAGAACCAGGGCTGTGTCCATGGCTGTCTGCAACTAGGGATTCTAAGTGACCAGTTTATAGCTAACCCTAATGCTTAAAAGAATGACTAATCTATCTGCTTGTTGGATAAATGTAATGAATGCTATAAAATAGAAGAAAATAGGAAATGTACTCAAAGTAAAGAAACAATAACATGCATCTATCTATTAAAATAGGAAACACCTTTATAAAAGAAAACTTGAAACAATAAAACAGAGATACTAGCCTCCTGCCTAATTGGTGAGAGTGGGCCCTTGCTTTGCACCTTTGAGGCTGAAGGCTATTGTAGGAAATCAGCACAAAAGTTGATCTAAACTAAATTCAGTCCAATTCATTCATTTCTATATTCATGAGAATGTATGGCTATAGCAGAACTGAAATCTCTGAAAATCAGAATAATTTTATCATTGTTGTTCTATTACTATTTCTGAAAGTATATATAAAAAGAGTGATGATATATCACTGAATTTATCTATCAGTCTTTCTAGGAGATGACACCATCTCTTATTTGTACTTAACTGTCTAACTTATGAAAGATCACCATGCAAGAAAGGTAGACTTGAGCGGAACAGAAGTCCACTCAGAGGTCTAAGTTTAGGTCTTAATACACTTGGGCATCAAAGCCCTGAAAATAAGAATATTGGATTAGTTCAATTCGTAACTCATGCAAAATCTTTGGAAAGATAAAACTTCAGCAGTTTAACTGATAGTTGGCCCTTCACCACTCAGGTGATGATTTGAGTGAAGTGAGGGGGGGTATTAGGATTGTTGCTGAAGCGTCTGGGCGGCAGCTCTGTCTGGAACATGCTCCGTTCTCAGGAGGTGCCGGAGATAGCTGTTCCTGTCTGCAGCTCTGGAGATATTCTAGACACTCATAGAGCTCCAAAGAGTCATTCCCCATATCTTCAAAACTCCAGGTGTCACTATTCTTTGTTATGGTCTCCGGAGATCATTGAAGACAATCTCCGGAGATGCACAAAATCATTGTTTCTGACATTTACACCTGCTGATTCAAAAAGAAAGAGAAATTCTGCATTTTTTCTATTAATCCCACGCACATTAGTCACCTAATCAGAAATTCTAATCTCAAGTAATCTATCTTAATTAATCACAAAATAGAACAATCTTGCTAACTTATTTGAGTGCAGGAACAAGGAAGATGAACTGAATAGGGGAAAAAGAGGCAAAAAGGGGTGTATTTTATGAGTGCAATTTGACACTCATCACTATTCCTAAAAGCAAATTTAGTTTTCTAATTACTATGAATTGAATAAAGCAATGAAGGAACCTGAAAAAAATGAAGATTTTGTGTGACTCCACTACCCTAAAAAATCCTTGATATTGGCAACCTCGAGTCCTTTTGAAGCAGCGGGAGGTCCTCTTGACGACAAAATGACACAAGAAGCAAAAAGAAGCTTGTTAAAGCTTGAATGACCTCAATGAGAGATTTGGTTGAGCACAATGGCATTGAATGAAGCAACGTAAAGATGCTTGGTTGAACAACGAATAAAGAAAAAGGCACATTTGTCCTGTAAGAGCATTTGAATGCTAAGTTGGAGAGAAAAAATTGGCAAGAGTTGTGTGCACAATGAATTTACCTCCCTTTGTGCTTGACGGAGGGGTGTATATATAGGTTTGAAAAATGGGATTGATTAAGAATTTAACTCATTTGATTGATGAGTTAACAAGGATGATTGGGGAGTTAACAAGGTTGATTACCCAGTGAACTCAGCTAACTATGGAGTGATAAATCAATAATAACTTATCATTGAAGAGGAATTGGAGATGTGAGGATGCATGAGATTGATCGAGGAGCTAATTTTAGATTAAATGGAGTTAATTATGCATGTGTGGGTGCATGAAATAGTCAACTCCATATTAGGTATAAAAAATCATGCGAAATAGAAGAAAAATGGGCGAAAACAGAGCTAAAACGAGTGAGAAACTCAAGTTTTTCCGCGGCTGAAAATACGATAGGGTCACCCCTTTTGCCAGTAGGGTCGCTTGGGGGAGATCCAGGCTTGACAAGGTTTTCTAAAGAACTCTAGAGGGGGAAATGAAAGAAGAGAAGAAAAGGAGGGGTTCCACCTCCGAAAACAGGTTAGTCATGTGCAAGAATCCAAATCTCCACTTGCACCTGCAGGATCTCCTAGGGGAGATCCAGAAATAATAGGAGGAGATTTGGATTGGTTGACCGGAACTAAGAATTAAAAGTGGGAGATGGAAAGGGAGAACCTCTAGAAGGCTTCTAGGGGGTACAGAAGATGAAAAATATAGCGGAAAGGTGAAAAATCACCTACAAGATGCTTAGAAGGCTTAGGAGCAAGGTTAAAAACCCATAAAACACAAATCGACAAGTGTCACAAAAAGATGCCGAGAAGCGTCGCAAGTGACGAGAGAGAAATTGACAGAGGAATCAACACAAGATAAGAAATAAGACATGTCATCGAGTGGTTTGCTGCTTAAAGGACATTATTTCATGCTTACATGTACATGATAAGGATTTAAATCATCATAGGGGTCCTCGTGGAGGTTGTGTGTGATTTTTGTGCTTACATATTTGCCCCCTCAGGGATGGTAGTCTACATGAAAGGTAGGTACCGTTCCCAAACTAGGCCTTACATATTTGTTGATTTTCCCACAATTGTACCTGCAATAACTAGTATTAGTCCAACATTAAATATATCAAAACAAATAATGAAAACTGAAATGACGAACTTACCATGGATCATTCGAGTACGACTAGTTGTTTGCTTTTGTCGGTTTGGACCTGTAGGGGTGAAAGCATGCAAAATGATGCACAAAAAAGATGCATAAAAGCAAAGAACTAATCTAAATGCACAAATGAAACTAAGCTAAGGGCAAACAAAGCAAGTCAAATTATGAGATTGGAGTGAAACGGTGACAGAATAGATCGTGTGAGTAGTCATTGGAAAGGTATCACTGAGAAGATTGCAAAGATGGCCGCCTCTTCCTTAGCTACGGAGTAGAAGGTATGCAAACAATGAAAACCCCTTCTCTAAACCTTAGTTTGAGTTTTGTGAAAAATCTCTTGAAGTTGTCTATTTTTGTTAATTTTTCTTGTTGCATTGTCTCTGTTTTGTCGTTTAGAGCAAGATAGGTTTTTTGTTTTCTGAAATCAGTAAAGAAATGAAGTTTTTAGAGTAGTTTTTGGTCAAGGGATCCTCCTCTAGGGTCACCTCTTTTGTCAGGCATGTCACCTGGGGGAGATCCTGTCTGATAGCAGGGTCTCCTGGGGGAGATCCTGCAAAACAATAGGGTCACCCGGGGGAGATCCTGCAAAACATCTGGGTCGCTTGGGGGTGACCCTGTTAGACTGATTTTGACTAAAATTTCATGTTGTTTAACATTTCTTTCACTTTGATATGACATGTTTTGACTACTATATTCGCCTGTTTATTGCAATTTTGAAGGTTTATACACTATTTTTGTGTAAGGTTTTCTACAGTTTTATGATTTTTAGGAATTTTTATTAGTTTATGAGATCTAATCTAAAGTTATCTTTTGATTTTTTAGGACATGCATATTTGATGGAATGCCTACCAAGAGCAAGGATGGCTCTCAGGGATGTTTGCTTCATTGAGTAATGAGGATCGTGCTATTTTGAGGGCAGTTCTAGCTAGAGTTTGTCACGTGCCTGTTATTCATCTCGTGTCTCATATATGCTGTGACATTCTAACCTACTGGGATGCAGACATAAAAACATTTAGGTTCCCATAGATTTCCAAAGAGTGGACCATCACTCTGTATGATGTGTATTGTATACTTGGGGTTCTTGTGAGAGGACATCCTCTACTCCTTCTAGCTAGCGAGTCCTTTGAGGATAAGGCATCTTGGGCCAAGTTCATGGGGGTTTGTCACCCCGTAGATTAGATAGGAGTCCAGCTCACTTCTATGCCATGCCTTTGCATCCCACTTTTGAGGAGATTCTTGATTGGTTTGATTGCATCGAGGCTATCAGGAGACAAGGCCTCAGCTCGTCTGAGATGGTGTTGGGCACCCATCATTCATGGTATTGAGGAGGACAGTTTATGCTTGGGGACTAGTCATCTTGGCCATGGTTTATAGAGTCTTCTACCATATTTCACGATGAGGGGCTCTAGCTTTTAGCCACTCTTCTTTGATCATGACATGGATATTTGAGCACATGAGGCCCTATTAGAAGCTCATTCTGATTCCAGATAGATGTTTACCGAGAGTAGCTAGATGGATGGATGTTGGTCACTTTGATGCT
Organism: Cunninghamia lanceolata; assembly: GCA_027924645.1. Classification (NCBI taxonomy): domain Eukaryota; kingdom Viridiplantae; phylum Streptophyta; class Pinopsida; order Cupressales; family Cupressaceae; genus Cunninghamia; species Cunninghamia lanceolata. Next base: position 14,062,952 of record BSBN01000382.1, on the reverse strand, counting down.
TCTTTACACACTATTGCTACTCTTATAGATGAGGACATGATCTTTGATCCTTATCATGACATGGGGGATTCTAGGCTCGTGATGGCGAGGTCAGAGAGTATTGTCATGGAGTATCCGAGATTTCAGACCGTAATGGTGTTGTTGAGGCCTATCGGGTTGATCATGTTTCACAATAGTTTGGTGAGGATATCCCTGAGGACTTGCCCCCAGTGTACACTTGTTATAGGACTGTTTAGGAGATGGGCGAGATCGAACAAAGGATCGTAGTTTGGACTCCCTTGACTCCTAGAGTCTTCATTACTAGAGTTTCAAGACACGAATAGAGGGGGGAGAGGGACTCCTTCCCGATCTTTGATCATGGCTGTGGACTCAGAGTCTCCTGATGAGGACTGTGCTCTAGATGATGATGATTGGTTAGACGAGGTCCTTCCTAAGGATGTGCCGGATGAGGATTTTGATGATATTGGTGATTCAGATGATGGTCTTGATATCCTCAACAGTTCTTCTGTTGTTCCTCGACCTCCTCATTCAGATGAGGTGATGTGACAATTTGACCCTAATTGGTAGCTCGGTGATCCACGTAAGTCTAGTCTATTTGCTTTTCATACTTCTATCCTTTCTCTTTTCATGGGGAACTAACTTTTCTTTCTTTCGATTTGCTCTTTCAGGTAACATCAGAGAGTGGAGGGACTTTGTTCGTGAAATTAATGTTGGATTGGCTTCTCCCTCACTAGGATGACTTGTGACCATATTTTAGATGACCCTGGTGTGCCCCCTGCTACTAGGTGACACACTGACATTTTTGCTTCTGTCTATCATGGATGCTAGATGAATGCAGAGTTGAAGACCCATGTTGACACCCTTAAGGGTGAGAATCAGGTACTCTGAGAGATGGCTCACCTTAATTTTGGATGACGTGATGCTAATATGGTAGGGCCTTTGCAGTCACATGCTCATAGTAGAGCACCTCACTCTCATAGGTCTCATGGAGTGATGAGTGGTATTCGTAGATGGAGGAGTCGAAGTCCTAAGGGTTCTGTTGGGGGGAACCGACCTTGACTTTCTTTCTTGAAGTCGTGTCCCCTTGCATGGGGAGTCTCTACTTCTTTTGAGAGCATTTTGTCATAGCTCTTTGATACTCTTGTAAATGTAAACTTCATATATATCTATGAAAGTTTATCCTTTTATAGTTTTTGCCTATTGGATTTGTACTCATCTCTTGTGCATGTTTGGAGGTTTGAGAACTTTTTGATTATGTGTTTGATCTTTTTGACTCTTTTAACAATGCAAGTATGACAACAATGACATATTCTTGTAATTTTTTGTGGCATATATATATATATGATATGCAATTCACGATATGATATTGTAGAAACACAAGAAATGCTGAAATGAAACATTTACTTTTAGGCATGAGTTTTCCCTAGTCCATTAATAATATTAGAGTGCTTCTAGATTAAACTGTGAATGGTTTTTGCTTCAAAAACATACACAGCTTAATCCAGAAGCACACTAATACATTTACTTTTACTAGATGTCATGAGATATGACATTTGACTTTATTTCTTTGAGACTCTTTTTTCTGATTTTGGTATGAATGCAGCATGGAACAAATAATGTGACTGCTCTTAAACATAATTTTCAATCCAGGGGATTGCGAGTTGTCCTAATATAAGAGACCTATTCAAGGATGATAGATAGGATTTAATATCTCAAGTGGGGACCAGAGATGAAGATGGAGTGTTTCTAAACTTTGGATTTGCTAAAGGCTAAACACTGATCCTTATCTAGATAAGACAAGCTAACAAGCTTTCAACTTAGACAAGTAACAAATTTTATTGATGTTTGCTAGACTTAGATCATAAATGGCAAGCAAGGTAGACCTGGGATAAATGATAAATGGGAAAGAACAAGGATCCCTAGGTAGAATATGATCCTAAAGACTACTAGACTCTTGGCTTTGCTTAGCTAATGCATGTGTGTGCTTTGTACCTTTCTTTCTCTATTAGAATGTCATTCTCGAGGCTTTAAGCTTTGACTAATCTCCACCCAAGAGTATGGACATTCAACAATGTTCTCTCTTTCACTCTTTTTTTTGTATCTCTTTTTTTTTGGCTCTTTTCACTTTTTTTTTTTGTATTTTCCTCACTTGATTTTTCTCATTTTTTTTGGATTTTTGACTTTTCAAGAAATAAATGCTTTTTGAACTTTGCTATGCAATATTTTGATCTCTCAATTTTCACTTTTTGACACTCTTATTTTGATTACTCATTTTTTTATTCACTCGAATCTTAGATTGCTTCCTTCAGAGTTTTGATCCTCTTGACATTTTTTTGCCAGGAAAGATAAGGGGCTGAGTGCCACCTAAAGTTTTTGTAATTTGTTTGGACTTCTCTAATACTAGGTAGGAATTGGGAATGTCTATTTGCAAGCTTCCTTTGAACACTGTAGGTTTGAATACTGACTTTGTTTTGACCTAACATCTTGACTCATTAAGACTGGGATCAGTATAAAGTTAAGAGCTAGGCTTTGATTAGAATCGCTGGGAATGAAGGGGGATAATGACGATTGTGAAAAATGGAGAATCTCTAGGTCTTGAAAGGGTGACATATATCTAGGCAACACTAGATTCCTTACTGAAAAGAAAATAGTACAAGAGCGAGTCATTGACTGTAATGCAAGATGAACAGAATGATACAGAAATGCAAGAAACAAATTGTTTTTAACATTTTGATTTTTATAATTTTATTTTTATTTTTATTTTTATGTTTTATGATTTTTTTGGTGTTTTAGACATAATATTTCTTGAGGTGAAAGGCATTTACTATTTCACCAAATTCCTCTCCCTCCATCATTCACAAGAGATAGGCGTCATTTCTTACATATTCCTTGACCATGTAAGGACCTATCCAATTGGGGCTGATTTTTTGTCCTTCACCAGCTCTTTTGTTGATCAAATTATCTATCCTGAGCACTAGATCTCCCACTTGAAAGGGTCTTGGGCTGACCTTTTTGTTATATTACCTTTTCATTCTTGCTAGGTAAGAATCATGTCTTTGAACAACTCTCAAGCATGTTTCATCCATCATTTCTAATTCGTCCAATCTTACTGCTCTATATTCCTCGTTGTCCAATAATCCTTGTAATGACACTCTTAGGCTAGGCAACTCTACTTCCAATGGTAATACCACCTCTAACCCAAAAGTGAGGGCGTAAGGGGTGGTTCCAATTAGAGTCCTGACACTTGTTCTGTATGCCCATAGAGCTGGATATAGTTGTAAATGCCAATCTCTCATAGAATCTTTCACAATTTTGACCAGTTTGCCTTCAAAGTTTTGTTAGTAGCTTCTTCTTGTCTGTTTCCTTGAGGATAGTAGACTAAGGGAGAATTGAGATTGATGTGAAATCACTCACATAACTCTCTTACTTGTGGGTTTTTAAATGATGATGCATTATCCCTTACTATCACTTGGGGAATTCCAAGCTGGCAAATGATTTGGTTAAGTATGAATTTAGCGATTACAGTCCCTAAAACTGTGGTGAGAGGCATGGCTTCCACCCACTTTGTGAAATATTTTGTCACGGTGATGATGAACAAATGTCCATCCTTTGAAGGGGGAGATATCTTCCCCACCAGATCTAACTCCCAGGTGGAAAATGACCAAGGGGTCATGATCAATTTCAAATCTCTTGTTGGTATGTGATGAACATGAGTGTAAGCCTGACATTTTAGACACCTCTTTACGAACTTAATCACATCCCCTTGTAAACATGGCTAGAAATGTCCCATCCTGTGTATTTTCCTTACCGTGGTGTGACCTACAAAGTGTCCTCCACAGATTTCACTGTGACACTTCTCTAAGATTTTTTATGCTTCTTCCTTGTCAACACATCAAAGGAACATTTCGTCTAGGGCCCTTCGATAGAGTACATCATCTATTAAAACATATCTTGCAGTGAGGATGTGTAATCATCTTTTTCCCAAAGGGGTCATGTTTTCAGGGTAAGTCTTGTTTGCAAGATAATTCATGATATCTCTGTACCAATATGAGGTCACATACTTCTCGAGATCCACCACACAAATTTCTTCATTAGGAAAATCTTCATTCATAGGTTCCTCTTGGGGAACTAGATTATATGCTAACCAATCCGCTATTATCTATCCTCTGACTACTTTTTAGTTGATGTAGGTTAGCTCAAATTCACTCAACAAAGTTATGAATCAACCAACTCTTCTTGAGAGCATGGACTGATTCAAAAAAGTTCTCAATTGCTCATATCATATCATAACCTTAGTTTCCTGATTCAACATGTAGTGTCATAGTCTTCGGGTCGCAAAGACTATGGCTAGGCATTCTTTTTCAGCTTGGGTATAGTTCTTCTCATATTCCAACAAGATTCAACTTATGAAATAGACGGCTCTTTCTCTTCCACCTTCATCTTCTTGAGCTAGCATGCATGCTACAGAGGTATTGGTTGCTTTGAAGTATAAGATTAAGGGCTTGTCATGTTTTGGTGGCATCAGTGTGGGTAGGGTTAGTAGGAACTTCTTCACTTGCTCAAATGCATTTTGACAGTCCACCGTCCAAGTAATGCCAACTTGCTTTTTAATAACTGATTGATTGGATGAATTTTAAAAGTTATGTCTGGAATGAATCGTCTGATCACACCCGATTGTTCCCAAAAGGCTCTTACCACTATCTCACTTGTTGGTGGGGTTGCATTTAAGACTACTTTGACCTTAGCTAGGTCGACATCTATGCCTCTTCGTGAGACAATGAATCCCAAGAACTTTCTTGCCGTGACTCCAAAAACATATTTTTCAGGGTTCAACCTTACTTTATACTCTTGAAGCCTATTGAAGATTTTGTGAAGGTCCTCCACATGTCTTGACCTTTGTTCTAACTTTTCTAGGAGGTCATCAACGTACATCTCAACTATCTTGTGGCTATAGTCATGAAAGATATGTGTCATTTCCCTTTGGTAGGTTGCTCCTAGGTTCTTCAACCTGAATGACACGACTATGTAACAAAGAGTTCCCCAAGGGGTGGTGAATGTGGTTTTGTTTTGGTCAACTTATGTGATCTTGATCTGGTTATATCCTAAAAATCTATCCATGAGGGAGAGAATCTCGTAACCTACCATTGAATCAAAAATTTAATCGATGGATGGTAAAGGGAAACCATCCTTTGGGAAAGCTTGATTGATGTCTCTAAAATCGAGGCATATCCAAATTTTTCCATTCTTCTTCAAGATTGGGACAATGTTTGACACCCAATTTGAATAATCCACTGGTTTGATGAAACTGACACTTAATATTTATTTTAGTTCTTCCTTCACCATTTCAACCACTTGCAACTTTATGGGCCTTCATTTTTGTTTTATGGGTTTTATGTCTGGCTTTGTCACTAAATTGTGCACCACAACCTTTGGATCTAATCCTAGTATTTCTGAATATGCCCATGTGAATATATCAGAATATTCGATGAGGAACTCTGTGTACTCTCGTTCTTCGTCATTTAGCTCTCCTCCTAGTTTTAGCATCCTAGATTTTTCGGGTGTTCTAACATTGATGTCAATTGTATCTCTAGCAAGAGACAGTGTCCCTCCTCAAACTTTTGAGCGGCAGGTGGTAAATCTAAGTTTGCTTCAATTTAAAGGATTTCTTTCTCATTCCCAAAATAGTCCTCTGGATGAGGGAGGAGCATGTATCCTTTTTTGTGGTGTACTCTTGGAAGTCCATCATAAGCATGTAGATATTCCAAGATGGCTTCGTTGTTCTTAGTGTAGTCTCAGGTTGGTCTCTCTTATTGACCCGTGGCATAATTTAGGATATTGGTAATTCTTCACTTTCCAATAACAACTCTTTGTGTACTAAGACAATATATTCTAAATTTTGAAATTGGGCATGTGGTGAAAATAATGCATTTGACGTGGCCATTGAGTCTGCCACTTGATTTTCCTCTCTGGGTATGGCTTTGATGGAAAAGAAGTCAAAGAATTGAACCAAATTTTTGATGGTTTCTTTATAAGGTCGTAGTCATTCTAATTTTGTCTTGTAATTTTCTGCCACCTGGTTAATTATCAATTGAGAATCTCCAAAAGCAAAGATTTTTTTGACCCTTATTCTCATGGCTAGCATGATTCCTAGGGATAGGGCTTTGTACTCAGCGATGTTGTTGGTGCAAAATAAATCTAGTCTGAAGGCGAAGGGGAGGAATTTTCCTTGAAGAGATGTCAAGATTATCCTCGTCCCTGCCCCTGTTTTGCAACTAGCTCCGTCAAAATGTAGGGTCCATAGGATTTGATGGTTTTGTGATCGAGATGTTTCTCCAAACTCATAAGTGGAAGTCTGTTTTTCTTCTTTTTCATTGCCTTCTTCGATGATTTCAATTGTTCCAACCAAGAGGTTTTTGATATCCCATTCATTAATACATAAAATGGCTGCTAAGTTGAATGGTGCATGGGATTTGGTCATATGTGGATTGAAGGAGAATTCCCTAAGATTGTCCATTCTTTGATAGGATATGTTTTGAGTGCTTGTATTCATTGGGACATCTTGATTTTCCTCTTTCTGTTTCTCTTGTGCCCTTAACTTTTTGTCTTTTTCTTCCTGTTCCTTTCTATAGATACTGAAGGGATCAGGGTCTACTTTCATGATGGCAACCTTTCCCATATGGTGGAAATGAATTTCTTGGAATAAGGTGGAGGTGATGGCATTCATGGCATGAATCCAAGGTCTTCCAAGGATCATATTGTAGTTGGTTTCTCTCTTGATGACATAGAAATCCGTAGAGATGGTTTTACCCATTAGAGTGAGTGGTAGGTTGATTTTTCACACTATTTGGATGTCATGACTGTCGTAAATCCTTAATGTGGCAATTTGTTGCTTGATCCCTATTTTTCTATATCCCATCCTTCGTAGGAATGACATTGGCAAAATATTGACTGTCGATCCTTCATCCACTACTACTCTTTTTATAGTGACCTCTTTGACTTGAACTTGTATGTATATTTGCAAATCCTTTTTCTTACTTCCTTCATTTTGGGGCAGTTTTAACATGTCAAATGTGAGAGGAGGTGATTCCTCCTATGTCAAACATCCTACTTCCAATACTTCTAGGAATGTATTATAGTGTGAGGGAGAGGCTCTCAACAAGTTTATTACTTGCAAGAAGACATTTTCTGGTTGATTTACTTGCTCTTCCTCATGGATCAAAAATACTTCTTGGTTTAATTCTATGTGATTAGAACTATTTTGATCGGCCTTCCCTTTCTCATTTTGAGGTTTCTTCTCCTTTCTTTGGGATTGGATGAGTTTAAGGAAGTTCTTTTGTTGATCTGGTGTAAGTTTGGAGATAGCTTTATTGTATCCATAACAAGTCTTTGTTTCATGACCCTTTGTTGCATGGAACCAACAATAAGAGTTGGGGTCATATGAGGATCAGTTTGATCCTTGATTTCCTTTTTTTCGCCATTTGTCATTACTAGGATTACTTTTTACGATATTGTTATCTTTCTCTTGAGGCACATTGGACATGGTTTTCGCTGTTCCTTTAGGTGCCTGAAGTTTTCCATTGGTATCATAAGTCTTTCGACCACTATCAATGGGGGTTTGGTCAATCCTCAAAGCACTTTCCAATGCCTCTTTGTAGGATTTGTATGGCAATTTTTGAACATCTTCTCTCATGTCCTTGTTAAGGGCATGCAAAAAGAGGTCGCATAGTTCTCGGTGGTCCATGTTCGGAGCACTAGTTGAAGAATAAAGAACTTACCTCCATCAAGTGACAAAGTGGGCTACGGATTCATTTGGCTCTTATTTCATTGTGAGGAATTCTCTAATCCCTGTTTTAATGAGTTTGTTTGTTCATGTAGAACACCATGACAAACTCTCTGATTAGATGTCTAAACGAATGGATTGAAGCTTCTGGTAGGCGATAATACCAATCCAGAGTGATGCCTTCAAGAGTGTTCAGAAATATTTTTGCTATAACCCCATCCCAAGGGAGGAGCTCTCTTATGGTCATGGTGTAAGCTTTGATGTGGGAGTTTGGATCTCCTTCTCCTTTAAACTTTGGGAGATCTAGTAACAGCTGAGGTAGTTGCACACTTCTTATGTTTTGGTCCAAAGGTTCCTTCAAATATTTGAGATATGTTCCTAGAAATGCACTTTGAGATTGCGGGGTTGACAATAATAACCCTATAGGTGGGTTTTGATAACCCATTGTCAGATTTGTTTGATTATTCTAAACAGGAGGATTCCCATTCAGACATGTGTCATTACTGGCATTTCATAAATAATAATTTAGGTAGGGGGATTTTGAGATGCCCCCTGGTCTTGTTCATGAGATTTATGCCTTCTTTTTGGAGCAGCTTGTTCTGCTTCCAAGATTCTAATTCTTTGCACTAGAGTTGTGAGTAAATCTGCAAGAGTAGCAGCTCTAGGTGTTTTTTCATTTCTAGGATTTTCTCGTTGATTATTTTCTTGGTGATATGCTTCTTTGCATGCAGCGTTTTCTCTTTGCTCTTCTCTCAAGGTGATCCTCAATGCCTCTTGAGCGTCTTTGGCTTCTTGTAGATGTTTTTATAATCATTTTACTTCCTCGTCAAGATGAGTACTCGATGTGCTTGTGGAAGGTTGATCAGGTCGATGTATCTCTGACCTTATCCTTCTAGCTTTATGTGGGGCATGTGGTATGGCTGAGTTTTCCCAAGTTGGGCTGTTAAAGGATAGAGAATGCCAGTATTCTCTTTGATCTAGTTCATAATAATAATCCTCATAGTCGTAACAGTTGGTGATTGGTGCATCAAGGTTTGGTGGCACATAGCTATCAAATGAAGGAGTTTCTAGTTCTCTTGAGGGAATGTTCCCTTGGTTTAAGTTAGGTTCCGTCATATTTGGGGGTACCATAGATACCACAGAATAAATAGAACAGATGATGACCTAAGCAATAGAAGCTGAAGCAGCTATGAAGAGTAGTGAAAGAATGTTTCAAAGTTTCTGTTAAATGTTTTGAAATGTTTGAAATGGGAACGCAAACTACAAAACCAAAAGATTCTATATTTCATGTCTGGTTCACCAAAATATGTACGCTCAAAATCATGACTTTGGTTGCCTAGGGATATCAGGTCAGATTTTGGCATGCACATGGACCCTTCCCTCCTTGCCACGGGGTGATCCACCATGTCACTCTCGCTCTCGTGGAAGTAGCCATTCGAGAGGAGGCGAGACATGGTAAGGGTCTAGCTCATTGGAGAGCTAGACTTCGTGGAGAGGGGTCGGCAAGTCCTGTGGCCTTTGTTGTTGTGTGCTAAGTTGAATGTTTCGTTTGATTGTTGTTGTAGTTGAGATAACCCTATGACCTGAAGGGTCATTGGTTTGTCTTCTCTTGTTGGGGTTTCTTCTATTCCACCTTTGTGTGGGTAAGCAATTTCTTTCATTTATGTCCTCTTGTCTCTCTATGTGTTGAATGAGTTCTCGTTGTATCTGGAGTTTTCTAGTTTCTTCTAACAATAAGAGGACAAATAGGTCTCCTTGTGGTAGAAGAAATGTTTCCTATTGTGTTCGTGGATTGATTTCCTTGATCTTATTATGAATAGCCCTCACCCACTCTCCTCTTACTCCTAGGCACATTCGTGAGCCTAGATAGAGATAGATGTGTGATAACTAACCTTAGGATTTTGACCTAGGGTTTGGCTATGTTTTGACTTGTTTTTACCTTGTGATGTGATCAAGGGTTTGATTGAATCATTTAACCGTGGTTAGCTTGTGATGGTATCAAGGGTTTGAAATTTAGTCTTTTCTAGGGTTTCTATATGCATGCAAAGCTAAATGATATGCAAATGTATTTTTGTGATTTTTTAGTATTTCAGAAATAAAAAGTGCTCTTTAATCTATGAAAGGGAAATATGAATGCAAGCTAATATGACTTTTCCTAATGCAAGCTTAATCTATGTTTTTGGGTTTTTGATTATTTTGAAGTAATCTAATCTAAAAAAGGGAAAATTGCTTCTAATAATCTAGATCTAGAAATATGAAAACAATTAATCTAACATGCAAGATCTAATTATCAAGGAAAAAGCAATGATTTACTATTCCCAAAAGCAAATTTGGTTTTCTAATTACTATGAATTGAATAAAGCAATGAAGGAACCTGAAAGAAATGAAGATTTTGTACTACTCCACTACCCTAAAAAATCCTTGATATTGGCAAGATCGAGTCCTTTTGAAGTAGCGAGAAGACCTCTTGATGACAAAATGATACAAAGAAGCAAAAAGAAGCTTGTTAAAGCTTGAATGAGCTCAATGAGAGATTTGGTTGGGCACAATGGCATTGAATGAAGCAACGTAACGATGCTTGGTTGAACAACAAATAAAGAAAAAGACACCATCTTGTAAGAGCATTTGAGTGCTAAGTTGGAGAGCAAAAATTGGCAAGAGTTGTGTGCACAATGAATTTGCCTCCCTTTGTGCTTGAGGGAGGGGTGTATATATAGGTTTGAGGAATGGGATTGATTGAGAAGTTAACTCATTTGATTGATGAGTTAACAAGGATGATTGGGGAGTTAACAAGGCTGATTACCTAGTGAACTCAACTAACTATGGAGTGATAAATCAATAATAACTTATCACTGAAGAGGAATTGGAGATGTGAGGATGCATGAGATTGATCAAGGAGTTAATTTTAGATCAAATTGAGTCAATTATGCATGTGTGGATGCATGAAATTGTCAACTCCATATTAGGTATCAAAAATCATGTGAACTAGAAGAAAAATGGGCAAAAACGGAGCTAAAACAAGTGAGAAACTCGAGTTTTTCCGTAGCTGAAAATATGACAAGGTCACCCCTTTTGCCAGTAGGGTCGCCTAGGGGGTGACCTTGGGTTCCCTGGGGGAGATTTGGGTTTGACTAGATTTTTTGAAGAACTGCAAGGGGGGAAATGAAAGAAGAGAAGAAAAGGAGGGGTTCTACCTCCAAAAATAGGTCAGTCATGTGCAAGAATCCAAATCTCCACTTGTACCTGTAGGATATCTCGGGGGAGATTTGGATTGGTTGAGTGGAATTAAAGACTAAAAGTGCAAGATAGAAAGGGGGAACCTCTAGTAGGCTTCTAGGGGGTGCAAAAGATGAAAAACATAGGGGAAAGGTTAAAACTCACCTATAAGATGCTTAGAAGGCTTAGGAGCAAGGTCGAAAGCCCAAAAAATTCAAATCAACAAGTGTCGCAAAAAGATGCCGAGAAGCATTGCAAGCGACGAGAGAGAAATCGACAAAGAGGAATCAACACAAGACAAGAAAGAAGACACATCATCGAGAGGTTTACTGCTTAAAGGACATTATTTCATGCTTACATGTACGTGACGAGGATTTGAATCATCATAGGGGTCCTCTTGTAGACTGTTCATGATTTTTGTGCTTACAGTAACTGAGGATTAAATGACCCTATATGTGTACATAGTCCACAAATGGTTATCTTGTTGTTCCTTGAAAAATTGTATATATGTATCTTGCAAATACTCTTTTGTCTGATGAAGTTCTTCTCCCAAGGTGTTTGATTGCTTATGAAAATAGTGCATAGTCCTCTACAACCTCAACACTATGATGGTATGGACAATTTATATCTCTAAGATTTTTGTGCAATGTGATTCTTCAAATAGGAGACAAATAGGTACAACAAGCTTTTATTAATCATTGGTTCATGTGTAGACAGAGGAGACACAATGCCATGGTTAAACTCTTTGAAGTTTAGTTAAAATGTGACTATTGATCTCGTAGAATAACAAAATCAATAGTGTATTGCATGGCACTAAGAGCCAAAGTGCATGGATACATGATGGTAAAGAGTTGTATGATGTAAAATAGAGAAGTCACATGGCCTTACTATTTAGAAAATGGGGAAGTGACATAACTCTAGATTTGATTTGCTAGGTGATACTTTAGATTAATTTTTAGTCACCATTTGATGGTTCATACTAGGTGCAGAGTGACTAAATAACCAAAAGGTATGATGTCATGATGTAAAGGGAGAGCACAATGCAATGTGAAGCTTACATGTAATTGGGGATCCTTAGAGTGAGCATTAAAAAATAGGTCCACATATAGAATAGAATACAATTGGCATGACATTGCTAGGCATAGAGTGGGAAGTGGCATGGATAAAAGAATTTGTGATGCAAATCAAGTGTGCAATACAATGATAAAATGTTGTGTTGATAATAGGATGTTCAATAGACCATCATAGCATGAAAAGCAAGGGCATCACTAATTAAAGAACTTTGTGATGTGAAGGATTACAATGATGGGGTTAGTAACCAAGAATAGGGACATGAGATCTTCCATGTATGCATGAGACCTTTAGTGTTAACAGTTAAAATATGGGGCCACATACAGGATATAAGACAAATGAAACAACATCACCAATCATGAAGTGAGCAAAGGCTTGAGGATAAGACTTCACACTGTGAATAGGGAGAGTAATAAAACATGAGGATTCACCATGTATTGAAAAGGATATACAATGGCATATTACAACACACAGAGTGAAGGAAATACTAGTGAGGCATCTTTATGATGTGAAGGAATGCAACAACAGGGTTGGTCATTAATGAGAACAAGGACATAACATATACAACTTAAAAGATGATGACCGGTTGGTACAAGTCAACATTAAGAAATAAAAATAAAGGATGCAATAGATGAAAGAGTCTTGAATAAAAAGATTTTAGGGATTGTGCAAGGTTTTAGCCATGAAGACTATACTCAACTCAGATTCAAACATTTTCTCCCATATGTTAAGAACTTGGTTGATTTTAGAAATGGTGCTAATAGAAAAGGGAAGAAATGATAAAATTAAATAACATAAATTAAAAGGCCATAAGTCAAAATAGATTTCCTTCTACACCTTGTGAGAGCTTTACAACTCATGGTATTATAGTAAACAATAATTTAGCAAACAACTATTTTAGATGTAAAAAGAGGAAGGCATTGATTTTGGTTTCAATGGTAAATCCTCCTTTCACTACAAACATTCAAGGGCATATCAACCAAGTTGAATCTCCATTAAGAGAGAGCATTTAGCTAACAAGTTGGGATGCCACTTGGAATGATGTGGAAACTTAGAAATTTTCAATTAATGCCTTAATGTAATCCTCAAATATGTAAGAAACCCTAATTATGCAAAACAATGAACAAACTGGTATATTTTGATAAATGTTTATAGATTAAGGAAAAGGATAGATTAATAACTGACCATTTTTCAAAGTTCAAAATTTGGAATGTTCAAGGACAATGCTTCAGGTGCCCAAGTCCAAGGCATTATTTTCTTTGCAGAATGCAAAACTCCTTCTGACACCGATATCACTATTCTGTCTATTTTTGTCACCCAAACTGTGGAGGACACTGTCCCAGGGGCCTTAGTCCAAGGTAGGTTGATTCTTAGGATGTAGAAGCTCCTTCAGATGCAGAATGGCCTTGTAACTCTAATTCTTGTCTCTATAACTCTGGAGGACATTGCCCTAGGCACCCATGTCCCAAAAATGCTCTGTTTCACTTCTTTCTTTTGGATCCTAAATCCTTGTCATTTGCAACCTTCCTCTGCAACTCCACTTCACAAAACTTGGTACCTGTAATCTGTAATTAGAAAGGAGTGTGGTTGGGGGTTGTGGTGTTTAGAGGCTTGCCTCAATCAAGCCCCAAAGAGACATTCAAGTCTTTTGAATACTGTTGTTAGATAAGAGTGCGTATCCCTGCATAATAGAGGCAAAATCTAAATGATAAATGATTGAAAACACAAGTAAATGTCACCTTGATGATATAGATCTCAAGGAAGGAAGATGCTCTTTCATGGCATGAGGAGATGGAGTCAAATCTACAACAAACAAATACAATAACAAAAAAATACTAGTTTGCAACATGATGAAAGCCTTGAATCACTTTAGCATAATGTCACAAGTTCACAATGTCCATCTCTAGTTTGTAATGAAGTCCTAAACATGCTTATATATGCAACAATACACATTCCCGCAAAGAATTTTATAATTTAAACTTAAGGTGTCGGCATAGGACCTAACAATGGTCATATAACTGACACTTCAAATTAGGGCTTGACCCAAAATAGGGCAAGACTAGGGTGCGAGCGCCCAAGTCCTCCCCTTATTTTAGGCAGGAGTCATCTCAATATACCCTAGGTCCTATTTGCCACAAGACTTCAAGGTTTTCTCATCGGGATTCAAAATTAACCACAAGATGCTCTAAATGCATTCTAAGGATTTGGGAGCTAAACCTTAAGAGGGAAAATCCCCCAAGGGGACATTTTCTGACATAACAGTTAGCCCCCACTTTAATGTATGTATAAATTCAAGGCCAATACATGCATTAAAGTACGATCAACAAACACAACAAACATGCCAAGCATGGTGAAGAAATGCCAAACACATTGAAGATAGTAACAAACATGCAAAACATGGAGAAGACAATTACAGTCACGTAAAACACGGAGAAGAAAACATTGAAGACACGTAAAACACAGTGAATACAGTGAATGCAATGATTATTTATTTTTCATTTTCTCATATATATGAAATGCAAATGCAAGTACAAGGAAAGTAAACACACAACCCAAATACAGGAGGATCTCATCGCCACCAGTCTTGAAACTACATAAGGGGCAATAGACAAGCAATACAAATCTCAAAGTGTAGGAGCAACTCATCGCCATCAATCTTGAAACTACACTTGAGAACAAACATGCCATACAAATCCCAAAGCATAGGAGGAGCTCATCACCACCAATCTTGAAACTATGCTTGGGAACAAACATGCCATACACACACACAAGGAAGACATGGAGAAAACATGACAAACAAACAATGGAAGAAACCTATTTCTAGGTTTGCTACCATCTCAAGCACATTACAGGAACACACCGATGATTGGGCTTCACCACAACAATTGCCAAAGACATGCTTAAGAGTAGGATAGTCTTAGATCCACCCTGCTTGCTCAGAGGACTTTTAGAAAATGACAGGATGTGAAATTTCCTTGAGAAATACACCATCCTCGCCTCCACAAAGGGCTTAAAATAAAAAATGATATGCACAATATCCCTTCTCTGCAGAGGGCTTAATGATTGTAATTTAAAATAAAGATGTGTACTCTCTCAGAGATACAACATCCTGCCTTCACAAAGGGTTTACAAGAATGCTTCATTAGTACCAAAATCATCAGACAACTTACCTTATATATGCCCCCATTTTAAGGTGGTTGATATCATGTATCAATATCAAGCATTTTAAGGTAGAGAGAAAACACACAAGGGAACATGAGCTCTTGTAAAGACCATGCCCCCAAAGGTGACATGCACTTTATGATCGCTAAATGTTCCCACAAACACACAATTTATTGCAAGAAAAGTTGTTAGCATCCATATAATCATGATAAACAACAATGCGTGTAATCATTCACATAAAGAGCCAAGCAAGGTGAGATCCAAGACAAACAAAGTGCACGGAGCAGCAATATTGTTATGTTTTGTAAGTGCAATAAGACAACATCAAAATATCACATGGAGTGATTCTACTAGCCAAGTGTTGGATAATATATATCAACCCCATCATCATGTATGGACTAGGTCCATTTTTTGATTTCTTGTTGAAGGGACACTACGTTTGTATCAGTATTATATGTTTTTCATCATCTGCTCACTAGATAGAACCACTAGAGGAGGGTAAACAATAAATCAAGAGAGGAGAAACAAGTGCCCTAGGGTTGTCACATAGGAAGGTGCCCCTAGGTCATCAACTGCAATGCTATGCCCCTAGGACACAACACACAACAACGAAAATAAAGGAGAAACAATATAGAATAATGATGATACAAATAGAAGAAGGGTCACAATAGAGGCGGTCTCCCGGTATCCTTGACCTTATAAGAGAATAAAGGGTCATCCTAGGAGGCCTACACAACACATAACACATCACGAAGGAAACACGACATGGAGGTAAAGGGTTAGAAATACTTACCTATAGGGACAAGCAAACTAAAATTTGGAACTTGTGAGCATATTGGAGAGATGCTCTATCAAGTTTTGTGCAAAGCTTGAGTGGTTCTTATTAGAGTGTTCTCTGTTGTCAGAAAGTCCGTGTGGTGCTTATTTCTCAAATCCTTGTGTATGTGAAATCTTTTATTTCTTATGAAGAGGAGAACCACTATTATTTCGAACTAATAATAAACGTCTCGCTCTTTTCCAAATTTTAGTTCTCTTATTTTGTTGATTTTGTCTATCATAGTGAGGACTATCTTGTATTATTTCAATCTTTTCTTTTGTCATGATCTCTTGCTTTGGTTGTTCCATTTGTCTTTTCAATGCATTTTGATTATTCCCCAATCCTTGAAGGGATAACGGAGGAGTAACCTCAACATAAATACCATTTCTTTGTGGATGAGGTAATACTTCAGTATTTTCCTTATCCACTTCTATCATTGCAATTATCTCATCATAGTTCAGATAGTCATTTTCTACTTCGAGTGTATTTTGTTCCATCATGTTATTATCATTATGCTTAGGAAAGGGATTAGTAAAGATCTATAAATTCTGATTCAAAGGAGCAATTGACTTATTTTCATTGTCATTCATACTCGATACCTATATAACATTTGAGTCGATGAGGTCTTGTATTTCAGGCTTAAGATGCATACATCATTTAGTATCATGTCTTGTTGTCGATGATAGTGACAAAAAGTGTTAGCATCAAAATAAGGTCCTTCCATTCTACTAGGATCTAATGGTTTAATCAGAGGAAGCTTCAGGAGATTATTACTCATAGCTTGATTCATGATAGAGTGATATGATTCATATATCAGAGTACACTTTCTTTGTTGGAACAATGTCCTTTTAGGATTAGTGATAGCAGACACTTGTGAGAAATTGTTTGAATTTTGTCCATTAACCTTGATGAAAGTCTTATTATTTCTCTTAAAGTTGTTTTGTGATAGTCCACTTGTAGATTGACCAACTTGAGCCGATGAGTTTTGGTTTTCATATTGACTAGACGAAAGTTGACAATCATGAAGGGCAGAGCATAAATGTTGAAAAGAGTTATAATTCATCAAGAGAATCTTATCACGGATGTTAGGTTGTAGATTTGTAATAAACACCTTTTGAACATCCTCATCTTTCATTTGATATTGAATTTGTGCATACAGAGATTGATACCGACTAATAAACTCAGTTAACTTCTCTTTCAGGCCTTGCTTGCAATGAACCAAATCAATCAAAGACACTTGAGGTTCAATGTTTGCTTGAAAATGTTGTAAAAATTGATCAACTAGCTACAAAAAAAAGTGTATTGAATTTAGAGGTAGGAAGAAAAACCATTCTAAAGCAGTATCTTTGAGAGATCAAAAGAAAAATTTTTCTAACAAGTCCTCTTCAAAGTAAAAATCACTACACATAGCCATGAATGCTGCCACATGAGTATTAGGATCACCTTTTCCACCATATTTTTTAAAGCGAGGAGTTTCAAACCTCTCAGGCATAGGAGTTCTCAATATTGCATAAGATAAAGGGTTACATACATGATAAGTTGGTATATTAGGTTGTGAAGAATTTGTCAAGCTTGTCAGCTTTTGTTGTAAAGAAGTCATTCCTTGCAAGAGTTGGTTTAAGATGGCATCACTAGGAGATGTGGTTTGAGAATTATAAGCCGTATGAATGATATTTTGAGGGGATTGGTTGTGAGTGGAAATGAAAGGTGGTTGAGAATAATTGTAAGTGGAAGGTGGTTGCGAATAGTTATATGTGAGGGGTGGTTGAGAATAAGTGTGATGGAGAGGTGGTTGGGAGTAAGTATTCATAAAAGAAGTCACCTTAGGTGCCAAGTTCTGATAGTTAAATCCCACAGCTTTGTAATTTTGTGAATTAGTGCCATTAGATAGTGCAATACCAATGGTATCATTACTACAAGCATTTGCATTAGTAGTTAAAATCATTAATGTAAATGTAGACATTGCTGTAGTCGGTATAGGTATCGATACTTGCGTATGAGTCAGTGATGACATGTTATTAATAAATTTTGTGCATTCACTCACTGGAATAACATTAGCTTCTATAATATGCACTAATACTTGAAGTACATTAACACCATCTTGTCCTTCTTTTATCAACTCTCTTATGTTATGAATTGTAGGTATAGCTTCTTCCGCTATCCTTTCATTTTCCACAAATGCTTGAAAATCGGCTAGCTCTTTATCAAGTTTGTTTATTTGCTCATTAGGTACATGTGTTACCACCTCAATAGTGTCATCAAAATCATGAAATATTTGATCTTCCATAGTGGTTGTAGGAGATATAGTGTCTTACAAAATTTGTGTCTCTCCTTTTGTAAAGAAGGTATTCAATGGATTTTCAAAGGTAGGAATATTGTATTCTTCAGGAGCACTAGATCCCATGAGTCTTCTACTTATTCTTAAAGGGATATTTATATTAGGGTAGTGGGTTATAATAATCATAAAAAAACATGCAACACTCAATGCAAAAACTAATAGAACAAACCCAAGGAGGAAGATATGTTTAGGATCCAAAATGCTTGATTTTTCACCTTTTTCTCAAATTTTCAATGCAAATCACTAACAGACGAGGTGTTGTGAAAAATTTAAAGAGGTGAAGAAAATAATGTGCCTAATATAAATCCAATGATGCAATACTATCCTTCACAACATGCTTATAGTGCAATTCTAGAGTGATGACAATTCAAAACCTAGTGAAAATACACCTAAAATATGTAATTTTTCACCAATTTTCAATGTAGAAGCCTAATAGAAAGGGTATTGTAAGGAATTTGAGGAGGGGAAGCAGATTATAACCCTAATATCAGTCAAATAATACAGCAAAATCCCTCACAACACACTTATAATGCAATTCTAGAGAGACGATAAGGCCAAGTCTAGTGAAAAGCAAGGTTTTTCAAACCCTAGACATGAAATTTTGCATGAATGACACTATGATGTAAAAATACAATTATAAATAATTCCTAAATGAGTGTTTTAAAGGGTAGTCAAATCTGAAGCAAGATTTTAACTACAAACCCTAGCTAATGCAAAACTAGATTTTTATGAAAAATGCACAATTTCAAGCAATTTTTAGCAAAGTAAGCATGAAAATGCAATACAAGTGAATACTAAATGATGAATTTATGTAATTTAAATCAAATCTAATGAAAATAATAGAAATTAAATGCCAATTAATTTAAATTATGCCTAAAATACAAGCCTAAAATGCCAATTTTTTCAAAATTTTCACTTTTTTTTGTAATTTTTCAAATGTAATAAGATGAATGAATACATAACACTCAATAAGGTGCAAAAATTCAAAAACATGGGTTCACCAAAATGTTTCAGATCTAAAAAGGGGTAAGATAGTTGATTTTGGTTTCAATGGTAAATCCTCCTTTCACTACAAACATTCAAGGGCATATCAACCGAGTTGAATTTCCACTAAGCTAGAGCATTCACCTAACAGGTTGGGCTGCCACTTGGAATGATGTGGAAACTTAGAAATTGTTAATTAATGCCTTAATGTAATCCTCAAATATGTAAGAAACCCTAATTATGAAAAACAGTGAACAAACTAGTAGATTCTGATAAATGTTTATAGATTAAGGGAGAGGACATAGATTAATAACTAACCATTTTTTGAAGTTTGAAATTTGGAATGTTTAAGGACAATGCCGTGGGTGCCCAAGTCCAAGGCACTATTTTCTTCGCAGAACATAGAACTCCTTTTGACACTGATAATCACTTTTCTGTCTATTTTTGTCACCTGAAATACAGAGGACACTACCCTAAGTGCCTTGGTACAAGGCAGGCTGATTCTCATGATGTAGAAGCTCCTTTAGATGCAGAATATCCTTGTAACTCTAATTCCTATCTCTATAACTCCAGAGGACATTGTCCTAGGTGCCCATGTCCCAAAAATGCTCCGTTTCACTTCTTTCTTTCAGATCATGAATCCTTGTTGTCTGCAACCTTCCTCTGCAACTCTACTCTGTGAAACTTGGTAATTGTAACCTATAATCACAAAGGAGTGTGGTTGGGGGTTGTGGTGTTTAGAGGCTTTCCTCAGTCAAGCTTTGGAGAGACATTCAAGTTTTCTGAACACTGTTGTCATATAAGAGTGCATATCCCTACGGGATAGATGCAAAATCCAAATGATAAATGATTGAAAACACAAGTAAATGTCACCTTGATGATATAGCTCTCATGGAAGGAAGAAGCTCTTTCATGCTATGAGGAGATGGAGTCAAATATATAACAAACAAACACAATAATAACAAAATACTACTCTACAACACAATGGAAGCCTTGAATCACTTTAGTATAAAATCACAAGCTCACAATGTCCATCTCTAGTTTGCAAATGAAGTCCTAAACATGCTTATATATGTAACAATACACATTCCCACCAAGAAATTCATAATTCAAACTTAAGGTGACAGCATAGGACCTAACAATGGTCATAGAACTGACACTTCAAATTAGGGCCTGACCCAATATAGAGCAGGACTAGTGCGCGAGCACCCAAGTCCTCTCCCCCTATTTTAGGTAGGAGTCATCTCAATAGCACACCCTAGGTCCTATTTGCCACAAGACTTTTGGGTTTTCTCATCAAGATTCAAAATTAACACACAAGATGCTCTAAATGCATTCTAAGGACTCGAAAGCTAAACCTTAAGAGGGGAAAGCCCCCAAGGTGACATTTTTTGACATAACAACAAACAAACATACATATTTATCATAAAATTTCATATATAAAACAATAAATCAAAACTTCTAGACTAGTAGCCTCATATGTTAGTGCATTAGATATAGTTCTTAAATACATATGGTGCAATATCACTTAATGATGGACACAAATATAGAGGTTCCCCTATTTCACATGCAAAAGGAGAGACAAAGAGTTTTGTACATCAATCTTAATAGCTCAACTATACAAAATAAGTTCTAAACTTACGAATGGAACGTAAGCCACTATATATGTTATGGGAATTTTTCTCCAAAGTGAAAAGAAAGTTATTTTTCATGAAATAACCATTAAGAATTAAAAGGGAGATAGAAAAAATAAAGGTTATAATGATCCTTCAGTTAAGAAGGGGATTAATAATAAATATTTTTAAATGATTCCTTTTAAAGGGAGGAATACTTATTTTTATTAATTAAATATTAAAGACAACCTTTGTTAAAGGGTGTGATGGTTTGGAAACCACCCCTTAAAAGGTTATATAAATCATTTATGTGATAGTTTGGAAGAAGGAGGTGGTCTGGTGGGCTATGGGCATTGCAGAAGGGGCACACAGATTGTGTCAAGCCTAGGGTACAAAGTACACTCAAGATTGTCTTGTCTAGGGTTTGTGTTAAGCAAGGCTCTATTAGGCACTCATGTTAAACATTTTCTCTATTGATCTTGGATTTGGAGAACTTGTGTTGAGCATTTTCTCTATTGAGCATGGCTCTAGAGCATTTGTGTTGAGAATTTTATCTATTGAACATGACTTTGGAGCACTTGTGTTGAGAATTTACATGTTATGTTTTCAATAAGAATTGTTCCTTCTGGAGTGTGCCATAGCTATGAGGGCCAAGACTATTGAAATTTTCCTAGGGCAAGAATAGTGATTCCAAGAGATTTGATTTAGATAAATATTAAACTTATTGTTGATAAAAGATATTGGGAATAATATATATGATTTTTCATGTTAATTTAATTGAATTATGTGATTGTGTTATTCAAATCATTGTGTTAATTATTTACTGGAGTTCTCATTAAATTATCACATATTGTAATTTACATTTGTTATTTACTTCTATTTTAACATTATTGCATACTCTAAATTATCTTAACTCTAGTATTAACTATAATAAATCTATTACAAACAATTAAATAACTTTGGGAGAAAAGTAGCATTAAATTTTGGTATCAAAGCCAAATAAATTCTCAATAGGTAACTATGTCTCCTATGGGGTTCAAAATGAGTGCAAGTGACCAAAGAGTTGAACTATGTTTCATGAAATCTAATGCTCAAAATCAAGATCAAGTCTAGGAAGAGTACTTCTTAGGACCAAATAGTGTGAAAATAATGTTACATTAAGTTTCTACTTAAAACTAATACATCAAAATAATTTCTACTAAACCAAAGTTTAATTGTGGCTTAGATTTGTCAATACTTGAGACTAGAAAGAAACTACTCTAATGAATGATATTCCAAACTTGTGACAAGGCTCTTAGTAGAAAACTAGGATGATTTTTTTTTAACAAGGTAACTTTAATTTTTTTAGCAAGCCTATGAGTAGATTATAGACATCCATCAAAGTATAAAAGATAAAGCAATTATTATCAAACACTATGTTTTTGATAGCCTAGATAGAGATGTATGTAAGAGATGAAAACAAAGACAAGGCATGCCACAAAAGGATGCAACCACATAAGATTACATTGATTGCACTATATAAACCAACTAACTTTGTTGGAAAGGCTTTAATAAATTTAAATCAACCCTAATTATCAGGTGTAAAGTCAAATGCCATGGCTCTTGCCAACATTCTCAAGTCTTGTACCAATACAGATGCCAAATGATATGGTTTGAACATCAAAACATAATTAAGAATGATATTATAGGCATAACCAAAACATAAACTGAGTACTAAAAAATAATGTAAGGATTATAGCAATTTTCTTCTAGGTAAGGATGCAAAATTGTAACTTTGTGGGCATAGAGGTTTAAATACTACACATGCTAAAAGGATATGGCTCAAAAATATTAATACCAAACAATGCCATTTTATGAATTGTGTTCAACAAGTTTTTTACCAAGTTCAAGATAACTACCAACCAAAGGATTTTTAAAAAAACCATTAAGACAATTGCAAACCATTTCACTTGAGGTTGTCATGAGAACAACCATTTTATAAACCTCAAACTACAAAGGTACATATAGGTAGGTATTCTTGTCCTTATTGAAATCATCATGATCAAGTGCATAGTCTCAATCTTAAAAATATTTGTGTGTCAAAGAACATTGAAGGCTAACTTCATGAGATTAAATAGTCTAGAAATCCTATCAAATAATCTGATGTTGCTATCTAGATGCATCTTGTATGCAATTGTTCTCTCTCACAACCATATCAATGACCAAATCAATATTTTATTTTGAAAGATTAAAATAGGCAAACATAAACATTTTGAAATAGGAAACAATAAATTAGCATACTCAAAAACATATAGAAAAGAACATAATGTTTTTTATTTATTTTTCCTTTGGATACAATGGAAAGTAACAAGTATCATATCCTTTGGACACATATTTTCTATTGACTGTGATTTTGTCTATTAGAAAACGATTATCATATCTTATTAAACATCATTTACGTTGTTGTTCCTTATGTATTGTGAGTTCACACACACTATGTGGAATATAAGAACAACTATAGGATATGTATGAAATTGTCATGCAACATAAATTGTAAACCATTACTATAGAGAGTCTTTAAAATTAGATTTTATTTTTTTGTATCTATATTCAAAATATCATAAAGTGATAATTTATTTACATGGAATTGAGAGTTATTAGTGGTTAGGGGAATGTGAGATCCAAATACCATCTCAAAGAGATCAATCTCTTTTTCCATGCTTAGAATTATCCATCGTGTGTAAATCTTTGGATTCATCTGACAACATGATTTCATCATCCCCAATTGAAACACCATCCAACAAAAAAAAAGACAAGTTAAGGTTGGGTTTCAACATGAAAATGATTTTCTAGCTTCTAATTTATTTTAAAAATGAAAATGCTACTCTAGACTCTACTTGGTATTCATGGGATTCCTCATTGATCTTGAAATTCAAATCACTAAAGGATAGGAATTAGGCTTTGCAAGTTAATAAAATCCTTTACTCTTCAATAATTTATATTAATGAGGACTTGCCACACTTTTCATATGAGAAACTTAAAAGGGTGAAAAAATAAGTCATAAAGGCCCAAACCAATAATAAATAGGTTCTAGTTCATAATGGTTACAATGCATAGATTTAATACTCTCCTCCAATAAGATGGGTAGGTAGAAAATCAAGTTCTCATCCTCCTATGTACTTAGAGTTGCAAGTTAGAGTCGTAATGGCATGTTTTGGTCTTCCCCTAGTATAGTACAAGACAAACACACCAAACAACTTGTTATTCTTAAGAATGCAATGAGAAGACAAGATGTTTTAAATAATAAAACTGATTTGGTTTTAATGAGATAGTGAAAATATTAGTAGTTGTATTTTGTTGGTTGTTTTAGGTTTAACAATTTTGTAATCTCTCTATCTTGAACTTGGTCATTGGGAAAAAGGCATAGTACTATTAAACACCTAATCTCAAATTTCACGAAACATAGATTTAGCAATTCATTATCACATGATCAATATTAACAAAAGTTATAATTTGAGAATATGAATGAAGTGCCTATATTATTTATTTAAATTATTGTAAGAAGTTGAGTACATATCTATCGATTTGTCAAAATTTTCCCTTCTCTTTGCGAATGTGTGCAAGGTAATTAAGCTCTTTAAGCTTCTCATTTATGTGTAGACAATTTTTTGGTATAAATATTAATATACTCAAATATAATGTATTGTTGTTCTCTCCTTGGAAACCTTCACATGAATATTTTTATGAATCAAACCTAGCTTTAACTTCCTTATAGGAGTAACTTTGATACTTTACTCACATAAGTTCAATAGTTGGCTAATTCACTAAGCTCTAGATTTGTTTAAATATAAGTTTTTTCATGGGTCCATAACCCACAAGATGCTATTGTTGGAATGAGTTGGTTCATTCAAAACAATAATTTTATAGGATGTGAAACTAAAAAGTTTCTCTTAGAACCAGACATGAGTACATGTTGAATTTTACATGGGGAGAGACAACGTCTAAAAATTAAACTATTTTAAAACTTTTATGTGATATGCAAGTTTCTCAAAAATTTCTTTGACAAACAATAGTTGTTTTGTGATGTTTAAATCTTCCACATGTTTTGTTATTTAAAAAAAAAATAGTGAATTTTTATGTTGTTAAACTTCTAAAGACCAAAGAACCTTGAATTACAAAGGTGTAATTCATTTTTAAAGGAAATGTGATAATTAGAGATCAATCATGATGGAAAAGAAGGGATAACAATGAAGGAGATTCAATTAGATCAATTAATTATAATAAGGAAATCTTAGACGTAATATATATTTCTATGAAATGCTCTGTGGGTGGTAATAATTTGTTGTTTGTTGTTGCTTAATATGATTTGTGGGATTCTTTGTAACATATTTTATTTTAATGTACTTTGTTATTGGAGTGTGACAAATTCAAATATTACAAACACCTTATTATATCATTGAATTTATATAAACAAAATTGATTTTTATTTGAATCCTTGTTTGAATTAGATTTATCCCAAATCCATGTTTGAGTGAATGTGTAGTGATATAAACTCAATTTAAGGGTAATTGTGTACTTGTTTCCATTTAGTTGTATTTAGTATAGGAAAAACAAGATACTCATGTACTCTAGAATGCATGATTATCATCTTGGAATGTATTTTGGGTATATAGATTATATGGTACTCAATGATGAGTGATTGCATAGTATGGGATATGCATGTCATTCACTAGATAAGTGCTATGTGATCACATGATAATATTTTTGTAAATCTTATGTTGAAGTTACACCTAAAAGATTAAAACATCCATATTAAAGATAATGGTTTATGTGAATGACTAAAATAAAGATGGATATAAGATAGGAGATTTAGTATATATACTTGCATTAACTCCTCAAGTATAAATTAATGATCTATTTCATGTAAAAATGCACTTATAGTTCTAATCATGTTATTGATTAGCAAAGTATTTTATAGGATCCAATTATGATTTTAGTTAAACTAGAAGGACTTATTGAAAAGATCTAAAATTTGAGAAATATAATTATAGATGAAGTTAAAGTTATATTCATCATGATATTGATAGTGCTACATCTACACTTACTTGACTGATTTTGTTTTGGTGAATTATGTTGTAGATTCAACTTGAGCTACTAAGGACAACTAATTCACAAGGGGAGAAGTGTTATGGGACTTTCCCCCCAAAGTGAAAAGAAAGTTATTTTTTATGAAATAACCCTTAAAAATTAAAAGGGAGATAGAAAAATAAAGGTTATAATGATCCTTTGGTTAAAAATGGCATTAAGAATAAATATTTTTAAATTATTCATTTTAAAGGGATGAATAAGAGTATGTGCATCAAGATGGGGGACCAAAAAGTGGCTAAAAATTATTTTGAAGCAAAACATGACATAATGCGAGTGTGATATAATGCATTCAAATAAATAAAACACTCTTTTTTGAATTTATAATGCATGCACGTTATAACATGCATGTGTTTCATTTAAACTTGCTTTGGAATCCCACCCTTAGGCTTGGATTTGTCTTGGATATTTGAGCCAAATGGTTGGGCTTGCATGTAAGGTGCCCAAAGACGTGTTATCAAGAAAACATAAAAAAAATTAACTAAATTTTAAGCATGCTCTCCATTAGGTTTACATGTTTTTCAATGCTAATCTAAAAAAATGTTAGGATAACTTTACTTTTTTTAATGTTAGGATAACTTTACTTTTTTTATTATCTTTCTAAGCATGTAATTTTTTCTAAAATATGAAAATATTAAGATTTCCATCTTCAATTTCTTTTGCTAGTGTCTTTTTTATCAAAAACCTATGTATAGTATTTTTGGTGTTATTTTTTTAATTTATTCATCCAAATTTCAAACAAAGTACATTTTTAGAATCTAGACTTTATTCTATACACATTCAATTTTTTTGATTAGTTAGGGGGAAGCATGCTCAAATTTTCATTTTTCAGGATGTGTCCACTTTGCAAATTCATAAAATATCATATATTCATAAAAAAATTACCAAAAAAATTAGTTATAAACTATGCAATGTCAACTAATTTTTCACCAAAGTGATTTTTAAAATAATTAAAAAAGTCAACATTTTAGGGGGAGCATACCAAATGCTATGTTATATATTTTCTAACAAAATCAGGAGCACTTTGTGTGTTCCCCCTATTTGAACCTCTTAATCTCCACCATTTAAAAAAAAATATTAGTAGTTTAGAAAATCAATTTTGAGCACTATGAATCTTGTTCTTGTCACATCTTTAAATTTTGAGTGCGGTTATCTTCAATTTCTCATCCAAGATAAGTTTTTATTGATTTAAAAAAAAGTGGCAACTTTTTACCCCCTTTTGGTCCCCCATTTCCATATGATCAATATGGAAATATGAAAATTTTACCATGGATTATATAGCAGAAGACTATAGGGCCAGATGAAAATTTTGCCATGGATCATATGGAAGAAGGCTACAGGGCCATAAACCTAGAAACTTTTCAACGAGTCCTCTATTATACCATCCTCTTTGTTGAACCAAAAATATCCAACGCCCTATATTTTTTTTCCTATTTCATTCATTGGAGCCCCCCTGATTTCTTCTCATTGTTCTTTTTTAATAACTTTTGGTTAATTTTGTTATGTTTCAAAAAAATTGAAGATAGGCTCAAGGAATTTAGTGTTTTTGGACCATTTCTCTTAGTACTACCTTCAACATGGTCAACATGGTAAGTTGCAGTTGTTCTCTTTGTTGGTAGCAAGCTCAACAACCTCTTCCCCCTTATTATTTTGGCAATTTTAGCTAGCTGTTCACAGGTTGAATCCTCCCACTGGAAATTTCAGGTTCTTTTTAATTTTCAATCTATGCTTAGGATTCTTTGTTTTAAAAAATTATCTATAGATTATTTGTGGCCAGTAGTAGAAATAACAGTGAAGGTAGATGCTTGCAAATAATTGCCTAACTAGTAGATATGGGCTACAACTCTTAAGTGACATGATCCAAGTTTGTACATATAAATTATGATTCTGTTGACATTCTTACCTAGTGGTCTCATGGCAAGGGCTAATCTATATTTTTCCAGTAGGAGATGTAAATAACAATGGAATTTTGTCACTATATCATGGTCTCCTAACTTTATTATATTATATGTTGAGTATTTGTGGACATTACCATCTAAATTTTATGCATACGCTTCCAAGTGCTTGACCATATAATAGTTGCACATGACTGATAATCCTTGCAGATAATTTTCCAGAGAGGTTCTATTGCCTTGAATAATATTTTATTTATTGTAGAGTGGAAAAGATAAATTCATCCTCTTGATGCAAAAATAGGGAGTGGAAAAGATAAATTCATCCTCTTGATACAAAAATAGGGAGTGTAAAAGATAGAAGCAAGATGCAAGTTCAAAATCCCTCATCCTAATCTAACACAATAGAATTAGAATAAGATAACTACATCAAACATAAAAAATACTATTCCCTTCTATCCATATTTCTCTTATCTATTTTCTACATTAGCAACCTTTTCCAATTTCTTTAATTTCGAATCTAAAATTATAAGTATCTAAATTTAAACTAGTCCCATCACATTTATAATTTAATTTAAAAATTAAATGGGAAGGCTGATAAATATTTAAACTATTAAATTATAATATAAAACTATAAATACATATTGCAAAAATGAGGGTTTGATGCAGGGAGCAGAATTTTGACATGCATCCTGGTGAGAGCAAGGGGGTGGAGGAAGAAGACAAAGAAAGCAACTCCCCTAATTTGAATACACAGTTGGAAGAAGGAGACCCATTGAAGAGAATCCAAGTTGAAATTACTACGGAAAGTAAGGAGAGCGAAACCCTCTCAGAGACGACACTAATTACTAATTCATTGGGCCAAGACTTACCAAAAATTAGATCAAAACCTAGGCGGAGGAAATTTGGCAAGTGTAGTGCATCCTTAAATTCCTTCCTATAGGTTTTTTCATAGCTACGTTCATTTCACCTTCTGACAGAGATCTGATTCTTCAAGGGAGAAATTGGTCAAGAAGTGGATCTTACTTATACATGAGGAAATGGACCCCTAATTTTGATTTGATGGTATGCGCTCCGTACAATAAACTAAAGTGGATACATCTATACAATATGCCGCCAGACTGCTAGACCAAGAACTTTCTAATCAAAATTGGACAAACACTTGGTATGGTGCTAGCCATAGATGAGGAATTATTTAAAAATGACTCATATTTATTCACCAGAATCTAGGTAGCAGCAATATGTAGGATACTATCCAAAATTATCTTGCAAATCCAAGATTACCAAAGAGTGCAAAAGATAGAAATTGAATAAAAATAGTTCTTTTGCCTTAGTTGCCACAACCATAGGCATCTTCAAGATTCATGCCCTAAAGCTAGGATAGATGATGCAGAAAAAGAAGAGCATTCTGCTGAAATGACTACACCTCAACAGGAGGCTCATGTGGTTATAGAAGCCCATAGATCCCAAGGACAAAAGGATACCCCAGCTAGGGAAGATACAATGAATACTGGTACTCTCGCACCATCTTCGGTAGACATGCGAAACACAAAAGGACCGGCCAACTCACTCACCCTATCTACTAATCCAGAATTGTCAATTACAAACTCCTAGGCCAACCTAACCAAATTAGGTAAAGCTCTGGCAAGACAGATATCAAGACTAGTCACAAATAAGAAAAGGGTTGATGGAGGGCCTTCAAGTATAGACAATACAATAACTAATATGAAGATTTTAGACTTCATCTAGAGCATCACTACAGGGGTGCTGAAGGCATCCTCACTAATAATGAAGTAAGAGGCTACTTGGCGGCCTTTGGCATCCCTGGACGCCAAAGGTGCTAGCATTGGTGTCTCGACCGTCAAGAATTTTCTATCAAAGCATGCGAAACATCATAGTGCATCATACAGGAGATCATTCTAGAAAGATAGGCTGATTATCTTAGTTTGGGAGTAGGCAGCCATAGTTAGAAACAAATTTACCAAATCTAGAGATAATGAGTGTATCACAAGCTAAGAGTACAAAGTTTACGGTCTTAGAGTTTCCAGAGTCTTTCCTAAGATTACAACTAGGATCCGACGGTCAAGATGTTTGGAGGCATAATAGAGGATTGGCTTCGAATCAGATTTTAGGTAGAAGAGAGATTGCCTTAGAAGCTACTTTTGAATCCTTGATGTTAAATAGGGGTTGAAGCACATACATTTTTTCTAAGGTTGCAATGGCAGGACGTAGTCACTTTAGAGTGCAATGTAGGTGTGAAGATGACAATCTAGACCAATAGTTGGGATGCCTCTTCTAAACAGAGAAGGTTGGGCTGAAAAATGCCATCAAAAACATTTTGGGAATGTAGTCTTCCCAGGGCTCTCATGTCCACAACATGGTGCTCATGGAAAGGTTTTTCACCACTGTCACCTAGGCCACAAGTGCTATCAACAGAGCGTCGAGATTCATTGAGTTCCTTGCAAAAGATGAGATATGGGATGTAATTCTGGTGGTTGGCCAACACACTAACCCAAACCCCAGAAGTGGATTTATCTATGGAGTCTTTGACATTGAGGTAGTAAATAAGAAAGGGAAGGTGGGGGAGGGCCTGGAGCTTTTTAGGAAGGGGTTAGAGAAATGTGAAATGGAGGCTTTCACAAAATTTGTTAGTGTCTATAGGGACCTCCTCTCAGCTCAACAGTTGGAGAGGGCTAATATACTGGAGGATGGTATAAACACCATCTCTATGGCTATGTAATTTTCCTTTTTAAGCAATATATTGGGAGCTACCCCCTATGATAGCACTTACTAAAAAAAATATAAATATATATTTAAAATTTGTAATTTTATTTAAAAATTAAAGGGGAAGGTTGGTAAATATCCAAACTATTAATTTTCATATGAAGAGAGATGACCCTAGGCTAAAGGCTAATAAATAAATTAGTCTCAAGTGTTTTAAGTCATTTCAAAGATCTACGTGAAGATCACCATATGCCATCCTTGATATTTGGACAAATGATATAAAATTTGAAAATCCCAATCAAATATAAGGAATGATTATGACGACACAATATTTTCCTTCCTCACCAAGCAACATCAGCATTTAATGTGCAAAACATTTTATTTTTGTGGATTGGAATTTGTAACATTTCTTTGTATTAAAAAATAATATTTTGATGAGAAATTAATTTTTTAATTTCACAAATAAATTACACACAGTAGAAACAAAATTTTGTGGGGTCTCAAAATTCCATTAATTTAAATCAAGAAGTATCCAAGGAGAAGAAAAAGTGAAAAGATCTATATTATCTGATGCAAGAACATCCCTGGTTCAAGAGCAATCTTACATCATCCAAAAACATTTGCATTTTAGTTTGTTTCTTTTCATTTTCTAGTTTAGTTCAGGTAGTTCAGTCAGAATCAATTTCTGTATTTTGGTCCGCATTCTACCGTAGTTGCATTTCACATCTTGTAGAGCTGGACTTAGCATCTAGATTCATTATTCTACATCATATCTAGAGTTTAGAGCATTTGGATCAAGTATCAAAAAGTTATTGCTATCAGAAGATCAACTATTTTCTCAGAACAGAGCATCCTGGCAGTCTCACACAATTAGCTAAAGGAGAAGACTTGTGGATCATTTCTCAACTTATGGAACCTAATGACACATCATCCAATGATCCTTGGTTCATGACCAACCTTCCCTGAGATCCGTACATCATTCCATACATTTGTAGAGGAATTCTTCATGATTAGGTACGACCTATCCATGTACACACATTACAAATCTTCATTGGAGTTTGTGACCTTCCTTGGCTGATGCAAAGGAATCTATTGTTCTATAGATGATATATATTGATGTAATAGATGCCCAGGAAAGTAGTTAGGATCATTAGCATAAATCCATAGTTTAGATTTGTACGAAGGAGCTTCAAAGCTAAATCTTGTGCATATTTTGATATTTTGTAATCAGGCTTGTGAGCCCTATTGTAAGCCCGCATGATGCTAGCCAATCTGTATTTGAATTCTTTGATATATATTGAATGACTGAATCTACATTTGCTTTATATCTTTGAGTTGTTTCTGTTGTATTTACTCTTGCTACATGGCCTGGACAATTCATTCTATGAACCCTCCTACCATGACTACACCAAGTGGTATTAGAGCAAAAGTTTGAATCTTCGGGAGTGAATTGAGAGGAGTTAGTGAAGGAATTCTATAGATCTTGCTATGGATAGCTGTCGAATTGAGGCAGGTTACCTATGTCACAGCTGATCACTAATTGTGAGGTAGTTGTCACCTTGTAGGTCGATCGCCAAACCTGAGGCAATTTATACCTGATCCTAGGAAGAATGCTGCCAAGGAGAGTTGCTACTGTTGGAACATATAACAAGTTAAGGATGAAGAAGTTTGGACCTTGTAGGATAGTCAGGAAATTTAATTCAGGAAATGCATATGAAGTAGAGCTACCAGATACATTGGGTATTTCACCTATTTTCAACATTGCAGACTTATATCAGTATCATGAAGCAGAGTTGAGTGACAACATTGAAGAGGATTTGAAGAAGTAGTTACCACAACAAACACCAGAGTAGATTGAAGACATTTTTGACAGTAGAGTTGGACATAGCACCAGAGGAAGACAATACAGAGAATACCTTGTGAAGTGGAAAGGCGGATTGGAAGAAGACTCATCATGGATTTCTTAGGCTGCGGTAGACCGTCTTGGTTTCCCTCTAGCCCCAGCAAAGTGAGGGACTCACTTTTTCAATAACCCTGGATGTATGATGCAGGAGCATCCTTGGTTCAAGAGTAATCTTGCATCATCCAAAAATATTTGCATTTCAGTTTGTTTGTAGTTTAGTTTGTTTCTTTTCATTTTCTAGTTCAATTTAGGCAGTTCAGTCAGAAGCAATTTATGTATTTTAGTCTGCATTCTATTGTAGTTGCATTTCACATCTTGTGGAGCTAGACTTAGCATCTAGATTCATTCATCTACCTCATATCCATAATTTAGAGCATTTGGATCAAGTATCAGAAAGTTACTGCTATCAGAAGATTAACTATTTTCTCAGAACAGAGCATCCTGGAAGTCTCAGACAATCAGCTAAAGGAGAAGACTTGCAGATCATTTCTTAGCTTATAGAACCTAATGACACATCATTCAATGATCCTTAGTTTGTGGCTGACCTTCCATGACATCCGCACATCATTCCATACATTTATAGAGGAATTCTTCATGATTAGGTTCGACCTATCCATGTACACACGTTATAGCTCTTCATTAGAGTTTGTGACCTTCCTTGGTCGATGTGGAGGAATCTATTATTCTGGAGATGATATATATTGATGTAATAGATACCTAGGAAAGTAGTTAGGATCATTAGCATAAATCCATAGTTTAGATTTACGTGAAGGAGCTTCAAATCTAAATCTTGTGCATATTCTGATATTTTATAATCAGGCCTATGAGCCCTATTGTAAGCCCGCATGATGCCGACCGATCTATATTTGAATTCTTTGATATATATTGAATGATTGAATCTACATTTGCTTTATATCTTTGAGTTGTTTCTGTTGTGTTTACTCTTGCTGCATTGCCTGGACAATTCATTTTCTGAACCCTCCTACCGTGACTGCACCATTATCTCAAATAAATATTAAGACTATTCATTAAAAAAAAGTAGAGAGGGATCATGCCTCAATACGAAAGCATTGGGCCAAACCTAAGAGACAAGAAGAAACAAGCTAAAAAGACTACAACAAGAGCAAATTAAATTTTTTTTTTTTTCTTTTAAAAAACAAATCTATTTACATTTTTCAAAATAAGATATATAAGTTTTTAAAACTTTATTGAATAAATTTTCTATATGAAATAAATTTAGTAAAGTTTTAGACATAATATCGAACACTTTAAAAGTAACTAAATGTTACTCTTTAAAATATTAAAAATTTCAACTAATTAAATTATTTTAATAATTTACTAATGTTTTAAAAATAAATTATAATTATTTAAAAGTATATTTTTAATTACAAATATCTCTATCGTAAAAAATAAAAAATGGTTGAAAGAATAGTTTTCTTTGTGTTGATCACGTGGCTCCGTTTCCACCTTGAGGGAAGCGATGTGTGAAATCTTGCAGACTGGTGACAAAGTGAAGGTGTGTGAGGGATGCAGCATTCAGATGCAGAAGGGCATGGATTTGATGCTGTTCAGGCACGCAAGGGAAAGGTGAAGGCTCAGACCATTGGTGGTCATAGATGGTTTCCTGACTCAGTGGCACAGGAGCAAACCTTTCCACGAGTGCTGTGAGTTCTGCAAGTCCCAGATCGTCGCAGTAAGCCCTAATCCACCTCAAGTTTGCCCATGGTGGGATTTGATGGCCCCCCTTTCAGGGAAATTGTTTTTTCCTCAACCTCGAAGGGCTTACAAATTTGCAATCTTGGAGACTCTGAGGTTTTGTTGGAGGAGGCTCTTGCTGAGTTTCATATTCTAGATTCATGCATTAATGAAGTTTTTCAGAGGTTGGGAATCAGTCCCTCCTCATTAGATGTATAAGCAAATGTCTATCAGTGGATAAATTTGCTACTTGGATGAAGTCTGCTTGGAGTAGTGTGTCCACCCCAGAATTAGACATTCTAGATTTTGGCTTTTTTCTCCTTCATTTCATTCTATGGAAGATTGCAACTGTGTGAAGCAGAATGGCCCCTGGTTTTTTGGCCAGTTGGGCCTTTTCATCTTACCTTGGTCTCCTTTCTTTGATCTAGATGCTACTAAAATCACTTTCATCCCCATTTGGATTAGATTGTATAATCTCCCACTGATCATGCATGATCCGAGGCTCTTAAGCAATATGATCGATCAGATTAGTTCCTTTATGAAATTAGATGTTGATTCTGGGGCTTCCCATTATAGATACACAAGAGTTTGTGCTATCATTGACATTTCTAAACTAGTGCATTATTATGTTGCAATTCATTCTTCCCACGACTCTTAGATCCAATTTTAAATTAAGGTCTTCCCTTCAGATGCTTTCACTGCAACATGATTGGTCACAAGAGTGTTGGGTGTGTTGGCAAGAGATACAGTATAGCTACATGAGTGTTGTCATTGATGGCAACAAAGTTCATCCCACCCATCTGCAGGACATGGTATGCCTATACCGGAAGTCAGATTGAAGAATGTTGTGGTTTGGTAAGCAAGAACAGAGCATGTGGCAAGGTCTGACAGTCAGGTCCGGATCTCTCAGAGGAAGTATCTCAGTAAAGTATAGACTTGGGGAAGTCAAGAGGAGTACCTTGACTAATAGATTCCAGGGATTAAGCCTCCAGTGATGAAAGAGTGAAGAGATATGAGTACCTAAGCATTGAGTTCCTATTTGGCAGAGTTGACAGAGGAAGAACTGACCGATAGAGCATCAAACCTTAATCCAGATGAGATATTGATGGTGATCAAGCTTCCTGAGGTATCACTCATGATTGGCCGACATGATTGATGACTTCTATAAGAATCTCCTTGATACACATCACTTGGTAAGCAAGGATTTAGCCGACAGATTAGGGTTTAGGAAAATATTGACTATTCCGGATGCTGACTAGAAAGGTGCTGAAATTATTGGTGCAGATATATATACCAGATGGATTTAGATGTGAAGGTGTGAGTTGTGAGTTGGGAAGTGCAAAGAAAAGTAGAAGAGTAGTGTGAAGGCAGTAAGACAGGTCTGGAATGTGACAGGACAACAACACCAAAGAAGAGGTAGAATGAAGTGCAACAAATCAGTATATTGAACCTAACCAGAACTGAACCTTAGCATGTGTGGATGCTTCTCATTAGTTCAAGTATCTTGTCACCTTATACCTTATAGATAGTGAGTCTCTTGTAGGCAGTGAGCCTCTTGTGAGCAGTGTGCTCGGGCAGTAAGCCCTAATTGGCAAGTGCCATTTTGTACTATCTTATTCTTCTAACAAAGAATACAATCTTGGGTTAATCACCCCATGGTTTTTCCCTTAACAGTGTTTTCCACATCAAAATCATTGTGTCATGTGTATTGATGTTATTTCCATTTCTTGGTTACGTTTGCTTATTTGATTTGATGCTGCATTAATTGTTAAGGAAGATTAGAAAGCTAAAATAATTAAGATAACTGATTCACCCCCCCTCTCAGTTATCAACAATTGGTATCAGAGCCAAGTTCCTCCAATCAAAGCCTAACAGCTTGAGGAAGATCTGGGAATCTCAATGGATATGTATGGTATGAGGGAACAACTTCAGTCTACCCTAGATGATCTTGAGCAATCTAACTTTGAAGTCAATGAATTGAAGGAAATACTCAAACAAGCTGATGATTTCATAAATGAACTAAAAGAGAAACTGAGTATCTCTATGAAAAAGAGAAAGGATCTACTTCAGCAATTGACAAGTCAAGGTGAAGCTAATAATACAAATGAAGACCTGAAGGAGAAAACTAAGCTATGTGAAAAGTTGTCAAAAGAGGTCATTATGGTAAGACATGAAATGGAATTAGGAGTTATGAAATTCACCCAAGAAATTGAATAGAAAAGAAAAACTGAAGATGATCTAAGATAATCTCTCGAGGAGAAATCAGAAGACTGCCATAAAATGGATAGAATAATCAGACATCTAGAATCTGACCCTTAAGAAGCAAGAGATAATAAAGATCAACTTGAGAATTAGATTGACACTCTTAAAAGAGATCTTCAAACAGTAAATGAATATAAAGAGAAATTCAAGATAAGCTCTGCTCAACTTGAAGTTCTTCTTCAAAGCCAGAAAAGGGTAGATGACAAACAAGGCTTGGGGTATGAGAAAGGTGAAAGCTCTGGATCTAGTTAGAAGAACTTTGGATCAGGAAATCTAAGGAATTGACCTAGAAGACCTCCGGTAAGACAACCAAATGCTCAAAGATATCCATCCTTCAATGAATATTGCCACAATTGTAATAACTTTGGTCATAAAGCTAATCAATGCAGAAGAAGAATAAATCAGACTAATTCATCCTTCTCTAGACAATGTTTCAATTGCAAAAGGTATGGTCACAAATCTCATGAGTGTAGAAATATGCAAATGAACAATTCATTCAATGGTAGATGTTTTGAATGCAATAGAATGGGACATATGGCTAATCAGTGTAGATCAAGAGGATATCAGTCAAATATGCAAAGAAATGTTGTTTGCTACAATTGCAATAGATCCGGTCATATTGCCAAATTCTGTAGAAGTAAGAATTAGAACAATAAGGGTCCAGTACATCATAATCATAACCAAGACAAAGGGAAAGGAAAAGTGAATGTAGATGAAATTCAAATGGAGATGAACAAGATATGGGTGAAGAGAAGTATAAAAAATGCTGGGGATGGATCCAGACCAGAATCTGGTGCTGATATTCCTTCCGGAAACTAAATAGATGAGCTCTGGTTCAGGGGGAGTAACAAAAGAAAAACATTTTCCCCCAGCCAGTTAATTGGTGCCTGAAATTGGCACAAGGAAAGTTGCAGATTAAAGGGTTCTTAGAGGAATATCTAAATAATCTTTAGTAAAGAGATGGAAGATCCACAAGAAGTTTTGAACAGGTTAATCTTCCAAGACTAATTTGGTTCAACAGTCATCCGGTAAGAAGTAGGTTTTTCACAGTTAGATTCGATATGATTCAAACTAAGGAATCTTGATCTGTGGATAGATGAAATGTTTGGAGAAAGAAAGATAGATTGTCAATCATCTCCAAGAACAACTCTAAATGCTTCTCAGTAATTCGGAAAAGATTTTTCTCAAAACAAGGAGAACAAGGCAAACCAGAATGACTTAAGTTACACATTTATTGCAACATGAAATTAGGGTTTGCAGAGAAATATAAGGGTTCTCTTATTGAACATTTGCTCATTTTACATTCAAGAAGAAGAGAAAAGGAGCTCTGGAACAAATTACCTCAAGCCCATCAAAGATCAACTACAAAAGTCAATTCATCCAGCGATCCGATCAGGTTCATATCATGAACCCTAGAAGCGTAAAAGGTATTTTTCGCTCTTGAAAATCTCTCTGTGAAATTTTGAAAGATGGCTACTCTGAATGTGGTGAAGATCACTGATAGGCCACGCCCTAAATTTAGAAAACATCCCTATAAATCCCTAGAAGTTGATCCCCTAGGTGCATTTTCTAGCATTCCACATGGAATTCTGCATGTAGAAGACATTAGGGTTTACATTCACGCAAACATTGAAGAATTTGGTGATTCCAAGTTGATGGATATCTACCACAAGGAGTTGATAGATGAATCATTTGAACTAAAACCTCAGTATAAGGCTATCTGGGATAAACATTTTGTATAGTGCATTCATTTCCCCTATTTTGTTGAGGATGATTGGGTTTGGTATGTTTTGAGCAGAATGCGTGACAACTTTATGTGGTTGATGAGGCCATTTAAGATAACCAAAGAAGCAATTAGGGAAATAACTAGATTGCACTCATTCAGTGGGTTACCTACTCTAAAATTAGTCAAAAACCAAACTGTGAGTGAGGCTATTGGATCTAAATTTGATAAAAGAGCAATGATAGTTGAGGATATCACAGATCCGGACATCAAGTTTGTCTCCATGATTATTGGCTACAAGATATATCACTCCAGTAGAGAAAATTCTATATCTGGAACAACAATCTACACTGCTTATGAAATGTTGAGAAAGAATGCAGATTATGATCTTTGTGAACTCCTTCTGAGCCAACTGATGGAAAACCTACAAAAGATCAAGAAGGACAAGAAGAACTCTTTCAAGTATGGTGGGCTGATACTGCATTTGTTCTTCTACTTTATGAATGAGCTGCACGGATCTAGTGGTTGGGTATGGCAGAATGATAGACCTGTTGCAATTCAAATCAGAGATTACTTGCATGGGCTTGGTGATGCCACGACACAAAACACAGCACTGTGGGGTTACCTTAAAAACTTCCAAAGCATGATGCAGGCTAGAGAAAGAATTCCCCAATCCCTAGTTGAAAAATACAAGGATACAGTGTGCTTTATGGTAGACACTGATCAATGTCTAATGGAGGCAGTAGAACCAAGAATAGTATGGATCATGCCAATGGGGTATGAAGTGGATGAGAAAATTGTAGAACTGCATGTTCAACACATGCTAAGTCAGCCCAAGGATCCCAAGGTAGAAAGATTTGGAACCTTTGAAGAATTGAGTGTAAAGATTCATGTGGAGCTCAGACAACCAGAGACGAAGAGAAAAGTGAAAAGAAGTAGAGAATGTTGCCAAAAGGTATAACATCTCAAAAGAGGCACTTGATGCAGATAGAGAAAAGATGGAAAGGGCAGAAAAGGAAGAGGCAAAAAAAGAAAGTGCTCCGGGGATCGGATCCTCTAAGAGCTTTGCATCTACTAAGAGCTCAAAGGCATCAAAACTGGAAGCAAAATCATCTGGTAAAGGAGAGAAGAGAACTAAGACAAAGGCCACAAGATCTTATGCCAGTCAAAAGGATGATGAAGAGACTGAATCTAATAAAGAGGTCAAGAAAATGAAGAAGAAGAAAACATCTGGTGAACCCTCTACCAGTCAAGGCAAAGAAGAGAAGGTAGAGGAATTTGTTGAAAGGCCCACTTTGTCCATTAATGATGTAGTCAAATCAGTCACTATGGATGGGAACCTAAAACCAATGACTAAATTCTATGATGATTACAATGAAGCTAACCAGAAGATCTTGTAAGAAGCCACAATCAAGTATCTGAATATCTACAATAAGGCTTTTATTGAAATCATATCTCTCATTCCCAAAAGCCTAGAGAAGGAAGTAGAAATAAGGAAGAATAATGCTAAGGCAAAGGATCTTGAGATCTGAGAACAAATAGCTATATAGCTATATCCTTTAATCACTCCAAAGCAAATGAATATGATCTTCAAAGATTGCAAGGATGAGTTCCGAAGCAAAGCTAGAATGAATCAGCTTATGCTCAGAGAAACTGACAAAGTAGAAAAAGAGACAAAAGAGATCCTCTAGAATGCATACGAAAGATTCAACATTCCCATTATAGAGGACGTAAGTGATGAACCTTCTGATGTTGAAAGGCAAAGTGCATCAAAGAAAGACCCTGTTGAAAAGATTGCAGAAGAAGTAAAGGAGACAAGTGAAGAGAAAACTAAGGACCTAGATTCCTCTGCTCTGGAAGAGGAAGTCCATAAAGAAGCAAACATCTCTCCTCCAATTTCCCCTGCAGACTCTGGATCTAAAGAAGAAGAAAGAGTAGAAGAGAAGATTAGTCAAGAAGCAGAGGAGAAGGAAAAAGAAGATGATAGTAGTACGACTACAAAAGGAGAGAAAACTCCAATAGAGAAGGCCACATATGATAGTGGTAAGGCTGTAGAAGGGGAGAAAACTTTTTCTCTGGCAAGAGACACAACAGAAGTAGTCAAAGATTTCTTGACCAAAGAGATGATGGAATTTGATGAACCGGAACTGCTTCAAGGTGCATTCAATTTTGATTCCCTCTCCCCGGTTCAAACCATGAAACTAGCATCCTTCTCTCAAGCAAAGGCAAAAGAAAAATTACTAAAGTCTCACATGGAAGACTGTGATCTCATAGAAACTGCATCCGGTGTATTGGAGAAGATCATGCCATCCTTCCAAAAGGATCCTTCAGCCTCCACATTCGGTAATCTAAAGTCTCTTGTAAATTTTGTTAATACACATTTTGACTCTTTAGAGAAAGCAGCAGAAGAGAAAATCTGGAAAGAATTTTTGGATAAGAGATTCTCTGAAATATAGGGTCTAATTTCAAATGATAGGAGAGTTATGGATATTGGGATAAAGAGCTTAGAAAATGCTCTCAAAGATGGCAGAGATATTTACAAATTTTGTTTATCTTGGCCTAAAGTGACCAAGGACATTGAGAAGAAAGTAAAAGAGCAAGAGGATAAATTGTTAAGTTTATCTCAAAGTTTTGATCCTCTCTCCTCCTCCATAGTAAATCAAGAGTGTTAGACTATTGTAGTCATAAATGAAATAAAGATGCTTGAGAAGGAGAAGAAAAATAGAATAAACAGGTTGAGTGA
The DNA here is from genome assembly GCA_027924645.1 of Cunninghamia lanceolata. Classification (NCBI taxonomy): domain Eukaryota; kingdom Viridiplantae; phylum Streptophyta; class Pinopsida; order Cupressales; family Cupressaceae; genus Cunninghamia; species Cunninghamia lanceolata. The sequence continues at coordinate 14,021,905 of BSBN01000382.1, read as the reverse complement.
ACTTAGAGGGATCATTATCCCTAAGTTAGAGGCCATGCATGAGGCCCTAACTGATGCACAGGCCACAACCCAGACAAATGATTTGACATATCTTAAGAAAGCATAAGCTTTTGCATTCTTGTTGAGTGGTCACATCTCAATTTTGGACAGGATGAAGTAGAGTTGGGCAACAAAAGTTGTACAATTGAAGAATACTTTTGTAGATGTACTTCAATATATGTAAGTATAACATATATATTCATTTATGTGGCTAAGTATAGTTGGATTTTTGGGATTTTTGGTGTGTGGATCCTACCCTTTGCCATTGATGTCAAAGGGGGAGTAAGGAGCAGTAAAAAATGTGGAATCTAGCTAAGGGGGAGCTCCGGAAGAGTGTACATTAGAATAGAGCATCAACCAAGGGGGAGTGCAGTATGATAGTCATTTTTCAATAAGTGTTGCCATCAATGCCAAAGGGGGAGATTGTTGGCAAGAGACACAGTATAACTACATGAGTGTTGTCATTGATGGCAACAAAGTTCATCCCACCCATCTACAGGACATGGTATGCCTATACCGGAAGTCAGATTGAAGAATGTTGTGGTCTGGTAAGCAAGAACAGAGCATGTGGCAAGGTCCAACAATCAGGTTTGGATCTCTCAGAGGAAGTATCTTAGTAAAGTGTAGACTTGGGGAAGTCAAGAGGAGTACCTTGACTAATAGATTCCAGGGATTAAGCCTCCGGTGATGAAAGAGTGAAGAGATATGAGTACCTAAGCATTGAGTTCTTGTCTGGCAGAGTTGACAGAGGAAGAACTGACCGGTAGAGCATCAGACCTTAATCTGGATGAGATATTGATGGTGATCAAGCTTCCTAAGGTATCACTCATGATTGGCCGACATGATTGATGACTTCTATAAGCATCTCCTTGATACGCATCGCTTGGTAAGCAAGGATTCAGCCGACAGATTAGAGTTTAGGAAAATATTGACTATTCCAGATGCCGACTAGAAAGGTGTTTGGTGTGGATATATATACCAAATGGATTTAGATGTGAAGGTGTGAGTTGGGAAGTGTGAAGAAAAGTAGTAGAGTAGTGTGAAGGCAGTAAGACAGGTCTAGAATGTGACAGGACAATAGCACCAAAGAAGAGGTAGAATGAAGTGCAGCAGATCAGTATATTGAACCTAACCGGAACTAAACCTCAGCATGTGTGGATGCTTCTCATCAGTTCAAGTATCTTGTCACCTTATACCTTGTAGACAGTGAGTCTCTTGTAGGCAGTGAGCCTCTTGTGAGCAGTGTACTCAGGCAGTAAGCCCTAATTGGCAAGTGCCATATTGTACTATCTTATTCTTCTAATAGAGAATACAATCTTGGGTTAATCACCCCATGGTTTTTCCCTTAACAGGGTTTTTCACGTCAAAATAATTGTGTCATGTGTATTGATGTTATTTCCATTTCTTGGTTATGTTTGCTTATTTGATTTGATGCTGCATTAATTGTTAAGGAAGATCAGAAAGCTAAAATAATTAAGATAACTGATTCACCCCCCTCTTAGTTATCAACAGGGTGGTCTTCTTCCAGGCAAACTACTACAAGGAAGTTCAGTATGAAGAAATGGGTTAGGAAATTGGGCACCCCAAATGAGGATTTTATATGGTACAACCAAGGTATATTCTTTATGAAGCCCAGTCCTACTCCTATGACTCCTACTGTTGTCTCTTCTCCTTCGGTGTCTCCCCCATCTCAGCCCAAGGGAGACCTCTCCTCTGCTTTGGTTCCATCATCCTCTCTGCCCAAAGAAGATGCTCTGTTAGGTGAGGATGCTGGGGACTGTTTTGATCCTGAGTGCTCATACCCATTTATGGAGGATCTGGATGAGGATTTTGTAGATTTCATAGATGATTTGTTTATTCCAATTAAAAAATGTACCATTTCCTAGACGGCTAGTGCCATCTCTAAACCAAACTTCCCAAGCAAAAGGAAGAAAAGGGTGCAAATCTGAAGCAGAGAAACTTTGTATTGAAGGCCAAGAAGCAATTGATGAGGGAACTCAATGGACCATGGATGCCCTCCTCACTAGGAGCATGAGGAATGGGTTAGCAAATAAGGCTAAATGATTTTCTCTTGCTTGGTGGTTGGTATTACTGGGATCTCAGTAGCATTGTTCTATGTTGCCTTCTTTGCTTTTTGAGCTCTCTTTTGTTTCTTGAAATCTCTTAAGGTTTTTTAGTGACCTCTTTATTCTTTCTGCTCCCCATTCATGGGTCTTAAGCGTTCTTCATTATTTAATTTGTTCTATATTGGGAGTGGGCCCTATTCCCACACTTAAGGATAATAAAAAATAAAAAATAAAAAATGGCTAGATGCTTGAGGCAAGAAAAGTTTTTTGAATGGCTCTGGTAATGACTCTTGCACACTTGGAGGTGGCATTTCTAGTAGGGATGGGCCTAATGCTCACTCAAATGGTGGCTTTCAGTGCAATGATGGTGTGTCTAATGTAGGTGAAGGTGTCCCTGTTGTGCCAAACCCATTTTTTGGATGCATATTTTATGGTTGTGTTGGTGTCCTGGGACATGGTTTATCCTATGTAGAAATGGCTAGGACTGGGATTTCCTCTCCACATCCTCATCTAATTTCCAATGCTCGTCCTTTGCCTCATTCATAAACTACCCCAATTATGGTCAACATATAGGAAGTGTGGGATAATGAAGACTTTATGCATGATGGGGCTTTATTGGAAGGTTTTGGAAGGTTTAGTAGGACATGACATTCACTTTTGGACATGCACTATTGGGTTTTGAAGTCTTGGAAGCTGCTCACTAAGGGTTATATAGAGCTAAACCCCTATGCAAGGGGTTTCTTAATTGTGATCTTTCATTCTTTTAAAGATAGGGAGACAATGCTAGATGATCAACTTTGGATGTGGGGTGAGCATTCCCTATTTCTTAAACCATGGTTCCCCTCTTTCAACCCTCTCACAAAACCATTAAATTACATACCTGTTTGAGTTAGATTGCCTAACCCCTCCTTCAATTTTAGGAAGACTCCTACTTTGAGGGTATTGGTAATTCTATTGGCATATTTTTGAAGGTGGATTCTTCCACATAAAACATTGGCCACTCAACTTATGGGTAGACATTGACAACTCTAAGGCTCTTCCTAGGGAGGTTGACCTTTTGGTGGAGGATAGGCTATGGACTTAGTTGTTGGATTATGAGGGTATCCCATTTCACTATAGACATTGCTTCAATGCTATTGGACATCTTGGCTTTGTTTGTTCCCTACTTGTTACAAGAATGTTAGCTTTGCTACATGATGGCAGAATGCCCTCCTTGAACATTGACGAGGGGGTAAATCCTAGAACATACAACAACATAGATTTCTCACAGAAAATAGGAATGTTCTTTCATTAAACTGAAAAGAAATTACATTACAAAAATTGTAATCAAATTAGAGGATGAAATCCTCAACCTTGGCTACTGTTGGTGCCTGAATTCACTGTCAGTTAATTTAGCAATTTTCATGCAGGCACCATCCCGAAATATCCAAAAGGTTCTAAGTTTTGGCACCCCTTCAGTGTTTTTCAACATCTCCATCTCATTTCTTGAGGAGGGGTCTTCGTCTTTTCTCCATCGGCATGCGTTCGTTTTTGTGTCTTTGACATTTTGGTTTAAACTTGAACCCTTTTTCTCTAAGTTCAATGGTTCAGCGGTTCGAGGTTCATTTTTGCCTATGGAGTATTATTTTTGATGTTTGAACCATCGCGTTGAACCCTAGTGTTGAACCCTTTTGGTTCGGGGTTCAATGGTTTGAGGCTTTGTGTTTGTGTTCGGTGAATGTTCTTTTTGAAGTGCTCCGTTCAGCATTGAACTTCTCGGTTGAACCATCGGGTTGAACCAGTTCGTGGTTCAACGGTTCAACAGTTCAACGCTTTACGTTTTTGGTCTTATCAGAGTGATCAGCCTCATCGGCAAAAGATTTCTTGAGTGCTCCAATTGTTTTGGTCTGGCCGATGGATGTCCATCGGCGTGTGTTTGGCTGTCGGCGAAGCAAATTTGTGGCCCGCCGATGTAAGGAGTTTGGCCGATGGAGGAGCAATGTGTGGCTAGCGAAGATGTCGTCGGCGTGACCTTTGAGATCGGCAGGAAGCTTTTTTGATGCTCTGATGGTGTGTGTTACACCGACGGAAGGGGAAGAGCCAGGGTCTATCGGCATGGGTTGTATTGTCGGGTGAACGGTGAAATGGTTGGCCGATAGACTAATCTTTGGCCGATGAAGGGAAGTGTTGTGTATGGTCTTCGGCGTTACTTGTGTTGTTAGCGAGGATGGATTGTGGTGGGCCGACAGTGGGAGGTCTCACCGATGAAGGAACAGAGTATAATTCGTTGGTGCATCGGTGAGAGTGTGGTCTATCAGAAAAGGGATCTTTTGCTTGGCCGACGGTATTGGTCTAGCCGACAGGGGATTGCGGTGGCTTCATCGGTGTAACTGATGAGATCAGCGAAGGTTTGGATGGTTGGCCCGATGATGCATCTCTGGCCGATGGGGAAGCGAAGGTAGCGGTCGGCGAGACCGTTGAGATCGGAAGGAGAATTCTGGGGTGTGCCGATGGCTTGGGTTTTGGCGATGGGCTTTTGGAGAAGGCTTATGCGTCGAGCGGGGCAAAAGGTGCTCGACACCTATTTTGCTCATGACCATGTTTTTAAGGTATTGAAGGAGTCTCCGCGGCACCAATGTGGGACTATTCTTCCTGCACATTTGAAACTTCAATAAAGTGCATTTTGGCGGGAACTTTTGTTTGAACGCAGCGACGGTTTCCAGGTAGGCCGCGGGTGGTTGAGGCTTTTAATGACGACGATGCAGAGGTATGGGCAATGGTACACATGATCATGTCACCCAATTTTTGAGTGAAGACTCCTAGATGGCGGCGCAAGGCTCGAGGCTTCTCTTGTCTGTTGCTGCAATAACTTCTGAGCGCCATTCCTTTGTGGAGTCTGTATCTGGTAGATTTTTGATTTTTGACCATGTAATTAATTACTGCGGGTACACTTTCTAGCCAATATAGGCAGACTGTGTTACCATTTTTGACGTTGTTGAAAACTGGACATTTTGGCTCTGTAATAAGATACAACTGGTTTTGGTTGCTCTGTGCAGCAAAACTTGCCAGTTTATGTATCTCCTGTTGTACGTTTGTGCATGAATCCACTGATTTCATGGTCAATTTTATATGAATAATGCTATGTTTGCATGTGTTATGCTGATTCTGTCTCTAGTTTTGCATGTATCTTTCTTCTGAGTCCAGGCATTCAAGGAATGTCTGAGATTCTGGAACATAGAATTCCTATGTTGAATGTTTAATCTTTTAACTTCTGCTCAAGGGGTAGATTAAACTATTTTCAGATTGAATATTGGGAAGGGTATACTGCAATAGGGATGCCATAAGTATAGACAGCTTAACACTCTGTATTGGGAGATATCTGTAAGGCAGATATCATGTATATCCCCCTGAAATCCAGTTTTAGTTGTTCATACTGATCATTCACATGTGTATGTCTACCAACTCCAAGCCCTGGATAGGCACCAATCTAGCTCTGTGTTGAGGTTATATACCATGTCCAGCTTTGCATCCAAAAATCAAATCAAACCATTTCATCCTTCCACCTGTTAGTTGTAGGAGTAGGATTAGGATCCCTGCATGCTCTCATACCCAACTAGACATCATGTCCCAGAATGTTGCCAACCTTGTGATTTGTTACACAAATCTTGGTCCATACATGAGAGTATTCTGCCTGTTGCTGTCAAGTTAAATCCTTCTGTCATTGAGCAAGTCAAGGTTATACTTTTATCAAATAGGGACACCCCCCTTGGTGCGGCAGAACCAGAAGTGAAGGGGAGGAGCTCACACAAGCTCCTGTATTCTGTTGGCTAAATCTACCTATGCATTAGAAGTGGCAAACCCTAATGCTGATTCAGAAGAAAAACCAACAGCTACAACACATTACAACTTCCTTTTCTTTGTATTTTGGAGCCTTCTACCTTCTCTAGCTTCAAATCTATTAGGGTTTTCTACTTTCCCTCCTTTTCATGCTTCACCACTTTCTTGTCCTTCTCTATTACCAAAAGATTCTCAAAAAATGGTCATAAATAACCCTTTTTGGCACCTTCCAGCCAAAATTTTAAAACTTGTAACTGCCTCCAAAAATAGCCCAACTTTCAGGAGCCATAACTCTTGATCCAAGTGTCTGATTGACAAAACCATTTGATGCATTGAAAATCTCATGAGGATATCTAAGCCCTCATAATTTTCTCTACCAATTATGAACATTTTTGAGGTCGTACGAGGCCTCTAAGTGCCTCAAAAGTGACTTTAAAATTTTTTCGAGGGTTTTTAAAGAAATGAAAACTTTAATATCTTTCAACCCAAAAATGGTATTTGGCCATTTCCTTCACCAAAGGTTATGTTTTTCAATTCTAGAGCTTTGAGTAAATTTTTGTTTCCATACATACTCAAATGCAAACTTTCTAGAAATAACAATTTGTTATTTTTAGTCGGTTGAAAATTCTGAAGGTTCTAAATCATTATTCAAGCAAATGGGTATTTGTAAATACCAAAATTAAAAAGAATAGAAAATAAAATTATAATTTTTTTTGATGATGCAAGATTGCCCATGTACCACTGGATGCTCCTGCATCAAACATTTAACTATTAATTTAGAGGATGACAAACCTTCAAGTCCTGGTACCATGGATGCAGATCATGGTTTCACCCTGGTGGCTCCCCCTAAGATTGGCATGACTTTGGTTGTTTCTTTGGATACTGCAACGGTTCCTCCTTTATAGTAGGTTCAGTCTGCTTCTTCAAATGTTCCCTTTCCCCCTTAATGATTCATGGGGGGCCCTTGATCTTTCCTTGCCTATGACTTTATTGTAGCTTCTAATTTCTTCAGTCTTCCCTTCTTCCCCTTTGAGGGGGGTGTCTCATATTGTGGTGTCTATAGAGGAGTACCCTCTCCCTTCTCCTTAATCTAAAGATTCTGATAATGACATATCTTTGGAAATCATGCAAATAAGAAGAAAAGTCTCCCTAATAAATTTTAGCTTCCTGACCCCAAGCTTCAAGTGCGGTTTTCTAGGTCAGGGTCTAACATTGTGTAGCTCGCTACCCTCTAGTTGTTGTCTATTGAGGTAGTTTACCTTGATCCATATTGTGGTATGGCTCTTGGTATCCAATGCTCTATCTATGATTTTGAAGGTCTTGGTTGCTATTTTGGTTCTATTTCTCATGGAACCCATTCCTCTCACCTTTTAGCTATTTCTCTCTAAAAGGGTCTGATCCCATTTGAAAACCTACTTTTATCAATATCAAAAACATGAAAATAAAAAAATAACTTTTAAAATTAAATTTATTGTTTTTATCAAAATACAAAATTATATATAACGTACTAGTTACTAAGGAGGAGAGCTAAAGGTGCCTAGTTAAAGTAACCTTGCTGTTAAAAATATTGGCCTTTAAATTTAGACACACATCAACATAGCCCAGGATATATGTCATTTATCTTCCTACAACATAATAATCTCATTGAAGAGGGGTACAATTGACTTTCTACTAAAAGCGGGTAATGGATTGTCATGACCTTGAATGGAATAGTGAAGGCAATGCCTAGGATACATCCCAATAGCTATTGCAAGCTCCTCTTGACTTGGGAGCACACCATTATATATGATCATGATATAAACGTGATTACACAACCCATGAGACTGTCACAACATTTTCTATTTGTTATGGGGTTGTAACACATCATTCCTGGCTTTAATTTAATAATTCACTATGGAGTCCATAGGAATAAAGGAGGGGACCCGATATATGATCCTTTTTGTACTATTCATTTCTAATATAATCCTATGGTCTACATAATTTGAAAGGGGGTATTGAAAGTGTAGGAGAAAGTTGTGACATTGGTTGCTTAAATGTGTGTGGCATGGTGGGCCTTTGACACAGTTGGTTGTTTTAAATTCCCAACTTGATCTCAAAAGAGCAATCTAAAGAATAGTTGGTTCTAATGACTGATTTGCCTTGAGGGATTGGCCAACGAATAAGAAAAGTGGATTTGAATACATTTTCCTTCGCACTTTAGTCTCTGCAAGACCTGGGCATGTATACCCTTTGAATAAACCAATATTTATTTAAGATCTGATACTTATTTATCTCAAAACACTATTTTCTAATAGATATGTTCTCTCTAAAATGCTTAAAGAATTTCTGGTATGCTGAAATAATGGGCTAGATTCTTAGGCTTTAACACAACTATTTTTCTAGAGAACATTAGAATGACATCACAAACTTAATACAAAAATGGAACTTTACTTTAATTTTCAGTATAAATAACCAAGGAGTTGTATCAAGACAATAGTTCTAAGAGATTGGTGCCTAGATCCCGGGCTATAGAGTCAAAACATATATAAATGAAACTAAATATAACAATATATTCCCAACTCATGTAAACACTGCAATAATGTATTACACTATCACACTTTGAATATTTTAGAACCAATTCTACTTAGGAATCCCTGTAGACATTCACAACATTCAATATTCTCTTGAAGCATTAAATTTACTCTTTGAGTAAAAGCAATTAAGAAAGATATTCTTACACATGAAAGACTGTGAAGATGAACAAAATGATCCTTGATCGATTTATATTCATAAATGAAATGAAGTATACAATTGTAAGAGACAATATAGCTTGAACTTTGACAATATATTTAAACTTAAGAACGGGTACTGTCATATAGAGTTTGCAAGTACATAAAAGTCTATTCTCAATTAACACCTAAAATAGGAAACAATCTACTCTATAACTATGTGTACTATGATAAAAAATTCTCCAAGATCTTTATCTAAGGCCCCGAATTCCCTTTTATAGAAATGAGGGAGTAAACAATCTTCAGGCCTTAAGAGAAGTGTCATATTTTCATTTGACAAACTTCCACCAACCAGGAACAAGAATAACTGATCATGGGATAGATATTTTATAGGAGCATAAGTTGTTACATGTGAAACCACAAATCAAGTTGCCTTGGAAGATATGTGTAGGAAGCTTCCATAACAAACTCTACTAATGCTTCTTCCACTCTCTCCACCTTCTCTATACCTTAACTTCTTGGAAGACCCGGTGATGCAAAAAGTAGAAATCCACTAAAGGACAAAATATTTTGTTGGAACTAATCCCACGCTGATGCTGAATGGATGAAAGAGACTAGAGAAGCATATTCCCATTTGAAAAAGGAATCAAATGTTCAATAACAAATTGCCAAATGTTACATCAATGGGGTACAAATATAACTGCTCTTTAACCAATCAGGCACGCCTCTATAACAAATTATCTCATCCAATAGACATGGATGACTATGTTTGTCTTATATGCTTCCTTATTCTTGGCATGGGGATAAGTAGTGATGCTAATTGAGGGTAGTTTACTAGATGCTCTTTCAGCTCAGATACCCTTTAGAAACAGATACTTGTTCATAAAATAAGAATCCTCTGCTTCGCCTCTCCAATCATGTGCGCAAACATAAAAATACCTGCAAGGAACACATGAACAAGGAACCCACAAAGACTAGAGTCCCCCTCATTATTCCATGCTCCAAGCACAAGGATGTGACTCCTCATCTTTTGAGTGGAGGTTTCCAACCACCTCAACAACCCAGAAGTCCGAGGGAGCCACATATAGCTGACTTTAGCAGTGCCAAAATTCCAACCAGAGATGAAGCAATAGTAGCTGTATGTTTAAGTTTGATAGAGAACTAATTGTTCTTGTCAATTTAATTTCTCCCCTCCATTTTGTTGGGATAAGGTGCCATTAACCTTGTAAATCCCAATATTATATTTATTCCATTTATTATATGTAATTTGTAATTATCCATGAGGAGATGTACTAGTTTCACTGGCAGGGGTAATTTTGGAGTCACCAGAAGTTATTACAGAGTGACTTTTACTATTGGAAAATGTAAAAACTCATGGTAAATGAGGATAGGCATGCTCCCTTGAGGAATATACTATTTTTGGCATGTATGACAACTGTCATAATGTTTGGTGAGTGAATCTATGACAGCTACAAGTTGTCATAAGATTATGAGATTCTATGACGCATATGATGGATATGTTAGTTGTATATGTGCTATATTTAGCCCAAGGTTTCTATGTCATAAGATGCTGTAAGAAGCTAGATTTAGTTTTGGGCACCCAATCTTTGCATGGCTATTTTTGGAAAAGTGTAAGATGCTTGTAAGATGGTAATTAATGTTTACAAGTTGGAGAATCTTAGGAGAGAGAAGGTAAATGCCTAAGATGAGTTAGAAAATGTTTCTATAAGTATTCTCCATGTATTAGTTGCTGCAATACAAATTTTAGGTACTCAGGTGCTGCCAGAATGCTGTCAGATTGAAGACTAGTGGAGAGAGTTGAAGTGTTGTTGTATTGTAAATCATTTTCAGATTAATACAAACATTGGGCTTCTTTCCTGTGTGGAGTTTTTTTACCTGAAAGGGTTTTCTCCATGTTAAACATTATGTTATGTGTTCATATTTCTGATTTTGCATTTATGTGAAGCATAGTTTTGTTTCTATGTTACAATCTCCATTAATAACACACAGTTACAGATTGCTGAAATTTATCTTGAATCAGATTTCCATTGAAGTAGTGTTGCTTTCATTTCTAACATTTGGTATTAGAGCTTGGTCAGCTTTGACTCTTGGGTGGTAGTGTGGAAGTTGTAGCTGTAGTGGGAGATTTGGTTGTGTTTGTTTTGCAAATCTTGTGTTGTTATTATGGCTGCATCCACCGTTGCATCAACCTCTCAATTGGACATTGAGAAGTTCAACGGAATGGGGCATGAGTTGTGGAAGCTGAAAATGGAAGATTTATTGGAAGAAAGAAACCAATGGTTAGCTGTCCAAAAAGAGAAGAAACCTGATGATGTCTTTCAAGATGAGTGGGATAGACTGGATAAGAAGACATGGGGAAGCATCTGGTTGTGTCTTTTAGACTTTGTCCTGTTGAATGTTGCAAAGGAAGAGACTGCATACAAGTTGTGGAAATGGTTGGGTGAGATCTATCAAGCCAAGAGTATGGTAAATAAATTTTATTTAAAAAGAAAATTATTTTCCATGAAAATGTGAGAAGGTGAGTCAGTTGCAGAGCATTTAAATTCTTTTAATTTGTTAGTGAGTCAGCTTGATTCAATAGATGTTGAGGTTAGTGAGGAAGATAAATGTATCTTACTTCTTTGTTCTTTACCCAAGTCTTGGGAGAATGCTATCCTTGCTATCATTGCTAACCTCACGGATCTAAAGTTGGATGCTCTTGTTTCAGTGCTACTATCATAGGAATTGAGGAAGAAGAGTTTAGATAGTTCAGGGGATGCTCTTAGTGTTAGGGGAAGGTCTAAGGAAAGAGGACCTAAAAGAGATCAGAAAGGGGCTAAGGACAAGTCCAAGGGCTGATCTATGACTCCTGGTAAAAAGAACAGAGTTAAGTGTTGGAACTGCAGTAAAAGGGGACATGTGAAGGAGTACAGAAATCCCAAGAAATAATGGGAGAGTGCTTCATATAAGTCTTCAAATGCAGGTGAAGAAGTTTTACTTTTTGCATGTAATCTTGTTTCTAATGATCACTGGTTGGTTGACTTAGGATGCTTGTTTCATATGACTCTGCATAAGGAATGGTTCTCCTCACATGAAGAATATGATTGAGGTAATATCTACCTTGGTGACAACTCTACATATTTGATTGTCAGGAAAGGAAAGGTATTGTTTTGTTTCAGTGATGGGAGGATTAAAACCCTCCCTAGTGTTTTGCATGTTCCTGGATTAGCTAGAAATCTGATTTTAGTTTTGAAGTTGAATGATTTGGGAATGCATGTGACATTTGACAAGCATGGCTACAGATTAGTGAGAGGGAACTTGGTGGTAGCGAAGGGGAAGAGATTTAGAAGCCTATTCAAGCTTGAAGCCACTACAGTTTATAATGCCTCCTATGTATCTGAGGATAATACTAAAAATGCATGTATGTTGTGGCACCGTAGATTGGGCCACACAAGCAATAATGTATTAAAAACTATTATGAATAAAAAATTTGTTGGATGGTTTCTCCTATTCTAATGAGCACTTTGCTTTCTGTGAGCATTGTGTGTTTGGTAAACAAAATAAAAAATCATTTCCTTCAGGAAGCAATGGAGCAAAAGAGAAGTTAGAAATTATTCATACGGATGTGTTTGGACCTGTGGATAATGAATCTATTGGAAAATCTCATTATTTTATAACCTTCATTGATGATGTATCCAGATTTACATGGATTTATTTTATGAAGCATAAATTTGAAGTTTTCACTAAGTTTAAGGAATTCAAAGTCTTAGTAGAGAACCAATCAGGTTTAAAGATAAAAATATTAAGATCCGACAATGGAGGGGAATATTGTTATAAGGAATTTGATGAGTTTTGCAAGCATGCAGGTATACTCAGACAAAAGACAACTCTGTATACACCACAACAGAATGGTGTTGCAGAAAGGATGAACCAAACAATTATGGAAAGAGCTAGAAGTATGCTTAGTGATGCATAGTTGGATAAATGCTTTTGGGTGGAGGCTGTGTGTACTACTTGCTACTTGATAAATAGATCTCCTTGTAAGGCTCTTGATTCAACACTTGATGAAGTGTGGACAGGTAAGAACCTTCTGTTTCACATTTAATGGTTTTTGGCTATGAGGCTTTTGTTCATGTGCCTAAGGAAAAGTGATCTAAGTTGGATCCAGACGCTGAAAAATGTACATTCATTGGATATGGTGACAATGTCAAAGGTTATAAGCTTTGGAATCCACTAACCCGCAAGGTTATCTTTTCTATAGATGTTATTTTCAGGGAACTTAGAGCTATTTCTGAACCTAAACAACCAAAAGAAAAAGATGAAAAGGTAAAGAAGGTGCACTTTGATTTAGAGCAGAAAGATGGACCTTAGGAAGAACAGAATAATGGATTGGGGGGTGAAGAAGAAGATGCAGATGATCATGCAGAAGAATGAGTAGAGTCTCTTACTCCACCTTTGAGGAAATCCACAAGACAATGGAATCTAGTTGACAAGTATAGCCCACCAAATTTTCGTTGTGTGTATGCTTTATTGAGTACTAACGATGAACCTAGATCCTACAGGGAAGCTATTTCTGTAGATGATAGTGAGTCTTGGAAGCTAGCCATGCAGGAGGAGATGATGGCTTTAGACTCTTGTAACACATGGGATCTTGTTCATTTTCCCAAAGGAAGAAAGACCACAGGATGTAAGTGGGTCTTCAAGAAGAAATTTGGAGCAGACAGGTCATTGGAGAAGTATAAGGCTAGATTGGTAGCCAAGGGCTACTCCCAGAGAGAGGGAGTTGATTTTGGTGATATATTCTCTCCTATTGCTAAATTGACTTCTATTAGATTTCTCTTATCCATTGCTACAACTTATGATTGGGAGATTGAGCAAATGGATGTTAAGACTGCATTCTTTCATGGAGATCTTGAAGAAGAAATTTATATGCAACAACCTACATGTTTTGAGGTAAAAGGAAAAGAACATATGGTTTGAAACAATCCCCTAGAATGTGGTATCAAAATTTTTATTCATTTGTTTTGAAATTAGGTTTGTTAGAAGTGAGGAGGATCATTGTGTTTACATTCATTGTGTTGATGATTCTATACTGGTTATTGCTTTGTATGTTGTTGACATGTTTTTCAACAATACTAAGGGTATGGTCAGTGAGCTTAAAGCCCAACTTTCAGGTGCATTTGAGATGAAGGATCTTGGTGCTGCAAGGTATATTTTGGGAATGGAGATCAGGAGGGACAGAGTTAACAGAAAGCTTTGGTTGTCACAAAGTAAGTATGTGAATACTATTGTGTAGAGGTTTAGTTTGTAGGACTGTAACCCAGTTAGAGTTCCTTTATCCATTGGTACTAAGCTTTCATTAGATATGTGTCCAAAGACTGAAGATGATCTTGAGGATATGTCTAATGTGCCATATGCTAGTGTTGCAAGGTGTGGCCCTTGGTCTCCTTGTTCAGTATTGCACTGCGGTGGTTTGCGACAAGGGCTTAACCACCTCCCGTGCTTGTTAAGTCAAGTGGTTGTATCGAGCATTAATAGGTTGATCTTTTGGTGCAACGACAACTAACTATTGGTATCAGAGCTAAGGTCACAGGTTCAAACCCTATGGTTGCGTTGGGGGGATTGTTGCAAGGTGTGGCCCTTGGTCTCCTTGTTCAGCGCTATGTTGTGGTGGTTTGCGACAATGGCTTAACTGCCTCCCATGCTTGTTAAGTCAAGTGGTTGTATTAGACATTAATAGGTTGATCTTTTGGTGCAATGCCAACTAACAACTAGTGTTGTAGGGAGTTTGATGTATGCAATGGTTTGCACTAGACCTAATATTGCCCAAGCAGTGAGAGTTTTGAGAAGATTTATGTCTAACCCTGGTAGACATCATTGGAACTATGCGAAGAGGGTATTTAAATATCTTGCAGGTACTCTTGATCATTGTTTGGTTTATTCTGGTATTGATAGTGCTAATAAATCTTTAGACATACAGAGTTTTGTTGATGCAGATTGGGCAGGTGACTTGGATAGTCGAAGGTCCAATAGTGGCTATGTGTTTACTCTATTTGGAGGTGTAGTGAGTTGGATGAGTAAGAGGTAGCCCATAGTTTCTTTGTCCACCAAAGAAGTAGAGTCTATGGCTTCTACTCATGTCTCTAAGGAGGTATTTTGGTTGAGGAGACTATGTACAGGTATTGGTTTTGATTGCAGGATCATTCAGATTGGTTGTGATAGCCAGAGTGCTATCTGTTTGGCCAAGAATCCCATGTATCATGCTCAGACTAAGCATGTTGATGTTCAGTATCACTTTGTTCAAGAGTTGGTTACAAATGGAGAGATTGAGCTAAAGAAGATAGAAAATTAGGGGAATGTTGCAGATTCATTGACTAAGCCTGTGAGCACAGAGAAGTTCGTGTGGTGTAGAGAGGCCATGGGCCTTGTTTCTAGTGCTTGATTATTTTCATTTGATTTCCTATGGGTTGATTTACAATGTATAATGTCAAGTGGGAGAATGTTGGGATAAGGTGCCATTAACCTTGTAAATCCCAATATTGTATTTCTTCCATTTATTATATGTAATTTGTAATTATCCATGAGGAGATGTACTAGTTTCACTGGTAGGGGTAATTTTAGAGTCACCGGAAGTTAATACAGAGTGACTTTTACTATTGGCAAATGTAAAAACTCATGGTAAATGAGGATAAGTGTGCTCCCTTGAGGAATATACTATTTTTGGCATATATGACAACTGTCATAATGTTTGGTGAGTGAATCTATGACAGCTGCAAGTTGTCATAAGATTCTAAGATTCTATGACACATATGACGGATATGTTAGTTGTATATTTGCTATATTTAGCCCAAGGTTTCAATCTTAGAAATATACTCTTTTGTGGAATCTATGATGGTTATGACGCATCATAAGATACTGTAAGAAGCCAGATTTAGTCTTGGGCACCCAATCTTTGCATGACTATTTTTGGACAAGTGTAAGATGCTTGTAAGATGGTAATTAATGTTTACAGGTTAGAGAATCTTAGGAGAGAGAAGGTGAACCCTTAAGATGAGTTAGAAAATGTTTCTATAAGTATTTTCCATGTATTAGTTGTTGCAATATAGATTTTAGGTACTCGAGTGCTGCTGGAATGCTGTTAGATTGAAGACTAGTGGAGAGAGTTGAAGTGTTGTATTGTAAATCATTTTCAGATTAATACAAACATTGGGCCTCTTTCCTGTGTGGATTTTTTTTACCTGAAAGGGTTTTCTCCATGTTAAACATTGTGTTATGTGTTCATATTTCTAATTTTGCATTTCTGTGAAGCATAGTTTTGTTTCTGTGTTACAATCTCTATTAATAACATACAGTTAAAGATTGCTGAAATTTATCTTGAATCAGATTTCCATTGAAGTAGTGTTGCTTTCATTTCTAACACATTTCTAGTTGCTCCATCCTGGTGGACAATACTCCTTCAATAGTAGCTATTGCTCTATTAGAACCCATCATCTTGAGGGAGGGGAAGAGGGAATAATGACGCCTCTCTTCATCAAATCCAAATTTGGAAACTCACAGTAATAGGAAGTTACTAGAGTGAAAAAATAGGGATCCCAATCCCTCACTAGGATGAAAACAAGGGGAAACTAGGGATGACAGGAGTTTGATGTTTCCCACTTCACCCTCTGAATCTTTCCTCTTCTCCCCATCTTTTTAGGAGAACATCTTTAGTCCCTTAATTCTGTAGGAACACAATACTAGCTAGGAGAAAAGAGAAGAAATCCCTAAAGAACAGGGCAATAAGGACAACATACTACAAAGAAGACTACCCATTTTATCCGTGCAGAAAAAATGTGTATGAAAATAGTAACAAGGATTAGTATTTTTAGCAAAGCTACAAAAAGTCCCACACTTTGGTACTTCTTTGATTACTTCAAATCAATCATGTCCACGACACATTGGTCATAAATGGAATTCTCTCAATGATTTACCAATGTTGCTAGAAAAGGAAAAGGAGGTAGCATTTCGTCACCATAGTGATGTCATAGAACCTAGAGCACCTGCAAATGTCAATTCCCACAATGAGGCTACCAAATTAGATTTATCGGTCATATTATTTTATCCATTTTAAATAGCAAACCCCAACATATTTTGTCATGATGTCAAGTAGAAATCCCATCAGGCTTGCACACAAATCCCCAAGGGTTGATCCCGTACCCTGCCAATCTCCATTTGAGCTTATCCCTTGTACAATGGTAGTGAGGAAAGCTCAGCACACACTTGAAAGATCCATCATTGCATAGGTTCATTGTTTACTACATGCCACCACTATGTTGCCTTCTTTTTTGAAAATGCGCTGTTGATTACAAAACAAATCATTCAAATCAACAGCCAAGATATGTTTGATGAGATGAAAATCCTTTTCATATGTGTAAAAAGAGGTGCAAACCAATAAGAACATGCCACACTATTGAGAAAAAAAGAGAATAGAGTCTACATGGTAGGTTTCCGTACTTTCGCAGTATAGCATGGTAAAACAATGCACCTAGCTGACACATGGCACACTCTATTGCCTCCACGTGCTGTAAAAATAGAACAAATAACCCTTCCTGAATAGAAGGTGGTTTGGACACGTGGACCATCGGTACAATTTAGAGAGAGTATCACCTTTTCTTTTGATAGAAGTTGTGTCATTCTGACAAGTGGAGCGATCTGCAGTTTGCTAAAAGATACAAAGTGAAAAGCACATGCTTTCAAAACAATATTCACTCTACTAGGTAAACAGGGGCCATAATTTCATTAAGGGGATCTACTAAAAACTTAGGCACATAGATTAAAACTTGCACGCAGGTAGTAAGCAGTGATGCAAAAGAAGGGGCCAGTAAAAAGGACAATGTCCTATACATTAGGTAGTGACTCAAAAACCAACAATGAGTGACAAGCGGTCAACTGCAAAATATATCAAAAGGTAATTCAATGCTTGCATAAACCCCTAGGGTTTAGGGTTTTAGTGATGCAGAGAAGATAGTGGAAGTGTATAATTAATCAACAAACTTGATCGATGAGAGGGTGGCTTATGTCTTGGTGATCAACTCTTATCGGCCAAACATACCCCGTTGGCCACCTTGCAACTTCTCTGACTGATCTCTCAACTCTACCCAATAGCTCAACTCCACCTTGTCTTCGGAGAGACTTCTCCCATCGACGGAATCTTCTGACCTCCTACTGATACCTTGATGGCAGTTAGGTTTCCACTCGCCTTAACCATGGTGTTTAGTCATGATCTTGTTGGCCAGACTTTGATCATCGGCGACCACTTGTGAACATTGGCCGATATGCCAATACACTTGGCATCGCTTGACTACCCCCCAACACTTTGGTGAGACTTCCTTCGTCGGCGAGTTCCTTGTTCATTCTCTCGATACGCTGATATATGTTGTTGGTGAGACTTCCTTCATTCTCCACTAATGCACCTCCTATCGGCCCAACACCGTTGATCGGTGTAACCTCCAAAAGCTTCCCCAAGGGTTATGTTATGCTGATGACACTTCTATAACTCTGCAACTCGCAGACATTAAACAAATATGCAGAAACAAAAATTAATAGAATGGTAGGGGTCTATAATCTTCTGCAGACACTTGATCACCCATCAATTTGTCACTCCACTGACTGTTTGCACATAACAACACCCTTCCTATCATTTCAGTGACTAGTCACATAGAGATGCCTAGTCAACTCATGCCCAAACTCCTTGGATCCTTGGGTGTTTGATCAAAACCACAGAAAACACAAAATTTACACTATATTCCTCCATCACACTAAAAATGAGAATCTTGCTTTTAGTGGACAGAGGAATAACAGTCCATTTATTCACCAAACCCTAGTTTCTAGGTTTTCAGACCAGTCTCTATAAAAAGAACAATTTCTCACTGACTATGACACTTCAAGACACCAAACCACTTCCAAATGAAAGCTACTTCAATACATGAACACTTTCAGTTGGTTTCATGCAATCACCTATCCATATAGGCTGTACAAAATGACTGTTATAGAGAAATACTCAGGAAGAACAATGTTTCAACACACCCAAAAATCCAAATCTTCATTCATTCATGCCTCCTATAATTACATCCAACTTCTTACCTATAAAAGGCTTGAGACCTTTGTTTACATCCCTCCCAACCATACAAACTGATTTTGAAAGTTAGTTAGTCGTTGGGTTTCTCCTCTCATAAGAAAACTACATGTTTTCATTGTGTTATTACATCAAACTTGACCAAAACATGGTCTACATAGGTCTAGTGACCAAATTGACATGAAAACCTTATTAAAAACATGATCTGGCTTAAAAAGCCTTATTGAAAACAAAACATGGCTCACATAGGAATTCAAATGATCCAAGATTGGATCCACCATAGAGAAGGTGCTCCTGCATCATACTCCCCCTGCAAGAAAAACTCAAGTCCCTTGAGTTACCAAATGTTGGAGTGTCTTCCCATGCTTCAAAATTTATGCCTCACTCATCTAGGTAGCCTTTGAATTAGGAAGATCCTACCACTTGACCAAGTACTCCTTGTACACACCCTTCCTTGTCTTTTTGACAACTTTGGAATCTAAGATGCATTCC
Source organism: Cunninghamia lanceolata (assembly GCA_027924645.1). Classification (NCBI taxonomy): domain Eukaryota; kingdom Viridiplantae; phylum Streptophyta; class Pinopsida; order Cupressales; family Cupressaceae; genus Cunninghamia; species Cunninghamia lanceolata. The sequence continues at coordinate 14,002,670 of BSBN01000382.1, read as the reverse complement.
AATTGTAAAGGCTTACTCAGAGGTAGATCTCTGACCCAATCTTCATCTTCAATCACAACATCTAATCCATCTTTAGCATTCAATGGAGGTCTAAATGGAAATAGGTCTGAAACATTGAATATGAGAGAAATACCAAGACCGGATGGTAATTCTATTGCATAGGCATTTGGACCAAACTTATGCACTACCTTGCATGGTCCTATTTTCTTCATCAGAATCTTGGTTGGCTATCCTTTAGGTAGCCTTTCCTTCCTTAGATAGGCCATCACCAAATCTCCCACCTTGAACTGTACATCTCTCCTTTTGAGATCTGCCCTATCCTTGTATTTGGAGACTGTCTTTTCCAATTGTTCTTTGACTTGATCATGAACTGTCTTCATGGTGGTAGCAAAATCTTCTCCTAGAGCACTCCTCTTATCCCAACCTTGTAGGTCTTTGAGTTCAAGTGGTCCTCTTGGATGGAAACCATAAACAATTTCAAATGGACTCTTCCCAGTGCTTCTATTCACTGAATCATTGTATGCATACTTAGCTTGATTGATAATCAAGTCCCATGCCAACCCATGCTACTTGGTAAGGCATCTGAGAAGGTTTCCTAGGGACCTATTAACAATCTCAGTCTGACCATCAGTTTGGGGATGGTAGGCTAATGCAAAAGACAATTGTGTTCCCAATTTTCTCTATAAGGTCCTCCAAAAATGACCAACAAACTTGGAGTATCTATTAGTGACAATTGAAAGGGGAAAACCATGGATTCTAACCACTTCTCTGAAAAAGAGACCAGCAATGTGAGATGCATCATTTGTGCATTTGCATGGCACAAAATGAGCCATCTTACTAAATCTGTCGACAATGACAAAAACACTATCCACATCCCTTACTGTCTTAGGAAGATCAAGTACAAAATCCATACTAATGCTCTCCCAAGGCCTGTTGGGAATAGGAAGGGGTTGGTACAAACCAACATTAGAAGATATACCATTGGCCTTTTGACATATGATACAACTTGCAACATACATCCTTACATCCGATTGTACTTTTGGCCAATAGTAGAATCTAGTGACTTGTTCCAAAGTCTTATCCAACCCAAAGTGTCCTCCTAAGGTTCCATTGTGCTTCTCTTTGATGATGTTATCCCTCATTGAACACTTAGAAACACATAGAAAACTACCCTTGAATAAGAGACCTTCCTGCAACACAAAATTTGAATATTCACCATGAAAAGTGTTAGCCAAACTAGCACAAACTTCATAAGCATCTTTGAAATCTGCATCCTCCTTGTATAACCCCTTCAAACAATCTATCCCCATGCTTTCCATTTGTACTTCATGTATGACAAGCATTCTTCTACTTAAAGCATCACCCACTTTGTTGGCAACACCCTTTTTATGCTTAATAGTGAAGGTGTAGGCCTGCAATTGTTCCATCCACTTAACATGCCTATGATTCAACTTTTCTTGACTATTTAAAAAGCTAAGAGCATGTTTATCAGTAAAAACAATGAATTCTTTGGGCAGCAAATAGTGTCCACTTTTTGAGAGCTTGCACCATTGAATAAAGCTCTAGGTCATAGGTAGAGTACCTTTGTTTAGCCTCATTCAACTTATCTAAAAAAAAGGCCACTGGATGTCCATCTTGACTAAGAACAACACCTATTGCTTGCTGACTTGCATCACATTCCACTACAAAAACTTTGTCAAAATCAGGGGGCACCAATGTAGGTAATTCAACCACTTTCTTCTGTAATAATTCAAAGCTATCATCTGCTTGCCTTGTCCATTAAAATTTGCACTTTATTCCACCCTTGATGGTGTTAAGAATAGGAGCACTTAGGTGACTAAATCCTCTAATGAACTTCTTATAAAAAGTTGCCAAGCCATGGAAGCTTCTAACATCTCCCACTGTCCTAGGAGTAGGCCAATTGAGAATGGCCTCAACCTTTGTGGGGTCCATCTTCAAACAACCATTAGAAATCACAAAACCTAGGTACACAAGTTCAGTTTTCATGAACTCACACTTATCCAAGTTGATCATCAACTTGTTCTCATGCAACTTCTTCATCACTTGTCCAAGATGCTTCACATTTTCTTCTTTTGTCTTGCTGAAAACAAGTATGTCATCAAGATAAACAATTAAAAGTTTACCAATGAATTCAACAAGTACCTCATTCATCAAACACATGAATGTGCTTGGGGCATTGCTAAGGCCGAATGGCATGACAAGCCACTCATAGAGACCTTCATTTGTCTTGAAGGCAGTCTTCCATTCATCTCCCTGCCTAATTCTGATTTGATGATACCAGATTTCAAATCAATCTTTGAATAATAACAAGACCCTCCAAAATAGTCGAAAAGATCCTCAATCCTTGGCATAGGAAATCAATACCTTATTGTGATCTTATTTATGGCTTGAATCCGTACATAGCCTCCACTTCCCATCTTTTTTTGGAGAAAGTACACTAGGGACTGCACGTGGACTAAGACTCTTTCTAATCAATCCTTTCTCTAAGAGTTCTTGAATTTGTCTACTCACCTCTTCATTCTACTGTGGTGTCAATTTATAGGCAGCCTTATTGGGCAATGTGGCACCTAGAATCAAGTCAATTTGATGACTTATATCTCTCATGGGTGGTAAGGAGTTAGGAGTATCTTCTACCACAAGATCTTGGTACTTATCCAACAATTGCTGCACTTCTAGTGGAATCTCTTTCTGCTTTTTGTCTTGCTGACCTGATTCATTTTTAGGCTTCATTACCAAGGCATACCCTTGGGTATCCTTCTCCTTCATGAGGTGTAAGAACTCTTTGCCACTAACCATCCTGAAATTGGTGTCATTACTCTTCTCTCCAATCTGCTCTTGCATAGGATCCATCCTAAACTTCCTTCCATTCTTGGTGATGAGGTATGTGTTCTTCTCACCATCATGTTGTGCCTTCACATCATACTGCCATGGACATCCAAGAAGAAGGTGAGAAGCATCCATAGGAATAATCTCACATAGCACCTTGTCCTTATAATCACCTATCTCAAATTCAACCCAGGTTTGTTCTTCTACCATGTAATTTTGATTCTTATTCAACCAAGAGATCTTATGAGAACTAACATGGGGTAGCCTTTTCAACTTACACTTCTCTACCATTTTAGTAGACACTAAATTATCAATAGAACCTAAATCAACAATGATTTTACAAAGTTTACCATATGCTATACCTTGGGTTCTGAAGAGAGTCTTCCTTTGTGGGGGCTCTTGCTTCAATAGCATCTTCATCAAGGTCCTCTTGATCATCATGTTCTCTCCTTCAAGGACTGGTGCAGCACTACCAATGGGTGAATTCACACTTTGGAAATCATCATCTTTCAACAACTAATTCCTTCTTCCACCATCATGGGAACTAGTTGCCTTCTCATGGCATTTGCTCATAGTATGGCCTACTTGATTGCAGCCATAGCATCTACCAGTGAAAACTCTAGGTCCTCTACCTACACCACCACTTCTACCTCTACCATTTGGTCTTCTCCAACCTTTAAAACCACCACCTCTATGGTCTACATCAGAATGAGACTCTTGTTGACTTGGGTTTTCATTTCTACTTGACTGTCCTCTACCAAAACTATCTCTTCCCCTATTATTTCTACCACCTCTTCCTCTGGTGTTTTGATCATTCTTTCATTTCAACTTCTTCTCTACCCTAGAGGCTAATTAAAAACACTCATCCACTATTTTAGGAATCATCATACTGAGTTCTTCTTGTATGTTATACCACAAGCCATTGAGATATTTGGCCACCATCTTTTTCTCCTCCTTGTGATTGGCTCTCATGCTTAATCTATGAAATTCTTCAGTATATGTAGCCACATCCATACCCTTTTGTTTGAGATGATTAAAGCTCCTAATGGTCTGCAACTCATAATCAGATGGCATGAACTTGTCTCTTAGCATGGCCACCATTCTACTCCATTTGGTGATAGGGTTCTTTCCAACTTTCTCTCTTTCACCTTGCATATAGTTCCACCAAACTAGGGCATAACCTCTCAATTTGGTCTTAGCGAACTTGACTTTCTTGTTGTCACTATACTCCTTGAATTAAAAATAGTTACACATGGCTTCAATCCAATCCATCAGGGCATCTCCATCTAGTTTCCCATTGAATGTAGGAACATCCATCTTTGGATCACCACTATCTCCATGAGCACCTTTGAGTGCATTCAAGAAGGCCTTTTGGTCTGCAGTCATATCTTGTTCTTGAGGGCACTCCTCTGCCTCTTCTTCTTCTTCTACATCAGAAGCACTTCCATCCTCTTTACTCTTACCCTTAGGCATCTCTTCTTTTAACCTTTCTTCAAGCATCTCCTCTGCCATCTTCTTGATGGCTTCTTTGCTCATAGACTTGGGAGGCATTGTGCTAGCCTCAGTTTCTATTTCCTCGTCTGACATACACTGCTCCAATTCAAATATTGGCTCTGATACCAATATGGTGTAGAGCACATAGTGGAAGTAGGTAACAGAACAAAACTGATCAGTGTGAGGGTGGCTTATGTCTTGGCGATCAACTCTTATCGGCCAAACATACCTCGTCGGCCACCTTGCAACTTCTCTGACCGATCTCTCAACTCCACCTTGTCTTTGGAGAGACGTCTCCCATCAATGGCCTCTTCTAACCTCCTATCGATACCCTGATGGCAGTTAGGTTTCCACTCACCTTAATCGTGGCAGTTAGTCGTGACCTTGTCGGCCAGACTTCGATCATCGGCGACCACTTGTGAACATTGGCTGATATGCCGATACACTTGACATCACTTGACTATCCCTCGACACTTCGGTGAGATTTCCTTTGTCGGTGAGCTCCTTGTTCATTCTCTTGATACGCTGATATATGTTGTTGGTGAGACTTCATTCTCCACTGATGCAATTCCTATCAGCCCAACACCGTTGATCGGTGTAACCTCCAAAAGCTTCCCCGAGGGCTATGTTACGTCGATGACACTTCTATAACTCTATAACTTGTAGACACTAAACAGATATGTAGAAATAAAAACTTAATAGAACAATAGGGGTCTATAATCTTCTGTAGACACTTGATCACCCATTAATTTATCACTCCACTGACTATTCGCACATAACAGCACCCTTCCTATCGTTTCAGTGACTAGTCACATAGAGATGCCTAATCAACTCATGCCCAAACTCCTTGGATCCTTGGGTGTTTGATCAAAACCATAGAAAACACATATTTACATGATATTCCTCCATCACACTGAAAATGAGAATCTTGCTTTCAATGGACAAAGGAATAACAATCCATTTATTCACCAAACCCTAGTTTCTAGGTTTTCAGACTAGTCTCTGCAAAAAGAATAATTTCTCACTGACTATGACACTTCAAGACACCAAACCACTTCCAAATGAAAGATACTTCAATACATGAACACTTCTAGTTAGTTTCTGGCAATCACCTATCCGTACAGATCGTACAAAATGACTGTTATAGAGAAATACTCAGGAAGAACAATGTTTCAACACACCCAAAAATCTAGATCTTCATTGATTCATGCTTCCTATAATTACATCCAACTTCTCATCCATAAAAGGCTTGAGACCTTTGTTTACATCCCTCCCAACTGTACAAACTAATTTTGAAAGTTAGTTAGCCATTGGGTTTCTTCTCTCACAAGAAAGCTACATGTTTTCATTGTGTTATTACATCAAACTTGACCAAAACATGGTCTACATAGGTCTAGTGACCAAATTGACATGAAAACCTTATTACAAACATGATGTGGCTTAGAAAGCCTTATTGAAAACAAAACATGACTTGTATAGGAATTCAAATGATCCAAGATTGGATCCACCATAGAGAAGGTGCTCCTGTACCATTTAGACTTAAGGACAATATTTTTCAATACTTTGGATACTAAACCCTAGAAAAGGGCTCTCAAACTTGATGTTTGAAGCAAGGCCAAATGCAAAAACTAGGAAAATTTATCAGAGTCCGATTAGTGGCTCTATTTGGGGATGTTTGTTCTACCAGGACAAAGCATGATCATAGAAGACCTTCAGAGAAGTAGACCACATAACACAACAAAAGGAAAAAGGAAAAACTAAAGCAGGGAACCTACCTAAATAAGATACAATATGCATGGAAATTAATGATACCTTATAGAAAGTATGGCTTCAAGAATTGTCCATGCATTAGAAATTCAAGAAGTTCTCCATTCAGATTATGTAGGAAATAGGAGTCTTCTCCATGTGTGCTACTGATTAGATATGGTCTAAGCCAAAGGTTATCAAACTTGCCATGCTTTCCTTTCTCTTGAGTCCTTACATTCCATAATAACACCATATCTCCAACCTAAAACTTTCTTCCAAAAGCCCTTTTGTCATGGGGATACTTGACTTGTTGTATCTTGACATTTCTCTATTGTGCCGGCCTTCTTGTTTCATCCAGTTGGGTTACCTGAGTAATTCTATTCAGCATTACATCTGAAATATCATCTTCATACTCATGGATAAACTTGTATACTAGAAATAGGTTATTGACAGGCATCCTTGCATCTAGGCCATATACCAAATCAAATGGGGACTGCCCAATAGCCCTATTGAGCAATCCACATTTCGACAAAGAGAACAACACAATCTGGGTAAAAACTTTCTTATTTCATTTGATTTATTGATAATGAATTTTTATTTAGATTAGTTCTCTTTATGTTATGGGTTTTTGATTTGTTAGTTTTGATTTAATTGATTTTCCTCTACACATTCTGGCACACCTGGTGGGAGTCACTAATCCCTCTTTTTCTTTGAGAAATTGATTTTTTTGAAGTACAGTATGGAACAACGCAAAAGACACAGAAAAGCACTATTAGTAGTATACTAAAGTGCTTTTGGCAGTCTAGTATAGCACCCTCAGGTGATATTGTAGCACCTCTGGTAGCACAGTGGTGCACTATTGGTAATACAATCCAACGCATTTAGTAGAGAAGTAAGGTGCTTCTGGCATATTAGGGTTTTTTGAGATCTTGCTTTGTGATTGGCAGGATTTTAACTCACATAACTATCATTGATTGACTGACAAGATGATGTATTTGTCTTTCAATTATCTTTTATACTTCCTAAGCTAACGTATTTAGGAGTATTTTCAATTTTTGAGTTAACCTATCTATTTGCGGCATTCTTTGAGTTGTTCTTGATCCTAGGTTATAGATCTATCAGCTATTACATCTTAGATCTTCAAGTCAACCATGAAATCATATTTTTGACTTGGGCCTTTTTTGATAAAATATAACTTTTTTTAGATCTGAGGCAGTAAGATGCTTTTGGTAGCACTGTACCACACGTTTGGTAGAACAGTACGATGCTTCCGGCAGCACAATACATCACTTCTGGATCTGCAACAACTCACTTCTGGTAGCATAGTGTATCGCATCTAGTCTACAACAACTCACTTTCGGCAGCACAGTTCAGTGCTTTTGTCATTACAGTAAGTCGCTCTTGGTAACACAATGCAGCGCTTTTGGTCAAATTGACTTATTTTTGCTAACTTTTAAGTTTTTGTGGAACTAATCGATCTGTTGTAGCTTCTTATCACTCACACAAAGTAAATGGGTTTTCCTAACATGTTCATGCAGGATGAGCATTGAAGAAATCTTGATCTATCAAACTAAGTCTTAGAAACATATTGCCATTCTTAAGGGACAATTGAACAAATCACTTTGGCAATCTAAAGTCTTAGGAACATAATGCTTTTCTTAAGGGACAATGGACATGCATGCAAAAACACTTCAATTTTTTAAGGGACAATGGACATGAATGCCAAACACTTCAATTTCATAAGGGACAATTAACAACTACAAACGTGTGTGTACCTAATCTAGTTGCACCTTATTTTTCTTATAATGGGACAATTGAACCTTTGTTTGACATGCTTGCTCTTACATTTCTGTTATTCCTTTAGAAGGGCCTGCTTTTGGATTGCATTTCATCCAAAAGGGATGACCCTAAGCGGGGTTTTCCTTTGAACCGTTATTAAAAAGGGATAAGGTGAAAGCCAAGTCCTAACCGACGTCAGCCTTACCTTGTGGTGCCAAACTGAAAAGAGGTGTACTAGCTCTTTGTGGAAACAATTTTCACATCGAGCGAAGTGTTTGATACTCTTAGTAGGATTGGTTAAAGCTTTTAGTTGCTTGTCACATTGCTCATAAGGCATTGGTCCCTCAAAGTTACTAAGAACCATTCTAGATAGTGACTACCCGATCTACCTCTGAACGTTGCGGTAATCATTAGTGCAAGGGGAATCAATTTAAGCCCTCAAGATACTCACCATTGGCTCCCTTGAGAAGAGATAGTATTCCCTAGGCCATAAAGCTCTTGTGACCTACTTGAGCTTTCCAAGGGGAGGGTGAGATATCCCTACCTATCGTCTCTCGCAAAGATACAAATGTCTGACACCTTTATGGAATGACATTTGGTCAATGGAGTATTAAGTTGTGAGCTAATCTACTGCAATGAAAACTTGTCTTTAGGGATAAAAAGTGCTTGATATTGTTTGCAATTGTCTTATACCTATGGAAACATTGGGCTTTTTGTGAGCCTTGACCATACACTATCTATTGTGTCAGTCCTTTCTTTGCAACCTTGTTTGACGTGTTTTCTCTTGCCAAAGCAAATCCAATCAGAACCAAAACCAAATCTATCAAAATTTGCCTTATAAAACATCAGACACTACTTTAGCGCCTCTGGTATAACAGCAGCTCACCTTTTGGTATTACAGTAGCCTACCTTTGGTATAACAATACCTCACCTCTGGCAAACTACTTTAACACCCTTGGTATAATAGTAGCTCGCTTTTGGTCTAACAGTAGCTCGCCTTTGGTATAGCAGTACCTCACCTTTGGCACCTTTGCTAGCTTAGTCCATTGCCTTTGGTATTATAGTAGCTCACTTTTGGTGGCATAGTCCTACACCTTTGGTCAAACAATACAACGCCTTTTGTCTAGTAAACTGTGCATCAAAATTTGTCTTTTCCAATAGTCAAGCAGAATCCCAGCATTTTGTCCTAGTGTATTCCATGGTAACTAGTAGACTCCATCAAACTATGAAGACCAAGAAAGTTGTCCCGAGGAAGCGTAAATCACCTCCTCACTCTCCTCAATCAGGCCGATCCAACATTACTCCCAAGGTTACTCCTAAAACACCCACAGAAAGATCAACCAACTCTCCAAACATACCACATCTTGACCAACCAAACAATCCTCAAGAAGGTAGGGGCCCTTTGGTAAGTACACCTCACTATACCACCGGCATTCCTCCAGATTTTATTCCACAATGTTATACTGTTGATCAAGTCCCATCTCAGGAAGGTAGGATCCCTTTGGTAAGTACACCTAACTATACCAGCTGCATGCCTCTAGATTTTGTTCCACCTGGTTCTACCATAGATCAAGTCCCATCTCAAGAAGAGTGACACCTTGAAATAGGTCAATCCTCTCAAGAAGATGGACAAGATCTTGATGAATTCATACAAGATCCTAGAGCCATAGCTGCCTTTGACAAAATCCTTAGCAAGAACCAAGATCATTTCTTTCTCTTGCTAGCAGAGCAAGGAGCCAAATTACCCAAAGGTTTTGATCTATCCAATCTTAGCAAACCTAACAACACCCAAGACACTATAATGATGGTCCAAACCATGTCAATTGTGCACACCCTATTACATGGACCAGGCTCACAATTCAATATGAGAATCACCTTTATCAAAACCCAATAGGAGAGAGACCCATATCACTGCTTCTGACTCCTATGGAGATATACAAACACCAACAAGAGACTCTACATTGTCAACCAGAGCTAGCCAAACAAGCCATTATAGCTCGATCAAACATACAACAAACTCCTAGAATACCCACACCAATCATAAGTTGAAACTTGGCTACCCCATCACGAGAAGGTTTCCCACCAAATTACAATCCGAGGAACAACTATGTAGCCCTAGAATAAGGGTGTCAACAAACACCACCCCCAACATCATCAACCCTTCGTATCATTCAACCAACCAGGGTCATTCAACCCCAACCACAACATTCTTCTATGCTCATCCTCAATCAACCTTAACCATCGCAAACCACATCTACCTATGTCCCCCCACCACAACAATCATCAATGCTAAACATTTTCAACACATTTCCTAATCACCCTCAACATTCCCAAAACCAAACTTCTCAAAGCTATGTTCCACAACTGCAACTTAACCCAACAAACTTTAGCTTTCCACCCCCAAACGCGTTTCTTCAACAATCACAAAGCCTACATTCTTACCTAGTACTGCCCCCACCTCCTCCAAATCAAAACACCCAATTCCAACCCAATCTAAACCCAACATACAACACATATGACCCCAACCAATCATACGACCCTTATAACACCAATGCCCATGGCTTCCACTACAATCTTCCATATGGCCAACAACAACCACTTCTAGGACAATAGGAGATATTTCCAACCCCTCCCACGATTATGGAGCTAAAACTTGCAGAGGTTCAACAACAACTATATGATCTTACGTTTGGGCACACCAAGAAGACCTTCTCTTTAGAAGAAGTATGTCCTTATCCTTTTGATCGGTCATTACCCATGATTCCTTTTCCTCAAAATTTCACTATTCCCAAATCTGATAAATACAAAGAAAAAGGGGACCCAAAAGACCATCTCAAGGAATTCTATCTTGCTTGCTTCAAGGTCTCACATAACGACCATATATTATGCGTCTCTTTCCTCGCAGTCTTGGAGGTCAAGCTATAGAATGGTTCTCCCACTTACCCATGGGTATTAAATCTTTTAAGGAACTTGTAGAGAAATTTGCTACCCATTTCTCCTACAACGCAGAGCATGAGATCTCCATGACCGATCTACGCAATAACAAATATAAAAATGGTGAAACTTTCATTTCTTTCTTCAACGATGGAGACAAATGGCTAGAAAATTCCCATTCAAGATACCTGAAAAGCAACTTGTTAGCATATTTGTGCAGAATCTCAACCAAGAATTGGGTTTTCATTTACAAATTCTTAGTGCTACAATCTTTGACAAAATTACATACAAGGGAATTAACATTGAAAAGGCCCTCATTGCTAAGGGAGTGGTCAAAATCTTCAAAGAAACTAAAGAGAATGCTCCTCAACAACAAACAAATGATAAACCAAAGTTTCAGAAAAAAAAATAAAAATGTGGTCAATGATAGGGTGGTCAATGCTAAACATGTCCAAACATTGCAAACACCACTTCAACTTTCCAAATTGAGTCAACCTCCACCTCAACAGCAGCAACAACAAAGACAACCATATCAAAACTGACAACAATGACAACAAGAGCGGCCTCAACAAGATTACCCTCCGCAACGTCAATTCACTGCCTTGGGAGAGCCCATAGAGTCTGTCCTATAGAAGCTTTTACACAAAGGGCTCCTCACCTTACTAGAGGCTCCCCCATATAGTAAACCTGTTTACAAAACTGCACAGTACAAAGAAAATGAATATTGTGAATTCCATAGGAGCAAAGGGTACAGAACCACATCATGCATGAAACTCAAACACCTAATCCAAAATCACATTGACGGCAACCAAATCTCTTTTGAAGATGAACCACTAGCTCAACACACAAATAAAGACCTCAACATGTACAAGGAAACATTCTCGAAACATGGTCCGCATCCTCCTCTGGACAAAGGTAAAGGTGTCAATAATGCTTCCACTTCCTATGACTCCATTGTGGGTCATTTTGAAGAGAGTCAGGTGTCTACCCTCACAATCAAAGGCAAATCTAAGGATTGCGCTATTACAACTCATCGTGGTCATGTCACCATTCGTGGTCCTACACCTAGTCTCCCAACTCAATGCGATTATAATCTTGTCAAACATCTAGGGAAAACGCCAGCACAGATCTCTATCTTGGACCTTCTACGGTCATCACCCGCACATAAAGTGGTGCTAGAAAAACCCCTCCAAGAGTCTTCGGTTCCTAACAACATAGAGGTCACAGATTTCCAAGCTATAGTAGGTAACATTGCTTCACCCTACAATGTGGTCTTCTCTGAGAAAGACCTCCCATCCCATGATCCATGTAATAATGATGCCCTTCATATTGAGGTTCTTAATCATAAATGCAAAATCAAGCGCATACTCATAGATGGTGGTGCTGGTCTCAACATCTGTTCTCTACAGTTACTTAAGCAATTGGGATACTCTGAGGATCATGTCAGCATTAATCAAAGTATTACAATTAAGGGGTATGATGATGCTTAGCGCCATTTAGAAGGTATTATCCACTTGCCTATACAAGTGGGCCCGGTCATGCTTGAAACCAGGTGCCAGGTCCTTGACATTGAGCTGCCTTACAACATTATCCTAGGCCACCCATGGATCCATGCAATGAAAGCTATACCCTCAATGTACCATTAGTCTCTCAAGTTCCCATTCAATGGTACAGAGATCACTATCCTAGGAGACCCCAATCCTTTTGAATTCTACCGTGTCTTGCAAGACAGTTATAAAAATTGCAACCAAGTGCCCAAAAATGACAAAGCCCTTGAATCCCCACTATATGTCAATCCTAAAAATCTAACAAAAACCTCTGCAAGTGAACCTAATCCTCTTCCTGAAATCAAAGCTTACATCCATGATATAGGCTTTGGAACATATGATATCTCGCAATCTTGTTGTGTGGGGTAGATGCCTTTATCACCTAAATCTTATGGCTAACCACCCATTTCCAAAGTAACAAAAAAAGCTGCAAGTCCTCCCCCAGCATTTCTAACCCAATTCTAATAGGGAAAATTATTGGAAGAGGAAACTATTGAAGACATCTCTTCTTGGCTCTATAAGGAGAAAGAACTAGTCACAATACTAGTTAAGCAATATGGCAATGGCTTAAGGATAGTCAAAAACATGGGCTATAAAGGCAAAGGTGGACTTGGGAAACATAATCAAGGAACAATGGAACCCATCATTGTGATGAAGAAACTAGATAAGAAGGGGTTAAGATTTGGTAGAAAGGTACCGCGTGCCTTGGACATCGAGGGTATCCTCGACAAGGTGGCTAAAACTTCTCCCATAGATTCGATGTCTAATGAGGATACCATCGATGACTCTCCCCTCCATATGACTAACCTATTTATAGAATCCTCTATATTTATGCTATCATCGGTATCCCTAACATCCACCACAAACACCCAGAAAGTAACACTTGTCTACCCTGAACTTATCGATTGGGACCAACAAGGGTCCCTCGTTATAGATTTATTACAGAATGATGAAGCTATAGATGAGTTCATGGGACTCTGGGATGGTAACCCTCTTGGCGATCATAAAGCAGGTTTTGTAATGGAACTAGAGCCAACAACTTATTTTGGTGAGAATGCCAAATCCTCCAGTCGTAAAAGTAAAAATAAAGAAAGATCTCTAGGTGAAAACCACACTATGGCACCTCCTAATCACAAAATAGTAAAAACAAAGGACATATCCAAAGGTGAAAACCCAACTGTGGCACCTAAGGATGGAGGATTTGACCTTCCCCTACCATCTAAGTATCAAGAGAAGTCAGCTCTCCTAGTGGAAGATTCTACAGAGATAAACCTTGGCACAGAGCAAAATCTAAAGACCACATTCTTGACAGCATCATTATTAGAAATAAAGCATAGGAATCTTAACAAATTCTTCTTACAGAGAACCATCAATTTTGCATGGACCTATGCTGATATGCCAGGGTTAGACCCTAATCTAGTGCTTCATTATCTCACAGTGGATCCAACAGTTAAACCGGTCAAGCAAAAGCTGAGGAAGATGCACCCACATATAGCTCTCTTGGTAAAAGTGGAAATATAGAAGTTGTTAGATGCAAAGTTCATCTGACCTATTGACTATTTAGATTGGGTCTCAAACATTGTACTTATGTCTAAACCCAATGGGCGCATCTGCATGTGTTATGATTTTAGAGATATTAACAAAGCATGTCCCAAAGATGACTTTCCATTACCAAACATTGACCTCATAGTAGATTTGACTACAGGTCATGAAATGCTTTCTCTCATGGATGGTTACTCCGGCTACAATCAGATAAAGATAGCAGAGGACGATCAACATAAAACAACTGTTACTTGTCCGTGGGGTAATTATTGTTGGTGTGTCATGCTGTTTGGTCTAAAGAATGCAGGGGCAACTTATCAAAGAGCAATGAAAGTGATATTCCACAATCTCTTTCATCATATCATGGAGGACTATGTGGATGACATACTAGCTAATTCTTCTAAGGCAAATCACATACAAGTTCTAGGATAGATCTTTGACAGGCTCGAGAAATACCCAGTACGCCTCAATCCAAAGAAGTGTGTCTTTGTTGTAACATTAGGGAAGCTATTGGGATACATTGTATCTCGTAGAGGCATCAAAGTAGACCTTGCAAAAGTAAAGGCTATAGTCGAGATGCCTCCACCAAAGAACCTCAAAGCATTAAGGAGCCTTCAGGGAAGGTTACAATCTATTAGGTGATTCATCTCACAGCTAGTAGATAAATGTCAACCATTTCAACACTTGCTCTAAAAGGATGTCTCATTTCGATGGGATAATAAGTGTCAAGCAACAATTGATCAGTTCAAAGAGTATCTAGCTACACCTCCTGTATTGGTTCCACTAGTTGCCGATAAACCTTTGATATTATACATCTCAACTACAACTTCGGCCCTCGGGCCCTTCTGGTACAACATGATGAGTCAGGAAAAGAGCATGTAATTTATTATATTAGTTAAACCTTGGTGGGATATGAACTCAATTATTCACCGATCGAAAGGGCTTTCTTAGCAGTAGTGTTTGCTTCCTAAAAGTTGTGGCATTACATGTTGAACCAACACACAAATCTTATAGCCAAAATTGATCCATTGAAGTATCTACTAGCGAAAGCAACTCTCATAGGCAGACTAGCTAAATGGGTCATGATACTTAGTGAGTTTGACATTGAGTATATGGATCGTTAAAGAATCAAGGGACAAGCCCTAGCAGATCAACTAGCAGAAGCATCCATGACAGATACACACCCTATGGTAGCAAACTTTCTGGATGAGAATCTCTTCACTCTTTCCAACTCAATAATGTGGAAGTTGTATTTTGATGGTTCCTACACACAGCATGGATTAGGGACTGGCATCTTATTTATCACACCTCAAAATGACTATATTCCAAAGTCATATTGGCTTGCATTCCCTTGCCCCAACAACATTAATGAGTATGAAGCACTCCTCATAGGTCTCAATACAACAGTTCAATGGGACATCATAGAATTACAGGTATATGGAGACAACTAGTCATTCGACAAGTCATAGATGAGTACCAAACAAAAGATGAAAAGTTGGTCCCCTACAAGCAATTAGTGGATGCCTACAAATCACACTTTTCTAGCATCACATTTGAGAAATTTCCAAGAGAGCATAACAAGGCTGCAGATTCTATGGCTTCTATAGGGTTAGTTATCAACATGCCTGCAAATACACAGAAATGTGAATTATTGATTGAGCAGTTGTTGATACTAGCCATTGATGTTCCAGTTACTGAAATCATCTGTGAACTTGTTGGTCCCAATTCCCCATGGTACGAAGATATCTATGAATACCTTAAAAATAGTACTTTTCCTATTGAACCCTCATCCACCCAACACAAAACCTTTATCCTTCGATCCTCCCGTTACACCATTCTGGGTGATACACTTTATCACCAGAGTCTTGATGGTATCCTCTTACGATGTCTTAACATGGAAGAAGCTGAAGCTAACTTATGAGACATACATGAAGGTGTCTGTGGCACACATTCCACCAGTCCTAATCTTGCTAAGAAGATACTCAGAACAGGGTATTACTAGCCTACAATATAATAGGATGCTGCACAATTCGCTAAGAAATGTCTACAATGCCAGCAGCATGGAGATTTAATTCAGGCACTAGCTCATGAACTACAACTTGTGATGACTCCATGGCCTTTTTCTCAATGGGGTCTTGACCTCATAGGACAAATCCACCCATCCTCATCCAATGGCCACAAATTCATCATTACCGCCACTGAGTACTTCAAGAAGTGGGTTGAAGCCATTCCCATGACCTATGTCACCGGTAAGCAAATAGCCAAGTTTATCCTTAACTACCTCATTTGCCAGTATGGTATTCCCCAAGCCGTTGTCACTGATAATGGGAGACCATTCAAGAACCAAGATGTCCGTGCCTTATGCACACAATACAATATCCAACATCGCTTTTCAACTCCCTATTACCCATAGATTAACGACCAAGATGAGGCTTCCAACAAAACCATTCTCAAAATCCTCAAGAAAATAGTTAATGAAGATGGTCATGATTGGAACTTGCAACTCAATCCTGCCCTATGGGCCTACCACACTAGTATTAGAACATCAATTGGTGCCACACCATATGCCTTGGTCTATGGCTTTGAAGCTAGCCTACCTATAGAGGTCGAGATCCCATCCCTTAGAGTATCCATGCAAAACCTGATCGATGGAGAGGAGTATCACACTTCTAGATTAGCTAAGATAGAACTACTAGATGAAAGGTACTTTGTTGCACTCAATCATCTCCATGTCTATCAAAACCGCCTTTGGTGTAATTACAACAAAAAGATCAAAGAAAGATAGTTTCAAGTTGGTGATCTTGTACTCAAAGAGAATCAGAGAAATCAAGCAGATTGAGTAAAGAAGGGCAAGTTTGAGCCTAACTGGTTAGGTCCCTTTATTGTCATAGCAGCATATGGATCAGGAGCTTATACTTTAGCTACACCTAACGGCATTCCTCTAGATGAGCCACTTAACAGTGTTCATCTCAAGAAGTTTTATCCCTGATCCTCAGAATATTCCAAAAAAAACAAAAAATCTGTCCTATGGTGAAAACCTGGTAAACAGGTGCCTTGGATAAATACCATAGTGAAAACCTGGCAAACAAGCACTATGTGTAGATTCAGCATCCATCATCTATCGAGTCTTGTTCATTCCATTTCTTCACAATGCAGTTCATCCATCCATCCATAATAAAACCATTGACCTTGTTTGCATTTCCATCTCCCTATCTATTATAGCTTGGAAATTTGTCACTGTCCATCATCCTCATCCCACGTCTTGCTCTATGTCAACAGTTATCACTGTCTTGTCCTAGGTCAAGCTTTCTATGTCTTCTTCGTTAGTCACCTACGCAGTTTCCTCTACCAGAATGGGGGCAACTCTTTCCTTAACCTAGGTCTAGGAATGGATCCTTGTTCATGGTTCACAAAACACTTCAATCTTTTCTCCTTTTCGCAGATTGACACCCTTTAACGAACACATCGCTCCTACGATAAGGTTGTTATCTTCTCCACACTTTTCCTACATCATCACACTAACCAGAACTACATATTGTCATCTTCTCAATCTTAAGGTACTTTGATCCCATGGATATGGGTATGTAGGTAGTCTGGAATATGAAGGAAGTATCTAGTACTCAGGTACATAAGATCTCCCCCTTTCACCTTAACCCATTCATCACTCTTCCTAGAACTACATATTATTATCTTTCATCTTTCATCGTAATGTGCCCTGATCTTGTGGATACAGGGTATGTAGGCAGTCTAGAATATGAAGGATGTATCCAGTACTCAAGCACATATGATCCGTCATTCTTCACGCACCTTAATCCATTAACACTGTCACCTTTCTAGTCTTCTGTTTATCAAATTCCGTTCACCTCAACTTGACTAACTCAAGCAGAAAAACAACAAACAAGCTCATCCATTCAAAGCAAAAGTTATTAGCAAACCTAAAGCAAAGAAACTTGCTTCTAGAGTCATCTACTATCCTATGTATCGATTGCCATCATCAGCTAAAGCCAGCTTAACCAAAGCACTAGATCAACAAGCATGTCTTCTGCAGGGTGTTCCATTGTTAAGACCAACACACACGTTTCATACGACATGTAGCATTTCTTGTAGCAAGACATTATATTTTTAGGTAGATGGCACCCTTTAATAGACACAGAGTTCCTACGATAAGGCTGTTATCTACCCAACCAATCTAATCTATTCTGAGCAACCTCTTTGGCAAGAGAATATGTTGATTGTATGTTTACGTTGTAAGTCAATTAATTTTATTTTTGGTTTATCTTTTGTTGCTTTGTCCATTACCTATTCAAGGCTACCTTGATTTATCTATAATCTTGGTAGGTTGCGATGCGGTATGGATTGGGGGCATAGTCATTGCTTTTGTGTGCCGTGTTTAAGGAATGATCTTTAGCATCTTTTTTGGTAGCATATTTATCTTGTGTGTGTTACGACCTAGCATCTTACATATTAATATTCTTCTTGCATTTACATGTATTGAAGTTTATTTTATGTTCAAGACTATGGCTCATTCACATGTACAACAAGGTTATATTATGTCTAAGGGATCTAAGTTCAAACTTGTCGAGTCAACATCTACACACAGATATTACATCACCTTGGTCTTTTATACCTTAGTAGCAAACTATCCACCTGCTATATCAAAAATAAGGATTGCTCTTTATATACAATTGTGAAACCAATGCAACAAGCTCATCATTTTCCCATCCATTTAACCATGGCCTTATATAGTTTTTCAGAAATGATCGGTCAACAGTCTCTCTCTTCCACCTTCACTTTTCTTCTCTCTGGTGCATATCTGTAAAACCCACATGTTAGATATCGCAATTCATAGCATCTATATCATCATACATCTATAAGAATCATGTCATCATATGTCATACATCCATAAGCATCATATAAGAAATATACGTCATCACATAAATCCATAATCATACATACATATCATCACATCCATGTCATCAAG
This sequence comes from Cunninghamia lanceolata, assembly GCA_027924645.1. Lineage (NCBI taxonomy): Eukaryota > Viridiplantae > Streptophyta > Pinopsida > Cupressales > Cupressaceae > Cunninghamia > Cunninghamia lanceolata. The sequence continues at coordinate 13,983,800 of BSBN01000382.1, read as the reverse complement.
AAGTTCATACACAAAAGAATGAACATCAGTGAGCATACTATGTCATCATATATATCATGTGAGGGTCATCAAAATACAAACTGTATGTGTCTACATTAACAGTCCATATGTATAAGTCAATAAAGTACATCAAGGCCATCGAGAGCCTGCAAAATATACATTAGGATGCACGCAGGCATCAGTCAAAATATACAAGCGTCCACAATGATACAAAAATGATACAATGTACAAAGTATATGCTCTAGTGGGTAGAGCTGCCCTCCTGCTGTGGTCCCTGTCCTCCGCCTGTACTCGGTGAAGGTCCCCCTATTGGTCCTCCTCCCCTGGTGGCATGAAGGGTCCTCTGACTGAGGACGTAGACTGCCCTGTCCTGTGCGACCTGGATGCTCCAGACCTGCTCCTCTCTCTGTAACTAGGTACCTGCTGAGTTGCTGGCACCGCACCAATGTAGAGTCCCTTGTAGTACTTGGCCTCTCTACCTGCCAACACTAGCGCTCCCTACACATAGACGAGCTCATTGTAGAGTGTCCTCTAATCTACACCCAATACACAGTGTGCCTCATCTCTCTCCTACCTCACTCACTATAGTGTGGCCTCTACTGTCAATTGTAGTTGATCTGCTGCGTCCCTCTCCAAAGTCCTATGGGCTAACTGCCCATCATCCCCTGCCTGTGCCTGTGCCTATACCAAGGCTTCCTGTGCCTATGCCAATGCTGCCTAGGTCGCTGTCAGGGCTGCCTGTGCTTCTACTGCTATATCTGTCTACACCTGTGCTAGGGTCTTGGCCTGTCTCACCTCTGCCCTTGCTACATCCCTATCTCTCCTCACCCTCACCAGCTAGAGCTCTAGCCATGTCCTCCATGCCGTCTCCTCCTGTAACAGCCACTTTGCCCACTGTAAATCAGTCTCTATGATCAGATCCTCCTCCTTGGCCATCTCTACATCTGCCTACTAGCCTCTGACCTCTCCACCTGCCTGATGTCTCACCACTTGGGCCTACCGTCACATCCTAGCCTCTATGCCTGGGACTAGTACCTCCCCCACTGCTCCTGCCACACCTGGTGTAGTTAGTCTCACTGGCTTGTGTGTCTGCCAGTATCTGTCATACTCAGGTAAAGTACCTAGGTCTGCTAGCCCTGAATCCCAGTCCCATCTAATTGGGACAAGTCCTCATACCTTTGCCAAGGCTATGGCCACTGGAATCTCAACATCCTAGTTCCCAATCTCCCTCCATGTCCTTGCATGGGTAGCCTCCCCAACCAGCAATCTTTGTGGCAATCCAAACTGTCTAAGTACTCACTTTGGTAGGTATCTCTCAATGGTATCTATCCATCTCCCGAATAGATATCGAGCCTGTTGATAATACATTAGCTATTCATGCTCGTCCTCCCATTCCTCACATAGTAGCCACGGCCTCCAAATGAATAGATCCATCTTGTTGATCTATCACCTCCAGTGGCTAATAGATCCAAGCCGCCTGTGTGTAATAACTCCCTCATATAGAAATGCATAAGGCTCCCCCTCTCATGATAGCACTATGTAATATGTTTAATCACTGGGATATGCTCCCATGCCCACACCTGTAGTAGAGTCACCCATGCTGAGAGACTCTAGCCTCTCTTGTAGACACAGTCGTGCATATCGCGATACAATTGCCCAAGCACACATGGGCCCCATGCATACTAGATGCCATGTGTAGACATCTTAGATAGTACAGTGCCCCATCCTACAGATAATCCTCTAGATCGCCTATCTGGGCACATGAAGCCACCAATCAGTGAAGATACTATCCATATGATCCTATCGTAGAGTCTCAGAACATCTACCCACCGAATCTCACCATCGTCAATCCTCAGATCATCTATGCAGAACACCTCTATCAGGCCCACCTCATCCTATGCTGGGTCAAAATCAACTTGCTCTCCATCAATACAGATCCTAAGGATGTGATACACATCCTCAAGTGTCATTGTAGCCTCCCATGTCAGAAAGTGAAACAAACATGTCTCACTGTGATATCTCTCCACGACCACTGTCACTAGGGTGAGATTCACCCTAATGTGTGTGAGGTGTACCAAATGACACAATCCCATGTACTCTAGGAATGCGTCCTCCTCCCACATCATCTGTACCACCTCATCCGCTATAATGTGGTGTCGCTCTCTCAACATCAATGGCGGCATCATCCTCTGCATCCACAAAAACCACTTGTCAAACCTTTTACACACTTCTCCAAATCCCTACCGACATCTACCCTCTGACGCAAACCTTAAAACCAACACTAGCCTTCTCTAACCTAGGGGGTCAACCCCCCAGTCAACCCTAACTACTTCGCTATTCTACCTTAACCAAAAGCGCCTTGTTTATCCAATAGCGCTCCACTGTTCTATCAAACGCACCTTACTATTTATGCAAATGCATTTTACTACCATTTGCCAAAAGTGACTTGTTTTACACAAGCGCGCTACACTATGTATCCATCCGCACCTTACTGCACTTGCAAAGGTGACTCATTTTTTTGGTCTCCCATGCCAACCATGCCTAACTAGCCAACCAACTGTGCTATACTGTTATGCCATTAGCGTTGTGGGTCTCTACCAACTGTACTGCGACACAACAACTAAAAACCAATAGCGCTGAGATTTGACCAAAAGCACTATATTGACCTACCAACTATGCTTCAACGTGCCAAAAGTGCTTTGACTGACTACTAGATGCGCCCTACCATCCTGCAACACTTTTGGATGACCTAAGTACCTACCTAGTTTAAAACCCTAAATTAGACCTAAACATCAAATACAGAGAGGTTTTCAGACACTTACCACTGTCGGAGCTCCTGCTGGTCTCCCGTATGTCCGCACCAGCTCCACCCAATGCCTATGCGCTGGGATCACCATCTATCTATGCTGCAAGCTCCTTCTCCACTCAACTCTCACACACTAAGCTGGGAGGCTCTAAGCTCTATTTTTAGCAACCCTTAGTGTGCAAATGAGGAGTGTGGTCCCCTTGGGACCTATTTATAGTGTCCCTCCCACATTTTTTCTTCCCACCCCATTTTGCTTTTCCTTCTAGCTTGTCGCACAATATTCTAAGTCAAATGTCAACCCAGTTCTTCTGTCGCTTCCCTATCTTTCTTCTCGAGGGGGCATACGCTGGGGCAACTAGCTACACTGGGGCATAAAAAATTGTATCATGTCTTCAACAATCAATTTCTTTGAGGCAACGCTATAAACTGTATTGCATCAAAGAGGGGCAAAATGTAGACACCCTAAAATGACTGTCTTCGCATCACTTGCATTTCGTCTAACCTGTCTAATCACCTACATTCAATGTTAATTAAATAATCTAATCATTTAATTAATTTCATCAAATTCTTCCAAAATTCCAAATTTTGACATTAATTGAATAATTCTCTTTATTTAATTAATTTAATTAAATTCAACTTTATTCTTCCAAAATTAAATAATTTCAATTATTTAATTAAATCATTATCCTCTTTCAAAATTCAAGTCTCTATTAATTAAAAAAATTCAATTATTTAATTAATTCATCTAATTTTATCTTATCTATAATTAAATAATTCTACATTATTTAATTAAATCACTTGTTCTTCTAAATTTAAATAAATCATGCAAATTTATTTAAATTGTCTCAATCCCCTAAAAATAAATAAAATCAAATATTTTATTTATAATCTTATCTATTCTTCAAAATCATGCACAAACAATTAATAAATTTATTTATTTAATTTCAGTTATCTTTCAATTCCTCTTAAAATATCTTGTTAACTCATGTGCACAATCAATCTTATTTTTAGAACTCTAAAAAAGGCAAAATTACAAGTTGAGTTATCTATTCAATCAATATTGTTTTCATCATATCTTAATAAAAATATCCTTATGGATTAACACATGTCATGTGCACATTCATCATGATTATTTGATTGATCTCCTCCGTTGATTCTTCTGAATTATTTAGACCGTTGATTGATCTTTGTTGAAACCTATATAAACCCCCCTCATCTCCTTATCAAAAACCCATAACATAAAGAGAACAAATCTAAATAAAAAGCCATTATCAATAAATCAAATGAAATAAGAAAGCTTTTACCTAGATTGTGTTGTTCTCTTTGTCAAAATGTGGATTGCTCAATAACGCTACGAAACCATGTTTGCAACAAGCAAGTGTAGGTGCTCAAATATCAGTGTCAAAAGATCGTAAAGTTGCTCAATCGATGCAATGTATGCTCAAAGTGCTGTAAAGGATGCCTGAGAATAAGTGATCGGAGAGGATTTGTGAAGGAGATGAGGGGGGTTTATATAGGTTTCAACAGAGATCGATCAATGGTCCATATAATTTAGAAGAATCAATGGAGGAGATAAATCAAATAACCATGATGAATGTGCACATGACATGTGTCAATCCATAGGGATATTTCTATTAAGATATGATGAAAACAAGATTGATTGAATAGATAACTCAATTTGTAATTTTGCCTTTTTTAGAGTTCTAATAATAAGTGTGATTGTGCACATGTTGTTAACAAGATATTTTAAGAGGAATTGGAAGATAACTGAAATTAAATAAATAAATTTATTTAATTATTTGTGCATGATTTTGAAGAATAGATAAGATTATAAATAAAATATTTGATTTTATTTATTTTTAGGGGATTGAGACAATTTAAATAAATTTGCATGATTTATTTAAATTTAGAAGAATAAGTGATTTAATTAAATAATGTAGAATTATTTAATTATAGATAAGATAAAATTGAATGAATTAATTAAATAATTGGATTTATTTAATTAATGGAGACTTGAATTTTGAAAGAGGATAATGATTTAATTAAATAATTGAAATTATTTAATTTTGGAAGAATAAAGTTGAATTTAATTAAATTAATTAAGTAAAGAGAATTTATTCAATTAATGTCAAAATTTGAAATTTTGGAAGAATTTGATGAAATTAATTAAATAATTAGATTATTTAATTAACGCTGAATGCAGGTGATTAGACAGGTTAGACGAAATGCAAGTGATGCGAAGACATGGTCATTTTAGGGTGTCTACAACCTAAGTAATTCTATTCTACATTACATCTGAAATATCATCTTCATACTCTTGGATAAACTTGTATACTAGCAATAGGTTATTGAAAGGCATCCTTGCATCTAGGCCATATACCAAATCAAATGGGGACTGTCCAATAGCCTTCTTTACAGTCACCCTATCAGCCCATACAACAAGTTTTAGTTTAGAGTCCCAGGCCCTTTTGTTCTTCTCAATTATCCTTTTAACAATCTTTATCAAGCTCTTGTTGTTTGATTTAGCTTGCCCATTTCCTTGAGGATGATATGGGGAAGAGTAAGAAATTGATATCCCATACTGGGTGCAAAAAGTTGTGAACTCTTCTAACTTGAAATACATTTCATTGTCTGATATTATCTTTTTAGGCACTCCAAATCTTGTCAAAATATTATTCATTAAAAAGTCAATCGCAACTTTGCTGGTTGCTCTTTTGGTGGGAATGGCTTCAACCCATTTAGTGAAATAGTTAGTGGTGACTAAGATCCAACTGTGTCCTCCACTTGACTTATCGTTGACCTCTCCTATGAAATCAATTCCCCATTATTGAAAAGGAGCCTCAACTGTCATTTGTCTGAGAGGCAAATTTCTATAAATTTTCAATTTTCCTAAAAATCTCTGGTAAGAATCACAACTTTTGACTATCTTATGAGCATCGTTGAAAATCATGAGCCACCAAAATCTAGCCCTCAAAACCTTATGGGCTATTGTCTTAGCCATGTAGTGGCCTCCACATATACCATGATGCATTTCTTTTAAAATCTTTGGTGCCTACTCATTACTTACACATTTAAGTATAATGCCTTCCAAATTTCTCCACCAAAGCTCATTGTCAATGATTACATACTTTATAGCTTGTAGCTCCAGTTTCCTCTTCTAATTTTTAGTCATTCCTTTGGGACAAGACATCTTCTGTAAGTAGTGAACACCATCTTTATACCATTCATACTCCATATCACAATTAGGAACACCTCAACTTCAACACTATTTATTTGATTATCCTCTAAATTGGCCTCAACCATTAATTTAGCTAATCCTTGTCCCCTGACTAACTTAGTAATCTGGATATCAATATTAAACTCTTAGATCTTGTTGATCCATCTGCATCTCCTCCTAGTCACCTCTTGTTGAGTGAAGATATCCTTAAAAACAGATGTAGGGACAAATGAAATAATAGTAGCACCTACCAAATAGGGTCTGAAATTCTTGATAGACTTTACCAAAGCATAAGCCTATTTTTTAGTTATATCATATTTTAACTTGGTGGCCTGGAGAGATTTTCTAAAGAATGCAATAGGCTGTTCATATCCTTCGTCATTTTTCTGCAATAAGATAGCCACTATAGTGTGAAATGAAGCAAAGGAAAATAACTGAAATGGTTTAGAAAAATTAGGGGACTTCAGCATAGGGGCTTCCTTTATAGCCTCTTTAATATTCTTGAAAGCCTTGACTAGATCATCATTCCATGTGATATCCTCCCCTTTTTTTAATATTTTTGAGATTGGTCTAGTAGTTTCTACATAATTGGTCACAAATCTCCTCAAGAAGTTTACTTTCTTGAAGAAAGATTGAATCCCTTTGATACTCTTGGGTATTGGGAACGTACAATAATAGTAACTCTTTCAGGATCAATCTTGATTCCTTCTTTGGACATAGTGTGGCCCAATAGTTTCCTCTTTGTTACCCCAAAAACACATTTCTTAGGGCTTAGGGATATACCAAATTTCATACACCTCTCAAAAATCCTCTCCAAATGGGAACAATGATCCTGTTCCTTCTTTGAGTAGGAAATAAAATCATCCTGATAGACCACCATTATCACATTTATAAGATTAGAAAAAGCTACATCCATAGCCTGCTAGAATGTGGCTCTAGCATTGGTCAACCCAAAAGGCATTCTGATGTACACATAGGTGCCCCAGATAGTAGTAAATATGGTTTTGTATTGCTCAGACTCTTTGACCATCACCTAATTAGATCCAGAAAAGCCATCATCATTGACATGAGTTCACATCCAGTTACCTTCTATAACATGGTTTCCATATTAGGCAAAGGATACTTATCCTTCAATGATGTCATGTTTAAGTTCGTTAAATACACACAGTCTAATGCTTCCGTTCTTCTTCCTGATAGGAACTAGGTTTGATACCCAAATTGAGTGCCTAATGGGCTTGATTATTTCTCCCTCACTCAACTTTACTAATTCTTGTTGCATTTTTGGCCTTAGGGTAGGATTTATGGGTCTTTGCTTTTGCTTAAAAGGTTTTGCATCAGGCCTTAATGGGATTTCATATTGGAACAAGTCCTCCCTATATGCTTTAAGATCATCATAAGACCAAGAAAAATCCTTTTTATGTTTTCTAAGAAAAGAAATAATCATTTCCTTGACATTAGCTTGGTTTAAATGCTTACCTATGTAGACAAGCTTGGGTTGAGCCTCTGCTCCCAAATTCACCTCTTCAAGATCATTTTGATGTACTGGTGCAGACTTGGTAGTTTGTCTGTCATTTCCATCAAATACCCTTTCTAGAGCAACCAGTCCTCTCAAAATTTTGTTTGTTTTCAATTGGATGACTTCATTCCAAAACATGGTTTCTTTTCCACCCATTGTTTCCACAAATTCCTGAAAATCAATTTCCTATGCATGATGTTCATCAATATAGCTCATGAATTTGTACAAGTCTTAATCATCATTAAAATCCTGCTAATGGCAGATGTTTTCTGGTACAAAGGCCTTGTTAATATCTCAACTTTTGAGATTCCTTCTAGGGTCATATCTTCATATCTAACTATAATGTTGGCTACGAAGTCATCCATTACATTCTTATTTTGCTCTACCCAATCAATAGAGAAAGCATCAAATTCTTCTATTATGTCCTACACAACATTCCTATATTGCACAAGCCTTTTATTTTTGGAGGTGTACTTGGATCTAACTTGTGAAACTACTAAATCAAAGTCCCCTAGAACCCTGAGCTTCTTGACTCCATGCTTAAGGGCCATTTTCAAGACTATAAGCAAAGCCTCATACTCTGCAACATTGTTGGTGCATCCAAAACCCAATTTAATATATGATCTGAATGTCTTCTCTGAAGGGGAAATGAGCACCACTCTTGCTCCAGATCCTTCTTTGGAATAGGCTCCATCAAACTGCATAGACTATAAGCCATCGTCATTAGAGGATGATTCAGGGATGTGCTATGAAGGTTTACCCTGATCACTATCAATTTCCTTAATTTTGAAATTATCCACGACAACATCAAGGAAACATATTTGATCATCATTCTCACTAATGCCATCTATTATTTGGGGAGGCTTATTCTCCCTATCAAGTCTTACTTCCTCACCATCCATGGGAATTATGGCATAAGATGAATCCATTTAGATGCTACCACCCATAGTGGAGGCCCATTTTCTAGATAACAACATCCCATACATGGGAGGGATGTCTATCATAATGATATTTATCTTGTACTCTTTACGTGGGAATCAACAAGCTTGAAACTAATGTCTTTAATAATTCCAATGATAGGGACCTCCCCAGAATCCATAGCAAAGCACTTCCCATAGGCCTTAGTGACTTGTAAGCCCAATATTTCCATGACTCCAAGTTGCATTATGCTAGTAGAGGTGCCTGAGTCAATCATATAGTTTTTTACAAATCTTCCCTTTATCATTAGAGTGACAAAGAAAGGATCTACCTGAGAAGGGCATTTTTGTAGAGTGGTTCCTTGATAGATCTCTAGTATCTTAGCACTCCACTTCTTAACATCTTTAGATAGTATTTTCTTCTCTTTAGATTGTTTACCACATTCACTTGTTACCCCTAGCATACTTGGAACTGCATGATTTATTGTAGCAATATCTCTGTTTTTGTGTTCTAGTATCCTCATCATTTCTAATAGGGGGACTGTCACTCTAATCTAATTGAATACATGGGCCATGTCCAATGGGACATATTTAGGCAATATACTAGTACATGATGCATCAATATTCACAGATGGGACCTAAGGTGTGTTACTTTTTCCAGGCTTTTCTTCCACATGGACTTTCTTAGCACTATCTTTCTCAACTGGTACTTTTTCCTTAGGATGTGGATTATGTTTTCCCACTATTTCCTTGGACTTACCTTGAACACCAACATCTTTCTTAGGATTTGGATTGCTTTGTTTTTCTTTAATGAAAATTCTTCCTGCATTTCCCATTGTGCTACTTTCTCCCTAAGTTTTCTTGCTTCTCAGGTTGTAGTCACTCTTAACTTGAGCAATCTTAGATGTAGTCAGGGATTTTATTTCCTCATCAGAGGGTCTTCTTAAGCAAATAACATGATCTTCACTATTGATCTAGAAGATAGGTTTACCATTCTCATTTGTACTTGGGACAGAGTGATGTTGATTCATTTCTCCTTTCTTTGTTATAATCTCACTTTTTGAATCTTCTTCATCAGAAGTAACATAATCTTCCATGATACATTCACTGTCAAAAACCATATTTATATTATGGCTCTTAGAGTCTTCCCCCTCATTATATTCATCATAGGGTACTACATTATCAGTCAGAGACAATGCTGTAACACATGAAGTAGAAGAGTGAGGAGCCTAGCACAACAGACACCAAAGATTTTAATCCACAACATGTACCCCCTTCCTCAGAGGATTAGGGGTTTCCTTAGACAAACCTCCCCTATTATTAGGGGGTATTGGCTTCCCATTTTTCTAATTAGTGTTGTAGGGTTGATCTGATAACCTTGGCATTTTCTTTTGTCTGAAAAAAGGAAGCTTATCATTTGAGACCCTCTTGTCATTTCTGGCCATAGAAATCTTCATTTCTTTGACCTCTTTCCATAATTTTTCACATTCAGTAGTAACAAGAGCTTTACTACCTTGTCCTCTGTCTTGTGGAGTAATTTTCAAATCACCCCTCTTAGGAATTTTCCTAGATGCCTTTTTGTTATTCTCAATGTGTAGAGTAGCCTTAAAAGCATCTTAGAGAGTTTGAGGCTCTCTATTTCTCAGTTTATATCCCATCTTGGGGTCATATGAATGTTGGTAAATCACCAGGCACATGTTCTCATTTGGTCTCATGTATGGTGGGATTTTATTGCACACTTTTAGAAACTTGGCATTGAAATCATGGACACTCTCATTATACCCCTTTTGGATATTTGTAAACTCATTTATACAAGATCGTGGGTCAATGTTGTCACCATACCGTTCTTTGAAAATATTTTTAAATTCTATCCAACAATCAATACTAGCCTCTGGTAGGCTTTTGTACCAATCTCTGGCATTTTTTTTAATGAATGGATGAACAATTTCATCAGTACATCTTCTGCCTCAACCTCAAAATCATCAATGACATTCAAGAATGCCATCAGATGATCCTCACCAGACACAACATTGTTCCCAACAAACTTTGGGATGGCATTCTTGAATATATTTTCTATAGGGTTAGGGTAATCTGGTATGCCATTAAAATCTAATTGTCTATACCTTGCTAACTATAGTGGTCTCCTAACAAAAGGTTTTACTAAAGGTTGTCCACCAGTGTTATTTGGAGTTACTAGAGGGTTTGGGGGAACTTGCAAGTATTGCTACTATGGGATATTCTGGTTTTGAACATTTGATTGAAGACCCATATTTTGTACTGCTGAAAGGTTTTGATATTGTATTCCTCCCTGTCCTGGGTGAGGCTTATGGCTTACTGGTTGGCTGGCCATTCTAGCATTAGGATTGTATGGGGGTGGTTGGTAATGGCACACAAGTGCTAATACAATAGGATTATTCACTGGGGCTTGAATCACAGGAACTTGTAGGAGAGTTGGTATTGAACCACCTGTCTATTGTATATTTGAAGTAGATACACCAGAGGAGTTGTAAGTTCTAACATTATTGGAATTGTTCATAGCTTGTAGTCTTAGGAGTAGGTCTTCCTTTTTCTTCAAAGTCTCCATCCTAGCTACTCTAGGACTTAACTCAATCACCTCCCTCTCCAATTGCTCATTAGTCTAATTAGAACTAAAAGCTATATTGGGTATAGAACATTCATTTACAATAGTGGATTTAGCTTTTCTTGGTGAAGGAGAGTGTAGTCTTCTATAATGGGTTACTTCTATGGATTCATGAGTAGACTACACAATAGGCAAACTCATTGCTTGAGATCCATTTTGTAGAGACGTTCTTATATTTTGAGAAATAGGGGGTGGTTCAACATAGAAAACTTAGTCACCCTTAGAATCAACAGTCCCCTTAGGAACATTTCACTCAATATAAGTCATGATTGGTTCCTCTTGTTCTTCTCTTATTTGTAAATTATTTCTATTTCACCCAAAAGGGGCATTGTTTTGGAAATAAGCTCACCAACAGGAGGAGGAGGAGGAGTGTACTCACCAAAATCATTAGTTATCCATTTTTAATTTGTAAGCTCTACACTTACAAGCTTGTTGGGATGTTGTGATCTTCTCCCATGCATCCTTATGCTTAGTTACTTTTTTTAGCTTTCACTGGTTCAGATATTTCAATAGAGTCACCACCTACTTAAAAAAGATAATACACTGAATAATATTTGTTTATACAGATAACAAATCTAATCTCTTATCAAATATTATTGTGTTTGAATACAACAAAATTTCAAAGTAAAAATATAGAGCTTAAACTTTCTTCTCACAATAATTTTTTTTCCTTAGTCTAATGGTAAGGAGATTATTAGAGTCGCCACCATTTTATAGGGAATAATAATAATGTACTTATGAAAACTTTAAATACCCATGGCAAACTATTGAACTAATTTTGAAACTTATAAACAAGTCCCCAGTAGAGTCGTCAATCTGTTGGTGGCTCAACTGGGCAAAAGATTCTTGACAGTGGGCTTCAAGAGTGCCAATATTTGTAAACAAGGGAGTACAATAATTGATCTATGACTCAAGATAAGACAAAATTCTAGGTTTGTCCCCAGTAGAGTCACCAATCTATTCATTTTTTTAAATTCCTAACCTAATCTCAAGCTAAAGAATAGTCAGTTCTAATGGCTGATTTTCCTTAAGGGATTGGCCAACGAACAAGAAAAGTAGATTTGAATACCTTTTCCTCTCCACTTTAGGCTCTGCAAGACCTAGGTAGGTATACCCTTTGAATAAACTAGTATTTATTTAATATCTGATACTTATTTATCTCAAAACACTATTTTCTAACATATATGTTCTCTATAAAATGCCTAAAGAATTTTTGGTATGCTAAAATAATGGGCTAGATTCTCAGGCTTTAACACAACTCTTTTGTAGGATAACATTGGAATGACATTACAAACTTAATACAGAAATTGAACTTTACTTTGATTTTTAGTATAAATGACCAAGCAGTTGTATCAAGACAATAGTTCTAAGAGATCGATCCCTAGATCCCAGGCTACAAAGTCAAAATAGATATAAATGAAACTAAATATAAAAATATATTCTAAACTCATGTAAACATTGCAATAATGTATTGCACTATCACACTTTAAATAGTTCAGAACCAATTCTAATTAGGAATCCCTGTAGACATTCATAACATTCAATATTCTCTTAAAGCATTAAATTTACTCTTTGAGTAAAAGATATTAAGAAAGATATTCTTACACAGGAAAGACCATGAAGATATTCACAACATTCAATATTCTCTTAAAACATTAAATTTACTCTTTGAGTAAAAGCTATTAAGAAAGATATTCTTACATAGGAAAGACTATGAAGATGAACAAAATGATCCTTGATCAATTTATATTCATAAATGAAATGAAGTATACAATTGTAGGAGACAATATAGCTTGAGCTTTGACAATATATTTATACTTATGATTTGGTACTGTTGTATAGCTAGGTAAGTGAAAGAAGATGAGTTCACTTTTTGGCTAAAAAGTGGAAATGTTTTTCCTATTTTTCAAATTTTATTGTACTTGGAGTGACAATTTGAAGCACTTGCACATAAAATATTAATATGATATAAAAATAAGAAATGTAGTATTTTATTTTTAGTTTTCAAATATGTAATTTTTTCTAATACCTAGATTATGCAAGTTGTTTTTTTATTGGATGTACAAAAAGTGGCGTTTTAAAAGTCCCCTATTTTTTACAAAAGTATGCATGTGTACGACCAACATAATTTGACCTAAGTTAATGTAATTTTCTAATTCCTTTTGTGGAAAGATTCTCAAGATATTGAATTTTGGTTAGGATATTTTTTGTAATTTTTTGATAAATATTTTTTTTATTATTAATTTTTTAATGGCCCTAATTAGTGTTTTTTAAAACCCCTCATGTACGGCCAACATAATTTGAGCTAAACTAATTGTTGCAAGTATTTTGTTATCCAGTGTTGTCATTGATGTCAACATACTCATATTGCATTGACAAGAAGGATTTGATGAGCTATGTGCTGAGGATATTGAGAAAATTAGTCTCAGTCAGGAACAGTGAAGAACAGTGATGAGAAGAAGGTAAATGTACTGTATAGGATGAGAACCGGAGGATGCGGATTAAAGGGTTAGTAGATATGAGTCTTGAGATTCTACAGTTAAGATTTCAGAGGTCCGCATGAAGATCTGAAGGAGTTGTGGCTGCCGGTATAGAACCGGGTCCGGCAAGTATCCGGAGGTGACAGAGGATCACAAAAAGGTCCGGTGAGGTCCGGAATTGTATTATCCTAATCTGCGGATTGGAAGGAGTGTTTGGGATGTCCTTGTGATGTATCATCCTGATTTGTGTATGATTTGGAGGTCCGGAAGTACCTCTTGCATTATGACAATGGCGACAGACTGTGTTCTTAAAGTTCCGGATGAGGAAGACAAGAGATCCCAGTAAGCAGAGGAAGTGCGGATGTATCCGGACATTCAGACAGGCTTGTGAAGGTTCTTGGATCATGTTTAAGTTGTGTTGTTGGTCCGCATTGATGGTAGAGCCCGGAATTGAAGTTATTCTTCCAGATGAAGTTCTTGCTCTGTGTAGCCGACCGGATGAGTTGTTCATCCTGCGAATGTTCTTGTGATGGCCGACCGGATGTGTTATTTATCTTGTGGATACTCCTATGGTTGTTTGCCGACTTAGATGCTTGTTCCTGAGTCAATGTCTTGTATAAATAACGGTTTGTAAGTTCATTTCAGTGTGTGGTGTAAGGATGAGTATGGTATAGCGAAGAAACATGCGAAAGGCAGAGCAGATGGTGCAGGAGCACCTACCTGACAGCTGGCCTTCATGAGGCAGTTAGTAGTTTAGGTCTTGTTTGTGTTTCCAAGAAGGTCTGTTAGACCAAATGCATGTAATAAGGTCATGCTGATCAGGATAAGATCATGCTGACCAGGCTTTTGCTATTTTTAGCTAGTTAGTTATAACAGCTGTCATGATGTATGTTCGGTGGGATCTCCCAGCCGCCTGGAGAGTTCCCAGCCGCTTGGAGTTGGGTCAGTAGTACTCATAGGGAAATCTTTATAAGCATGAGATCGGTTGATTGTAGAGATGATCGATCGGCAGTGTAGTGTTGCATCCAGCAGAGGAGTTGAGTGTTCTGTGTGAGGAACATCATATTGTATTGCATCTTTGAATCAATAAAGATCCTGTTTCATTTTCTGTTGATCTCCTTTGTATAATCGATCTGCTGGTTTGCGTGGCTGCATGGATTTCCTGATCCATTCCACCGGTTGATCTGTCTGATCGGTGGAATGGTAATGTACATTAGGGTAGGTAGTAGTTTGTTTGTTTGCATGCAGGTGTGCAGGATCGCGGTCAAGAGATGTTGAAGACCCTAGCATCCTCATGTGCTAGGTCGAGTTGATAAGCTGACTGAGTTGGAAGATCACCCTGAGTTGGATCGGGTCATCCCTGGTGGATCGGCGAAGAGAGATTTCGCTAAGTGCAGAAGTTCGTGAAGACGGCATCATCAGGATATTTCTGCAAATATCCTGCAGTCGGGTTAGACATCATCATCCGGATAAGGGGAGAAGATCGGCATGATGTTGTCGATTGCATGAAGTGTGAGTTCGTCGGGGTGATCATCAGCAGGAGGAACCGAGGAGTGCATCGGCATCAGGATCATCATATCGGGAGTGCCAATCATCCGCATATCGCGAGTAGATGCGGAAGAGAAAGTTCGTGTTTTTGGCTAAGTGTTGAGAAGGTCATCAGGATATTGGGTGACGTCATCGTCATCAGGATATGACGTCATCGTCATCAGGATATTGAGATATCCCCCCTATGCGAGTTCATCCTGCTGTCGTTAAGTATCGGCATCGGCAGAAAGTGTATTAGCGTCATCAGGAGGTTTCGAAGAGAACCGGATAAAGTAGATCATGATGCTGTTGCTTGTGTCGTCGGGTAGCGGAGCATCGAAGGTAAGCTGCTGAAGGTGAACGTCATCAGGATATTTGGGACAACCGGATGTTGAATATCCTGCTGACGAAGGAAGTGTTGCATGTGATGATGACGATGGAGTTCGGAGCCCGATGAACAGTGCAACCGGAGGATGTGTGCGCCCGCTGAACATCATGATGATGATGTTAGAAGGAAAGCGGAGGTGAACAGTAGTCGGTAGGCGGATGTTTGCGATCGTCCGCAATATGATGATGCTGTTGGTTTTAAGAAACATGATGCTGACAGAGTAAAGCTGAAATATGATGATGTTGGTAGTTTTAGGGAATATGATGATGATGGCGAAGATGATGATGATGGGGTTGGTCTGCAGACATTCATGCTATATGCGAATGTTATAGTCTTGATGCCTCTGCATCAGCAGAGATTGTTGGGCTTAATTGGAACTGATCCGGACATGGTAGAGATGTCATTCTCCAGTTCAAGACTGTGATTTTCATCACTTTGTAGACAGTGTGTCTCCTTGTAGGTAGTGGGCCTCTTTGTGAGCAGTGTGCTCGGGCAGTGAGCCCTTATTGGCATGTGCCATTCATTTTTCTTTATTCTTCTAACAGAGAATAATTCTTGGGTTAATCACCCCGTGGTTTTTCCCTTAACCGGGTTTTCCACGTCAAAATCTTGGTGTTCAATGTGTTGATGCTTATCTGCTCTTGTGTTTATGTATTATGCTTCCATGGATGATTATTTGATATGCTGCTAACTAACAACAGAGAATTAGGTGTTTGAAAGAGAAGAAGTTCTATACAACTGATTCACCCCCCCCCTCTCAGTTGTATGCCCTAGATCCAATACTAATCAATTCACCATTATTTTTTTTTCCATCATGTAGAGAATGATGTCTAGTTTGGTCAGACATATTTTTTTTTTCAAGAAACTTTTAAAATCAAAAGTTATTAAAAAAATAGTAACCTATGTTATTTCAAGTTTATGAGTTAGTTTGTTTGGAAAATAAATAATAAATAGAAAATTATGTTCAATAGTAGAAAAAATTACATATTTGAAAACTAGACTTTCAGATCTATAATGTGTTTTAATTTCATTAAAATATTTTGAAAAAAAAGTTGTCAGTCAGTGGTGAAACTAGTTTTTTCTCTTGCTGTTTTCATGGTGTCCTAGTTGCAGGTCCAAAGCTAAGGCTTGGGTTTCCAAGCCTAAAACTAATGCAAATTGGTAGGTTTGAAACTTCAAAATTTTATAAATGGGCACCCATTATAAATGAGTGCCCGTTATAAATGGGTACCTGTTTCTAAAAAAATAGAAAATTAGCCATAGGCATGTAAAAAAACAAAAAAATACTTTTTGAAAATGGCTACCGATTTTGAAACGGGTACCCATTTTGCTTCGGGAGCCCAATCCTAAACAAGTACCTATTTTTTTCAAAATGGATACCCGTTCCAAGTGGCATTTTTCATCCGCGGGAGACTTCTGTGAAATGTATACTCAAATAACACCTAAAATAGGAAATAATCTACTCTATAACTATGTGTATTGTGATACAAAATTCTCCAAGATGTTTGTCTAAGGCCCTGAATTCCCTTTTATAGAAACAAGGGAGCAAATTAGCTTTAGGCGTTAAGACAAGTGTCATATTTTCATTTGACAAACTTCCACCAACCAGGAACAAGAATAACTGATCGTGGGACATATATTTTATAGGAGCAAAAGTTGTTACATATGCAGCCACAAATCAGGTTGCCTTGGAAGATATGCACAAAAAGATACCATAACAAAATTTGTCGACTCTTCTTCCACTCTCTCCACCTTCTCTGTACCTTAACTGCTTGGAAGATCTCGTGATGCAAAAAGTAGAAATCTACTAAAGGAAAAAATATTTTGTTGGAACTGATCCCACGCTAATGTTGAATGGATGAAAGAGACTAGAGAAGCATATTCCCATTTTAAAAAGGAATCAAATGTTTAATAAAAAATTGCAAATGTTACATCAATGGGGTGCAAATATAACCACTCTTTAACCAATCAGGCATGCCTCTATAACAAATTATCTACTTTAATAGATAGGGATGAATGCCTTTGTCTTATATGCTTCCTTATTCTGGCACAGGGGAAAGCAATGATGCTAACTAAGGGCAGTTTTCTAGATGCCCTTTCAGCTCAGATACCCTTCAAAAATAGATACTTGTTTATAAAACAAGAATCCTCTGCTTTGTCTCTCCAACCATGCGTGCAAACATAAGAATACCTGCAAGGAACACATGAACAAGGAACCCCTAAAGACCAGAGTCCCCCTCATTATTCCATGCTCCAAGGACATGGATGTGACTCCTCATCTGTTGAGTGGAGGTTTCCAACCACCTCAACAACCTAGAAGCATGAGGATGCCACATATAGTTGACTCTGGCAGTGCCAAAATTCTAGCCAGAGAGGAAGTAACAATAGTCGTATGTTTAAGTTTGACAGAGAACTAACTATTCTTGTCAACTTAATTTCTCCCCTCCATTTCCAATTTTGCCATCCTAGTGGACAATACTCCTTCAATAGCAGTTGTTGCTCTGTTAGAACCCACCATCCTGAGGGAGGGGAAGAGGGAATAATGATGCCCCTCTTCCTCAAATCCCAATCTAGAAACTAACATACTTAACCAGAAGTTTTTGGAGTTGACAAACAAGGATACCAATCCCTCACTAGGATGAAAACAAGGGGAAACCAGGGTATGATAGGAGTTTGATGCTTGCCACTTTGCCCTCTGAATATTTCCACTTCCCCCCATCCTTTTAGAATAACATCTCTAGTCCCTTAATTCTATAGGAACACAATACTAGTCAGGAAAAAAGAACCGAACTCCCTAAAGAACATGGCAATAAGGACATCATACTACAAAGAAGACTACCCATTTTATCCATGTAGAAAAAAATGTGTATGTAAATACTAACAAGGATTACTATTTATAGAAAAACTACAGAAACTCCTACACTCTAGTACTTCTTTGATTACTTCAAATCAATCATGTCCATGACACATTGGTCATAAATGGAATTCTTTCAATGATTTACCAATGCTGATAGAAAAGGAAAAGGAGGTGACATTTTGTCACCACAATGATGTCATAGAACCCAGAGCACCTGCAAATGTCATTTTCCACAATGAGGCTACCAAATTAGGTTTCTCGGACGCAATAATTTATCTATTTTAAACAAGAAACCCCAATAGATTTTGCCATGATGTCAAGCAAAAAATCCCATTAGGCATGTACACAAATCCCCAAGGGCTGATCCCGTACCCTGCCAATCTCCATTCGAGCTTATCCCTTGTACAATGGTAGTGAGAAAAGCTCAGCACACACTTAAAAGAGCCATTGCTGCACAGGTTCATCATTTACTACACATCACCACTCTATTGCCTTCCTTTTTGAAAATGCACCATTGATTACAAAATAGATCATCCAAATCAATGATTGAGATATATTCGATGAGATGGAAATCCTCATCATCTATGTAAAAAGGGGTGCAAACCAGTAAGAACATGCTACTTAGATTGCCACCTCAGACACGTTGTTGAGAAGAAAAGTCAATGGATTCTACATGGTGGGTTTCAGTGCTTCCATAGTATAGCATGGTTAAACAACGTGCCTAGTTGACACATGGCACACTCCATTGCCTCCACACACCATAAAAATAGAATAAACAACCCTTCCCAAATAGAAGGTGGGTTGGACACATGGAGCGATGGTGAAATTTGGAGAGATTCTCGCCATTGCTTTTAATAGAAGTTGCGCCATGCCAACACGTAGAGCGATCCATGGTTTTCTAAAAGATACAAAGTGAAAAGCACATGCTTTCAAAATAACATTCACTCTACTAGGTAAAGAGGGGCCATAATTTCATTAAGGGACTCGACTAAAAACTTAGGCGCATAGATTAAAACTTGCGCGTAGGCAGTAAGTGGTGATGCAAAAGAAGGGGCTAGTAAAAGGGATGATGTCCTAAACATTAGGCAGTGACTAAAAAAATGGCAACTGGTGACAAATGGTCAACTACAAAATATATCAAAAGGTAATTCAACACTTGCATAAACCCCTAGGGTTTAGGGTTTTAGAATTAAGGACAAGATTTTTCAATACTCTAGATACTAAACCCTAGAAAAGGACTCTCAGACTTGATGTTTGAAGCAAGGCCAAATGCAGGAACTGAGAAAATTTATCATAGTCCTATCAGACACCAAGGTAACTTTAGAGATTTAAAATTGTTTGACTCCTTTATCCTTGTAAGCTTGTGGGTAATCGTGACATCAAATGATTTTAAATTAGCAATTGCACTTTAGTGTGCAATGGGTATGCCAATGAGGTCTTAAAGGTGAATTATCTAGTCCTTAAGCAAGTGACATGCTACCTCAAGTATAGCTCCCCATGAACACAAAATGGTTGATTGAAAGTCAATCTCTCTTTACTCTATCTCTCTTACTCTTTGTATCTCTTATCTTTGTGGATTGATGGAAAGGGAAGATTTTTATTTAGGGTCAAATTGAGATTGAATTGTGAGGAAGATAGCATTAGCTTCCTATAATGTAAGTGATTAAGGAAGATATCATTATATTCCTAAGAGAGAGTTGGAGTAGAGAGGAAGATAACATTATCTTTCTATGGTATGTAGGCATCAGGATGATAGCATCAGCTTCTTGGTGTGAGATCTAGTCAAATCTTATATGCAAAAATTCTCCTCTCTTATGAATGAGAGAAGGGGGTTTATATAGGAGAGGAACAAAGAAGATTTGGGAAATAAAGCATGGCATAAGGATAAACATGAAAGTAGAAAATAAAGAGGGGAAGAAAGAATGGAAAAAAGTTGACAATTGAGAGAGAAACTGAAATAAAACTAGCCAAAAATAAGTAACTTATGCTCGCTTTAAAACATGACAAGGTCACTCGTGTCAGGGTCTCGGTCACCACTTTTGCTAGGGTAGGTCATTGAAGTGAGCCCACAACTTAACATGAGTCACCTAGGTGACCCCGAGGTCTCCTAGGTACCCCGACAACTCAACTAAGAAATAAGATTTTTAGGAGGCAGAGAGGTTAGGAAGACTAGGAGGATGGCAAACAAAGATGGAGAATACTGAAGAAAGGTACTAGGATGCTAGAAAAACTTCCATCAAGATAAAAATGGCTATGAGGAGAAATAATCATACCACATGGGTTGTGTGCTAGACTGCCAAATCATCATAGGATATGAAATACCAAGCCATGCAATTTTGGATGCTTATATTAGTGTAACTCCCCATCACAAGTCTCATAATCCAAGGGCTCCTCACAATGCGATTCATGATCTTAAACATGTAATGTATTGGGGATTATTTAGGTGGCTAACATTCAAAAATTGACAAATTTTGTTTTAGTGGCTAATATTCACCAATTAGTAAATTTTATTTCAGTAATTAATATTCACAAATTGTTAGTTTTTACTTTAATGGCTACTTTTCACCAATATCAACCTTTTATGTTACTGACCAATATACACCAATCAAGTAAAAAAATTCCTAAAAAAATGACATCACAAAAACATTTTAAAAAAGATTGACCTCAATTTTGATTTAAAAATGAATTCTTTTAATGAACAAATTACCACCTTTCTACACAAAACACAGAAAATCCTAATAGAGATGATTCTTTTCATGAATACACTACAATAAACATAGATAATCCTACAAAACACTAGAAATCAAGACTTGATGATGAGTGAGGTAGTTCAAACCTTGGACGCCCCAAAAAATCTATAAATTCTTCTAAATGTTATTTGCATAGACTTTCCTCTTAAAATTACTTTAAGATAAATGCTAATTTTAAAATCCAATAACAAAAAAGATTGGGAAACCTTTCTAAACTTTTAAAAATGCAAGCTTAATTAAAATTAACCTTAACTTGGACTTCTTGAAGCTATCATCTTCATAAATAAACTGATCCAAGAGTGAGGGTTGGAACTATCTTGTAGTTAGGGACTTCCAAATTGATGGAAAAAATCAAGGGAATCAAACCCTTCCCTTTTGTATTTACTCTCTTCAACACAGATTATAGTTTTCTAATTCAAGGTGATGCTCATTTAATTGCATTACCCAATTAAAACCCCTTACATATGATGGTTGTAACTGCTCCAGAAAAGCCACGACTAAAATTTTAGAGCCCACCATTAAAGGGAATCAAAGGGCACAAATAATTAATCACCAGTTACAAAGAATAGCCCATCCCTTACAAAGATAGGAAAATCAATTAAGAGCATTGAAACTTGATTTGTAGGATTGAGTGGCCATTCACATTCTCTTAGATTGGTAGCATTTAGGAATATTTTCATTAAATAAAAAACGGTTAATAAAAAGTACTACAATAAGTATTAGCACCATCAAATTTAAAATATTTAAATAAACATATAATAGTTTATTGTGTGAAATAAATAGATCTCAATCCTTAATAATATAAACCAAAGAAAATCGATCATTAATATATCATTAACAGATAAAAAAATTAAAATATTTATTCTTAATAAAAAATCTCACATAGATCTAAGTTTGATGGAGGCAAAGGTTAAGTTGGATGGTAGGAAGAAGAGTTCCTAAAAACAATTTAATTTTAAGTAGCTTGAGCTATTTTTTCTAATGTTGTTTTTGGGAAATTTGCCCTATTTGTTCTTCCTTGTTCCTACTAGTGGGAGGATGCTGGTTTGTTGTTTTGCTATCATTATGTTGTCTATTTCTTGGTGTTGTTCCTCATTGATGTAATGATGCATATCAAGGTCTAGAGGATTGGACAAGCTACTGAACCGAGCAACAAAATAAAACAACACACCATAATAAAACAAAAAATCTCTTTATTCATTTGCAACTGGAGTGTACAACAAAAGTAAAATGATATTACAGCCTTACATGCCTTGGCCTAAGCCTTACAATCATTCCAATAGCTAAATTAGAATATCCTAGCCTTCCTGTGAAAACCCAAAACAATCCGCCTTTAAATTTGAAACTTGTAGAAGAAGCTAAAACAAAAACAAAAAACTCACTATGGAGAAGATCCCCTTCAAGAACAAGAAATTTCCCTTTTATAAGAAAAAGAGGCAGTTACCACACAATGACATGCGTCATCCTCTTACTACCTCTTTAGATTGGTCATAAAGGCGGTTAAAACCACTTTTGTCACTTTTTGGGTGCTTTAAGGTGGTTAAAAACTATTTTTGTTACTTTCTGGGCACTGTAGAACATTTTAGCAGAAATCTGCAGGTTAACAAGACATGCAATCCAATAGGACATCTAGTTGGAAAACATCCTATTGGAAACATTTGGTTGAAAAACATCTAGTTGGAAAACATTCGGTTGGAAAAAATTTGGTTGAAAAACATCCTGGTGGAAACATCTAGTTGGAAAACATCTAGTTGGAAACATCTGGTTGGAAAACATCCTGTTGGAATGCAAAGCACATTTGGACATCCTGTTGGAAGGCAAAGGCATCTGACATCTTGTTGGACTGCAAAGCGCATCTAGACATCCTATTGGAAGGCAAAAGCATCTGGACATCCTATTGGAATGCAAAATGCATCTGGATATCCTGTTGGAAGGCAAAGATATTTGGACATTTTGTTGGAAGGCAAAGGCATCTAGACATCCTGTTCGATCCAGAAACATCCACACATGCAAAAATCACTCAATTTTGATTAGATCCAAACTCCTGACTTGAACTGTAGACACCCATTTGACTCCTCTTCAAGGTGAAGTCATCACTTGGCCTTGAACCAATTGGAATTAATAGAAATTTGATCACCAACTCCTGTAAGAAAAATAAGAAGAAAACCAACGAACAAATCAAATAATTTTTTTTGGTTGATGAGGATTTCTCATGGACTTAGGATGCTCTTGCACACCGGGTAATTAAAATGGTCCATGGGTTGGAAACTCATAAACATTTAGGTAAGTTTGGGATAGTTATCCCATACTTAACCAATTCTAAAACTTGCATCAAAGAGGCTTCATCTTCTAGTCTATCCTTCCAACGAACAAGATACTCTATATATTCCTTCCCCCTTGTTCTTTTAGCCACTCAGGAATCAATCACCTTGTCAACCTGCTCAAACTTCTTCTCAGGCAACTCATGTATCCACTCATGTGCATCCTAAAAAATCTAAAATTGAATTCTCCATTGTACTTGATTCTCCTTCATAATATTTATACAAATCAACCACATTAAAGATGGAAGGAATATCAATACCCACTAGAAGCTCAATTTCATAAGCATTAGATGAAAATTTCCTAAAGACCTTACAAGGTCCAATAATTTTCCACTTTAGTTTATTATATGTTCCTTATGGGAACCTGTCCTTTTGAAAATGTGCCAATACCAAATCACTAAAGTGAAACTCCTTCTCTTTCTTGTGCATATCAACATACTTTTTATATTTGGTGGCACTCTTCTCCAAAGTTTCTTTCACTTCTCTATGCAAATCATGAATGTACTCACCAAAATCTTTAGCTAAAACATTATTCTTATTCAAATATGCACTATCTCTTAGCTCATCAACACCTCTTGGGCTGTACCCATAAACTATTTGGAATGAGCTCCTTCCTACACTTCTATTTACTGAATTGTTGTAAGCGAATTTTGCTTGTGTCAAGGTAAGATCCCATTGATGAGGTTTGTCTCCCACCAAACATCTCAACAAGTTCCCCAAAATTCTATTCACAACCCCAGTCTATCCATTAGTCTAGGTATGATAGGTTGAATTGAATCCTAATTCAGTTCCCATCTTCTTCCATAACGTACACCAAAAATGGACAACAAACTTTGTGTCCCTATCTAAGACTATGCTCAAGTAGGCAATCCATGTAGCCTGACTACCTCTTTGAAAAATAAAGTAGCTATGTGGGATGCATCACTAGTCTTCTGACATGGTATGAAATGAACCATCTTTGAAAATTTATCCACTACAACAAAAATGGAATCATTACCTTGCTGTGTTTTAGGCAAATCCAAAACAAAATCCATACTCAGGTGCTCCCACGGTATCCCTAGTATAGGTAATGGCTGATATAGTCTTGTGTTTTGTCTTACTCCTTTAGCATGCTGATAAATTTTGTAGCCTCGTACCAGTCTCTTCACATCTACACTCATTCTAGGCCAAAAATAACCTACACTAAGCTGCGCCAATGTCTTATATATTCCAAAATGTCCACTCAAGCCTCCATTATGCTTTTCTCTTATTAGATTCTCCCTTATTGAACCTCTAGGTATACATAATTTCTGTCCTTTGAACAACAAGCCATCTTGGATGAAATATTCCAACCATGAAGTCCTATCTCCCTCCATTGGACTTCTACTAGCTGTAAAGGCTTCCCCAAAATTAGATCATTAGGATATAAATCTTTCATTGTATCAAAGCCAACAACACTTACCCTTAAATCATTCATCAAACACCTTCTGTTAAGTGCATCTGCTACCCCGTTTGACTTACCACTCCTATGTTTCAAGACAAAAGAATAACTTTTCAGAGATTCCACCCATTTCATATGCCTCTGATTTAAATTACCTTGATTGTTGATGTACTGCAAGGCATGGTGCTCTGTGTACAATACAAACTCATTTGATAGCAAGTAATGCCTCCACTTCTTCAAGGCCTACACTAAAGAATAGAATTCTTGGTCATAAACTGATTATTTCCTCTTTCCTTCATTTAGTTTCTCATTGAAGTAGGCAATGGGTCTACCTTCTTGACATAACACTCCCCCAATTGAACTACCACTAGCATCACAATCCACTTGAAACACTTTGCCAAAGTTTGGAAATGCCAAAATTAGTTATTCTATGACCTTCAACAACTAAAATCTCTTTTCTATTGTAGCTATCTAATGGAACTCTTTCCTAACACCCTTCATTATCTTGGTGATTGGTGCACATATTCCTTTGAAATTTTTGTTGAACTTCTTGTAGAAGCTCACCAAGCCATGAAAAATTCTAGCCTCAAACATGTTTCTGGGTGAAGGCTAATCCATTATTGCCTTAACCTTCTCGGGATCCATTTTCAACCCTTCTTCATACACTATAAAACCCAGATCTACTAGTTCTATCTACATAAAATTGCATTTGTCCAAGTTTACCATCAACTTTTCTACTTTTAACCTCTACAAAACTGACTTTAGGTATAGCAGGTGTTCCTCTTTTGTTTTACTAAAAAATAGAATTTCATCCAAATAAACAATGACAAATTTACCAAGGAAAGACTTCATTACCTCATTCATTAGTATCATAAAAGTGTTGGTTGCATTTTTCTTCCCAAATGGCACTAATAGCCACTTATATAGTCCCTCCTTGGTCTTTAATGCTATCTTCCATTCATCCCCTTCTCTAATTCTGATTTGGTGGTATCCACTCTTTAAATCAATCTTGTTGAAGTACTTTGCTCCACTCAAATAGTCCATCAAATCATCCATGTGAGGAAATGAAAACTTGTACTTAATGGTTATCTTATTTATAGCCCTTGACTCAATGCACATTCACCATTTCCTATCTTTCTTATGTGTTAGTATAGTAGGTACAACACACAGAAAGAGGATCTTTCTAATCAGCCCCTTATTCAATAGCTCTTGCACTTGTCTATTCACCTCTTCATTTTCCATGGGTGTCATTCTATATGGTACCTTATTTGGTAGGCTTGCACCTAGTATCAAGTCCATGCAGTGACTTATGCTTCTAGTTGGAGGTAATCTATTGACAATTTCCTCATTAGAATGTCGCTGAATTCATTCAGAATTTATTGGACTTATGTGGGAACTTCTACCTCTTTCTTTGCTGTCATAATTTTTGCAACCTGAGGTAGGAAGGCATAACATACCTTCTCCTTTATGATTTCCTTCAAGAACTATTTTCCAGTCACTAGACAAACCCTATTGGTTTTCTCAATCTTCTCATCCTTAGCCTTTAAAGGATTCAACACATACTCAACCCCATCCTTCTTGAATTTAATGCAATTACTCTTTCCATCATGAATGGCCCTGCCTATCATATTGCCAAGGTCTGCCTAACAAAATGTGGCATGCATCCATTAGCATAACATCACACATTATCTCATCTTTGTAATTCCCAATATGAAATTTAACAAGGCATTGTTCACTTACCAATAACTAAATTCCCTTTTGTAGCTAGGAAACCTTGTAAGGAGTTGGGTGTTTCAACCTCTCCAGTTTCAACTTCTCCACCATCTCTTATGACACTAAGTTGTTAGTGCTGCCGCTATCCACAATGACCTTGCAACATTTTCCTCTAGACTTACATCTGGTTCTAAACAAATTTCTTCATTGTTCTGATTCCTCTTGTATCTTTTCTAGTATTTGAAGAACTTTCCTTAGCATCAAGGATTCTCCATCCTTGGGTTCTTCTACAAATTTTGGTGAGGCTACACTTGCCACACTCTCCTCCTCAACTTGTGCTATATGGACTCTAGTCTCAAGTTTCCTTTGCCACTGCTCTATTGTACTTGAGGACATTTAAATGCCTTATGTCTAGCCTATCCACACTGGAAACATGTTCCACCAAATTCTCTTCCTCTTCCAGAATTTGCTCTATCTCAGGAGTAATCACCCCTTCCTATACCTCCTTGGGTATTGGTCTGGGAAGAACTTGTTTCTCCTTGCTTATCTTGACAACCATGTCTAAGATTTGACTACCCTCTTCCTTTGGAGGATTTACCTCTTCTCCTAAAACTATTCTACCTTCTAGAGATCTTCTCTTTTGCATTCAATGCAAATTGGTAGGCTTCTTCTATGCTAGTAATTTTGACCATGCTTATTTCATCTTGGATAGAATAATGCAAACCATTTACATACATGGAGATCTTCTTAGCATCATCTTGAATGCAACCAACCTCGATGTTCAATCTATAAAACTCTTTAGTGTAGTCTTGCACAGTTTTCTCCTTTCATTTGAGGTTTTGTAGCATCTTAAACATAGTGATTTGATGGTCTACAGGAAGAAATTTTGCCTTCAACTTAGTTAACATCCTCTCCTAGGTTTTAATCTTTTCCTTTCCTTTTCTCTATCTCTCAACTTGTACATGATCCCACCACAGAGATGCATGTCCCTCAACTTTATAGTTGCAAGTTTTACCCTCTTAGGTTCTTCAATAGATTCCAACTCAAAATACTTTTCCATCTCTAAAATCTAGTCTATCAACTCATCCAGTTTCAGACTACCACTGTAACTGAGTAACTCTACATGGGGTTTACCTTGTGTATATGTTGTTTGACTGCTAGTTTTGGTCATTTGGCCTTATCTTGCCTTGCCTTAGGGCAATTTTTGTAAAGGGTTGGGACCCTTGTTTCCTTCTTGCACTGTTTATGTGCAATTAGTGCGCTATTTCTAACTAGTTAGGGGCATGTTCTATCTTGACCAAGGGGCTATTTGGTAAAGGGTTCATGGCCCTAGTTTCTTTCTTATCTTAATAGAAAATAAATGTTTAGTATTATTTATATATTAAATCATTTTTCTTATTTTAAAATGATTAAAAATATTTAAAAAAAAGTATGAAAAAAATTAATTAGAAATCTTTCTAAAAAAATTTCAATATTCTTATATTTTTTAATAATTTTTTTATATTTATAAAAATTATTTAAATTTCATATTTTTTAACAATTTTTAAATATTTATAAAACATGATTTAAAAGTTTGTAGTGAAATATCGTCTCAAAAAATATATCTAAAGTATGGCCAGAGAAGACACTTTGTTGCAAATCTTTTAAATCATGTTTAATAAATATTAAAAAATTGTTAAAAAATATGAAGTTTAAATAATTTTTATAAATATTAAAAAATATTAGAATATTGAAAGTTTTTAGAAAGATTTCTAATTATTTTTTTTCTAATTTTACAAATATTTTTAATCATTTTAAAAGAAGAAAAATTCCATATTTATTTATTCTCCTGAATTTAAGATTTCTATTTTCTATTGTTAGTAATAACTCTTGAAATATTAAAATCTTTATAGGATACATTAAGTAAGTTCTTAGCCAAATAATAATAGATAACAAATTTAGATCTAATATTGAATAGTGTGCAAAACAAGTTTCACTTGTTTTAAAGTTGTAAATATCATGAAAAGAATATTGTAGGAAATGTAGTGAAGAAAGAGAAGGAAAAAAATTGGTGCAACTCCAAGAACAAAGAAGAAAGAAAGAAATGAGGAAAATAAATTTGGTGCAGCTCCAAGAACAGAGGAGAAAACAAGGTGAGAGAAAGAGAAGAACAAAAGAAATTTGTTGCAACTTCAAGAACAGAGGAGAAAATACAGTGGGACACAAAGTAATGGAGTCACAGTCAAGATGCAGTCTATAAGTGTTGAAGATTGTCTTGTCACTTATAAAAACTTACCATAAGTGTTTCTTGAGCTTCCTGAGGAAAGGAAGAAAGCTCTTGCAGATACTTTGAAGAATTATTATCCCCCATGCCCATTCGTCAAATTAGGTGAGCAGCTTCATCATGTGTGCTATTTCAGATTTTTTAATAACAGAGACATGCCTAATGTTCTACAACCAAGATATAGATGTAAACAATGCAAATTGTATTTCACCTTGTTTGGCACAACCAATGTTTGACCTTCCAAAAAACGTACAAGAGATCTCAATCCCACAAAATAGATGAATTTGATACTACTAAGGGTGAGTGTGGAGATCAAGTTCATCCTCAAGCATCTAATCCTATCACTGCTGTTATTAATATTGAAGAAGATGTTGATGTTAGTCAACCATATGGCAAAGATTGTGATACCCTATCATGCAACCCTAGAGTGCTAGACTAAAAAGTGCAAAATTATAGAATTTTTTTTTTGAAAGCAAGAAATTACAACATTAATAACCAAAGATATCATAATACACCACATTAAGAAAAGTGCACTTCTAACTCCTCTAGGGAAACATAACTGCATTAGTGAAATGAAAGTTAAACCACACAAGTGATAAACATTATACTGCTACTACAGATAAGAAGAACTTTTACATTTACAAGATAGTTTATTTACAAAGTTACAGTACAAGATTACAAGACCGATCATGTTGGTTTACAACAGAATATATATGAAAGTATAAAACATCACTGAATGTGTTATGCAATTCTATAACTGGATCACTTCTGCAAAGGACTCAAACCGCATCTCCAAGAAGACCAATGGATAGCTCTTCCACCCAACCATGTGGAACTTTGAGGTCCACCCCTCCGAGCTTGGAGATAACAATGAGGATTACACCAAGCCAAAGTAACACATCCAAAATAACTAGACGAATACAGACTGACACCACCGACCAAATCATCAACACTGCACAAGACTAGGTAACACTCTAGAGGCAACAATGAAACATAGAAGGGAAATAGGTAAGCTACAACAAGGAGAGTGTTATTGCATGGTCCTAATCATGGGTTATCTAGGCTATCTCTCACTAGAAGCCGGCCCCCATCTATGGTTATCTTAGCGACCCTTTGGCACCAGGCCCATAGGGTGACTCATGCAGAGCCAACACATCCTTTCATGTGGACAAGGAGGTCAACCTTGTTGACCAAGCCTTCTCATCCCATCCTTAGCCTTTGAGAGCACTCAAGGCATGGGTGAGGCAACATACTTATCTTGTTATGTGAAAGTCTACTCGACCCACCTAGATATATTTTAAAGTTATCACTTGATTACAACTTCCATGGGGTTATCCAGGCAGCCACTTCAGGTGCTGGCCCCACCATGGAAGCCACTCTCCTTACTACACTTGCTAATCTTATACAACATCTGAAATAAATGACATGCATGGCGAGGGCTATAAGGCATCTAACTTTTCACAACCCATCATGGTACATAAACAGATTCCAAGTTCCATAACCAAGAGACTATCTCCCATTCCTTACAAGACTCAAAAATTCAATTAACCCATTACAATGACATGCCATAATTTTTGAACCAAAAGCAAGAACTACACCTCTAGAGTTAGGTACATAACCAATGATAAGGTGACCATTATCTAACAAGGACAATGCTTTCGCATCTTAACACCAAGTACACATGACATCCCTCAAGATTCCCACTTCACAATTAACCAAATCATAGACAAAACTCCACCCCAAAGTAAACATAATGATCCAATACAAGCATAAAGACATGACCAGGAAAATAATCAAGTAAAAGAGAAACAATGTACTCCTAATTTAGTCATGAAATCAACTATGAGATTATAACTTCCTTTTCAAGAAAATTCCAGTTTACGGAATAACAATCTCTCTCAAAATTAAAAGTAATTTCCTAACTAATTCCCTAACAACCATTCTCTCCTAATAAAGACAAACCGTAATATAATGATAACATAAATTTCCAACTAAAATCTACTAATTTCACATCCTAATATGAACAACCACAATTATAAAAATATTCTTGCTATAATGAAAAGAACTTTTCGTCTACCATCTAATTATTACAATTTTCTAATGAACAACTATAACACAATATATTTCTTATAAGCATAGATTATTGTCTCTCATAAAATGAATTCAATTTCAAAACAAAACACTGTACATTTTTACCTATGAGCATAAGTTATAATTTAACGTTTAACAATTACAATTTCTAATGACAACACTATAAGCTTAACTTACTATCTAACATTTACCACTTACCATTTCTAATATAAACTAATATATGTATGCTTTCTTACCAACATTTATTATCATCTAACATCCTACCCATTTACAACTTCCTAATAACCACAACTATAAATCAATACATTTTCCTATTTCAATTTTTCTAATAATTCCCAATTTCTAAAATAACAACTATATATATACACAAAATTTCCAAAAGCATAACTTCTATCTAACATATTACAAATTCAAATCAAACATTGTAAACCTACATAATTTCCTATAAGCAAATATTTCTAACTAACATCTTACCAAATATCATTTCAATGCAAAACACTATAAACTTATATATATATTTTCCTAACATGTAACCATTTGTAATTTCAACTAAAATATAGGTATTTTCCTACTCACATAAGTTCCCAAAGGCATGCTACTATCTACCATCTATAATACCCTAACAAACATCTTCAAAATACAATTATTTCGCTTAAGGGTAATCGACTACCTAAATACCTTCGACAACTATAATTTAATAGAATAATAACAATATGACTCCCAACACCCAAATCGACTACCCTGACCACTAAAAAGTGACCTCAAATTCTAATAAAACAATTTACAAAAGGGATATCCCATTCACCACATTACGAACTACATTGACTTAATAAAAGCGACTTCAAATAACATGCATTTGCTGTTAGTTTCGACTGACTCCTAAACTTCTTTGACGACAACAATATACCAATGTAAACACACAGTTTTACTACAATATTTGACTAACACTACACATTTTCTATAGTCCACAAAAAGTGACTACACTATGCACAATGACTACTCTTCACAAAGGAAACAAACTCTATTATCACGCGACCAACTAATTGATCAATCGAACATGGGAAAGATGCAATTAGAATTTGTAGAAAATTTGGAAGGAAACTGATAGAAAATAGTCCACGTCCATGCTCAAAACACAGTTAGCAAGCAAAATGGAAACAAAACTTAAGAGTGAAAGATCAAACACCAAAAATAACGACTCACATTCCACTCTTAACACACAGAAATTTATTTGGCTTGGCACATAAAAATCTTCAACAATGTTATACAATTTATGTTTTTTGAGATTAAGAGAAGAAGACACAATTAACAAAGACTCAATCAAGACAACATTGGAAAGAAAAACTAGAAGGAATTCTATTGTCTATAAGGGAGTTCAATAGGGTTATATGCAGAGCATAATGCCATGAAATGGCAGTGAAAAGGCACTAGATTAAGGATGAATGTGATGTTCAGATGAAGTAGAAGATTCATACTAGCTTATGCCATATTTTAATGGCAGAAAAGATATGTATAATATATCAACTTAGCCCTATAATAGAAGCCTAAGAAAATATTATAGACATCCATAGAGCATGATAGAAACATGGTAAATAATACAGTTAGAATAGTTTGGAAAATCTGGCCAGCAAAATTTCAAAATGTGGAATCAAAGACAGATACGAGAGTTATTTTACAAAATACTCAAGAAATAAGGTCTCACATCATTCTTTGGTTTGCAAGATATGTACAAAATGGATTTTGTTAAATAGCTAAAATATTTTCAAGAAAAATAACTAATAGTTGAAAGGACAGGGCTCTCCTTAACTCCACAAAAATAAGTGTTTGGAACAGCATAAGGAAAGGAGATTTTAGTTAGAAATTATGGTTGGAACAAATCTTGAAGACATAACTATGAAAATGGAGATACACAGACAAAGTCCGATGACTGTTGACCAAATCCCTCAAAGAAAAGTCTTAGCAATGAATGCAAGAACACCAAGATGGGAAATCGACATAAGAGCATCTAGAGATTAAAATTTGCAAAGATAAAAATGACAAGA
The DNA here is from genome assembly GCA_027924645.1 of Cunninghamia lanceolata. Lineage (NCBI taxonomy): Eukaryota > Viridiplantae > Streptophyta > Pinopsida > Cupressales > Cupressaceae > Cunninghamia > Cunninghamia lanceolata. Next base: position 13,950,851 of record BSBN01000382.1, on the reverse strand, counting down.
CAACACAACTAAATAAGGTTTGAATTGACACAAGGATCCAAGAATGTCACAATATTTGATTTATAAATTTCCAAGGATGATCAGCTACAAAAACAAGATGGGAGAAAATGACAGGCAATCCAGAACAAAACCTCAGACTAATTGATTCTAAAGCACGAGGGAGAAGAAGTAATTTATCGAAGCACAAACAACACTTAGTCAAGAATTATATAGTAACATACCTAGAACAAAATTCTGATCTGGAGCCTCCAATTTCTTCCGTATTCCTGCAACCAAATCTTTGATTTTTTCCCCCAAATTCTGAATTCACCTTCCAACCCCCTCTCAGAACAAAATCACCCAATATAAAAAAATGGTTTAGCTCATAAATTAATGCAAACATGGATCCATTAACCAACATCCCACTCCTCTGAGAATTCAAAATCTTTCTATAAAAAGAGATCCCAAATCTTAAAATTTCAAAATTGACAACTCATGGCATTAATTCACTTACCAAAAATTATTCTTTAACCAAATATATACTAATTACCTGTAACTACAAATTATGACACAAATACTCTAGAATAGCAGATAATTAATTCTAGTCTATTTAAAAATTTAACTAAGGTGTCATTCCAAGTTCTAGGCTAAATCAAATATTATCTAATAAACATAATAGAAGCATTATTATTTTAATAAGAAATCAATAAAGTATTATCCAACTACGCATGAGCATTATTAACACAACTCGACGATACTCCACAACACAAGATTACCAAACATAGAAGGCAAGGACAAAGCATCACAACACGACTTGAGACCACAACAGAAGACATGGACCAACCTAATGGAATATACCTCATGTTATCTCCCATCACTAATACCCATTGGTGCAAGAGCCTACTCAAACCTGCTATATCAGGTGGAGTCGAGGCTCGGTACTTGCAGCCTGCATCTGAACAATTGGTTGTATATGATCAAATACATATATGTGTACACACAGAGAGTTAGAGAATTGCAACATAGTAGGGTACTCGAACTGAGTAATACTACACCGTCCCTACTGTTGAACAAGATTATAACCATTGCATTTGAAAATAGATATCAACGAATCTAATCAAACATGCAAATATTAATCCATTACTAATTATGTCCAACACATCATAATTGAAGTAGTAATAATGTCATCATAAACTCATAACACATGTCTAACTATATCAATCAAAAATAGTCCATCAAGATAAAAATAAACATAAATCATCACCTACTAATCAAATGTCTTAGAACTGTATCAATGCAATGAAAGACTAACAACTATCACAAGCCAAAATGCGAGGGGCATTACATCCCCCCCCTAAAATTAGGCTTACTTCTAGAAGCCTGCAAATAAGTAATGATATAACTCTCTCATCCTGGAAGCATCCTCCCAGGTAGCAGAAGTCTCATCATTAGGATCCCACTGGACCTTGACCTGCTCCACATCTCTGCCCCTGAGAGTAAGACTCCTGTGCTGCAGAATGCCTATGGGCTCCAAATCCAGCTGCCCATCCTCTACCTATAGAGCAATCCAATCAAGAACATGAGCAATATCTGGATAGTAAGGTCTAAGTACAGAAATATGAAACACATCATGGATGCTTGAAAGGCTAGGTAGCAAAGTAAGATGATAAGCAACTGGACCGATCCTCTCCAATACCTCAAAAGGTCCAACAAAGCACGGTGCTAGCTTAGAACCCTTTCGTAGTGGATTGGACTCTTTCATGGTCATACACACAAGAACACCCAATCCCCAACTGAAAACTGACGATCAATCCTATGAGCATCTATATACTTTTTCTGTCTATCCTGAGCTGCCACCAAATGCTCTCTAATCCTCTCAACCTGCTACTCCATATCTCGAAGCATATCTAGACCCAGAAGAAATCTATCCTCCAGATAATCCCAACTCAGAGGAGTTCTACACAGACGACCATACAAGGCCTAAAATGGAGACATGCCGAAAGAACTGTGATATCCATTATTATAGGCAAACTCCACTAGGTATAGGTAGTCCTCCAAACGGCTCTGCCGATCCATCACATACATCCTCAACATATCCTCGAGAACCTGATTAACCCTCTCAGTCTAACCATCGGTCTCAGGATGGTAAGCTAAACTAAAGTTCAACTATGTCCCCAAGGCATGCTGCAAAGAAGTCCAAAGGGTGAAAGTGAACACTGGATACCTACCAGAGATGATCCTACGAGGAATCCCATGAAGTCTGACGATCTCCTCCATGAACACTTTGGCCACCATAGAGGTATTGTAAGATGAACGGACAGGAGAGAAGTGAGCTACCTTCGTCAACCTGTCCATAGTGACCATACTAGCATCGTGTCAATGAGAGGATACTGGAAAACCAATAATGAAGTCTATCAAAATGATATCCCACTTCCACTCTAGAATTAAGTGAGGCTGTAAAAGACTTGCAGGATGCTGATGCTCTGCCTTCACCCTCCGACACTCAAGACATCTCTAAACAAAATCAGCAATATCTCGCTTCATACCACTCCAAAAGTATAGCTGACATAGATCTACATGCATCTTCTTGACACCCAGGTGAGCAGAATAGGGTGCCTGATGCACCTCTGACAACACCAGGGTGTGAAGACCCTCAGAACTAGGAACATATATACGACCCAAATATCGCAAAAGACCATCAGGCTCATGAGAGTAACTAGAGAATCTACCCTCTAAAGGTCTACCATACTCAATCTCAGATCTCACCTCCTGGCACCAACTGTCGGTAGGAAGTGCTGAGAGAACCTGACCTCTCAAATCAACTAAGAGAGAAACTGCTGAGATCTCATGCCTCTGATGACTAAGAGCATCTGCTACCACATTCTCTTTGCCCTGAATATCTGACCTCAAATTTGTACACACACAAGAACTCCATCCAATGCCTCTGCCTCACATTCAAGTTTGGATGCATGAAAATATACTGCAAACTACGATGATCATTTTGTAGCTCAAACTAATGCCCTAAGAGAAAATGCCTCCATCTCACCAAGGCATGCACAACTGATGCTAACTCTAGGTCATGAGTGGGATAGTTCAATTTGTGATCCTTGAGTTTGTTAGACTCATAGGGCATCACACGACCATCCTACATCAGAACTGCTCCCAAACCCTCCAAAGAAGCATCGGTACAAACAACAAAATCCCTAGCAGGATCAGGAACTGCTAAAATAGGTGCACTGGTCAACTGCTCCTTAAGGGTCTGAAAAGCTACCTGACACTGCTCTGACCATACAAACTTCTTCCCTTTCCTCTAAAGAGAAGTAATAGGATGGGCAATCCTCAAAAACCCCATAACAAAATGACGATAGCAGCCTGCCAAACCCATAAAACTACAAACCTCAGAAACATTAGTGGGTGCAAGCCAATCCATAATAGCTTGGATCTTCAAAGGATCCATTGCAATACCCTCTCCAGAGATAACATGACCCAAATACCTCACCTCAGTCTGAAAGAATTCACATTTCAACAAATTGGCATAAAGTTGATTTTCTCTCAGACACTGCAACACCTGATGCAAATGCTCCTCATGCTCCTCCATAGTCCTCAAATATATCAATATATCATCTAGAAATAAAAGGACAAATCTATCAAGATAAGTGTGGAAAACACCATTCATCAGGCTCATGAAAATTGAAGGTGCATTCGTCAACTTGAATGGTACTACTGTGAAATCATAATGTCCATAACAGGTACAAAATGCCATTTTGTGAATGTCTGCCTCAAATATCTGCAACTGATGATATCCTGACTTAAGGTCAATTTTAGAGAACACCTTGGCTCCCTTAATCTGATCAAACAAATCATCGATTCAAGGCAAGGGATACCTATTTCTCACTATTACCTTATTGAGCTGTCGATAATCGATACATAGCCACAGAGATCCATCCTTCTTTTTCACAAAGATCATAGGTGCTCCCCAAGGAGAAACACTAGGTTGAATGAACCCTTTGGCTAACAGCTCCTCCAACTGCAGGTGAAGCTCCTTGAGCTCCTGAGTGGTCATCCTGTATGGAGCTCATGAGATAGGCTCTGTACTGGGAACCCGATCAATCCTGAAGTCGATGTCACACTTAGGTGGCATCCCCAGAATATCAGATGGAAAAACATCAACATACTCCCTCAAAAGTGGGTGATTGTCAAGAGATACCTCTCGACTCTCCTCCATCTCCAAGTCACTAACAGAAACTGCAAAAAGATGACATCCCTAACACATGCATCTCTTAAGTTGCATAGTGGAGATCATACGTAGGGAAATAGGTCTCTAAACTCCTACAACCTCAACCTCTGCACCAGAATCATCCACACATCTAACAGACTTATATTGACAATCGATCACTGCTTGATGGGCCTCTAACCAATCCATCCCCAAAACTATATCATATGATCCAAGGGGTAGGATGCGCAGGTCTACTGTAGTAGATAAAGAGCTAATCCTCAACTCACACCCGAGAACTAGAGACTGAACTAGAACCTTAGCCCCAGAAGCCAAATCAACCTGCCACCTATCATCCTGCTTTGTTGCCACTAAGCCACAACACTCCACAAGAGGAGATATGAACCAATCAGATGCACCGGAAGCAAAAAGAATAGAAAAACCAATACCTCATAAGAAACTAGAAGTCTCCACCATGGTGCCCTGATGCTCTGCCTGTCAGTTATCCACTGTTGCAAAGACTCTGTGTGATCTACCTGCATCACCCACCGTTGGCTCCAAAGCCATTGGTCAATGTCCAAACCCTGAAGCACCCTTCTGTGGGCACTATCTAGCAATATGACCCTGTTGGCCACAAGAGAAACACCCTGTGCCTCTACCAAAACCATCGCCACCCTGGAAAGCACTAGACTTCTGAAAACTACCTCTGCTCACTATGGACTAAGTGCTCTGAGCGGGTCAAACAACACGATCCTGCCTAGCATGCTGCCAATTTCAGTTCTTCTTATTTTGAAATCTATTACCTTGCTCATGCTGAGAATTCTTCAGCTTGGACTGAGAGTACTGCTGCTGCTGTCCACCCTTAGAGGGTGCATGAGAACCTGATGCTTGAGCATGACCACCATGAGAACCATACCCTACAGAAGGTGCACTACCAATGTGCACACTTGTATGCCCACTGAGTGCCATGGCCAAATTCTCCTCCACTAACTGGGCTTTCTCCACAGCAACCTCCATAGACTTAGGTTCGAATACACAAACGCCTCCACTAATCCGGGCATTCAAGCCCTGATAAAATGCTGCACCGACATAGACTCGTCATCCCCGATACTTGCATACTATTTGAGATCATAAAATCTGCGCTCGTACTGCTCAACTGACATGGCCATCTGCCTCAAGTCATGAAACTCATCTGCATGGCACTGCCTCCAATGATTAGATAAGAAACAGGCTCTGAACCTCTCTAAAAACAACTCCCAAGAGATGATACTGATATCCAAATGCATCTTCTGCTCCTCTAACCACCACCAAGTCGAAGCAAACCCTTAGAGATGCAAGATAGCACATCTAGCTTTGGTGTTGCTACCATTAGGATGCATGGTGAAACACCTACCTATATCCAATAACCAAGTCTCTACCTCTAGACCACTACCAGCTCCATCAAAGGTGGGAGGGTGTGCCCTTAGAAGATCTCTCATATGGCTGGCTAGTATGGCCTCCTTCTCAGCTATCAACTCTCTTTGCCTAGGAGATCTCTCTCTCTCTAGGACTCAGCTGATCTACCTCCTGACCTCCTCTAGGCTGCTCAACCTCCTGTCTCGGGCTTAAACAGGCAAGGGCCTCCTCAAGAATCTGTCTAAACTAGGCTCCCTCAGGCTGACCCTGACCCTCCATATTTTGACCCCCGCCTTCATGGGCACTCCCATGAGGAGAACTGGGAGGAGGTGTACCGCCACCACCTCTCCCATGACCCCTACCTCTGCCATGACCTCGACCCCTACCTCTAGGCATCTACCTACAACACTAGAAGGCAAATTATTACATTAGGAAAATGGACAAAACAAGGATAAAGTTATTCTACAGAGTTTAAGTACTAGGTCCCATAATGGGCTCAATTGTAACTAGAGTACCCTATGTTTAAACTTGGCTCTGATATCAAATGTGATGCCCCGTCATGCAACCCTAGAGTGCTAGACTAAAAAGTGCAAAATTATAGAAATATTTTTTTTGAAAGCAAGAAATTACAACATTAATAACCAAAGATATCATAATACACCACATTAAGAAAAGTGCACTTCTAACTCCTCTAGGGAAACATAACTGCATCAGTGAAATGAAAGTTAAACCACACAAGTGATAAACATCATACTGCTACTACAGATAAGAACAACTTTTACATTTGCAAGATAGTTTATTTACAAAGTTACAGTACAAGATTACAAGACCCATCATGCCAGTTTACAACAGAATATATATGAAAGTATAAAACATCATTGAATGTGTTATGTAATTCTATAAATGGATCACTTCTGCAAAGGACTCGAACCACATCTCCAAGAAGACCAATGGATAGCTCTGCCACCCAACCATGTGGAACCCTGAGGTCCACCCCTCCGAGCTTGGAGATAACAATGAGGATTCCACTAAGCCAAAGTAACACATCCAAAATAACCAGACGAATATAGACTGACACCACTGACCGAATCATCAACACTGCACAAGACTAGGTAACACTTCAGAGGCAACAATGAAACATAGGAGGGAAATAGCTAAGCTGCAGTGAGGATAGTATCATCGCATGGTCCTAATCATGGGTTATCCAGGCTATCTCTCACTAGAAGCCGGCCCCCATCTATGGTTATCTTGGCAACCCTTTGGCACCGGCCCCATAGGGTGACTCATGGGGAGCCGACACATCCTTTCATGTGGACAAGGAGGTCGGCCTTGCTGACCAAGCCTTCTCATCCCATCCTTAGCCTTTGAGAGCACTCAAGGCATGGGTGAGGCAACATACTTATCTTGTTATGTGAAAGTCTACCCGACCCACCTAGATATATTTTAAAGTTATCACTTGATTACAACTTCTATGGGGTTATCCAAGAAGCCACTTTGGGCACCGGCCCCACCATGGAAGCCACTCTCCTTACTACACTTGCTAATCTTATACAACATCTGAAATAAATGACATGCAGGTAAGTGCAGGAAGATGGGAGGCCAAAAAGGGGTCTTAAGTGGCCACTTTTTTTCTGAAATCAGGAAATACTGGCCTTGGATGAGAAATTGAGCATAGTTACACTCAAAATTTGGAGATGCAACCAAAACAATGTTCATAGTGCTCCAAGTCTACTTTCTAAACTACTATTTTGTTTTGAAAATGGCATAGATTAAGGGGTTCAAAAGAGGGAGCCACATAAATTGGTGTTGTTTCTGTCAAAAAAACATAACATAGCATGTTTTGTGGCTCCCTCAAAAGGTCAACTTTTTTTTGGTATTTTTAAAATCGCTTTGGTGAGAAATTAGTTAATAGCATGTAGTTTATGCCTGATTTTTTTGATAATTTTTTGATGAATATTTGATTTTTTACTAATTTTTAAAGTGGATACATCCTAAAAAATAGAATTTTCGCCGTGCTACCCCTATAAATTTTGAAAACTAATTGAAAATCATTTTTTTATTTTTTTAATATTTGTAGAATGGAGTCTAGTTTCTAAATATGTAATTTTTTTGAAATTTGAATGAATAGTTATTTTACAATGAAAAAAAGACCAAATAGTGGTTTTTGCCTAAAAATAGACACACAAACAAAAGAAATTAAAGATGAAAGGATTAACATTGTTAAAATGTGAAAAAAATCACATCGTCAAATAGCTAAGAGAAAGCCTAACATTACCCATGTGTTTGATTTGTTTGACCTTGAAACACGTGCAAATCTGAGGGTTAGCACGAACAAAATTATGTGAAATTTTGAAGAATATAGAAAAACACGTCTGTGACTGTTCATAAGGCACTCCAAGCCTTTGGGTTGGAAATCCAAAGCAAATCCCAAGCCCAAGGCTTAGGATTCCCAAAGCAAGAAATAACACGAGCATGTTATAACGCACTCGCGTTATGTTTTGCCTTGCATTTTTCTTTCCCTCAAGTCTGTCTTTTGTCATGTTTGATATAACGCGAGTACGTTATAACGCGCTTGCGTTATGTCCCCCTCAATTTTTTTTACGTTCAAGGCTATTAATCATGAGGGTTAAGTGATAAGTGATAGAGTTGGAGGGTTTAGGGATAAGGGATTACTGTTTAAGGTATAGTATCGAGCCTGTTGAGGGTCTAGGAATAGGGATAGCGTTTAAGGTTTAGGGATGAAGGATGACAAATTATGGTTGAGGGTTTAGGGTTTAGGGATAGGGTTGAGGGTCGAGGGATCAAAGTTAAGGGTTGAGGGATTAGGGTTTGACATTGAGGGTTGAGGTTCAAGGGTCAAGGGTTTAGGGATAGGGTTTAGGGTCGAGGGATTAGGGTTAAAGTAGAGTGTGGAGGGTGTAAGGATTAGGGATAGGGTTGGAGGGTTTAGGGATAAGGGATTAGGGTTTAAGGTATAGTATCGAGTCTATTGAGGGTTTAGGAATAGGGATATCATTTAGGGTTTAGGGATGAGGGATTATAGTTGAGGGATGATGGATTAGGGTTGAGGGTTGAGGGATTAGGGTTTAGGGTTGAGGGTTGAGGGATTAGGGTTTAAGGTATAGTGTTGAGGGTTGAGGGTTGAGGGTTTAGGATTAGGGTTTAGGGTTGACGGATTAGCATTTAATGTCAAGGTTAGGGTTAGAGTGTCGAGGGTAGAGGGATTAGGGATAGGGTTTAGGGTTGAAGGTTTAAGGATTGAGGGTTGAGGCTTTAGGGATGAGGGTTTAAGGCTTAAGATATAGTGTCAAGTGTTGAGGGTGTAGGGATAGGGTTTAAGTTTTAAGGGTTAAGGGTTGAGGGATAGGGATTAGGGTTTAAGGTATAGTGTTGAGGGTCGAGGGATCAGAGTTAAGGGTTGAGGGATTAGGGTTTGACGTTGAGGGTTGAGGGTTAAGGTTCGAGGGTCAAGGGTTTAGGGATAGGGTTGAGGGTCGAGGAATTAGGGTTAAAGTAGAGTGTGGAGGGTATAAGGATTAGGGATAGGCTTGGAGGGTTTAGGGATAAGGGATTAGGGTTTAAGGTATAGTATCGATTCTGTTGAGGGTGTAGGAATAGGGATAGCATTTAGGGTTTAGGGATGAGGGATTAGAGTTGAGGGATGACAGATTAGGGTTGAGGGTTGAGGGATTAGGGTTTAGGGATAAGGTTTAGGGTTGAGGGTTGAGGGATTAGGGTTTAAGGTATAGTGTTGATGGTTTAGGGTTGAGGGATTAGGATTTGACGTTGAGGGTTGAGGGTTTAGGGTTAGGGTTGAGAGATGAGGGATCAGAGTTAAGGGTTGAGGGAATAGGGTTTGACGTCGAGGGTTGAGGGTTGAGGTTCAAGGGTCAAGGGTTTAGGGATAGGGTTGAGGTTGAAGGGATTAGGGTTAAAGTAGAGTGTGGAGGGTGTAAGGATTAGGGATAGGGTTGGAGGGTTTAGGGATAAGGGATTAGAGTTTAAGGTATAGTATCGAGTTTGTTGAGGGTTTAGGAATAGGGATAGCATTTAGGGTTTAGGGATGAGGGATTAGAGTTGAGGGATGAGGGATTAGGGTTGAGGGTTGAGGGATTAGGGTTTAGGGATAAGGTTTAGGGTTGAGGGTTGAGGGATTAGGGTTTAAGGTATAGTGTTGAGGGTTGATGGTTTAGGGATAGGGTTTAGGTTTGAGGGATTAGGGTTTAGGGTTGATGAATTAGGGTTTAATGTTGAGAGTTGAGGGTTAAGGGTTGAGGGTTGAGGTTGAGGGATAGGGTTAATGGTCAAGGGATTAGGGTTAAATAAGAGTGTCAAGGGTAGATGGTTTAAGGTATAGTATCGAGCCTATTGAGGGTCTAGGAATAGGGATAGCATTTAGGGTTTAGGATTGAGGGATTAGAGTTGAGGGATGACGGATGACAGATTAGGGTTGAGGGTTGAGGCATTAGGGTTTAGGGACAAGGTTTAGGGTTAGGGTTGAGGGATTAGGGTTTAAGGTATAGTGATGAGGGTTTAGGGTTGAGGGATTAGAATTTGACGTTGAGGGTTGAGGGTTTAGGGATAGGGTTGAAGGTCGAGGGATCAGAGTTAAGGGTTGAGGAATTAGGGTTTGATGTTGAGGGTTAAGGGTTGAGGTTTGAGGGTCAAGGGTTTAGGGATAGGAATTAGGGTTAAAGTAGAGTGTGGAGGGTATAAGGATTAGGGATAGGGTTGGAGGGTTTAGGGATAAGGGATTAGAGTTTAAGGTATAGTATCGAGTTTGTTGAGGGTTTAGAAATAGGGATAGCATTTAGGGTTTAGGGATGAGGGATTAGAGTTGAGGGATGAGGGATTAGGGTTGAGGGTTGAGGGATTAGGGTTTAGGGATAAGGTTTAGGGTTGAGGGTTGAGGGATTAGGGTTTAAGGTATAGTGTTGAGGGTTGATGGTTTAGGGATAGGGTTTAGGTTTGAGGGATTAGGGTTTATGGTTGATGAATTAGGGTTTAATGTTGAGAGTTGAGGGTTGAGGGTTGAGGTTGAGGGATAGGGTTAATGGTCAAGGGATTAGGGTTAAATAAGAGTGTCGAGGGTAGAGGGATTAGGGTTTAAGGTATAGTATCAAGCCTGTTGAGGGTCTAGGAATAGGGATAGCGTTTAGGGTTTAGGAATGAGGGATTAGAGTTGAGGGATGACGGATGATAGATTAGGGTTAAGGGTTGAGGCATTAGGGTTTAGGGACAAGGTTTAGGGTTAGGGTTGAGGGATTAGGGTTTAAGGTATAGTGTTGAGGTTTAGGGATAGGGTTTAGGGTTGAGGGATTAGGATTTGACATTGAGGGTTTAGGGTTTAGGGTTTAGGGTTTAGGGTTTAGGGTTTAGGGTTAGGGTTGAAGGTCGAGGGATTAGAGTTAAGGGTTGAGGGATTAGGGTTTGATGTTGAGGGTTGAGGGTTGAGGTTCGAGGATCAAGGGCTTAGGGATAGGGTTGAGGGTCGAGGAATTAGGGTTAAAGTAGAGTGTGGAGGGTATAAGGATTAGGGATAGGGTTGGAGGGTTTAGGGATAAGGGATTAGAGTTTAAGGTATAGTATCGAGTCTGTTGAGGGTTTAGGAATAGGGATAGCATTTAGGGTTTAGGGATGAGGGATTAGAGTTGAGGGATGATGGATTAGGGTTGAGGGATAAGGTTTAGGGTTGAGGGTTGAGGGATTAGGGTTTAAGGTATAGTGTTGAGGGTTGATGGTTTAGGGATAGGGTTTAGGTTTGAGGGATTAGGGTTTAGGGTTGATGAATTAGGGTTTAATGTTGAGAGTTGAGGGTTGAGGGTTGAGGGTTGAGGTTGAGGGATAGGGTTAATGGTTAAGGGATTAGGGTTAAATAAGAGTGTCGAGGGTAGAGGGATTAGGGTTTAAGGTATAGTATTGAGCCTATTGAGGGTCTAGGAATAGGGATAGCGTTTAGGGTTTAGGAATGAGGGATTAGAGTTGAGAGATGACGGATGAGGGATTAGGGTTGAGGGTTGAGGGATTAGGGTTTAGGGACAAGGTTTAGGGTTAGGGTTGAGGATTAGGGTTTAAGGTATAGTGTTGAGGGTTTAGGGATTTAGGGTTGAGGGATTAGAGTGAAGGGTTGAGGGATTAGAATTTGACTTTGAGGGTTTAGGGTTTAGGATTAGGGTTGAAGGTCGAGGGATCAGAGTTAAGGGTTGAGGGATTAGGGTTTGATGTTGAGGGTTGAGGGTTGAGGTTCGAGGGTCAAGGGTTTAGGGATAGGGTTGAGGGTCGAGCAATTAGGGTTAAAGTAGAGTGTGGAGGGTATAAGGATTAGGGATAGGGTTTGAGGGTTTAGGGATAAGGGATTAGAGTTTAAGGTATAGTATCGAGTCTGTTGAGGGTTTAGGAATAGGGATAGCATTTAGGGTTTAGCGATGAGGGATTAGAGTTGAGGGATGATGGATTAGGGTTGAGGGTTGAGGGATTAGGGTTTAGGGATAAGGTTTAGGGTTGAGGGTTGAGGGATTAGGGTTTAAGGTATAGTGTTGAGGGTTGAGGGTTTAGGATTAGGGTTTAGGGTTGACGGATTTGCATTTAATGTTGAGGTTAGGGTTAAAGTGTCGAGGGTAGAGGGATTAGGGATAGGGTTTAGGGTTGAAGGTTTAAGGATTAAGGGTTGAGGCTTTAGGGATGAGGGTTTAAGGCTTAAGATATAGTGTCAAGTGTTGAAGGTGTAGGGATAGGATTTAAGTTTTAAGGGTTAAGGGTTGAGGGATAGGGATTAGGGTTTAAGGTATAGTATTGAGTCTGTTGAGGGTGTAGGATTAGGGATAGCATTTAGGGATTAGGGATAGGGTTGGAGGGTTTAGGGATAAGGGATTAGGGTTTAAGGTATAGTATTGATTCTGTTGAGGGTGTAGGAATAGGGATAGCATTTAGGGTTTAGCGATGAGGGATTAGAGTTGAGGGATGACGAATTAGGGTTGAGGGTTGAGGGATTAGGGTTTAGGGATAAGGTTTAGGGTTGAGGGTTGAGGGATTAGGGTTTAAGGTATAGTGTTGAGGGTTTAGGGATAGGGTTTAGGGTTGAGGGATTAGAGTGAAGGGTTGAGGGATTAGGATTTGATGTTGAGGGTTGAGGGTTTAGGGTTAGGGTTGAGAGATGAGGGATCAGAGTTAAGGGTTGAGGGATTAGGGTTTGACGTCGAGGGTTGAGGGTTGAGGTTCGAGGGTCAAGCGTTTAGGGATAGGGTTGAGGTTGAAGGGATTAGGGTTTAAGGTATAGTGTTGAGGGTTGATGGATCAGAGTTAAGGGTTGAGGGATTAGGGTTGAGGGTTGTAAGGATTAGGGATAGGGTTGGAGGGTTTAGGGATAAGGGATTAGAGTTTAAGGTATAGTATCGAGTCTGTTGAGGGTGTAGGATTAGGGATAGCATTTAGGGTTTAGGGATGAGGGATTAGAGTTGAGGGATGACAGATTAGGGTTGAGGGATTAGGATTTGACGTTGAGGGTTTAGGGATAGGGTTGAGGGTTGAGGGATTAGGATTTGATGTTGAGGGTTGAGGGTTTAGGGATAGGGTTGAGGGTTGAGGGATTAAGATTTGACATTGAGGGTTGAGGGTCGAGGGATTAGAGTTGAGGGTTTAGGGATTAGGGTTTGACATTGAGGGTTGAGGGCATTTTCTATCAAGAACTTGATTATGAGGGCTTGCCCCTTCATTGTTATGCCTATCATATGGCAGAGCATCTGGCAAGCCCTTGTAGGAAAAAGATGTGATCAATGCAAAGGATGTGATGAATCTATAGCAGGACAAAACGCGAGCGCGTTATAGCACGAGCGTGTTATAACGCGCTCGCATTTTGTATTTCTATTGAAACGGTAAAAAAGTGGTTACCCCTGTGATCCAGGTCCACATGCTCTCTTTTCTTACTGATTCTGCGCGTGCTCTGACAAAAAAGAAGTGCTTTCATGCTATTGGGAAGTTCACATGCACATTTGACACATTGTACCACCTTTGCATGATCTTTCCACCACCTTTTCTGCTTTGCCAACTTGAGGAGGAAATAACATAGTTTTCACACCAAGTTTGATATATATCTATTCAAGTTTCAATTTTTGTAGTGTTGCAATGTTAATTGTGATTCAATTTTAGGAATTTAACATTGAAAAGGAAGCAAGTGGTGAAAAACTCAAATTGTTGAGGAGTTTGATGCAAGAAGATAAAAACACTACATAATTGGGTACTCTCTCCATTCAAATCTTTGTTTTTTAGGTATGTCAAGTCTTTACATGCATGTTCTTTACATTTTCCTTATTTCGGATTGAATTACTTTATCATGCTTTATCATACATGTTTAAAATAGACACATTCCCAATCAAGAAAGCAACCTACAATCTCACATGATGCCATGTATATTTTCTACACTTGGGCTCTTTAATAATTATGTGTAATAAACAAACCTTAGTTCATACCATGATGTCAAACTATACAAGAATAAATCCTTACAACATAAAAAAATACAATCCCACTATTATCTTGTATTCATTTCTTAGGAACTAATATTGGTCTCTTTATCATGCTACAGAAAAATTATCCGTCATTCCGAGGAAACGATCAAGAATTAAACCAACACAGGAAGAGATAGAAGCTAAGAATGCAAAGAAAGCAATGGCTATGAGGGAACTTTGTGAGAAGAGGAAATTGGACACGATAAATGAAGACATACCAATTAAAGAGGAACCACAACCATCACAAAGAGATATGGTATTGGTGGCACAAAGAGAATGAATGCAAAAACTTCGTGGTACGAGAGATTTGAATACCATAGTTGGAGACACGTCCTTTACCGCAAGTCAACATGTAGGGACACCATCTACCACATCTCAAGTTGAGAGTACATCATCACTCACATGTGATGAAGGAGGTATGCCATCGTTCCCACCTCAACCTAAAGGTATGTCATCTATTCCATCTTCGATCAAAGGTATGCCATCTAACCCATCTCATTTAAATATTGATGAAATTCCTAATGTTGAGATGAATTTACCTAACTTGACACCACCTAGAATTTTGCATAGAAAGCCAAAGTATTTGATTGATATTGATGAGAATATTTTGTAGCCAATGCAAGGTAAGATTCCAAAACGCACTTGTAGAATGTATGCTAATAAGATTTGGAGATTGTTCTTTCAAAAGTTAAATGAGACTACAAGATGTCAACTATTCATTGAAATGATGCGAAGTATAAAGTATAGGTCTATTATGAAGATTCTTGGGTTGAGAACATCAGAGGCTTCAAGTGAAAAATCTACTGTCAAGAATCTAATGAGTGCGTGTGAGAGTGTGGGTAACACCTCACGCACAAAAGATAGTAATGCAACACGGCGTTTGATTACATCGACTATAGTAAGTAGTCAAACGAGGAAAGCTCATCTCATTAGAAAGACAAGTCAAGAATTAAGAATTAATAGGAAAACTTTATCAAGAACCATTGGAAGACGCCAAAGAATTGAGGACACTAATGCCAATGAATTATGGGCGTTCTCGGGGAGACTACCACGAAAAGATAAACCAATTGTTGAAGCATTGAGATCACTAATTGAAGACTTTTGGAAGAATTACACAAGGGTATCTCCAAATCAAAGGGATGTGGTAAGAAGGAGAATCGGTAGTCAGAACTGTGAGCCACATCCAAAGCATTTTTTGGATGAGACTCAAACACAGTTTTATGGTAAATTTCTAGAGAAGTATCCTCAAATTAAAATTTGTCAAAGATATTTTGAAATGCTAAAACCTTTCTATGTTAAGATAAATCACACACGCACTACTTGTTGTTGTAGATTACATATTGAATTTTCTAACCATTTTGATGCTTATAGGTCTATATGTTTAGATATGCATACTAACAATGATTTGCAGGGTTGTGCCATATGTGCCCCACCAACATCTTCAAGAGACTTCATATCAAGAATTTTATGTGAAAGAGAGGAAGGTCAAATATTCTACAAGAAATTATGCTTGGATGGCACATGTCATCGTTGCGGTGGCTTGCAACATTTGCCAGTATGTGAACATATGGAAATAACACATGCGGTTGGAAACAAACTAGTAGAGTTTGGCAAGTATAAAATAGTGGCATACAATACAAAAGATGGTAAAGAAGCAAAGAGGTGTGAATTAGTTATTGAAAAGATTCCAGTGTATCAGTTTATGCCTATATTTTGTGACAGCATAGTGTATGAGTATGCAAGACATGCCCATAGAGCTCGATGGTTGGACTTGCAATTCAAGTTATGTAAGGACACATTTTTAGTTGGTAGCATTGTTTCAGTCATTGACTTTGCAGAGAACTACAGTCTACAGCCATAGCGTGAGGTGCAATCACAATATTACAACTCCACATAGGTTTCTATATTTGTGCACAACGCATTCATTCATGTTAATGATAGTACAGAGGATGACAGAAAGATCATAAGAGAGTATAATTTCTATATTAGTGATGATCGCATGCATTCTACAAAGTTCGTGCAAGGTTGCTTTCAGGTGTTCTACAATGATTTGGCTAGAAGGTGCATATCGTTCAGTCAGCATATCATATGGTCAGATAATTGTGCGTCACAATTCAAGAACTCACGAAATTTCTATTGGCTGAGTAGGAGGCATAATTTTACAGGTATTCAACATATGTGGAACTTTTGTGAGGCCAGGCATGGAAAGGGGGAGCATGATGGTGCAGGAGCATGTATCAAAAGAGCCATAGCACGAGAAGAGTTAAAGTATAAAGACAATGCAAATTTGACAGATGCAAAATTGATTGTCGAGTGGTGTAATGCTTCCATGGGTCCAGGTAATGAAGGTAAGTCTTTAGTTCATAGATTTTTTTGGTTGATAGATGATACTAACATTGCACCATATGAGGATTGTTGTACATTGACAGGATCAAATGAGATGCACTCTTTCAGAAGCTCAATTGCAGGTTCATGGAGTATCCATACACGAAAGATGTCATGCTTTTGTTCTTCCAGTACAATTCAAGTCTGGGATGAGTGCAAGTCAAAGGAGTGGGTTGACGAATGGCAGTTAAGTTATCTTAGCCCACTTGACATGTATTGACC
This sequence comes from Cunninghamia lanceolata, assembly GCA_027924645.1. Classification (NCBI taxonomy): domain Eukaryota; kingdom Viridiplantae; phylum Streptophyta; class Pinopsida; order Cupressales; family Cupressaceae; genus Cunninghamia; species Cunninghamia lanceolata. The sequence goes on along the minus strand of BSBN01000382.1, from coordinate 13,934,156 downwards.
CCCGATGGCACTGGAACTAACACAGATGGAATCGTCAGTTGACTTTGACCACATATCAGATTTAGTTCAACCAGGTAATATAGGGCACGTATATGCATCTAATTTCATCTAGTTCAACCAAGTAATGTCATCTTACTTTGTAGTGTTTTTGTAATGTTGACTAATTTCATCTAATTTGCTACACATATCAATGTAGGGCACGTATATGCAGTTATTACAGATGAAGATAATGAAGAGGGAACAGATTATTACTTATGTCATTGTGTTGAGGCCAAAAATAAATTGGAGGCCTCTGTTACAGATGGAGAAAACATCGAATACCCTACAGGATCAGTGGTTATTACTGGAACATGGCTTAGAAGGTACCCACATAAGAGTGTTAATATTTGGCTATATCAAGACTTTGACATGCATCAGAAGATTCTTCATTACTCGAACCTTGTTGTGGCATCCAATGTTCATTTGATAAAGTATCGGGGTGGACCTTTGAACAAAATATTGTGGAAGGTACATGAGTCTGACCATGAAGCAATACTTGACACAATAAAGAGTAGAGCAGACCCAGATGATTCATTGGATTAATTTGTAAGTATTCACATTGATTTTGTAAAGTATGTTACATTGAGTTGTAAGTATGCACATTAATTTTTAAGGTTTGTCTTTTTTTATTTCCTCCTGTATTTTTACACATGTACACATTTTTACATCATCATGTTATGCATTTTTGGTGTCCTGCTCCTGATGCGACCAAACTCATAACTCACCCTACTAGACACCATTTGATGATCTCTCCAACACTCTGGATCCAGGGCACCCAATCATGATGATCACCTATTTACCATTCTCCCAAGGTGCTCATAATGAATGAAAAGAAGACCAAGGGCGCCCAATCTTAATAGACTTATTTCTTTCAATTTTGATGATCCAAACTCTTGCAATATGACATCCACTTTCATGCCTTTAGATCTTCCTTCACATATAGGGCACCAAATCAAGTTGAAAAATCTACATAAGGGTGCCAAACTGGATGAAAGGAGACACGAAATGCACCTTAGGACTCCATGCTAAGGTTTGAGCCATTAAAGTCTCTTGATATTAGGCGCTCATGATGATGAAACTTAGAGCTTTTTCCTTTCCTATGCGCTCATCTAAGATGTTTGAATGATAAGGAGCACCTTGACCTCTATAATGTACATTGGGCACCAAATCAAGGTGATTTTAAGTCACTTTGAGTCATTTGGGGTCAGTTTGAGTCTTTGAGTCATGTTGCAAAAAAGTGTCAATGTTGTCAAGTTGCACAAAGCAACTTTTGCATTTTTGGTGTCCTGCTTGTGATGTGACCAAACTGACTATTCCAACGCATCTGGATGGGTACATTTATGCTAGGCATGGTCTTGTTTTTTACCCAAACATGTCGAAACAGTCTGAGCTACATTGTACCAACGATATCCCTGAAGAGTCCAAAGTGCAAAAAGGCAGCAATCTTTGAGGAGATGTTACTCAAAAATTGTGTCACTTAGAAACATTCCATCTAAGGCAACACAATAACGTAAAGTGCCTCTACAATAACCTCTCACGGTTTTTTATATCTCTGAGGCATTTGCCTGTGGTGAAAGGTTTTCTGCTGTCCCAAAAATCGTCAGAAGGAGGCAGTGTAAAGTTACAAAGGGGTGTAACTTTTGTCCCGCTCCTGATGCGACCAAACTGACTATTCCAATGCGTCCAAATGGGTACATTTATGCTAGGCATGGTCCTATTTTTCACCCAAACATGTCGAAACAGTCTGAGCTACATTGTACCCATGATATCCTTGAAGAGTCCAAAGTGCAAAAAGGATGCAATCTTTGACGAGATCTTACTCGAAAACTGTGTCACTTAGAAACATTCTGTCTAAGGCAACGCGATCATGTAGAGTGCCTCTACAATAACCTCTCAGTTTTTTATAGCTCTGAGGCATTTGCCCATGGTGAAAGGTTTTCTGCTGCCCCAAAAATCGTCAGAAGGAGGCAGTGTAAAGTTGCAAAGGGGTGTAACTTTTGTCCTACTCTTGATGCAACCAAACTGACTATTCCAATGTGTCTGAATGGGTACATTTACACTAGGCATGGTCCTGTTTTTTACCCAAACATGTCGAAACAGTCCGAGCTACATTGTACCCACGATATCCCTGAAGAGTCCAAAGTGCAAAAAGGCTGCAATCTTTGACAAGATGTTACTCAAAAATTGTGTCACTTAGAAACATTCTGTCTAAGGCAATGCTATCATGTAGAGTGCCTCTACAATAACCTCTCTCAGTTTTTTATAGCTCTGAGGCATTTTCCCGTGGTGAAAGGTTTTCTGCTGCCCCAAAAATCATCAGAAGGAGGCAGTGTAAAGTTGCAAAGGGGTGTAACTTTCATCCTACTCCTAATGCGACCAAATTGACTATTCCAACGCATTTGAATGGGTACATTTACGCTAGGCATGGTCCTATTTTTCACCCAAACATGTCGAAACAGTCGGAGCTACATTGTACCGACGATATCCCTGAAGAGTCCAAAGTGTAAAAAGGCAGCAATCTTTGACGAGATGTTACTCAAAAACTGTGTCACTTAGAAACATTCTGTCTAAGGAAACACAATCACATAGAGTGCCTCTACAATAACCTCTCTCAGTTTTTTATAGCTTTGAGGCATTTGCCCGTGGTGAAAGGTTTTCTACTGCCCCAAAAATCGTCAGAAGGAGGTAGTGTAAAGTTGCAAAGGGGTGTAACTTTCGTCCTGCTCCTGATGCGACTAAACTAACTGTTCCAACGCATCCGAATGGGTACATTTACGCTAGGCATGGTCCTATTTTTCACCCAAACATGTCGAAACAGTCCGAGCTACATTGTACCGACGATATCGCTGAAGAGTCCAAAGTGCAAAAAGGTAGCAATCTTTGACGAGATGTTACTCAAAAAATGTGTCACTTAGAAACATTCTGTCTGAGGCAACGCGATCATGTAGAGTACCTCTACAATAACCTCTCTCAATTTTTTATAGCTTTGAGGCATTTGCCCGTGGTGAAAGGTTTTCTGCTGCCCCAAAAATCGTCAGAAGGAGGCAGTGTAAAGTTGCAAAGGGGTGTAACTTTTTTATTGCTCTTGATGCGACCAAACTGACTATTCCAATGCATCTGAATGGGTACATTTATGCTAGGCATGGTACTATTTTTCACCCAAACATGTCGAAACAGTCAGAGCTACATTGTACCGACGATATCCCTGAAGAGTCCAAAGTGCAAAAAGGCAGCAATCTTTGACGAGATGTTACTCAAAAACTGTGTCACTTAGAAACATTTTGTCTAAGGCAATGCGATCATGTAGAGTGCCTCTACAATAACCTCTCTTGATTTTTTATAGCTCTGAGGCATTTGCCCGTGGTGAAAGGTTTTCTGCTGGCCCAAAAATTGTTAGAAGGAGGTAGTGTAAAGTTGCAAAGGGGTGTAACTTTCATCCTACTCCTGATGCGACCAAATTGACTATTCCAACGTGTCTGAATGGGTACATTTACGCTAGGCATGGTCCTATTTTTCACCCAAACATGTCGAAACAGTTAGAGCTACATTGTACCGACAATATCCCTGAAGAGTCCAAAGTGCAAAAAGGCAGCAATCTTTGACGAGATGTTACTCGAAAACCGTGTCACTTAGAAACATTCCGTCTAAGGCAACACGATCATGTAGAGTGCCTCTACAATAACCGCTCTCAATTTTTTATAGCTCTGAGGCATTGGCCCGTGGTGAAAGGTTTTCTACTGCCCCAAAAATCGTCAGAAGGAGGCAGTGTAAAGTTGCAAAGGGGTGTAACTTTTGTCCTGCTCCTGATGTGACCAAACTGACTATTCCAATGCATCTGAATGGGTACATTTACGTTAGGCATGGTCCTATTTTTCACCCAAACATGTCGAAACAATCCGAGCTACATTGTACCCACGATATCCCTAAAGAGTCTAAAGTGCAAAAAGGCAGCAATCTTTGCGAGATGTTACTCGAAAACTGTGTCACTTAGAAATATTTTGTCTGAGGCAACACGATCACATAGAGTGCCTCTACAATAACCTCTCTCAATTTTTTATAGCTCTGAGGCATTTGCCCATGGTGAAAGGTTTTCTGCTACCCCAAAAATTGTCAGAAGGAGGTAGTGTATTAAGTCAGGATGAAAGCCTATTCACTCTAGGTGCCTGTTTTTGACCAAATCACACATGCGCCTTGAACAAGTGATGCTACAAGTGGTGAACAAAATGGGCACCTTGAAGAATTGAGCCCTCCAAGACATCTTGCAATTGCCTAAAAGTCTAAAATTTACATAAGTGAGTTAAGGCGCCATTTTCCATCTCCAGAGCCTCCTTTGAGCGCCTTAACATGGAGTGAATGTTTTAGTCTATGAAATATTGCGCCTAAAGAATATAACAACCCCTTGAGTCACTAGGATGAACTAAGTTAACAAAATAAACTTCATTGAGGGAGGTGAACTTGTGCATCTAGACAACTCTAGTTTAGCGCTTGAGAAAAAGCATGTTTAGAGACACCCCTCGAATGAACCCTCTAGAACCAATAACCATAGCTCAAGATCCATAACCTTGAGAAGATAAAGCATTAAAAAAATTTATCTAAAGGATGGGAAATACCTCTTAGATGATAGTCTGCCGAGTAGACCAAGAGTGGGGAATGAGAATGCTTGTCAAAGATACACCAAGCCACAAGGACTCTCTCGAATAAGAATCTTCTCTAGGTCCATAATTAACTCACGCCCATATCCAAGTGAAAGTCTCCTTGGTCTTCCTGCTAAAACCTCTAAAGGGTAACCATCTCAACAAGTGTCTCTAATCCCAAGAGAACTCTAGCCTCACCCAAGTCTCGAAGTATGTATGAGAACCTACAACCAATCAATCCATGTTAAGCTCCAAATGCAACACCACATTATCATGAAGCTCCCAAGCACATGACCAATGTACTCAATACCAAGAGAACCAACGAGACCACTGTCAAAACTCCAACTACAAAATTAGGTATCCAAACATGACATCATGATCTAACATCTCCTCCTAGAAGATCACATGCACCAATACAGACATCCTAGTCTCAAGAGAACTTGTATCATGCTAATACTCTAATCTAGAATCAAGAGTCCACCAAGACACACTACCAATCACCTCTAAACCAAGGATCAACATCTACAACCACATGAAGATAACCATTACACCCAACCACTATATAAGATCATCCATCACTAGGTGACGAATACACATCACTATCAAAGCAACATCCATCCTCTCATCCCAATGCAACATACCAATGCGCAAATGAGCATAGACAAGGAAAAATAACAAAGTCATCCCGTGGATATAGGCAATATGCATTCAAGTCATCCCACTACAATCAATGAGGTGTGCATCCCAAAAAAATGCATAACTTGTAGATCCCAACCATTGAAAACATGCAAAATCATCATCACATTAGTAATCATCATCACATTAGTAAACTAGTAAACATCATTTGCATCCATACTTAAACCAATCTTATTGTTGTGTTTGATGTGTCCTCTTTCAAACAACCATTTAACAAAATTTGAGTCTAAACAATAAACATTTACAACAATAAACATCTCAAAGTCCAAAATCCAAACATTCTATCATCCTTAATCATTTCCATCATGGACCCTTGGTTTGAAAAAATCATTATGCAAGATAAAAACCCTATGCCTATTACCTTGTCCGAGGCTCATGCAAAACCCAAAATGATTAGCCTAGTACCATGTGTCATGTCCCCGTTCCCAGCTTGATCATGAAGTGTATAATGGATTAGCCTATTCCTCATTCCCGGAGGCTAATTCCAAATGATGAGGGAATGAATTGGTTTTAGACTAACTCTATCTATTTGTTTTGCAGGAACAAGGTCAGAACCCTAAAATTTGACTAAGTATGGAAGCTTGGGAGCCTAGGCACCCATTTCACTCCAGTTTTCCTTACTAAGCACCTAGCACAAGGATCATCCAAATTAAGTGCCTAAGAACCTCAAGGTGCCTATACATGTTTCTAGGGATCCTCCAATTGAGCGCCTAGCATAGATGGATGAAGATTGAAAGTTTTCAAGTTAAAGATGTCCTTTGGGTGAACTCACAGCACTAGGTGCATGTGTTGGTTGGAACTCCTTGGATCTGGCACCTAGGATTGAAAGCCTTTGATGAGGAGAGAAGTCTTAAGGCCTGGTCTGGCGCCCTCACTTGACTACCCCACCCTCAAAATGCGCCTAACCTTCATAAGGCGTTAACACTCTATTTTGAGCGCCTAGCAGGGGGTAATGGATAGATTGAAGGCTTGGGAGCTAAGGAAAGTCACTTAGATGAATAATCAAGATTGAAATGAGAAACTCCTAGCCAAGGTGCAAAATTCCTCAATTCTGGCATCTAGAAATCAAATCTAAGGTGCTCTTTCCATTTGCCAAAGGCTCTATTAGCGCCCTTGGTTGATGATTTCTCTAGACACCTGAAATGGCGCCCAATGGATCTTTCAACTTGTATCAGGAAGAAGGGAAGCATTCTTAGTGTTGTTCAGATAATCTAAGTTGTAAAGTTAACAAGGAATAGAGCCAGAGGACAAGGCACACTTATTGGGCTCCATCACCTCAGAAATGTGCCTAATGCAGTTGGTGTCAACTTCCCTCTTTCTAGCCTCCAAATGGCGCCTAGAGTCAAAAAAGGATTTCACTGAATAATGTTAATGTTTTGAGTATCAAACTCTACTTGGCGCATACCTATGCTCTTGCAACCTCAAATTGGTGCCTAGGGTTCAGTCATCCTCCTAAGGCGTGGTTCTGCTCCTCCATAACCTTGTTTTGGTGCCTAAACTTGGAAGTACCTTGAAGAATTGGATTAAGATGGAATTCACCTCCAGAATGTTAGGTGCTTGATAGAAGATAAAGGCGCTAGGGTAAAAGAGCTTCAAAAGTTTGATGTCAAGTGTGAATTGAGATAATAGGCGCTGATACCAGTTGACATTACTCCAAACATGCGCCTAAGAGAGATGCAAGTCCCCAAGACCAATTTTGGAACAAGGCACTCCATCAGAGGGTAAGATGATAATCCTTGGAAGTCAAGTGTTTCAAAGATTCTTTGAGAAATTGACAAGTTGTAACCTAGGTGCCAAAACCCCTGAGAATCCTCCTATCTGGCGCCTAGTTAGAAGAACACTAATATTGAGCCTAAGTGAATTTGAGTGTCAATATAGAGTCATCAAACCCCACCAGACATTCATCCATGTCTCTACCACCTCAAGGAAGCACCCATCTTAGGATGGCACCTAGTCTGGTCTCTACTACCTTCAGTTGGCACCTAACCCTAAGAGTCTTGCAACTATGACGTTCATCCATGCAACAAGCAAGGTGATGCTCCCTTGTGATATTGTGAGGTGTTGACATTCAGTTGACATCATTGAGTTTGATTGAGTTGATCAAGTGTAGACGCCATTGTAAACATCAAGGCTTCAAGGCCTTTCTTTTGTATCTCCATTGAATAAGTTGTAACTTCATGCTATTGAAAGCATTATCCATGTAATAAGACATTGCAAGTTGATTGAGTCAAATAACTAGATAAGTACCCAACTCTAAGGTTGATTCATTCAAGTAGTTATCTTTGATGTATATCTTTGTGTTGTTGAAGTAGTTGATGAACTGATAGGAAGTAAAATTGTTTAAGTAAGGAAAAATTTTCGTAGAACTAGTTGGGTATCTTACACCATGCCTATCCATCAAACATCACAATGCAATCAAAATCCTAACAACATGCCCATGATCCAAGATCAAGTGCAATCATGCAAAGATATTATCAATCACAAGCCTATTAAGGATGAACTAGTCTTCTAGTACCATACTTTTCCATCAAACACCATAATGTAATCCATGGCCTATCAAGCCTATCAAAGAAAATGTAAACATCCTATGTAATACAATCGGACTTTAAATATTTGAAGTAGCCATCTACAAATATCCATTCAAAAGTGGATTTATAATGCAAGTATGGACACCATCAATAAAAAAGATTTGTATTAACCAAATATCCATATAGGCATACATCAATATCTGTCGATATAAGTATAACATATATACAAAATAGCCATATAGGCTTACAAGAATGCCATATAGGCATACAATGTCAACTATGTACAATACAAAATATATGTCCACAAATGCCATATAGGCATACAACAAAGGAACACAATAAAAAGTCATTCCCCTCTGGCTGGTGAAGAGAATAAATCATGAGCAGCCTTTGATCTTCTAGGGGATGGAGACATGCATGTGGGTGGTCTACTACGAACCCGAGGGCTACTCCTCCTATTTAGTTCTTCCTGCACCTTTACCTGTTACAAAAAAAAGTATAGACATTAATATATAGAAATTACATGTTATAAAAAAATGAAACATTTAACAAAATAATCACTTACCGCTAACATATAATCTGTCTCCTTGCTTGCCTCAGTAGCAGGAATAGGCCCTAGTGATGTCATGTCCTATAGAAACCATCCAGATAGAAATTAAACTTCAAATCAATAATCTTTTGATTTTTCAAAAATAGATAACTATAACAATGAATGTAAATTGAAATTTACTAATCTGCCTCATACCCCCGTCAATGCCATGGAGCTATGAATCGCAGAGGCCACACCCTGCTCCATTGACCTATGAACATGGGGAGGTGTCTCCGCAGCCTGCATCATCTAGAAATAAAACAACATTATTCAATTACGAAAACTATAATAGTGATGCAAATCATGGCTCCTAACATACACACACGTTCATCTAAACATGGAAGTACACATAATAAAACACACAAATCACATACAAAAATTTAGTAAGTACAATTCATTCATTAAACTATTTATTTTATTACCTCCGTAAAGCTTTGAAGTCCACCACCGCTGGCAGGTGTTGCCATGAAATCTACAGTATTAACCTATTCAACATCCAAAATCAGAAATTAGAATACCATTCATATAACGATGCTATTCACATGTAATATTTATAATTGTTTACTAGTTACATACCTCGATAGTAGATGATCTAGTGAAAAATGTAGGTGGAGAACCACTGAAAACTGCATCGACGCTATGACCCTAAAATTTCATTAAAATCATCAATTTAAATTAGTTAATCTTGTATTTCAAAAATGAAATTTAATAAATTAAATTCAATAAACTTGCTAATATTTACCTGAGTATCAAGGCCGAAAGTCTCACTCAGGAGGTTATCTGTCATCACCATCTACTCAGCTGTAGATGTAGCCTGTGCCCCTGCATCTTGACTGTCCATGGGCTCATAACCACAGGCTGACCCGCAAGCCTGGCAAGTATGCGGTGGGACCCTACTCCTCGCACTATCTCCCAACCCACTCTGTGTTGTAGGATCGGCATGCTCTATGATGCTCTGGGTCAAGGCACTAATCGACCTCAGTGTATCGACCTCAACACTCTCCTTCACAATGGAAGGGATAGAAACATGCTCGTGGGCTGGTCTGCTGATTACTCATCCCACTACCCGCTGTGGGTCAAGACGTGCCCCTGGTCTATCTTGTGTTGAGCCCCCACCTCTACCCTGGAAGTCCTGCATATCAAAATAGTTTGGCACTTTATTGAGGACAAACTCGCAGTAGAGTTTCCTCAAAAAGTATTGCGGGACCTCATTATTATTGCATGGAGGATGGTCAAAAACCATCCACCACCTCTGCCTGAAATTGTCCCTTATCGCTTGGTTGTTGCACCAATTGATAGGGAACCTCTTGCATGCAATGGGTGGAGGTTGATTTGTTTGTGGGTTTGTGAAAATTGAACACAAGTCTAATTTTGTAATTTGTAATTTTTTGACATCTTGGTATGACAATTTATCTGCATAGTAATCTCTAAACTCTCTCTTTTTATCAGTCCAACTAGTTATTTGCTTGCTAATTGAATTTACATTTGATAACATAGACTCAAGAGATTCGGCAAGCGTGGACCTATGCAAGGTTGAAGTGGAAGGATCTTTCAACCTTGCAATTATATCTTCAATTTATTTTTTGTTGTTTTCAATTTGCCCCATTATATTATCTTGTGTTCCAGGGGCATGTCGAGGAATGAACGGAGGAGGTTGTTGTTTTGCAGGTATTTCCTCCTTAGGATTTTATGGATTTTGAGGAGGAGGAGGAGGAGGATGAGGTGCATTAACATTTCTTGACAATTAACGAAATATACATCAAAAATCAACAAAAACCTACCTATTTAGAAAGAAATTCAAACAAAAAAAAAGATAACTCACCCCTTTGGCATGCTCGACGTCATGGTGGCATTTTGGAAATGAATTGATAAGCTTTTTGTGTTGATTGGCATTTTGCAAAATGCGAGCGTGTTTTTGAGGGTTTGGAAGCCGTGGGCAGAGGAGAAAATGAGAGTGAAATGAAATTCAATTGCTTTTTTTTCATTTATACTCGGTCATAACGTGAGTGCGTTATAACGCGCTCGCATTATGACTTAAATTTTTTTGAAATTATTTTAGCCACTTTTTGGCCCCCCATCTTCTTGCACTTACCCATGCATGGCAAGGGCTATAGGGCATCTAACTTTTCACAACCCATCATGGTACATAAACAGGTTCCAAGTTCCATAACCAAGAGACTATCTCCCATTCCTTATAAGACTCAAAAATTTAGTTAACCCATTACATTGACATGCCATAATTTTTGAACCAAAATCAAGAACTACACCTCTGGAGGTAGGTACATAACCAATGATAAGGTGACCATTATCCAACAAGGACAATGCTTTCACATCTTAACACCAAGTACACATGACACCCCTCAAGATTCCCACTTCACAATTAACCAAATCATAGACAAAACTCCACCCCAAAGTAAACATAATGATCCAATACAAGCATAAAGACATGACGAGGAAAATAATCGAGTAAAAGAGAATCAATGTACTCCTAATTTAGTCATGAAATCAACTATGAGATTATAACTTCCTTTTCAAGAAAATTCTAGTTTACGGAATAACAATCTCTCTCAAAACTAGAAGTAATTTCCTAACTAGTTCCCTAACAACCATTCTCTCCTAATAAAGACAAACCGTAATATAATGATAACATAAATTTCCAACTAAAATCTACTAATTTCACATCCTAATATGAACAACCACAATTATAAAAATATTCTTGCTATAATGAAAAGAACTTTTCGTCTACCATCTAATTATTACAATTTTCTAATGAACAACTATAACAAAATATATTTCTTATAAGCATAGATTATCGTCTCTCATAAAACAAATTCAATTTCAAAACAAAACACTGTACATTTTTACCTATGAGCATAAGTTATCATTTAACGTTTAACAATTACAAATTCTAATGACAACACTATAAGCTTAACTTATTACCTAACATTTACCACTTACCATTTCTAATATAAACAAATATATGTATGCTCTCTTACCAACATCTATTATCATCTAACATCCTACCCATTTACAATTTCCTAATAACCACAACTATAAATCAATACATTTTCCTATTTCAATTTTTCTAATAATTCCCAATTTCTAAAATAACAACTATATATATATACACAAAATTTCCAAAAGCATAACTTCTATCTAACATATTACACATTCAAATCAAACATTGTAAACCTACATAATTTCCTATAAGCAAAGATTTCCAACTAACATCTTACCAAATATCATTTCAATGCAAAACACTATAAACCTATATATATATTTTCCTAACATGTAACCACTTGTAATTTTAACTAAAACATAGGTATTTTCCTACTCGCATAAGTTCCCAAAGGCATGCTACTATCTACCATCTATAATACCCTAAAAAACATCTTCAAAATACAATTATTTCGCTTAAGGGTAGTCGACTACCTAAATACCTTCGATGACTATAATTCAATAGAATAATAACAATATGACTCCCAGCACCCAAATCGACTACCCTGACCACTAAAAAGTGACCTCAAATTCTAATAAAAAACTTTACAAAAGTGATATCCCATTCACCACATTACGAACTACATTGACTTAATAAAAGTGACTTCAAATAACATGCATTTGCTATTAGTTTCGACTGACTCCTAAACTTCTTTTACGACAACAATATACCAATGTAAACACATAGTTTTGCTACAAGATTTGACTAACACTACACATTTGCTATAGTCCACAAAAAGTGACTACACTATGCATAACGATTACCCTTCACAAAGGAAACAAACTCTATTATCATGTGACCAACTAATCGATTAGTCGAACATGGGAAAGTTGCCATTAGAATCTACAAAAATTTGGAAGGAAACTAACAGAAAATAGTCCACATCTATGCTCAAAACACAGTCGGCTAGAAAAATGGAAACAAAACTTAAGAATGAAAGATCAACTGCCAAAAATAACGACTCACATTCCACTCTTAACACACATAAATTTATTTGGCTTGGCACATAAAAATCTTCAACAATGTTATACAATTTATGTTTTCTGAGATTAAGAGAAGAAGGCAGAATTAACAAAGACTCAGCCATGACAACATTGGAAAGAAAAACTAGAAGGAATTCTATTGTCTATAAGGGAGTTCAATAGGGTTATATGCAGAGCATAACACCATGAAATGGCAGTGAAAAGGCACTAGATTAAGGATTAATGTGATGTTCAGATGAAGTAGAAGATTCATACTAGTTTATGCTAGATTTTAATGGCAGAAAAGATATGTATAATATATCAACTTAGTCCTATAATAGAAGCCTAAGGAAATATTATAGACATCCATAAAGCATGATAGAAAAAGGGTAAATAATACAGTTAGAATAGTTTGGAAAATCTGGCCAGCAAAATTTCAAAATGTGGAATCAAAGATAGGTATGAGAGTTATTTTACAAAATACTCAAGAAATAAGGTCTCACATCATTCTTTGGTTAGCAAGATATGTACAAAATGAATTTTGTTAAATAGCTAAAATATTTTCAAGAAAAATGACTAACAGTTGCAAGGACAGGGCTCTCCTTGACTCTGAAAAAATAAGTGTTTGGAATAGCATAAGGAAAGGAGATTTTAGTCAGAAAGTATGGTTGGAACTACTCTTGAAGACATAATTGCAAAAATGGAGATACACAGACAAAGCCCGATGACTGTTGACCAAATCCCTCAAAGCAAAGTCTTAGCAATGAATACAGGAATGCCAAGATGGGAAATCGACATAAGAGCATCTAGAGATTAAAATTTACAGAGATAAAAATGAACACACGACACAACTAAATAAGGTTTGAATCGACACAAGGATCCAAGAATGTCAGAATATTTGATTTATAAATTTCCAAGGATGATCAGCTACAGAAACAAGATGGGAGAAAATGACAGGCAATCCAGAACAAAACCTCAGACTAATTGATTCTAAAGCACGAGGGAGAAGAAGTAATTTATCCAAGCACAAATAACACTTAGTCAAGAATTATACAGTAACATATCTAGAACAAAATTCTGATCTGGAGCCTCCAATTTCTTTCGTATTCTTGCAACCAAATCTTTGATTTTTTTCCCCAAATTCTGAATTCACCTTCCAACCCCTCTCAAAATAAAATCTCCCAATATAAAAAAATGGTTCAGCTCATAAATTAATGTAGACATGCATCTGTTACCCAACATCCCACTCCTCTGAGAATTCAAAATCTTGATATAAAAAGAGATCCCAAATCTTAAAATTTCAAAATTGACAACTCATGGCATTAATTCACTTACCAAAAATTATTCTTTAACCAAATATATACTAATTACTCGTAACTACAACTTATGACACAAATACTCTAGAATATCAGATAATTAATTCTAGTCTATTTAAAAATTTAACTAAGGTGTCATTCCAAGTTCTAGGCTAAATCGAATATTATCCAATAAACATAATAGAAGCACTATTATTTTAATAAGAAATCAATAAAGTATTATCCAACTATGCATGAGCATTATTAACACAACTTGACGATACTCCACAACACAAGATTACCAAATATAGAAGGCAAGGACCAAGCATCACAACATGACTCGAGACCACAAAAGAAGACAAGGACCGACCTAGTGGAATAGACCTCGCGTTATCTCCCATCACTGATACCCATTGGTGCAAGAGCTCGCTCAAACCTACTATATCAGGTGGAGTCAAGGCTTGGTACTTGTAGCCTTCATATGAACAATTAGTTTTATATGATCAAATACTTATATGTCTACACATAGAGAGTCAGAGAATCACAGCGTAGTAGGGTACTCGAAGCAAGTAATACTACACCATCCCTACTTTTGAACAAGATTATAACCACTGCATTTGAAAATAGATATCAATGGATCTAATAAAACATGCAAATATTAAACCATTACTAATCATGTCCAACACATTATAACTGAAGTAGTAATAATGTCATCATAAACTCATAACACATGTCTAACTATATCAATTGAACATAGTCCATCAAGATAAAAAATAAACATAAATCATCACCTACTAATCAAATGTCTCAGAACTGTATCAATGCAATGAAAGACTAACAACTATCACAAGCCAAAATGTGAGGGGCATTACAGAGATCATGTCCATAGTCAAGCATCTATGTCTTCTACTATTGCAATTAGTTAGCCATATGGTGGATATCTTGATCAAAGTCAGGCGTTTAATTCTATCGCTACTATTAATTTATTGAAGATGATATCATTGGTCAAACATTTGATGAAGATTAAGTTAAATGCCTTGAATATACTATTGTAAATGATTCCATTGATACCGAGGAGATCCCTACTTGTGAGTGGAATTTTAGAGATTGGGAAAAGGAAACAAACTCCTACAATAATTGGATTTATGAAAATTTAGGGTGGTTAGAGTGTATCGTTGGTCAAACATTTGATGGAGATCAAGTTAAATGCCTTGAATATACTGTTGTAAATGATGCCATGGTAACTAAGGAGATCCCTATTTGTGAGTGGAATTTTAGAGATTGGGAAAAGGAAACAAGCTCCTCCAGTAATTGGATATTTGAAAAATCAGAGTGGTTGGATATAGTAGAGATACAAAAATACTGCTTGGGGCTTTCCGAATCCATGGAGAGTGAACTGTTCGAAGCATGTAATTTTGAAAGTATTGTGTTTGAAGGTGCTTTTGGAGAATTATTCACAACATGATGAAAGACTACATAAAGTTTGTATGGCATGAAATATGGTGTTTTTGCATGAGGTGAAATATAGTATTCATACTTATGAGTGTATAGATTTTAAATTAATTGCATGAGGTGAAATGTAGTATTCATATTTATGAGTTGTATATGTTTTAAATTCATGGATATTGATTGATAGACATAAATATTTGGATTTATTTCTTAAGTGTTGCTTAACAAAAAAATAGTGCAATGGCTGCCCCAAACCCAACTTACAAGTAAACAATTCTAAGCTAAGCATACTATTGTTATAATAAATGTCTGTGTTTCAAATTTAAGATTTAGTGTTTGTGCATTTCATATTAAAATTAATTATTTATAAGATTGTCTCTACCAGTAAGCTTCCAAATAGTCTGATATTTATCACCAATTATCATGACATATTTCTCATGTCTCAGTGTTTATTTTTGAAACATTTCCACAAGATGTTTATTTTTATCATTTTAGTTATGTAAATTTAGTAAGTCAGTTATGAATTATTTTCTAATTCATTCACAAACCTTGAAAATAAATATAATTTAATTTAGTCCTCTATATTCAATAATAATAATCTACTATTATATTATTTTTATTGTCTTATTTTAATAAATTAACTTAGATATTCACAATTTATATTGGTTTCAAATTTTAGGATATATATTCTTAATTAGATATGAACATGCAATGTTTAGCTTACAATTGGAAGCTCAACAAACATTATTTTATTGTCTTATGTTAATAATTTTAACCTAGATATTCACAATTTATATTGCTTTCAAATTTTAGGATATATATTCTTAATTAGATATGAGCATGCAATGTTTAGCTTACAGCTGGAAGGTCAACACACATTATTGGAACTGACCATTGCTGTGATTTTCCTCCTATCCACTAGTTTGATGAAGACATTTTCAAAATATGTCTTTAATAAGTGTACTCTTCAAATTATATAATATATTGTGTGAGATTGTTTTGATAGTGATTCAAAATGATAAAAAGAGCCTTGCATTTTTTCCTTTCTTGCTTCAAAAAAATCATAGAAAGCTCTCTGATTTGACAAATGTATTCTCAAAATTTTAATTCCAAAGTTTTAAAATTTTAATGACTTAATTTATATAGGAAAATATTTATATATTGTAATTTGTTTTTTAATAAAAAGAGGGGTAAAAATTTATTGATAAAGAAACCACAGGTACAAAACCAAGATGGCAACTGCCCCCATAAACAATAGAGATCTAGAGAAAAGCACCAATAGAACAACCATCCAAACTAAACCAAGGTAAACATCCCCAACCCCAAAGCCCCAAGCAGGGGCCTCAACTAACCATCCATATCCTCTAAAATCAACCATTCCAAATTTTGAATACCATCTTGGGACAATTGATCCCAATCACTAATGTAGGAACTTCCGAAGGTTATAACTTTTGATCCGGAGGTCCATTAGAGCTGAAATTTGGTGGGTAGATGTGTCTTGAAGGTTTTGACACTTTTTGGGACCTTATTTGATCATTATTTGCTTGACATTAACACTATTTTATTTACTACATTAAAACCATTTTATTTACTACATACATAATTTTGGTTAATTATTTAATTATTTAAGGTTTATATCTTGCCATCAAATTAATTAACAAATCAAATTTAAACTTTTTATTGATTAAATTACACTACTACATCAAAAATTATATCCCTTTTCTTTCATTTAATAATACAAAGTAATGTTCCATTTTCTAACATTTTTATGGAAAATTGCAGCCCTTTTCTTTCATTTAATACATACAAAGTAACGTTTTGATTTTCTAACAGTTTTTTGAGTTTTTTTTTTTATGATGACATATCTTTGTTTTACCTTCTTATTTTGGAAATATTATGTTTATTATTAAATATTAATATTAAATGCCAAGAGATATTAATTTGAAGTTGTTTTATTTACTTTAATTTTACTTTGAATTGATAATTTTTTCCTTCACTCAACCCTATGTCCATCAAAGAATGAAACATAACATATAATAATTAATATTTCTTTTTAAATGGGAGCAGCAACAGACAGGCAGGAAAAACCTAGTGTAGGTTTTGGGCAGAGCAAGACAAAATCCCCAGGTAAGGTGATGTCTGAGGTAAGTATGCCTTCTTCTTCCACCATTCACCTCTCTAATCCCTGCAATAATGTATTAGTTTCTCGTGGGGCCTCTGCCTCATGTTCCAAATCTGTAAAGGAGAAACCGGCTAACTTGAGAGGCTAGAAAGCATTTTTCTTGAGCTCAGGTAAGCTTCCTGATGAAGGGGTGGAGGCATTTTCTACTTCTCTTTCAACAACTCTGATGATTGTTTGATGATCTTCACTGGAGGACCTTGGTTTGTGGGCCAGAAGAGCCTGCCACTTTGTAAATAACATCTGGATCTCAACCCAGAGGCTTCTCTAGTTGAGTTAGCTCCATCCTGGATTAGGCTCCTAGGTCTTCCCCTGGAGTTCTGGGATGATGAAATCTTTGCAGCTATTGCTAACTCTTTTGGCTGCTTCCTGTCCCTTGACAGTGTCACTAAGAACAAGAGTAGATATGTTTTTGCAAGAATTTGTGTCAATGTTCAGACCCATAAGGTGCTCCCCACCTCTATTGTGTTGGACTTTAAGTTTGGGGTTTAGCTCAAGAGGTTCAATATGAGAACTTTGCTTTGTTCTGCCAAAAATGTGGAAACACTGGGCATCTCATTAATGCTTGCAAGAAACCTAACTCAGCTTCGGTGCTAGCTTTCAAAGGGAAGGGGATCAACTTGGAGGGTTTAGACTCGCAGGCTGAGAGGGAGAAACTCAAGTTGGCTCCCATAGCTCAACAATCTCCTCTAAACCAAAGTTCTGAGGCTAGTAGGACGAAGGAACCCCTATTGGGTCCAGTTCTAGAAGCTCTGAACTCTAAGGTCCTTGGCCCCACTAACATGGTATTTATTGAGTCTAGGGTTGTGGGCTTGGTTCTGGAGACTATGGACTTAGACCAGTAGGTCTTACCCCAGGAGGTGGGGAGTGGGATGTTGGAGGAAGTTATTGAAGTTTTGCAGCTAGAAGAGCAAGTTGTGGCCAAGGTTGATGTAATAAAATTTGTAGGGGATGGTTTAGCAAGTCCACCACCCCTAATTTTCCCTTTAAGCCCATTGGCATTGACCCCTCTTTCTCCCCGCTTGGAGAAGAATCTCAGGAAAATTGCTGATGTGGGGAACTCCAAGAGGGAAAGGAAACCATTGAAGGAGACCAGAAGGAAGAAAACAATCAATGAATTGGCTGAAGGTAAACATAAAATGCTAGAGCTAATGGGCTCCAGGAGAGTGAGGAAATGATAGTTATATCATGGAACATTAGAGGGCTAAACAACCCTTACAAACAACTTTTGCCGAAGAACTTCATAAAAGAAATGAGACTTGATATCCTACTTATTCAAGAAACTAAATGAAAGAGGTAGACTTCAAGAAAATTAGCAACTATATTTGGCCCTTTTCCTGTGTGGAGGCTATTAGTGCTAAAGGGGATTCAGGTGGTTTGGCCATCATTTGGAAGCCTCACTCCCTGGAAGGTACTATCATAGGTACTAGCAAAAACTACATAACTCTAAATCTCAATCTCCATAATAGCTCACTAAGCTGGAACTTAACCAATGTTTATGCCCCTAACAATATGGCCCAAAGAAGGCAACTCTGGAAGGATATGAAAATAGCCAAAGAAGCTTGAGGGAGTAGTAACTAGATGGTGGCTAGGGATTTCAACTCTCCCTTACACCCATATGAAAAATTAGGTGGTATTATGGACTTCACTAAAAGTATGATGGACCTGGACAATTTCCTACACTTGGCGGGGCTACTAGATCTTGACTTGGAAGGCTTCAATTTCACATGGTCCAATAGGAGGGAAGGTAGTAATCTTATCCAGGTCAGACTTGATAGGGTCCTGGTCTCTGTGGGTTGGGACATAATTGAAAGATGCAAGCTAGAGAACCTTTTAAGATTTAGTTATGACCACACCCCCCTAATCCTCTCCTGGAACCCTGAATCCTAGAGAGCCAACCCACCATTTAGATTTGAAGCCATGTGGACTAAGCACCCATACCTCTTTGATTTGGTCTCTGGTTGGTGGAACAAAAAGGTTGATGGATTGAGCATGTTCACAGAGGTCCAGAAACTCAAGGAAATCAAGCTTCAACTAAAGGGGTGGAATAGGAACTCTTTTGGAAACATATTTAAGAAGAAGGATGAAATAAGGAATAGTCTTCTTAAGCTCTAGGAAGACATGAATAGAGGTATAATTTCTGTGGGGGACAAGGAGAAAGAGAAAATTCTAATGGCTGAACTTCACAATTTAGTGGAGAGTGAAGAAATTTATTGGAAATAGAGATCTAGGGTTCAGTGGCTCAAAGAAGGAGACAGGAACACCAAATTCTTCCACCAATCAGCTATGAAACATAGGAAAAGGAATAGAATCACTAAAATCATCCTAGAAAATGGAGAAGTGGTCCACAATGAAAACCATATTAGAATGGAAGGGGTTAGATATTTTGAAAGCATCTTGAATAGGATAGGAACTCAGCTGGAGGAGGACATTCAAGAGTTGAATGATCTATTAGAAGTAATAATGAAAACCCTGAATGAGGAGGACAACAATGGTTTGATTAAAGAGGTCACGACTGAGGAGGTGAAAACAATTATTTTCTCTCTTAATCCCTTCAAAGCTCCGGGACTTGACGGATTCCTGCTAGTTTTTTACTAGACCTTTTGGGAAATAATAGGGAAGGACGTCACGGATGTTGCTAAAGAATTCATCAAAAGAGGAAGAATATTGAAAGAAATCAACAACACCTTCATAGTTCTTATTCCTAAAAGGGAGGGAGCCAACAAAATGACCGAATTTAGACCTATAAGCATGTGTAATACTCTCTACAAGATTTTTACCAAACTGCTTGTGATGCATATCCAACCCTTGCTTGAAACAATTATTCACCCAAATCAAAAGGGATTTGTCTTGGGTAGAAAAATCATTGATGCCATTATCACTGTCCACAAGAATCTACACTGTATGCTTAAAAGCAAGAAGGAAAGCATGATTTTAAAACTTGATATTTCTAAAGCTTATGACATGGTTTCTTGGCAGTTCCTAGAGAAAGTCTTGCAGAGATCTGGTTTCAATGAAAAAGTAAGGAACATGATGAAGAACTGCTACTCCAACCCCACTTACTCCATTCTCATCAATGGATCCCCCAAAGGCCACTTTAGAGCTAACAGAGGGCTAAGGCAGGGAGACCCCCTCTCTCCCCACTTGTTTATAATAATGGTGCATGTTCTTGGAAGCGTGATTAACAGGAGCATCAGCACTGGAAGGCTCATTGGTTTCATCCTTGCTTCTGAATTATCTCCCTCTTCCCATCAATAATTTGTGGATGATACTATCCTTATTGAGGAAGCCTCTATTAAGGAAGCAGTTGAGTGGAAGTGTATTCTGAACTCCTTTTCTACTAGATCTAGCTAGAGGATAAACTTTGAAAAAAGTGGTATTTACTTCTTCAATACCACCTTAAGACTTCAAACCAAGTTAGCTACTATTCTGGGGTGCCAAATTAAGGAGATGACAAATACCTACCTCGGGATGCCTCTCACGACAGGTAAGCTCCCTAAATCCTATTGGAATCTAATGATTGAAAAAATGCAGAGAAAACTTGCTGCTTGGAAGGGTTCTCTCCTAAGCAATGCTGGTAAATTGCTCCTTCATGCTTCACTCCAAAGCACCCTAGTCTACATCCTCTCCCTCTTCAAGCTTCCCAAAGTTATTGTTGATAGGATAGAGTAGATTCAGAGGAGATTTCTATGGAGTGACTCTGAGGAAAAGGATAGGATCTCTTTAGTGTCCTGGGAAGTTGTTTGCTCTCCAAAACACAAAGGGAGCCTTGGGATCAAGAAAATCTTAGGTATCAACAAAGCTTTGCTTGGTAAAGTTGGCTGGAGACTCATGACTAATAGCAATGACTGGACCAACATAATGAAAGCTAAATATCTAAACAATGGCTTGGGAACTAGTCTAATCACTAGAGACAGTCTTCCCCAGGGCTCCTCCATTTGGAATAACATAGTGAAATCCAAAAACCTTCTTAACACTAGGCTTTAATGGAATGTTGGAAGAGGCACCACTGTCAGATTCTAGGAAGACCAATGGATAACCACTCCTCCCTTGATGTACCATCCCATATGCACTACTATTATGAATTACCTCAAGGCTAAGCTTGGCCATAAAATCTATAACTACTGGGAAACCCTAG
The DNA here is from genome assembly GCA_027924645.1 of Cunninghamia lanceolata. Classification (NCBI taxonomy): domain Eukaryota; kingdom Viridiplantae; phylum Streptophyta; class Pinopsida; order Cupressales; family Cupressaceae; genus Cunninghamia; species Cunninghamia lanceolata. The sequence goes on along the minus strand of BSBN01000382.1, from coordinate 13,912,649 downwards.
AGGGTAAAGAAAAGTGGAACCTCAGCACTAAAGGGCTATTGTAACCCATGATCACACCTATGTTAACTCTTTTGGATATCTTAAAGAACCATAATTTTCACAAGAAGTTCCTTCCGGATTAGTTGGTTTGGAAGGAAGACAAAATGGGTAAGTACTCGGTGAAGTCAGGGTACACAAATATAAATAAGATAAATTGGGAGGGATTCAACTAGAATCTCATTTGGAGAAATGATGCTATTCCCAAAGTCAAATTCTTCAATTGGAAAGCCAACCACTAGAGGATTCTCATTATTGACAACCTCAAAAAGTGGGGGTTTCAAATGCCTAATAGATGCATTCTCTATGAGAGGGCTGAAGAGACTACTGACCACCTACTCTTTCACTGTGACTTTGCCTGGAATGTAAGATAGACTTTTTTGAGCCTATTTTAAATTCAGTGGTCTTGGAACAAGGATCTAAACAAAAACCTTGAAGGCTAGAGCACTCCTTTTAAGAATCCTTTAATAAGTCAACTCTGGTGGCAATCCTTGCTCTACATTAGCTGGGGGTTTGGGGAGAAAGGAATAACATGATCTTTAGGGAGGAAAGAAGAGAATGGAGAATCATTTCTAAAATAATCAAGCAAAGGATAATGGAAAACATCAAGGCTTCTATCATTAAAGGCCCCAACTAGAATCCCTCTGAATTAGAAATTAAGATTGCCTGCAATTGGGGTCTTACAGATAAACTATCTCTCCCAGATTTCAGTAAGGAGATCCAAAGGAAGAAAACCAAATGGGCCCCCCTGATCTGGGTTGGTTGAAACTAAATTTTGATGGAGCTTCTAAGGGTAACCTAGGTCAAGCGGGAGGGGGAGCTGTGATCCGAGATGACAAGGGAAATGTCAAGGGAATCTATGCTGGGAACCTTGGTTTCTAATCTAAGAATTTTGATGAAGCTTATGTGGCTTACCAAGGAATTTTTCTGGCTAAGGAACTAGATATCAAAAAGCTTGTCATTGAAGGGGACTCCAAAAATATTTTAGACATGATTAAGGCTAAAGTGATCCCTAGCTAGAACATAAAACATATTATAGATCTAAGCATTTCTGAACTAAGGAATATGGGCAAGGTGAAGGTGCAACACATCTTTAGGGAAGGGAACACTAGAGCTGATGACTTAGCAAACAAAGGTTGCATCATCAATGATTGCTTAAAGTGGAAGAGGGGAGAGGAAGTCCCTAATGATATCTCTAACTTTATCAATAATGATTAAATGATGCAATTTTAATGCTCAGTATGCTTGGATGGAGTAGACTATTCACACGTTCTAGAGTAATCATGGAGAGGACCCTAATCATTGCCAAGTTTGCAATGGAATTGCTATCACCTTGGGAATTGTTATTGTCTCAACTATTCACAACATCTTTTTCAGTTTACATTACAGAGCCAAAGCAGAAGCTAAAATCAATCAAAATGGGAGGTGATTTAAATCACACAGAACTGACCTAGTTTGAAAGGCTGAAGGAGAATAGGGAACTCTGGGAGATTCTATAGAGAGGGGACTTCACCCCTTATATTGAAGCTATGAATGGCTATGATACTATTCTGTCGAGTGAGTTTACTTGTTCTTGGAAAGTAGGGATGGTCTATGTTAGAGGGCTAACTTTCAGGGTCTCTGAAGATTTAATTGCTAAAGCCATGGGGCTGAAGCTGGAAGGTACCCGTATACCCAAGAAAGTTAAAGGCGACTACAAGAATGATATGCTAAAATTTTTCCAAGAGGGAGAGGCGGCTAATAGATTACAAAATGGTTTCAACTGGGAAGATTTACTAGGCATCTGGAGTGATGTGGTGGAGGTCATCATGAGGTACATCACACTTGAAGGTAGGTTCAAAAGATTCCATGGTTATCTTTTTCCCCTTCTGAATCATTTTCGTCACAACATTAGAATCAATCTTCCCTACTAGTTGTATTCCTCTCTTGAGGACTCTATTCAGAAAGTGTTGCAGGTGAAAAAATCCACTCATTACATCAAAGTCTTATTTACACCCTCTTTAAGTTTGAATTGGCTCAAACCCCTGCTCTATGGTTTCACCCTAGGATCTATAACCGCCAGCTCATCAAGAACTTCCTTGATAGTGAGAACAAAGAGGAGGGTTCCACTGACATTGGTGAGGGTTCCTAGAGGGTCAAGAATTCTCGGGGGGAGAGTTCCAAAGGCAATGTTATTTCTAAAAAGGGCTTGCAGGCTAGGAAATAGGTAGGACAGGGGAAGAGTAAAGTGAAAGAGATAGCCTCTACCCCTCTTTTTGATTTTGATCAAACCACTACTAATAGAGATTACAATAAGGCTCCCTCTCAGATAGTGACTATGAAAATGGGACAGATGGTTCTCTGCAGTATGAGCATTCCTCAAAATGCCCATGCCCCTCAAAAGAAAGAGCAAGCTAGGAATCCTAATCCTAAGGGTTATGTTGGGACTCCAGGGAACAAGGGAGTGAACAAAGCTCAGACGTCTAGGCCTAGAAGGAAGATGAGCTTAGACAAGGATGATAGTTTTGATGAGGAAGTGTTAATTCTTGATTCTGACATAGAAAATGAGACCGAAGAGGACACTAAAAATGAAATGGATATGGATGAGGAAGAGGACTCCTGCAAAGATAGTGGAAAAAACTTAGATCATAAGGAAAAAGGGCAAAATTCTCAAGGGTACCAAAAGGCCCAACCAGACCATTTCGGATGACTCCCCCAGAAAGAAGACTAAGACTATTGAAGACCACACTAAGGAGATGTAGGATTTTGAGTGTAAACTGTGCACCAAACAGAGTGATAAAGTCACCATTCTTTATCAAGCTATGGATCTCCAAAACTAGGTTCTAAAATGGCATCTTGTCTAACTCCACCATGCTAGAAAGAAAATTTAGTAGCTTGAGTCTATCACCCAGCTGGAAGTGGAGGATTGGCCAAAGGAGTCTAATGATGAGCTATGGGGCCAAGTGGAAAAGATGATCACCAGATTTGAAAAATGGGAACACATGGAGGATGAGATAGGTCAAATCAAGATTACTTAGGAAAACTTAGACAGGAAAGTGTCTGACCTTGTGGACTACAGTAGGGAAACGGTGAAGAATTTGGCCACCACTCTGTATGTGTTGAAGGAGGAGTTGGAGAGAAGAAAAATTGTGGCTGAGGGAGCAGAGGGGAAGAAAAAAATGATCAAGAAACAGGGGACTGCAGTGCAGCGAAGGAAAGCAACAACAAGGAGAAGTTGGAGGTCACTCAGATCCAGGGGGCTGAGTTGAAAGGGAAAGGCAAGCAAAAGATTCAAGAGTGGCTGGAGTAGGATGCTGAAGAGACCTCCTTCTTAGAGAAACTAGAGTTCCTGAGAAAAGAGTGGCATGCTATAAGCTACCTTAAGACTATGGCCAGAAAGTAGCTGGCCGTCTGCTGCTGCTGTCTATTTTGGCGGGCCTTTTGGCCAGCCCAGCCCTTTTTTTTGTTTATTTCTTCTCTTCTTTAGTTTTACATCTTGTGAAACTCTTTTGTTTCCTACAGGGCCTCTGTATATGGGTTTGGGCCCTTTCCCGGTTACTTTAATCAAAACCCTATGTCCATCAATTTCTCAACTATAATTAACAAATTAAAAAAATCTCAAATTAAGAAATCAAAATATTTTTTCTTAACCTATTAACATTTTTAAAAAATGATTTCATTTAACAATATTTGATTTTCTAAACCTATCTTATTTGGATTTATATTACATTTATTACTAAATATTAATAATTTGACATGTAAATGACCGTCAATTTTAAGGTAAAAGGTAATATTTTTTTTTAACACACTCAAGCCATTACACTCGACCCCTTGCTTCCATTGTAGAATGCCTCTCAACATTAAAAATTAAAAATTAAAAATTAAAAATTTATATTTATGCATTTTACATTACCTCCCAAGAAGACTCTATTCTCACCATAAATAATGGAAAAGCAAAATGCTCAAAAATTAAAATTATGGATTAAAAGTTAACAAGTGCCACGTAGTGGCAAGTACATGCCTTGTAGTGTTGTAATTATAGTATGTGTTTTAGTTGTAATTATAGTTGTGTTTTAGTTTTAATTTTTTAATTCATTAGGTAAACTTCAAAATTTACTTTTTGTCAAACCAACAAGATCGTTATTATTTATAGTTATAATATTAATAATAATATTAATTATATTATTAATATTTATTATAACACTTGATATGTAACATCCTTCCCCGCAACCCTGAAGGGTAAGAGCCAAAAGAGGGCAAGAATATTTTTTTTGACATAAATAGATAGCATACTCATAATACGGTTGTTGACTTGGTAGATTGACAACATTAATGGCCAAGTATAGCCGAATGTACAGACCAAAGGAGAGGAATAAATCACTCTCCTTGCAAACATCACTAAAACTACATTAATTTTAAACACCAAATTCAAATGTTCCTAATACCCATTTCCACTTTTAAACATAGAGCATTACCATCATAGTACATGCGTGTTCGATACCAACACCGAAAAACTGTAAGCCAAATAACAAAACAACATCTCATTTCTTCTCATTAATATAATTTACATCATCCCTCTTGAGAGAGTACAATTACATAAAAGAATATACATAAGTACAATGGCAAAGCCATGAATAAGATACAATAACAAATAAAATAAGTACAAGTGGGAACATCTCCAACTGGTGCTGCAATAACCTAAACACCAGTCCCCAAGGACAGTGACAATGCCTCCCAACCATGTGGACTCATAAGAGACAACCCCACCATGCTTAGAGATAGTCACAAGGTCATCTGACACCATTCACACAAAGGGATAAAGGCTTACACACACAAGACACGGTGCAAACATGACAATCAAGCTCACAAGCATAACACGCTAGGATACACTATCCACTCTATGGATACAACTCAGATAACCACAATAAGGACTAGATATTAAACAAGCATATGGGAGTGTCAACACATAGCTTGAAGGAATGGCTCATGCGGAACGGACTAACTCTCATACGGATGAGCCTACCTAATCATGCCCATGGTTGATGCCTCTCAAGATGGAAAGGGCCTTTTGAAGTCATCCTTAGCTTGAACAAGTATTCAAGGTCTGAAATCGGGCAACCAATTATCTTGTATTGATGTGTAAATCCCCAAGTTTGTTTTAATATTACCACTTGATTACAAAAATTTCTCAAGGGTTATCTTGGCAGCCACTTTTGGCCCCATCCCCTATTGAGAACTGCTCCCAACACCCCTTAATACCCATTCCCCAAGCTCATCCCATTCATCTCATGAATGAGGAACACAAGATAGCCCCAACAAAAGGCAAGATAAGAACAACCCTTCTCGACCTCTTTCTCGTAAGCTATGTTTGCTAATTAACAACAATATACACATAAATTGAACAAGCTAATAAAACATAGCAAATTGGACCCAGTCACACAAGGTGCAACGACATAAAGGTTTAGGCAACAGGGTATTTTTTAGATTCAAAACATTTAACAATGATGTGAAAAAGGGGAAAAATGTGTTATATTTCTGGCATCATATAGAACAGTTGGCAAATGCATTTGGTTTGTTTTTGATTAAAATGGTCAAACAAGTTTTGAAGGGGCCCCAAAAACCTTTACAAACAAACTTTAACCTTAATAGAGGTTGACCATCATCATAACAACAACCCATCTGCCAAGAGAACAAGTGCCAAACTAAAATAGAGCATCCAAAACATAACACTCCACAAAATAGAGAAATAACCTAGGCTATGCCAACAACAAATCTAGCCTTTTGCACACCCTTAATCTGAGTGTGGGAAAGAGAGATAGAAATCAACAGGCCCTTTTTCCTACGATGCACTAATGTCCAAGAGACATCATCATCCAGGTCCAACAAGCAAGGGGAGGGGGGAGGGGAAACCTCCAAAGAAACCCTACCCACAGGAGAGTCTTGAAAGGGAGACCCAACTAGAGAGGAAGACTGCTAAGGAACCACAACATGAGCCCCAACAAAAGAAGCCACTCTAGGAAGAATAGAGAAAACAACCAAGCCATCCCCACCACCACAAGCCAAACTATAGCCAACAAAAGAGACACCAACAACAATAGCCAAACCACCACAAGAGGGAACAACAGAACTGACACCAATACCAATAGCTACACATCCACTAGAAAGCAGAAAAGCTAGAGCGAGCACAGAACAGGGGACCATGGAGGCTGTAGGATTAGAAATCTTTGTAGCCTCAAAAGAAGACATGAAATACTCAGAAGAAGAGTCTTCAACATCTATAGTAAAATGATTAGGAGAAACATCCTTACGCCAAGAAGAGGATCTAACAACCTTAAGATGAGGGCAATTTGATGCAATATGTCATGTAGCAAAGCATCTACGACGGAAGGGAATACTTTCATAATCAAGAGATCGAGTCCACGATAGATCTGCTACTTGTAAAATAATCTCAGCAGGAAAGGGCTTGGACATATCCATATCAAATAACATTCGTGCATAGGTGGTATGAGTGAAAGAAGTAGCTGAATCCACCATCTGAAAATAGCCCAGAGAGTTTCCAATTGCTAAAAAACTTGAATCACACCAGAAATGGAGGGGAAGATTTGGGAAGCAGATCCACACTAGTTTATTATGGAAAGATTCAAAAAGAGGGTTAAAAGAAGGGTACCATGGCTTCACCAAGAGAGGATTCTTGCCCAAAAACCATGAACACCCTTCAACAAATTTTTGATCAGAAATGAAAGCAAAAGTTACCACAAAGAATCCCCTTGCACATGGGTAAATTTCAACTTTCCCATCTAAATGTGGAAGCCAGAGAAGTCGAATCCATTTATTAATAGTAGAGAGAGGAGGCCACGAGCCTTCAAACTTGCAAATGAAAACATTTTCAGAATAAAACTTGACATTCTCTAAAACATCCTCACCTAAAACCACCACAGGAGGGGACAGGGAACTAGGGTCCACAACAGAGTTCACCATTGGAGAGGCATTCCCAATATCAGCGTGCACCACATCTACAAAAGGCTTACCACCATCTAAGTTGGGAGAAGAAGCAAAAATGCCACTGCTGCTAACAACCAAATCACAACCAATGGGCAAGGAAGCATTAGAACCATTGCAACTAGACCCCACAATACTGTCAACAAATCCACCGCAACCAACAACCACATTTCCGTTAGAGAGTGGTGGAAAAACTACCTTCAAATTCAAATCACCACCATAACCCAAAATGCCCCCACTACCTTCAGCTGAGCCACAACCAACCGACAATGAAACAACAGAACCATTGCTACTAGCTACCACAATACCACCAAAGAATAATAAAAAATCCTCCTTCGAGTCTCCAAGTAGGGTTTTAGAAATGAGCGGGAGAGGCATTTTGAAAAATTGTTCTTACTTATGGAGCTAGTGATCCCAAATGCATTTGGTTTGTTAAACGTGCCCTATAGAGCAATTATTAGAGTGTTAAGAACCTTTGAGTGTGTGCTGATTGCCACATTGCAACAACAACAAATTTCCAATATTGTTGCGAGAGAAATTATTGAGAGAGGTGATTTGTTTCCACCATTTAAAACAAGGACAGTTTCTTGTGGAGATTATTGGTGGTGCCAATGAAGCAAACTAAAATTTAAGCTTGCACTAAGATAATGTGTAGGGTCAGATCTCCTGTAATGATGGAGGGACATCCCTCAAAGCTCAACGATGGGGAATTTTTTAGATATGAAAAGGTGGAACCATGGAGATTGACAAGGTGTCGTTGTACCTCATCATTTAATCATATTTTAGATTTCAAAATCTAGGGCTGTGTCCTCAGCTGTTTGCAACTAGGGATTCTACAGTTCCCAGTTTCCTCTAACTAATTCTAATGGCTTTCACTAATTTAAAGATATTGATCTATTTGCTTATGAAATGAATTCAAAGAATGCTGGAAATAGAATTAAACAATAAATTACTCAAAGCAAATCTACAATTGCAACATGCATCTATTTATCAAAACTAGTAAGTATCTATAAAGCAAAATTTGAAATAACAAAACAGTGGTACTAGCCTTCTACCTTGGTGGTGAGAGTGGGCCCTTTCTTCACACCCTTAGGGCCAAAGACTACAATAAAGAATCAATACTAGAGAATAAAATCACAACTAGATTCGGTCCAATTCCACCCGCTCTGCATTAATCAAAATACTGATATCTTAATTGAAATTACACAATAATAATAATAATTCATCTCTTCTACTGATTCAGTAAACATATATAAAATGAGTGATGACATATCACTCATCTTATCTATCAGTTCTTCTATGAGATGACATCCATCTCTTTATTATACTAGCTATCTAACTATGAAAAATAATCATGCAATAAGAATAGAATGAGTGAAATAGAAGTCCACTCTAAATTCTAAGTCTGAGTTTTAATACATTTGGGCAGCGAGGCCCAGAAAATATGGATATTAAATTAGTTTCATCAGCAACTCATGCAAAAACTTAAAAAAGACAAAAACTCTCAGTAATTAACTAACGATGTCCCTTAATTACTTAAGTGATGATTTGAGTAATAAAAGGGGGGTATAACGATCGCTGCTAGAAGTACCTGACTGACAGCTGCTAGAAATCTACCCTGTTGTGAGGTGCCAGAGATGTATGTCTTTGTCTGCAGCTCCGGAGATATGTCTGTTGCTTCAGAGATATAATTGCGGCCTTCTTGCTCAGCTCCAGAGATGCTCTTTCACTTACTTCAAAACTTCTGTTGTCATGAGATTCTGGTATAGTCTTCAGAGATATTTAGGACTACCTCTAGAGATGTAAAAAATTGCCATCCTGAGCATCTACACCTGTTGATTCAAAAAGAGAATTTTTTTTGCTTATTTCCATCAATTCCATGCACATTAGTCCTTAAATCAGAAATCATGATCCTAAGTAATTTATCTTCAGTTAATCATTATTTAGAACAACCTTGCTAGCTTATTCGGGTGCAGACATCAAGAAGTTGGGATCAGAAAGGAGAAAAAAGAGAGGTAAAAATATGTATTTTATGGGTGCCAATTGGCACTCATCAGAGATGGCTCAAAAAACTATTGGATAGAATGCCTCAATAAGACGCCATCTCCAAGAATGTAATGACAAAGGCATGTCAACTATTTGATAGAATGCCTAAGAGAAATGTCATCTTGATTAATGCAAAGTTTGTAGGATAGGTACAAGGGATTTGTGGAAAAGACTAAGAAACTTTCAAGTAAATACAATTGGCTACAATAAAGCCAAGTCCATGGCCTTGCCAACAGCTCACGACCTATGCCAATATGGCATTGAGTGAAGGCACATGAACTACATGGCAGAGTGCCTTGAGAGATGTCATCCCATGGATGCAATGAAGGTGTAGGCAAGGCACATAAACTATTTGACCGAATGCCTCATGATGCATAAAGTAGAAGCATAGACAATGCATGTGAACTGCTAGGCAAAATTCCTCAAAGTAACATCACCTCATGGAATGCACTGATTGTAGGATACACACAAAATGGATTTGTTAAAAAGGATTTAGAAACTTTTAAGTAGATGCTGTTGGTTGACGTTAAGCCAATTCCTAAACCTATGCTAGCATTCTTGCTGCCTGTGCCAAGATGGATTGCAACGATAGTAGGATATGCACATAATAGATTTGTTGAAATGACTTAGAAAATTTTAAGAAAAATCCATTGGTAGGTGTAAAGCCAAATTCGTAATCCTTTGCCAACATACTCATTGCCTGTGCCAAAATGGGGACTTGGAATAGGGTATGGACGTTCATCAAAGCATGAAGGATAGAGGAATTTTTCTAGATCTTGTAGTTGGAAAAGCTATGGTAGACATGTGTGCAAAATGTGCAAGCATAGAAAGGGTATGCAAATTGCCTCAGAAAAATTCTAAGAAAACATGTGGTCTCATGGACTGCAACGATTGCATGATATACACAAAAATGGATTTACAGAGAAGGTTTTAGAAACTTACGTGCAAAGGCAATCTGCAAAAGAAACCCCCTTCTCCTCCAACCGCTGCCCTACTCTCCCTTCTCCTTTCCCTTCCACACCCTCCCTCCCCCTTTTCACCCAAATCCAGAGCATGAGTAGTCATGGGTGAGATGGAGAATCCCCCCCAAAAAGGTCTTAAAATCCCCACAACACAATAAAATTTAAAACCTAAAATTAAAATATCAAATCTCTCATATATCATGATTAAAACTAATGCAAAAAGACATTCTCCCCAAGTAAAAATACACATTGAATCACTTAATACCAAATGTCAGCTCGCACTAAAATAATAATTTAAATCACCAATATGACATACCAAAATAAATCACACAGTAAATCAATGCCAAGCCATAATAAAATACCGACAACCCATAACAGGATACTCCAACAACCAAAGATAGGAAACCACATAAGACTAGGTGGGTAATCCAGATGTTACCATAGGGTAACCAAAAGGTAAACACATATCATGGAATCACTACACTAACCGGGTGTAGTGAGCTAGGTTAGGGAATGTTTAGCCTATGAATATCTCCAGTAACCACCATCAGGGAATAAGAGTACGCTTAGGCCTATGAATCTAGGTGGAGTTGATACCCAGAACCTACATCACTTTGATCACATGTCAAAGCACATGTGTATATATCATATTATAGCTGAAGTATCAATGGACATCAGGAAGAGGGTCATGACATCATAATCCTCTCGGATACGAGTGTTATGACATCATCCCTTTCCTATCCATAATCATACAAAAGCAATGATATTAGTATATAAACATGTAAGCATGTAATCCAACATGATAACTAATCATGTCAACATCATAATAGTATCATAATCCATCAAGGAAAAGCAACATCCAAAAAGTGAACACAGGGTTGTTACATCCTACCCCCCTAGGACTAGGCTTACTCTTGGAAGACTGCAATACACTAAGATGCAGCCATAGCACACATTATTCCATAAAATTCAATATAAATATAAAATTCAGTGTGTCACATTCGTTTTGATATACACAAATATGTGCAATATTTCCTAGTATCTAGGTAAAGAAGAGGTAAGGTACTCAATTTCATATAAATATACATTAGCATATAACAATTTTCTCCAATCCAAATAAAGAATGATGCCATAACATTCAACTTTCCCAAAGAATCACTATCTCAACAGCCAATTAGTTTCTCACACTAATAATTTGCAAATTTACACCAGCATAAACCACACCATTTTCTCATAAATTGCAGCAAAATGCACTTTTCAATATACAAAATTTCCAGTTCTCCAACTTTTCATATGCAACTATCTATAAAATAGAGTTCACAACCACATATATACATAATTTCAACCTCTAATTTCATAGCATGCATGGCATCTCTTTATATATAATACAATAATTTGTCACTTTTCAGGGCATAATGATGTAATTTTGTTCTCTACTATATTTTAATATGCAACCACATACATGACAAATTGTACAACCCATGTATACATACATACTCATTCACATCACAAGGCTACATGAGGGGTTCACATGGATGTCATAGTACCATTTGTATCCAATTATATCCATAAGTCCATAACCAATAACCATGTCCAATATCCATATCCATGTGTCTTGATGGCATTGACCCACCTAGTGAGCCCTTTCCATACAAGCCACAATGACATATCTCTTGTTTTTGTAAGGGATTTAGCCTCCAAGAGATAGTCAAACAATATGAAGGTAGTGAATTATAGCTTAGAACATCTCACACATACCCCCATCCTGAAGGGTTTCCTTGCGTCTACTTCCTCGTATACACTCAAACAGGTGGATCTCACCATACCCGATGAGGAATCACATCACAACACAAGATTAACATTTGAAAATAAAAAAAAGTCAATTAGTTTAGCCACCAAGGATATAAATAACAAAGAATAAATCTCAATTCCAATAGTAAAATAAGAAAAATGTGCATGGTTTCAACAATAAATTAAATGTAACCGCAAGAGTTACATGCCAAGAAAATCATCCGTGGCTAAACCAATACAAGCAAGATAAACCAAAGTGCTAGTCCACACAAGAAAAGTAAAAGTCACCAATAACCAAAAAGAAGATTCACAATCTTTGAAATATACACATTACAACACTACGTGACTATTGCTAGTCACCACACGAGGAAGGAAGAAAACAAGAGTGACTATCTCCACAATCCTTCATGTGGGCACAGCCAACTCATGCAACCTCCACATAGAAAATTATTGTGCCGGAACTCCCAGATCACATACCTCATGTGGCATGACCGTGCATGGTATACGCTAAGCGAAGAAGGAATGCAATGGCCGTATACCGCATAGCAATGTCCTACTCATAGGAACATCTTGCATAGTGTGTACCCACAAAGAAAGCACGTGCGGCTACACATTGAGCCATAGGTGCACATGGCTAGATTCCACTTGCATGCCAATCGATTAGAATCGAGGCAATCCTGAGAGAACCCTCTATTTTGTGCAAGCAACCCCTCTTCTCTGTACAAATAGGAACATAACCTATATACTACTCCTTCATGTATCTATGTATGTGGCATCATGTCCTCGAGCTCGGCTCGCTACCATCATTGACACAGCATCATCACCAGTACTATGTCAGAACATCCATGGGGTGTGGCATCATATCTAAGGCATCGTATTAGAACACGAGTGATACAGAATGCCTCTCAGCATGGGATAACATCCCTCTGCACATGCTAGAGCTCATATACAATCACATCAGAGTAAGATCATAGCTATCATAGGTGTTCATACCATAAACTAATGTCATCCTCAAGAATTGTGCAGATTAGGCTAACACTGAATGAACCAAGTATCTGGTCCATTAATAAGGGGAAGTAGTGAGTACTTTCCACAGGAGGTTGAAATGATTTCCATCATTTCATGCTGCCATTATACGTACACCATGCAATTCCCTCCCAAGGAACTTTGTTGCTGCTACTACCCCTCCACATATTGACCTATCAACAACCCTCAGGTTGGTAGTCAATAGGGTGACAACAAGAAAACACATAGATGGTATGATTTTATCCCATACACATAATCCAAACATACCCTCTATGGATGGGTAAATAGTATCACTATCTAGTGGGTACACATCTCAAGCACTGGTTAATCACAACACTCAATAGGAATACATCACTGGATGTTCACATCACAGGGAATAAAATCACAATTTCTCTTACCCAAGCATAACCATAGCCCACACATGACTATGTAACAAGATGCAAAATATACAACTTTACCAAATAATAAGTACTCCCAAACATCCATACCAATTTTTTCTTTTCACAAGGGCAACTCGTTTTCCCATAACATCATAGATTCACTTGCAATGCTTTCAACATAGTACAATAGTGCATGAACATGTATAGCATCATCACTACCATCTTTACATTAGTGCATAAACATAAGTAAAATCTTCACAATCATCATTACATTCACTTCTATATTCACATAATGATATACATCTCATTTTACACCCATTACAGTCTCATCTCATAATAACACATAATGCGACATCATATCACAAGTCATAATAATACCATTCATTCACAAGAGAATGAGAAACTAACAACACAATTAAATGAGTTTGGTTGAGGAACTCTAGTCATTTCTCAACATTCACCTCCATACATATAAGCATAAGTAACCTTGGCTATGTCAATGGCATTCAATTGCTCACTCAAAACAAGATATGCAACATTCTTATTACCTTAGCATTCACTATTTTAAGTTTGCATTAAAGTACAAGTGTTCACCTATATGCCCCCATTAAAACATCAATGCAATTGAGGAGATCAAAGTTCATCAACAAGATATATCCACTAAGCAATTACCATCCTCATTCAAGCTCATTAAGCAAAGATGCACTAATTAACTTATAATCACTTTTAATATATAACCATAACAAGCATAAGGTCTTCTTCACTCCTATCTCACTAAATCTTTTTCTTATTGCAATTTTAACATACTAATTAAATTCATATGCCATTACTTTAACATCTTGTCAACTATGGACAACTAAGAAGAGAAGAGAAAGATATATTTCATCTCAAGTCAAGACATTACATGCCATCCAATATTCATCATACAAACATGTAAATTCTACTAAGGGAAAGTTTAAGGCACCATTAATACACCAATTACTTTAATTTGTAACTAAAGAATGATAAATGCATCAATCTAGCACATCAAGAGGTTATAAGAAAAATTAGCAATCATCCAACACTTACAAGAGAGCATTGAGAAATCAAACTAATCTGTCCACATCTGCAAACATCTACACACTTTCATCCTTTACATCTATAATACAAGAAAAAATTACAAGAGTAATTCATGACCAATTAGGGTCATCTCATTCTCTAGCAACATAAAGGAAGACACAAGAAGAGCATATCCAAGAAGGGGTAATTAGGCAACCCAAGTTACCTTCAACCCACAATGCACAAGGCAGAACATTCTTACCCTTGTCTTATAACATGGGAGAGTGATCACTCTTAACCATGGAAGATTCTTAACCAAGGTCAACACTCTAGTCCCATTGAGTAAGGTAAGGCCAAGGAGGCTATTTCCTCCATGATTTCTAAGAATGGGGTTGTAACTTAACCCACTAATGCCATGCAAAGGCATGAAAGTAATCAAGACTATAAAAACAATATAACAAGCTCACGCCACACACACCAAATATAATGAAACATAGAAGAATCAAGTACGCCAAAGCTCCCAGTGTGTGAACATGGGCTCTGATACCAGATGTAACATCCTGCCATGCAACACTAAAGGGTAAGAGACAAAAGAGGGAAAGAAACTTTTTTTTGACATAAATAGATAGCATACACATAATACAGTTGTCGAATTGGTAGATCAACAACATCCATGGCCAAGTATGGTCAAATGTACAACCCAAAGGAGAGGACTCCTTGCCAACATTGCTAAAACTACATTCATTTTAAACACCAAATGTAAATGTTCCTAATACCCATTTCCACTTTTAAACATAGAGCATGACCGTCATAATACAATCAGATCCGATACCAACACTGAAAAACTGTAAGCCAAATAACAAAACATCTCATTTCATCTCATTAATATAATTTATATCATCCCTCTCCAAAGAGTATAGTTACATAAAATAATATACATAAGTACAATGGCAAAGCCATGAATAAGATACAATAACAGATAAAATAAGTACAAGTGGGAACATCTCCAACTAGTGCACCAATAACCTAAACACCGGTCCCCAATGGTGGTGGCAACACCTCCCAACCATGTGGACTCATAAGAAACCACCCCACCATGCTCAAAGATAGTCACAAGGCCATCTAACACCATTCACATAATGGGATAAATGCTTACACACAAGACACAGTGCAAACATGACAATCAAGCTCACAAGCACAACACACTAGGATACACTATCCACACTACGGATACAACTTAGATAACCACAATAAGGATTAGATATTAAACTAGCACATGGGAGTGTCAATGCATAGCTCGAAGGAATGGCTCATGTAGAACCAGCTAGCTCTCATATGGACAAGCCTAGTTGATCATGCTCATGGTTGATGCCTCTCAAGATGGAAAGGGCCTTTCGAAGTCATCCTTAGCCTGAACAAGCATTCAAGGTTTGAAATTGGGCAACTGATTATCTTGTATTAATGTGTAAAGCCCCAAGTTTGTTTTAATGTTACCACTTGATTACATAAATTTCTCAAGGGTTATCCTGGAAGCCACTTTTGGCCCCAACCTCCATTGAGAACTACTCCCAACACCCCTTAATGTTACAAATAGATGCCTAAGCGGTGTTGTTATTGATGTCAACATATCCTTGTTGCCATTGATGTCAACTGTATCCTATTTTGTTGCCTAGTTAGAAAACTGAAATGTTGAGGATATTGAGAAAATTAATGAAGATCTAAGTATGCAGACCATATGGCTATGTAGAGGATTGTTTGAAGTAGCTCTAGTTAAGATTTGAGAGGTCCGCATAACGATTTGAAGAAGTTATGGCCATCTAAGCAGAATTGGGTTTTGCAGTATTCAGAAGAGACAGAGTGACAGGAAATTGGTCTGGATTGCTTTGCAAATGAAACACTATGATCTACGGATCTAGAGATATGTTTGGGAAGTTAGTGTGTGTCATCAACTCAAGTGGTTTGTGGTTTGGAGGTATGCAAGCAATCTTTCTAGTGTGACAGTCACAGTCATGGCAGACAATGCTCTTAAGGTACCAGATGAAGATGCAAGTGATTCTATTGATTTGGAGTAGTGTGGATGTTATTGCTGAATTCAATGTGCTTGTGGAGGTCTCTGGATCATGTGCCTGCTGTGTTGGAGGTCCGCATTGAAGATTGAGCTCATTGTTGAAGATTTCTTCCTTGATGCTGTTTTTCCCAGTATTGGCCGACCGGATGATTCAAGCATGTTGTGGATGATCTTAGAGCAATTCTCTAGAGTGTAGCATATTGTTTGAGGAAGATTTAAGCCCTAGTCATGTTTGGCTGACAACATAATGATCCACATTAAGTCAAGCTGACCTTGATGTTCATTCCAAGGTTGATGAAACATATAAATACTTGTTGATGAGTTGTGGAAATTTTTCCTTGTGTGAAAATGATTAAATCATAAGAAAGGTATAGAGGTAGAGCAAAAGAGAGAAGTAGAAGAATAGAGCAGTAAAGGATGAAGAGATAGTGAAGAAGTGTTTGGGGACAGAGAAGAAGTTTTTGTGAGCTTTCAATGAGATTGAACTAGGCATGATGAAGATGCTATTTCTCAGTTAAATCTTTCTGTATTAAAAATAAATTCCTGTAGGCAGTAAGCCTCTTTGAGTAGTGACCTCTGGACAGTGCACCTAAAGGCAATTGCCTTCCCATTTATTTTAAGTACTTTTAACAGGGTACGAATCTTATGGGTTAACCCCCACCATAGTTTTCCCTTAACCAGATTTCCACGTTAAAAATCTTGGTGTCGAGTGTGTTCATTTTGTTTCTACTCATGTGTTGTTGATTCATGCTTTAATGTTTACATCATTATTCTATTTGTAAGTTGTGAAAGAAGATTAAAGTCAGAAATGGTTAAATTTATGGGACAACTGATTCACCCCCCTCAGTTGTCCAGTCTAATTTCAACAATTGGTATTAGAGCCGGTTCCTCTAAAAGAAGCTTGACCGCTTGAGGAGATCCAAGATGTTGACTTACAAGAAGGAAAGTCCAAGATTTGGTGGAACAAATTACTCCCTTTGGAAGGTGTGCATGCAGTGTCATTTGCAATGTATGGGTGATGCATTTTGGTTGATAACTAAGGATGAGTATAAGATTCCAGAGAAAGACGCTACAACTCTAGACAAACTTAAGGACGCTGAATACAATATTCAAGCTAAAGAAACATTGTTGAGTGCCCTGACTGATATAGAGATGACAAATGTCCTAGAATTCAAAATTGCTCATGAAATCTAGAAAAAGTTGGAAACTCTATATGAAGGTGATAAACATGTCAAATGTGCCAAGCTACAGAGCCTGAAGGGTAAATACAAAAGGTTGATGATGAGTGAAGATGAAAACATTACTTCCTACATGTAGAAGGTAAATGAACTTGTGACCGGTATCAGGAGTGTTGGTGGAGTATTGGATGAATCATAGATTGTTGCCAAAGTGCTTAGATCCTTACCTCTGGCATACAAGCATAAAGTTGCTACCATTGAAGAGATCAGGACTGTGACAATTGTTATAAGGGATCAGTTGGTTGGTAAGCTTTTAACATTTGAAATGAGTGAGTTTGGTGATTCTCTTCCTAAGTCTGAATCTGAATTTAAAGCCAGTATTCATGGAAAACAAAGATATGATCTAGGTGAAAGCTCTTCAAGAAGATCAAACAGATTCAACAAGACAAGGAAGGATCTTGAAGATGATGAAACTGAGTTCGATGACCTTGAAGCCCTTTTTTTCAAAAGATTACCAGGAGGGTCCAGTAAGTATGAAGGAAAGTTACTATTCAAATATTTTTCTTGTAATAAGATTGGTCATTTTGCCTCAAGGTGTCCGGAGAGGGGTTTAAAGCCAAACCCTAACAGACCTAGATTTCAAAAGAAATGCTACTATGTCTAAGAAGCTAGTGAAGAAGGAGTCATAGATGATGAATCTGATCATGGCGGTTCCACTGAAAGTGATTGGGTGTTCCTTGCTATCAAAGAAGAAGATCTGGTGCCTACTGAATCTGCTAGCTATGCAAATGTGGAAAGTGCCTTGGATGCTTAGGTTGTAGAAAGAGATGAATGGGTAATTGACAGTGGATGTTCTCATCATATGACTGGTGATAAAAGTAAGTTTGCAAGCTTTGAAAAATATAAGGTGGAATTGTAAAATTTGGAGACAAATCAACTAGTATAATCCATGGTAGAGGATCCATCTCTTTTGATGGTAAGAATAACACTAATGATCTGTATGTGGAAGGATTAAAGCATAATCTTCTTAGTGTTGGACAATTGGTTGACAAGGGTTATGATCTTTGATTTAAGGATGGAAAATGTAGAATCTTGGAAAGCTCCGGAACTGAAATTGCATTTGGTACTCAGATTAGAGGCAACATCTTTCATTTAAGTAGTTCTAGCAAAAGTTTTTTGATTGCTCAGATTGATCAGAGTTGGTTATGGCATAGGATAATGTGTCATGTGAATTTTGATAACATTGTCAAGATATGTTCTACCCAGGCTGTGAGAGATCTTCCAAAACTTGTGAAACCTATTCATAGAATGTATAGAGAATGTCAATTAGGTAAACAAAACAAAACTTCATTCAAGAATAAAGAACAATTTTCAAATGGATGGCTAGAACTTCTGCATACTGATCTATGTGGTCTTACTAGAATTAGGAGTGTGCAAGGAGAGATATTTTATATTGCTGATTGATGATTACTCTTGGATGATGTGGGTAACCTTCTTGAAAGAAAAATCAGAAGCTCTTGACAAGTTCAAGGTGTTCAAGGTTATGGTGGAAAATGAGATTGGTGAGAAAATAAAGTGTCTGAGATCTGACAGAGGTGGAGAGTTTACCTCCTATGAGTTTGATACATTCTGTGAAAAGCATGGAATAAAAAAATAGTTATCTGCTCCTAGGACTCCTCAGCAGAATGGAGTTGTGGAAAGAAAGAACTAGACCATTCAAGAAGCTTCTAGCACCATGATGATGGAAGCAAATGTTCCACAAGTCTCTTGGAGAGAAGTTGTGAGTACTGTGGTCTATACTCTTAACCAGGTACAAATCAAAGGCAATTCTGGTAAGACACCTTATGAATTATGGTTTGGTCATACTCCTACTGTGAAATATTTTAGAGTTTTCGGTAGTAAATGCTATATCAAAAGAGATGAGGATCTAGGGAAGTTTGCTACAAGAAGTGATGAAGGAATATTTTTGGGTTACTCTACTCAAAACAAGGCATACTGGTGCTTTAACAAGAGATTGAAAAAGATTGTTGAAAGTGCTAATGTCAGAGTTGATGAGAGAAAAGAGAGATCTTTCAAGTCTTACGAATATGATTTAGATGATCAAGATGAAAGTCAAAATCAAGGAAGGCAAGTTCAAACTCAGACTCAAATCCAGATTGATCCAGAATATCCAGTAACTCAAGAAGTTAGTGTAGATGTTGAGGATCAAGTTCAAGAATAAGAAGTTCAAACAAATCCCAAAACTCCTAGGTATGTAAGGTTGAATCATTCTGAAGATTAGATCATAGGAGATAAACAAAGGTGTTCAAACTAGAAGAAGAATTGTTGAAGATCAAGAGGAGATTTGTCTGATTTCAAAGATTGAACAAAATCAGTAAGTGAAGCTTGCAATGATGAATATTGGGTAAAAGCAATGGAAGAAGAATTAATGCAAATTGAAAAGAATCACACTTGGGATCTTGTTCCTAGACCTAAAGAAAAAAATGTGATTGGAACTAAATGGGTCTTTCGGAATAAACTAAATGAGGATGGTGAAGTTATGAGAAACAAAGCAAGGTTGGTATGTTAAGGATACTCTCAAGTGGAAGGAATTGATTTTGAAGGAACTTTTGCTACGGTGGAAAGAATAGAAGAAGTTAGATTATTTCTTGCATTTGCTGCTTATAAAGATTTCAAGGTTTATCAGATGGATGTCAAGTCAACATTCCTGAATGGAGAATTGAAGAAGTCTACATTGAGCATCCGAAAGGATTTCAGTTGTATGATCAAGGAGATATGGATTGCAGATTGAGAAAAGCATTGTATGGACTCAAACAAGCCCCTAAGAGCCTTGTATGCAAGACTAGATAAGTATCTGCTAAAATTAGGTTTTAGCAAAGGTACAATAGACAATAATCTTTATATCAAAATTGATCATGAACACATCTTGATTGTTGAAGTATTTGTTGATGATATCATTTTTGGTGGAAATGAGAGTATGTGCAAAACATTTGCTGATCAGATGCAAAGTGAATTTGAGAGGTCAATGTTTGGAGAAATGAATTTCTTCTCAGGTCTGTAAATCACTCAGTCAGATAAAGGTATCTTCATAGCTTAGTTTAAGTATGTGAGAGAATTATTGAAAAACTTTGGAATGGAAGATTTAAAATCAGTGAGTACACCTATGGTAACTAGATGCAAGTTGGGTAAAGATGATGACTCCCCTAAGGAAAATTAGAAAAGATATAGATCAATGATTGGAGGACTGCTCTATCTGACTCAGACTAGACTTGATATCATGAATGCAGTTGGACTTGTTGCTAGATTTCAAGCTGATCCTAGAGAATCCCATGTTGTAGTAGTCAAAAGAATTTTCAGATATCTCAAAGGGATACTTGATTATGGCTTATGGTATCCAAAGGATAATAAATTCACTCTTCATGCATACACAGATGTTGATTGGGTAGGAGATGTGGATGACAGGAAAAGTACTAGTGGTGGTGCATTCTTCTTGGGAAGGAGATTGGTTTCTTGGATGAGCAAAAAGCAAGAGGAAATATCTTTGTATACTGTAGAGGTAGAGTATATAGTAGCATCAAACAATTGTACTCAAGTTTTGTGGATGAAGTAAATGTTGAAAGACATTAGAATTGTGTTTGAGGACCTTGTTATAATCTTCAATGATAATTCAAGTGCAAAAAGCATCTCAAAGAATCTAGTGTTGCATTCAAAGACAAAGCATATATCAATCAAATTTCACTTCTTGAGAGAGAAGGTTAATGAGAATGAAGTCAGATTGGAGTTTGTTTCTTCAAAGGACCAGATTGCAGATATTTTCACTAAGCCTCTACCCAAGTATACTTTTAAGTATCTCAAAGAGAAGTTAGGGGATATTACCCCTCCAGATTAGAACTAAGATGCACTAGGGTACATCAGTTCGATGGAATTCACAGTCATATCTTGTGATTCAGATTGATGTTAAGGAGATACTACTCAGGGGGAGTAGTCAGTATGCAAATTTTGGAGATCAATATGAAAAAAAAAGGGGGAGAAAAGATTGCAAATATTTGCCCTTTGCCATTGATGTCAAAGGGGGAGAGAAGTCATGTGAAAAACTAGTTGCTAGTAAAAGGGGGAGCTGTAAAGAAAAATGGTTGTAGGTGTGATAAGAGAAATGGGGATAAGTTCTTGTCTTGATGGTTAAATCAAATTTTCACATCATATGTTACCATCAATGACAAAGGGGGAGATTGTTGCAAATAGGTGCCTAAGCGGTGTTGTCATTGATGTCAACATATCCTTATCAACTGTATCCTATTTTATTGCCTGGTTAGAAGATTAAAATGTTGAGGATATTGAAAAAATTAATGAAGATCTAAGTACATGGACCATATGGCTATGTAGAGGATTGTCTAAAGTAGCTCCAGTTAAGATTTGAGAGGTCTACATAAAGATTTGAAGTTATGGCCATCTGAGTAGAACTGGGTTTTTCATGTTCAGAAGAGACAAAGTGATAGGAAATTGGTCTAGATTGCTCCGCAAATGAAATACTATGATTTGCGAATCTAGAGAAATGTTTGGGAAGTCAGTGTGTGTCATCAACTCAAGTGGTTCATGATTTGGAGGTCCGTAAGCAATCTTTCTAGTGTGACAGTCATGGTAGACAATGTTCTTAAGGTACTAGATGAAGATGCAAGTGATTTTGTTGATTTGGAGTAGTGCAGATGTTATTTATAAATTTAATGTGCTTGTGGAGGTCTTTGGATCATGTGCTTGTTGTGTTGGAGGTCCACATTGAAGATTGAGCTTGTTGTTGAAGATTTCTTCCTTGGTGTTACTATTTTTCCCAGTCTTGGCCAACTGGATGATTCAAGCATGTTGCGAATGATCTTAGAGTGATTTTCTGGAGCGTGGACTATTATTCGAGGAAGATTTAAGCCTCAACCATGTTTGGCCGATGGTATAGTGATCTGCATTAAGTCAAACTGACCTTGATGTTCATTCCAAGGTTGATGAAACATATAAATACTTGTTGATGAGTTGTGGAAATTTGTCCTTTTGTGAAAATGATAAAATCATAAGAAAGGTACAGAGGCAGAGCATAAGTTTTTATGAGCTTTCAATGAGACTGAACCAGGCATGATGAAGATGCTATTTCTCAGTTAAATCTTTCTGTATTAAACATAAATTCCTATAGGTAGTGAGCCTCTTTAAGTAGTGAGCTCTGGGAAATGCACCCAAAGGCAAGTGCTTTCCTATTTCTTTCAAGTACTTTTAACAGGGTACGAATCATGTGGGTTAACCCCCACCACAATTTTCCCTTAGCCAGGTTTCCATGTTAAAAATCTTGGTGTCACGTGTGTTCATTTTGTTTCTGCTCATGTGTTTTTGGTTCATGCTTTAATGTTTACATCATCAATTTGTTTGTAAGTTGTGAAAGAAGATTAAAGTCAGAAAAGGTTAAATTTGTGGGACAACGAATTCACCCCCCTCTTAGTTGTCTAGCCTAATTCCAACACTTAATACCCATTCCCCAAGTTCATCCCATTCATCTCACGAATGAGGAACACAAAACAACCCAAAAAAAAGGCAAGATAAGAAACAACCCTTCTTGATCTCTTTCCTGTAAGCAATGTTTGCTAATCAACAATAATATACGAATAAATTGAACAAGCAAATAAAACATAGAAAAGGGGACCTAGTCACACAGGTGCCATGACATAAAGGTTTAGGTAGCAGGGTATTTTTGGGATTAAAGACATTTAACAATCCTAT
Source organism: Cunninghamia lanceolata (assembly GCA_027924645.1). Classification (NCBI taxonomy): domain Eukaryota; kingdom Viridiplantae; phylum Streptophyta; class Pinopsida; order Cupressales; family Cupressaceae; genus Cunninghamia; species Cunninghamia lanceolata. The sequence goes on along the minus strand of BSBN01000382.1, from coordinate 13,889,392 downwards.
GAAAAAGAGGGAAAATGAGTTATATTTCTGCCATTATATAGAATAGTTGGCAAGTGCATTTGGTTTGTTAAACATGCCCTGTGGAGCAATTATTAGAGTGTTAAGAACCTTTGAGTGTGTGGTGATTGCCACATTGCAACAACAAAAAATTTCCAATATTGTTGTGAGAGAAATTGTTGAGAGAGATGTGATTTGTTTTCACCATTTAAAACAGGGGTAGTTTCTTGTGGAGATTATTGGTGGTGCCAATGAAGCAAATTGAAATTTAAGCTTGCATCAAGATAATACGTAGGGTTAGATCTCCCGTAGTGATGGAGGGACATCCCTCAAAGTTTAATGATGGGGAATTTGTTAGATGCCATGGTTTGGGAAAATGACTTGGTAGCATGCATGAAAAGGTGGAGCCATGGAGATGGCTCAAAAAACTATTGGACAGAATGCCTCAATAAGATGTCATCTCTAGGAATGCAATGAAAAAGGCATGTCAATTGTTTGACAGAATGCCTAAGAGAAATGTCATCTTGATCAATGCAAAGTTCACAGGATAGGTACAAGGGATTTGTTGAAAAGACTAAGAAACTTTCAAGTAAATGCAATTGGCTACAATAAAGCCAAGTCCACAACCTTGCCAATAGCTTGCGGCCTATGCCAATATGGCGTCAAGTGAAGGCACATGAATTGTATGGCAGAGTGCCTCAAGAGATGTCATCCCATGGATGCAATGCAAGTGTAGGCAAGGCACATAAACTATTTGACCTAATGCATCATGATGCATAAAGTAGAAGCATAGACAATGCACATGAACTACCAGGCAGAATGCCTCAAAGAGACGTCACCTCATGGAATGCGCTGATTGCAGGCTATGCACAAAATGGATTTGTTAACAAGGCTTTAGAACTTTTTAAGTAGATGCTGCTAGTTGGTGTTAAGCCAATTCCTAAACCTATGCTAGCATTCTTGCTACCTACACCAAGATGGACTGCAATGATAGCAGGCTATGCACATAGTGGATTTGTTGAAATGACTTAGAAACTTTTAAGAAAAAGCCGTTGGCAGGTGTAAAGCCAAATTCCTAATCCTTTGCTAGCATACTTACTTCTTGTACTAGAATGGGGACTTGGAATAGGGTATGGACGTTCATCAAAGCATGAAGGATAGAGGAATTTTGCCAGATCTTGTAGTTGGAAAAGCTACGGTAGACATGTATGCAAAATGTACAAGCATAGAAAGGGCATGCAAACTGCCTTAGAAAAATTCTAAGAAGAAATGTGGTCTCATGGACTACAATGATTGCATGATATACACAAAAATGGATTTGCAGAGAAGGTTTTAGAAACTTGTGCAAAGGCAATCTGTAGAACGAACCCCCTTCTCCTCTAGCCGCTGCCCTGCTCTCCCTTCTCCTTTCCCTTCCAAACCCTTGCTCCCCTTTTTCCCCCAAATCTAGAGTAGGAGAAGTCATGGGTGAGATGGAGAATGCCCCCCCAAAAAGGTCTTAAAATCCCCACAACACAATAAAATTTAAAATCTAAAATTAAAATATCAAAGCTCTCATATATCATGAATAAGAATAGCGCAAAAAGACATTCTCCCCAAGTAAAAATACACATTGAATCACTTAATACCAAATGTCAGCTCACACTAAAATAATAATTTAAATCACCAATATGACATAGCAAAATAAATCACATAGTAAATTAATGCCAAACCATAATAAAATACCGACAACCCATAACGGGATACCCCAACAACCAAAGCTGGAAAACCACATAAGACTAGGTGGGTAATCTGGACGTTACCGTAGGGTAACCAGAAGGTAAACACATATCATGGAATCACTGCACACTAACTGGGTGTAGTGGCCTAGGCTAGGGAACATTTGGCCTGTGACTATCTCTAGTAAGCACCATCAGGGAATAAGAGTATAGTTAGGCCTATGAATCCAGGTGGAGTCGATACCCAGTACCTGTATCACTTCGATCACACATCAAAGCATATGTGTATATATTATATAATAGCTGAAGAATCAATGGACATCAGGAAGAGGGTCATGACATTGTAAGCCTCTCAGATACGAGTGTTACGACATCCCTTTCCTATCCATAGTCATACAAAAGTAATGATATCAATATATAAACATGTAATCATGTAATCCAACATGATAAGTAATCATGTCAACATCATTATAGTATTGGAATCCATCAAAGAAAAACAAAATCTAAAAAGCGAACATGGGGTCGTTACATGATATATTATATTAATTAATATTATAGTATTATAATAATATTATATAATAATATAATAATAAACATAAACACAAATATAATATAATATAATAATATAATAATAAACACAAATATAATATAATAATATATAAAATTATTAATGCAATTATACAAATATAGTATTATTATATTTAATATTGTAATAATAATATAAATATAATGTAATATTATAATTATAATTAAAATATAATAACTATAATAAATTTATAATAATATTATAAAATTAAAATTAAATACAATATCTCTATTTTCTTAAAATGTCTGAATAAAGAATCTAATCTATATTAAAAACCTTCGACAATGGCTCGCTCTATAACTTTTCAAATTTCTTCTGCACTACCTAGTGACAATGGCTCAGGCTCATTGGGCAATGACTCAGTCAACACTTTGCCATTTTTAGATCAAAGACATGACTCGGCTCTGGACTGCATTTTTTGTTCTTCCCCGCTCAAGTCCTCTAGGGTTTCAGTTTCAGGGACTAAGGATGGCCTGGTTTGGAGAAAAGGTGATGCTGACCCTAACTCATAGAGGTGGATAGTTGACTGCCCTTTGGATCTCATGGCGGCTTTGCGCCAGGGTGCTCATGAGGGATGTAAGTTGTCTCCCAAATCGCCTATGTGCGGCCCTCCTTCTGGCCCCTCTTCTCTTGGCACTTGTGGTAATATGAACCCCCCTTTCTTAGTTCTTCCTTCAGTATCTATGCCAGAGATTAATATGGGTAGTATGGTCAGTGATAGAGAGGAATTCCTATAGGATAACACCCTCATCTATAGATATATGAGAACTTGGCCAAACTTGTGAGATCTCCATACTTGGATTAGCGATAATTGGAAAAATTTTATGATGGATGAAATTAGCATTTACCCTTGTGCCAAAGGGTTTTTATCTTGGAATTTGAGTCTGAAGAAGACAAGGAGTTGGTTCTTAATGCGGGACCTTGGTTTTTTCATGGGGACTTTTTGTGCATTAAGGCTTGGTTCCCTTCCTTCGACCCTCAAACTGAAACTTTCTCCTCTACTTTTATCTCCCATTACAATTATGGGAAATTGAGTTCCTAAAAGCTATTGAAAATGGTTTGGAGAAATATCAAAGCATATCAAAAGAAACAATCAATTATGAATATTCCACCTATGTCTTTGCATTGAAATGGATCTTTAAAAAGGTCTCTTAGCTGATATTTCATTAAGGAATAATAAAAGATACTGGAGTGAACTAGTAGATTATGAAAAAATTGGTTTAGATGAAGGATTTGGTTTTCATTAGAACATATTACTTCCCAATGCAACAAGAAGTTTCCTTGTGTGCAAGCATAGCCTACTTGGTGGAATGGTGTTGAATCCCACAACTATGTTGTTCCTCCCAATGAGAATCCAGATCTAGCTCCCCAACTGCACTTCATAATGACATCCTTCTACCAAGTGCCTCCCCTCCACATGGCCCACAAGCTCCAGAACTTGAGCCTGTGAAAGTAATTGATTCAGAAGCAGGTTTCAAAAAGGCCTTTCATATTTCACATGAGCAATTAGAGTCAAGCAATCTTGCTCTCTCTATAGTGTCAACTAGTCACCTGTCACTAGTTGTGGAGAGGTAGAAAGTCTCGAAAGGGAGTCCCCAGCTAGAATTGAATAGGAATAAACTAAAGTAAAGAGAAAGAAAACTCATCCATTAAAAGCAATGCAGACCTTAGGATCAGTAAAGAAAAGAGAAGATTGAATTATCTGTAATACTGATGCACACCCATTTGGGTCATGGAAGCTCTGTTATTTTTTGTTTCAGTTTATATGGGAGTGGACCCCTTGTCAACAGCTTACCATAAAAAAATCTCTGTTTTCTTCTAAAATTTTCCATCTTTGGTATCAATCAAGGGTTGTATAAACACTTATTAATTTAATTTAAAGCATTGCCTTTTAGAATATTTAATTTAAAGCACTGCCTTTTAGAATATGGTTTTCAAATACAACTATGGACAAAGTAAAACCAAAAAGTGTAGCCTATACAAAAAAGTTATTCAAGAATTCATGAGAAGAATATGATAATAAGATATGACTAAATCATGAAAATGAGCACTTTAAAGAGCAACATGTGGTTAACAAATTCTCACTATTTACTTTGTATTGCCAAGATCACAATGGTAAAGACTAATATTACACAAAATGCTAGAAAACTAAAGATGAATAGAGTACATGTGATAAATTTTCCAATAGCTAAACTAAATTTCTCATATCCATAAGGAGATGCACTAATCTTCTGCCAAGACATAGGAAACTATTTATAAGTCTTTTAGTGCAACACAAAGCCGTATCCAACATGAATGATTTAAATAAAAGCTAATGTAATAGGTACTACAACTACTATAGCTGAATCAATTAGTGATTAATAGGTACGACAACCATGGTAGCTAAATCAATTGGTGATCCTTGTCCTCTCCTCACTTTATATGGATGAAGAAATCCACCCAAAATAATGTTGGCTTCCTATAGAATTGCAATTACAATTAAAACAAATCATAGGAAATCAAAATGAAAATAATAATAAATTATATTATTAACTTGTTTTTGATTAATTCAGCTAGAAAAGAGGGTCTAGAACCCTTTATAGAACAACCTAGAGGATAGAGCAAAAGCCTCACACATGCCAGAAACAACACATGAACAACAGATAGATAGTAAAGCCCAAAGAGGCAAAGCAACGACAAGGTACCAAGGCTAAAAGGAACAACAAACTAAACAATATCATATAACTTGACCTAACATGTTGTACACCCTTGGTCCGAGTATGGGTCTGAGAAACCTTCTTAGGGAGGCCTCTATTCTTTCCTTGGACAACAATCCAAAAGACATCATTATCTCCATCTACAGAAATAGGAGATGAAGGAGGTGAAGTTCTCACCAAATCCTTAGAAGGGGACAGAGCTTGTGGAGAGGAAGAAGTTGTCACAACAACACCAACCCTAGTAGCATATGGCTCACCTACATCAATAGTCCCAGTCAGAGAAGGCACACCAACAATAGTCCCAACAACAACAATAACAATAGGGGAGGTCCCTGCAGTAGTCCTAGCAACAACAACAATAGTAGGGTAGGTCCCTGCAGTAGTCCTAGAAACAACAACAATAGTAGGGGAGGTCCCTGCAGTAGTCCCAGTGGCAGAAGAAGCATACAAATATGATGGCACTACCATAGCAGCAGCTGCAGTAGTCCTAGCAACAACAACATGGGAGGTACCTATAGCAGCCTCAGAAGCAATGGTAATAGCAAGGGTGATCCCTACAACAATCCCAGTAGCAGAAGAACCATGCAATGGGGGAAGGGACTCCTCAACATCAACAGATGACTCAAAAGCTTCTAAGATAGAATCATCATTATCAACATCCACTATAAGGTGTTCTTGCAGAGCTTTCTTCCACCAAGATGAAGAATGTGAGACCTTCAAGTGAGGGCATTCAGATGCCAAATGACCTATATCAAAGCACCTCTGACAACGGAATGAGATACCTTCATAATCCAAGGGCTAACCCCAAGAGCGATCAACAACTTGTAAAACAACCTTTGCTGGGAGAGGCATAAACAAATCCACTTCCACTAAAATACAAGCATATGTGGTGTGAGAGAAAAAAGTAGTAGCTTGATCCACCATGATAAAATGACCCACCGAATTACCAATGCCTTCAAAGTAAGATTCACACCAAAAATGAAGAGGTAGATTTGGTAGACAAATCCAAACTAGAAGCCGATTGAAAGATTCAGTGAGAGGGTTGAAGGTAGAAACCCAAGGATTTGGCAGTAATGCGTGCTGTCCCCAAAACTAAGAGTGATAAAAAAAAATAGCATTTCGATTCGAGACTGAAGCAAATGTGACTACAAAGAACCCTTTGGTACAAGGGTGAATTTTGATTTTCCCCTTTGTGAGGGGGAACCACTTCTCAGAAATGCAAATATTTAGATCTTGGAGCTGTGGCTAGAATCTATCAAATCTACATATTAAACCCTGCAAAGAAAAAAATCCTCATTTTCTAACACTTCATCCCCTAAAATCACAACAGGGGGTAGAGCAGAAGGTTTCACCTTACTAGAAGGGGTAGCCTTCTTCTGAGGAGATGAGACTCCAACGCGAACCATGTTAGCAAAAGAGTCTGGGATAGCAGCAACAATAGAGCTAGGTAACCCAACAATAGAAAAACCTTCTGTCCCAGGCAGTAAAGCAACAACCCTAGACACAGGTGGTACACCAGTAGCAGCAGCAACCCTAGCAGCAAGCAACATCCCAACAATAGGAGAACCCTACAAACCCCTAGATGTTGTACCACCAGCAACAAAACCCTTTGACGTAGATGGTCCACTAACAACAACACTAGACATCATGCTAGCAACATCATAAATCCTTGCAATAATCTTAGCAATAGTCGAACCCTGCAAACATGGCTCATGAGCGGGAAGAGAAGCGGGACATGCCATTTTATTAAAATATTTATTAGTAATTAATTTTTTTTTTTGAAATTAAATACAACTGAGATATATAATTTTAATTAATTAATATTTCAAACATTATCTATATTTAAAAAATATCTCTAAATACTAGCATTAATTTTTAATTTTTAATTTTAAAATTTTAAAAAATATCTCTAAATACTAGCATTAATTTTTAATTTTTAAAAAATATCTCTAAATACAAGCATTAATTTTTAATTTTTAATTAAAATATTTATTAGGAATTAAAATTTAAAATATAAATATAATATAAAAATTAAGTATCCTCAATATTATGGATTAAAAGTTAATAATAATATAAATTAAATTATACATAACATGTTTTTAATTTTAGAGAACTAAAATGTTGTAGATTTTAAAATTAAATTAATATTTTTATTTAATATTAAAATATTTATTAATAATTAAAATTTATTTTTTTGAAATTAACTATCCTCAATATGGATTAAAAGTCAATAATAATCATGCTTCTCGAAAAAAATGGTGAGTGAAGGGCAGAGTGAAATTTGGGGGAACACAAGGCAGTGGAGTGAGGAGCAACATGGAGCAGAAAGAAGGGATGACGGAGGGAGGACAAATGGTGATGGCAGGAAAGAAGCGCAGTAGGGAGTCAGGGCCAGAAATCAAAATTCTTGGAGTGAGGAATTGGATCAGGTGGAACCTATGGAGAAATTTAGAGAAATCATTATCAAGGGATTGAGTGCATTCAGAGAGGCAAGAGACAAGGGCAATCTTTACAGGCCACAATGGGTATGGGAAAAAGGGAAATGGGTGGACAAATGTCATCTGGTCCACGCAAGGAATCAGAGGAGAGAATACAGTTGGGCAGAAAAAGAAAGAAGAACGAGGTAGGAGCCTCCATGGATCAGAGCGAGTTATTTCATGAACTATGGAAGAAGAGGAGTTCCCCAAGGGGCACAAACTAGCCCTAGCAGAGGATTGAATGGATGGTTTGGGGAAAAAAGGAACTTTGAGAATGTTCATACCTGATGAGCAAAGGATAGCGGGAAAATAACAGAAGAGGTCAGGCATGGAGGGGAAGAGATAAAAGAAGAAGCAACAAGAAACGGTATGGCTATAGATACCAAAACTTATTTTATTAATTTTAATAACCAATTGCTTTAGGGTTTTACTTAAAGGAAGAATTTTTATCAAATGGGGAGGGGAGCAAACCCTGGGTAGGATAGAAATTGAAAATTGGTGCAGAGAGAAGTGGGGAATCCAAGTGGTAGTTAGGGCATTGAGGAATGGATTTCATTTGGTAGTCTACCCCTCCGAATAGGAAAGGGATTTGGCGTTAAGGTCGGGGCCACATTTTTTGGGGGGGTCGCAAGTGCACATGTTGGAATGGAAACCAAATTTTGATCCAGGGAAACAAGTGATAAATGAAAGCTCCATTTGGATTTGGTTCTATAACCTTCCCTTAGACTATTGGGATGATGAAGTACTCAAGACAATTGGCAGGCAATTAGGGAAATTTAAATATCTAGACAAAATCTAGGAGGACCAGATGAAGGGGTCGTATTTTAGGATATGTGTGGTGATAGGAGAAGGGTCAGGGATTCTGGAGGTGATAAACTTAGAATCAGAGGAAGAGGTTTGATGCCAGGAGGTGGTAAGAGAAGACATCCTAAATTTGTGCCCCACCTATAAATTGATGATACATGGGGACAAGGAATGCTTAGTCCAAATAAAGTCAAGGGGGCTTGATCTGTTTGAAGAATTGAAAGAAACTGGGAAAAAAGATTGTGAGGGAATAAGTAAGATTCGGCCGAAAGAAAACATGGAAAGGGAACTAATAACCTCAATCTGGAATCAGGATGAAGGAATGGAGGGAGCAAGGATAGAGGTAGAACTCAAAGGGGGTTTCTCTGCAAAGGCTGAAATAAATTAGGGGGATAGAGTACTGGAAGATAAAAGGGATCCCCCATCAGAAGAGGAGATGAAAATAGATAACAACCTACACTTGACAGAAATAGATGGATAGGAAGGGTTAGAGATAAGTAGTCAAGAAAATGAGGGGGAAAAGGAAGAAAATCTCAAAGAAGGGGGGAATTGGAGAAGAAGGGGAGCAGTGTTGGTTAGAGGAGGAGATGGAAGAGGAAGAAAGTTATGAGGAACTCAAAGTAGGTTCTCTAGAAACATTGGGATTGGAGCAAATCTAGGCAAATAGGAAGACCCCAAAGATAAAGACAGCTAGCTAGAGAGGACAAAAAACTAATAGCGAGAGGCTAGCCCTGGCAAGGATAGCAAAGGGGCAAAAGAAATTGAACCAAATAGTTCTGAGGAATGGGAAGGAACTGACCCTTCCCGAAGAACCATGAAGATTATTACCTGGAATGCTAGGGGCTTGAATTCAGAAGAATAGGACCCAGGAAGATCAGAAGAATAGGATGAGATTTTGGAAGGGATGGGAGGGGGTGTTTGTGGAGTCAGAGGGAGCCTTAGGAGGGTTGGGTATAGTTTGGATACAGGACAAAGCAAGATGCATGTTGATAGATTCAAATCAAAATTGGCTGGTGGTGGCAGCGAAGAGTTATCCGAGTAATAAGGAGATTAAAATAATTAATGTATATGGACCGATAGAGATAGTAAGGAAAAGAAGGGTATGGGAAATGATTACAAACTTTGTGAATCAGTTCAAGGATGATTGCATTTTTAGAAGAGGGGAGGTTTGAGAATGTTGACTAGGGTACAACAGGATTTTTAGGAGTTTGTAGACAACAATGAGTTAAGAGAAATTTAGATGAAGAATGGGATCTATACTTGGATGAACAGAAGATTGGGATTCACAAATATCTTAGAAAAATTGGATAGATTCCTACTTTATAGAAAATGGACTCAGATAGCTAGTGTGATGGAAGCAATGATCTTACCAGTTAGTGGATCTAATCATTTTCTGATTAAGATAATGGTAACAGAAGATAGATATAAGGGGGGATCGCCATTTAGATTTGAAAAAATGTGGCTTAGGGATCCTGAATTGTTGAGCACAATTGCCCTGTGGTGGAGGGACATTCAGGGAGGGAATTAGTCACACCTATTCACCTTTCACAAATAATTATCAGGGATCAAGGGAAAACTAAAAGATTGAAATAAAGAACATTTCAAGGATATCTTTGAAGAAAGGGAGAAAGTGGAGGAAGAGTTGACAAAACTCAATGAGAAAATCATAGAAAGGGGAATGGGTCAAGAAGAATTTGTGAGAGAAAAAGAGTTGAAAGCTAAGTATGAGGAAATATTAGCAAGAATTGAGTGCCACTGGAAACAGAAGTCGAGGGAACTTTGGCTTAAGGAGGGAGACAAGAACACATAATTCTTTCACCATTTGGCATTAGCCAATAGGAACAAGAATAGGATCAGTGAATTAGAGAAAGAAGATGGATTGATAACTGAAGATGAAGAGGAAATTAGTCAGGAAGCAGTAAGATACTTTAAAGAGCTTTTTTCTAGGGCGGATCAAGAGCAGAGAAATGTCAGGGAGGAGTTCTTGGAAGAAATTCCAAGGGTAATTATGGAAGAAGATAATAAGGAGTTGCTCAAGGAAATAAGTATGGAAGAAGTAAAAAAGGCTACATTTCAGCTAGGCTCAGACAAAGATCCCAAGTCAGATGAGTTCCCCACCCTTTTTTACCAAAAATGTTGGGAAATCATCAAAGAAGATCTGGTTAGGGCAGTGGAAGAATCAAGGAGAAAGAAAACTATGTTGGGGGCATTTAATCATACATTCTTAGCACTCATACCTAAGAAAAAGGAAGCAAAGAATATGGGTGATTATAGGTTGATCTCCTTGTGCAACATCTTTTACAAGATAGTGACCAAATTAATTGCTAACAGACTTAGGATAGTAATTGACAATATTATTTCTGAGGAGTAGAGCGGGTTTGTTCCAGGAAGATCAATAGTGGAGGGGATAATTGTTGCTCATGAAACAATACATTCAACAAGGGAAACCAAGTTGCCTAGCATGATTTTGAAGTTGGACATTTTGAAGGCATATGATAGAGTGGACATACAATTTCTGCTAGACATTCTAAAAAAAATTGGTTTTGATAGAAGATTGGTGGAGTGGATTAAGGGCTATATAGGTGCACCAAGATTCTCAGTACTGGCAAATGGGGTGGCTCAAGGTTTCTTTGACTCTACAAGGGGAATTAGACAAGGGGATCCCTTATCTCCATTTCTATTCATCATAATGGAAGAGGCCCTAGGGAGAAGGATTAGTAGGGCTAGAAGAGATGGACTCTGGAAAGGAATAGAAGTTGCCCCAGGAGTGGGGGTCAGTACCCATCAGTAGTTCATGGATGACACTATTCTTTTTGGTCAAGCCATGAGGTCAGAGGAAAGAAGGATATAGGAATTGTTAGATGGTTATAGCAAGGCCTTAAGGCAAGTAATTAACTGGAGGAAATCAAAAGTATATTTCTTGAATGTGCAACCTAGTCTTCAGCGAGATTTAACAAGAATCTTGGGAGTAAGGATGGCAGGATTTCTAGGTAAATTCCTGAGGATGCCCCTATTTGTAGGAGCCAACAAGAAGGAATATTGGGAGAAATTAGTGGACAATTGTAGAAGAATGATGGAACTATGGAAAGGGAAGTGGTTATCTTTGGCAGGAAGGTTACTCATGGTAAGGGCAGTCCTGGCTACTATCCTAGTGTATTTAATGTCATGCATGAAACTACCTGCAAGTATAGAAGATCAGCTTAGGAAAATTATGTGCAAATTATTTTGGAATAGGCCAAATGACTTAAACAAGATTACCTTATTAGCCTGGGATAAAATTAGCAGGCCCCTATAGGGGAGGGTGCAGGAATCAGACAAGTAATGGTGATGAATTGGGCCATGGGAGCAAAACTAATATGGATGATGTGTACAGGAAAATAGAAATGGGTAAGAATTTTGAGGAAGAAGTATTTAGATTCAAATGTCTCAGAATGCATCTTAAAAATAAGAAATCCACCAAGGGGGTCTACAGTTTGGAATTTCATATGCAAAAGTAGACAAATAGTAGTAGAACATGTTACCTGGGAAGTGCACAATGGACAAAAGGCCTCTTTCTGGAAAGATTCGTTAGATGGAAAGTCAAAGTTAGGGGACTCTCTCAACTTGGAAGAAATCAAGGAAGAAATGACTAGGGTTTGGGGGCCAAGGGTGTGCGATTTCATGATAGCAGGAGGGAATAAGGCATGGAAGGATCTAGGAGATCTCAACGTACCAGAAGAACAAAAAGCTTCTCTTAGAGCAATTCTTAGGGAAAGGAAAATTCTAGATCTTTACAAAGAAGATATATTGAGATGGACAGCATTAGAAGATGGGGAATACAAAGTAAAAATTGGGTATATGATAAAGGAAGGAGCGGAATTGATAAATCATTAGACAAAACAACTATTTTGGGGAAAGGAGGTTTTGCCAAAGGTAGGAGTCTTTCTATGGATGGCCACACAAGATAGGGTCCTCACCCAGGATAGATTGGAGAAACTAGGGTTTAGAGGACCCAATAGATGTGTCTTGTGTAAAAAGGATAGGGAGACAGTGGATCATATGTTGTTATGGTGCCCATATGTGTACTGCTAGAAGGAATTAATAAAAAAACTAGATCTCCAAACTCCATTTACCAGTACGTTGAAAGATTGGATAACGACCTAGCTGGGGAAGATTATGAAAGGTTCTTTAAGTAGCATATGATGAATTGTACCTTCCACATTATGTTGGGAGATTTGGAAGGAAAGGAATAGAAGAACCTTCAAAGACCAAATGATGGAAAAGGAAATTATGGCAGGGAAAATAAAAAAAGTGATTATAGAGCTAGTAAACTTAGCAACAAAGAATAGACCCTTGAAGAAGAGCACTTTCGATAACAGAGACATTGAACTAACAAATAGATTTGCAGGACTAGGGATCCCCCTAGTAGCAGGTAACACAAACATAACTCAGAGAAATGATATCTAGAGAAGGATAGTATGGCAAAATCTGGAAGAGGGATGGATTAAAATAAACTTTGATGGTGCCTATTTTGGGAATCCAGGTAGAGCTGGGATAGGATGTATAGCGAGAGATTTTGAGGGAAGAATGCTAGATTGAAAGGCACTTAGCATTGTCCAAGCAACAAATAATGAGGCAGAGTTCAGAGCGGCTTTGAGAGGATTGGAATTGGGCAAAACTTTGGGTGCCACACATGTTCATTTGGAGGGAGATTCTCTAATAATGATTAATGCAATAAGAACAAATTATACTCCAAATTGGCTCTTGTGCAGATGGTTAAGACCAATCAGGGATCTCATCAAATCTTTCATAGAGTTTTGAATGACACACATGTATAGAGAAGGAAACATGGAGGCTGATGAGCTGGCCAAACAAGGGGCAAGTGAAGATGAGTAGGAAGAGGAGGACATCCATCATGGCTAGGGATGAGGGGTGACTGGGAGGGACTATAAGGTAGGTGAATGTCAGCTAAGGAAAACAAAGTAGCATGAATTTTGTCAAAGATATGGAATATTGATTAGAAGTGATCTCATTCATGGGAATAGTATAAATGAGAAGGCAACATGGAGGCTAACGAGCTGGCCAAACAAGGGGCAAGTGAAGATGAGAAGGAAGAGGACATCTGACATGGCCAGGGATGAGGGGTGACTGGGAGGGTAAAGGACCATAAGGTAGGTGAATGTCAGAAAAGGACAACAAAGTAGCACAAATTTTGTCAAAGATATGGAATATTGATTAGAAGTGACCTCATTCATGGGAAAAGTATAAATGAGGCAAAATCTCAGAGACTGAGGAATAGGGAAGGTATGAGAAGTAATTGCTTGCGTATGGAAAGTTGTCTTATCAAAGCAAAGGAGTGATGATCAAAGAGAAGTACTGGATGACAGTCTATGCAATTTGAAAGGAGCATCAAGGTGGTGTTAATGTAGTAATAATGGAAATTTTAAGACTCCAATTTTAAATAGACAAGGTGACGAAGGTAAGGTCATTTCAGTTTTAGTCAGTGTTTTTTTTAGGAGAGTGAAGGAGAAGGTGCAACATAGAAGGCATGGACAAGCCTATCATCTTGGAAGTGACCTCAGCAATGATAGTATTCCTAAGTGAAGTTTCAGATAAGAGACTGAGAGAGATTCTAACAATGAAGCATGAAATGGTGATGCATGTAGTTAAGGAGGTGCTGGGGTAGGAGTTCATCTGGTCATATCATAGATATAGGGTGAACATAGATATCCCAACCATGTTCATGGCACTGGCGCTGAGCAGGGGAGTGCCTAAACCCAAGGTAACAAATTTGTGCCAGAGATTGTTTAAGCACGCGTACTTGGGAGAAATAGATGCAGTGTTGGATAACGTGGATGCGGAAGCTAAAATTCCTTGGCCTCACCAGTATTACAAGAGGAAGAGGTAGGGAGGGAAGGAGATTCTGAGGCTCTTGTTAGTGTTCTCGGTGGACACTAATGAGTTGGAGGAGCGACTTGAAGACCTGGACTGAAATCTAGAGTTCCTACAGAGGATTGCGGGAATTCTTCCATTACCTTCAGTGGATTGGATGATCATGTATATGGCAAGGGAGGGATTCAAGATGCCAGATAGTGACGATGATGCAGAGAACAAGGATGTAGAGTTGCCAATTCTTCCAGATTGTGGGGAAGATTGGGTTGAAGATGATGACCAGGACATTGAAGATATAGCTAGAGGACCAGTACATAGTAAATGCAAGATGGATTGCCCAGTCAAAGCTTGTGCAGTGCAAGCGAGGTGAATGAACGCAGAGATGGAGGGGCAGAGTTCAGGAGGGGCCTCAGGGAGCTAGGCAGCAGCAAAGGATCGTGGTCTTTCAAGGGGATATAGATAAGGGTAGTATAGGACCAATACGGTTGATTCTATTTTCTATTTTTACTTATGTTTGTTAACGGGAGTTAGGTGGTATGATATTGTAAGCTTTAGGAATTCAGATAGATGGTAGTTGGGAATGGGAAGTAGCAAGAAGGGGAAGGGATGATGTTGATAATCAACAATTTTGGATTGTATAAGCAAAAACTTGAATCTTTTTGAGCTTTGATATAATATAAAGGGAGCTGGCCCTTACCAGTTATTAACCTATAAAAAAAAGTTAATAATAATCATATTTTAAGAAAACAGGTACACTAAATCAATATTAAAATATTGAACCTAGTGTCTACCATTGCTCTTAGATATATAATTTTAATTAATTAATATTTCAAACATTATCTATATTAAAAAAATATCTCTAAATACTAGCATTAATTTTTAATTTTTAGTTTATAATAAATGTTTAGTATTGTTCATATTAAAAACATGTCATATATAATTTAATTAATTAATATTTCAAAACTTTAATGTTTTGTGAGTTCTTATATGTTTTTTCCTATATTATTTAACTTTTTTGTTTAGTGATATTATTTAACTTCTTGTTTAATTATTTACATGTTTTACAAATTGAGGACTGTTTAATTTGTTTATTGATTGACTAAAGTAAATAATATTTATTTGTGGCTTTATTTTGGCACAAGATAAATCTCACACAAAAATAAAAGAAATAAGATATCTCTCTAAAAAATCAAACACCACAACTCCTCTATGTTGAAGTTAGTAGAATAGGGTGTATAAAAGTATGGGGCATATTATCATTTTGAAATTCATGTTGGGTTTCTTAGTTTGACTGCGATTAATTTTTCTATTTCATAGGCATAGAGACATTAGGGGTTTGATAAATTTCAGCTCGTTGAATTAATATTTCCTTCACTATAATATATTAATATTTAATTTTTATAAATTTTACTATTTTATAATAAATTTTATTATAAAAATAATATTAATTATACTATTTTATTGATATTTAAAATATCAATAATTTGTATATGGCCATTATATTCATTTTGTATAAATATTAAATATTAATATATTATATTGTATAATATTCATATTAATATGATTGTTTAATTTTTAAATTATTGATTATATTTATATTTCATTTTTTAAGTGTATCTTAAATAATTAAGAGATTAAAAATTAAGGTACACTATTTTAATTTTAATTGTTTTATTTTTAATTATTAATAATAGTCTAATAAACTATAGGGCCATAAATGCTTTAAGATTTGTAGTCATGCTAGTTGAATTATTTTAATATTAAGTTTGAGTTGATAGTATGCCTTTAGGGTTAGGCTTCAATTTAGATCGAAACCATATCACCTCACCTAGGAAACCCTAGGGTTGGTTCTAGAATGGAAACCATCCCTCTTAGCGATGCTTCTCGTGACACACATCCCCTTAGTTACTATCATCTTCGTAGGGACTACGAAAGGAGTTTTGCATTATCCCGCACTATGATTGACTTTCTCGCCTTTGTGTGACACACCTAATTAATGTGAGTTGCGAATAAAACCTCGTTACGTGCGTGTACCTTAAATTTAGAAGACTCTATTCTCACCATAAATGGATTAAAAGTTTGTGATACTGACATGTTTTTAATTTTTAATGTACCTTAATATTAATTTTAGAGATTTTTTCATATATAATTTAAAAATACTTATTAAAAATTAAAAATTAAAAATTAAGTATTGAGGTATACTATTTAATATTAACATTTGCTTTTACATTATTTTAGTAGTGTATCTCAATATTTAATTAATTAAGTCATGTTGTGGATCACTTTGCTGTACTACATCCCATACATTTCTTGCTTCACTGGCATTAGCAAGCACAAAGAAATATGAGAATGAATCATCAAATAGTTCCATGTTAGGACTAAAATGGCATTGTCTTCAATATTTTCTTGATTAGCTAACTACTACTTTTAGATATCTCTTCCAAATCATAATTCTCTGAAAAGAATGGATCCTCCAATATTTCCATATTAGGATTAGAAATGGCATTATCTACAACATTTTCTTCATCTGACCTCCTATTTCTATTAGATACCTCTTGGGTATTCAAAGCATGATTTGCTGAAAACATAGAGAAATATGAGAATGGATCCTCCAATATTTCCATATTAGGACTAGAAATGGCATTATCTACAACATTTTCTTCATCTAGCCTCCTATTTCTTTTAGATATCTCTTAGGTATTCAAAGCATGATTTGTTGAAAACACATAGAAATATGATAATAGATCCTCCAATATTTCCATATCAGGACTACAAATGGCATTATCTTCAATATTTTCTTGATCAAGCCAACCATTCTTATTGGATATCTCTTGGGTATTGAAGGCACAATGCGCTGGAAACACAAAGAGCTCTGAGAATGGGTTTGGGTTGCCTAGGTTTATGGAAGGGCTAGAAATGACATTATCTTTGACTTGATTTGGATTGAAATAGCATGGAATGCAATCCGACGAGGACTTTTGGCGTTTAATGTAATGCCCCTCAATTTTGTCTTGTGTTAGTTGATAGTTTTCCATTGCTTTTAGACAATTTTAAGACATTTGAGTGGTTAGATTTATGGTTTATGCTTATTATGTTCATGATGGACTATGGTTGACTAATATGGTTATTGACATGTGTTATGATGACATTATTGTTATTACAGTTTATGTTGTGACATGGCTAGTTGATAGTTAATTGATCATGCAGAATAATGTTACTATGCTATATGGATTTAATGTTGTCTGATTAGAGATGTTTGTGTTTATTGTTATGCTTGTGAGCAGGGATAGTGTAGTATTACTCATTTTGAGCACCCTACTACACTGCAATTCCCTAACTTTGTGTGTTCGATATATATGTGTATATTGTATACAACCTATCATCTTGATGTAGGTTGCAGGTACCAGGCATCGACTCCACTTGACTTAGCAGGTCTGAGCGTGCCCTTAGCCAATGGATACTGTTGAAAGAAGATAACATGGGGTTTTCCCTAGGTCAGTTTCAGTCTTCAGTTTGTGACTGTGAGTCGAGGTGTCACCCTTTGGTCCTTGCTTCAGGATGTTGGTTGTCATGTGGTATGTGGAGTTATTGTTGGGTTTTGTTTAGTTAAGCCTATGTATATTTTGGTAACACATTAATGAATGATATAATAGTAATAATAGGCTTGATATAGTGATATTTATTTAAATATTAATTAAAATTGTAAATTGTGAAATAATGAAAAATATTTTAACTATGAATTAAAGTAATAGTTTTAATAATTAAATCCTATTGACATTGTCATAAGTGAATGGTATTATTTTATTGCTGAAATTGTATTGGTTTTACGAGCAAAATTTTATTAGTTAATAAGTTAGTTATAATATTATTTATTAGTCATTATTTAGCAATATAAAATTAGGAATATTATTTAAGTAAATTTTTAATAAATATTAAATTAATTATTTTTTCTCTTAATAGAATATGAGTCATAAGCATTTATTATGGTTAAATAGTATAAAGTTATTTAAAGAATAATATTAGTGAATAATTTAATGTTTGTTGGTTGTCGAATATGATTCTAGATTTGGGGAATCTCTATGTTAAGTAAAAATTTGAATTTCTTTAAAGTAGTGGGATTGTCTATAATGGATTGGAGATAGTGGACATTTATGACTCTTGGCTATTTTTGCTTCTGGGTTATTATTTTTGGGAGAAGAGATTTGTTGGGGAGATATACAGAAAATTGGAGAAGATTGGTTGTGGGGAAAATGGAGGTGGCTAAAGAATTTGAGGATTGGATCGAAATTGCCGGGTATGTTTGTGTTTTCTGTAGCATTTCAGGCAAAATAGTTTTAAACTTCTTGAGGAATCTTTTGTGTATGGCAAACCTGCAAGATTGAACAAACAAATTATTGATGGTTAGCACTCTATATCAAACCTTTATCAGACTCCCATTCTAAGATATTGAAATCTCTATCCTCTATTCTTACATTGAAATGAAACCTGATTGGAATCTCATCAAGTGGCTTTGACCTCTGCTTGTTTTGCTCATCAATCTTACCCTTTGACTTCTGCCAGATTATAGTAATGTTTTTTTTTTTGGGTGAATTCAGCATAAACTAAACTGCTTGCCTCTATTCCATTCTACCCTGTAGTACGGCCTTCTTTTCTTCACTTTTTATCTCATTCCAATACCAAAGTTAATATATTTATTTGGCAAAGTCTTTATCAAATTATGTATTACTTCCAACTTAGATCTACAATTTCTTTCCTCTGCACATACTTCTCCCCTAGCTATCATATGGCGACCATACGGCCTCCTCCTCCTGTGCTTTCTTTGTGAGATTTTCTGGTAGTTTTAAATCTGTTTCTCAATCTTTGTCTGGGCACTCTATAAGCTGAGTATTTATGTTCCAAAGAAATCTTATCCAATTCTTGTCTAAGTCAGCCTGAAACCTCTTAGCCAGATGATGTTTAATGGATTCTTTCTCTTCTGCTCTCTGTAAAATTTTCTTTTCATATCTTCTCTCTGAATTAAATTCTTCAACTTACATAATAGATCAACTTGCAAATAATTCATTTTATCTGTATTTTGTTTTGCCATCTCTTTCTCTCTCTTGGCTTCCATTTGTTAGCTCTTTCATCCTTCTCTGTCTAAACCTTAGAGGTTTTTCATTCTCATATCTCTAATTTCTTTAAGCTCCCAAATTAAAAAAAACTTTGGATTGTACTTCTTTTGCAAAGAAAATTTTATCTCAGTTCATTTAAATTGAATAGGGAGTTGTCATTTAATTTATTTAGAATGTATGCAAAGGTAATATAACAATTAGAAAACTTCTACTTTGAACTCTTGAACAATTCCTTGATCTTGCTTTGTGATTTTAGTTTTGAATTAATAATAATCAATTATATTCATTTTAGTTTGGCCAATATAAGTTTGCTAGATATGATTATTTATACATTGAGTTAAAGTAGTTAGGTTCTTATTACATATAAATTTGTTTGGATGTTGAAGTGATTAATTTGTTTGGTTATACTTTGATTTAGCAAATAAATAATAAACTAGTGATTTATTGTACATTGAAATATAATGATATTGGTGACCAAGCTAATATTAGTTTAACTTTTAAAATTAGTTAGGATAGATCTAAAATATTTTTTAATTATCATTATTAAATTTATTGAGCTATATAATGGTTGTGCTCACTTAATTGGTTAGATAAAAATTTGTTTAGTTTTGAATTAGAAATATTCATGGTTGTTATAGATAAATAAAATTATAGATGAAATATAGCTAATAAATAAATTAGAATATTAATCTGTGTTAGATTATAATGACAATACTAGTTCTTTTTAAAAAGATGTTAGATGGTGTACTATTTTAGAATGTATGTAAATATATTCATTAGTTAGAAAACTTCTATTTATAACTCCATGAGCAACTCATAAATCTTGCTTTGTGTTTTTTTTAGTTTTGATTTATTAAATCTTGCTTTGTACTTTTTGTAGTTTTGATTTATTAAAATTGTTAATTTGACTTTCTTTTTTATCAAACTCATTAAAAGGCAATAGTGATAAGATAATATTAGTTTATCTTAAAATATTAGGATAGAGTTGTATTATTTTAAAATTAATTTTATTTAAATAAAGTTGTTTTAGTAGATGCAAGTTTGTTAAATAAAGAAATTAGCTTTTCTTTTAATGTAAAGTAGATTTTATGGTGATGCTAGTTATTAAACAAATGATAAATAATATTATAATTCTAAAATTAAATATATTGAGTTAAGTAGTAGTTATATTCTTTATATCTTACATATACTATCTTGTGGTACATTGATTTTTATTAGTAAATAATAAATTAGAGATTTATTGTGAATTGAGTTATTATGTTATTGATTAAACAAATAATAGATGAAATTAAAATTCTAGAATTGAATTATTATTAGAATTTTATTTAAAAGAGAGTTAAAATTTTATAGTGTTGTTGTTAGTGAATAATATAGGAATAGTGTCTTAAAACTCTATTAGATTGCTTGACCTATGCTATGGCTTTATGGTCGGTATAATTGTGCAATGTTGATGAGAAGAAACTTTGCCTTACAATTAATAGGTTTATCCTACGATATAATTACTCAGCATGTTTGGATAGTAACCTCATAACTATTACTGTAGAATATAATTTCTTAGGATTGTGTATTAATGTAATAGAAACCTTATAAAATTGATGATGTAGGTAATGAATATTTGATACTTGTATATGAACATTGTTTTAACGTCATAGGCATTAATGATGTTAGTAATATAAGTTTAAATGTTGTTAGTAACCTTCTATATTGAGGGATCTTAGTAGTAGGAATAGGACTTTAATGCATCTTGACTATGACTAACATTCTTGATAGTAAGATAGTAGGAGCTTGATGTCATGATTTGAATCTTAATATTGTTTTATTGTTTTAAAAATTATTTTTGTTTTATAGATTTTTAGGGTCATAGATTTACTTGCAGTTGAGTTGAGATTGGGATGATTATAGTTATTCTTTTTAAAAGTGAATAGATGTGAATTGTAGTAGTTAGTTATTAAATAAATCATAGAGGGAATTATAGATCTTGAGATTTGATTAGAATATTGTTATCTTAAGTAAGTTAATGATTTAATCTAAAAGAGAGTTTTAAAGTCTTTTATTGAATCTAAGTTAAAATAGTTCAAAAAGTGTAGTAGTACTTGGGTTTTGGTTATATATATATTCTTTGTTGTTTATTGCTAATTTTAAACTGATGTGTATCAACGATGCAATTGGGTCATTGCATTTAATTTGTTTTTGAGTCTTGCTATTATGTTTTCTCTAGCTTAATGTAATGGTGATCATGATAGTTTCGTGGGAGGTCAAGGTTGCTAAGCGTCATGCTTTGGATAGTTGTCTATTGGTATTTGTCTTAAAACCTTTTAGCTCTAGAGCCTTGTTACCTTGAAATTTAGTATGATTTTGTAGCAAGGATGCATTGGTGATGTGTCTTTTGGTATGAGTTCTTGATGTGGTTTGGGAAAGATTGTTGTTTTTGAAAAATTGTTGATTAAATGTTTTATTTGATTTGGGATTTTGAAATGGACAGGGGAAGGTTTCATGGTTGAGAGTCTGGATTTAAAATGGTCTATGTAATGTATTGGGTTACAAAAAGTTAGATGCCTTATAATCCCTTGTGCATGCTTGTTTTGGTTCTAGATATTGGTTAGGGGTTGCTAGTTGTATGTAGGAGAGTGGCTTTCATGGTGGGGCTAGTACCCAAAGTGGCTTCTTGGGTAACCCCATGGAAGTTGTAATTAAGTGATAACTTAATAATTTATTTAGGTGGGTTGGGTAGAAATTCACATAACAAGATAAGTATGATGCCTCACCCATGCCTTGAGTTATCTCATAGGCTAACGATGGGATGAGAAGGCCTCATTGACAAGGTCGACCTCCTTGTCTTCATGAGAGGATGTATCGGCTCCACATGTGTTACCCTATGGGGCCGGTGCCTAGAGAGAGGCTTCCAGGGTAACCATAGATGGGGGCTAGTTTTTAGAGAGATAGCTTGGGTAACCCATGCTAGGACCATGCGATGACACTCTCCCTACTGCAGTCTAGTTACTTCTTATTATCTTTTGTTGATGCCTCTAGAGTACTGTCTTGTCTTGATGATTTGACTTGTCTTGATGATTTGTGTAGTCTTGATCATCTGAGTTGTCTATGTCAAATTTGTTTATGCTTGTTTGTAACCTTTGACTTAGTGGAACCTCAATGTTATCTTCTAGCTCAGGGGGTGGACCTCAGGGTTCCACATGGTTGGGTCAAAGAGCTTAATCCATTGGTTTTCCTTGATTGTCTTGATTTGTGATCACTGTAGATGTGCTTCCAATTCCAGATTTGCACTTGCATCCTCAGAGCTATATTATAATTTTAGAATTGTATATCTTGTTGTATATTGTAAACCGATGATATCGGTCATGAAGTTTGTAATCTTGTAATCATGTATTCAAACTTTTGTAACTATTCATATCTGCAAATGAGTTATGTAATCCTCTTCTGTCGTACCATAATGCATATTACTTGTATTATTATAGATTTATGTTTATCTGATGCAGTTATGTTCCCTAGAGGTGTTAGCTATTCATTTTAGTTAAATGTTGTATGTTAATGCATTTACTTGATTAAAAAAAAATATTTCTATAATTATTGCACATGTTAGTCTAACTCTTTAGGGTTGCATGACAGGGCATCACATTTAATACAATTCTTTGCAATCGAACTCTCTCTTTTTCTCATATCTAGTGCTATCGACAGTAAATAATTGCTTGCAGTTGTGATAGGAAAAGCAAGGTTGAATTATGGTGGAAAGATTCTTGTTATTTAAATAATGGAAGGTACAATTTTCTAAGGAACAATAGAAAGGGCACACAACAGGTTTGCAAGACTTAAAGACATCACCTATTAGCTCCTTCAATTTTGCGGGTAAGGTGTAAACATTTACATTCAGATTTTCATTTATAAGATTCAATGCATTCAAACATTCCATTTCACAACTTACCTAATCTCTAAAATTGAGTTGCAGATCATGCATAGTAGCCATGACATAGTCCTTATAACCCACTTTTGCAAAATAATGATCAATTGTAGCTGCTAATTTTGTGAAATAGATGCTTTCACTTGCCCTATTTTAACATATCTAAATGAATGTAAATGCATTGATTTCTTGTCATGCAAGCATTGTAGGCCTTCAATATTTATCTATTTTGTATATTTTTGAACTTTTATAAACAGAAAAAAATAACGATTATTTGAATTTGATGTTACATGTTGTCACTGTTTTGTTTTGTTGTGAATCTAGGTGGGTTTATCACTTCAATATTATCCATTTCAATATCTAAATGGATCTAAATGGGTTGCATGCTTGTCATGCAAGCATTATAAGCCTTCTTTATTTATCTATATTTTTATTTATCTATTTAATATAGAGGAACATATTTTTGAACTTTTATAAATAGAAAAAAAACAACCATATCAATAGTTTGAATTTGATGTTACACATTGTCACTGCTTTGTCTTGTTGTGAATCTACTTGACTCTATCACTCTATTTAGATATCCGTTATTTCAATGGTTAAACAGTTAATAAAAAAATTGACAACTTCTTAAAATTTGTGTAATTTAAAAAAAAATATGTTTATGTCCCAATAAATTTGCATACTTGAATAACTCAATACTAAAGTATATAATATAATTAAATATGATTAAATATTTAAACACAATATAATAAATATATTGTTATTACTCTTATTTATACTAAACATTCATATTAATTTCTATTAATAATAATTTTATTATTTAATATCATGAAATAAAAATAAAATTTTATATATTAATAAATTATATAACAATTTGTAATATAATCTCTACTATTAATATTGATATTAATATTATTTAATTTTTATATTTTATATAATTATAATCTTATTATAAATTTATTATAATTATTATATTACTATAATATTAT
Source organism: Cunninghamia lanceolata (assembly GCA_027924645.1). Taxonomy (NCBI): domain Eukaryota; kingdom Viridiplantae; phylum Streptophyta; class Pinopsida; order Cupressales; family Cupressaceae; genus Cunninghamia; species Cunninghamia lanceolata. The sequence continues at coordinate 13,865,230 of BSBN01000382.1, read as the reverse complement.
ATTTTAATTATAATTATATTATAATATAATATTTATATTATTATTACAATATTAAATATAATAATATTATATTTATATAATTGCATTTTTTTGATTGGTAAAAGGCTGAGGCCATTAATATATATAATTAATAATAAAATACAGCTCTGTTAAGTGCGAGCACTGGTAGGAAAGAATAGAGCAAAGAAAACCTCTGGTCTAGCCTGGGACTTTTGTAGTCCAGTTCATTTGAATTTATACATCTTATACAGGGTCAAGCCCTAGAAGGATACATCCTTTCTTATAAAATTTCTGAACTACAAGTTAAGATATTGCTCATATCCAAGGCTTTTATTCTGATATCCTCTTACTAAATGTCTTTTTGGTTCTCCGGCACGTGGGATGTCCTCCATGGCATATGTCATTAAATCAACTATCTATAATCCAAGTGAGGGGACTTCTCCTGTCTTGTTCCTATTGGTATACCTATCTCACTTGAAACCACAGGAACAAACTTCCAATTCTTTTCACATGTTAGCTATACAAAAGAGTTTCATAGAAATCATTTTCCTACAAACACCTATTAGTTCTCTAAATCCTTTGCTAGAGAGGGAAGAATAAAAGCTTGCTCTTACCAAGTTTATCAAAATACTAAAACACAATTGCAAGACTCCTGAGATAGCTGAGATTTATTATTTTCATTCTGATTTCCTTTTCTTACCGATGAGTTTTCAATGGTGGAATATTTAGAGTTTTTCAATTTTAGGGTTTCTTGTGTATTTTCACTTTTTGCCCTTTTTGCTTGGCTCGAGCACAACTACGAGGATCCTGGTGAAGGTTATGGATTCTAGTTTTACACTTGCCATATGCATTTGTTTGAAAGTTTCCCTTCACTTTCTATAATAATTGACACATCAATATTCAGAAGTTAAACCGGCAAAGGTCGTTGTTGGCATAATTCAATTCATGGCCTCACTCAATTATTGGAGGGTTAATAGAAGCTTCCCCTTAACTTCTATGATAAACAACAGTCTTCCTGACATGTTTCATTCACTACTTAATGCATCGGTATGACTGTCACCAAAAGCTCTTTGGTTTTCATGATCGGTGCAACTCACGTAGTCGGCAGGACCTAAAGCTTCCGCTCTGATCATACAAGTCTTCCCGACATGTCTCCCTTGTCATTCAGTTGTATGGGATAAATCAGTGTGACACTTCAATTCTCTCCTCGACATTATATTTTATTTGTGACTTCGTATAGGCCAGATATCTTCAAGATCTCCCTGATGTAGGAGTGGGCAAGGTTATCATCAACGTGACTTTTTTTCATCGCTGTGTGAATAACCTTCGTCCCTGATCTTCTAAGTGTCACCGAAAGCTCTTTGGTTTTCATGATCGATGTAGCTCACGTAGTCAGCAGGACCTAGAGCTTCTGCTCCGATCATACAAGTCTTCTCGACATGTTCCCTTGTCATTTAGTTAGATGGGATAAATTAGTGTGACCCTCAATTCTCTCCTCAATGATATATTTTATTTGTGACTTTGTATCGGCTAGATATCTTCAAGATTTCCCCGATGTAGGAGTGGGAAAGGTTATCATTGGCATGACTTTCTTCATTGCTGTGTGAATAACCTTCTTCCCCAATCTCCTAAGTGTCACCGAAAGCTCTTTGGTTTTCATGATCGGTGTAACTCTAGTAGTTGGCAGCACCCAAAGCTTCCGCTCTGATCATACAAGTCTTCCTGACATGTCTCCCTTGTCATTCAATTAGATGGGATAAATCGGTGTGACCCTTCAATTCTCTCCTTGATGTTATATTTTATTTGTGACTTCGTATTGGCCAGATATCTTCAAGATCTCCACGATGTAGGAGTGGGCAAGGTTATCATCGGCGTGACTTTCTTCATCGCTGTGTGAATAGCCTTCTTCCCTGATCTCCTAAGTGTCACCGATAGGATTATTAGGGAGAGTCTCATCGATGAGTGTAATCCTTATTGCTATCGGTGTAAGATATGTTATCAGAGTAACCTTCTTCAAATCAGCTGATCATGGTTATCTCCCCAATAGCCCTTTATACTCCTTATCAGAGAGACCTTCACAACATGTCACCAACATCGTTGTGAGTATCACTTCGGTCAGACTTATAAGTTTTATTCTGATTCATTTGCTTTCGCTGATAGTCCCCATCTTTGCTTTGTACATAATTTGCAATCTTCACATTTTGTCAATAGGGTTTGTAGCTTGCTAATGCTACCACATTTTGCATACATATCTATCAGTGCACTTCCACCTTTAAAATCTGTTAGGAATCATACTTTTTCTTCAAAATTTTGGGCCACCAATATCTGTTCATCCGCCTCTCCAAATAGCCCTTAAAAATTTGAACAATGTTTATCTCAACCTGACACCAATCAGACAATCAATGGCTTTGATTGTTCTAATCTCTTGCAAGGATAAATTAAGTAGATTGCTCTTCTTTTAGACTTTATATGAAGATTAAGATTGCTTTCTCTAAACTAAGATCTGCAAAAGATTTCAGTCCCTTTGTTAATGTCAATATGGGCAAGCTGTAGGCTGAAACAAGTTTAGTTAAATATGCTTGTAGAATGTTTGAACAAAAGAGATATTATTATAGATGAAATCAAAGATAGACCCTACTAAGTCCCAAAAAATTTCTCTGTTGTCGCAGTTCTAACAAGCTTTTTGTTAAAAATAGCCAAAACTAAAATCTTTGTTTATGAGTTCTTAATATGGTTTGCCCCCTGTTACAAAGAAGTCTGAAAGTAACTCTAGTTAAATTGATGAATGGACTTCCAATAATTGTTAGGCTTCAAATCTTTAATTTGAAGTTATTTTCAACAAACTTGAAGGGGTCTGAGATCAGCCCAGCTGGGAGAGGATTTGTGAAGTGTTCTCGATTGTTCTTTTATACTCCACTACTGACTTAAGGTTAGAATCTTTAGATGCTCAATGTTGGTTCAAGGTCTAGGGTATGTCATTAGAGAAAGTGACCAGATGATTGGCCTTAGAACAAATTTCCTCATTTGTTTCAATTTGATTTTAGTAATACTCCATTGGAGTTAGCTTTAGTAGAAAGGCAGAAGCCATCAGCCCCTTTGTTGGCAAGGGAATCTGCTTTGCTATTACCCTCCCTATAGGTATGATTGAATGTGCACCTTCTGAAAGAAGCAATGAGTCAAGGGCATTAGCTAGTAGGGAATTCAGTCTCTAATTAGGCATGTTCCCTTTCCGTAGGCCATTAATGATGATTGCAGAGTCTCCTTCGACCTCTAATTTTTCAATTTTCAAGTCTTTGCAGATTCTCATACCTTCAATCAAGGCGGTTAATTTTGTTGTGTTATTAGTTGCTTCACCTAGGGGTTTGGCTAGGTTTGCGATTTCTCTAGTTTCAGAATCATGGATTATGTAGCCTATTCCTGTGACTCTTGGGTCGCCCCTAGAAGCCCCATCAAAATTTAGCTTGAACCAACCTACTTTAGGAGGTTGCCACTTACATTCTTGTCTCTTGTTGGAGGTGTTGTGGTTACCTGGTCCCACAAAGGAGGGTAGTTTTAGTCCTACCCATCTCCCCCGCATTTTTTCATCCCAATGAGTCATTGTGGATTCTTTTTTAGAGTTCTTTAGAATCCTACTATTGACTATCTCTATAATAACAGCCTCCATCTTAATAATTAACTATCCAAAAGTCAGTGTTCTATCTTTAAAGATTCTTCTATTTCTTTCTTTTCACAGCTCCCAAACCATGATCGAAGGGGTAATTATCCATAGCATATGGTAGATGCTTTGTTTGTGAGTCTCAGGCCAGCATTGGAAAAGGTTCAAAATGTTATTAGGCAGGGCAGTAATCCATCCCAACTTATTACTTAGCCAATTCCAACATTTATTAGAGAATTGATAGTTAAGAAGAATATGGTCTGCTATTTCTTGATCCTCTTCACAAAGGGAACATCTGCTAGGCCCCTCATATCCCATCTTGGTGAACTTATCCATAGTTAGGATTTTTTTTTCAGGGCCAACCAAGCAAACAGCCTGGCCTTTGGGACACAGTTCTTATCCCAGCATAGTCTCAGTGGTATTTCCAATTTTGGTTTTAGCTGTTGTTTGATTAAAGTTTTGTAACTATCCTTGGTTTTATAATTTCCTAATTTAGTGTTGTCTCGGACTAATCTGTTTGAGTCTCCTTTGAGAGATACCCTCCTTTTGTTAAGGATGTCAATTAGTTTCTTTTTCTCATTATCTGGAATGTTCATATTATCTAGGGGTTTCCATTTCCAACCCTTATTCTCCCCTTGATTTGGAAAATCTATGTAGTCTTTTACATATTTCCCCCAATGGGATTCTAGGATCCTTTTGGTGCTCTTTAAGTTATCCAAGCTACTTATCACCTCAAACCCTCCCCAAGAGTCATCCCAGAATAGCGCTTGGTTACCATCTCCCAAAGTCTAGGTCAATTTGTCCATAATGAGCTTCCTGCAATCCATCATAAAATTCTAGAGGCAAGATCCTTTAGAGGGGTTCGCCATCCTGAAGAGGGATGCTAGTTCCCCCCTCTCAAATATTTGTTTCTAAGGATTTTAACCCATTTTGAATTGGGCTGTTGATACATTTTCCATACAAGTTTAGTGCCTAAAGCCTTACTCTATTCTCTGAAGTTCTTTAAGCCCAGGCCACCTTCCTCCTTTGGTCTAAAAATCTTGTCCCAAGCCACAAGTGCCATTTTCTTTTTATCCTTCGAACCTTGTGATAGGAAAGTTCTTAGAGTTTTGTTGATTTCTTCCTATTTTCCTACTGGAAGATTCATATAGGATAATTGGTAAATTGGGATAGCTGAGAGAACCGATTTTATCATTGTCACTTTGCCTACTAAGGAGAGCCATTTGCCTTTCCAAGATTCTGCTCTATTCTTGATCCTGGAAGTAATATGGTCCCAAAGATCATTAATCTTATTGATTTTACCCAATGGTATACCTAGATATTTACAAGACATTTCCCCTTTTTTAAAAGATAGGATTCTGCATATTTCTTTTTCAGTTTCAGGATTCGTGTTGAAAAAAAAAATTGCTGATTTATCAACGTTTACCTCCTATCCAGAGGCCCTACAATAAGAGTTCAAGATATCTTTGAACGCTCTAGCTTCTTCTATGCATCCCTTACCAAAGAGCATAGTGTCATCTACAAACTGTTGATGTGTTGTAGGATTGACACCAGAAGTGATTTTGTGGTGCAGGAGCACCTTGAAAATCATGTTTTCTTTTGTAATAAGGTCTATTTGACCAATGCATTTTCATTTCAGTTGGTAGCTAGGTCTATTTTGTAAGTTCCAAGTGACTGAGGGGACATTTGTCAAGTTGTAATCGTATAATGCTAAAAATAGCAATAATGCCAATAAGGCGGTAGGGTAGTTTTGGTTGGTTGTCTCTCAGCTGCTTGGATTGTTCTCCCAACCGCTTGGAGCTAGTGTGGTACTACTCAGGGTGAGTTGTTAAATGCCCAAAGGAATGATCAAATGATGATTGAATGTAATCAAATTGTGGTAACCAGATTGAATGTGATTGACTGTGCTCAGGAGAAATAAAGCAATTATGTTTTGTCAATTAGTTTTCTATTTTTTTGTAACTGTAGTCCACGCAACTGTAGATTTCCATTCATTTTGCATTTTCCTTTATTTCTGTATGTCACCACAAAGCATTCCAATGGCAATATTTCTGTCAAAATCAATGGAATGGCTTCAATGTATTAGTATTTGTTTTGTCCTTTGTTCTGTTTTTCCTGTTTGATAGTGTAGATGATCAAGATCGAGGGTTTCACGTAGTAAAAAAACAACCTAGCATCTTCATGTGCTAGGGTTCGCAAGAGGAAGCTGTACGACGGTGGTTTTGGGATTCAACCAAAGGTTACGGGCGTTCACTGACGGAACATGTCCTTGCAAAAGCGAATGCCATCGAGGCATTGGGGAATGATGAGAGACTTGGTTGATGGCAAAGTTCGGTAGCTCACATGTGAAGTTTTGTTGATCATGAGAAATTAGGACATCGGTCTGTGGTTTCCCGCTATGCACTCCTCATCATATTGGTATCAAAGCCTAGAAAAAAAAAGATTTGAATGGCAAGTCAAGTTAAGGACTTGCAGGATTGTTGGCGTTTGGGTGCTGTCTATGAATGTTTATGTCAGACAGAGACAGTGGAACAGAGGCAGAGAGGATGCCTCCCAAAAGTATGTCATAGGACACCATTAAAAAGTTGATCGAGGAGATGCTTGCATCCAGGTTGGGAGAGTTCAAGCAGTCCAAAGGCAAAGAGAGGGAAGCTGAAAGTGATAGTGATGAAGGTGATGTAGAAATTGCCGAAACCAGTAAAAAGACAGAGGAGATACCAGTAGACTAGAGGGCATTTTTAAATGCATTAAAGTCAGTCAATAGGGACACCATAGATGGGTTGCCTATGTATAGTGGAAGTATGGAAGCTGAAGAGGTGATTGACTGGATTGAGGCATTGAACAATCATTTCGAATATAAAGAAATCCCTGATGATAAGAGGGTTAAGTTGGCAAAGGCAAGATTGCAGGGATCTACTATTGCATGGTGGAATTATGAGCAAGGAGAGAGAGTCAAGGAGGGGAAAATATGATAACCTCCTGGGAAAGGATGAAGGCCAACCTCAAGGTAAAATTCTTTCCCCTGGACTATGATGTACAGATGTATAAGAAGTTGCAGAACTTCAGGCAGAGAGACCTTGATGTGAATGCATACACACAAGAGTTTCATAAACTTAGTCTCAAATCAAAGAGACAAGAAGATGAGTTAGAGAAGGTGGCAAGGTATTTGAATGGCCTAAGGATGAACATTCAAGATGAGATCAACATCTTAGCACCAAACACAGTGAACAAGTGTTTCCAGATGTACTTAAGGGTTGAAGAGAAGATAAAGAGGAAGAGTGAGCAGAACAATAGAGGTAGAAGTGGAAGGCATTTCAGAGGCAGAGGTAATTTTGGAGGAAGAAGTCCTAACCAGAGGCCTAGTGGTGAGTCTAGCCAAGAAGAGAAAATTGGGGACTTAAGTAGCAGAGGAGGCTACCAAGGAAGAAGGCCTAATGGAAGAGGTGAGACAAATGGATCAGGTAGATGATCTAAATTCTCCAATATGAGATGTTATAACTGCAATCAGATAGGGCACCCGACATACAAGTGTCCAGAGAAGGCCTCAACTTCTCATGGTGGTGAGAAGAGAACTACTTTGATTCAAGAAGATGCAAGGAGTGTGACATCTCCTAAAGTGAATCTAGTACCAGAAGTAGGAGAAAATCTAGTGATCAAGAGGATGCTGATCAAGGAACCAGTGCAGACAGAACCATCACAAAGAAGGGATTTATTTAGAATCAACTACAAGATCCAAGGTAAGTTTTGCAAAGTTATTATTGACTCTGGTTCGACAGATAATATCATATCTTTGGAAGCAGTAAATAAGCTGAATCTAGAAAAGATACCCCATAGCAGTCCATATAAAGTTAGTTGGTTGAATAAGGGGCAACACATACTCATCAGTGAACAAGCATGGGTAGAATTTAGTATTGGGGGGTATAGAGACAAGATTTTGTGTGACATCCTTCCAATGGATGCTTGCCATTTTTGTTAGGTAGACCATGGCAGTTTGATAGAAAGGCTCAACATGATGGAGAAAAGAATGCTTACTCATTTTGAAAGGATGGTATGACTTATAGGATATAGTCATTGGTAGAAGAGGATCCACAGCATGTAGGGTCTAGTGTAATGCTGGTAGGAGAAAAAGAATTCATGGACACATTACAAGAAGGTGATGGAGTGGGTTTTACTTTGATTATGAAGCCTAAGGGGAAAAAGAAGCAAAGTGTGGGAGAAGTAGGGCCTAAAGAGGTTAGATATTTGCTTGAGAGTTACAAAGGAGTGATTACAAAGGATATACCTAATTCCTTACCACCAATTAGAGACATTAGCCATCAGATAGATCTCATACTAGGAGCAGTACTTCCTAATAAGGTAGCATATAAGATGACACCTTAGCAAAATGAGGAGATAGCCAGGCAGGTTCAAGAACTTTTAGACAAGGGGTTGATAAGAAAGAGTTTGAGTCCATGTGCAGTCCCCACTATTTTAGCACCAAAAAAGGATGGAAAATGGAGATTGTGTACTGATTCTAGGGCCATAAATAGGATAACCATTAGGTATAGGTTTCCTATTCCTAGAATAGAAGATCTAATGGATTATTTGGGAGGTGCTACTTATTTCTCTAAAATAGACTTGAAGAGTGGGTATCATCAGATAAGGATAAGAGAAGGGGATGAGTGGAAGACATCTTTCAAGACCAATGAAGGATTGTATGAGTGACTTGTGATTCCGTTTGGTCTTTCAAACACCCCTAGTACATTTATGAGACTGATGAATGAGGTGTTACAAGAATTCATAGGTAAATTCATCATAGTCTACCTTGATGATATTTTGGTATTCAGTAAGAGCAAGGAAGAACACCTGGAACATTTGGAGATAGTCTTGAAAAGGCTGCAAGATCAGAAATTACTGATAAACTTGGAAAAGTGTGACTTCATGAAACAAGAATTGGTGTACCTAGGTTTTGTCATCTCTAAGGGTGATTTGAAAATGGATCCTTCCAAGGTAGAAGCTATTTTGAATTGGCCTACACCTAAGACAACAAGAGCAGTTAGAAGCTTTCATGGTTTGGCCACATTTTAAAGGAAATTCATTAAGAACTACAGTGACATCTATGCACATATGTTGGGGACGATCAAGGGTGGAGGTAAGATGATGTTTGTATGGACAAAAGAGGCAGATCAGAGTTTTGAAAGTCTGAAATAGAAAGTTGCTAAATTCCCTGTTTTAGTGTTACCTAATTTTAATAAAGTTTTCACCATTGAATGTGATGCAAGTGGACTGGACATAGGAGCAGTGTTGAGCCAAGAAGGCAGACCAGTAGCCTTCTTTAGTGAAAAGTTAAATGAATCTAAGAAGAAGTACTCCTCTTATGATTTAGAGTTGTATGCTATGGTACAAGCTCTAAAAAAGTGGAGGCACTACTTGCTTCCTAAAGAATTTATTATATACACTGACAATCATGCTCTCAATTTTTTGAATGGATAGGAAAAACTTAGTCATCGGCACATGAAATGGGTAGAAAGTCTTCAAGCATACACCTTCATCATCAAACATAAGAAGGGGATAACAAATAAGGTTGCTAATGCTCTAAGTAGAAGTGTGCTGACAGTGCAAGAAGTGTAGCTACACAGTATGGGTGTTGAGTCACTCAAAGGATTGTATGGAGAGGACCAAGATTTTAAGGAAATTTATAGGGTATGCAATGAGTTTGCAAGTACTTTCCATAGTGAATTCTTAGGTTACACATTGTAGGATGGCCTTTTGTTTAAGGGAAGCCAACTATGTATCCCTAAGTGTTCAATGAGGGATAATATAGTGAAGGAAAAACATAGTGTTGGTTTAGGAGGACATTTTGGGCTCAATAAGACCCTAGATCTTGTAAGAAGGTTTTACTTTTGGCCAAGGATGCAATCTGATATCAGAAAGTTTGTTGAGAGTTGCATGATTTACCAGAGAGCAAAAGGAGTCTCAACCAATGCAGGACTATACCAACCTTTGCCCATACCAAACAGACCTTGGGAAAGTTTGAGTATGGATTTTGTGATGGGATTGCCCAAGACAAGGATAGATTATGACAGTGTGTTTGTTGTGGTCGATAGGTTCAGAAAAGTGGTGCACTTTATTCCTTGTAAGACCACCAATGATGCTAGTTATATTGTAGGTTTGTTCTTTAAGGAAATTGTCAGGATTCATGGCTTGCCTTTGAGTATTATATCTGACAGAGACAACAATTTTGTGGGACATTTCTGGAGAACATTGTGGAAAATATTGGGTACTAATTTGTCTTTTAGTTCAGCCTATCATCCTCAGACTGATGGCCAAACTGAGGTTGTGAATAGGTCATTAGGCAATCTACTGTGATGTTTGACAAGAGAACATGGTAGTAGTTGGGATGTGGTACTCCCACAAGCAGAGTATGCCTATAATGATTCTACAAATAGAAGTATAGGTTTAAGTCCCTTTGAAGTTGTTTATGGTAGTCATCCTAGAGGAATCTTTGAGTTGAGAGATGTTCAAGGATTGGACAAACAGAGTGGACATGCTGATACATTTGCAGAAGCTATGAAAGAGATCCATTAACAAGTCAGTGATACTCTACACCAGAATAGTCAGAAGATCAAGGCTAGATTGGATCAATGAAGAAGGGATGTGTAGTACCAAGTAGGAGATATGGTCATGGTTAATCTCAACAAGAACAAACTTCCCAAAGGACAACACAACAAGTTAATGATGAAGAAAATTGGACCTTGTCAAGTTCTAGAGAAATATTGTTCTAATGCTTACAAACTTGAACTCCCTGAAGATATTGCTATTTCACCTATCTTCAATGTTGCTGATTTGACATTCTATAGGAGTCCTGATATAGGTGAAGGTATAGAAGATTCTATTCAAGACAATGCAGAGTGGGTACAACAATTACCTTCTAAGGAACCATTTACAATGGAATGCATTTTGGATAGCAAGATCGCCAAGAAGACCAGAAATCAGACCTATTTTGAGCACCTAGTCAAGTGGTAAGGACTTCCAGACTCAGAAGCCACATGGCTACTGGAAGAAGACATCAAAAAGTGGGGTGGTGATTTGCAACAATTAGTCTCTAAGAGGACTTGAGACGGCTTTCACCTGGGGAGTATGGTGCAGGAGCACCTCAAAAATCATGTTTTCTTTTGTAATAAGGTCTATTTGACCAATGCATTTTCATTTCAGTTGGTAGCTAGGTCTATTTTGTAAGTCCCAAGTGACTTAGGGGACATTTGTCAAGTTGTAATTGCATAATACTAAAAATAGCAATAATGCCAATAAGGCAGTAGGGTAGATTTGGTCGGTTGTCTCCCAGTCGCTTGGATTGTTCTCCCAGCTGCTTGGAGCTAATGTGGTACTACTCAGGGTGAGTTGTTAAATGCCCAGAGAAATGATCAAATGATGATCGAATGTAATTAGATTGTGGTAACCAGATTGAATGTGATTGATAGTGCTCAAGAGAAATAAAGCAATTCTATTCTGTCAATTAATTTTCTATTTTTTTTGGTAACTGTAGTCCATGCAACTGTAGATTTCCATTCATTTTGCATTTTCCTTTGTTGTCGTATGTCTCTGTGAAGCATTCCACTGGTGAGATTTCTTTCAAAATCAATGGAATGGCTTTAATGTATCAGTATTTATTTTGTTTTTCCTATTTGATAGTGCAGATGATCTGGATCGAGGGTTTCACATAGTAAGAAAATGACCTAGCATCTTCATGTGCTAGGGTTCACAAGGGGAAGCTGTGCGACGATAGTTTTGGCGATTCAGCCAAAGGTTATGGGTGTTCACTGATAGAACACATCCCTGCAAAAGTGAATGCCATCGGGGCATTGGGGAATGATGAGAGACTTGGTCGATGGAAAAGTTCGGTAGCTCACATGTGAAGTTTTGCTGATCGTGAGAAATTAGGACATCGGTCTGTGGTTTCCCCCTATGCACTCCTCATCATTTTAATTCCTTGGATCTTTCCTTCTTCCCTAGCCTTGGTGATCATTCTCCCTAATACGTCTGCCATTATAATAAAGAGAAAAGGGGAAATAGGGTCCCCTTGTCTTAATTCTCTTGAAATGCTAAAAAAAACCTTCCGGGGTTCCATTGATTAAGACTGAGATCTTGGGGTTAGAAATACATGCATAAATGAGGTTTATCCATTGTTTATTAAAACCAAAAGCCTCTAGGGTTTTGTAGAGGAAACGCCAGTCTACCTTATCATAGGCTTTACTTATATCTAGTTTAATTAACATGCTAGGTTTTTTGTTTTGCTGTATGGTATGAATAGCTTCTTGGGCTGTAATAACTCCATCAAATATAAATCTACCTGGAACAAACCCTGTTTGTTCATCACTAAAGATGTCTAGAAGAACTGTCTGAATCCTATTAGCCAGGGTTTTAGTGAGGATTTTATAAATAGTATTACATAGAGATATAGGCCACAGATCCCCTAGACTTTCTGGCTTGTCTTTTTTTGGAATAAGTGTAAGGAAAGTATTATTTACCTCTTTGAGAATACTTCCTGAATTTATTACCCCTTCTAGTGCTTCGACTACTTCATTTCCTATGAAGTGCCAACATTTCTGGAAGAAGAAGGCTAGGAAGTCATCGGGACCAAGAGCTTTATCTGGTTGCATTTGAGAGATTACCAACTCTACCTTAGTTTTGGTGAATTTACCATTAAGAGCTTTGTTTTGATCCTCTGAAATAATCCTTGGGATATCTTCCAGAATGGCTTGTTGATACATGCAATTTGATCCCTCCTGATTATTAAGAATATTTTCAAAGTACCTAACCATTTCACTTGCAATTTGTTGAGGATCTTCGATCTAGTCATTATTCGTATTTTTTATTTTGAGGATTCTATTTACGTTTCTGCGTGCTTTGGTGCTGTTATGAAAGAACTTAGTGTTCTTGTCTCCCTCTTCCAACCAAGTTTCTCTTGACTTTTGACACTAAAAGATTTCCTTTTTGGCTAGGATATCTTCATATTCAATTTTCATCTATTTTTCTTTTGAAAACATTTCAGCGTCCATTCCTCTGGTAATCACGATTCTATTTATGTTTTCCAGTTCTTCTTCTAGCTTAGTTTTGGACTCAAAGATATTACCAAAGTTAGTTTTATTCTACTTTAGAAGCTTACATTTAATAGTTTTTAGTTTGGATACTAAATAAAAAAGCTTAGATCTAGATATTCTAGTTTCTTTCCACCATTGCTCAATTAGGGTAATAAGGTTGTTATCTTTGATCCACATTTGTTTAAATTTAAAGGGGCAACGTTTGGGTTGGCAATCTTCTAAGATACTCAGTTGCACTGGGTAGTGATCAGAGCTTGAGTATGGTAAGATCTTTGCCGTCAGAATATATGGGAATTGGGCTCAATTACCTCTTAACAAGAATCTATCAAGTTTTTCTGCAATATTGCTAAAACCTTCTCTTTTGTTGTTCCATGTAAAACCTTCCTGTGTAGTTTTAATTTCCAATAAATTGTTCTTCTGAACCCAATCTTTAAAGTCTTTTGCTGCTGTAGATAACCTAACATGGCCTCCCATTTTTTCTTTAGGATCCAATACTGCATTGAAGTCTCCCCCCAGAATACATACTTGATCTTGTAAAGTTCCCAAGAATTGATATATTTCTGTCCAAACTGCTCTCTTATCCTGGTTCTGAGGAGGACCATAAATGTTGAGGAGAAAAAAGTGTAGGTTGCTTCTGATGCTTTTGACGTACCCCACCATCTAGTTCTTCTTGTAGATTAATATTGTAAATGAAACCACTCTAGGGTCCCAAATTACCCCTATGCCTCCCGAAGCACCCTTAGCCAGAACTCCAACTAGCTCCCATATTCCTAACTTCTTGTTTAGAGTGTCAATCTCTTCTTTATTTAGTTTAGTTTCTTGGATCATTAGTATATTTAGTTTTGTGTTGGTTATACAATGTTTTATGATACACTATTTGTTAGGGGCATTGGGACCCCTAACATTCCAGGTGTGGACTCTCATGGTGCCAGGGGAAGGCACTTCCCCTTCCCTACATAGAACAATGTGGTGATCTTAGTTTGATCAGTAGCTTCACCTGCCTTCTCTCTTAGCTCCAATAGTAATTTCCTACCCCTTTTCTTATTAATTTTGGCATAGTCTGGGGTATCCCTATTAAAATTAGTTATGGCAATTCCCAATCTCAGATCTGCTTCATCCACTTCTCTATCTCCCTGATCTTTGGGTCCTCTTTCTTTCTATCCTACCTTTCCTCTTCTTCTTCAAGTTCTATAATCTTGGTGATGAGTTTTTCCTTCTCTTTGTTAACTTCCTCGATTACCACTTCCTCTAATGCCTTATCGAGGATCTCATTGCAAATCTCTTCTATATCTAAATGGCTAAGCTTGTCTGTGTATTTCTTTTGATTCTCGGAGTCTTTATATTTTTCTTCTATTTCGAAAGTGTTTGGACCCCATTCTGGGGTTTCTAAAACCTCAGGGTTTATACTTCCTTCTACTGCTGTGGGGTTATTGTCTCTGGCAGCTTTGAAGGAACTTCCCCCTCCTCCAGTTCCATCCTCTCTTTGCCTATCTGTGGTTCATAATTCTGATTCGGGGGCTTAATTGCTGTGATTGTTTTTTCCCCAAGCTGACCTGACCGGGATTCCTATTCTGTGTAGTAACCTCATTATTGTGATTCAGGGTGTTTTCTTTGTTATTTTGGGAAGATTTAGGGCTTCTCTTAGGCTAGGCTATTACCATACTCAGATTCTGATTTTGCCCAGACAATTCCTTATTACCACTGAGGTGCTCCTTAAGGGAAGAAGAGCTATTCCTCTAATAGTCCATAATGAATCCACCTTTATTATCATTAAATTTGATGTTAACACCCCCAGGCTGGAAAATGGGTCGCACCTTAGCGGACATTTTTGGAATTCTGTTGTTAGTGTTTCTAAGGGTAGGTCCACGATGGATAGCTGGCTTGATGTAGTAATTGGCCAGGTTAGTATTAATTTCAAGAGGTTCAAGGTCTTTGGTGCTAATATCCAATTTTACTAATAGAAAAACATCTGAGTAAGATAAGAAATCCTTCTCCATTCCCGTGAACTCTCCTAGGTGATTCCCTATCTCCCTCAAGATTTTACTATGGATGAGCTCAACCAAGAGATTTAGTAGCTTGATCCACCTAGCTACTTTAAGTTTTAGTTTACTAGGGTCAAAATTAGGTATCTAGTCTAAGTACTTGAAATTATGCCCTTTGTAAAACAAGCTTCTGCTATTTAAAATTTCTTTTTTTAGGTTTGCACTCTTGCAGACAATGAATATGAATTCTTTAGAAGTGATAGTGATACTTACCTGTTCTTTGTAGAGGGTTTGGACCCATTCTGCAATTTCCTTCACAGGCTGCCCTATCCCACAACAATGAATATAGAAATCGTGGGTTCTACAATGAGTCCCCAGACCATATGTGTAGATATTTTTGATATCGTTTGATACTTTCTTTTCCAAGGCCTTCGAATTTGATGATATATTAAACTTATTTTTGGTCTTGACCTAGGGGTTCTAGGGTTTGCTCATTCACAGAGTGTTGCCTATTCTATGCCCTTGCAAAGAGTGTTAGGAACCAAGTTGCCAAATTTAGGGTTTTTAGAGATTTGCCATTGGTGGGGTGCCCTAAAATGCAATATGCTGTTTGTATGAGAATTTTCCTTTGCATGAATAAGCCTGGGGGCCAATTTTGAAAAACCCTCCACATATCCTTGTCTTGGATAGGAAGGGAAGGAGACAACAGGGGGTTGTTGAATGCTTTGACTTCTTTCCTGGCCTAGAGTGGTGCGGTTTGCTCCAGTTACAAATGTTGGGCTTGCTGAGGTTAATGGGATAGCCCACATTCCTACCACCCTGGCTTGAGCTGTTACTCTTGCTATTACCTCTACCCTAACTCCCCTTTCCTACCTCCTACTCTTCATAGTTTGCCAGCCCTGTTTGTCCTAAGGATGCGGAGGGGGAGCCCCGCCCCCATAGAAAACCTTCTTCTTCCCTTGTATAATGCTGTAAGGGTGCTCTGCCCTTGATTCATTTCTTGCGTTCTTAATAATATTATTTTGTCACTGACTGCCTGCTCTTTTTTGCATTTTGTCTAAATTTATATATAATTGCATTATTATAATATTATATATTACTATATTATATTTATGTTTATTATTATATTATAATATTATATATTATATTTATGTAAATATGTTTAAAAAATTATGAAAATATAACGAATATTGAAAGTTTTTTTAGAAAGATTTGTAATTAATTCTTTTTTTCTAATTTTTAAAAATATTTTAATCATTTTAAAATAAATAAACAATACTAAACATTTATTAATAATTATAGTTTTGAAATATTTATTACTTAAATTATACATTATATGTTTTTAATTTTAGAGATTTTAAAGATTAAATTAATATTTTTATTTAATATTAAAATACTTATTAATAATTAAAATTTAAAAGTTCTAAAATTAATTATCCTCAATATTATGGATTCAAAGTTAATGATATAAATTAAATTATACATGACATGTTTTTAATTTTAGAGAACTAAAATCTTATAGATTTTAAAATTAAATTAATGTTTTTATTTAATATTAAAATATTTATTAGTAATTAAAATTTAAAAGTTTTGAAATATTTATTAATTAAATTATACATGACGAGTTTTTAATTTTAGAGAACATTAAAATCTTATAGATTTTAAAATTAAATTAATTTTTTTATTTAATATTAGAATATTTATTAGTAATTAAAACTTAAAAGTTTTGAAATTAAGTATTCTCAATATTATGGATTAAAAGTTAATAATAATATAAATTAAATTATACATGATATGTTTTTAATTTTAGAGAACATTAAAATGTTAGATTTTAAAATTAAATTAATATTTTTTATTTAATATTAAAATATTTATTAGTAATTAAAATCTAAATAGAAATATATTTAAAATTGATATGTATGTATCAATGTTTAAATTTAAAATAAATTAATAGACATCAATAATTTTAACATATATAAAAATTGAAACTATTGAAATGAGTATAAAAACTATAATATATATTAAATCATGCTTTATAAATATTAAACAATTGTTAAAAAATATGAAATTTAAATAATTTATATACATATAAAAAATATTAAAAAATATAAGAATATTGAAAGTTTTTATGAAATATTTCTAATTAATTTTTTTTTCTAATTTTAAAAAATATTTTTAAACATTTTAAAATAAGAAAAATGATTTAATAATATGAACAATATTAATTAATATAAATATAAGAAAAATTTAAATTTTTATTTTTTTAAATTTATTTTTAGCATAATAAATAATTCTATATTTATCTATTCTTCTAGCTTTCTATTTTGATAAAAGATTCTATTGTTAGTAATAAATCTTGGAATCTTAAAATCTTTATAGCATACATTTAGTAAGTTCTTAGCCAAATAGATAACAAATTTAGATCTAATATTGAATAGTGTGCGAAACAATTTTCACTTGTTTTAAAGTTACAAATATTGTGGAAAGAATAGTAGAGGAAATGTGAAGAACAAAAAAGTTGGTGCAACTCCAAGAACAAAGAAGAAAGAAAGAAATGAAGAAACTAAATTTGGTGCAGCTCCAAGAATAGAGGAGAAAACAAGGTGAGAGAAAGAGAAGAACACAAGAAATTTGGTGCATCTTCAAGAACAGAGGAGAAAATATGCTGGGACACAAAGAAATGGAGTCATAGTTGATGTAGTCTAGTGTTTCTTGAGCTTCTTAAGGAAAGAAATACAACTCTTGGAGATACTTTTAAGAATTACTATCCCCCATGCCCATTTGTAAAAGCAGGTGAGAAACTTCATCATGTGTGCCATTTCAACTTTTCTAATAATAGAGACATGTCTAATGTTCTACAACCAAGATATAGATGTAAACAATGCAAATTATATTTCACCTTGTTTGGTGCAACCTATGCTAGACCTTCCAAAAAATGTAAGAGATCTCAATCCCATAGAATAGATGAATTTGATACTCTAAGGATGACTGTGGGGATCAAGTTCAAAGTCAAGTTTCTAATTCTACCACTACCGTTATTAATATTGAAGAAGATGTTGATGTTAGTCAACCATATGGTGGAGATCATGTCCATAATCAAGTAGCTATGTCTTCCACCACTTAAATTAGTTAGCTATATGGTGGATATCATGATCAAAGTTAGACATTTAAGTCTATCGCTACTATTTAATTTATTGAAGAAGATGATATCATTGGTCAAACATTTAATGGAGATCAAGTTAAATGCCTTGAATATACTATTGCAAATGATTCCATGGATATTGAGGAGATCCCTACTTGTGAACTTGGAATTTTAGAGATTGGGAAAAGGAAACAAACTCCTCCAATAATTGGATATTTGAAATTTCAGAGTGGTTAGAGTGTATTGTTGGTCAAACATTTGATGGAGATCAAGTTAAATGCCTTGAATATAATATTGTAAATGATGCCATGGTAACCAAGGAGATCCCTACTTGTGAGTGGAATTTTAGAGATTGGGAAAAGGAAACAAGCTCCTCCAATAATTGGATATATGAAAATTCATAGTGGTTAGAGTGGTTGGATATAGTAGAGATACAAAAATACTACCTGGGGCTTTGCGAATCCATGGAGAGTGAACCATTCAAATCATGGGTAAGTGCAAGAAGATGGGGGGCCAAAAAGGGGTCTTAAGTGGCCACTTTTTTTCTGAAATCAGGAAATACTGGCCTTGGATGAGAAATTGAGCATAGTTACATTCAAAATTTGGAGATGCAACCATAACAATGTTTGTAGTGCTCTGAGTCTACTTTCTAAACTACTATTTTTTTTTAAAAAATGGCATAGATTAAGGGGATCAAAAGAGGGAGCCATAGAAATTGGTGTTGTTTCTATCAAAAAAACATAACATAGCATGTTTTGTGGCTCCCTCAAAAGGTCAACATTTTTTTGGTATTTTTAAAATTGCTTCAGTGAGAAATTAGCTAATAGCATGTAGTTTATGCCCAATTTTTCTGATAATTTTTTGATGAATATTTGATTTTTTACTAATTTTCAAAGTGGACACATCCTAAAAAATAGAATTTTGGTTGTGCTACCCCTATAAATTTTGAAAACTAACAAAATCATTTTTTTCTTTTTTTAATATTTGTAGAATGGAGTCTAGTTTCTAAGTATGTAATTTTTTTGAAATTTCAATAAATAGTTAATTTACAATGAAAAAAGACCAAACAGTGGTTTTTGCCCAAAAACAGACACACAAACAAAATAAATTAAAGATGAAAGGCTTAACATTGTTAAAATGTGAAAAAAATCACATTGTCAAATAGCTAAGAGAAAGCCTAACATTACCTAGGTGTTCAATTTGTTTGACCTTGAAACACGTGCAAATCTGAGGGTTAGCACAAATGAAATTATGTGAAATCTTGAAGAATATGGAAAAACATGTCTGTGGCTATTCAAAAGGCACTCTAAGCCTTTTGGTTGGAAATCCAAAGCAAATCCCAAGCCCAAGGCTTGGGATTCCCAAAACAAAACATAACACGAGCGCATTATAATGTGCTCGCATTATGTTTTGCTTTCAATTTTTCCTTTTCCGCAAAAGTTTGTATTGTTTGTCATGTTTGAAATAACACGAGCACATTATAACGCACTCGCATTATGTTCCCCTTAAATTTTTTTATGTTCAAGGCTATTAATCATGTATGTATGTATGTATGCCTATATGTATGTATGTATGTATGTATGCCTATATGTATGTATGTATCTATGTATGCCTATATGTATGTATGTATAGTGTCAAGGGTAGAGGAGGGTAGAGATGGGAGTGAGCCAGATAGGGGAGGAGAGGGGTGGATAAGGATTGAGTGATTAAGGTTTAAGGTTGAGGGTTGAGCGTTTAGGGATAGGATTTAGAGTTTAGGGATAAGGGATTAGAGTTTAGGACCTTGAGGGATTAGGGTTTAGGGTTGAAGCTTTAGGGATAGCGTTTAGGGTTAAGGGTTGAGGGATTAGGGTTAAGGTAGAGTGTTGAGGGTAAAGGGATTAGGGATAGGGTTTAGGGTTGAAAGTTTAGGGTTGAGGGATTAGGGTTTAAGGTATAGTTTAGTAGTTCTTGTGGATAGAGCCAGTAAACAATGGGAGATTATTTGCTTGTTTCATAACAATATACCTCCCCTAAGTGCAAGGTGGATAGCAAGAAACATAGATGTACCCCAATGCAAATATTTTCTCATAATGATCATCCTTCTAATTTCAACTATTAATTACTCACTATGGATGTACCATACGCAAAGCTTTTCTCATAGTGTGTACAGCTATTGGCATAATGAACCCTAGATGGGCCAGAAAAACATGCCATATAACATTACTAACATTAAAAAAGTTCATAGCCATTTTTCTGACATATTCTTGCAACTCAAATATCTTTAAGAGAAGTGTGTAAAAAATGATGGGTTTAACAACCTAACATAAGGCAAAGCAGTTTTGTTGGGTTTAGGGATAGGGTTTAGGGTTGAGGGTTGAGGGATTAGGGTTTAGGGTTGAGGGATTAGGGTTTAGGGTTGATGAATTAGGGTTTAATGTTGAGAGTTGAGGGTTGAGGGTTTAGGGATAGGGTTGATGGTCAAGGTATTAGGGTTAAAGTAGAGTGTTGAGGGTAGAGGGATTAGGGATAGGGTTTAGGGTTGAAGGTTTAATGATTGCGGGTTGAGGCTTTAGGGCTGAGGGTTAAGGGATTGGGGTTTAAAATATATTGTTGAGCATCGAGGGTTTATGGATAGGTTTTAGGGTTTAATTTTTAAGGGTTAAGGGTTGAGGGATAGGGTTTAGGGTTTAGGGATAAGTGATTAGGGTTTAAGGTATATTGTCGAGGGTTAAGGGTTTAGAAATAGGGATAGTATTTAGGGTTTAGGGATGAGGGATTAGGGTTGAGGGTTGAGGGATTAGGGTTGAGGGTTGAGGGATTAGGTTTTAGGGTTGATGGATTAGGGTTTAAGTATAGTGTTGAGGGTTGAGGGTTTAGGGTTGACGGATTAGGGTTTAGGGTTGATGGATTAGCATTTAATGTCGAGGTTGGTGTTAGAGTGTCGAGGGTAGAGGGATTAGGGATAGGGTTTAGGGTTGAAGGTTTAAGGATTGAGGGTTGAGGCTTTAGGGATGAGGGTTTAAGGCTTAAGATATAGTGTCAAGTGTTGAGGGTGTAGGGATAGGGTTTCAATTTTAAGGGTTAAGGGTTGAGGGATAGGGATTAGGGTTTAAGGTACAATGTTGAGGGTTGATGGTTTAGGGATAGGGTTTAGGTTTGAGGGATTAGGGTTTAGGGTTGATGAATTAGGGTTTAGGGTTGACGAATTAGGGTTTAACGTTGAGAGTTGAGGGTTTAGGGTTGAGGGTTGAGGTTGAGGGATAGGGTTAATGGTCAAGGGATTAGGGTTAAATAAGAGTGTCAAGAGTAGAGGGATTAGGGATAGGGTTTAGAGTTGAAGGTTTAAGGATTTAGGGTTGAGGCTTTAGGGATGAGGGTTAAGGGATTAGGGTTTAAGATATAGTGTCGAGTGTCAAGTGTGTAGGGATAGGTTTTAGGGTTCAAGTTTTAAGGGTTAAGGGTTGAGGGATCAAAGTTAAGGGTTGAGGGATTAGGGTTTGACATTGAGGGTTGAGTACATTGAGGTTCGAGGGTTAAGGGTTTTGGGATAGGGTTGAGGGTTGAGGGATTAGGGTTAAAGTAGAGTGTCGAGGGTATAAGGATTAGGGATAGGGTTGGAGGGTTTAGGGGTAAGGGATTAGGGTTTAAGGTATAGTATCGAGCACATTGAGGGTCTAGGAATAGGGATAGTGTTTAGGGTTTAGGGTTTAGGGATGAGGGATTAGAGTTGAGGGATGATGGATTAGGGTTGAGGGTTGAGGAATTAGGGTTTATGGATAAGGTTTAGGGTTGAGGGTTGAGGGATTAGGGTTTAAGGTATAGTGTTGAGGGTTTAGGGATAGGGTTTAAGGTTGAGGGATTAGAGTGAAGGGTTGAGGGATTAGGATTTGATGTTGAGGGTTGAGGCTTTAGGGTTTAGGGTTTAGGGATAGGGTTGAGGGTCAAGGGATTAGAGTTAAGGGTTGAGGGATTAGGGTTTGACATTAAGGGTTGAGGGTTGAGGTTCGAGGGTCAAGGGTTTAGGGATAGGGTTGAGGGATTAGGGTTAAAGTAGAGTGTGGAGGGTATAAGGATTAGGGATAGGGTTGGAGGGTTTAGGGACAAGGGATTAGGGTTTAAGGTATAGTATCGAGTCTATTGAGGGTTTATGAATAGGGATAGCATTTAGGGTTTAGGGATGAGGGATTAGAGTTGAGGGATGACGGATTAGGGTTGAGGGTTGAGGGATTAGGGTTTAGGGATAAAGTTTAGGGTTAAGGGTTGAGGGATTAGGGTTTAAGGTATAGTGTTGAGGGTTTAGGGATAGGGTTTAGGGTTGAGGGATTAGAGTGAAGGGTTGAGGGATTAGGATTTAACATTGAGGGTTGAGGCTTTAGGGTTTAGGGTTTAGGGATAGGGTTGAGGGTCAAGGGATTAGGGTTAAAGTAGAGTGTGAAGGGTATAAGTATTAGAGATAGGGTTGGAGGGTTTATGGATAAGGGATTAGGGTTTAAGGTATAGTATCGAGTCTATTGAGGGTTTGGGAATAGGGATAGCATTTAGGGTTTAGGGATGAGGGATTAGAGTTGAGGGATGACGGATTAGGGTGAGGGTTAAGGGATAAGGTTTAGGGTTGAGGGTTGAGGGATTAGGGTTTAAGGTATAGTGTTGAGGGTTTAGGAATAGGGTTTAGGGTTGATGGATTAGAGCGAAGGGTCGAGGGATTAGGATTTGATGTTGAGGGTTGAGGGTTGAGGGTTGAGGCTTTAGGGTTTAGGGATAGGGTTGAGGGTCGAGGGATCAGAGTTAAGGGTTGAGGGATTAGGGTTTGACATTGAGGGTTGAGGTCTAAAAATAGGAAAATAAAGATTTTGTATTTAGGTTATTTAGATGTTGATGGGTTTAGACTTGAGTTGAAATGTTGGACTCTTAATCTAGCCTAAAGAGAGTTTCTGTCATCAAATGTAGATTTATGGGTTCGATTATATTGATTGCCTCTCCAATTTTGGGCTGGATGTTTTGGAATCAATTAAGAAGTCTTTAGGAGAATTTGTGGAAGTGGATTGGCAATTGCTTGACAGAACCCCTACTATTTATGCTTGGATAAGGATTTGTCACCAACTAGAACTTCGGCTTCCAAAGAAGATCTATCTTTCTTCCTTGATGGGCATTTTCTATCAAGAACTTGATTATGAGGGCTTGCCCCTTCATTGTTATACCTATCATATGGCGGAGCATCTGGCAAGCTCTTGCAAGAAATAGGAAATGTTCTCCCTCAAAAACCTTGTGGTCATTCAAGTCTGAAGGGAAAGGTATGGAAAGAGAAATGGATCACCAAAGAGATGAATAATTTATTATTTCTTAGGCACCATCAGTGGTTTTTCTTTGATGCAGAGGACCTACCAAGATGGAAAGCATTTAAAGATTATATGATCTCCAAAGGAAAATCTCCTAATTCTCCCAGAATGTCATCGTTCAGCAAGGCGGGACCAAGTGGCTTGGCTCTTCCAGTCATGGATCCTCCCGTATTTAAGAGGAATTGTAAGGCTTGGAAGTGTCAGTTGATGAAGCATAGGATGTGGTCATCCCTGCTTGTGTTTAGGAAGATAGTACATAGGATGTGATCAATCTATAGCAGGACAAAATGCGAGTGCGTTATATCCCTGCTTGTGTTTAGGAAGATAGTACATAGGATGTGATCAATCTATAGCAGGACAAAATGCGAGTGCGTTATAACGCACTCACGTTTTGTCCTACTATAGAAACAATAAAAAAGTGTTGACCCCCATGATCCAGGCCCACGGGAAGTTCACATGCACATTTGACACATTCTACCACCTTTGCATGATCTTTCCACCACCTTTTCTGCTTTGCCAACTTGAGAAGGAGGAAATAACATAGTTTTCACACCAAGTTTGATATATATCTATTCAAGTTTCAATTTTTGTAGTGTTGCAATGTTAATTGTGATTCAAATTTAGGAATTTAACATTATAGATTGGTTAATAGTAATGTTGTTAGTAATTATATTTGAGTGTTATTCAATTCAACATTGAAAAGGAAGCAAATGGTGAAAAACTCAAATTGTTGAGGAGTTTGATGCAAGAAGAAAAGAACACTACATAATTGGGTACTCTCTCCATTCGAATCTTCATTTTTTAGGTATGTCAAGTCTTTACATGCATATTCTTTACATTTTCCTTAATTCTATTTGAATTACTTTATCATGCTTTATCATACATGATGCCATGGATAATGTGTACTATTCAAATCTCACATGATGCCATTTATATTTTCTACACTTGGGCTCTTTAATAATTATGTGTAATAAACAGAACTTAACATACCATGATGTTAAACTATACAAGAATAAATCCTTACAACATAATAAAAATACAATCCCACTATTATCTTGTATTCATTTCTTAGGAAGTAATATTGGTCTCTTTATCATGCTACAGACAAATTCTCTGTCATGCTGAGGAAATGCTCAAGAATTAAACCAACACAGGAAGAGATAGAAGCTAAGAATGCAAAGAAAGCAGTGGCTATGAGGGAACTTCATGAGAAGAGGAAATTGGACATGATAAATGAAGACACACCAATTGAAGAGGAACCACAACCATCACAAAGAGATATGGTATTGGCAGCACAAAGAGAACGAATGCAAAAACTTTGTGCTACAAGAGATTTGAATACCATAGTTGGAGACATGTCCTCTACCGCAAGTCAACATGTAGGGACACCATCTACCACATCTCAAGTTGAGAGTACATCATCACTCACATGTGATGAAGGAGGTATGCCATCATTCCCACCTCAACCTCAAGGCATGTCATCTATTCCATCTTTGATCGAAGGTATGCCATCTAGCCCATCTTATTTAAATATTGATGAAATTCCTAATGTTGAGATGAATTTACCTAACTTAACTCCACCTAGAATTTTGCATAAAAAACTAAAGTATTTGATTGATATTGATGAGAATATTTTACAGCCAATGGAAGGTAAGATTCCAAAATGCACTTGTAGAAGATATGCTCATAAGATTTGGAGATTGTTCTTTGAAAAGTTAAATGAGACTGCAAGATGTCAACTATTCATTGAAATGATGCAAAGTATAAAGTATAGGTCCATCATGAAGATTCTTGGGTTGAGAACATTAGAGGCTTCAAGTGAAAAATCTATTGTCAAGAATCTAATGAGTGCATATGAGAGTGTGGGTAACACCTCATGTACAAAAGATAGTAATACAACACGGCATGTGATTACATCGACTATAGTAAGTAGTCAAACGAGGAAAGCTCGTCTCATTAGAAAGACGAGTCAAGAATTGAGAATTAATAGGAAAACTTTATCAAGAGCCATTGGAAGATGCCAAAGAATTGAGGACACTAATGCCAATGAATTATGGGCATTCTTAGGGAGACTACCACAAAAAGATAAACTAATTGTTGAAGCATTGAGATCACTAATTGAAGACTTTTGGAAGAATTACACAAGGGTATCCCTGAATCAAAGGGATGTGGTAAGAAGGAGAATCAGTAGTCAGAACCGTGAGCCACATACAAAGCATTTTTTTGGATGAGACTCAAACATAGTTTTATGGTAAATTTCTAGAGAAGTATCCTCAAATTAAAATTTCTCAAAGATATTTTGAAATGCTAAAACCTTTCTATGTCAAGATAAATCACACACGCACTACTTGTTGTTGTAGATTACATATTGAATTTTCTAACCATTTTGATGCATATAGGTCTATATGTCTAGATATGCATACTAACAATGTTTTGCAGGGTTGTGCCATATGTGCCCCACCAACATTTTCAAGAGACTTCATATCAAGAATTTTATGTGAAAGAGAGGAAGGTCAAATATTCTACAAGAAATTAAGCTTGGATGGCACATGTCATCATTGCGGTGGCTTGCAACATTTGCCAATATGTGAACATATGGAAAGAACACATGCGGTTGGAAACGAACTAGTAGAGTTTGGCAAGTATAAAATAGTGGCATACAATACAAAAGATGGTAAAGAAGCAAAGAGGTGTGAATTGGTTATTGAAAAGATTCTAGTGTATTAGTTTATGCCTATATTTCGTGACAACATAGTGTATGAGTATGCAAGACATGCCCATAGAGCTCAATGGTTGGACTTGCAATTCAAGTTATGCAAGGACACATTTCTAGTTGGTAGCATTATTTCAATCATCAACTTTGTAGAGAACTACAGTCTACATCCACAGCGTGAGGTGCAATCACAATATTACAACTCCACATAGGTTTCTATATTTGTGCACATCGCATTCATTCATGCGAATGATAGTACAGAGGATGACAGAAAGATCATAAGGGAGTATAATTTCTATATTAGTGATGATCACACACATTCTACAAAGTTCGTGCAAGGTTGCTTACAGGTGTTCTACAATGATTTGGCTAGAAGGGGCATATCATTCAGTCAGCATATCATATGGTCGGATAACTGTGCGTCACAATTTAAGAACTCATAAAATTTCTATTGGCTGAGTAGAAGGCATAATTTTATAGGTATTCAGCATATGTGGAAACTTTTGTGAGGCCGGGCATGGAAAGGGGGAGCATGATGGTGCAGGAGCATGTATCAAAAGAGCCATAGCACGAGAAGAGTTAAAGTATAAAGACAATGCAAAGCTGACAGATGTAAAATTGATTGTCAAGTGGTGTAATGCTTCCATGGGTCCAGGTAATGAAGGTAAGTCTTCAGTTCATAGATTTTTTTGGTTGATAGATGATACTAACATTGCACCATATGAGGACTATTGTACACTGATAGGATCAAAGGAGATGCACTCTTTTAGAAGCTCAATTACAGGTTCATGGAGTATCCATACGTGAAAGATGTCATGCTTTTGTTCTTCCTATACAATTCAAGTCTGGGATGAGTGCGAGTCAAAGGAGTGGGTTGACGAATGACAGTTAAGTTATCTTAGCCCACTTGACACGTATCAACCCCCGACGACACTGGAACTAACACAGATGGAATCATCAGTTGACTTTGACCACATATCAGATTTAGTTCAACCAGGTAATATAGGGCATGTATATGCATCTAATTTCATCTAGTTCAACCAGGTAATGTCATCTTACTTTATAGTGTTTTTGTAATGTTGACTAATTTCATCTAATTTGCTACACATATCAATGTAGGGCATGTATATGCAGTTATTACAGATGAAGATAATGAAGAGGGAACATATTATTACTTATGTCATTGTGTTGAGGCCAAAAATAAATTGGAGGCCCCTGTTACAGATGGAGAAAATATCGAATACCCTACAGGCTCAGTGGTTATTACTGGAACATGGCTTAGAAGGTACCCACATAAGAGTGTTAATGTTTGGCTATTTTAGGACTTTGACATGCATCAAAAGATTCTTCATTACTCAAACCTTGTTGTGGCATCCAATGTTCATTTGATAAAGTATCAGGGTAGACCTTTGAACAAAATCTCGTGGAAGGTGCGTGAGTTTGACCATGAAGCAATACTTGACACAATAAAGAGTAGAGCAGACCCGAATGGTTCATTGGATTAATTTGTAAGTATTCACATTAATTTTGTAAAGTCATGTTACATTGAGTTGTAAGTATGCACATTAATTTGTAAGGTTTGTCTTTTTTAAATTTCCTGCTGCATTTTTACTACACATTTTTACATCATCATGTTATGCATTTTTGGTGACCTGCTCCTAATGTGACCAAACTGATAGTTCCAACATGTCCAAATGGGTACGTTTAGGCTAGGCATTGTTCTATTTTTCACCCAAACATGTCAAAATAGTCTGAGCTACATTGTACCGACGATATCCCTGAAGAGTCCAAAGTGCAAAAAGGCAACAATCTTTGATGGGATGTTACTCAATTTCTGTGTCACTTAGAAACATTCTATCTAAGGCAAAATGATCACATAGAGTACCTCTACAATAACCTCTCTTGGTTTTTTATATCTCTAAGGTATTTGTCCATGGTGAAAGGTTTTCTGTTGCCCCAAATATTGTCAGAAAGAGGCAGTGCAAAGTTGCAAAGGGGTGTAACTTTCGTCCTACTCTTGATGCGACCAAACTGACTGTTCCAACGCATCTGGATGGGTACATTTACATTAGGCATGGTCCTATTTTTAACCCAAACATGTCGAAACAGTCCAAGCTACATTGTACCAATAATATCCCTGAAGAGTCCAAAGTGCAAAAAGGCAGCAATCTTTGATGAGATGTTACTCAAAAACTGTGTCACTTAGAAACATTCCATCTAAGGAAACATGTTCATGTAGAGTGCCTCTACAATAACCTCTCTTAGTTTTTTATATCTCTAAGGCATTTGCCCATGGTGAAAGGTTTTCTACTGCCCCAAATATCGTCAGAAGGAGGTAGTGTAAAGTTGTAAAGGGGTGTAACTTTCATCCTGCTCCTAATGCGACCAAACTGACTATTCCAAAGCATCTGAATAGGTACATTTACGCTAGGCATGGTCCTTTTTTTCACCCAAACATGTTGAAATAGTTCGAGCTACATTGTATTGATGATATCCCTGAAGAGTCCAAAGTGTAAAAAGGCAGCAATCTTTGATGAGATGTTACTCGAAAATCATGTCACTTAGAAACATTCTGTCTAAGGAAACACAATCATGTAGAGTTCCTCTATAATAACCTCTCTCAGTTTTTTATATCTCTGAGACATTTTCCCGTGGTGAAAGGTTTTCTGCTGCCCCAAAAATCATCAGAAGGAGGCAGTGTAAAGTTACAAAGGGGTGTAACTTTCGGCCTGCTCCTGATGTGACCAAACTAACTATTCCAACATGTCCAGATGGGTACATTTACGCTAGGTATGGTCTTGTTTTTCACCCAAACATGTTGAAACATTCTGAGCTACATTGTACCGACGATATCCCTAAAGAGTCCAAAGTGCAAAAAGGTAGCAATCTTTGATGAGATGTTACTTGAAAACCATGTCACTTAGAAACATTCCGTTTGAGGTAACGCAATCATGTAGAGTACCTCTACAATAACCTCTCTCAATTTTTTATATCTTTGAGGTGTTTTCCCGTGGTGAAAGGCTTTTTGCAGCCCCAAAAATCATCAGAAGGAGGCAGTGTAAAGTTGCAAAGCATTGCTAAGAAATCCTCAATACTCAAACGCTCTAATGAACTGAAGCAACTTCTTCTTAGGTGCAAATGTAAGGGTACACAAGGGAAAAATGGCACCTAGATGACTTAGTGCATTTCTATGACTTTATTCACATGTTTAAATGTTTGAGAAACTCTCCTTTACTAAACACTTATCCTCATGTCAATGTTAAGCTTTATACCTCCTAGGTGCTCAATTAGGTGATGTCATTAGATACAACTTACCCTTAGGTGCCAATGTAGCTTCTTCAATCCATCACACTTCTAGGTGCTCAAATTTGAGGTCTTGGACTTGTATCTTATTCCTAGGTGCAATTAGATGATCTTCCTAGATCTAGGCACTCATGATGGTGGGAAATTACATGAAGGGGCACCTAAGTCTAATTTGACTTTGTATTTGATATTTTATGACTCGAATTGACTAGGAATGGCTCAATTTCTAAAGTGCTGACTTAATAATGTAAGTTTAAGATCTTTTCCTCCTAGGCACCAATTAATGAGTTCACTAGATGCAATTTCTCCTTAGGTGCCAAAACTAGATAGTAGAGACAAGAGGAGGCACCTAGCATCAATTTAGGCTCTATTCATTATTTGTAAGACCTTGAATGATTAAACATGCTTGAAGTAAGCCTTTCTCTCTTGGAACTTACTCAATGATATAGATTTGTGATACTTTATCTAAGGCGCCAATCTAGATCTATATATAGGTGAAAGAGCGCCCAACATCATGAGGCTTTATACTTGGCATTTTTTATGCTTTAAATAATTATGAAGGTCTTAGGATGACTTTTCCCCTCTGGGCGCCTACTCTTAGATGTCCTTGGATGCAATTTTAATCTAGGCACTCATGGAGGTATTGAATGACAAGCAAAGGCGCCTTAGCTTACTTAGCCCATTTCTTTGGATTTTGATGATCTTGACTCTTAAATGCCATCTAGTCTCATGCTCTTAAGCTCTCCTCTTACAAGGTGCCATATTGAATGGATTTAAACTCTCTTGTTATGCTTAGACGCCAATTCAAGGTCATTCTGAAGGCAAAGAGTGCCTAGAATCTATTTGACTTAGCTTTTAATATTTCAACAAGTTTAAGCAATGGGAGAGATCTCATCAAGGAGTCCATTCAAAGGATTGTTTCATGTCAACTCTTCCTAGGTGCCAATGTGTGATTAGATGACAAGGAAAGTGCGCCTAAACTCCAAACATTCAATCGATCTTCATATACGTACTTCTCTCCTTCAAGGTGCTCAAAGTGGTTAACTCATTCTTCAATTCCTTATTCTAGTTGGTTCTAAGACCTTTAGGCATTGTCATTCTCCAACTCAAACCTTCAAACACTTTTAAGGTGCTCAAAGTGATGTCCATCACCAATCCACTCCTTAGGTGCTCAAATTTGATTGTAGAAGCAAGAAATTGCGCCTAAGGTTTATGTTGCTCAAGACCTCCTTTACAAGGTGCCTTAGATGATGATCAAGGTGTGAAAATGTGCCTTACTTGAATTTGGATTATTCCTTGATATTTTAAGGCTTTTAACACCTGTTTGCACCCTTGTATGACTACATCACCCTTAGGCACTCATCTTGAGGTGTTATTTGTAACACCCCGCCTTGAACAACTTAGAGATATACACATTTATGCTATATGAAACAGAATTTTTTTTTAAATGATTAAGATAACAAAGTAATGTCAACATACCTAATTATACCATTTAAATTTACAACATATTCTCTAAGGATTCAAGGCTGCATTACTTAGAAATCAACTAACATAATTTAACATACATTACTAACATCAGAAACTGATCTAAATCCAATGCACAATTAAATAACATATTCATATTCATTGCGTGTCATCAAATGATATAATCTATATGATCAAATACATAATCTTACATATAAGTACATCATTGCATTATTTACAATACCATCTTCTGACTACATCAAAATTACATACATTATGAATGATCTGTTACACAAGTCTGGTACAAGATTATACTTATACATCTTCATCAACTGGTACAAGTACAATTGTCTGGAAATTGAGATAAATCTCTTCTACACATGAACTTTGACATGAATAACCAATGGATAAGAAAGCTCTTCCACCCAACCATGTGGAACCCTAAGGTCCACCCCTCGAGCTAGGAGTTAACATGAGGTCCCAAACAACAATAGTCAGGTAGACAAAGACTAACATGAACAAAGGATGACCAAACTCCAATACAGCACATGGCAATAACATAAACAACACAACACAACTTATAGAGGTGACACATAACATAAGTGGAGAGACCATACAAGGAATGCTAGGTTGTAGTAGGGAGAGTGTCATCGCACGGTCCTAGCATGGGTTACCCTGGCAGTCTCTCACTAGACTTCGGCCCCCATCTATGGTTACTCTAGCAGTCTCTCACTAGACTCCGGCCCCATAGGGTGACACATGCAGAATCGACCTTCCTTTCGTGAGGACAAGGAAGTCAATCTTGCTGACTAGGCCTTCTCTACCCATCCTTAGTCTAAATGAGCACTATAGGCCATGGGAGAGGAATCCATTTATCTTGTTTGATGTGAAATCTACCCTTAACCCCCTAGTTCATTTTAGGTTATCACTTGATTAATCCACTTTCAATGGGTTACCCTGGCTGCCACTTTGGGCACCGGCCCCACATTGAAAGCCACTCTCCTTCCTAACACCTAGTAAACCTTAACCATCATACAAGGCATTATAACAATACACATACATGTTCACTGCAAGGCATAAACCCTCTTGCATTACAAACAGAATCATAACTCCAATTTTTATCCATCGCCTATAGCATTACAACACTTTACTCTTTTACAGATTCCAGGTCTCTCCATATGACAATTATGACAAAATGGATACAGGATAGTCAGAAGTGGTTAAATATCTCATCCCGGGAATATTATATCCACAAAATACATTAACAACTTTCGACAATTCTACATTCGTAATAAATTGTACTTCATACTCAATTAGAACCACATGTTTAAAACACCACAACACTAGAACACCTATCCACATGTTGGTTGTACTCAAAACATGACATACTATGCCTCTAGAATTTTGACCATTAACAATTTACCATATTATGACAAGAAGAATTCTTAATTCATACAATTCAATTCAAGTTCTAGAGTTACACTAAACTTCCTTCTTGTAAATAACTTTGTCATAAAATCAATAGCGAATTACATTAACTCTTTTAACTGAACCAATTGATTTTAAATTTAATGCAACAATTATATTAATACATTAAAACTTAAATTATCTAAATACTCTTCGTATTGTTTCTAAAAATAAATCACAAGATTTAACCAAACAAGCTTTTACAATCCATTCCAAGAGAATCTTTCGACTGAACTGCTTTAGTTTGTGTTATCCTCATTCAAGATATACGTTTACAACTGTTTGCCCTATCATGTTTAACAACCAATACAAGGTATATCTTCCGACCCTCTCGAATGAATTTCTTCCGACTTGAGAATAATCTAACAATTTAACAAATTACGATAACAAATTGTCTTGCCGACCAAATTACCATTTCCAACGGTAGAATGAGTAATAATATTCTGACGGTTCTCGTAATATAAACGTCTTTGGAAATGAATTTATCCACGACAATTTAGATCTAACGGTATGGTCAATTGTCATTTGGTAGTTGTATAATCTGCGTTTGTTTCCAAGGCATTCCATTTTCACGTAAATGCTCCAACTACAACTGTCATGAGCGTTAACCTATCAAATTGTAAGAGAGTCGTAATTGTTCTCATAAAAATAGAATAAGAAATGGTTTGACATATATTGCGGAGGAGGTGTAAAATTGTTATTGACTATTTTTCCATTGAAATGGTTGATGTTTTCTTAGACTAATCACATTGTCCCTTAAACTTACAAGTTTGATATATTTAATGGTATCAAATTTAGACAGTTTTCTCTCATCATTTAAACTATCTCAAGAAAACAAGAAGTATCAGGAAAATTCAATCTGGAGTTGTTGAATGAACTATCTATGTTCTCCCAAGGCATTCTGTCTGATGAAAATTCCTTACTGCAGAGCAGATTAGAAACTCTTACGCAGCTTGGAGATAGTTGATTACTATGTTGATTGATGATTATTACTAAGATGCTGCTAAATTGATGACCAAGTGTTGATACAAGAGAATAATATTCTTGTTTGCTGCTGTTCTGATTTGTAAGACTGATATATATATATATATATATATATTGTGATGGCTGATTGCATCCTCCATGAAATGATCGATGGGCTGGAAAGGAACAATCAATGGATTGTAAATGATTGATTGGTTGCTACTTGGTGTTATTTGTATGAGATGATCGCTGTGCTACAGATGAGTAATTGAAGATTGATGGCCTATTGATTGATTGCTAAGTTATAAGAAATGTGGTGCAACAAATAAAACCTCCAACCAAATGTAATGCCCAGGTAAAAACAATGATCAAAAGGAATAGAATGATTGCAGAATATATGCAAATGGATTAGTTGCAAAGGCAGCGATCCAATCTAGTTAGAGCACCATATTAAGGCAGACACTTTTGAATTTTAAATGATTGCAGGTTATATTTATACTGTGAATACAACTTCATGGAATAGTGCATTGTTTTATCATTGATCCAGATGTTGGCTGTTAGAAAAAGAAGAGATAACATCTCATAAAACTGAAAGTATGCAGGAATTATATGAATGAATATATAGAATTTAACCTGTAATACTAGCGATCTATGATTTGATAACTTATCTAAGATGTTTGACATGCCATTTCCTGTAGAACGCAACAGCAGTAAAAAAAATACTCCAATAATCTTTTTACCATTTACAATGGTGTAGCATTTAGATTTAAGTCGCAATATGCTTAACTATCAGAGGATCGAGACAACATAGGAATGGGTCGATTACATTATACTAGCTTTTAAATGTGATTACACAAATACAGATTACAACACTCGATCCATTGTCTATATCTGTTCTAAATGCTGGATGCTAGGTTTTGGTGACGGTGCAATTCAATTTGTGCGCCCTTAAAGACAGACGTCTCTGTAGATTATGATTATAAGAGGGTAGTGTCTTATCATTCTCCCAAGACTATGAAGTAGAAATCCATTCGATTGCCATAAACAGTTAGAATAAACCTGCAGTGCAATGACTACGATCTAGAATTGCACGAGAATTATACTATTGTATATGTGGATATGTATATTCTTAATCCTGGTTGGAGAATATTCTTAAACAAACTCTCTTCTTAAATGTATCGACAGTGGAAACCTTATGTATCAACCTACATTTGTTTTCATTTGGTTGCTATTCTACCTTGCTTAACTGGTAACAGACCTGATTTAGATTGGTATAGCTTAGAATATCAAATCTTAGGCCATCCGATATAAAGCAATGAGTGGCCATCTGATATAAATCCCATGAGTGGCCATCTAATAATAAGCAATGAGTCAAATATTTTGTTTATCAGGTTATGTAGCTTAAATTTAATTATTTAGTACCATAAGATTATATGAAACTGCCTCTTGACTGAAAAATTAAACTTGACATTATTTATCATTCGAAAGAGTGGCATATTGATTCAATTGCATAGAAGTTGTTAAGAGATTACAGTGTAGAGAAGGAAAAACTGTTGTATGATGTAGAAATTTAATGACCGAGAGAGGAGGAATAATGCGGGAAATACATCGTGGTATCTATGAAATGGAGATGACATAATGTGATCTGTGGTGATATCATTTGAATGAAAATACTTTTCAGTTTAAGGGTTTGGAGGACGGTGGGAGAAATGTAAGGAAAATTCCATTTATTATAGACCCAATGATTCACATCTAAATCCGACCATAGAAAATAAACATTCACAGAAGTGACAGAATGTTTAGGCAGAAAACCATTCAACCAAAAGAAATCCGTTGCAAATAAAGAAGCAATCAACCCAACATGTACGGATTCAGAAAAAGAATCAGAGGAAGAAATCAAGCATTCAAAGGAACCTGGTTGCGACGTCGAATCAAGAAATCTTTTCCAACTGCTGCAGTCCAAGCTTCTTTCCAGTCTTCTTCTCTGCTATCCTCCGGCAATCCCTCCTCTTTGCAATCCCCCCCTTCTCTCTGTCTATTTCCTTTTTATCAAACAAACCTTCCACCTTGTAAGGAATACAACACGCGATCCTATGCCTCTCCACCCTCAAAATATATATATTTTTATTATTTTAATGATCCCAACAATTTGATTTTTATTAAAATTTATGATTTTTATTAATATAAATATATGATTCCAACCAAATTTATTGTTTTTATAACCAACCAATTATATTGTTATTAATAAAATTGTAACATTACATCAATCTATAAATTTACAACTCTATTTTAATTTATTTTATCAATTAAATTGTAAATCACGAATTACAACATGACTTACAATTAATTAATTTATTTAAATATTCATTGTAGATAATTATTATATTAAACAATACAAAATTTCTTACAACTTTATTTAACAAATTTACTTCCCATAGAACTATAATTTATTTACAACAATTATACTCAATTATCGACATTTATATTTTTCCGTATAATGATTCTATTTAGTGCACAACACTACCTTACACACTTAGACACCTTCAGACCTACTTAGACTTGAAGGTATAACATTACCTGTTTGCAAGTCATGATCAAACGACAGACAATGACCACAAGGGTAAACTGACAACTAGACAACACTGACAAGGGACCCCACGTAACTCCAAACAACTATTCCATTGGCAAAGGCACGCTCAAACCTGGTAAATTAGGTGGAGTCAGTGCCTAGTACCTACATCCTGCAGCAAATGTACTGTTAAACATAACAAGATATATATTTACATGCAGTCATATAGTGAATGGAAATTGCAGTGGGGTAGGGTACTCGAGAGCGAGTAATATGGCACTGTTCCATTAACGTTTATGTATAAACAATTAACTATATTGAACAAGATTTCTGATTACCAGTCAACAACATAAAACAATCAATTATCTTAAAATCAAATATAGCAATTAACATCAAAACATCTGTAACATCTAGTTTATTTATCAAATTGTAAAGCATAAAATAATAGAATCCAACATCAACAACTGTTATCATAACGATTAGGTCCATAATGAATTAACAAAATAACAAGGAATCCATCATCAAATGATCTAAGATACTGTCATAATGTCTAATACTACTAAACAAACATCAATCTGACAGACGACAAGTTGAGGGGCACTACATCCTCCCCCCCTAGGATCAGGCTTACTCCTGGAAGCCTGCAAACAAATATGGATATAGAGCTCGCATTCAGGATGTATCTTCCCAGGTAGCTGAAGTCTCATCTCTAGGATCCCATTGGACCCTTACCTACTCTACGACTTTGCCCCTGAGAGCGAGTCTCCTGTACTCCAAAATGCCTATGGGCTCCAAAGCTAGCCGCCTGTCCTCTACCTGTAAGGCATTCCAATCAAGGACATGAGAAATATCTGGATGATAGGGTCTAAGAATAGAAACATGAAATACATCATGGATGCGTGACAAGCTAGGCGGCAAAGCAAGATAGTATGCAATAGGACTGATTCTCTCCAAAACCTTGAATGGCCCTACAAAGCGTGGTGCGAGCTTAGAGCCTTTTCCATAACAGATCAGACTCTTTTGTGGACGCACCCACAAGAACACCCGATCACCAACTAAAAATTGACGATCAAGTCTATGAGCATCTGCATATTTCTTCTGTCTATCCTGTGCTGCCACCAGATGCTCTCTATTGCGATCAACCTGATGCTCCATCTCTTGGAGCATCTGTGGTCCAAGGAGAACTCTATCCTCAAGATGATCCCAACTAAGTGGGTTACGACAAGGACAACCATATAGAGCCTGAAAAGGAGACATGCCAATAGAACTATGGTACCCATTATTGTACGCAAACTCCACCAAATACAAATAATCTTCCCAACAGTTTTGTTGATCCATAACATACATTCTGAGCATATCCTCGAGAACCTGATTGACCCTCTCAGTTTGCCCATCAGTCTCTGGATGATAAGCTGAACTGAAGTTCAACTGAGTCCCTAATGCATGTTGAAGGGATGTCCAACAACCTGAAGTGAAGACTAGATCATGATCAAAGATAATCTTGCAAGGAATCCTATGTAATTTGACTATGTCCTCCATGAAGATTTTGGCCACAAATGAAGCATTATATGAAGATAGGACAGGAGAAAAGTGTGCTACTTTCGTAAGCCTGTCTACAGTGACCATTATTGTGTCATGACGATGAGAGGACATGGGTAATCCAACTATAAAATCTATTGAAATGATGTCCCATTTCCATTCCAGAATAAGATGTGGCTGGAGAAGACCTGCGGGATGCTGATGTTTTGCCTTAACCCTTTGACATTCTAAGCATCTCGAAACAAAATCAGCAATATCCCTCTTCATTCTGGCCCAAAAATATATCTGGCGAAGGTCTACATACATCTTCTTGACACCTGGATGAGCAGAATAAGGTGCCCGATGTGCCTCAGTCATGATTAGGGTATGAAGACCCTCTATAGAAGGCACATAAATGCGACCTAAATGTCGCAAGAGACCATCTAACTCGATAGAATATCCAGCATATCTACCTTCCAAGGTTCTACCAGACTCTACTTCTGCTTTCACTTCCTGATACCATCTATCTGTAGGGAGTGCTATAAGAATCTATCCTCTCAAATCTACTCCAAGAGTGATTGATGAAAGTTCATGTCTTCACCAACTAAGAGCATCTGCCACCACATTCTCCTTACCTTGGATATATTTTACCTCAAAATCATACTCACATAGAAACTCCATCCACCATCTCTGTCTAGCATTTAGGTTTGGTTGTGTAAAAATGTATTGTAAACTTCGGTGATCACTGTGTAGCTCAAACTGATGCCCCAATAAAAAGTGTCTCCATCTTATGAATGCATGTACAACAATAGCTAACTCTAGGTCATGTGTAGGATAGTTCAACTCATGATCTTTGAGTTTACGGGACTCATAGGCTATCACTCGACCCTCCTACATTAAAACTGCTCCTAACCCTTCCAAGGATGCATCAGTACATACCACAAAATCTCTGGCAGGATCAGGCACTGCTAGAATAGGTGCACTAGTCAACCGCTCCTTAAGAGTCTGAAAGGCTGCTTGACACTATTCTGACCAAATGAACTTCTTTCCTTTTCTCTGAAGAGAAGTTATAGGGTGAGATATCTTTAAAAATCCTTGCCCAAATCATCGATAATAGCCTGCTAAACCCATGAAACTACGAACCTCTGAAACATTGGTGGGAGCAGGCTAATCCATGATGGCTTGAATCTTTGAAGGATCCACTACAATACCCTTGTCAGAAATAACATGTCCCAAATATTTCACTTCTGTTTGAAAGAAATCGCATTTAGCCAGATTTGCATATAATTGATTCTCTCTTAAACACTGCAGAACCTGTCGCAAATGTTCTTCATGCTCCTCCTTAGACCTTGAATAAATCAATATATCATCTAAGAATACAAGAACAAATCTATCAAGATAGGTGCGAAATACACCATTCATTAGACTCATAAACATAGATGGTGCATTTGTCAACCCAAAAGGTACAATAGTGAACTCATAATGCCTGTAACGGGTGCGAAATGCTGTCTTGTGGATGTCAGCCTCAAAGATGCGCAACTGATGATATCCTGACTTTAGGTCTATCTTTGAAAACACCTTAGTTCCCTTGATCTGATCAAAGAGGTCATCAATTCGTGGCAATGGGTATCTGTTCTTCACAGTCACCTTATTAAGCTGTCGATAGTCGATGCACAACCACAGAGATCTGTCCTTTTTCTTCACAAAAATAACTGGTGCTCCCCATGGAGAGACACTAGGATGAATGAATCCCTTTGCTAATAACTCCTCTAGCTACAACCGAAGCTTCTTAAGCTCCTGAGTAGTCATCCGATATGGAGCTCGTGAAATAGGTTCTGCTCCGGGAACAAGGTCTATCTTAAAATCAATATCACACTTAGGTGGCATTCCCGGGATCTCACTAGGAAAGACATCTGCATACTCCTCGAGAATAGGATGATCGTCGAGGGATGTCTCCCTATTCTCTCCAAAATCTAAGTCATTAACTATTACGGCAAACAACTTGCATCCTTGATGCAAACATCTCTTCATTTGCATGGTGGAAATCATACGCAAAAAGATGGGTCTCTAAATCCCAACCACTTCTACTTCATTGCCCGATTCATCAACACACCTCACTAACTCTTGGCGACAGTCTATCACTGCTCGATGAGCATCCAACCAATCCATTCCCAACACTATGTCATAGGATCCTAGTGGTATAATGCGAAGATCCGCCGTGGTAGATAAAGGACCTATCCTCAACTCGCAACCATACACAAGAGAGTCTACTGATACCCTAGATCCAGAGGCCAATTCCACCTGCCACTTAACATCTTGCTTTGCTGCCACTAATTTGCAACACTCCACTATAGAAGGGGAAATGCAAGAATCTGAAGCACCAGAGTCGAAAAGAATAGAAATAGTAATACCTCGCAAGACACCTGTAGTCTCCACAACGGTGCCTTGGTGCTCTACTTGGCGATTATCTACTACCGCAAACACCCTATGTGACCTACCTGCATCTCTGACAGTTGGCTCTGAAGCTGTGGGCCTCTGTCCAAATCCTGTAGTATTCTTACGCGGACACTGTCTGGCAATGTGGCCCTGCTGGCTGCAAGAGAAACATCCTATTCCCCTACCAAAACCTCCACTGCCTACAGAAGCATTTGACTGCTGAAAACTTCCTCTACTTGTTGCAGACTATGTGCTCTGAGTTGGCTGATTAGGACGATGACGTTTATTTCTTAGCCAAATTTGATCTTTAGACTGGAACCTATTACTCTGCAGAGACTGAGAGTGCTTTGGTTTTGTCTGAGAAAACTAATGCTGTTGTCCACTCTTAGAAGGTACATAATGACTCCTTGAGTTACTCGGAACCTGCTCGAGATGTACTACCAATCTGTACACTTGTATGACCCCCTAGGGCCATGGTCAAGTTCTCCTCCACCAGTTGAGCCTTCTTAACTGCTACCTCCATGGTCTTCAGCTCAAAAACATGAACTCCTCCACTGATGCGTGCATTCAGACCTCTAATAAAATGCTCATCCAACATGGGCTCATCGTTTCCAATGCCTGCATACTACTTGAGTTCATAAAACCTACGCTCGTACTGTTCCACTATCATGGCCATCTGTCTCAATCCATGGAACTTTTCTGCTTGACGTTGCCTCCAGTGGTCTGATAGGAATCTGGTGCAGGAGCATCATAGACTTCAGGGTTTTGTTTAGATTTACAAGGGGTTGTTTGGTTAAATAAGGTCTATAAGACCATCTTCAATTTTGTCTAAGGCTTGAATTCCATTCTTGTAATGGACTATGTCCAAATAGATAGACTCTACTATTGTCTTGTTGCAAGTCCTAGTTAGGACAGTCATATTGCATAGGTAGTGCAATAGTCATTTAAATTTAAATGTTTGTTTAGGGAGTCATTTAAATGTTGTAAGCCTTTAAAAGGCATGTCTTAGGTTAGTAAGTGTGATATAACCATACCAAAGGTTAATCCAAGTGTTTAAAGGCATTTAAACCTCAAAAACTAAAAAGGCAGTCCAAAATAGGCAAGTTTCTAAAACAATTTTTAAAAGCTGCAGTTATAAAACAAGAAAGGATTCGGTGGTTGAGGAGTTTTTTTGGAATCCCAAATGACTCCAAGCTTGGTTTAAGGCTGTTTGAAGCAAAATATAACTCATTGTAT
This sequence comes from Cunninghamia lanceolata, assembly GCA_027924645.1. Classification (NCBI taxonomy): domain Eukaryota; kingdom Viridiplantae; phylum Streptophyta; class Pinopsida; order Cupressales; family Cupressaceae; genus Cunninghamia; species Cunninghamia lanceolata. Next base: position 13,824,384 of record BSBN01000382.1, on the reverse strand, counting down.
TGTTTCCATTTGAAGGAGGAGGAGAAATGATAAAAAGAAGACTGTTTTTTGCTGTTTTACTGTTTTTCTGTTTTTTTCCTTCACTATTTCTGCAAAATCCGTACCTGTACGGAATAATCTTGGCATGAATTTGGAATGGGATGAAAGGGGACTGAATTACCTTTGATCCAAAGCTTATTGGAGGTCTTAATATCAAATTTGAAGGAAGGAATCTCTGTTTTACTAAAAACTGTTTTTTCCTGCTTTTTTCTGTTTTTTCACTGTTTTTGCTACAGTAATCGCGATTGTACGGATGCATTATTGCCCAAGCTTGTAATGGATGGAAAGAGCTTTGAAGTACCTTCGATTTGAGTCTAGTTTGGTGTCTTGGAAATGATCTAGGTGAAAGATATCGCCGTTTTCCCAAAAACTGTTTTTTTAGAGTTGCTGTTCATTTCTGAAATTGACTGTTTTCTTGCATTATTCCGTACCTGTACGGAATTTTCGTGGCACAAGGGTATAATGGTTGGATGGGGTATTGAGAGAGCTTTGCATTGAATCTTGGTTGGACTCCTACCATAAATCTTGCTAAGAGAAATCGCTGATTTACCACAGACTGTCCTAAAGTTGCTGTTACAACCATTAAATTGTTGTTTTATGCATAAATCCATACTTGTACGGCAAATTAGGGGTTGGTGTTTGGGATGGTTGTTTAGAGTGTTGAGTTACCTGTTGTTTGCATTTGGTTTGGGCCCTTGACTCCATTTATTAGCTCTGCTTTCCCCTTTTTTTGTCTGAAGGTAGGTTGAAATCCTGAACTAGGTTTTTCCTGAGTGGGCCGATGATAATCTTCTCATTCCATTGATCCTTTCAGTTACTGATCAATGGAATGGTTTGTATACTAGACAATACAATGGCTTGTGAAGGTTGCAGGGGTAGGGGAGCAGTGTAGGTGGAGTTTGCTTTGAAAATGGGCCACCAAGATCCTTGTATTTGAAATGGACTAGAGGGCAGCAGTCATAAGGAAGAAACTTGATATCTTCACAAAGAAGACATGGTGACTGTATACACAATGGAGCAATGAAGTGTTATGATTGTCTTTGAAGACTTTGAGTAAGTTGGAGATGGTGTTGAAGGCTATCTTGAGTGATCTTTGCATGTGAATTTATGATCATGCTATTGCTGTCCTAGATGCTCTGCATCATTTTTGGTATCAGAGCCATGCAGGTTGGAGACGGAGAAAGATAACTCTGGGAGAGTTCATGTTTCCTAGCTTGAGGAACATTCCACCATGGTTGAAGAACATTCGGAGCAGATCCCCTAACTCTTGGGACAAGAGTTTTCATCATGCCGGGGAGTATGGTGCAGGAGCATCATAGACTTCAGGGTTTTGTTTAGATTTACAAGGGGTTGTTTGGTTAAATAAGGTCTATAAGACCATCTTCAATTTTGTCTAAGGCTTGAATTCCATTCTTGTAATGGACTATGTCCAAATAGATAGACTCTACTATTGTCTTGTTGCAAGTCCTAGTTAGGACAGTCATATTGCATAGGTAGTGCAATAGTCATTTAAATTTAAATGTTTGTTTAGGGAGTCATTTAAATGTTGTAAGCCTTTAAAAGGCATGTCTTAGGTTAGTAAGTGTGATATAACCATACCAAAGGTTAATCCAAGTGTTTAAAGGCATTTAAACCTCAAAAACTAAAAAGGCAGTCCAAAATAGGCAAGTTTCTAAAACAATTTTTAAAAGCTGCAGTTATAAAACAAGAAAGGATTCGGTGGTTGAGGAGTTTTTTTGGAATCCCAAATGACTCCAAGCTTGGTTTAAGGCTGTTTGAAGCAAAATATAACTCATTGTATTGTTTCCATTTGAAGGAGGAGGAGAAATGATAAAAAGAAGACTGTTTTTTGCTGTTTTACTGTTTTTCTGTTTTTTTCCTTCACTATTTCTGCAAAATCCGTACCTGTACGGAATAATCTTGGCATGAATTTGGAATGGGATGAAAGGGGACTGAATTACCTTTGATCCAAAGCTTATTGGAGGTCTTAATATCAAATTTGAAGGAAGGAATCTCTGTTTTACTAAAAACTGTTTTTTCCTGCTTTTTTCTGTTTTTTCACTGTTTTTGCTACAGTAATCGCGATTGTACGGATGCATTATTGCCCAAGCTTGTAATGGATGGAAAGAGCTTTGAAGTACCTTCGATTTGAGTCTAGTTTGGTGTCTTGGAAATGATCTAGGTGAAAGATATCGCCGTTTTCCCAAAAACTGTTTTTTTAGAGTTGCTGTTCATTTCTGAAATTGACTGTTTTCTTGCATTATTCCGTACCTGTACGGAATTTTCGTGGCACAAGGGTATAATGGTTGGATGGGGTATTGAGAGAGCTTTGCATTGAATCTTGGTTGGACTCCTACCATAAATCTTGCTAAGAGAAATCGCTGATTTACCACAGACTGTCCTAAAGTTGCTGTTACAACCATTAAATTGTTGTTTTATGCATAAATCCATACTTGTACGGCAAATTAGGGGTTGGTGTTTGGGATGGTTGTTTAGAGTGTTGAGTTACCTGTTGTTTGCATTTGGTTTGGGCCCTTGACTCCATTTATTAGCTCTGCTTTCCCCTTTTTTTGTCTGAAGGTAGGTTGAAATCCTGAACTAGGTTTTTCCTGAGTGGGCCGATGATAATCTTCTCATTCCATTGATCCTTTCAGTTACTGATCAATGGAATGGTTTGTATACTAGACAATACAATGGCTTGTGAAGGTTGCAGGGGTAGGGGAGCAGTGTAGGTGGAGTTTGCTTTGAAAATGGGCCACCAAGATCCTTGTATTTGAAATGGACTAGAGGGCAGCAGTCATAAGGAAGAAACTTGATATCTTCACAAAGAAGACATGGTGACTGTATACACAATGGAGCAATGAAGTGTTATGATTGTCTTTGAAGACTTTGAGTAAGTTGGAGATGGTGTTGAAGGCTATCTTGAGTGATCTTTGCATGTGAATTTATGATCATGCTATTGCTGTCCTAGATGCTCTGCATCAGAATCGAGCTCTAAACCTTTCCAGAAATAGTTCCCAAGATATTGTGGTAATATCTAAATGCAACTTTTGTTCCTCTAGTCACCACCATGTAGAGGCAAAACCTCTGAGATGCATGATGGCACATCTTGCTTTAGTGTTGCTACCATATGGATGCGTAGCAAAACACCTCTCCAAATCAATTAGCCATGTCTCTGCTTCCATACCGCTACCAAAACCATCGAAAGTAGGAGGACAGGTTCTCATAAGGTCTCTCATGTGGCCTGCAAGAATAGCTTCTTGTTCAACTATGATTTCTCTCCTTCTGGGAGAACGTTCTCTTTCTCTCCCTTCTGGCTAATCCATCTCCTGCCTAGGACCAAGACAAGCAAGAACCTCCTCAAGTAGCTGGCGTAGCTGAGCACCCTCTGGCTGACACTGATTCTCTTGATTCTCGCTTCCACCTTCTTATGTACTGTCATGAGGGGAACTAGGAGGAGCACTGTTATCAACACCTCTCCCACGACCCCTACCTCATCCACATCCTCAACCTCGTACCCTAGGCATCTTCCTGGACAACACACCCAAGAACAACTTCAGGTTGCTAGGCGAGGACTACGAATGAATATGTTCTTCAGAGTTTAAGCAACTAGTATAGCTTAATGGGCTAATATAAAACCAGAGTACCCAGTGTTAGAAACCAGGCTCTGATACCAGATGTAATGCCCCGCCTTGAACACCTTAGAGATATACACATTCATGCTATATGAAAAAGAATTTTTTTTTAAAATGATTAAGATAACAAAGTAATGTCAACATACCTAATTATACCATTTAAACTTACAACATATTCTCTAAGGATTCAAGGCTGCATTACTTACAAATCAACTAACATAATTTAACATACATTACTAACATCAGAAACTGATCTAAATCCAATGCATAATTAAATAACATATTCATATTCATTGCATGTCATCAAATGATATAATCTATATGATCAAATACATAATCTTACATATAAGTACATCATTGCATTATTTACAATACCATCTTCTGACTACATCAAAATTACATACATCATGAATGATCTATTACACAAGTCTGGTACAAGATTATACTCATACATCTTCATCAATTGGTACAAGTACAATTGTCTGGAAACTGAGAAAAATCTCTTCTACACATGAACTTTGACAAGAATAACCAATGGATAAGAAAGCTCTTCCACCCGACCATGTGGAACCCTAAGGTCCACCCCTCGAGCTAGGAGTTAACATGAGGTCCCAAACAACAATAGTCAGGTAGACAAAGACTAACATGAACAAAGGATGACCAAACTCCAATACAGCACATGGCAATAACATAAACAATACAACACAACTTCTAGAGGTGACACATAACATAAGTGGAGAGACCATACAAGGAATGCTAGGTTGTAGTAGGGAGAGTGTCATTGCATGGTCCTAGCATGGGTTACCTTGGTAGTCTCTCACTAGACTCCGGCCCCCATCTATGGTTACCTTGGCAGTCTCTCACTAGACTCCGGACCCATAGGGTGACACATGCGGAATCGACCTTCCTTTCGTGAGGACAAGGAAGTCAATCTTGCCGACCAGGCCTTCTCTACCCATCCTTAGTCTAAATGAGCACTACAGGCCATGGGAGAGGAATCCATTTATCTTGTTTGATGTGAAATCTACCCTTAACCCCCTAGTTCATTTTAGGTTATCACTTGATTAATCCACTTTCAATGGGTTACCCTGGCTGCCACTTTGGGCACCGGCCCCACATTGAAAGCCACTCTCCTTCCTAACACCTAGTAAACCTTAACCACCATACAAGGCATTATAACAATACACATACATGTTCACTGCAAGGCATAAACCCTCTTGCATTACAAACAGAATCATAACACCAATTGTTATCCATTGCCTATAGCATTACAACACTTTATTATTTTACAGATTCCAGGTCTCTCCATACAACAATTATGACAAAACGGATACAGGATAGTCACAAGTGGTTAAATATCTCATCCCGGGAATATTATATCCACAAAATACATTAACAACTTTCGACAATTCTACATTCGTAATAAATTGTACTTCATACTCAATTAGAATCACATGTTTAAAACACCACAACACTAGAACACCTATGCACATGTTGGTTGTACTCAAAACATGACATACTATGCCTCTGGAATTTTGACCAATAACAATTTACCATATTACGACAACAAGAATTCTTAATTTATACAATTCAATTCAAGTTCTAGAGTTACACTAAACTTCCTTCTTGTAAATAAATTTGTCATAAAATCAATAGCGAATTACATTAACTCTTTTAACCGAACCAATTGATTTTAAATTTAATGGAACAATTATATTAATACATTACAACTTAAATTATCTAAATACTCTTCGTATTGTTTCTAAAAATAAATCACAAGATTTAACCAAACAAGCTTTTACAATCCATTCCAAGAGAATCTTTCGACTGAACTGCTTTAGTTTGTGTTATCCTCATTCAAGATATACATTTACAACTATTTGCCCTATCATGTTTAACAATCGATACAAGGTATATCTTTCGACCCTCTCGAATGAATTTCTTCCGACTTGAGAATAATCTAACGATTTAACAAATTATGATAACAAATTGTCTTACCGACCAAATTACCATTTCCAATGGTAGAATGAGTAATAATATTCTGACGGTTCTCGTGATATAAACATCTTTGGAAATGAATTTATCCACGACAATTTAGATCTAACGGTATGGTCAATTATCATTTGGTAGTTGTATAATCTGCGTTTGTTTCCAAGGCATTCCATTTTCATGTAAATGCTCCAACTACAACTGTCACAAGCGTTAACCTATCGAATTGTAAGAGAGTCGTAACTGTTCCCATAAAAACGGAATAAGAAACGGTTTGACATATATTGCGGAGTAGGTGTAAAATTGTTATTGACTATTTTTACATTGAAATGGTTGATGTTTTCTTAGACTAATCACATTGTCCCTTAAACTTACAAGTTTAATATATTTAACGGTATCAAATTTAGACAGTTTTCTCTCATCATTTAAACTATCTCAGGAAAACAAGAAGTATCAGGAAAATTCAATCTAGAGTTGTTGAATGAACTATCTATATTCTCCCAAGGCATTCTGTCTGATGAAAATTCCTTACTGCAGAGCAGATTACAAACTCTTACGCAGCTTGGAGATAGTTGATTACTGTGTTGATTGATGATTATTCCTAAGTTGCTGCTAAATCGATGACCAAGTGTTGATACAAGAGAATAATATTCTTGTTTGCTGCTGTTTTGATTTGTACGACTGATATATATATATATATATATTGTGATGGCTGATTGCATCCTCCATGAAATGATCGATGGGCTGGAAAGGAACAATCAATGGATTGTAAATGATTGATTGGTTGCTGCTTGGTGTTATTTGTATGAGATGATCGCTGTGCTACAGATGAGTAATTGAAGATCGATGGCCTATTGATTGATTGCTGAGTTATAAGAAATGTGGTGCAACAAATAAAACCTCCAACCAGATGTAATGCCTAGGTGAAAACAATGATCAAAAGGAATAGAATGATTGCAGAATATATGCAAATGGATTAGTTGCAAAGGTAGCGATCCAATCTAGTTAGAGCGCCATATTAAGGCAGATGCTTCTAAATTTTAAATGATTACCGGGTATATTTATACTGTGAATACAACTTCATGGAATAGTACAGTGTTTTATCATTGATCCAGATGTTGGCTATCAGAAAAAGAAGAGACAACGTCTCATAAAACTAAAAGTATGCAGGAATTATATGAATGAATATATAGAATTTAACATGTAATACTAGTGATCTGTGATTTGATAACTTATCTAAGATGTTTCACATGCCATTTCTTGTAGAACGCAACAGCAGTAAAAAAATGCTCCAATAATCTTTTTACCATTTACAATGGTGCAGCATTTAGATTTAAGTCACAATATGCTTAACTATCAGAGAATCGAGACAATATAGGAATGGGTCGATTACATTATACTGGATTTAAATGCGATTACACAAATACAGATTGCAACACTCGATCCATTGTCTATATTTGTTCTAAATGCTGGATGCTAGGTTTTGGTGATGGTCCAATTCAATTTGTGCGCCCTTAAAGATAGACGTCTCTGTAGATTATGATTATAAGAGGGTAGTGTCTTATCATTTGCCCAAGACTATGAAGCAGAAATCCATTCGATTGCCATAAACAGTTAGAATAAACCTATAGTGCAATGACTATGATCTAGAATTGTAGGAGAATTATACTATTTTATCTGTGGATATGTATATTCTTAATCCTAGTTGGAGAATATTCTTAAACAAACTCTCTTCTTAAATGTATCGACAGTGGAAACCTTATGTCTCAACCTACATTCATTTTCATCTGGTTGCTATTCTACCTTGCTTAACTAGTAACAGACCTGATTTAGATTGGTATAGCTTAGAATATCAAATCTTAGGCCATCCAATATAAAGCAATGAGTGGCCATCTGATATAAATCCCATGAGTGGCCATCTGATAATAAGCAATGAGTCAAATATTTTGTTTATTAGGTTATGTAGCCTAAATTTAATTATTTAGTACCATAAGATTATACAAAACTACCTCTTGACTAAAAAATTGAACTTGACATTATTTATCATTCGAAAGAGTGGCATATTGATTCAATTGCATAGAAGTTGTTAAGAGATTGCAGTGAAGAGATGGAAAAACTATTGTATGATGTAGAAATTTAATGATTGAGAGAGGAGGAGTAATGCGAGAAATACATCGTGGTATCTACGAAATGGAGATGACATAATGTGATATGTGGTGATATCATTTGAATGAAAATACTTTTCAGTTTAAGGGTTTGGAGCAAGGTGGGAGAAATGTAAGGAAAATTCCATTTATTATAGACCCAATGATTCACATCTAAATCTGTCCATAGAAAATAAACATTTGCAGAAGTGACAGAATGTTTAGGCAGAAAACCATTCAACCAAAAGAAATCCGTTGCAAATAAAGAAGCAATCAAACCAACATGTACAGATTCAGAAAAAGAATCAGAGGAATAAATCAAGCTGGAAAGGAACAATCAATGGATTGTAAATGATTGATTGGTTGCTGCTTGGTGTTATTTGTATGAGATGATCGTTGTGCTATAGATGAGTAATTGAAGATCGGTGGCCTATTGATTGATTGCTGAGTTATAAGAAATGTGGTGCAACAAATAAAACCTCCGACCAGATGTAATGCCCAGGTGAAAACAACGATCAAAAGGAATAGAATGATTGCAGAATATATGCAAATGGATTAGTTGCAAAGGTAGCGATCCAATCTAGTTAGAGCGCCATATTAAGGCAGACGCTTCTAAATTTTAAATGATTGCAGGGTATATTTATACTGTGAATACAACTTCATGGAATAGTATAGTGTTTTATCATTGATCCAGATGTTGGCTGTCAGAAAAAGAAGAGACAACATCTCATAAAACTAAAAGTATGCAGGAATTATATGAATGAATCTATAGAATTTAACCTGTAATACTAGTGATCTGTGATTTGATAACTTATCTAAGATGTTTCACATGCCATTTCCTGTAGAATGCAACAGCAGTAAAAAAATGCTCCAATAATCTTTTTACCATTTACAATGGTGCAGCATTTAGATTTAAGTCGCAATATGCTTAACTATCAGAGGATCGAGACAACATAGGAATGGGTCGATTACATTATACTGGCTTTAAATGCAATTACACAAATACAGATTGCAACACTCGATCCATTGTCTATATTTGTTCTAAATGCTAGATGCTAGGTTTTGGTGACGCTCCAATTCAATTTGTGCACCCTTAAAGATAGACGTCTCTGTAGATTATGATTATAAGAGGGTAGTGTCTTATCATTTGCCCAAGACTATGAAGCAGAAATCCATTTGATTGCCATAAATAGTTAGAATAAACCTGTAGTGCAATGACTATGATCTAGAATTGTAGGAGAATTATACTATTGTATCTGTGGATATGTATATTCTTAATCCTGGTTGGAGAATATTCTTAAACAAACTCTCTTCTTAAATGTATGGACAGTGGAAACCTTATGTCTCAACCTACATTCATTTTCATCTGGTTGCTATTCTACCTTGTTTAACTGATAACAGACCTGATTTAGATTGGTATAGCTTAGAATATCAAATCTTAGGCCATCCGATATAAAGCAATGAGTGGCCATCTGATATAAATCCCACGAGTGGCCATCTGATAATAAGAAATGAGTCAAATATTTTGTTTATCAGGTTATGTAGCCTAAATTTAATTATTTAGTACCATAAGATTATACGAAAAATTGAACTTGACATTATTTATCATTCGAAAGAGTGGCATATTGATTCAATTGCATAGAAGTTGTTAAGAGATTGCAGCGTAGAGAAGGAAAAACTATTGTATGATGTAAAAATTTAATGATTGAGAGAGGAGGAGTAATGCGGGAAATACATCGTGGTATCTACGAAATGGAGATGACATAATGTGATATGTGGTGATATCATTTGAATGAAAATACTTTTCAGTTTAAGGGTTTGGAGGAAGGTGGTAGAAATGTAAGGAAAATTCCATTTATTATAGACCCAATGATTCACATCTAAATCTGTCCATAGAAAATAAACATTCGCAGAAGTGACAGAATGTTTAGGCAGAAAACCATTCAACCAAAAGAAATCCGTTGCAAATAAAGAAGCAATCAAACCAACATGTACAGATTCAGAAAAAGAATCAGAGGAAGAAATCAAGCATTCAAAGGAACTTGGCTGCGACGTTGAATCGAGAAATCTGTTCCAACTGCTGTAGTCCAAGCTTCTTTCCAGTCTTCTTCTTTGCTATCCTCCTGCAATCCCTCCTCTTTGCAATCCCCCCTTCTCTCTATCAATTTCCTTTTTATCAAACAAACCTTCCACCTTGTAAGGAATACGACACGCGATCCTATGCCTCTCCCCCCTCAAAATGTATTTTTTAATTATTTTAATGATCGCAACAAGTTGATTTTTATTAATATAAATATATGATTCCAACCAAATTTATTCTTTTTATAACCAACCAATTATATTGTCATTAATAAAATTGTTACATTACATCAATCTATAAATTTACAACTCTATTTTAATTTATTTTATCAATTAAATTGTAAATCACGAATTACAACATGACTTACAATTAATTTATTTATTTAAATATTTATTGTAGATAATTATTATATTAAACAATACAAAATTTCTTACAACTTTATTTAACAAATTTACTTCCCATAGAACTATAATTTATTTACAACAATTATACTCAATTATCGACATTTATATTTTTCCGTATAATGATTCTATTTAGTGCACAACACTACCTTACACACTTAGACACCTTCAGACGTACTTAGACTTCAAGGTATAACATTATCTCTCTGCAAGTCATGATCAAATGACAGACAATGACCACAAGGGTAAATTGACAACCAGACAACATTGACAAGGGACCCCACGTTAACTGCAAACAACTATTCCATTGGCGAAGGCACGTTCAGACCTGGTAAATTAGGTGGAGTCGGTGCCTAGTACCTGCATCCTGCAGCAAACACATGGTTAAACATAACAAGATATATATTTACATGCAGTCATATAGTGAATGGAAATCGTAGTGGGGTAGGGTACTCGAGAGCGAGTAATACGGCACTGTTCCATTCACATTTATGTATAAACAATTAACTATATTGAACAAGATTTCTGATTACCAGTCAACAACATAAAACAATCAATTATCTTAAAATCAAATATAGCAATTAACATCAAAACATCTGTAACATCTACTTTATTTATCAAAATGTAAAGCATAAAATAACAGAATCCAACATCAACAACTGTTATCATAACAATTAGGTCCATAATGAATTAACAAAATAACAAGGAATCCATCATCAAACGATCTAAGATACTGTCATAATGTCTAATACTACTAAACAAACATCAATCTGATAGACGACAAGTTGAGGGGCACTACATTATTCATCTACTATGTTCCAAGGCACCAAAATTGGTGATATGAAGCATGAAGGGTGCCTAAACTCATAATGTGTTTTCCTTGTCAAATTTTCAATGCTTAAGGTCATTTGTATCTATTCCATTCAAGGAGCCATAACTTGGGATGATCAAAGGTTTGTTTTCTTCTCTAGGCATACTTTAGGGTCTCAATCTTAGGTGTTGATTTGAGTTTGCAAAGGTGGGAAAGCGCGCCTAACTCCCTAGAGCAATTTTGCACCTAGAAGTGTAAGTCCAAGAGGATAAGGTATATTGAATATACTTTAAATATTTTTCAATATACCTTTTAGGATGTTTGAGATAGGTCTCGAATCCACCGGATTTAACATATAGATTATAGAATTTGGAGGATCCACTAGATTTCAGACTTAGTCAATTTTTAGTGTTTTAGGATATTAGGCTACTAGACTTATTCATTTTTAGGATCTCAAACATAAAGAATAACATGATGATTCATTTTTTTGTATTGCATATAGTTGACATTGTATGCTATTCATAAAGAATATTAATATTTTCTATTCAACATGATGATTCTTTTTTTTTTTAAGTACAACTTTCATCTTTTAGTTCCAAAATGAGGTTTAGGTGATACTTGAATAACAATAGCTAGCTTATTAGATCAACAAACATCCTACGTAATACAATTGGACTTTAAATATTTGAAGTAGCCATCTACAAATATCCATTCAAACATGGATTTATAATGCAAGTATGGACGCCATCAATAAAAAAGATTTGTATTAACCAAATATCCATATAGGCATACATCAATATCTGTCGATATAAGTATAACATATATACAAAATAGCCATATAGGCTTACAATGTCAACTATATACAATACAAAATATATGTCCACAAATGCCATAAAGGCATACAACAAAGGAACACAATAAAAAGTCATTCCCCTCTGGTTGGTGAAGAGAATAGATCATGAGCAGCCTTTGATCTTCTAGGGGATGGAGATGCGCATGTGGGTGGTCTACTACGAACTCGAGGGCTACTCCTCCTATTTAGTTCTTCTTACATCTTTAGCTGTTACAATAAAAAGTATAGACATTAATATATAGAAATTACATGTTATAAAAATAAAATATTTAACAAAATAATCACCTACCGCTAACATATAATCTATCTCGTCACTTGCCTTAGTAGCAGGAATAGGCCGTGGTGATGTCATGTCCTATAGAAACCATCCAGATAGAAATTAAACTTCAAATCAATAATCTTTTGATTTTTCAAAAATAAACAACTATAACAATGAATGTAAATTGAAATTTACTAATCTGCCTCATACCCCTATCAATGCCATGGAGCTATGAATCGCAGAGGTCACACCATGCTCCATTACCCTCTGAACATCGGGAGGTGTCTCCGCAACCTACATCATCTGGAAATAAAACAACATTATTCAATTATGAAAACTATAATAGTGATGCAAATCATGGCTCCTAACATTCACACACGTTCATTTAAACATGGAAGTACACATAATAAAGCACACAAGTGACATACAAAAATCTAGTAAGTACAATTCATTCATTAAACTATTTATTTTATTACCTCCATGAAGCTTTGAAGTCCACCACCACAGGTAGGTGTTGCCATGAAATCTCCAATATTAACCTATTCAACATCCAAAATCAGATATTAGAATACCATTCATATTACGATTCTATTCACATGTAATATTTATAATTGTTTACTAGTTACATACCCCAACGGTAGATGGTCTAGTGTAATTTGCAAGTGGAGACCCACTGAAAACTGCATCAACACTATGACCCTGAAATTTCATTAAAATCATCAAACTAAATTAGTTAATCTTACATTTCAAAAAAAAATTTAATAAATTAAATTCAATAAACTTGCTAATATTTACCTAAGTATCAAGGCCAAAAGTCTCACTCAGGAGGGTATCTGTCATCACCATCTGCTCAACTGCAGATGTAGCGTGTGCACTTGCATCTTGACTATCCATGGGGTCCTAACCACAGGCTGACCCACAAGTTTGACAAGTATGGGGTGGGACCCTACTCCTCACACTATCTCCCAACCCACTCTGTGCTGCAGGACTGGCATACTCTATGATGCTCTGGATCAAGGCACTAATGGACTGACGTGTATTGACCTCAACACTCTCTTTCACAATGGAAGGGATAGAAACGTGCTCATGGGTTGGTCTGCTGATTACTCATCTCACTGCTCACTGTGGGTCAACACGTGCTCCTAGTCTATCTTGTGCTAACCCCCCACCTCTACCCTGGAAGTCCCACATATCAAAATAGTTTGGCACTTTATTGAGGACAAACTCACAGTAGAGTTTCCTCAAAAAGTATTGTGGGACTTCATTATTATTGCATGGAGGATGGTCAAAAACCATCCACCATCTCTGCCCAAAATTGTCCCTTATTGCTTGGTTGTTGCACCAATGGATAGGGAACCTCTTGCATGTAATGGGTGGAGGTTGATTTGTTTGTGGGTTTGTGAAAATTGAATACAAGTCTAATTTTGTAATTTGTAATTTTTTCACATCTTGGTATGACATCTTGTTTGCATAATAGTCTCTAAACTCTCTCCTCTTATCCGTCCAACTAGTTATTTGCTTGCTAATTGAATCTACATTTGATAACATAGATTCAAGAGATTTAGAAAGTGTGGACCTATGCAAGGTTGAAGTGGAAGGATCTTTCAACCTTGCAATTATATCTTCAATTTCTTTTTTTTTTAATTTTCAATTTACCCCATTATATTTTCTTGTGTTCCAGGGGCATGCCGAGGAATGGATGGAGGAGGTTGTTCCACAGGATTTTGTAGATTTTGAGGAGGAGGAGGAGGAGGAGGAGGTGCATTAACATTTCCTGACAATTAACGAAATATACATCAAAAATTAACTCAAACCTACCTATTTAGAAGCAAATTCAAACAAAAAAACAAATATAACTCATTCCTTTGGCGTGCTTGATGTCGTGGTGGCATTTTGGCGATGAATCGATAAGTTTTTTGTGTTGAATTGAGTTTTGCAAAATGCAAGCGCACTTCCTAGGGTTTGCAGGCCGCAGGTATAGAGGAGAAGAAAAAAATGAAATGAGATAGATAATTTTTTTTTTTTTAATTTATAACAAGTCAAAATGCACTCACGTTATAAAGTGAGCATGTTATGGCTTGGTTTTGATGAGTCTTAGGCTCGTCATTACCAAACCATAACATGAGCGTGTTATAACGTGCTCGTGTTTTGCTTTTTTTATTTGAAAATAATTTGGCCACTTTTTGGCCCCCCATCTTTTTGCACTTACCCTCATGTAATTTTGAAAGTACTATGTTTGAAGTTGCTTTTGGAGAATTATTCACGACATGATGAAAGACTACATAAAGTTTGTATGTCATGAAACATGATGTTTTTACACGAGGTGAAATGTAGTATTCATACTTATGAGTGTATATATTTTAAATTAATTGCATGAGGTGAAATGTAGTATTCATATTTATGAGTTGTATATATTTTAAATTCATGAATATTGATTGATAGACATAAATATTTGGATTTATTTCTTTAGTGTTGCTTAACAAAAAAATAGTGCAATGGCTGCTCCAAACCCAACTTACAATTAAACAATTCTAATCTAAGCATACTATTGGTATAATAAATGTTTGTGTTTCAAATTTAAGATTCAGTGTTTGTACATTTCATATTAAAATTAGTTGTTTATAAGATTGTTTCTACCAGTAAGCTTACAAATAGTTTGATATTTATCACCAATTATCATGACATATTTCTCATGTCTCAGTGTTTATTTTAGAAATATTTCCACAAAGTGTTTATTTTTATCATTTAAATTATGTAAATTTAGTAAGTTAATTATGAATTGTTTTCTAATTCATTCATGAACATTGAAAATAGATATAATTTAATTTAGTCCTCTATATTCAATAATAATAATAATCTACCACTATATTATTTTCATTGTCTTATGTTAATAAATTAACTTAGATATTCTATGAACATGCAATGTTTAGCTTAGATTAATTATATAATAGATTGTGTGAGATTGTTTTGACAGCGATTCAAAATGATAAAAAGAGCCTTGCATTTTTTCCTTTCTTGCTTCAAACAAAATCATAGAAAGGTCTCTAATTTGACAAAGGTCTCTAATTTGACAAATGTATTCTCAAAATTTTAATTATAAAGTTTTAAAATTTTAATGACTTAATTTATATAGGAAAATATTTATATATTGTAAATGTTTTATTTTAAATATATATTTTTATAAAACTAGAATAATTATTTTTAGAAAAATCACAATCCACTAAAAAATAGATTTTTTAAAAAATTTATTAATTTATTAATTTAATTTTGTAATTGTATTAATTTATAAGTTTATTTATGTTATTAGTTTTATAATTTTATAATTTTTATTAATTTTTTTGCAAAATATTATGTAATATAATAAATAACTAGTATATTTATATTTTAAAAAATATGTTTAAAGTATGTGGAGAAAGAAAATTCATTTTTATGTTTATCTTGGAGTAATAGCTTACTAAATCTTTTAAATCATGTTTTATAAATATTAAAACATTGTTAAAAACTATAAAGTTTAAAAAATTATTAAAACATAAAGAATATTGAAAGTTTTTTTAGAAAGATTTATAATTAATTTTTTTTTCTAATTTTTAAAAATATTTAAATCATTTTAAAATAAATAAACAATACTAATAATTTATTAATTTTTTTTTAAGTTTATTTTAACTTTATTTTTAAAAAAATTTCCCATGTGCTCTAATCTCCACCGACTACAATGTAAAATACCTCTAGATATAATTAAAATAGTTTTTAGTAATTATAATTTAAAAGTTTGGAAATATTTATTAATTAAATTATACATGATATGTTTTTTATTTTAGAGATTTTAAAGATTAAATTAATATTTTTATTTAATATTAAAATACTTATTAATAATTAAAATTTAAAAATCTTGAAATTAACTATCCTCAATATTATGGATTACATGTTTTTAATTTTAGAGAATTAAAATCTTGTAGGTTTTAAAATTAAATTAATGTTTTTATTTAATATTAAAATAGTTATTAGTAATTAAAATTTAAAAGTTTTGAAATATTTATTAATTAAATTATACACGAGATGTTTTTTAATGTTCTAGAACATTAAAATCTTGTAGATTTTAAAATTAAATTAATGTTTTTATTTAATATTAAAATATTTATTAGTATTTAAAACTTCAAATTTTTGAAATTAAGCATCCTCAATATTATGGATTAAAATTTAATAATAATATAGATTAAATTATACATGATATGTTTTTAATTTTAGAGAACATTTTAAAATTAAAGTTTTTTATTTAATATTAAAATATTTATTAGTAATTAAAATTTCAATAGAAATATATTTAAAATTGATATGTATGTATCAATGTTTAAATTTAAAATAAATTAATAGACATCAATAAAATTAACATACATAAGAATTGGAAATATTGGGCTGAGTATATAAACTATAGTATATATTAAATCATGCTTTATAAATATTGAAAATTGTTCAAAAATATGAAGTTTAAATAATTTATATAAATATTAAAAATATAAGAATATTGAAAGTTTTTAAGAAAGATTTCTAATTAATTTTTTTCTAATTTAAAAAAATATTTTTAATCATTTTAAAATAAGAAAAATGATTTAATAATATGAACAATACTAATTATTATAAAAATAATATAAATATACAAAAAACTATTTTAAATTTTTAGTTTTTTTTTAATAAAATTTTAGCCTAATAAATAATTTTATATTTATTTATTCTCCTAAATTTAAGCTTTCTATTTTGATAAAATATTCTATTGTTAGTAATAACTCTTGAAATCTTAAAATCTTTATAGGATACATTTAGTAAGTTCTTAGCCAAATAATAATAGATAAAAAATTTAGATCTAATATTGAATAGTGTGGGAAACAATTTTCACTTGTTTTAAAGTTATAAATATTGTGGAAAGAATATTAAAGGAAATGAAAAGAACAAAACAATTGGTGCAACTCCAAGAACAAAGAAGAAATAAAGAAACAAAGAAACTAAATTTGGTGCACCTTCAAGAATAGAGGAGAAAATATAGTGGGACACAAAGAAATGGAGTCACAGTTGATGCAGTCTATAAGTGTTGAAGATCATCTTGTCATTTGTAAAAACTTACCATAAGTGTTTCCTAAGCTTCCTGAGGAAAAAGAAAGCTCTTGGAGATACTTTTAAGAATTATTATCCCCCATGCCCATTCATAAAAGTAGGTGAACAGCTTCATCATGTGTGCCATTTCAATTTTTTAATAACACAGACTTGTCTAATGTTCTACAACCAAGATATAGATGTAAACAATGCAAATTATATTTCACCTTGTTGGGCACAACCTATGCTAGACCTTCCAAAAAATGTAAGAGATCTCAGTCCCACAAAATAGATGAATTTGATACTACTAAGGGTGACTGTGGGATCAAGTTCAAAGTCAAGCATCTAATTCTACCACTACTGTTATTAATATTGAAGAAGATGTTGATGTTAGTCAACCATATGGTGGAGATCATGACCACAATCAAGCATCTATGTCTTCCACCATTGAAATTAGTTCTAAGCTATATGGTGGATTTCATGATCAAAGTCAGACATTTAAGTCTATCGCTACTATTTAATTTATTGAAGAAGATGATATCATTGGTCAAACATTTGATGGAGATCAAGTTAAATGCCTTGAATATACTATTGTAAATGATTCCATGAATATCAAGGAGATCCCTACTTGTGAACTTGGAATTTTAGAGATTGGGAAAAGGAAACAAACTCCAATAATTGGATATATAAAATTTTAGAGTGGTTAGAGTGTATCTTTGGTCAAAGATTTGATGGAGATCAAGTTAAATGCCTTGAATATACTATTGTAAATGATGTCATAGTAACCAAGGAGATCCCTACTTGTGAGTGAAATTTTAGAGATTGGGAAAAGGAAACAAGGTCCTCCAATAATTGGATATATGAAATTCATAGTGGTTAGAGTGGTGGGATTTAGTAGAGATACAAAATTACTACATGGGGCTTTGCGAATCCATGGAGAGTGAACTGTTCAAAGCATGTAATTTTGAAAGTACTATGTTTGAAGGTGCTTTTGAAGAATTATTCACAACATGATGAAAGACTACATAAAGTTTGTATGTCATGAAATATGGTGTTTTTGCATGAGGTGAAATGTAGTATTCATACTTATTTAAATTAATTGCATGAGGGGAAATGTAGTATTCATATTTATGAGTTATATATATTTTAAATTCATAAATATTGATTGATAGACATAAATATTTGGATTTATTTTTTAAGTGTTGCTTAACAAAAAAATACTGCAATGGCTACTCCAAATCCAACTTACAAGTAAATAATTCTAAGCCAAGCATATTGATGGTATAATAAATGTTTTTGTTTCAAATTTAAGATTCAATTGATGCAGAGGATGCAACGAAATGATGAAAACTAGTCAACCTATGACTATAGCATTCGTTGAACCTTGATCCTACAACTATCGGTTCAACATACTTCCATTGCTTAGACTTATTACTATCGGCAACTTCAAACTTTCTCCTGTCGATGCATCGGTTATTCTGATGACCCTTCACACTTTCCTCTGTCGGTATGACTTAGACTATCGGCGTAATCCTCTCCTTGTCGTCCGATATCAAGCCTCACATCGATATGCTGATCACTTCACTTTTTAAGTCTGTTGAACTTTTCGTTGAGACATATAATCATCAGCCCAACTTTCAACTAGTCTTCCGATGATCCTCCTCACACCGATATCTTCAATTTTTCATATGCATTACTTAACCTTTTATTTCCAGTTCCCTCTATCGATCCTACCGGTCACTCCTTATATCCGTCGAAGGTGAACTTCTAACATGTATCCTATGTTACCACTCTGGCCAGTCACCCTTTGTATCTTATGAAATGTATATTTTCAATGTATCTTCACAACATACAATCATGATATGTGATTGCAGGATACACATGAAAGGTACTCAGAAACAATTTTGATATATACAGGAAATGTATTTTCAGTGAAACAACACCAAAATCTTATGTCGAGGACGTCCTTTGCAACCAAAGTTGTAGTCTCTATTCTATTGAACCCTAGCACATAGAGATGCTAGGCTCTCTACTGCGACAGCTCTTCACCCGATCGGATCCCCTGTTCCACTCTGCCATGACCATGAACAAAATAAAACAAAACAAAAAAACTATGTACAGGGTTCATTCCACTGATTTCAAAGAAATCCACTAGTGGAATGATTTCAATCTTGCATCTCGACAATAGAAAACTAGATTATGTACAAAACAATTCGATACGCAGAGAGTTTACATAGAACATAGAATTTGTAAACACAAACTGACAGAATTTCTATTTCTTCAATCAAACTTCATCCTCTTCTCTCCTCTTCCAAAAATGTGTTTATATCTCTCTTCATTCAGTTCCAATTAGAACATCAGAAGTTGGAGTCGTTACAACTTCCAACCACAATACCAAAACTCTAACTAATCACACAACACATGTTTGGCATATGACATGACTTAAACACATTAACAAGACATCTAAACATAACACACTTGATTTAATCATCCACATACCATCAGGATGCCAAATTTGTAACACTGGTTCACATGATGGGGTTTTTATTACAAACATGAAATCACAACACAAGTCCTACATGACAACACAAACAAACATAGAAATGCATAAAATATGATAACATATTAAGACCTTAGTCTTCTCCCTCAGATGTAGATTTGGCTTGTTGAAGGGGTGCTCCTGCACCATACTCCCCGGGAGAAGAAATATCAAGCCCACTTGAGATGAGGGTTTGAAAGTCTGCACCGTGGTTTGTGATCTGATCTTCCATCATCCAAACTACCTCTAAATCAGGTTTTCCCTGCCAAGCCACCAAGTACTCCATATACTCTTTGTTCCTTGTTTTCTTTACCATTCTTGAGTCTAAGATCTTCTTCAATTTTGGTGGATCATGCTTAAGGATATCATCATCTGATGTATTCTGCAATGGTTCCTGTTCTATATCTGCATTATGCTTGTATGGAGTTAAATCACATACATTGAAAATGGGTGACAATCCAATGTCAGGAGGAAGTTGGATCTCATAAGCATTCTGCCCACACTTCTTCAAAATCTAACATGGTCCAATCTTCCTCTGCATTAGCTTGGTATGTTTACCTTTTGGGAGCCTCTCCTTCTTCAGATTAACCCACACCAAATCTCCAACATCAAATTGTACATCCCTCTTCTTCTTGTTAGCATGTGTTTTGTACTTCAATGTAGTTTGTTGGAGTTGGTTCTTGACTTGATCATGCACCTCTTTGATGGTTGATGCAAAAGCTTCTCCATCTGCACTAATAGACTAGGCAGATCTCTCAGCTCCAAAATACCCCTTAGATGAATTCCATATACCACTTGAAAAGGTGACTTCCCTATACTCCTATTGATGGTGTCATTGTAGGAGAATTTTGCTTGCGGTAGGATGTTATCCCACTTCTCTCCATGCTACCTTGTCAAACATCTTAGCAGATTTCCCAATGAACGGTTAACCACTTTAGTCTGACCATCTGTTTGAGGATGGTAGGTTGATGAGAAGGATAAGTTGGTTCCAAGCTTCCTCCAAAGAGTCCTCCAAAAGTGGCCAATAAATTTCACATCTCTAGTTGACACTATGCTCAATGGCAATCCATGTATCCTCACTATCTCTTTCAAAAATAGATCTGCAACATATGAAGCATCACAAGTGGTTTTGCATGGCAAGAAGTATGTCATTTTACTAAATCTGTCGACTACAACAAAAACACTATCATATCCCTTCCTTGTTCTAGGCAAACCCAATACAAAGTCTATGCTTATGCTCTCCCATGGCCTAGAAGGAATGGGTAGTGGCTGATACAAACCTACATTAGTGGATCTCCCTTTTGCCTTCTGACATATCACACATGCCTCCACAAATCTCCTCACATCAGACTAGAATTTGGGCCAATAGTAATGCCTCTTCACAAGATCAAGAGTCTTATCTAGACCAAAATGTCCTACCATGGCCCCACAATGCTTCTCCCTAATGATATTCAGCCTCATAGAACACCGTGGAATGCACAACTATCCACCCTTGAAAAGTAATCCATCTTGGATCAAAAGTTTAGAGAACTCAGCATGATATTTGTCACCAAAGGAAGTACATACCTTGTAGATCTCTTGAAAGTCTCCATCAGCATCATACATGGCCTTCAAAGAGTCAATGCCAACACTCTCCAACTAGATCTGATTGATGGTTAGAGCCCTCCTGCTCAAAGCATCTGCTACCTTGTTCTTGACCCCTTTCTTGTGCTTGAGTGTGAAGGTGAAAGCTTGCAAACTCTCCACCCACTTCATATGCCTATGGTTCA
Organism: Cunninghamia lanceolata; assembly: GCA_027924645.1. Taxonomy (NCBI): domain Eukaryota; kingdom Viridiplantae; phylum Streptophyta; class Pinopsida; order Cupressales; family Cupressaceae; genus Cunninghamia; species Cunninghamia lanceolata. Next base: position 13,802,780 of record BSBN01000382.1, on the reverse strand, counting down.
GCTTCTCTTGACTATTTATAAAACTAAGGGCTTGATTATCTATGAACACTATGAATTCTTTTGTCATCAAGTAATGCCTCCACTCTTTGAGTGACTGTACTAGAGCGTACATCTCCAAATCATATGATGAGTATCTCTTCTTTGCATCATTTAGTTTCTCACTGAAAAATGCAATAGGCCTACCTTCTTGACTGAGTACTGCCCCAATTGCCATGTGGATCACATCACATTCTACTTGGAAAATCTTGTTGAAGTCAGGAAGTGCAAGGACTAGCTGCTCTACCACCTTCTTCTTCAATGTTTCAAATGAATCATTTGCCTCCTTTGTCCAAGTGAATCTACACTTCTGCCCTTCTTTTATGGTGTCAAGCATGGGTGCACAAACATGACTAAACCTTTTTATAAACTTCCTATAGAAGGTTGCTAACCCATGGAAACTTCTAACATCATTCATGGTTCTAGGAGTTGGCCAAGACATTATGGCACTTACCTTCTCTTGATCCATTTTCAGTTTTCCCTGTGAGATGACAAAACCCAAATAGGTGATCTCCTCTTGCATGAACAAACAATTCTCCAAGTTGATCATTAGCTGCTCTTCATGTAACCTTTTGAGGACCAAGTCTATATGTTTGAGGTGCTCTTCCCTTGTATTACTGAAAATCAGGATGTTATCTAGATATACTATGACAAATTTGCTTATGAATTCCCTCAAGACCTCATTCATCAACCTCATAAAGGTAGTAGGGGCATTGGACAAACCAAAAGGCATGACCTTCCACTCATATAACCCCTCGTTGGTCTTAAATGTAGTTTTCCATTCATGTCCTGGCCTAATCCTAATATGATGATAGCCACTCTTTAGACCTATTTTTGTAAAATATTTAGCACCCCTAAGCAATCAAGCAAATCTTCTATCCTAGGGATTGGAAACCTATACCTAATTGTTATTTTGTTGATAGCCCTTGAATTAGTGCATAGTCTCCAAGTGCCTTCCTTCTTTGGTGCTAGGACAGCCGGTACCGCACATGGGCTTAAACTCTTGCTAATTAGGCCTGTCTCCAACAATTCCTCAATCTGCCTTGCTACCTCTGCATTCTGCTCTGGGGTAAGCTTGTATGATGCCTTGTTTGGAAGTGTAGATCTTAGGATTAGATCTATGCAACATGATATGTGATTGCAGGACACACACGAAAGGTACTCGTGTGCTTGGGGCTCCTAGCCTGGACCTAGCTCTGATACCACTTGATGCAGAGGACACAACAAAATGATGAAAACTAGTCAACCTATGACTATAGAATTTGTTGAACCTTGATCCTACAACTATCGGTTCAACATACTTCCATTGCTCAAACTTATTATTGTTGGCAACTTCAAACTTTCTCCCGCTGATGCATTGGTTATTCTAATGACCCTTCGCACTTTCCTCTGTCGATATGACTTAGACTATCAGCATAATCCTCTCCTCATCATCTAATATCAAGCCTCACACCGATATGCCGATAACTTCACTTTTTAAGTCCATTGAACTTTTCGCTGAGACATATAATCATCGGCCCAACTTTCAACTAGTCTTTCGATGATCCTCCTCACACCGATATCTTCAATTTTTCATATGCATTACTTAACCTTTTATTGCCGGTTCCCTCTATCGATCTTGCCAGCCACTCCTTGTATTCGCCAAAGGTGAACTTCTAACATGCATCCTATGTTACCACTCCAACCAGTCACCCTTTGTATCTTATGAAATGTATATTTTCATTGTATCTTCACAACATACAATCATGATATGTGATTGCAGGATACACACGAAAGGTACTCAGATATAATTTTGATATATACAGGAAAGTATTTTAAGTGAAACAATGCCAAAATCTTACGCTGAGGACATCCTTTGCAACCAAACTCGCAGTCTCTATTCTTTTGAACCCTAACACACAGAGATGCTAGGTTCTCTACTGCAATAGCTCTTCACCCGATTGGATCTCCTGTTCCACTCTGCCCTGACCATGAACAAAATAAAGCAAAACAAAAGAACTATGTACAGGGTCCATTCCATTGATTTTGAAGAAATCTACCAGTGGAATGGTTTCAATCTTGCATCTCGACAATAGAAAACTAGATTATGTACAAAACAATTCGATACAGAGAATATACACAGAACAATTCGATACGTAGAGAGTTTACACAGAACACAGAATTTGTAAACACAAACTAATAAAATTTCTATTTCTTCAATCAAACTTCATCCTCTTCTCTCCTCTTCCAAAAATGTGTTTATATCTCTCTTCATTCAGTTCCAACCGGAACATCAGAAGTTGGAGTTGTTACAACTTCCAACCGGAATACCAAAACTCTAACTAATCACACGACATATGTTTGGCATACGACATGACTTAAACACATTAACAAGACACCTAAACATAACACACTTGATTTAATCATCCACATACCCCAATTGCCCAAGATGTTCAAATTAGCTTATCAGGATGCCAAATTTGTAACACTGGTTCACACGATGGGGTTTTTATTACAAACATGAAATCACAACACAAGTCCTACATGACAACACGAACAAACATAGAAATGCATAAAATATGATATCATATTAAGACCTTAGTCTTCTCCCTCAGATGTATATTTGGCTTGTTGAAGGGGTGCTCCTGAACTATCAATGTTTGTGCATTTCATATTAAAATTAGTTGTTTACAAGATTGTCTCTACCAATAAGCTTCCAAATAGTTTGATATTTTACACCACCAATTATTATGACATATTTCTCATGTCTCAATGTTTATTTTCAAAATATTTCCACAAGGTGTTTATTTTTATTATTTTAGTTATGTAAATTTAGTGAGTTAGTTCTGAATTGTTTTCTATTTCATTCATGAACTTTGAAAATATATATAATTTAATTTAGTCCTTTATATTCAATAATTACATATCCTAATATTATGGATTAAAGGTTAATAATAATCAAATTTAAAAGTTTTGAAATCAAGTATCTCTATTATGAGTTAAAAGTTAATAATAATATAAATTAAATTATACATGATATTTTTTAATTTTATATAGATTTTGAAATTATATTAATGATTTTATTTAATATTAAAATATTTATTAATAATTAAAATTTAAATGTTTTTGAAATATTTATTAATTAAATTATACATGACATGTTTTTAATTTGAGAGAACATTAAAACCTTGTAGATTTTAAAATTAAATTAATGTTTTTATTTAATATTAAAATATTTATTAGTAATTAAAATTTAAAAGTCTTGAAATTAAGTATCCTCCAATTAAAAGTTAATAATATAAATTATATTACACATGATATGTTTTTAATAATAGAGAACATTAAAATGTTAGATTTTAAAATTAAATTAATGTTTTTTTATTTAATATTAAAATATATATTAATAATTAAAATTTAAATAGAAATATATTGAAAATTGATATGTATATATTAATGTTTAAATTTAAAATAAATTAATAAACATCAATAAACTTAATAGACATAAGAATTGAAAATATTGAAATAAGTATATAAACTATAGTATATATTAAATAATGTTTTATAAATATTAATTTTTTTAAAAATATGAAGTTTAAATAATTTATATAAATATTAAAAATATAAGACTATTGAAAGATTTTTAAAAAGATTTCTAATTAATTTTTTTCTAATTTTTAAAAATATTTTTAATCATTTTAAAGTAAAAGTGATTTAATATATGAACAATGTTAAACGTTAATATAAAATAATATAATATAAAAAGTTATTTTAAATTTTCAGCTTTTTTAACATCTTTTTAATTACTCATGTACATAATCAAGTGTTTCCTTCTCGCATTTTATTAGAATATAGAAAAAATGGCGTTGGAGTGCTCTGGTGATGGGAAGGCATGGCTACTTAAGTCCTGGTCCTAGCATGCCTACTAGGCCATTTCTTTACTATTTCCTGGTCTTTTTCGTTGCTAGGCAGGTTTATTCTGGTTTGCAAGGGGTGGTTTATTGCTTTCTATGGTAGGGTTTGTTTTTGGGGTCTTCTTTTGGCTATTCATGGTTGTTGGAGGTCTCTTTGAAGCGGTTTTTGTCTCAATGATTTCCATAGGTTTCTGAGTAGAGGGTTTTGTGCTAAGGCTATTTGGTTCTCTTTGTCTAGTTTAGGGTTTAGCATCTTTTGCCTCTTTTTGTCATGGGGCATGCTATGGGGCCAGTTGATGGCTCTAAGATTTTTTTTCGAGAGGCTCTTAATAGAGATGAACCTTCTTCCTAAAATCGTGGTTAGGGTTTGATTGGGAGACTAGGCTCTGTTTGGTGGCCCTCGTGTTTCCAAGGTAAATGGATACCTTGAGAGGTTCCTGGAAAGACTAATTTTGGTGATTCATCCAGAGTCCGTGGAGGAGGATGTGACTTATCTGGTAAATCATACCCTTATTTGTAAGTTTATGGAGATCTGGGTGTTACATCCCCAACTTATGATTTATCTAAATTTGACTTTTGTGTGGTAATTAAGATGATTAACCATAGTTAAATAATTAGATGTTTGCATGGAAAATGTCAGATTAAATCATTGATCATGAGGATATTGATTAATGTTAGTTAGATATGAGATTACATATTGATATGATTATTTAATTATTATGATTTATGAATCAGATGATGATACACTAATCATGATTTTATGATGGTGTGTGTGATCAAGAAAAATAATCCTCCTTTGGAGGTGGAAGGAGAGTATCATCCGAGAGGAAGAGATAGATGTTTGGAAAAGGTCAGAATTGCCATCTAAGTATTAGAACTAGTCTTGAGAACCCATGCAAAGTAGGGTGAGTTTTTATCTTTACCCTTATTAAATGATTTTAGTTCAGATTGAGTTGACTCAGCCAATTGATTTATTTCAATGTTATCCATGCCGATTCAATTAAATGATATCTTGGAACATTGGTTTGGTTGATAAGTAATCTTGACAAGTTGTCGAGTATTTCTTTGTTTCATTGTCTAATTCTTTATTAGGTTACGTGATTATCATTACCTATTTATTTAATAGTCATAAATATTAAGGTGACATGGGGGAAAAACAACTCGACCCCAATATCACATTTTGTTCTATGTCACCTCTTCTAGGATGTTAATGTTTGACAACACCTTATTTTATTTGATAACCCTTATACATCAATTATATGTAGGGAACATATAGTGTATATGCTATAATTATTTCAACCTCTTTAGAGGTTGAGAATCTATGTTATAATATATGTATTGTATTTATCTTTGGGGTGGAAAGCCAACTACCATCCATGATAAGTGGAAAGAGTGGAGGCCAAGTTGAGTGAGTTTATGCTTCAATGATGTCACCCTTGAGATAATGGGGTTGGTGGGCCACAAGAAACCCTGAGGTGGTGGAACCGTCCCTACCACTATCCTCAGATAGAGGGTGGCAAATTTGATAGCATGGATAGTTATTGCATGAAAGGTATGTAGAAGGTATCATTTTTGGGAGTTGATACAAGTCTTGGAAAAAGAAAAGAGAGGACAAGCAGGTAGTTTGAGTTGGAGAATAGTGTGAAGGAATTTCACTACAGTGATAGTATTGCTGGTGCAAGTAGCTCATGGGGAAGCCATTGAAGGGTGCATGAGTCTTTCTTTAAAGCTATATCAACTATACACTAAAGGTACAGGTATAGCTCTTATTTACAATATGCATGCAAACATGAGGTAAAACCTCTATTTAATATGATGTCGACTATTGTTTTTATGCACAGTAATGCATTGTTGTATAAAGCTGATAAGGATGTTGTTGCTATCTTTGTGAGAATTAGATAGGAGGCTGTGGAGTCCATTCGTAATATCTCTATTCTATTTATTGAAAGCAATGCATTATCATACCCTTAGCCAAGGCCTTAAGGCCAAATAATCTTTACAACTGTGTTTGCAAGAATTTGGCAAGACAAAGTGGTATGGTCTGTAGACCACATAGTTTACTTTTAATACTATCTTGGTCTTGATTCAAGCCGTTGAGCTCAAATCCCTTGTTGTATCAACTATCTATGGATGTGTTATTATTAATAAAGACTGTTATGAAATTAGGCATCGACTATGAATGCTCGAGTTGTGTTATCTTTAATGATTATCTTTTGATGCAGGAACTTCTGGAGGTCATAACTTTTGACTCAGAGGTTTGCTGGAGCTAAAATTTGATGGGCAGATGCATCTTAAAGAGTTTATTATTTTTCCCACTGAATTGGTAAATTTGGTAGGTCCCTGTTGTGACACTTTTTTGGGACCTTATCCAATCATCTAGGGCCTCAAAATGAGGTTTTAATATTATTTTTGAGATTTTCCTAGTTGTTTTTTCTAAATATTTTCTTAGATTTACTTGCAATTAGATTAGAAAGTTGATGATTAGTCATTTTTTAGTAAGTTTCAAATATTTGGAAACTTTCATGGTCATACGGATAAGGATGCGAAGTTAGCAAAAATAGCAATTTTAGAAAGTTGTGAAAATCTACCAAAAATGGTAATTTTTTGTTTTTGTATAAATTTGATATTTATCTTTAGTTGTAGAAGAATGGAATAGAATGAGAAGGAGCTTGAAAATAGTTCTGAGTTTTTTGGTTATTTGTTTGCAATAAAAATATTGTGAACTTTATATTATGAAGTTTGGTTACATAATTTGGTATCAGAGTGGGAAGATGGCTGGGAGAGGAAGAGATAGAGCAGGTATTGTCTAGATGCATAGGGATATACAAAATCTACAAGGACAAGTACAAGACCTTGCAGGTATGATGGTCAATCAGGGATTGAGACCATGAAGAGATGATTCTAATGAAGAAATAGGTCAAGAAGATGAAGATCATCATGTAGGAGCTGAAGAGGAAGCACAATTAGAGCACTTGACTTTTGAAGAAAGGATGCTTAGAGCATTAGAGGGAAAAAATGATGAGATTAAAGTTAAAGTTTCTGATTATGTAGGCAGTCTCAAACCAGAGGAGTTGATAGATTGGTTGAACGACATGGGGAATTTTTTTGAATGGAAGACTCTGATAGAGGAAAAGAAGGTGAAGTTTGCATGCATCAAGTTAAAGGGTCATGCAATGATCTGGTGGGGTCATTTGCAAAAGGAAAGAACTAGAAAGGGAAAGGATAAAATCAAGACTTGGAGAGAAATGGAGAAGCTGAGAGAGAATTTTTTACCTGTAGATTATGCACAAGCACTTTTTCAGAGATTTCAAAATTTGAAACAAAACTTATCTACTGTGCAAGACTATACAAATGAATTTTACAGGTTGTCCATTCATGTGGATCATCAAGAAATTAATGAAAATATGGCTGAAAGGTATGTAAATGGTCTAAAATTCTCTATTCAAGATGAATTGAGCATGCATAGGGTTAACAATATGGAAGAGGCATACCAATTAGCTTTAAAAGAAAAAGAAAAGCAAATTAGATAATATTTTCAAAGGAATAGAGGAGCAAGAAGAGGGACATTATCTCCATTGTGAGGTGGTTTGCATTATGGTCAGGGAGAGTCATCCCAAGGAATAGAGAAATCAGAAGATATCCATCAAGATCCTCAAAATCAACAAAGAGGAAGAGGATTTCAGAGGGGCAGAGGTTATGGTGGTGGTAGAGGATGGGAAGGCCCATGAAAACCTTTCATTTGTTATAGGTGTGGTGAAGAGGGTCATAGGGCATTTAAATGTCCAAATTATAACATACAAGAAAGGAAACAAGGGGAACAACCCAGGTTGAACTTGGTTCAAGCTGAGGATGAAGGAGAAGAAGCAGAACTAGAGGTTCCACTAGATGTGGGTGAGAATCTTATGATGAGAAGAACAATGGTGATTCCATAAAAGGAGTGAATAAAAATTAAAGTTTGAGATGATTCTTCACTTCAGACCAATATTTTTCAAACCAAGTGCACCTTAGGAGGAAAGGCATGTGATGTAGATAAAGGACTAAAAAAAGACTAAATTAACACATTTCAAAACTAAGTTTCAATACAAATGTTACATCCCCCTTTTTGGAATCGATTATGCTATTTACTTTCTTGCAAATTTCAGTGTATAATGTGTTGTCGACGATATGGAAATTGATGATTTATTAGACAAAGTTAGTTCTATGAAATTTTAGAATCTATTGATTATGATCAATGTGATATTGTATACTAAATGTCCTTTTTGTTAAGAGAAATTATGTTTGGATATATTATGCTTTGATTTGGAACATAGGTGCTTTGACCACAAAATTGTATGTGAGACTGTCGTTGTAGGAACAGGTGGACCATGTTCAACATGAAGAGAAAGTATCTTTGAGAGAGAGTATAGACTCTAGAAATTAACCATGGGTGTTTGTTATTGAAAACGCCAAATAGGTAGATAAACCTTGAAGCCATCAATTTTGTCTTGTTTTTCGACTGGGATAGTTTAAGACTAGATGTCGACATCTGAAGATAAGGTGTAGCACCCTTTTCGTAAGTCATCATATAGAATTTTGGAATCGACTTGGTTGTCGCAAGTCCACCTAAACGAGTTGTCTTATATAGATGATTATTATTTCGTTTGTAGGTAAATAGATGAACCTATTTGTGGCGAATTGGTGGATCACGTCTCGTAGTCGAAAGATGTGAGAAGCCATTTTGGGCGTCAAATAATTTAGAAACCTTGTAATGCGTTACGACAATCCGTCATGATTGCCGTCAAAATGCGTTAATCATGTGTTGTGAATTTATTCCCTTTTGTAAATTGACAGAAGTCGAATGTGAAGTCAATTTATGCTATAACTATTTTTGTCGTCATTTGGTTCAAGGATATTCTAAAATTGTTTTAGTCATAACTTAGTTAACAGGAGGTATTTTCATCAGTTTGCTTGATGTCAGCTTCTCGTCGAGTCATGTTGTTTTATGCCCAAGCTCTATCGGTTGGGACGTCATCCTTTGCGAATACATCTTTTTCTTTTCGAATTTACAACTTGAGTTATCTTGGATCAAACCCATACTCTATTATTTTAGTCAGTTTTTATTCTTTACCTCTTTTCGACCTTGGAGTCACCTTTTGCATTTATTAGTTATCACCTTGTGAGAGTTTCACTCCGCCAGCGATGATAGGTTGCATTTGTCAAAGGTTAGAAGTCTCCTTGTGGTAGAATGACGAAGTTGTTATGTCACATCGTCATTTAGAACCTCCATCTTGATTGTGGCCACTGCAAATGTGGAGTTAGGTAGCTGCAGTTATGTCGACCCCTTGTGAATAGGCATGTGACAGTTTTGGTCTTATTGCTCTATCTTCCTTCATCGTGGGCGCGTGAGGATAGTGGTAGTTAGTGGTTAGTATTTGAAAACCGTAGATATGACAATGGGATCCTCTTCGTGGTAGACAGTAGGAGGTTATGCGGTTGTGATAAAGGTGTAACCGTTAAATTAATGCAGATGCTTCATCATCGTTGAGGGTGCAAAGGCATCGGTGTTGCTATTGTTTAGAAAAAAAAAAGAACGCAGAGAAAGACCAGTCTACTTTCTTCTCTGAGCTCGGGAGGAGTTATGTTGTTGAGAATATAGTGGAAAACCATAGAGGAGGAGGATTCTTTTTGCTTCGCTAAGCACGACTAGAAGAGTAGTGAGGGCTTTAGAAGTTGAATATGGAGAGAAAGACCATACATCTGCTTGGCTGTGCATGGTAGGAAGAGTGAGTGTTTTAGAACCAAAAACCAGAGGAAGCACGTCTAGCCAGAGGAGGACATGGATAGGTGTGCAGAGAGTCGAGAGTCTGTAAAGGTCGCCGGGAGCTTGTAACTGTAGTCAATAAACTCGTCGATAGGTTTTTCTATTCTCTCTCTTCGTAGTCTAAGTTAGTTTTGGTGCCTCATCTATGCAAAGATAATGTAATACATTTACAATGAAAAGAGTATGATGGTAATGTCTTCTTACTACGATTTCTGTGTGAGGTTAATCAATAAAATTGTATCATTGTTGTGTTTTGGTATTCGAAACCTCAAAAATAGTATCATTGCTATCTTTTAGTATTCAAGAACTCAGAAACTATATCATTGCTTGTCATGAATGACACCATAGGATGATAGAACACAGTTCTCTAATGTACACACATCTAGGAATGATCACTACATGATGCAAAATGTAAACTGCATTCTTCAAACAGTTGGCAATGACATATGTTTAAAGAGTTTCCTTTAAGACTGTATTATCAACTTAAAATTGCCTTTGGTGCACTTGAAATGATAGCTCCATAGCGAGAAAACACATTGCTCCACGTACATGTTGTGTAGGAGTTTAAAACCTCATATTTAAAGCATGTTTTGACGTAAACTTTAAGTGTGTTTGACAGCTGGAGATGTAGTTGTAACCAGCTAGTGTCTTATTCGTCTTATATCTTTAGTTAGAGGTCGACCATGTGTTTGGTCATCTCTAATGTCGTAAGAAAGATTCCAAATCCTTTATTATCTTATTTTATGACTCTTACCTCAATGACCCATGTGAAACTATTTGACTTGGAAAGGGGAGTAGAGAGTTAAAGTATTAGTATTGGTCGAAAACCGTCATGGTTTTGTAATGAACAAGTAGGGTGGGAAAACCCGCATTTTGAGTCTAGATTACGTTGCATGCGATGGTTCTAGTGTCGTTTTATTTTGTAGACCTTTATGAGTCTAAAACCTTTAAATTCTGGGATAACGGGAAATTGTTTTGTATACTTGGGTATGTTGTGTAAACATGGGAACCAAATAGCCAAGTTTGAAACCACTTAGGAGTGGGTGTTATTAAACGATGTTTTATATGAATATGGGATTATGAAACTATAAACTTGGCATTAGAGTAAACGTTGCGCCATGCGCTATCACAGGAGAAAATCCTAAAACATTTAGGTCATCGAGGTCGACATTTGTTTAAACCTTACAAATAGGAAACTGTAGGATTTCAATAAGTTCAAGTCGAGTAGGGTTGGTGAACTAAGTTCATGCATTCTTAGAACGCTATTTAAAAATAAATCCTTTGGCCAAGGTGGTGCACGATCCTCAAGTGCATCGAATGTTCACTGTGACTGGATGGAGTTTCTTGTGGAGAGTCATGCATGACTAGAGGGTATCTAGGGATCTACATGATAACAAGACACGTAAGTTACAACACTAGAGGTTAGATGGCAAACACCGATGGTTATCCTAAGTCTATCCTCTTGAGTAGGGTAGGACCACTTCCGGTTAGGAAGGAGTGCAGGAGACTGACAGTCTGTGGTTGGAGGTTAAGCTCCTTGAAGATACTTTCTCTTCCAAATACTGAGGATTGCCAAGTCTTGAATGTGATGGGTCGACAATCGAGATGCATGTTAATGGTATGTTTCCAATATTTTATTTGTTTCAAGAAAATTTCAAATTGTTAGAAAATAAAATGTTTATTGTATATCATTTCTTTCAGTTTTATGAAAATGAAATCATGTTTATGTTAAAGTGAAAAATGTTATACTTGGTAGTAGATAAGTTCTTTTGTATTTGATTACATAGTAAAGAAAAAAAAAATTTACCTTTGTTAAAACCTAGTTTTTCTAGTCAAATCAGATATGGATGTTACATATGGTATCAGAGCTAACCAGGTTTAGCACTAGGGCTGATGAGTCCACTAACCTGATTAGGAAATCAACATTATGCGGGTAGCTAATGATTTGATTTACTGTGCCAGGATGGTACGCATCAAGAAAACTGCGAGAAAATCCTTCGCGGGTAAGGAACGTTATCTACAAGTTAAGCAGAAATGGCTTGCAATGATCAAGACCATTGAGAAAACTAATGACAAAAATGACATTTGGCTTGATGATGTGGAAACCTTAGCCAATGCAATGTCATGACTTAAACGAATGAGGAGAGAACTCCTAGAGGTAGCAACGACGGCAGCTCAAATCATGATCAACTGTTGCCCCATTATTGTACCTAATAATGCACCTATTATTGTACTTGTGAGTGTATCTATTAGTATACCCATGATCACTAGGGATCCTCGTGTAGCACCTAGAGCTGAGATCATAGATCTATCTTCTAATAGTGAGTCTGAGGGGTATACACCTCGTGATTATGTGTTGGACACTGAATTCGAAGGTTACACTCCACTAGATAATACTGAGTAAAAACATGAGATATGTCTATCTCTAATGATGTTGAAACAATTTTGCAAAATGAATAAAGACAAAATTTTGGTTTGAGAACAATTATGATTATGATCAATTGTTGTTTTCTTTTGATGATATATAATATGATAAGCATAAAATTGATTAGTATATGTTTAATCAGGTGAGAAACTAAACTATCATGGACCAATCAGAGTTTAACGAGGGGGGGATCGGGAAGCTCATAACTCTCAGGAAAACTCCACTGATAAGTTGGATAGGATTCTAAACATGCTTACTGAAACCAAGGAAAGGTTGAACAAACTGGAAAAGAAAATGGATGAAACTGGCAACACAGAGGGTGAAAATGAGAACTCACATTATACAAGCAAGAGTAAACATTGGGAAAATGGCACGTCAAGTGAAAATCCTGATGACAGTGAAGTCCAAAGAAAAACCAAGGATAAACTTGCATTAGAGTTATCTAAGGATATGAAGAAGGTTAACCCTCCAAAGTTCGATGGAACGAAAACTGGAGATGCAGCAAAAGCATGGTTAACGGAGATGAAGAAATATTTTGAGATCAGAAATTACTTTGAGGTTACTAAAGCCGTGTAGGGAGCATATCAGCTATTTGGGGAAGTGTCCACTTGGTGGATGAATAAGAAAATGGAGTTGGAATTATGTCCCTTGAAGGTGACATCGAATGAATTCGTAGAACTATTCCGAAAATGGTGGTTACCTTAGTTATATTTTGATCAGAAGTTAACAAATTTCCAAAACTTCAGGCAAGGTGAACAATCTGTGGTTGAGTATGCAGAAAAATTCACTAGACTACTAAAGTATGTTCCTCAATACCAAAAGGATGAAAGGTTTCGAATCAGAAAATTCATCATGGGACTCAATCCTCAGATTGGCGGTGAGGTGGAGGTGCATGGTCCAAGCACAATGGATCAAGTATATGAAAAGGCAATTAAACAAGAGCAGAAGATCAAATCTATCTCTGCTTACCGTGATAAGAAGCACAAGAAGTTTGATAAGAACTACAACGATAAGTCATATAAAAGGAAAAATGAGAAGGGATATGGAAACAGGAGGTTTGATAAGGGAAATCGAAAGAATCAAGGGGGATTTGGTAATGAGGTGAAGATTATAAGAGAAATGTTAATTTTAAGAAGAATGATGATTCTGCAAGTAGGCCATCTAAGAAGCAAGGACCTATAGGAGGATTCTTTTCTTGTGGAGATCATTATGCCAACTGTTGCCCTAACAAGAAGCAGAATGGGAAGCCTAGGAACACAGAACTTCCTTCGCAACAGGAAGCATTTTAGCAAAGGATTCATGCTGCTCTTGACAATTGACAAGCGGAGTATCAGATCACCCCTATTGAGATGATAGGTACCTTATTTGGAGTTCCTGTTTCTATTCTATTTGATACTGGTGCAACAAAATTTTTTGTGTCACCTAGGGTCTTAAGTAAATTTTCTAGAAAAGCTGGTTTTATGTCAAAACCATGGACAGTTGAGTATGCAAATAACCCAAAGGCTTAGGTAGAGCAATGTTTGTTCAAAGCTAAGATTGATGTTTCTAACTTCACCACTGAGACAAATTTATACGTAGTGCCTTTAGGGTCCTACGATGTCATCTTAAGAATGAATTGGTTGTGGAAACATCGAGCCAAGGTAGATTGTTTTCATAAAACCATTGAGTGTCTGGATGAGATGGGCAAAACAGTAAATCTCCAAGGAATTCAAAGAGAAATAAGGATTAGATCCATTTCATCAAAACAAGTAAAATGGGCTAGGCGAAAGGGATGTCAACTTTTTGCAGTCAAAATGAACCTAGTAGAGGAAACCTTGGAGAAGCAAATATTTGAGGAAAGATATCCATATCTATGCAATTTTAGGGATGTATTTCCTAAGGAACTACCAGGCTTGCCTCTGAAAAGAACATTTGACTTTGGCATAGATATTAAACTAGGGTCAGAACCAATCTCTAAAGCTCTGTATCGTATGACTACCACTGAACTTATGGAATTAAAAGCTCAGTTGTAGGAGCTATTGTCTAAGAATCTAATTAGGCCAAGTGTATCACCATGGGGAGCCCTGGTTATTTTTGTCAAAAAGAAAGATGGAACTCTAAGGTTGTGTGTAGATTATAGGATGCTTAACAAGGCGACAATAAAGAATAAGTATCCCTTGCCACATATTGATGATCTATTTGACCAAATGCGTGGTGCATCAGTCTTTTCTAAGATAGATCTGAGATCTGGATACCATCAGTTAATGTTGAAAGACGAAGATATTCCCAAGAAATCATTTAGAATGAGGTATGGTCATTATGAGTTCACGGTGTTGCCGTTTGGATTGATCAATGCACCTGCTGCTTTCATGAAACTCATGAATAGTGTTTTCAGAGATTGTCTTGATAAGTTTGTGCTAGTTTTCATCGATGATATTCTGATTTATTCCAAAAATGAAGAGGAGTACGGATGACATCTTCAAATAGTCTTGCAACGATTAAGAGAACACAAATTGTATGCGAAACTCTCAAAGTGCACATTCTTTCAGAAAGAAGTGCAGTATTTGGGGCACACAATATCAGCTGATGGGATATCAGTTGATCCAGCCAAAATAAAAGCTATTATGGAATGGCTTGAACCTTCCAATGTGTCAAAGGTATGAAGTTTCATGGGATTGGGAGGGTATTACAGGAAATTTGTGTTGAATTTCTCAAGCATTGCTAGCCCAATTACCTCCTTGCAGAGAAAAGGAAAAAGGTTTGTTTGGACGGATAAATGTCAAAAGGCTTTTGACTTGTTAAAAGAAAAATTAATAATCGCTCCAATTCTAAAAGTTCCTGATCCTGAGGGAGAGTTTGAGGTTATCACTGATGCCTCAGGGGAAGGATTGGGAGGTGTGCTTATGCAAGATGGCAGGGTAGTAGCCTATGAGTCAAGGAACTTGAAAAACTATGCGCAAAACTATGCTCCTCATGACTTAGAAATGGGAGCAGTGATTCACGCCCTTCAGATGTGGTGACATTATTTGTTGGGAAGGACTCTTATTCTAAAATTCAATCATCAAAGTCTTCGCTACATATTTACACAACCTAATCTCAATGCAAGGCAAAGGAGATGGTTGGAATTAATATCAGATTATGACTTTGAAATTTCTTATATCAAAGGCAAGGAAAACTAAGTAGCTGATGCCTTAAGCAGAAGAAGGCACATAGCCTCTATAATCTCCATACATGCTAACTTTAAAGACATAGTAATGCAAAACTTATCTGGAGATGAGTATTATGAACAAGTGAAACAGGCTCTGCACTTAAACCCTAAGGACCCAAGATATGATGGATTCAGTTTTGAATCCAATGGATTGATGAGATTCAAGGGAAGAATCTACGTTCTTGATTCAGTAGAACTTAGAAACCTTGTGTGGAAGGAAGTTCACTATGCTCCTTACTCTGGACACCCTGGTGTAACAAAACTGTTAGTGGATGCCAAGCCACTATATTTCTAGAAGGGAATGAAAAGCAATGCTGCAAAATTTGTAGCTAGCTGTTTGGAGTGTCAGAGAGTTAAGGTGGAACACCAACATCCTGCTAGATTGTTATTCCCGCATGATATTCCGGAATGGAAATGGCAAGTTGTTAGTATGGATTTTGTCTAGGGGTTACCAATGTCTAAGAATAGGCATGATGCAATATTGGTTGTTGTGGATAAACTAACTAAGGTCGCACATTTCATACCAGGAAATTTGACAGATGGAGCTCATCGTTTGGCTCAAAAATTTGTGTAAGAAATTTTTAGATTGCATGGTGTACCTGAAAAGATTATATCTGATAGAGATGCTTGGATAACTTCACGGTTTTGGCAAACCTTATTTTCTGCATTAGGGACTAAACTTAATGTGAGTACTACTTATCACCCTGAAACTGATGGACAAACAGAAAGGGTGAATCAGGTATTAGAAGACCTTTTGAGAATGTATTGCATGGATCAGCAATATAGATGGGAGGAATATCTACCTCTTGTCAAATTTGCCTATAACAAGTCCTATCATTCTGCCATTAAGATGGTGCCATTTGAAGCATTATATGGAAGGAAATGCAGAACTCCTATAAGCTAGGATAAGCTAGAAGATAGGATAAGCATTGGTCCTAAAATGCTTTTTGATAAGTAAGAAAAAGTAAAAATGATTAGGAAGAGGTTGGCAGAAGCCAATGACAGGCAAAAGAGTTATGCAGATCGCAAACAAGTGCATAGACACTTCTCTGTTGGCGATAAAGTGCTTTTGTGAGTGAAACCCCAAAAGAGTTCAATAAAATTTGGTAAATCTTCGAAATTGGCTCCTCGTTATGTCAGACCTTTCGAAGTTCTTGAGATTATCAATCCAGTTGCCTACAAAGTTGCTCTACCTCCAGCCTTGTCGAAGATGCATAATGTTTTTCATGTTTCGTATTTAAAGAAATATTTTGTAGGTAATAACCACATCCTTAACTAGAATTCCTTACAGATGCAAGAACCTGGGGTGGTTGTGATCGAGCCACTCAAGGTGCTCGAAATGCGTAAACTTTGTTTACGTAATCGAGAAGTTTTGCAATGCAAAATTCAGTGGGACCAATATGGCGAGGATAGCACCACTTGGGAAGAATATAAAGACATTTACCAAAGATTTCCTAAACTTTTCAAAGACATTAATGTTGAACTATAAAAGTTTGTTTTAAGTTTAAATTTTTGCTTGATAAACTTAATCATCGGGGACGATAATTTTTAAAGGGGAAGGATATGTTACATCCCTCTTTTTGGAATCAATTATGCTATTTACTTTCTTGCAAATTTTAGTGTATAATGTGTTGTGGATGACATGGAAACTAATGATTTATGACAGAAAGTTAGTTCTATGAAATTTTAGAATCTATTGATTATGATCAATGTGATATTGTAGACTAAATGTCCTTTTTGTTAAGAGAAATGATGTTTGGATATATTATGCTTTGATTTGGAACATAGGTGCTTTGACCACAAAATTGTATGTGAGACTGTCGTTGCAGGAACAAGTGGACCATGTTCGACAGGAAGAGAAAGTATCTTTGAGAGAGAGTATAGACTCTGGAAATTAACCATGGGTGTTTGTTACTGAAAATGCCAAACAGGTAGATAAACCTTGAAGCCATCAATTTTGTCTTATTTTTCGACTGGGATAGCTTAAGACTAGATGTCGACGTCTGAAGATAAGGTGTAGCACCCTTTTCATAAGTCGTCATATAGAATTTTGGAATCGACTTGGTTGTTGCAAGTCCACCTAAATGAGTCATCTTATATAGATGATTATTATTTTGTTTGTAGATAAATAGATGAACCTATTTGTGGTGAATTGGTGGATCACGTCTCGTAGTCAGAAGATGCGAGAAGTCATTTTGGGTGTCAAACGATTTAGAAACCTTGTGATGCATTACGACAATCCGTCATGATTGCCGTCAAAATGCGTTAATCATGTGTTGTGAATTTATTCCCTTTTGTAAATCGATGGAAGTCAAATGTGAAGTCAATTTATGCTATAACTATTTTTGTCATTATTTGGAAGGATATTTTGAAATCGTTTTAGTCATAACTTAGTTAACGGGAGGTATTTTCATCAGTTTGCTTGATGTCAGTTTCTTGTCGAGTCATGTTGTTTTATGCCCAAGCTCTGTTGGTTGGGACGTCATCATTTGCGAATACATCTTTTTCTTTTCAAATTTACGACTTGAGTTGTCTTGGATCAAACCCATACTCTATTATTTTAGTCGATTTTGATTCTTTACCTCTTTTCGACCTTGGAGTCACCTTTTGCATTTATTAGTTATCACCTTGTGAGAGTTTCACTCCGCTAGCGATGATAGGTTGCATTTGTCAAAGGTTAGAAGTCTCCTTGTGGTAGAATGATGAAGTTGTTATGTCACGTCATCATTTAGAACCTCCATCTTGATTGTGGCTACTACAAATGTGGAGTCGGGTAGCTGTAGTTATGTCGACCCCTTGTGAATAGGCATGTGACAGTTTTGGTCTTATTGCTCTTTCTTCCTTCATTGTGGGCACGTGAGGACAGTGGTAGTCAGTGGTTAGTATTTGAAAACCGCAGATATGACGATGGGATCCTCTTTGTGGTAGACAATAGGAGGTTATGTAGTTGTGATAAAGGTGTAACTGTTAAATTAATGTAGATGCTCCATCATCATTGAGGGTGCAAAGGCATCGGTGTTACTGTTGTTTAAAAAAAGACCATAGATAAAGACCAATCTGTTTTCTTCTCTGAGCTCGGGAGGAGTTATGTTGTTGAGAATATAGTGGAAAACCGCAGAGGAGGAGGATTCTTTTTCTTCGCTGAGCACAACTAGAAGAGTAGTGAGGGCTTTAGAAGTTGAATACGGAGAGAAAGACTAGACATCTGCTTGGCTGTGCACGATAGGAGTGAGTGTTTTAGAACCAAAAACCAGAGGAAGCATGTCTAGCTAGAGGAGGATGTGGATAGGTGTGCAGAGAGTCGAGATTCTGCAAAGGTCGCCGGGAGCTTGTAACTGCAGTCAATAACCCCGTCGACAGGTTTTTCTATTCTCTTTCTTCGCAGTCTAAGTTAGTTTTGGTGCCTCATCTATGCAAAGATAATGTAATACGTTTACAATGAAAAGAGTATGATGGTAATGTCTTCTTACTGCAATTTCTGTGTGAGGTTAATCAATAAAATTGTATCATTGTTGTGTTTTGGTATTCAAAACCTCAGAAATAGTATCATTGCTATCTTTTAGTATTCGAGAACTCAGAAACTATATCATTGCTTGTCATGAATGACACCATAGGATGATAGAACACAGTTCTCTAATGTACACACATCTAGGAATGACCATTGCATGATGCAAAATGTAAACTACATTCTTCAAACAGTTGGCAATGACGTATGTTTAAAGAGTTTCCTTTAAGACTGTATTATCAACTTAAAATTGCCTTTGGTGCACTTGAAATGATAGCTCCATAGCGACAAAACACATTGCTCCACATGCATGTTGTGTAGGACTTTAAAACCTCAGATTTAAAGCATGTTTTGATGTAAACTTTAAGTGTGTTTGATAGCCGGAGATGTAGTTGTAACCAGCTAGTGTCTTATTTGTCTTATATCTTTAGTTAGAGATTGACCATGTGTTTGGTCATCTCTAATGTCATAAGAAAGATTCCAAATCCTTTATTATCTTATTTTACGACTCTTACCTCAATGACCCATGTGAAACTATTTGACTTGGAAAGGGGAGTAGAGAGTTAAAGTATTAGTATTGATTGAAAACCATCATGGTTTTGTAATGAACAAGTAGGGTGGGAAAACCCACATTTTGAGTCTAGATTATGTTGCATGCGATGGTTCTAGTGTCATTTTATTTTGTAGACCTTTATGAGTCTAAAACCTTTAAATTCTAGGATAACGGGAAATTGTTTTGTATACTTGGGTATGTTGTATAAACATGGGAACCAAATAGCCAAGTTTGAAACCACTTAGGAGTGGGTGTTATTAAATGATGTTTTATATGAATATGGGATTATGAAACTATAAACTCAGGATTAGAGTAAACGTTGCACCATGCGCTATTGCAAGAGAAAATCCTAAAACCTTGAGGTCATCGAGGTTGACATTTGTTTAAACCTTACAAATAGGAAACTGTAGGATTTCGATTAGTTCAAGTCGAGTAGGGTTGGTGAACTAAGTTCATGCATTCTTAGAATGCTATTTAAAAACAAATCCTTTGGCCAAGGTGGTGCATGATCCTCAAGTGCATCGAATGTTCACTGTGACTGGATGGTGTTTCTTGTGGAGAGTCTAGCATGACTAGAGGGTATCTAGGGATCTGCACGATAACAAGACACGTAAGTTACAACACCAGAGCTTATATGGCAAACACTGATGGTTATCCTAAGTCTATCCTCTTGAGTAGGGTAGGGCCACTTCCGGTTAGGAAGGAGTGCGGGAGACCGATGGTTTGTGGTTGGAGGTTAAGCTCCTTGAAGATACTTTCTCTTCCAAATACTGAGGATTGCCGAGTCTTGAATGTGATGGGTTGACAATCGAGATGCATGTTAATGGTATGTTTCCAATATTTTATTTGTTTCAAGAAAATTTGAAATTGTTAGAAAACAAAATGTTTATTTTATATCATTTCTTTCAGTTTTATGAAAATGAAATCATGTTTATGTTAAAGTGAAAAATGTTATACTTGGTAGTAGATAAGTTCTTTTGTATTTGATTAGATAGTAAAGAAAAAAAAAATTTACCTTTGTTAAAACCTAGTTTTTCTAGTCAAATTGGATATGGATGTTACATATGGTATCAGAGCTAACCAGGTTCAGCACTAGGGCTGATGAGTCCACTAACCTGATTAGGAAATCAATATTATTTGGGTAGATAATGATTTGATTTACTATGCCAGGATGGTACGCATCAAGAAAACTGTGAGAAAATCCTTCGCGGGTAAGGAATGTTATTTGCAAGCTAAGTAGAAATGGCTTGCGATGATCAAGACCATTGAGAAAACTAATGAAGAAAATGACATTTGGCTTGATGATGTGGAAACCTTAGCCAATGCAATGTCATGACTTAAACGAATGAGGAGAGAACTCCAAGAGGTAGCAAGGACAGCAGCTCGAATCATGATCAATTGCTGCCCCATTATTGTACCTAATAGTGTACCTATTAGTATACCCATGATCACTAGGGATCCTCGTGTAGCACCTAGAGCTGATATCATAGAGCTATCTTCTGATAGTGAGTGAGGGGTATACACCTCGTGATTATGTGTCAGACAATGAATCCGAAGGTTACACTCCACTAGATAATACTAAGTAAAAACATGAGATATGTCTATCTCTAATGATGTTGAAACAATTTTGCAAAATGAATAAAGACAAAATTTTGGTTTGAGAACAATTATGATTATGATCAATTGTTGTTTTCTTTTGATGATATATAATATGATAAGCATAAAATTGATTAGTATATGTTTAATTAGGTGAGAAACTAAACTATCATGGACCAATCAGAGTTTAACGAGGGGGAGGATTGGGAAGGTCATAACTCTCAGGAAAACTCCATTGACAAGTTGGATAGGATTCTAAACATGCTTACTGAAACCAAGGAAAGGTTAAACAAACTGGAAAAGAAAATGGATGAAACTGGCAACACAGATGGTGAAAATGAGAACTCACATTATACAAGCAAGAGTAAACATTGGGAAAATGGCACGTCAAGTGAAAATCCTAATGACAGTGAAGTCCAAAGAAAAACCAAGGATAAACTTACATTAGAGTTATCTAAGGATATGGAGAAGGTTAACCCTCCAAAGTTCGATGGAACCAAAACTAGAGATGCAGCAGAAGCATGGTTAACGGAGATAGAGAAATATTTTGAGATCAGAAATTACTTTGAGGTTACTAAAGCCATGTGGGGAGCATATCAGCTATCTGGGGAAGTGTCCACTTGGTGGATGAATAAGAAAATGGAGCTGGAATTAAGTCCCTTGAAGGTGACATGGAATGAGTTCGAAGAACTATTCTGAAAATGGTGGTTACCTCAGTTATATTTTGATTAGAAGTTAACAGATTTCCAAAACCTCAGGCAAGGTGAACTATTTGTGGTTGAGTATGCAGAAAAATTCACTAGACTACTGAAGTATGTTCCTCAATACCAAAAGGATGAAAGGTTCCGAATCAGAAAATTCATCATGGGACTCAATCCTCAGATTGGGGGTGAGGTGGAGGTGCATGGTCCAAGCACAATGGATCAAGTATATGAAAAGGCAATTAAATAGGAGCAGAAGATCAAATCTATCTCTGCTTACCATGATAAGAAATGCAAGAAGTTTGATAAGAACTACAACGATCAGTCATATAAAAGGAAAAATGAGAAGGGATATGGAAATAGGAGGTTTGATAAGGGAAATCAAAAGAATTAAGGGGGATTTGGTAATGAGTGAAGAGGTGAAGATTATAAGAGAAATGTTAATTTTAAGAAGAATGATGATTTTGCAAGTAGGCCATCTGAGAAGCGAGGACCTATAGGAGGATGCTTTTCTTGTGGAGGAGATCATTATCCCAACCGTTGCCCTAACAAGAAGCAGAATGGGAAGCCTAGGAACATGGAACTTCCTTCGCAAGAGGAAGCATTTCAGCAAAGGATTCATGCCACTCTTGACAATCGATAAGTGGAGTATCAGATCACCCCTATTGAGATGACAGGTACCTTATTTGGAGTTCCTGTTTCTATTCTATTTGATACTGGTGCAACAGAAAATTTTGTATCACCTAGGGTCTTAAGTAAATTTTCTAGAAAAGCTGGTTTTATGTCAAAACCATGGACAGTTGAGTATGCAAATAACTCAAAGGCTCAGGTAGAGCAATGTTTGTTTGAAGCTAAGATTGATGTTTCTAACTTCACCACTGAGGCAAATTTATACATAGCACCTTTAGGGTCCTACGATGTCATCTTAAGAATGAATTGGTTGTGGAAACATCGAGCCAAGGTAGATTGTTTTCATAAAACCATTGAGTGTCTAGATGAGATGGGCAAAACAGTATATCTCCAAGGAATTCAAAGAGAAATAAGGATTAGATCCATTTCATCAAAACAACTAAAATGGGCTAGGCAAAAGAGATGTCAACTTTTTGTAGTCAAAATGGACCTAGTAGAGGAAACCTTGGAGAAGCAAACATTTGAGGAAAGATATCCATATCTATGCAATTTTAGGGATGTATTTCCTAAGGAGCTACTAGGCTTGCCTCCAAAAAGAACATTTGACTTTGGCATAGATATTAAACTAGGGTCAGAACCAATCTCTAAAGCTCCGTATCGTATGACTACCACTGAACTTATGGAATTAAAACCTCAGTTGCAGGAGCTATTGTCTAAGAATCTAATTAGGCCAAGTGTATCACCATGGGGAGCCCCGGTTATTTTTGTCAAAAAGAAAGATGGAACTCTAAGGCTATGTGTAGATTATAGGATGCTTAACAAGGCAACAATAAAGAACAAGTATCCCTTGCCACGTATTGATGATCTATTTGACCAAATGCGTGGTGCATCAGTCTTTTCTAAGATAGATCTAAGATCTGGATACCATCAGTTAAGGTTGAAAGACGAAGATATTCCCAAGACAACATTTAGAATGAGGTATGGTCATTATGAGTTCACGGTGTTGCCGTTTGGATTGACCAATGCACTTGCTGCTTTCATGTATCTCATGAACAGTGTTTTCAGAGATTTTCTTGATAAGTTTGTGCTAGTTTTCATCGATGATATTCTGATTTATTCCAAAAATGAAGAGGAGCATGGACAACATCTTCAAATAGTCTTGCAATGATTAAGAGAACACAAATTATATGTGAAACTCTCAAAGTGCACCTTCTTTCAGAAAGAAGTACAGTATTTGGGGCACATAATATCAGCCGATAGGATATCAGTTGATCCGACCAAAATAAAAGCTATTATGGAATGGCCTGAACCTTCCAATGTCTCAGAGGTATGAAGTTTCATGGGATTGGCAGGGTATTACAGGAAATTTGTGTTGAATTTCTCAAGCATTGCTAGCCCAATTATCTCCTTGTAGAGAAAAGGAAAAAGGTTTGTTTGGAAGGATGAATGTCAAAAGGCTTTTGACTTGTTAAAAGAAAAATTAACAACTGCTCCAATTCTAAAAGTTCCTGATCCTGAGGGAGAGTTTGAGGTTATCACTGATGCCTCGGGGGAAGGATTGGGAGGTGTGCTTATGCAAGATGGCAGGGTAGTAGCCTATGAGTCAAGGAAGTTGAAAAACTATGAGCAGAACTACGCTCCTCATGACTTAGAAATGGTAGTAGTGATTCATGCCCTTCAGATGTGGCAACATTATTTGTTGGGAAGGACTTTTATTCTAAAATCCGATCATCAAAGTCTTTGCTACATATTTACACAACCTAATCTCAATGCAAGGCAAAGGAGATGGTTGGAATTTATATCAGATTATGACTTTGAAATTTCTTATATCAAAGGCAAGGAAAACTGAGTAGCTGATGCCTTAAGCAGAAGAAGGCTAATAGCCTCTATAATCTCCATACATGCTAACTTTAAAGACTTAGTAATGCAAAACTTACCTAGAGATGAGTATTATGAACAAGTGAAACAGGCTCTGCACTTAAACCCTAAGGACCCAAGATATGAAGGATTCAGTTTTGAATCCAATGGATCGATGAGATTCAAGGGAAGAATCTATGTTCCTGATTCAATAGAACTTAGAAACCTTGTGTGGAAGGAAGTTCACTGTGCTCCTTACTCTGGACACCCTGGTGTAACAAAACTGTTAGCAGATGTCAAGCCGCTATATTTCTGGAAGGGAATGAAAAGCAATGCTGCAAAATTTGTAGCTAGCTGTTTGGAGTGTCAGAGAGTTAAGGCGGAACACCAACATCCTGCTGGATTGTTATTCCTGCATGATATTCCAGAATGGAAATGGCAAGTTGTTAGTATGGATTTTGTCTAGGGGTTACCAATGTCTAAGAATAGGCATGATGCAATATTGGTTGTTGTGGATAAACTAACCAAGGTCGCACATTTCATACGAGGAAATTTGACGGATGGAGCTCATCTTTTGGCTTGGAAATTTGTGCAAGAAATTTTTAGATTGCATGGTGTACCTGAAAAGATTATATCTGATAGAGATGCTCGGATAACTTCACGGTTTTGGCAAACCTTATTTTCTACATTAGGGACTAAACTTAATGTGAGTACTGCTTATCACCCCGAAACTGATGGACAAACAGAAAGGGTGAATCAGGTATTAGAAGACCTTTTGATAATGTATTGCATGGATCAGCAATACAGATGGGAGGAATATCTACCTCTTGTCAAATTTGCCTATAACAACTCCTATCATTCTGCCATTAAGATGGCGCCATTTGAAGCATTATATGGAAGGAAATGCAGAACTCCTATAAGCTGGGATAAGCTGGAAGATAGGATAAGCATTAGACCTTAAATGCTTGCTGATATGGAAGAAAAAGTAAAAATGATTAGGAAGAGGTTGGCAGAAGCCAATGACAAGCAAAAGAGTTATGCAGATCACAAACGAGTGCATAGACACTTCTCTGTTGGCGAGAAAGTGCTTTTGCGAGTGAAACCCCAAAAGAGTTCAATAAAATTTGGTAAATCTTCGAAATTGGCTCCTCGTTATGTCGGACCTTTCAAAGTTCTTGAGATTATCAATCTAGTTGCCTACAAAGTTTCTCTAGCTCCATCCTTGTCCAAGATGCATAATGTTTTTCATGTTTCGTATTTAAAGAAATATTTTGTAGGTAATAAACACATCCTTAATTGGAATTCCTTACAGATGCAAGAACCCGGGGTGGTTGTGATCGAGCCACTCAAGGTGCTCGAAATGCGTAAACTTCATTTACGTAATCAAGAAGTTTTGCAATGCAAAATTCAGTGGGACCAATATGGCAAGGATAGTGCCACTTGGGAAGAATATAAAGACATTTACCAAATATTTCCTAAACTTTTCAAAGACATTAATGTTGAACTACAAAAGTTTGTTTTAAGTTTAAATTTTTGCTTGATAAACTTAATCATCGGGGACGATGATTTTTAAAGGGGAAGGATATGTTACATCCCTCTTTTTGGAATCGATTATGCTATTTACTTTCTTACAAATTTCAGTGTATAATGTGTTGTGGATGACATGGAAATTGATGATTTATTAGACAAAGTTAGTTCTATGAAATTTTAGAATCTATTGATTATGGTCAATGTGATATTGTAGACTAAATGTCCTTTTTGTTAAGAGAAATGATGTTTGGATATATTATGCTTTGATTTGGAATATAGGTGCTTTGACCACAAAATTGTATGTGAGACTATCATTACAGGAATAGGTGGACCATGTTCGATAGGAAGAGAATGCATCTTTGAGAGAAAGTATAGACTCTGGAAATTAACCATGGGTGTTTGTTACTGAAAATGCCGAACAGGTAGATAAACCTTGAAGCCATCAATTTTGTTTTGTTTTTCAACTGGGATAGTTTAAGACTAGATGTCGACGTCTGAAGATAAGGTGTAGCACCCTTTTCGTAAGTCATCATATAGAATTTTGGAATCGACTTGGTTGTCGCAAGTCCACCTAAACGAGTCGTCTTATATAGATGATTATTGTTTTGTTTGTAGGTAAATAGATGAACCTATTTGTGGTGAATTGGTGGATCAGGTCTCGTAGTCAAAAGATGTGAGAAGTTGTTTTAGGTGTCAAATGATTTAGAAACCTTGTGATGCGTTACGACAATCCGTCGTGATTGCCGTCAAAATGCGTTAATCATGTGTTGTGAATTTATTCCCTTTTGTAAATCGACAGAAGTCGAATGTGAAGTCAATTTATGCTATAACTATTTTTGTCGTCATTTGGAAGGATATTTTGAAATTGTTTTAGTCATAACTTAGTTAACGGGAGGTATTTTCGTTAGTTTGCTTGATGTCAGCTTCTCGTCGAGTCATGTTGTTTTACGCCCAAGCTCTGTCGGTTGGGACGTCATCCTTTACAAATACGTCTTTTTCTTTTTGAATTTACGACTTGAGTTGTCTTGGATCAAACCCATACTCTATTATTTTAGTCGGTTTTGATTCTTTACCTCTTTTCGACCTTGGAGTCACCTTTTGCATTTATTAGTTATCACCTTGTGAGAGTTTCACTCCGCTAGCGATGATAGGTTGCATTTGTCGAAGGTTAGAAGTCTCCTCAAGTGGTAGAATGACGAAGTTGTTATGTCACGTCATCATTTAGAATCTCCATCTTGATTGTGGCCGCTGCAAATGTGGAGTCAGGTAGCTGCAGTTATGTTGACCGCTTGTGAATAGGCATGTGACGGTTTTGGTCTTATTGCTCTATCTTCCTTCATCGTGGGTGTGTGACGACAGTGGTAGTCGGTGGTTAGTATTGGAAAACCACAGATATGATGATGGGATCCTCTTCGTGGTAGACAGTAGGAGGTTATGTGGTTGTGATAAAGGTGTAACCGTTAAATTAATGCAGATGCTCCATCATCGTTGAGGGTGAAAAGGCATCGGTGTTGCTGTTGTTTAGAAAAAAAAGACCACAGATAAAGACCAATCTGTTTTCTTCTCTGAGCTCAGGAGGAGTTATGTTGTTGAGAATATAGTGGAAAACTGTAGAGGAGGAGGATTCTTTTTGCTTCGCTAAGCACGACTAGAAGAGTAGTGAGGGCTTTAGAAGTTGAATACGGAGAGAAAGACCAGACATCTACTTGGCTGTGCACGGTAGGAGGAGTGAGTGTTTTAGAACCGAAAACCAGAGGAAGCACGTCTAGCCAGAGGAGGACGTGGATAGGTGTGCAGAGAGTCGAGAGTCTACAAAGGTTGCCAGGAGCTTGTAACTGCAGTCAATAACCCTGTCGACAGGTTTTTCTATTCTCTTTCTTCGCAGTCTAAGTTAGTTTTGTTGCCTCATCTATGCAAAGATAATGTAATACATTTACAATGAAAAGAGTATGATGGCAATGTCTTCTTACTGTGATTTCTGTGTGAGGTTAATCAATAAAATTGTATCATTGCTGTGTTTTGGTATTTGAAACCTCAGAAATAGTATCATTGCTGTCTTTTAGTATTCAAGAACTCAGAAACTATATCATTGCTTGTCATGAATGACACCGTAGGATGATAGAACACAGTTCTCTAATGTACACACATCTAGGAATGATCACTGCATGATGCAAAATGTAAACTACATTCTTCAAACAGTTGGCAATGACGTATGTTTAAAGAGTTTCCTTTAAGACTGTATTATCAACTTAAAACTGCCTTTGGGGCACTTGAAACGATAGCTCCATAGAGAGAAAACACATTGCTCCACATGCATGTTGTGTAGGAGTTTAAAACCTCAGATTTAAAGCATGTTTTGACATAAAATTTAAGTGTGTTTGACAGCCGGAGATGTAGTTGGAACTAGCTAGTGTCTTATTCATCTTATATCTTTAGTTAGAGGTCGACCATGTGTTTGGTCATCTCTAATGTCGTAAGAAAGATTCCAAATCCTTTATTATCTTATTTTACGACTCTTACCTCAATGACCCATGTGAAACTATTTGACTTGGAAAGGGGAGTAGAGAGTTAAAGTATTAGTATTGGTCGAAAACCGTCATGGTTTTGTAATGAACAAGTAGGGTGGGAAAACCCACATTTTGAGTCTAGATTATGTTGCATGCAATGGTTCTAGTGTCATTTTATTTTGTAGACCTTTATGAGTCTAAAACCTTTAAATTCTAGGATAACAGGAAATTATTTTGTATACTTGGGTATGTTGTATAAACATGGGAACTGAATAGCCAAGTTTGAAACCACTTAGGAGTGGGTGTTATTAAATGATGTTTTATATGAATATGGGATTATGAAACTATAAACTTGAGATTAGAGTAAACGTTGTGCCATGCGCTATTGCAGGAGAAAATCCTAAAACCTTGAGGTCATCGAGGTCGACATTTGTTTAAACCTTACAAATAAGAAATTGTAGGATTTTGATCAGTTTAAGTTGAGTAGGGTGGGTGAACTAAGTTCATGTGTTCTTAGAACGCTATTTAAAAACAAATCCTTTGGCCAAGGTGGTGCACGATCCTCAGGTGCATCGAATGTTCACTGTGACTGGATGGCGTTTCTTGTGGAGAGTCGTGCATGACTAGAGGGTATCTAGGGATCTGCATGATAACAAGACACGTAAGTTACAATACTAGAGCTCAGATGGCAAACACCGATGGTTATCCTAAGTCTATCCTCTTGAGTAGGGTAGGGCCACTTCTGGTTAGGAAGGAGTGCGAGAGACCGACGGTTTGTGGTTGGAGGTTAATCTCCTTGAAGATACTTTCTCTTCCAAATATTGAGGATTGCCGAGTCTTGAGTGTGATGGGTCGATAATCAAGATGCATGTTAATGGTATGTTTCCAATATTTTATTTGTTTCAAGAAAATTTCAAATTGTTAGAAAACAAAATGTTTATTTTATATCATTTCTTTCAGTTTTATGAAAATGAAATCATGTTTATGTTAAAGTGAAAAATGTTATACTTGGTAGTAGATAAGTTCTTTTGTATTTGATTACATAGTAAAGAAAAAAAAAATTACCTTTGTTAAAACCTATTTTTTCTTGTCAAATCGGATATGGATGTTACAACAAATGATACAAATGTGCATTCTTATTCATTCTTGGCAACTTGCTCTTAAACCCTAAAAAATGGATCATCAATTTAGACCTTTTTGGGAATAACTTTCATTACATACCTGATATTCAAAATCTAAGACCTTTTTTAGATACCCTTTTGGCCCTTACTAAATTTATGTCAAAATGGGCTAGGGTTGTTTTGTACAGAATAGAGAAAAACAAGGTTGTTCCAAACTGAGAACCCTAGGTAGGATTCAAACGTGCTATTAGTAAAAATGCTATAACTCACTCAAAACCTAATGAAATCACATGCAACCAAAAGAATTGTAAACTAGAAACAAATATCTTTCCATCCATATATTATATTCCTTTATATGATGTCGTACCAGGCTATATCATGCATGTTTTTAGAAAATTAAACTTTACGGACCTACCCTCAATAAAACTGCCATAACTTATTCAAATCTCTATAAAAATTGATGTGAAAAAAGAAAAATGAAGTAGATTGACATGCCCACACTTTTAAACCAATTTTAGATCAATAAATAGGCCTTACAAATCTGTACCAAGCAAAAGAACATAACTACTACAGAAAAATGCAAAGAAATTGCTCCAAAATGATTCACAATCTTCTTTCAAATGTTCACTCCCACCTTCTCCAACTTTCTCCAACCTTGGGATTCATGTTTGTTACATGTATTTAAATTCTTTCTGAATCATTTTCCAACTACCAACCACCCACAACTAACTTCCTAATCAAAGTTGCAACTTGAATGCACTTTTTGAAAACTTTCACAATGACAACTTTTACATCTGTTTTGCAAATGTTCACAACTTTTGACCAATGGACTTATAACATTCCAAAATGGATCAAAATGATCCCAAATGGCCATAAATGGCCTTATTATACCAAACACATCAAAACAAAACATAAAACAAAAATTTGACCAAATTTGACCATATGGCCTAAAGGTGCCCCTACACCAGCATGCCAAGTTATTATTGATAGTGGCAATTGTGAAAATATGGTTTCTAGAGAAATGGTAGATAAACTGAATCTACACTATGAAAAACATCCCCATCCTTATCGTATTGCATGGTTCAGAAAGGGAAATGAAGTCATTGTTGATAAGAGGTGTTTAATTAAGTTTTCCATAGGAAAGAGTTATAAGGATGAAATATGGTGTGATGTCATTCCAATGGATGCATACCATGTGTTTTTTGGAAGGCCATGGAAATACAACAGGAAGGTAATGCATGATGGAGAAAAGAATACATACACTTTGGAAAGAAGGTTCCAAAGTGATTTTATTGCCTCTTAAGGATGAAAGGAAGGTTGAGAGTATGTTGTCCACAAGAGAACTTATCAAGGAAATGAAGGTGACAGGGTTCTGTTATGCACTAATGGTGCAAAAATAAAACAATGAGGAAATACTAGTACCAGTAAAAGCAAAAAAGATACTAGAAGAATATGTGGATGTTGTGCCGAATGAGTTACCTAATGGTCTACTATCAAAGAGAGATATTCAAAACCACATTGATTTGATCCCAGGAGCATCTCTACCTAATTAGGCAACTTACAGAATGAGTCCTACACACAATATAGAAATCAATACACAAGTGATAGACCTCATAAGGACAGGTGCGATGAGGGAGAGTATGAGCTCATGTGTTGTACCTACACTATTAACTCCAAAGAAGGATGGCACATGGAGGATGTGCACAGATAGCAGGGCAATCAATAAAATCACCATCAAGTATCGGTTCCCCATCCCTCACTTGGATGATATGATGGATGTGCTTGTAGGGGCTAAATACTTCAGCAAAATTGATCTACGTAGTGTTTATCACTAGATCCGGATTCAAGAGGGGGATGAGTGGAAAGCAACCTTCAAGACTAGGTATGGATTATATGAGTGGATGCTTATGCCATTTGGGTTATCTAATGCACCCAACACTTTCATGAGGCTAATGAATACTGTACTGCATCCTTATATTGGTAAGTTTATGGTGGTTTGTTTTGATGATATTCTGGGTTTTAGCAAGAGAAAAGAGGAGCACTTGCTGCAATACTTGAGGATCATATTGGATGTGTTGAGAAAAGAAAAATTCTATGCAAACTTAAAGAAGTGCAGATTCATGCAAGAAAGTCTTGTATTTCTGGGCTTTGTCATCTCTGTAGATGGTGTCAAAATGGATACATAAAAGGTCAGGGCAATTGTAGAATGGCCTAGTCCAAGGAGCATAATAGAGGTAAGAAGTTTTCATGGGTTATCAACATTCTACTGAAAATTCATTTGAAATTTTAGCTGTATTGTAGCGCCCATAACATATTGCACCAAAGGAAGGGAATTTGTGTGGACCAAGGACGTTGAGGAAGATTTTAAGTTTCTCAAGAAGAAAGTAACAGAAGCTCTTATTTTAGCATTACCAAATTTTGATAAGGTATTTGAAGTGGATTGTGATGCCTCGCATGTGGGCATTGAAGCTATACTTAGCCAAGAAGATAAACCCATCACCTTCTTTAGTGAAAAGTTGAATGAGGTAAGGAAGAACCATTTAACTTATCATTTAAAATTTTATGCAATTGTACAAGCATTCAAACATTGGAGGCACTATCTAGTGCCAAAGGAGTTTGTGTTGTTTACAGACCATATTGCCTTGAGATACTTGAATACAAAAAATAAATCGAATAGTAGGCATGCAAAATGGGTCTCTTTGTTACAAGGATACAACTTTGTTCTCAAGCACAAGTCAGGAAAATAAAACTAGGTTGCAGATGCTTTAAGTAGGTGTGTTACACTATTGAATCTGACAATGATTTTTGGGAGATTGTGGAATAGTTGAGAACCTTGGTAGTGGGCAACTTGAACCAAATTCAAGGTGAATATCTTATGCAAGATGGTTATCTCTTTAAAGGAAAGCAATTATGTATTCCAGTTGGGTCCATGAGAGAGAATATTATAAGAGAGATTCATAGCAGTGGGTTGGCTGGACATTTTGGCAAGGATAAGACCATAGTGCTGGTAGAAGATAAATACTACTGGCCAAAGATGAAAAGAGACATAACAAGATATGTGGCAAGGTGTAGAATTTGTCAGATGGCTAAAGGACATTCACAAAATATAGGGTTGTATATGCCATTACCAGTACCTACTAAACCATGGACTGATTTAAGTATGGATTTTGTGTTAGGGCTGCCAAACACACAATGAGGTAATGATTCCATGTTTGCTGTTGTTGATAGGTTCTCTAAGATGTCTCATTTTATTGCCTGCAAGAAAACTAGTGATGCAACTAGGGTGGCTAAATTATTTTTTATAGAAACTGTTTGATTGCATGGTGTTCCAAAAACTATCACATCTTAGTCATTTTTGGAGGACCCTATGGAAAAAGATGTGAACCAAGCTCTAGTTCAATAGTGCTTATCACCCCCAAATAAATGGGTAGACAAAGGTTGTAAATTAGAGTTTGGGAAATTCGCTAAGATGTATTATTGGAGAGAAACCTAGATAGTGGGACTTGGCCTTACCACAAGTTGAATTTGCCTATAGCAGTTTAGTAAATTGATCTATAGGTAAATCAGCATTTCACATTGTTTATGGTAGGAATCCTAACGGTATTTTAGATTTGGTGCATCTACCAATTGGAGATAGGATTAGTGATGATGGAGAAGCATATGTAGAACATATTCAACAATTATAGAAAGAGATGAGGTAGAATCTCCAAGAAAGTAATGAAAAGTATAAAACTATAGTAGATGCTAGTAGAAGACATATAGTATTCAATGAAGGTGACTTAGTCATGGTTTATTTTAGAAGAGAGAGGTTTCCCACCGGAACTTACAACAAGCTAAAATAAAATAAAATTGGCCCTTGTAGGATTACAAAAAGATTAATGATAATGCTTATGAGGTAGATTTACTAGAGCAGTTAGACATTTCTCCTATGTTTAATGTTTTTGATTTATATGCTTTTCATGGTGACATTCCTAATGAAGAAGGTGAGGCTGAAGCAGATTGGAAACAATAGGTTCCAAGAAAGAAAAGGGAAAAGATTGCACAAATTTTGGACAAGAAGACAATAGACACTCAACAGGGTCAATACAACAAGTTTCTGATACAATGGGAAGGTCTAACACAAGAAGATAATACATGGATTCTAGAATGGGAAGTGAAGAAGCTAGATCTAGACAAGTGGCACAAATTCTAGGAAAACAACTTGTAGGAGCTGCATTTTTTTCAACCAAAGGAGAATGATGTAGGAACTTCTGGAGGTCATAACTTTGTCTTGGAGGTCCGTTGGAGCTGAAATTTGGTGGGCCAATGCATCTTGAAGAGTTTATTATTTTCCCCACTGAATTGGTAAATTTAGTAGGTTGCCATTTTGACATTTTTTCAGGACCTTATCCAATCATCTAGGGCCTCAAAATGAGGTTTTACTGTTTTTTTCGAGATTTTCCTAGTTTTTTCTAAATATTTTCCTAGATTTACTTACAATTAGATTAGAAAGTTGACTATTAGTAATTTTTTAGTAAGTTTCAAATATTTTGAAACTTTCATGGTCATATGGATAAGGATGCGAAGTTAGCAAAAATGACAATTTTAGAAAGTTGTGAAAATCTACCAAAAATGGTAATTTTTTTGTTTTTGTATAAATTTGATATTTATCTTTAGTTGTAGCAGAATGGAATAGAATGAGTAGGAGTTTGAAAATAGTTCTAAGTTTTCTAGTTATTTGTTTGCAATAAAAATATTGTTGAGCTTTATGTTGTGAAGTTTGGTTACATCATCTAGTATCAGAGTGGGAAGATGGCTAGGAGAGGAAGAGATAGAGAAGGTATTGCCCAGATGCATAGGGATATGCAAAATCTACAAAGACAAGTACAAGAACTTGTAGGTATGATGGCCAATCAGGGATTGAGACCACGAAGAGATGATTCTGATGAAGAAATAGGCCAAGAAGATGAAGATCAACATGTAGGAGCTGAAGAGGAAGCACAATTAGAGCACCTGAATTTTAAAGAAAGGATGCTCAGAGTATTATAGGGAAAAAATGATGGGATTAAAATTGAAGTTTCTAATTATGCAGGCAGTCTCAAACCAGAGGAGTTGATAGATTAGTTGAATGACATAGGGAAATTTTTTGAATGGAAGATTATGACAGAAGAAAAAAGGTGAAGTTTGCATGCATCAAGTTAAAGGGTCATGCAATGATCTAGTGGGATCATTTGCAAAAGGAAAGAACTAGAAAGGGAAAGGATAAAATCAAGACTTGGAGAAAAATGGAGAAGAAGCTGAGAGAGAATCTTTTGCTTGTAGACTATGCACAAGCTCTTTTTCAGAGATTTCAAAATTTGAAACAAAACTTATCTACTGTGCAATACTAGACAAATGAATTTTACAAGTTGTCCATTCACATGGAGCATCAAGAAATTGATGAAAATATGGTTGCAAGGTATGTAAATGCTCTAAAATTCTCTATTCAAGATGAAATGAGCATGCATAGTGTTAACAATATGGAAGAGGCATGCCAATTAGCTTTAAAAGCTGAGGAAAAGCAAAGTATACAATATTTTCAAAGGAATAGAGGAGCAAGGAGAGAGAAATCATCTCCATTGAGAGGTGGTTTGCATTATGGTCAGGGAGAGTCATCCCAAGGAACAGAGAAATTAGAAGATATCCAACAAGATCCTCAGGAAGAGGATTTCAGAGGGGCAGAGGTTACGATGGTGGTAGAGGATGGGAAGGCCCACAAAAACCATTCATTTATGATAGGTGTGGTGAAGAGGGTCATAGGGCATTTGAATGTCCAAACTATCACATGCAAGAAAGGAAACAAGGGGAACAACCCAGGTTGAACTTGGTTCAAGCTGTGGAAGGCCATGGCAATACGATAAGGAGGTAATGCATGATGGAGAAAAGAATACATACACTTTTTGGAAAGAAGGTTCCAAAGTGATTTTATTGCCTCTTAAGGATGAAAGGGAGGTTGAGAGTATAGTGTCCACAAGAGAAATTATCAAGGAAATGAAGGTGATAGAGTTCTATTATGCACTAATGGTGCGAAAAGAAAATGATGAGGAAATACAAGTACCGGCAGAAGTAGAAAAGATACTAGAAGAATATGAGGATGTTGTGCCAGATGAGTAACCTGATGGTCTGCCACTGAAGAGAGATATTCAACACCACATTGACTTGATCCCAAGAGCATCACTACCTACTTAGACAACATATAAAATGAGCCCTACACACCATGCAGAACTCAATAGACAAGTGACAGACCTCATAAGGAAAGGTGTGGTGAGGGAGAGTATGAGCCCATGTGTTGTACCTGCACTATTAACTCCAAAGAAGGATGACACATGGAGGATGTGCACAGATAGCAGGGAAATCAATAAAATCACCATCAAGTATCAGTTCCCCATCCCTCGTTTGGATGATATGATGGATGTGCTTGTAGGGGATAAATACTTCAGCAAAATTGATCTACATAGTGGTTATCACTAGATCTAGATTCGAGAGGTGGACGAGTGGAAAACAACCTTCAAGACTAGGGATGGATTATATGAGTGGATGGTTATGCCATTAAGATTATCTAATGCACCCAACACTTTCATGAGGCTAATGAATACTATACTGCATCCTTATCTTGGTAAGTTTGTGGTGGTTTATTTTGATGATATTTTGGTTTTTAGTAAGAGAAAAGAGGAGCACTTGCAACACTTGAGGATTGTATTGGATGTGTTGAGAAAAGAAAAACTCTATGCAAACTTAAAGAAGTGCAGATTCATGCAAGAAAGTCTTGTATTTCTGGGCTTTGTCATCTCTACAAACGGTGTCAAAATGGATACAAAAAAGGTCAGGTCAATTCTAGAATGGCCTAGTCCAAGGAGCATAATAGAGGTAAGAAGTTTTCATGGGTTATCAACATTCTACTAAAAGTTCATTCAAAATTTTAGCAGTATTGTAGCACCCATAACAGATTGCACCAAAGGAAGGGAATTTGTGTGGACCAAGGACGCTGAGGAAGCTTTTAAGTTTCTCAAGAAGAAGGTGACAAAAGCTCCTATTTTAGCATTACTAAACTTTGATAAGGTATTTGAAGTGGATTGTGATGCCTCACATGTGGGCATTAGAGTTGTACTTAGCCAAGAAGGTAAACCCATTGCCTTCTTTAGTGAAAAGTTGAATGAGGTAAGGAAGAACTATTCAACTTATGATTTAGAATTTTATGCAATTGTACAAGCATTGAGACATTAGAGGCAGTCCCTAGTGCTAAAGGAGTTTGTGTTGTTTTCAAACAACATTGCCTTGAGATACTTGAACACACAAAATAAATTGAATAGTAGGCATGCAAAATGGGTTTCTTTCTTACAAGGATACAACTTTGTTCTCAAGAACAAGTCAGGAAAACAAAACCAAGTTGTAGATGCTTTAAGTAGGCGTGTTACACTATTGAATCTGACAATGATTTTTAGGAGATTGTGGAACAGTTGAAAACCCTGGTAGTGGGCAGTATGAACCAAATTCAAGTTGAAAAGCAATTATGCATTCCAGATGGGTCCATGAGAGAGAATATTATAAGAGAGCTTCATAGCAGTGGGTTGGATGGACATTTTGGCAAGGATAAGACCATAGCTTTGGTAGAAGATAAATACTACTGGCTGAAGATGAAAAGAGATAATGTGATAAGGTGTAGAATTTGTCAGATGGCTAAAGGACATTCACAAAATATTGGGTTGTATATGCCATTACCAGTACCTACTAAACCATAGACTAATTTAAGTATGGACTTTGTGTTAGGGCTTCCAAACACACAATGAGGTAATGATTCCATCTTTGCTACTGTTGATAGGTTCTCTAAGATGACTCATTTTATTGCCTGCAAGAAAACTAGTGATGCAATTAGGGTGGTACAATTATTTTTTAAAGAAGTTGTTTGATTGCATGGTGTTCCACAAACTATCACATCTGATAGGGATACCGAGTTGCTTAGTCATTTTTGGAGGACCCTATGGAAAAAGATGGGAACCAAACTCCAGTTTAGCAGTGCTTATCACCTCCAAACAAATGGGTAGATAGAGGTTGTAAATTGGAGTTTGGGAAACTTGCTAAGATGCATTGTTGGAGAGAAACCCAAATAGTGGGACTTGTCCTTACCACAAGATGAATTTGCCTATAATAGTTTAGTAAATCGATCTATAGGTAAATCACCATTTCACATTATTTATGGTAGGAATCTTAAGGGTGTTTTAGATTTGGTGTAGCTACCAATTGGAGATAGGATTAGTGATGATGGAGAAGCATATGCAGAACATATTCAACAATTATAGAAAGAGGTGAGGTAGAAGCTCCAAGAAAGTAATGAAAAGTATAAAACTACAATAGATGCTGGTAGAAGACATCTAGTATTCAATGAAGGTGACTTAGTCATGGTTTATTTGAGAAGAGAGAGGTTTCCCACCGGAACTTACAACAAGCTGAAATACAAGAAAATTGGCCCTTGCAGGATTACAAAAAGTTCAATGACAATGCTTATGGGGTAGATTTACAAGAGCTGTTAGAAATTTCTACTATGTTTAATGTTTCTGATTTATATTCTTTTCATGGTGACATTCCTAATGAAGAAGGTGAGGCTGAAGTAGATTGCAAAAACAACATGTTCCAAGAAAGAAAAGGGAAAAGATTACACAGATTCTGGACAAGAAGACAATAGACACTCGATAGGGTCAATACAACAAGTTTTTGGTATAGTGGAAAGGTCTAACACAAGAAGATAATACATGGATTCCAGAATGGGAAATGAAGAAGCTAGATCTAGATAAGTGGCACAAATTCTAGGAAAACAACTTGTAGGAGCTACATTTTTTTCAACCAGAGAATGATGCAGGAACTTTCGAAGGTCATAACTTTTGACCTAGAGGTCCATTAGAGCTGAAATTTGGTGGGTAGATGCATCTTGAAGAGTTTATTTTTTTCCCACTGAATTGGTAAATTATGTAGGTCACCATTTTGACACTTTTTCAGGACCTTATCCGATCATCTAGGGCCTCAAAATGAGGTTTTAATGTTTCTTTCGAGATTTTCCTAGTTTTTTCTGAATATTTTCCTAGATTTATTTGCAATTAGATTAGAAAGTTGACAATTAGTCATTTTTTAATAAGTTTCAAATATTTGGAAACTTTCATGGTCATATGGATAAGGATGTGAAGTTAGCAAAAATGACAAATTTAGAAAGTTGTGA
Source organism: Cunninghamia lanceolata (assembly GCA_027924645.1). NCBI lineage: Eukaryota > Viridiplantae > Streptophyta > Pinopsida > Cupressales > Cupressaceae > Cunninghamia > Cunninghamia lanceolata. The sequence goes on along the minus strand of BSBN01000382.1, from coordinate 13,764,216 downwards.
AAATCTGCCAAAAATGGTAATTTTTTATTTTTGTATAAATTTGATATGTATCTTTAGTTGTAGCAGAATGGAATAGAATGAGCAAGAGTTTGAAAATAGTTCTGAGTTTTCTGGTTATTTATTTACAATAAAAATATTGTTGGGCTTTATGTTGTGAAGTTTGGTTACATCATCTTTATCTTTGAGATTTGACTGTGCATGCTTAGGCTATATTATCTTTGATGATAATCTTTTTCCTTGTGTTTGAACTATGCCTTAGGCACTTAATATGTCAGGCAAGAGTGTTGTAGAAACAATGCTTGATTGTTTGCAAAAGAAATAACAATATCTATAGTGCAACTCAAATGATTAAATGGAATTTGTAGAATAGTTCTTGGCTGTTTGACAAGTATTGAGATACCTATGAGATAATTGAATAGTATGATTAAACTGTATGACCCCCTATGCCAAGGAGGGATATAAAGGATTACTATAATGATAACTGAGGTAGTTTGAATGCATGTCAATCCATGATGGTCGGGTATGCGACCTCATGGATACTTATTTAATATGAGTATGAAAATAAAGAAGAGTGTGAAACTCTTATGACTAAAGGATATGAATATGATCCATATTTGACTAGCCATGCTTCATGAACCGAGTATAGGTTTTAATGAGTTTGTCAAACCATTGAATTGTGGTCTTTTGATAGAATTGACCCATTAGAATTTTATGAAATAAGTATTATTTGATATGAAATTTTAATGTAAACCTAGTGATAAGGTAAACATGGAATTTAGACCAGGAAAGGTCATGAGTTTGAAAAATTGATTTGCCATAATGTTATTAATGAAAGATGGGAATGGAGTGACGTGAAGTCACAGGTTCCCCATTGAAAAAACAACATAACACTAATGAACGTACTCCCTATATAAGAGTCGAAAGTCTTAGAATTGGACTAGGAATGAATTGAACTTACCTTTTTCTTGGAACTAGAGAGGTCAGACTAAGTATACTGTAGGATAAGACAACTTCTAATTCGAGTCGAGGAGGTGGACATATGACTATATTCATTGTGAAACATGTATGTATGTAAATCTTTGGCCAAAGTAATGCATCCATCTCTGTGTGCATTAGTCGGTCCACAATACTCTAGATGACATAATGTTTCCAGTAGTGTCATACATAGTTAGAGTGGATCTATAGTTGTGTGACTGTGAAACATTATGGACACAACACTAGATACTCAGATGGAAAACCTAATGGTTCCTTATATCTGTGCCTTCTGTGAAGGGTAGGACCGCTTCCAGGTAAGATGTTGTGTCAGGGCCGACCAGTCTGTGGTTAGAGGAAAAGAACTTGGATGATGCTCTCCTTCCCAAGAAAAAGACAAGATGAGGCTTAAGAAGATAGATGTCAAAAGTTCCAAATGCAGTGCTTTTCTTTATATGACTTGATAGTTAGAAATTATGTATAATTTTATAATTGACATGCCTTGAGCATAGCTTTGTACATGTATAGTGAAGGTCATTCATTAATGTGGTATCATTGGATAATGTAATTCTAAGTTTTGTTATATTCTTCCTGAAAGAATAACATGCTTAATTATTGTGATGATGTTAACTCATTATTGTTTAAATATGATTCAGTTAATCATGATGTATTCTTACTCTTAGTTAAGATGAATATTTGTGGTTATTTTTGAGTAATATGAAATGTCAAGTTACATCGGGCCTCTTTTCCCTTCATCAAATCTTGGACGAGAAGTACTTGGAATCCTAAAGGTGACATGGAGGTAATGCTAGAGGTGAATAATTACTTTTTGGTGATGTTCTCAAACTTGTCAGATCATAATAAGGCCTTTGAGGGGGTTCACACTTTTATAATCAAGTTGGGATTTTTATTAAGACATGGCATGTCGGATTTAACCTAGTGGAGGAGCTCCCTTCTAGGGTCTCGGTGTTGGTTCAGCTTCTCTAGTTCCTACTTGAATTCTGGAGGAATGATATTTTACATATGGTTGCATTGCTGCTGGGCAAGCTGGTAGGCCCTTTGCAACAGATGCTGGATAAAAAGGTAATTTCTTTTGCTCACATTTGTGTTGAAATTGATTTAAACCAGAGATTTTTTAGTGGTGAATATTCTCCAATTGGTGAATATTGTAGATCAGTCAAGTTGGAGTTGGCAAATAAATCACATCCGACAGGTTGGTCAAATCGCCTAGATTTTATGTATTATTGGTTGAATGCATATCCATTCACCATCGATTTATTTTATGAGAATCAATGAAGTAATATTTATGCCATAATAAACTACACATTTCAAATGGGCCGACTAATATTTTCACCTGGAATCTTAGAAGCAAGTGCTAAATCACCTATATATTTTCCAATACTATTAAAATAACATTGTGTATTGAGACACGTTTTGCCAACGCCATTAAATTGTCACTGCGCATGAGGACCCATTTCTCTAATTAAAATTTCCAAGTAGTTGATTATGAGGGCCCATTCACCAATTGCCATGACACCTCTGTGCTAATTGTAGGGCCATATTCACCTTGGAAATTACAAAGTATGTACTCCATTGAGGTTTGATTCACCGACACTTAAACGTATTCCTTGTATAATCACGCGGGATTCACCTTATTTTTTAATATAACATTTAAAATTACTGTGGAATTTACCAAATATGGATTGATATAAATATAATCGAAACTTTGATTTATTCTTACACATTTTGTTCAGTTCTAAACTTGTGAGCTCTTGATTCAGATTTTGAAATTTGGAGTTGGAACCTTAAAGTTGATTGTAGGTAAAGTTACAAACTTACAATACAGGCATTCTTGCATTAACGAATAGCAAGTCAGTGAAAACCTAAACTTAAAGGCGAGTAATCATTTCTTCATAGTATTAGTGTTATAAGATTTCTTTATCTCTTTTCCATTTTTGTTTCAATCTTAAAGAAGATATTTAGTAGGGAATGGGATCTATATTCTATGAGTATGTGCTTCTTAAACAAGAAGACATTTTTTCCTAGCTTTTATTTGAAGTGAGAGATCAAGATGTCAAGCCGCAAGTGCGACAAGGCTAAGACTCCTTAGGGTGGTGAAGGGACTAGGAGGCCATCAAAACATCAAAAATGTGAAGTTAGTCCACAGTAATACTTTGGAATTGGCATTGTTTCTGATCTATCAAATCAAGATGGAGCTACATTATCAACTCTTGTACCAAATATTAATGAAGAAGCCATTCACAATACCTCACCACCACCAGAAGGTGGGATTGCCATTGAGTCAAATGAGGATGGCAATACCGCAGAAGATGTTCCAAGGGATACCCTGGTTAGCCAAAATGAGGATGGAAATACTATAGAAGATGTTCCAAGGGATACCCTAGTTAGCTAGAATGAGGATGGCAATACCACAGAAGATGTTCCAAGGGATACCCTGGTTAGCCATATTGAGGATGGCAATACTGCAGAAGATGTTCCAAGGTATACCTTGGTTAGCCAGAATGAGATAATTGATTTGGATGAAAATATTGGCATTGTAGATGATGCTGGTAGGAAGAAAAGAAAAGGCAAATAAAAAATGGGGCACAAGTGGGAAATGTCAAGGAATTTTCAGCTTGATTGGGTGTCAAAGTATCCATTCATTGAACCAATGGAGAAAGTAAACAAAGATGAACAACCAACATAATGAAAATGTGTGATTTATAGTTGGAAATGTAAAAGAGACAAGAAATTATAGCTAAAGCTTGACACTATAGAAAATCATATTGATAAAGTTTATGAAAAAACAAATCATAGATGGAAAGGAACATCAGTAGTAAGATGGAAATCAAAGGAAGAATGTAGATTCATGTTAAGTATGTGGGGGAATATGATGAGCATAAGAAAAGAATGATGAAGCTTGCTCCAAGTGGAGGTATAATAAAGGCTTAATTTGGAAAAGCAATGGAAGGAGCACAACTGACAAAAAATGTTCAGATGAGCGTTGTTTTTCATATTTTGTCTAGAAGGTGTCTTATGACAGACTACCCAGAATATAGTAACTTATTATCTTTTTTGAGTGTTCCTCACTATACTAGCACACATTGGTCAATAAAGGCTAGATGGGAATGGGCAAACTATCTCGCTGTGGTGCAAAAGCAAGATTTAAAGGAGAATGTAAAAGAGTCAAACTTCATTGCATTATCTTTAGATGAAGTTACTATAGGAGCAACAATGAAATGAATTGAATAACCAAACTTCCACAGATGAATGTGCACAAAGCAAGAGGTTGAAAACTATCATAAAATGTATGAGAATGTACAAATAAATCCTTGTATATGTAGGACAAGGAGGAAGTGAGAAGGTGAGAGTCAAACACTGACTAACCCTTCATGATGTGTGACAAATGTAGAACACTTGGGACAAGTGTGAGAGCATGTGTCAAATGCTTATGAGGTGAGACAACTAAACCACTAATGAACTTAAGCTAGTGTGAAACTAGATAGATGTAAACTAGATGAATAGAGACACCTTTCACACTAACACCGCCCCTTAAGTGATACTTAGGGAGCAAATCACTAAAGAAATAAGTCCCAACAACATGGCCTGATGAGGTACTCATGTACAAAATGAAAGTCTATCACAAATGGAGTAAAGGAGAAAACCCTGTGGGAAAAACTCTAGCTCTCCAAAAATGAGATCTAAATACAAAGGACAACTTCCTTCACCCCAAGCATACATTGCAACTCAAGATAACGAGGTGATGCTAAAGGTTTAGTGAAGATGTCAGCAACCTAATCCTAAGTACATAAATTCTCCAAGGAAAGAAAACCATCCTGGATAAGTTGTCGAATGAAGTGCATGTGAATTTTGATATGCTTCATCCTCTGATGCTCAACTGGGTTGTGTGAAATGTGAATTGCACTTTAGTTATCACACCAAAGAATAGTAGGAAGATCTAGTGGTAAACCAAACTTTGTCAAAAGCAGTCGAAGCCATAGAACCTCCTGGCTAGCAAGAACTACACCTAGATACTCAGCTTCAGTGGATGATAATGAAATAGTAGTTTGCTTCTTACAAGACCAAGCAATTGGAGATGAACAAGGCAGAAAACAAACCCAATGGTTGACTTCTGTGAGTCAACATCACTTGCCCAATCTGAGTCGGTGAAGCCTACTATCTATGAAACTCCTGGTGTGTACTGAATGCCAAAATGTGTGGTGCCCTGAATATACCTCAAAATGCACTTGGCTGCCTTCCAATGACTCTCATGAGGGTCATGTGAAAAATGGGAGACAAGCCCAACAACAAAAGTTAAATCAGGGCAAGAATGTGTCAAATATAAAAGACTACCAACTAACTGTTTGTACAAAGATGCATCAACACAAGGTGTAGTGCAAGTGGTAGTCAAAACAACACCAGACTGAAATGGTGTAGTAGATGGATTGCAATCGGCCATGCTAAAACGATGAAGCATATCAATGGCATACTTCTACAAGCATATGGAGATCTCCTTAGTAGAATGAAGAACTTAAAGACCAAGAAAATAGTACAGAAGCCCAAGATCTGTCATGCCAAAATGCTCCATCAAAGAGTGCCAAATATCCTGAAGCTTGGACAAGGAACTACTAGTTAAAAGCAAATCATCTACATACAAGACTAGAATTAAAAGGTCATCGCCATGTCTTTGAATATAGACAGTATGATCGGAGTGGCAATGGGTGAAACTAGATGCAAGCAAGAAGCAATCAATCTTCTCATACCAAGCCCGAGGGGCTTGTTTGAGACCATATAAATAATGTTGAATCCTGCATACAAGTGAAGAGTCCTGCACAAATCTTGGAGATTGCTCCGTGTAGATCTCCTCATTAAGATCACCGTGCAAGAAGACACTCTTCACATCCATCTAAAATACCTACTAACTCTGAGATGTAGCAATAGAAAGAACAAGTCGAACATAATCCATCTTGGCTATAGGGGCAAAGGTCTCAGAGTAATAAATACCCTCAACCTATGAAAAACCATTAGCATCAAGACGTGCCTTGTATCTTTCAATAGAACCATCAGCTACATACTTGGTGTGGTACACCCACTTACACTGAACCATCTTTCTTCCCTTAGGAAGAGGTACTAAATCCCATGTATTATTCTTTATCAAAGAAAAATAATCCTTTGCCATAGTTGAATCCCACTTTGAAATACCTGAAGCCTCTGAAAAACTCTGTGGATCAGGAGATATGGCATGACTCAGAAGACTAGATCTAGAAGTCTGTGAGTGAGTGCGACAAGAAGTCATAGGATCACTGACTAAAGATCCAGCCTCCTGAATAGTACTGTGTGCCCACTTAGGCAAAACATGAGTGGATGGAGGTGGAGGTGGTGGATTAGGACCAACATCTAAAGGATCCACAAGTGCTAAGGTATCCTCATGAGATGAAGAGGGCGGAGTAGGTAGTGAGGAGGAAGAAGTGGATGGAGGATCCATATGTGTGAAAGACTCATCAAACTAGATATCCCTTCGAAAGAGGACATATCAAGTAGTATGATCAAACAATCTATAGACTTTTACATCCTCAGAATAGACAACAAAGTTGAATGGGTGACTCTTCTTCTCCATTGCCTTACGCTGACCATTTGGAATGAATGCCCAAGCTTCACTACCAAGTACCCTAAAGAAGGAAACCTTAGGCTTGATATTTGACCAAGCCTCCTCTGGAGTGATTTTCTAAACTGCGTTGTGTGGAGTGTGGTTCTGAATATAGTTGGTACAACTGATTACTTCAGCCCAAAAAGTTGGGGCCATAGACTGAGACTAAAGCATACAATTTGCCATTTCCTTGAGTGTTCTATTCTTTCATTTGGCAACACCATTCTGTTGAGGAGTGTAGGGAACCAAATACTAATGTCGAATACCATGCTCAGTGCAATAGTCCTAAAAGGTTTGATTCACATACTCCCCCCATTATCTATGCATGTCTACCAAATAGAACAACCTGCCTGCTTCTCCACAAACACCTTGAAAGTCCTGAAAGTGTTGAATACATCACTTTTGTATTTGAGAAAGTACACCCATGTGCGGTGAGAAAAGTCATCAATGAAAGTAAGTACCATCTCCTATGTACTCAACTATTGAAGATACCTATAATTGAGGTATCCAAACCTCTCATGCCAAAGTTGACTCAAAGAGTCTACGTCGGCAATGTGTGATGAACCACTAAATGTCTCAAAACTATGAAACCTGTACAATCTAGACTCATGATCTACTCTACCTGAAGCAATGATCTTCTCTAGATGTTGTAGGTCATGAACAACAACATCATGTGGAGAAAACTCAACAGTCTTCCCATCCCCAATATGACATATTTAATAGACAGAGAGAAGATTGGTAGAAAGTTTAGGAACAAGGAAGACATCCTCAATGCAACCATCTACTTGTTGAACTGAACCAGACCCCATAACTGGAATCTGTGAAGAGTTTCCCACTGAAATATGAGAAGTAGTGCTATCAGAAAGAGACTCAATAAGATCAACTAAATGAGTCATTTGATATGAGGCTCTTGAGTCAACTATCCAATTTGATGTGGATGAATTCAAAACTGTAGCAGTAAAGGCATAGTCTTTGCTAGGTTTGGGAGTATCAATGTTGTGTTTCTTCATGGCTTCTTCCAAATACTCAATCCTTCAATGACAAATCTTAACATCATGATTTTGCATCCCACAAAAGTACATGGCCCTCTTCTTTTCTTTTTGAAAAAAAATGTAATTGACTTAGAAGAGGTTGTGTTTAGAGTATTAGGTTTGGTCTTCTACTTAGATGAATTCTCTTTGCTTGAAGATGATTTTGCCTTTGGCTGTTTTGAATGCTTATTACCTTTACCTTTAGATGCATGAACTACTAATGCTTGACTTTTTGAAGAATTGTTAGAATCCATGGAGAGTAACTTAGATTGTTCTCTCATAAGTCGATCACAAAACTATTCAAAAGTAGGCATAGTAAATGTTGAACTAAGTGCATCCATTGTAAAGTGAAAGGTAGAAGCAAAGACATGATATTGGCCTTTTAACTTTGACAAAACCAAGAAGACACATTCCTTATCTATTTTTGTTTTACCACAACCTTGATCTTGAGAAAGCAAAGACTTGAACTTGACTAAGAAATATTCAATTGAAGGGAAGACATCATGTGACAAAGTTGTTAATTTAACATCCAATTGAAGTATATTGAACTCATCAACTTGACCAAATAAATCGCTAAATTTGTCCCACATTTTCTTAGGAGTTGTACAATTGCTTATATGAAATTGCAAGTTATCAGATACATGGAGGCCAATGATTCCCATTGCCTCATCTAACTCATTGCGATAGACAAATTGTTCATACTCCCTATTGAATTGTAGTTGTTGACTATTTAGCATTTTCCATAACCTTTTAGATTGAAGAAGATGTTGTACCTTAGTTTTCCATGTGTGATAATTATGTGGAGTCAATAGATCAATTTTAGGATCCATGCTTGAGAAACACAATGAGGCACTTAAATTGTGCCTTACACACCCCCCAAGTTTGATTAAAACTGTAAAAGAAGCCGCCTAGCAAATTGGCACTTTATAACTTAGTGTGTTTTACAACAAAAATAGGTCCAATGCGTGGGAAATTAAAAAATATTAACTTTTGAAAAAGACAACACTCAGTTTCGAACTACCGATCAAAAGTTATTACAAAAATGATTTCTCATAAAATGGCCTATGTAATTAAACCTGCACTTTGCAAAGCAAAAAAATGCCTAATTTGAAAGAAAATATGACCTTCCAACCAGGGGTGAGATGAGGATTACAATGGTAATAGTGAGGTTACATAAAGTTAGCATAAAAATGTGAACGTGAGCAGAAGGTGAGTAGTGGTTAGGACTCCAAACCACAAAATACATTAAAGGCAAGGTTAGCATAAAATGTAAAAAGACTTTTATGAAGCTGCCTATTTTAGGAAAAACTAACCGCCTTTGAAGTGAAGATTCAACCATATGATTGAAACCCACGATGTGAACAAACTTCTAACAAACAAGGTAGTTGTGGAAAACAATTGTTACAAGTAACAATTAAAGTTTTAACCAAAAAATCATGACTACTGTTGAGTTGTCAAACAGAAAACAACCAACAATAAACAACTCTCAGCAATAAAGAACAATAGAGGCCGGTGAGTAGTCCATAAAATAGATATCTTCAAAGTATGTTGGACTCTAATACCAGAGTCTGATGGCACAAAAACCGTTTGACCTACCAAAAACAAACCTCTACGTAGTGTAAAGTGTCGACAAAAAGAAGAGTAGAAGGCCATTGTAAATCTTCAACAGAGATCATAAAGGAATCTGCATAAGCGCCAGTACTGTGGCGTTCTCCTTGAGAAGTGGCGGTCGGTAAAGAGTTGGCCAGATGGAGGACAACGAGGCTAAGGCAAACAAAAGACTTTATTAAACCCTCAGCGAACCATTCAAAAGTTGAGAGACTATGGCGTTAATGAAGACTTCAACAAGAATGATGAGCTATGCCAAAAATCCTCGACTCTGCTGGTATAAAACGGTTGGCGGCAACTCAAAAAAAAAACTGTGACTCTTTTAAGAAACTCAAAAAAATGCCTAGATTGGACCAAAAATAGTGCCAAAAACCTTAACAGAGAAAAAAAAATGGCAACCAAATACTTATCCCGAAACTAATGATTGCAACGAACCACCAGTCAAACTAGAAATTGCAGGAGGAATGCGTCAACCTCAAATTGAGGTGACCACGAAGATTGATAACAACTACCAATCAATCAGAGATTCCTAAATCGACCTTCGAGCCAGGCAGAGACCATGAACCAAAAAAGGATGAAAATTAGACAAAAAAAAACCAAAGACCAGAAAATTTGCCCAAAACTCTAAAAATATGCTCAGAAAACTATGAACGATGCCTACAAATCTTCAATTTGCAAAAAGAATTTGCATTTTCTACACAATTTTTTTTCTCAAATCTAGACACACCTATGATAGGGCTGATTGTGTGGGATGAATGGGAAGGGAATTGCAATTCTAGGCTCTGATACCATATAGGAGCAACAATGAAATGAATCAAATAACCAAACTTCCACAAGATGAATGTGCACAAAGAAAGAGGCTGAAAACTATCATAAAATGTATGAGAATGTACAAATAACTCCTTGTATATGTAGGACAAGGAGGAAGTGAGAAGGTGAGAGTCAAACACTGGCTAACCCTTCATGATGTGTGACACATGTAGAACACTTGGGACAAGTGTGAGAGCATGTGTCAAATGTCTATGAGGTGAGACAACTAAACCACTAATTAACTTAAAATAGTGTGAAACTAGATAGATGTAAACTAGATGACTAAAGACACCTTTCACACTAATAGTTACTGCAGTAGATAATACTTCTTGGGTCTGTATGCATGTATACTGTAAAAGAACACGTCTGTCAAGCTCATCTACTATGTGCTCATAAAATGAAGGACAATTCAACATTGCAAAATCTATTTGAACTAGTTAAGAAGTCTTTGAATGAAATTGCAGGTATGGATGACTTGACAATTGCCAACAAGTTGGTGTGTGTAGGAGCTGCAATAATGCAAGGTGATAGGACTGGTCTTTGCACAAAATTATAAACTACTTGTGCACCATACATGTTTGGCAGTCATCGCATGGCCCACATAATGAATTTAGCATTTAAAATTGTAAGCAAGTTTTCTACAATATCAAAAGTTGAAAATCTAGTCCGCAAGCTCCACACATACTTCTGCCGAAGTCCCAAATGTTTTGTGGAATTTCAAAATTTTGCTGAGGGAATAACAACAGGAAACAAGCTTCTTAAGGATGTTGATACCAGATGAATCTCCTTGCATGGACCAACGCAATAAGTTCTTTCAGAATATCCATCCTTGATTAGAATAATGTACAAGCATCGCAACACAATAGACAAAGCTCTTGACCTCTTACATAGGTTAAGCGATCTAGAGACACTCTTAACTTTAGCTAGTCTTTTCCCCATGTTGGATGAAATGAACAATCTTGTGAAGAAAACCCAAGACAGAACTATGTATATCTATGAGTATACCAAACTACGTAGAATGACATGCATGGCCCTCGATAATCTATATCTAGATCTAACTTCTCAAAGCACAAATTTTTATAGGTGGCAGATAATTACAGATTTGAATCATCCTCAAAATTATTTATAGTTTAATGTAAGAGGGGAGTTATGTGCCTTTGTATGTGGATTTGAGATACTAATGCACCATTGTAAGATGGTCAGGTGCTCTATCAAAGAAGTACCTATTAGAAAGGAAGATTTTGACGACATTGTTGAATCTATTAGTAATAATTTGAAACAAATTTCAAACAATCTTTCAACAAAGATTTATAATCAATTCCCTCAAGAAGAAATACTTGTGTATTTTGTGTATTCTCAATTTTAGGTTCAAGGCCATCGAGATAACCCAACCTTTTTTCATCAAAAAGTAACTACCTTGATCGCATACTTTTTGAAAAGTGCAGAATGTAATGGATAGACAATAGAAGGAATTATAGATGGAAATAAGCTTAGAGGACAATGTAGTCGGTTTGTAGGAAGTATGATAGACCAGTTTAAAGCCATGGAGAATCCCTTCGAAGTGGGATCAATAATAAAGGCTTGGAAAAACTTAGGTCAAAGTGAAATATTGTGTGATTCGATATTAGAATATTTCAAATTTGTTGATTTTATGTCAAACAATGATATTGAGTTCGGTGGAAGATAAGAGAGTTTTTCAGTACATTGGGGTTTTTGAAATCAAAGATAAGAAACAAACTAGACAAAAATTTGGAAAATTGCTTGAGGGTGTTAGGAAGTGCGTATAATGTCAAAAAGTTTCCTTATGAAAGGGCACTCACAATTTGGAAGTCCATATGTGAAAGAAGAGGGTTGTGCAACACTTCAAATGCTGGTGGTGGTGGGACAAATGATAGTGACACAATGACTGATGAATTTGAGACTCAGAATCAAGATGAAGAAAATGAAGACCGAACTTAGAATCAAGACAAATCTTTTACTTTATCTGAATGTCAATTTGAGGACCCTGGCTCGATTTGGTAAATGGAAGTGAATTAACAGTTTTTAGGTATTTATACTGCATTTTATGAATCATATTCCAAAACTGTAGTTGATGATATTTTATATTGTATTCCTTGAAATTGTGAATCAAATTGAATACATTAACATATTATTAATTACTTCATATTTTATTTGTGTCATACTGATAAGTTTTATATGTACTTAGTGATTCATCATTCAACTCAATACTTAATATTTCCTTGCTAGCAATGATTTATGCATAAAACATAAAATTTGCAGTAAAGTAGAATTTTGGTTTTTGATTTGATATGTGATTCTACATCATTTTTCACATTTTATGAATCACTTTGATCAGTGCCTTATCTGCAACTAGGTCAGAAAATGAAATATACTCCTACAACAGACCATTTGATCCACTGGTTAGGGTTTTAGGTTTAGGGTTTAGGGTTTATCTTCATTTCATACATAAACCTAACCTTTTAGCCTTTTGCATTATAATTTTAAGTTGACTTCTTACCGCTGGTTCCTAGTCATCCAAGTTCACACTTAAGCCATCAAGCCCGTCAGTATTACCGGCCCCTTTGCCTTGTCTCATTGGTCACCACTTGGTTGGGAACATTATGCATCAAAATGTTTAAAGGGGTTAAGTATTTCATCTTTTATCTTAAGTCTTGACCCCCAAAGTTTTTATGTCCCTTTGTCCCGTCAACCTATGGATGTCTATTTTTAAGTCACTAACAATTTACATGTGCATATTTGAACATTAAGGGGAGCCGCTGGATCTTGCTGATTGAATCTTGACCGCTTCCTGCTAGCTCGCTTGAATAAAATAATGTTTTAAGAAATCCAGAGGGATAGCAGGCTAGTGACACCTGTTGTCTGTAAAAGTGGGACCCATCATTCACTATAGGCATTGAACATCAAAGCATTGAAAATCAATGGTGGTCATCTAAAGATTAGAGTCAATCTGGGTCGTTCCTTGCTAGCCCGCAGGGGGCCCTACCAAAAGCTTTCATCTCTTAGAGGGATAGCATGGAGATGACGCATGTCTTCATCTGGACCATTGAAGAGACTTTAGAAGACATGAAATATTTTGTCAAATATTTTGAAGGAGTTGCATTATGTTTTACTTAAAGGAATTATAAAGCACATGGGAAAATATACGGTAAGATGTTTTAATCTTAACCGTCTGATGATAAAAAAAGTTAAACTGCTAGGCGGATGACTAAGGAGGTTAAATAGCATGCAAGTTGATGAGCCCAAACTTAATCTGGAATATTCCCTGCTACCTTACTATTGTAGATCTAAACACTACTGAAGCTAGAGGGATAGCGAATGGTCTCAATGGCATTTGAATAAAACATTTGAAATGGTAAATAACATTAGCTTAACATATTAACAATAGTAGCATATACAACAATAAACATCAACAATCATTGAATGTGTATTTAGTAGTTGAAACTAGAGTTTTTATTCAATTGATAAAATAAATAATATAAATAATTGAACATCAACACATTATTGAATTTGAGTTTTCAATTGATTTTCAAATAAAGGAATACATAGAGGAAATGTAAAATCTTGCTCAAAGATAACTCTACACAGAGCTAAGTTGGAACTTGGAAACTCATATTATCAATATCAAATCATTGTAACATCTTTTTTAGCAAGTTCCACTATTCAGGTGGTGGAATTGTCATTTCTTCTAGCTGATGTTGTCTAAAATGAATTTTTGTTAACAATGTATGATCGAATATCAATTTGGATCTTGACTTGAATGTTTTAGCCAAAGATACATTCAAGGTTATCAGTGGTTTGATGGAATCCAAAAAGTTTGCCTCATCTTGGTTCTAAGGAAAATGGTCCAAATAAATCTTCCTTACATTCTCCATCTTCTTTCTGAAATTATCTTTTCTAATGAATCACTCATTTGTGTCAAAAGCCTGTGGCAAATTGAGCTTTGTCAAGTTCCTTACCTTTTCATCCTCCTTAATCTTTGTTACAGCCTTAATCAGAAATTCTATTGTTTCACACATTCTTGAATACTTTTGAATGATAGATGTCACCTTTATTGAGGCTTCAATTTGATTAGTAATGCCTTTTGAAATCAATTCATTGTCACTAGCTTTGTAGATTATTTCTAGAACTTGATTTGTAGATTTCTCTTCTACCTGCAATTGCACATTTTTGTTGTCCATTAAATATTTGCTCAGCTTCTTATGATGTAGTCTCATGGCATTAATCAATTGAAACAATTCACACAAATGATCAATTCTCTATACTATTTCCTCCCAGATCTTTTGTTTCATATGCCTCATTATTTGTCTACAATATTTAGTTAACTTATTTTAACAAGATTTATTTCATTTTTTGCTTCCATAAGCTCTATGGCCAATATTTCATTTTTTTTCTCTCTTTCTCCAATTTATGTTCCCACTGTTCATTTTCTTTCCCAATGCTTTGTCTTCATTTTTCTAAAGTGGATTTTTCCTCATCATATTTCTTTTCTCTCTCATCTAATCTTTGCTTCAATCCATTCAATTCTACCTCTATTTGTTTATCCTTTTTACTTGTTGATGTAGAGGTAGATTTTTTTATTCTTTTTTCTAATTCATTGCTCTTGTTATCTGCTGCTTTCCTCTTTGCTTTCTCATTTGCTAAGTCTGTCTATAATTTTTCTATTTGATTCTGCAACCTTTTTTCTCTCTATCATGCTTTAGCAATGATGTGTACACCAATTCATTTTTCTTCTTTGATATATTAATTTTGCCAGTATTTTTTAATCCAAAAAAATCAAATTGGAAACTGCTCACCTGAAATTCAGATCGATGGTCCATCTATTTTTCTAGTTTATTTTGAACCATGGGAACAACAATTGTGTACTCCATGATTTCTGAATTTGTGTCAAATGTGGGTAATATCATGGTTGTTGTAGGCTCTGAATTTACAAGACACACTCTCCATCAGGTGCTTCTTTTCTTTCTTATACAATTCTAATTTCTTTTTAAACTCTTGAATGTAATCAAAACTTGGGGACACAGGAATAATGGAATGTTTGAATGGTGAAGGAATAGGAGTACTTGCAATTTCTATTGTAGCCACACTAATTGGGGGAGTGCCTAGAAATAACTCATTTGTAGTGGAACTGGTAGTTGGACTTGGACCTATCATAATCCTTTCTCTTCTGTATCCCTTGATCACTGAGTGTTTGTATGATATCTTGTATTGGTGTCCTCTTGTATGTGATTTGTTGTTGGACCTATTGTTGTAGCACATGTTGACTAAGTTCTTCACCAGTGGCAGTGCTAGTCACACTAGGCTCTCCACCATGGGCATGTCCAAGTTGTGATTACATTTGACCATGAGGATTAGGATTTGAAACTATAACAAAATAAATTCTTTTAGCTATACTTCTATTCCCTTGGTCTATTTTATCATCTGATTCAACTCCAAGGCCTCATTTATCAACTAGTTTTCTAGTGACTAAATCTATTGGGTTCCAAATGCCTTGTCCTTGGGACCCCAATCCACCACCTTGATAACCCATATTTTCAGCTATGATGCTCCTGAAGTATATGCTTCTTTTGTGGCTTGAATTAAACCAGGTTTGAAATTGCTTTGTTCATCCCTATCATCATTAGGTTCATCATCAGTTTCTTCATCTTCATGTTCATTGGGATGCTCTATATTCCACAATTTGCTAAACTTATCATCTTCATTGATTTCTCTATACTCTGCAACAATTCTTGTTTCACCTAGCTCCTTCCTCATAGACCAAAAGGTAGTAATTTTTTATCATGACCAATTTTTGCCTATAACAAACTTATCTAGAGAATTTGTCATTTTTACTCTAATAGATGGTTTATCACTTTTTTCATAAAAAATGTTGTACCTCTTGATTTTATTCTTTACTAGTGCTCCTGTATTTTGGTGTAATGCCATAATTTCTACTAACAATTGTTCAAAAGAAATACCTTTCTTAGCAACAGTTTTCTCCATTGCTATTTTGACCTTATTCCAAGAATCCTTTTTCTCAAGTTTTCAAGCAAGGGTTTACTTTGATGTTGAATTCTACTTGCGACATTCCTATTGGCGATAATCATTGTTTTAATGGTGTCACATGGATCATACTTCCAGTGACATACAACATCAAAATTAAAAAATTTCAAAAGATCATGTACCACCTTAAATGCTTTTCTCTCCAATGTGAACCCTCCACATGAAACAGGTAAAGAAGGAAATAAGTTCTTCTTTTGATGATCAGCAAAGTGTAGTTCATTAGTACTTTGCATCTGTCTTACATATTCCAATGCAAAAACCCTTTCTATCACATGTATTGGAAGTTTGTATGGCTCTACTCTTGATCCATAAAATATTAACATAGTATATTCTTCCAATAAGTACCAATCAACCAATTGTATTTTTTTTCCTAGTTGAATGCAATCTCTACATGATACAGGCAATCTAGGCATTGGACTATTTGTAATTGCTTGATGCAATGGAGCCAAAAAGTAGTCTACAAAATGATTGTAGTTCCTTCAAGAATCATGCATCCTTATCTTAGTGGTCCAATCATATACTAGAGCCATTTTCTTTTCCTCAGCATTACTATAGGGCTGAATCTAAAGCTTGTTGGTCTAAAACATTCCACTAAATTTGAATAGAAAAAAATAGCACAAGTAGGTTGTGAACCTAAATGTCTTGGTGGAACCTCCTTTAATCATTAAAAATTGTTTATGCATGGATTCTACAATGTGCTCAATAAAGTTATAGTTGACATGTACACCAATACCATAATGGATATTATATACCATTTCAAGGAGGCTTGCATCCACTTCCCAATTGCTATCCAGTTTGAGGCAAAATGCTAGCATGGAAATAGTATCCTGAGCTCATGATCTAAAAATTTCCAAATGATAAGGAGGCTTATGATTACCTTTCAACTTGTTTCTTTCTTGAACTATTTTATTTAGGAAAACATTTCTATCCCTTTCATCCACTACTTCATAATCATTAGCAAGTTTTTCTAGGTCAATGTAGATGTCTCTAAATTCTTCAGTTGTAAACCCCAACACTTTTCCAAATTCTTCTGCATTAATGGATAAAATTTCTTCTTTGGTATCTTTATTTACAATTGCGCTTTTGTTATCATCATAATTGTGGGCACAGATTATGATAAATTTTAGGCAAGAAAAAACCTCATTTAACATAATGCACCCTAATCTAGTTACCCATAGTGCAGTGATACTATTAACTTGCATTTGGTTTGCAGCCTTATTCTCACATGAAAATCTAAGTTCTGAGGTAAGTTTACCATAGATTTTAGGGTCATAAATATTGAATGGTATTCATCAGTCAAACCTAAGGTTTTGAGCTACCTAGAATAATCTATTTTTCTATCTAAACTTGCTCTACCTTTCCCAAAAACTTTGTCTGGTCTGCTAGTGGTGGTAGACATGCTTATATAGTGTGAAATTGTGAATTTCCTCTTAAGTCCTCAATTTTTCTTAAGTGTCTCAGCCCTAAACCCAAAGTTTGACAAAATAAGATTTTAAGAAAAAAGTTTGACAAAATTTAAGATTTTAAGAAATGATGAAACATGAAACGTAGCCTAGGAATTCTATCATTTTTTCTTACTGGCTTTGTTGGAAGTGGCACCCATAATCTCCCTTGTGCATTGCAATGAGCAATATGAAATATCCCCATGTGCTAACCCTCTCACTTATAAATTAAATCACTTAGCAGTAGAAAGTTTGCTTTTTTTTATGAACATTAAAGTGAATGAAATGTCAAGTCAATGTGTTGCTTCCAGACTACACAATTAGTACATGGCTAATAGTTGTCCTACATTGACAACTTACATCAATTTCTAAACCATTGATTTTTATAAATCTAACGGTTATAGGGTGATTCCGGAGATTTAAGTTCGCAAGCCTAGTGCTCTGTGCATTTCATTTCGGAATGCAACTACAACCATTCATCAAATGTTCATCGAACGATTGATTAATTTATGATATAAACAATAAACATATAGTTTGTTTATATATATCTACTTTTAGTGACAACTTTTAGTGCTTCTAATGTATTTTATCAATTTGCTGGCAACTTTCTTTTTTCATTTGTATTGATTTATGTTTTAAATCTGCATCCAAATATTTTTTATTTTTTTGTTGATAAACTGCAAAGCGGGTATTCAATTGATATTAATTCAAAAAAAATTTACAGTTGGGGGATAGCTACACCCCTGGTATATCATTATGTTACAAAAAATTCCCATGTATTACATATTCTTTTCTAACTGATATGATAATATTACATCAAAATTACATAGCAAAAATCAAAACACAGGATAAGGGAAACCATAGAAATCACCTATTTCCACCAGCTCTGTGAAGCATAGCACCCATTACAGACTCGGCTCCATGTCGAGAGCTCAAGAGTGCCCTAGAAAATTCTGACTGATGGTGACCTAGTGATAGTGGTGGGTGAGAGCCCCATCTATCATGTTGAGAAGAAACGGAAGCTGCAGAACCATAACATCTAGGAGAATCAATAATGATAGGTCAGAAGACTGTGGAATCCCCACACCCATATCTTCCCCAAGAACCATCTCCAAATCATTACCCAAAAACTCTGGCTTGAAAATTTCTCACAATAGAACAAGAATATCCACCTTCACACCTCCAAGGTCTAGCAATGATGCCAAGAACCAAGAAGCTATGTCAGAATTCACTTTGTATCTATTCTTATTTGTTAAGAAATCACTCCCAAGCATCATTTTCACAGCTTCCAACTCTAGGAAGTGCAAATGAACAATTCTGTGAGGATTCATTATCACTTTAAGCCTCGAGTTTGTAATGAATCCCAAGAAAGAAATTTGCCTTCGCAATGCTATAAGGCAAATTAGCGTATCCGTTTTCTTTGTTGGCCAGCTTCAATCTTTGGTATGAGAAAGTGTTGTTGGGCTCCATTAAATAAAGCCAAGCTTCATTAATGTCGCTCGACTTCAAAGCTTTGGGATATCTTTCCAAGTGTGCCAATATTTAAGTGATATGATATATCTATTCAAGTGAATTTAATCTGCATGCAAATATTTATACATGATTTGACTTAAGTATATAGATAATATTTAATAGAGTTTCCAAACTATGTTTCATGTATACAATTCATGTCACCAATTTTGAATTAAAAGGAGCACAATATTTGTAAATTGATATGTAAGATCTGACCAATTTTATATACAATAAACTAATAATAAATACTATAAAAAGAGGGAGTAATTCTTTTTTTTTCTAATTTCAATAAAATCATCTCAAATCAAATATATTCAATAAATGAATAATACAATAATCACCAAAACATTAACATTTACATATACTACCTCAGGTTCACACTCCCTAAAGAAATACTTTACATATACTTAACATTTTGCAATTTGCATCTAAGAAAATATAAATATATATTGTTATTTTATAGTCTAAACTAGGGAAAACAAATAAAAAATAGGATTTACTATTAGTACATGAATTTCCTAATGAATATAATGACTTTCTGCGCTAGAATTAGAAAATTTTATTAATTGACAAATCTAATCTCTTTACATTTTATATGAAGCTATTCAATTGAAAGTGAAAAATAGCCCATTGTGATATAACAAAATGGCCTACATACTCTGGAGATGGGACTATGGATTGGGAAGGTGCCTTGGTAAATTTAGACACCCCAGCCTTCCCATGTCTTCTCTATTTCACCATTTGTAATATCAAAGGCCAGACCTGCATTATACTCGACCATGTATTGTATCTCCTTTTATAACTTCAGCAATTTAGAAATCTAAAGTATCAACATACTTGGACCTCCATAGCTGATACTCCTCCTCTGTTGGCCAAATGAAATTGACAAGTTCATCTGCTTTGGTCTTGTAAGGTGTGTACTTGATAACCACTCGATTAGCTTCCTTGTCAAATTCCTCTAAGAAAATGCCAATGTGAATCAGTTTATCCATGCTGCTTCTCAACAGATCTAAATCAACATTATCACAATTGAGCTTAAATTGAGCAGATATTATTTGTTTTGCCTGGTCCTTCCACAATTGTAGGGGTTTAACCCCACCATTTTCACTCAAAATAACACGAAGCAAATTGAAATTCCATTCATCAAATTTTTTGACAAGCTCCTTGATATTTATTTTCAAAGGACCTACCACCCCCTAAAAATCCTTAATTGAATTTATAAGCCTGAGAGTTGGGACAATGTTAGGAGGTGCATCCTTGACATGCTTGGTTGCAACTGCCATGTCTCTTAATGCTTGGGCTCTAGGGATCCATGTATCCATTAATGATGTTCCTTATCCTTATCAAAATCCTTTATGGCATCAAACATAGAAGAATAATTTGAATGAATGCTAATTAATCTCCTATCAATCCCTTTATTCAAGTGTTCAAGAACTATAGAACTTACAATCTTCATATTACTTAAATAAACTGATTCATTGATCTGTGACAACAGTTTCATGTACGCCTCAATTTGTCCAATAATTCCTCTTTAGTAGGCTCACTTGATGGAGTTTCACTTGATGTGCTTGGCTCCTCAACTACAAGGGATGCATCTCCAAGATTGTATGGAATGATTTCCATTGAAACTTCTAGAAGGACAATAAAGTCAGTCTGTGTTGGGGCATGAGCATGCATATTTTGCAATTGTTGCTTTAATAATGTCACTTCAGTTTCCAACTTGGTAACATTTTGCTGACTCTCATTATACTCTACGACCATGTCATTATACTTGGTTCCATATTGATCTCTTTCCTTAGTGATATTCTCTACTATTGCCTTTGTGAATTTGGCAACATTCACTGACATGGTTGCTGCATCAGTTATTGGGGTATTAGACACTCTCTTAATAATTAGCCCTTCACTTATGTTTGGAGCAGGCTCAGCAACTGCAGGTTTCCTTGCACTTGGGGCCAATGCCCAAACAACAAGTGTATCCCATTCTTCGCTAAAAGTAGACCCTTGCAAAACTAATTCTCTATTTGATACAATGGTGTGTCATGCCTCCTCACTGTGTCAAAAGTAATTGTTGAGGCTAAATCCCACTCTTGCAGCAATAAAATACCACTTTTCTTCACCAACTCTCTGCCTTCTTCAGTTGTTATGCTCTAAAACTGTTCTTTCATTTCCTTTCTAACCTTAGCTTGAATAACTGCCTCTATTAATTCAGGGTGCAAACTTCTTTTTGGAAACATTATCAACATATTCATCCCTCTTTTCCCTCCAAGCAAACTCTTTAAAAGAAGGGGTTTGGACAAATGAATCATCTATCATGAAGGTCTTGCAAGCTTCCTCCCTAAGGTCATTTGTGTTGCTCATCCCCCTGAGGTCTACCTTGCCCAACTTGAGGCTGCTTCTTGGTTCTATTATCTCCCTAGGTGGAGAGGGCATTTCCTATCTCATATCCTCCTTAGTGACAATGATATCATCATCTGAGTCATCTGGATAATCCACCAAGTTGTTTTGTTCAACCTTTTGCTTCTTTGGTAGTGGCCATCTTCGTGGGGAGGGAATTCTTAGAGGTGAATCCACCTAAATCACTTGTGGAGCTCCTTGCCTTGCGGGAGACAGTGGTGGCATTTCATGCAATGGTGAGAAAGCTCTTGAACCCTCAAGCTTAGAATCCTTAGATGCTATTGGGGTGGCAATAGATTGTTGCTTCCTCACAATACCTTTTCTCCTTGCAAATACTCTGATCTTTTGTGGTGGTTGGTAGGTAGGCCTTTCCTCCAACACTGGGGCCTTACCCTTATCCTTTTCCTATTCTTCCCCAACCACAACCTTTCCTTTGTTAGCAACCAATCTCTCTCCTTTCATCCTTCTAACCACTTGCTCAAAATTCTGGAGCATATATTAAACTTTTTGTAATTCATTTTTAAATTAACGCAGCTGTAGGGGGTCATATTGGGGATCAGTCTTCCATTTTTCCCTTACCATCTTATCATAGGTGATCCATTTTGCCTTCCCATCCTCCTGTGTTTGGTAATTAAAGATATTCCTAATAACATCTTCAGGGAAATAAAAGTTATGTATGAACTGACTGCTTCTGATCCTCACTTTCAATGTAGCCATGAAACCTTCAAGATCATGATTTCTTGGGTGCATTCTCCTCATGTTGTATGGTTCAAGCAATTCATCCATTTTTCTCACCTTCCACCAGTCATCACAAAGTCTACAAAAATTGTCCATGTTGGGAAGAAGGTTCCTTTCCTCATGTTTAACAAGTGGCCATCTTCAACATTACCCAGCTGCCAAATGACCTCAAGGAATCCAATTCTCAGTGGCACATCTCTTGGGAGAATATGTGGTCTATCCATAGTGCCATATACTCTGAGAATTGTACAATTTGGATAGGGGATGACATCTCCCCAATTGTGATCAATTTTTAAATTAGACCTCCTTTCTTTTAGCCTAAGAAAATCATGTAGTTCAGTTGGAATCCTTGGTGGATTCAAGATTAGGTCATTCCTCAACTTTGATACAAAGACATTCTCAAACACCACAAAATCAAACTTCATATCATCCTTGTCTAGAATTCTTGTCCAACATTGGACAGGCAGCTCAACACCATCCTCCTCATTTTCCAACTTCATATCATTCTCAAAGAATTTTGCCCTTTTGAATAAAAACATGTGCATTAACAGTGAGTACCACCAAAACTGAACCCAATTTTTATCATTCTTTAATGAAAATAAACCCTCATGAATGTTATCTACCAGGTAGGAAGCAAAGTCATATACTATGTTGTAAGCGGGGTGTTGGATATGAGCAACCATATACACGAAACCCATTGGCATGCTAGAAGAATGATCAAACCCCAAGACTTGACACAAAGAACTGAAGGTTTTCTAAAAATATGGAGCAAAATACTTTATTGGGAAGGGTTCCATATCTGATGGACCAATAACAATTCTCCCCTTTCCCTTACCAACTGATGCTAGATGATTTGGCAGCATTGTGATTTTAAAGGTGTGTCTTGTCTTCTCGTATTCACTCCTAAAGGCTTTTAAATCAATTTTTACCAAATCCTCATTCCACTCATGAATTTAAAAAACTTCAACAATCTCATCCCTGCTAATCTTTACCATTTCAATCCCATTATGTGTCCTAACAGCTTGGAGATAGGATCATATGTGGCTGCCACAACTTTTAACAAGTCCACATCCATGTAGACATTTGGGACAACCAATTTCCCCATGTCCAATCTCCAAGGGTTACATATAGGAGCACTCAAATTCCTGTTCCCAAACTAGTTCCTTAATAATGACCATCCTGTAGGTTGTATGGTGGCATCCTTGATATGGATATGTTAATCTATGAGGCCTTCATTAATTTTGGAACCCTAGAACAAAAGTAGACCTTTTACCTTGTTGTTAGTGGAGAGATTTAATTGATCAAGAAGTTCCTAGACTATAGGCCTTTTCATCTCTCCAGAGCTTGAGGTTTGGGCTCGTGGGGGTGCCATTATGGTGAGAATTTTGCAAACTAGGCTTTTAGTTTAGCAAGAATTATAGGGTCACAACTAGGGTTCCAACTTAAAGCAACAATAAAGCTCAAATTTTGTAGTTGAACAATCTAAGAAGGAAAAACCCTAAAAGAAATGAAAATTTACTAGTAATTCCTATTGACAAAACCATGAGAGTGAGCACAAGTAGCAAATTTTAGAAGGCAAGATTTTAACTTAGGGCTTTGAACGCTTTGAAAACCCTAGTTTTGATCACCAAGAGATTGAAATTGCTTGCAGATGCTTTAAAACACTTAGAAAAATTTCAATTATACAGAAAGACTAATTTTATGGCATTAAAACCACCATTAATACTCACTCACGTGAAGAAGAATGACTCCCATGGCCACTTTCTTAATTTCAAACTCTAGTCGTTGATCTCTTGATGAGATGGCAAGATGGATGACCATGATGAAGTTTTCTGCCACATGGAATTGCTTACTCATCTTTTAATGGACCCCACCTTCTCTTCAGGCTACGAAGTCTGCTACGTGGCATTCACCCGTTAGCCCATTGGGTTTATTGCCCATGCATCTTCTAACAACGGGATAGCAATGAACGGTTATGATTAACCTAGGCCCTCCAACCTGCTCGCACATTAACTTCTCAAGCCATCCACTTATCTTCTTAAATTCTTCAACATTGGATGGTTAAGATTAAAATATCTTGCCAAGGAATTTCCCATGTGTCTTATTTAAAGATTTAATAGCTCACCCTTTAAGTCTCTTAAGGCTGCTTCGAAATATTTGCTAAAATATTTCCTATTCTTTTATAGTTAGCATTTAAAAACTAGACCTTGCTAGGTTAATAGGACATGGGGACATAAAATATGGGGGTCGAGACTTAGATAATAGATGAAATATTTTGACCCCTTTTAATGATTAACGCATAATGTTCCCCACCAAGCAGTGACTAACAAGACTAGGTATAAGGGGCTAGTAAACAACACAGTTTTGATGGCTCAGGTTTCAACTTAGACAACCAGCAACAGGTTTCTCATATTAAATGTCAACCATTGATATTTGGAAATCTAACGGTTCAAGTGTTATTCCAAAGGTTTGAAGTCATAGGTATAGTGTTTCAAACATTTTCTTTCAGAATGCAACTACAGTCGTCCATCAAAAATTCATTGAACGGTCGTCGGTTATATTAATTTGCACTGACATCTTGCTTCAAACATAATAAATATGTTGATACTTTTCTCCATTCCAGACACTTTATGAAGGAATTTGGATGTATGGAAAATTTGTCTCGGAATAGAACAATATGTAGCATTTGATATTTTCACCACCCATGGTATGCTTTTTTATTGGCATAATAGTTTATTTCACCAATTAATTTTTTACTGGTTTGAAACTATATTTAATTCACCAATGATTTTTTTGTTGGTTTGAAAATAGGTTTAATTCACCAATGAAAATATTTTTTGGGTTTGAAAATAGGTTTTAATCGCCAACAAAAATATTTTTTATTTAGAAAACAGGTTTAGTTAGCCCATAGAAATATTTTATTGGTTTGAAAACATGTTTAATTTGCCAATGGAAATATTTTACTAGTTTTAAAATAGGATTTAATCACCAATGAAAATAGGTTTTAATCACTAATGAAAATATTTTATTGGCTTTAAAAAAATTACAATTGACCAGGATTTTCCACAGACTTCTAGCGATTACAAAAGATTCACTAATTGAGATTTTTTTCCCTGAAAAATGAAAAAAATTGCCAATAAAATTAATATTTTTCTCAGGAAGTATACACAATTTGCTAGGTTTTTACACCTTCTTTGAGGGGGGGTTCTTAAAGTTAGCCCTGATTTAAACAATCCTTTGCTAGATTCTCTAGAAATTTGGTTAGGATCTTCCCCCTAGACTCAATAGTTGGATTATGAGGCTCTCCCTTTTTGATGCTGAATCTTTCATGAGTATGGTCATTTGCAAAAGAAGTGCCCCAGAATTAACCATGCAGGGACCCAGTTTGATAAGCCTTCTCAACTTGCTCCTAGGATGGATAAGGGGAAAGCCCATGCTATAATAGGAGAGATAAATAAGGAGGGGTTTATTTCAATAAATCCCTATAATAAAGGAAGAGTCCAGAAGAGAACTCCCAAAGATAGGAAGACTGATAGATTGTACAACCATTTTGATGCCTTAGATGTGGAGGATCAGTAGGGGATGACCACAGAGGATCTACAAGAAGGGCTTGGCACCATGGGTTGGCTTAAGAAGGCTTAAAGGATGATGAATTTTTTGATAACATACAGGAGGTGGTTGCAGGTGCATAAATAGAAACAAATTAGATTTCGGTGGTGCCATCTTTTAATACTAATATTAGAAAACATAAAAATAAAATCAAGAGATCAAGAAAACAATCACTAGAGATCTTATTTCTTTGCCTAAGGTCAAATTGAAGTAAAAACTCACCAATTAGGATTTTTAATCCTTGCAAACTATATTGTTTATTTTATTCCTACATATATGCTACATAAATTTGGGGAGAGGAGTTCTTAACCCTAGTGGAAAGATTGGAAATGGTATCCTTATACATGCAACTACAAAACTTACAAAGGCTAGGCATGAATCTCTCTACATCTACATATGGTAAAAATATTAATGTCATATGGGCTTCACAATCCTTAATCAATCCCTAGAAATGTACATTCAAAACTATTTGGTCAATAATTCTTGAGTCTAAGCTTGCTCACTCTGCTTGGTGCATTGTTTGCTAGGGTCTCCCTATTAATTCTAGATTGATTTATTTTGGGTTTTTCAATCCCCATTGCCTATTTTTTGGATACCAAGAGACCCTCAAGCATCTCTTTTAGTTTTTATCTAGAGCCCAAGCTACATGGAGTTGGATTCATGATTTTTTTCAAGCCTTTTAGACCTAAGCATTTTGCTTGGAATGTAGTTATTTTAGGAGATTGGCCTATAATCTTTTCAAAGTTTACTTAGATATGGCATGCTTTTAGAGTAGAAATATCATTAATATTTGGAAAGAGAAAAATTTCTCTTTTCTAGCTATTATGTTGTTTTTAATTTTTCCATGTAGACTAAGTCCATGATTTTCAATACAAAATGTCATGACCTCCATAGATTGTTTACAAACAATAATATACCATTAGTATAGTACTTAAGAAAACAATTCATTGAAAATGTTATTTGAAACCCTACACAATATCTTTGTACCTCCACCAGAAATTTTTGATATTTTGTGAAGAGGTCATAGAGAAATTGTTAAGAGCAAAAGATTATTAGTATAGATATGAGTGGTAACATCGAGGTTTTGCTTATGTAGATGGTTTTCTATGGTTGGAGGGTGCGTCGAACATGGACACAATTGACATGACTAATGAGAATGAAGTGCATAAAGCTAAATGTTTTTTTGATAGATATGTTTCTACTTGGAATCCTCATCAACAATCCCAAAGAATTAACATTAAACATAATTCTCCTTTAGACGATCCATGCTTGTAAGATTAGTTCATAGATTTTTAATGCAAATCCCTTAAGGGATTAGGAGGATTAGTCAATAATGTGCAAAGGCACACTAGATGTAGTGAGGAGACATGTCTATGAAAAAGGGGATAGAACATTGCATGTCATTACAAATCCCCTTGGACAGGATGCATGCACTCTAAACTAAAATGTGATGAAGAAGGTAACAAGTCTTACGAACCTATACGAAATGATGATAGGTTAAAAATCCACAACCTTGAGATGCTTGCAATATCACAAGCAAACATAGATTGCCAACCAGTTGTTTCACAAAAACTTGTTCTTAAATATATTGCAAAATACACATCAAAGGCTGAGAGAAAATCTAAAAGTTGTGTACAAATGTTAATGAGAATAGCACATGTAGGAAAATATGAAGATAGAGCTTCAATAGCATATCAAAAATTCATGTCAAAAATAGTTGCCGATCATGACATAGGATCTAAAGAGATATGCCACATGCTACAAAAGTTACCTCTTGTATCTTGTAGTTGATTGCTCATCTTGCTAAATGTTGGGGGAAAAGTACTCCATCATCTAACAAAAACTATTGATGAATCTGAGCTGGCAACTAGTTATATAAACTCCTATATGTAATGCCCTCTTGAACTAGATATAGTCTCTCTAATACAATCGGTGTAGATGTACTCATTTACATCTCATTGTAAGAAAACTAATGGAAAAGGAGAAAATAAAACTAAATTGTTATTGTTTACCCTTTATTCTATAGTACCCTGTTAGAGGATAGTGAACTTTACAAAAATTTTTGTTGGAGTGAGCTACTTTTGTACAAATATTTTCAACACATACCAACTAACATAGGCTTCACAAAACAAGAAATCATCACACATTGGAAACACATGAAAGTAAACATCTATATTATATTTGCATGTTGATTGAACAACACAAGTGGATTCTGAAGAGGATGACAAGGACAAAGACAAGAAAACTTGTACTGATGATGTCATGAATCTGTATGGTTGGGATTTACTATCACAAATGGGTATTTCCAATAATTTCAAAATCAATGAATGAGACATACTTAGCAGAAGATACTTCATAATCAACTACCCATGGAATAGAAGCAATGTTCTACTGCATTTGCATGAAACTACTACTCAATTCATTTCTACCAAGAAACTATCTATCAAAAAACATGCTTCCTATTCTTCAATTATGAATACAACAAGAGACAAGCTAGCACCCAAACAACAACTTGCATTAGACATGATTACACAACACTATAGGGATCCATCCCCAAAACAACCTTTATACATGATCATTCAAGGAACAATAGGCACTAGAAAATCATATTTGATAGGTTGCATTAGACATACATTGAATGGTTCAAACTGTAACAAACCAAACCCATTACTTTCCCTCACACCTACAAGAGTTGCTGCTTATAACATACGAGACATAGCAATCCATACATGCCTTAGAATCCCTATTAGAGATATGCATCCTTTATAAGGTCAGTCACTTACAATATTCCAGGAAGACATGCAACACACCAAATATATCCTCATAGATGATATGAGCTTGTAGGGCCTAAATTATTGTTGAAAATAGATAGTTACCTACGTGAGGCACTCCCCTGCAGACAAAAACAAACCTTTGGTGGTGTTTCCATTACCCTTATTGCGACCTTAGCCAATTATCCCATGTTATGGATAAACCTATATATGCAACACACTCAAATGTAATGATGTTATGGTGGAATTTTAATGTAGTAATCACATTAGAGACTATTTTTATTAGCAGGGTGAAAATGCTTCTCAGAGATAGTTCTGAAACATCTTGGAAAAAATAAGAAATTCTCAACCGTTGTAGCATGATTGGGAAACACTTATGTAACACACGAAAAAAATGCTAACTACAAAAAATAGAAGAGTTTGATCTATCCATGCATTTATTTGCAACCAACAACCTAACCACGTTACATAATAGGTAGATGATGAAACTTCTAAATTTTCCCGTTGCAATTAGCATTGCCCAAACCACTCTACAAAATCAAATAAACTCAATTATGACAATTAACTATAGGAAGAGGTTCTATTATGCATAGGTGAGTGAACTATGTTGACAACAAACTTATGGATTGAAACTAGTTTTGTGAATGAGTTGTTTGGACAAGTTGTATCTATTATGTATAACAATGATTGCAAACCCCCAGATTTTCCAATGTATGCGGTCATTCAATTTGATAATTATATTAAACCACCATGGGATATAGAAAAACCAAAAGATGTCCCTATAATACCTATAGCACATGGTAATCATAGACAATTCCCCCGGCCATGGCTTGGGCCATAACAATCCACAAATCCCAAGGCTTAACAATAAACAAAGCAACTATAAACATAGGCGAGGCTAAGATACAAGGCCTAATATTTATAGTTGTATCTAGAGTAAGTTCCATATAGAGTCTTCATGTAGGACCTAAATTCTCTTTTAAAAGATACTGTAGAATATGAAACAATCCTTACACTATAATCAAAAAGAAAGAAGAGGCCCACCTAAAAAGTTCTTTCCTTGGAACACTCTCAAGTATATATTTATGATTTCATTTTTATTGATATTTCATGCTTCCTCAATAACTATAATATTTAATCATTTGTTGAATTATGTGTAGACCAATGCAAAACATGAATTTCTCAAAGTCTTAGGTCATCTGTACTCCTAATGGCTCTCTATGTATTAATCAAGTTAATGCACATTAGAAATATAAACCTAGTCCCATGTGTTCAAACTTATATTACAATTGCATGTTTTGATACATCATGTCTTCTTTATTTGGCACCAAAAAAATACATGCATTTAAAGAATTTGTCTTATATCTTTCTTGCCTCTCTTATATGTGACGAGAAACAATCCTTGTCCAATAAAAAACACCACATTCGATGATATAGAATTATGGATTGCATCCTAGATTGAAAACTACCATTTTCTGCTTCTAGAGAAAGTAATCTTTAAGATAGTGGAACTACAAGTCCCATACCCTCTCAAATAATAAAGGTCAAAGATAATATGGGAGTATATGCAAAGCAATCTGCCCATGTCTTACTTTGAGCTATTCAATTTCAAATATGAGCATAAAGTTAGATTGATTGTTAATAATCAAAGTGGATGAGTCAAGATATACATCCGTGATTTCAAGGGATGATCTTATGGCCTATACCAAGAGCTTCATGACCTATTCCAACTGCAAACTGCATATACAATATTCTAATAATATACCCTCTTGTTATGATGAGTTATGAATTAACAAGACAACTTAGTCTACGATTTCTACAATTAGTGGAATCTAATGAAAAGAAAGGGAATCATCTCATAAAAACATAGCAGTGGTTTGAATACAATATCCATTCTAGTCACCATATAGAAATTTGTATTTACTCTATGACATGAAGATTTAAATATTTCCATGGTAACTTGGGTGCTCCAATTCTTCAAGCAGTTAAGTCCACAATCTCTTTTAAGACCTCATGGTTCCAAATTTTACATTTTATATTCCTACAGATGTTTACATATTCTGTAATAATCTATCTTTTGTGCAATGCATATAACTTAGTCAAAATGTGTTGACTGACTCATCATGACTATGTTCAAGTTTTCTACATAAATTGGAAATGAAAAACATTAAAGAAATCCCACAAGATGCTTCAACACTTCCTCCAGATGTTTTACATTTATTGATTTCAAGTTGGTACTAATAGGTGGTTGAACATGATCAAGATTCTCATATTCAATATTTGGCACCTTGATATTCAAGGGTACGACCATGCTATATTGCAAGCTCTACAACTACAAGGATCTCCCTTTACTATTCACGTAACAAATGAACATTCCATTGATATTAACTTATATTGCATCTAACTCTACAACATTGGACATCAAGAATTAGAGACAATGTTCTAAAATTGTGCTCCATAGGAGTAGTTAATAGTATTTACTTTGCCAGATATCCTCTATCTATTCATGTACATCATCATGAAGCTACCATAGAAGATGGCATGTCTACATTTTTTACCAAATTAAACTAGGTTTCTCTAATAATCTTAGTAAAATGCTTAATAGACTATCTCATGGATCAAAATTCTTATGATTTTCCAAGGGTTTCTTTTTACCCCATCCAAGAGAACTACAATTCCATAGTCAGGATAAAGGATTCTCAGGTTATTATAGCACATGCGGTTGTGGCTTATATATTCAAGAAGGACCAAATATAGATGGTATATTTCATAACAATATATCACAATCCCATGCAACTCAATTTGGGTTAGACCATTAGAATCTTTTACTAGTGTTGAGACAATAGAAACAAAGCTTGTAAAAAAATATTTTCAGTTTTGAAAGTATAGTTCTAAATATGACTTTGCATTTCATTCAATATTTTATTTTCTATGCTTCAATACTGATTTACTACAATTAATTTGTTAAAGAATTACTATAATTCATATTTACAATTTCACATTTGGTTCAATATTTTATTCGCTATGCTTCAATACTAATTTACTATGTTTTGACTCAAATAGCCTATTGGTAGGTTTGTTTAATTTACTATGTTCTGACTCAAATAGCCTATTGCTAGGTTCATTGCATACATATATTATGCAATTGCTAGTTATTGATATACCTACCACAAGTTATATTTTGACATATTATTATTATGTATAAGAAGATATAATACAAGTCACATTGAAATAAAGAAAAGGCTTTAAAAGAATTCAAATTTGAACTTTTTTTTTTACTTACATTTAGATTGTGCAGCAAAAAATTGTATTTTATATTAAAACATTGACCTTAGGTTGTAGATGTAAGAAAATAGAAGATACATAATATAATGGTGAAGTTTGTATCTTTATGTTATTTTTATTTAGTTATGGCTTTTTTTTATTACTAGAGTGTTTTAATATATAGATATATGGATGAATGGAATAATTTATTATTAATTTGGGTCCCTTACTCTATGAAACTACCCACCTATTATATACATTTCTATGAGCCTACTACTTACCCCTATTGATATACATTTGCTATTTTTTATAAACATGTACTCCATTTGATTTGGTTGTTTTCATGTTTTAGACCAAATTTGTGATTGTGGGCATGTCATCATGGTAAAAAATGCATTCTTCCCAAATTCAAATTTAGCTAGGATGTCATCATGGTTGTAGACATGTATTTGAGGTTTGCTCATACATTGAGGTAGATGCTCTATCCATCTCTAGCTAGTGATGTTAATATTTCACCTTATCAATCATTTATTGGAGATTTTTAAAATCCTTATGGTTTGTGGTACATATGATATGAGATGGACCCAAATGATAAAGAAAATATGTTGAAGCTAGGTGATTGTTTAGGCCAATGTAATTTATGACCATATTACTTAAATAATTTAGAGACAACTTTGTACAATTATACCAAGACATACTAGGAACTAATCCTAATACTGTGATGCATAACATGTCTTAGAACTTGAGGCTAAACCTATTATACAAAAGATAAGGAATATTCATCCTAAGGGTTCTTTAATGCTGAAAGTAGTTTTGATTAAATACAAAAGGAAGGATTGTGAAAGGGCCCGCACCCTTTCAAAAGATAAACAAAAGGAGATAGCAAGAACATAGCCTAGCACTATCCAAACTATAGAAAGATAAAAATAACACCAAACAACATAGAGATATCCCTAACAACAACAAGGAGGCTAATAAAAACTAGAAATGAAAACTTGACCACCATGGAAAATATGGGATCTCCATAAATATTAGAATTGGTTGAGCACCACAATGAATTCCTATTCTTCGTATAGGAAATCTAGGTGTTTTTCCATGAACTTTGCATTCTCTTGTTCTGTAATTTTATTGCCTCTAGCCTTATGGCTCTTGGTTCTAGAGCTAGGGAAAGCACTCCCTTGAATTAAGTGGGATCTCACTTTTTCCTGTAGCATTTTAATACTCATAGCGCTATTTTTGATGGCGGTTCTACTAACTTAGAAAAACCTTCTAGGATTAGTCTTAGTTTCTTGAATATTATTTTCTAGAATAGAGATTTTCTCATATTACATGTTCTTTGCTTTCAATTTATTGATTTTCTCTAAGGAATTCAATTTCTTGAAATTAGGCTTCTCTATTTCTATCAAGACGAGAACCTCACCATTAACTTTCTTAGCTAGTAGGGAGGTTTTAAGATCCACTTCATTAAATTTAGAATGAAACCATTTAAATAATTTTTGGTGTGACATGGATTGTTTATCCATCTCAACTAGCTTTTTAGCTTGCATAGTTACCATAGAAGCCATAGCCTTAATGGAGGAGGAAGGGAAAGAGATGTTATGATGCAGGTGCATCCCTAGGCATCATGAAAATGTGGTGTCATGTCTAATAAGTGTGTTTTAGTCTGATAGTTTGTGTGTCTATGATTTTTTGGTTAACAGTCTATGGTAGATGAAGTTAGCACATTTCATCACATTAATGAATTAACTTATGCAATTTGGGTTGTAGTTTTGTTTATGATTTAGTTATGTTTGGTTAACATTTGAAGTTGATTGGATAAGTAGAGGTTGGTAATTTTGTTTGTGAAGTGTCTACAAGTTGATAGTGTGTTTAGTTTCAACTATTTCTATTATGAAAGGTTTATTTTGGGTTTATTAAATAGGTGAATATTTGGGAAGGTTTTTATAATTGTTGTGGAAGTGTGTGGTGTACTACATGGATATTCTCCACTATTTGACTATTAGAAGTTGTGAGTTCATTATTTTTAGTTAGCAACATGTTTCATGTGGTTTTGGGCCTTACACCATCTTTAGGCTGACTCAAATCATGTGAAGAGATTGAGGATGGTATATAGGTCTTGCATCAATTGAAATCAAGCAAAGAATACTAAGATGGAGTAGATGCATAAAAGGCAGGTTTTAGTAGCGAGGGAGTGACATCCGAGAGATAGAGTTAGGCAACAAAGATTATGATGTGGAGTGTAAGCATTTGGATCTAATAGTGGTGCACTGTGGATGTCATTTCCATAACATAATATTATTCGTGGGATTGTAGTTTTTTGGTAGCAAGACAATACTATAGTTTTGTATTGGAAATCATTATGTGGCTAATGCCGTGGTCATTGTAGTAGGGTTGTGGTAAAATTCTGAACTTATATCATACTTGATGTAATTATGTATTTCTTGGAAGTGGTATTTTCATTGTCTAGTGAGCAGGTGCATGTAGGAAAGCCTATCTAGGGGAACTATCCATTTATGTAATATTGTCATAATCAAATGACTATGGCGTGGCATGTAATAGGGCCCATTGAAAAAACTCTTGTGGTTGTAATTCAATGATAATCACACAAGATATCTAATATATAATTGTGGTATTTTATGTGAGTTGCTATGGTTTGTTGTTATCTATATGTGTATTATTTTTGTCGACTGTGTGATTGGATAGTTCTTCATTGGACCCTCCTACCATGACTGTATCAAGTGGTATTTAAGAAAAGGTTGGATCATGAGAAGATCATTGGAGTGTGAGTGTGAGTGCACCTGATTGATGTAGTTTCTTAAGGACAAGTTTGGACTAAAACCTAAATGTGGTGGTGATAAGTAAATGAAGGTATTAGTAGTTGAGGTATGCCAAATTTGATGTTTTATACTTTTTAGGGATTAAATAAAGCTTGAGTTGTGGTAGTCCATGGGGGTTTATAAATAGATCGCTAATTATGAAGTAGTTAATAAATACCAACCTAGTTCTTGGAAAGATGCTACCAAAGAGAGGGAGAGGTATTATCAATGTTGCAAGAATAATCCAGAGAAGATGTTGAGATGTTGAAAGCTATGTAGAACTAGATGGATGCATTAGAGAAAGAACCCTAACTGCAGGGCTATGGAAAATGATGAAGAGTAGGAGATAGACCTTGTGGAATCAAGTGGAAGTGAAGAGGACAAGGAAGAGAAAATGTTCAAGGCCATAACTAACATTGGTCAGAGAGATAGAGTGGACATTTTGAACTATTTTGGGAACTTGAATCTTGAGGAGTTGATAGACTTGAAAACTTTCTGTTGTAAAGTGGGACTAGATTATGGAAAAATTGAAGTCCAAGTTCATCCTAGTGAACTACTAGTTGAAATTGTTAGATCTACATAGTTTATGGAAGGGAAACATGACCATGAAGGAATACACCAAGGAATAATAAAGGCTAAAAATTAGGTCAAGGCATCATGAGGAAGGGGCCAAGAAAGCGATAAATACGTCAATAGATTGAGAGAATCCATCCAAGGGGAGTTGGGTATGTGGAATATCTAGATAGTAGAGGAGGCCTACTAGTTGTCTCTCACTGTAGAGAATAAATTGAACTAGATGTAGGAGGAAAAAAAAAATTACTAAATAGGAAGAGAAGAGAAGAACCAAAGTAGTAGGATGAGATGCGATGATAGGGGAGCAACTATAAGAGGTCAAGGGAGAGGTAACTAGTATCAAAATGAAAAACAAGAATGAAGTTCTCACCACAGGGAGAAAGAAGATGATATGAAATTTCATAGTGATAGGAAAGATGACTGTAGTAGCTACCACAAAGGTAGAGATGGTGGCAGAAGCTACCAAAAGATGAACAAGTATATGATACTCACTGTAGCAAGGCTTGAGAGGAGTGTGGAGGTTATCCTCAATAGGGTAGAGGGGGATTTGAGAGGAAAACATAAAAATCCTTCAAGGGAACCTTCTTTAGGTGCGACAAGGAAGGACACAAAGCATTCAAGTGCTGACGAAAGAGGGTAAAATATAGTCCAAGAGCTACATTTGGTGAGAAGAAGTCACCTACTTTTGAGAGGGACCCTGAGTGTTAAGATTCCTTAGTGTTGTAGAGAGATTTGAGGTGCAACAAAATGGATAAGATGACACAAAAGAAGAGTTTGTTTAGGACCCAATTTAGGGAAATAGGTAAATGTCTTTATATATCTGAAATTTATTATAATTTATATATACAGGCATTCTAATAATTTGGATTATTCTTTGATTGGCTCCTTTTATCTGCAACAATAACACATTGAAGAAGATAGTATCCTTCTAAGCCCATTCAACTGCTCGCTAACACTTGTGCTCTAAATGTAGAATAACAACTCTCTGGAATAGTTGTATCAGCTTGTAGCTTCCAATACTATTGATTACATCATTATTTTTAAACTCAATTATCCTAAATGTATTTGTATTTTCAAACTGGCATACGAGAAATTACAATCCTTCACCCATGGTTTTACCTTCATCTTACAATCATGGTTGTAGTTTAGTAAATAAATGTCACCATGTGAAGAAGGATGATTCTTGTCTACAGAAAAACCAAAGAAACTACTCGTTCCCCTAAGGCTCGCTGCTCTAAAGTCTTCTGCGAGGTGGATTCTATGTATATGCGACATAAAACTACATCCTTCTATACTCATCCATAATCAATTTACAACTCTCAAAATCATCTCTCTAGAAGTAAATCAATTGAAAATCAAAACAAAATAGAAAACAAAAACCTGAGTATCTTTTTGGTTGATGTAGGATAGCTCGTTCACCCGGGATGCTCTTGCATCAACTAGTCAATGTGTAATCTTGGATTTTAGGAGAATGAAGAAAGGCAAGTGTATAAGGGGATTGTGGATGAAGGAAGTGAAGTGATATGATAAAGTAGGGATCCAATTTTAGGTCATGTAGGCCATAAAAAAAGGAAAAGAAAACATTTACAACTCAACATTTCAATCCTAGACTTAAATTGAAGGATAGCCTATAGGTTGATTCGATATAAAAAGAATTAGAGAAGTGGGACTACTTGATCAAGTGAAGTATTTTTCTTTGACTTGGTATGCTTTGACTTGCTTTAATTTTTGAGATATGGATTTGAATTGCTATGATTAGCACATGTGCTTTTTCTTTTTTATTTTCATTTATTTTTCTATCTTTTTTTGAAGGGATGTCACTCCCATAGCCTAACCCCATGAAACTAGGAGGATGTGTTCATCACTAAAGGCTAGACCCAATGAGTATAGAAATCATTTTTATTGTGCATGCAAATAAAAGATTGATTTATTTGAGAACTCCAAAATTGATGAGCTAGAAGAAGGGTGATCCACCTATGTGCCTCTAGGAATAACTACTGAGGTCATATATTGGGAAGGTAGAAGGGGGAAACAAGAATACATGAACCTAATCATGGAAAGGCTAGATAGCATAAGTTAAGTGTAGATAAGCTAATAGTAAATGTAATAATGACATAGTGGAATGTGAATGGCTTGAAGATCTAAGTCTAGCATTACTACATCAAAGAACTTATCATGGAAATGGAGAGATAAGGAGTGCATGGGATTCATTATAGGGAGGAGATAAGTAGCATGATAGAGTTCAATACACATAAGAGCTAAAGCATATACATGAAGGTACATAAGGCATGAACCATACACGTAAATACATGTAATATACATGAAGTATGCACATGGTTACACGTAAGTCACAAAGCATACATATGAATATACTAAGTCACAAAGTATACACATGAATACACGTAAGTCATGAAGTATACACTTGAATACACATCAATCATGAAGTATACACATGAATACACTACAAGGACCATGAGGAATGAAGCATAAACATGCATACCACAAGGTTTTGGGCAGCTAGAAATGGATATCCATTTTTGGAAAATGGATATTT
The DNA here is from genome assembly GCA_027924645.1 of Cunninghamia lanceolata. Taxonomy (NCBI): domain Eukaryota; kingdom Viridiplantae; phylum Streptophyta; class Pinopsida; order Cupressales; family Cupressaceae; genus Cunninghamia; species Cunninghamia lanceolata. Next base: position 13,726,415 of record BSBN01000382.1, on the reverse strand, counting down.
GTTTCTAGCTGCCCAAAATGGATACCCATTTTCCATTTACCAAAGAAAAATGGATATCCATTTTCATAGTTGACATTCCCTGAATTCTAATGTTTTTGTAGATTTCACTCTCTTATTCGAACTTCACCCTTCGTGTTGACGACTTTTTTTATGCAAAATTGATAAAACAAAAAGGGTTTATTGAAGAAATTGTCAGCTTTCTAAAAATATAAGATTTTCTTGGTTATCATTTATTAAATAATTATTAATAATTTTCTATATAGTGTGTTTCTAAAATCCTGATGGACACACTGATTGAAAAACATCCATAACTTTCAAAATGTTTCACCGTTTTGAGATCCAAAATTGCAGCACACTCTATGCTTTTCTAGCTATAGGTTAAAAAATTTTTGAATTCTAATTTTTTTGTCAAGTTAGGTTGGGGAAAATTACGTTTTAGTTTTAAAAAAATGTCACAGTAAAAAAATCATAACTAATTATTTTATTGGAAAAAAAAATTCAAAAAAATATGCGTCACATCCGGGCATGAGTCCTCTACTTATTTTGAAAGATTTAATTTTTTTTTTCTCATAGTTAGGTTGGCTGGAATGACACCCAGTTTTTATTTTTTTCAAAAAAATTTAATAGTTGTTCATTGGAATATTCATTTTTTACTAAATAGATTTAATTTAAAAAAAATAGTAGCCCATAAACAAGATTCAATTCTATACAAATTTTGTTCTTACATCTTTTTCAAATTGTGTAGATAATCCATTCAAATTTTCAAATGAACTTGATTAAGTCTAATTTTTATAATTTTCATTGCTACTTAGAGGTCTAACATACCCACATATTAAACCATATTTGAAAAGATACACAAATGAATCCTAATAAATCATTGTACATAAAAATACATTTAACTCATATTTAAAAAAATTAAAATAAAAAAAAATTATCTTTTAAATTTTAATTAATTAAATTTTAATTTAAATAATAATTAAAATTTAAATAATTATAATTATTATTTTTATACATATTTACATTTATAATTAAACATATAAAATCAAATATTTAAAAAATTGACATCTTATTACTACCAAGCTTATTTTTTAAAAGAACTTACTTTCTCCATAGCTACTTGGAGAATTTAAAATCACAAATTCTATAAATTAAATTATAGTATATATAATTTAATTAATTTAATTTTAATATTTATTATTTTTAATTCTCAATTATTTTTATTGATAAACCATGAGTTAAATTTTGACATATTATTCTTATGTATAAAATGATATAATACAAAAAATTTGACACTTCTTTTTTAAATTGTCCACCATAAAATTATATTTTATATTAAAACATTGACCTTAGGTTGTGGATGTAAGAAAAGAGAAGAAACATAGTATAATGATGAAATTTGTATCTTTATGTTATTTTTTATTTAATTTTGGGTTTTTTTATTACTAGAGTGTTTTAATATATAGATATATTGATGAATGGAATATTTTTTTATAAAGTTAGGTCCCTTGCTCTATGCAACTACCCACCTATTATATACATTTCTTTGCATCTACTACTTAACTCTATTAATATACATTTACTATCTTTTTATACACATGTTGTACTCAATTTGATTTGGTTGCATTCATATTCTAGACCAAATTTTTGATTGCGGGGATGTTATCATGGTCACAAACTTGTTGTTCCAAAATTCAAATTTAACTTGGATGTCATCATGGTTGTAGACATGTATATGAGTTTTGATCATATGTAATACAGATACACCATCCATCTCTAGCTAGTGATTATCCATCTCTAGCTAGTGATGTTAATATTTCACTTTATCAATCATTTATTGGAGATTTTTAACATGCTTATGGTTGGTGGTAGATATGATATGAGATGGACCCAAATGATAAAGAAAACATGTTAAAGGTAGGTGATTGTTTAGGTCAATATGAACAATGTAATTTATGACTATATTACTTAAATAATTTAGAGATATCTTTGCACTATCATTCCAAGACATGATAGGAACTAATCCTAATATTGTGATGCATAACATGTCTTAAAACTTGAGGCTAAACTTATTAAACAAAATATTAAGAATATTCATTCTAAGGGTTCTTTAACGCTGCAATACTTTTTGAATTAAATGCAAAAAAGAGGACTATAAAAGGGCCTCCACCCTTTTAAAATCTAAACAAAAGAAAATAGCAAGAAAATAACCAAACTATAGCAATATAACAATAACAACAAACAACAAAGAGAAAGCCCTAACAACAAGAAGGAGGCTAACAAAAAAACTAGTAATGAAAACTTGACCACCAGGGACAATATAAGATCTCCACAAATATTAGAATTGGTTGAGCACAACTACTTCCAATTCCTCTCGTAAGAAATCAAGGTGTTTTTGCATGAACTTTGCATTCTCTTGCTTCATAATTTTATTGTCTCTAGCCTTATGGCTCTTGATTTTAGAGCTAGGGAAAACACTCTCTTTAATTTTTTTATGATGGTTCTACTAACTTTGAAAAACCTTCAAGATTAGTCTTAGCTTCATAAATATTATTTTCTAGAATAGATATTTTCACACCTTACATGGTTTTTTCTTTTAGTTTGCTAATTTCCCCTAAGGCATTCAATTACTTGAAATTATGCTTCTCTATTTCTATCAGGATGAGTGCCTCACCAGTAATTTTCTTGGCTAGTATGAGTGCCTCACCATTAATTCAAAGCAAAGTTATCACTGCTACACTACCTTTGGAGTACCCTCAAGTTTGTCATGGGCCTCTTGATCATTTTATGGGACAGTCATAAGACTAGAGGAATCATTTGCATGATATGGCATATCATGAAGGCCCAGCCATGAACAAGCTACATAGGTTTTATAATGTTTTTTTTTTTCGAGATTTGATTCCATTGGCCATTCATCAAATCTCTTGAAGGGCGTGTCTAAGGTTGAAGAGATGGTGATGAGCAGGGATAGCCCTAATCTTATCAAATGGAGATGTTAGAGTTCATTGGAAAGGAGCAGCTACAGACTACAGTGATATTGGACCTATGTAATACCTATTTGGATGAAAAAGGAAGAGTCATTGGACTTAATAATGGAAAGCTTAGAGAAATAATTAGTGAGATGGCTACCAATAGTCTTCGGTGTATAGCATTTGCTTACCAAAATTTGAATAACATATTGTTGGTTCAGAGCATGAAGTCTGTCCTCCCGATTCCTTGTCAGAGGAGTCCATTGAAAATGTTGAAGAACAGATTGCAATGACAAAGAAGAGCAAAATTTGTGAAGAGTAGCTCAAGGGGCATGTGGTGGATATCACGTTGTTCTTGAACCAAGTTTCAATTACCTAAAATGTCATGTAAGAGGTAAGACACAGAATATCAAGGACTGCCTTCAAGATCAAACATCACCATTGCAAGGACAGCCTTTGTGCATCCATTATGATTTGAGAAAGAGTCTCTACAGGAAATATGCCATTAGATCAAATGACTATGTTTTAAGTCATCCAGAGAAACATCATCAATGCTCTTCTTCTTGACAGTCCTCTAAACATTATGGTCACAACTCCTAAACTCTCGAAGTTATCCTTGTCTTAACAGTCACGAGGAGATAGTGAGGAGTATGTGTAAGGCAGATCTAAGAATGGCTTTACAGGGAAACCAACTGAGATTAAAGAATATCAATAGATGGTTATAAATGGGCAAGGATTGTATGGAGGGTTATTGAAACGAGAAGGCAAGCTCATAAGAGGAAGTGTATAGGGCTAGATGTTGTTTGGTACAGTCCTAGGAGTGCACAAATCGTGGGAACCAAGCAAAGGAGGGTAAGATAGTCACGGACAGTTTTGAAAGAAGGAATGGTATTTTGTGATCCCATGTACTCTAAGATTTGATGGGATATCATAAAGCTATTCAGGCCAACATGTAACTGAAATAGAACCCATGACATTTTGAAGTGTTTCAGTCATGATTTCACCTTATTCTCTTGCAATCACCAAACATTTAGCCTTCTAAATGCGGTCTACACTGTCAAAGTAATGTTCAAAATCCTGGGTTCTTGTAGAACAGTCAAGGTGGATTGTATATGGTTGCTGGGAAGAGGTAGTCACCTGTTGAAAACTTCATGAGGCAGTGAAACAGGGTTGTTGTGACTCATGTTTTTACCATCCAATTCTTGAGTCTCACCCTATACTCCACATTACAAGGACACAAAGTGGTTGTGCCTTCAAGAATTCTCATGATCTTGGATTACTATATATCTTCATGACTATCTTAAGGGTAATAAAGCACTTATGGGACTGTCATGTGAGGACATTGAGGTATCCTGCCTTGAAGATGTTTGGGGTTGATTTGAAGACTTTGAAATTAATGAAGATACATCACAAAGCTAGTCAATGACTGTCCACTGCCCAAAAACAGTCATACAGACAGTCACAATCTTTATGACAGATAAGAGGGACTTAGACTATTTGAAACCCTAAACAGTTTTCAACAGAGGGGTGACTGTCATAGGTACAAGAAGGTGATAGGCACGTAGATAGAGCAAAGAATAGCCATGAAATTAAAATCAAGGACACTCATATCACAAATAATCATCCCAAAGAGGCAATCACTGCTTAGAGGAAAAGGTACCAAACTTGAATGACCCACCCACATTGATGGAAAAGGAACAACTAACCATATGCCACCAAAGTTAGATTGTTAAGAACATATCTTCAAATTTAGGGAGATTGGAACTCAAAATCCAGGGAGACAAAAATGCATCAGACGCAAGTTGCAACATTAAACAGAAAGTAGTTTTCTTTGAACACATCTGCAATATACCGCTAAAATCAGTGATATGGATATAAAATCACACCACCTACTAATATTGGAGGCCTACTCTAAATTTGGAGGACTTGGTCTGAACGATGCCAGTTTGTCTGAAAGCTGCTCTAAATTTGGTGATAAAAAAAAGAAACAAAACAAAACCAGAGGAGGGAAAATTCCCCATGGTATAGAAAATTAGAAATCAATAGATTGTGCTGGGCGTTGAACTTGTGACGTATCAGAGCTTCAGCTATTTCTTCATTAAAACACTTGGGTGATGTGAATTTTTAGGGCTTACCAAAAAAAAATGATGTCCAAGGGTTTAACTGAAGCAGTAAGTTTTGAAGCACCCCTCAAACGCAGATGACGTAGAGATTTAAGTTAGCTGAAACTGTGTGGAAGCGCTTTTAAACTTGAAATCTCCCCCTTAAGAGAGTCTGCATATTAACTTGTGAGTAAGAGTGTATTAACTTGCTGTCAAGAGACGCATACAAATTTTCTTTGGAAACGAACACTCAAGAGATGCATACAAATAATCATGTCTATCAATAAATTGTTCAAGAATTCCAAACATGTACAACATATAAATATCAATTTCCCATCCCAATTCATGCCAATTACAACAGATTTGATGGCACAATAGATTTTTGCAGCCCTTAGTTTCCTTTAATCATATAGAGAATAGCTCTCCATAGGCAACCTCAAAGACAGTGCCTTCAAAATTGCATTCATCCAACAGTTCTGTCTCCATGGAATCTGAAAGCTCTATGCAATGTGTTTCCGGCTCTTCCATATCCATCCACTCTGAATTTTCAGATATTCCATCATTGTAGGAATTTGCTTCTTTTTCCCAATCTTTGAAATTCCAGTGACTAGCAGGGATCTCCAATGCATTCATATCATGATTTACAACACCATATTCAGGGCTTTGAATTTGATCTCCACCATATGGTTGATTAACAATAACAACATCTTCAATATTAACAGCAGTAAAAGTGGACTTAGATGCTCCAGTTTGAACTTGATCTCCATCACATATACCATGAACAGTACTATATTCATGACTGAAAGTACTAATACCCAACTGTTGAGAAGGAGAAATAATAGCAGCCATAACTTCATTCATTTCACCTTCTTTGTGAGATTGAGATTTTTTGCGTTTCTTGGAAGTTGCAGCATATGATCTGCCAAACAAGGTAAAAAGAGATTTACACTGGTTGCATCTATATCTTGGCTGTAGAACATTAGACATATTTTTGTTGTTGAAGTATCTGAAACAACACACATGAGTAAGCTGCTCATCTTCTTGGACGAATGGACATGGAGGATGATAATTCTTGAAAGTATCTTCAAGATCCTTCTTTCTCTCTTCAGGGAGCTCAGAAAAGACCATTGGTAAATCTCTATAAAAGAGAAGACCATCTTCAATGCTTGCGAATTCCAACTCTAACTCCATTTCCATGTAGCTGCACCAACAAGGTTTTAATTTCTCTGCTGGTTTCTTTCTCACAGTATTCAATCCTGCACTTTTCACTATATAAGTGTAACTTGACGTCCAAGCTCTCGTACGTTAGAACCATTTTTAATATCTATTGCTGTTAAATTAATCCATCGTAGGTTAGAACTAAATATAGATAAACTCTTTTTAAGAGTAGAGGAGTTTATCTAAATAAAAATAAAGATAAAGATGTGATCTAAAAATGAAATGCTCGTCACTTTTCACCATAAAAACTTAAATTATTTAAAAATAGAAATTTATTATCTTTTCCATTTTTAATACTTTTAAATATTTTTATTTAAAAACAAAAATGAAACAATCATATTGTAGAGATTTAGATACATTTAATTAAAAATAAAATAAAATAAAAAAAATGTAAATATATATTAAAAAGTTGAATGTTTTTATTTTATATTTTTTTAATGTCATGTAAATAGTTAAATAAAGATAGAGTGGCAAATAAGAATTATATATTTTTTATATTGAATAATGCAGATTACAAAGAGTGATTATTCAGTAGTAAGGGATTAAGAAGAGAAATCTTACAACATAACATGTATATAAAACCAGAAATTACAAGGCTGCTGCAAACAACACTCAAAGAAAAAGTTACAAAGGCTTATTCCATGAATCAAAGCAATCTTTGAGAATCCCATAAACTATTGCTCACTTGAAATTGCAAAATTTGTTCTCTAATTTGTTTAACTGAACCATAGCCTTTATATTTCTTTTTGACAAATCTAGAAGTTGCAAAAATTAAAAAGAAATCTATAGAAAGATGTTAGAATAAAGCCTTAGGGTAACAATTTCTTGATAAAGATTGGAGCTAGAAAACACAACACATCCACTATTCCATATATCATTAGAATGAGGTGTCTCACAAAATTGATAATCACACTTTTGTGTAGTCCCAAACAAAAAATAGCCTCTTTCTGATTCAAATCATGATAAAAAATAGTAGGAAAGTCTATGAAAATTGTAGTTTACTGTTGGTTGAAAAAATAACAGTCCCAAAAAATATGTTTCATATTTTTAGCACATAGACACAATTACCTTGTTGAACCATTATGCATCTCAATCTATCCCCCACAGGCATTTTGCAATGTAGAATTTTCTGGGCCAACACTTAAGCTTCAAAATTAGCTTTTAATTTCTAAATTAAATGAATGCTCATTTTGGTCCAAAATTCAGTACGAAATCTGCAATTCAATTTATGGTTAAGACAGGGAACAAAAAGAAAGCAAGGAAGGAGCTAAATATAATTTTTCTTTAAAGGAAGACTATTGAAATGACCAAAAGACAACCATCTCCAATCTTTAAACAAATTACATTCCATTAGAGTACATAGTTTCATAATTGATCCATCAAGGATTCGGATTTAAATGTTCTAGGTACGTAAACAATGTTTTTCCATTGAAAAGATATAAATAAAAGATTCAAAGAGAAAGACTCTTAAATTAGTGAAGATAATGAGACTAAAGAAACAATTTAACTATTGGGGGATATAAAATTATCTACTATATTTACGTATGAAAAATCTCATTGGGTGTTATGCACAAAGGAAATATTTACTACATGCTAAAGGCAAGTGGGCGTTTTAAAGACCTACACTTAAAGGGAAGAGCCAAACAAGGAAGGCAAGATGACTGTCAACATTGTACTGAGGAGGCTGTATTTAGGATGCACTGAAGAAGAAAAGACGGCTGTATTTAGGATGCACTGAAGAAGAAAAGATGCAGATGTTGAAAGAAGAGTGTCCATGCATAGTATCAATGTTGGACGATACACCTGGAATGGAGCCCAAAGAACTTAGTTGGCAAAAAAATTCTTATTAATGAAATTTTCTTAGGTAGATTTTCAAGAAGTTAATGTGAAGTTTTCCTTAAAATTATAACCATTAGAAACAATTCCCATGTGAAGATGGTTATAGTGACAACAAATGGTGATCCCTTAAACATCAAACACAAAAATATATATAATGAAAGCCTTAAAAAACTTAACTATTTTTGACCCATGTATCTTAAAGAAAATTAAATATACAATTTTTATCCTCTTAAAAAACTTAACTATTTTTTATCACAAGGAAAGAGAAGGATGCAATTTCCATCATAGTGAGAAAGAAGATGATATAAACTATCACAGTGATAGGCAAGGTGACTGTAGTAGCTATTGCAAAGGTAGAGATGGTAGTTTAAGCTACCACAAAGATGAACAAGCAAAGGATACTCATTATAGAGAGGCTTGAGAGGAGCGTGGAGGGTATTCTCAATAGGGTAGAGGGGGATTTGAGAGGAATACATATAAATTCTACAAGGGAACCTACTTTAGGTGAGGCAAGGAAGGACATAGAGAATTCAAGTGTTGAGGATAGATGGTATATAAGACAGTGCAAGAGATATATTTGGTGAGGAGAGGTCACCCACTTCAAAGAGGGACCTTGAGTGTGAGGATTCATTAGTTTTGTAGAGATATTTGAGGTGCAACAAAATGGATGAGCCGACACAAAGGAAAAGTTTGTTTAAGATCCAATGTAGGGAAAGAGGTAAATGTTGTGATGTGGTGGTGGATAGTGGAAACATGAATATTTTGGTGTTTATGGAAATGGTTAAAAAGTTATGGTTGTGAAGGATGAAACATTCATTGACATACTAGATAGGCTGGTTGTAGTAGGGAGACCAGATTTTGGTAGAGGAATAATGTTGGGTGAGGCTCAACATATGGGTATACCATGTTGAGCTATTATGTAGCATTATGCCAATGGATGTGTGTCATTTTCTTTTGAGAAGATTGTGCCAATTTGATAGGGAAGCAGTGTATGATAGGAGAACTAACACATACATAATCTAGAAGAATGGTAAAAAACATAAGCTAAAGCCATTGAGGGTAGGCAAAGGATGGTTTTACAACATCATTGGAGTGTGCATTGGGGATGGGCAATACGCATTGATTCCAAAGGTGTGTGGCATTGCTGGAACAAGTGACAACACCACAAATTCAAAAAAAGTAACATAGAGAAGAGGTTGTGAGAGTTGAGGTCAAGGAAACGATCTAGAGGATATGATAGATGAATACGAGGATGAGGAGTTGTATTGAGGAATATGCGCTAAAATAAAGCATAATAGAAGGGTATGTGGTGGCCATGAAAGAGGTTGATAGATGAAAGCGACTGGATGATGTAAAGCCAAGTAGGTTGTGATTGAATACAAGCCAAAGAAAAATCATGCAGAGGATGATTGGTGGAACAGAGTAAAAAATAGCATGGGTGAAAGTAGTACTCAGGGTGGATTGCTTGAGGCATACTTGAGGAGGTGGAAGGAGAAGGTTGAAGAAGAAACAAATTAATATCTCGAGGTAGGGGTATAGTATCTTGGAAAATGAGGGACTTCTTTTTTTATTTACCTTAAGAGTTTGATGTAGGAGCATCCTTGGGCATCACAAAAATGTGGTATCATGTGTAAGAAGTGGAATTTATTGTTTAGTCTAATAGTTTAAATGTCTACAAGTTCTTTGTTAGTAGTAGTTGGTAAAGGAAGTTAGCAAATTTTACCACATTAAATAATTAGATTTTGTGGTTTGGTTTGTATTTCTATTTATTATTTGTTTATCTTCTATTGAAATTTGAGGTTGATCAGATGAGTAGAGGTTCATAATTTAGTTCATGAAGTGTTTATGGGTTGATAATGTGTTCAGTTGGAGTTGTTTCTACTACTAAAGGTTTATTTTGGGTTTGTGACATGTGAATATTTGGGAAGGTTGTAATAATCATTATGGAAGTGTTTGGTGTACTGTATAGAGATTCTTCACCATTTGACTATTGGAATTTGTATGTTTGTTATTTTTAGTCGGTGACATGTTTCATGTGGTTTTGGGCCTTGCACCATCTTTAGGTTGACATGGATCATGTAAAGAGCTTGAGGATGATATATATATATATATATATATATATATATATATATATATATATATATATATATATATATATATATATATATATATATATATATATATATATATATATATATATATATATATATATAGTGGGTGTTGCATCAATTTAAAGTAAGTGAAGAAGACTAGGATGGAGTAGAGGCATAGAAGGTAAGTTTCAATAGTGAGGGAGTGAGTTCTGAGAGATAGAGCTAGGTAACAAAGAGTATGATGTGGAGTGTGATAATTTGGAGTTGATAGTGGTGCATCATGGATGTAATTTCTGTAACATATTATTATTGGTGGATTTTAGTTTGTGAGTAGCAAGATAGTGTTGTAGTTTGAAACTAGAAATCATTCTGTGGCTGATCTGTGATAGTCATTATAAGAGGGTTGTAGTAAAATTATAAAGTTATATTTTATTTGGTGTCATTAGGCATCACTTGAAAGTGGTGTTTCCATATTTTATTGAGTAGGTGTAAGTAGGAAAGAATATGGGACAACTATCCATTTGTGTAATCTTGTTGTAATCAAACAACTATGGCTTGACATGTAAGAAGGCCCATTGCACCTAAAATATTGTGGTTGTAATTTAATGATAATTGTACAAGCTATCTAATAAATAATTGTTGTGTTTTAAGTCAATTTTTGTGGTTTGCAGTTATCTATGCTTGTATTATTGTTGTTTGCTATACAAATGGATAGTCCTTAATTGGAACCTCCTACTATGATTGCATCATGTTAGTAGAGTTAGAGGAGGGATTAGCCTTCTACCTTTAGTAAATTGGGTCCCTCATCACTAAATTGTTCTAACACAACTTTACCCAAGACTCATTCTACTTGTGTTTAGGAATGACCTTTTCTTCCTTAAAGTACAATTCATCCTCCACCATCACTTTCTTCTTCTCTCTAAACTTGGGCTTACCTCTTCTAGAACCCTCTCCACTAGCATACTTCAGCCCCATTCACTTCCATAGATATCCTCAATCAAGGTTGGTTCTACCTAGGTTGGGGCTCTTTAATACATGTCCTTTTTAAAATAAGATCTTCTTGGGACAAATATTTCTTCTAGTTTTTATGAGGGGTAAGGTGAGTCAAGGAAGGAGAGGGTTGTATGGGGTCACACATGAAAATAGGGGAAGGCTTCAAGGCTATACTAGGGTTGATCAATGATAAGATAAGGGATTGATGCAGGGAAGTTACGACTATACCTCTTTTGATCTCCAAAACTAAATACTTAATTGAAGACAATAAGAAAAAAAAAAGTTGACTAGATAGGAATTGTGGAAATGACTCAACAAAAGTGGAAATGGTTTGGAAAAACCCCTTGAGGGTGACATACCTCATTATTTATAGTGTCACATCATCTCAAAGGCACGCCAACAAGGTTTTGGCATATCTAGTCTTGAGCCTCTTCAATTACTCCCCATCTCTCAAGAAAGAGGAGAGAGCTTCCTCCTTGTTATGCCCATCTTTGTAAATTATTATCGCATCCATCCATAGGCCCATACTCTAAGCTATAATCCCCTTTGAAACTTCAATCTTAACCTCAATCATCTTTACCATCCTAGAGTTCTATTTCATCAAAAATTTGACAAAAGGGTGGGGTCATACCCATTAAGTATTTTCATAAGCTTGGTGAGCCTGCCCCTCTGTAAAATTTGCCACACCTTGGCGGATCTTATAATTAATTCATAGGAGATTGGTTACACTCTATTTTGGCCCCCACCCATGAATTTTGAATGATATTCCAACCTAGATAATTAGATTGCCTATCTGACCCTCATAGTAGAGGGACTATAGCTATAACACCAGTCCAAAATGTACTTCTCACTAGGAAATTCGTAACACAAAAGGGTTTTAAGCTTCTCAAAAAGCTATGAATCTTCCCTAAAATGTATAAAGGTAAAATGATTTTTCACATGACATAAATTCTAAATTAATTAGACAACAAGTTATTATATTTAATATTATAATACATTTAATTAATTATTATTTATTCTTAATTTAAAATTTATTTAAAAATTATGTAAATTAAGTACAATTTGTTTAAAAATAACAATAGTTAAATAATTATTATTTTTAATGGATTTATTTATAATTAATTTAATTTTTAAAATATATTGAAAATTAAAAATTTAAAAATTTGGACTAAATAAAATCTTGAAAATACTTACAATTTCTTATTAATTTTTTAAAAAACTTAAAATATTTATACTTTAACTAGATATAATTATAACATGACATGATTAAATTGATATTTGCTATCTTTCTAACAACAAATATTTTTATTGCATTAATGGACTTGAGGAAACTAATAAAGATTATTAGTTTTATGTGTGGAAATATCATTTCTACTTGTAAACTAAAGATTGCATGTTTATACCCTATCACAAATATATATCCCTAATTTTAACAGCCATATAGTAGAAATATTTAAATTGATTAACACAAAACAACAAAAATAATAATACAGCAATAGATTATTATTAAATAGAGAGGGACAAATTAAAGTATACTTATTCAAGATTATAAATATCCATTATATCATTCTGGCTACTAAATTGATAATTATAAACGTATATGGCAAAATAATATTATTCTTCCTGCTTGCATGTCTTCACATTATTATTATTATTATTTTTAATTCTTGCATGTCTTGACTGTGCATAGTAATTAAAATTAGATAGTAAACACTACATGACCAAATATCGGACCCAAGATATAATTATTATTAGGCTATTTGTGGGGGAATTCAATTTGGCCGGAAATTTCAGACCGCCGGATTTGTTCGATAATCCGGCAGTCAGAGCAGGAGAAGTTAGAGTCATTGCCATTGCCGGATTTGTTCCATATTCGTTCCTTTTGTTTGAAAATAAATAAAACTGGGCCCGCCTGCGATCAACGGCTGAGAAAAGAAATAATGATGGAAATTGGAGGTGGAAAATGAAAAAGGTAAGGTAAAGTGTTTGATCTATGTTCGAGCATGATCTACACATGAAGCGAATTGTATATACCGGTCAAGTCCGGTAAATTTAAGTTATACTTCATAACATCATCTTAACACCTACCTATATTGGGGAAACCATCTTCACATGTTCCTTAGCACTTATCTCCTATGTGTTATCTATAGATATATTTTTACTACATGCTTGTTGTCCTTACATGACATCCTATTCTATTACTTTGTCAATTATATCTTTTATCATTAAATATATATATTTTCTTCCTCTTCTTCAATTCTTTGAATTTGTTGGATTCAACTAACTCGAGGGGAATAAATTGTCTCTAATACTTTTCATGGTTGAGATTTAAAATATTGTCTTGTGCTAAATAGAGATTCATCACCATATTTAAATAAAGTTATATCATTTTAAGGAGACATTATGTACACTGATATGATCATATAAAATGTATAGCTAGCTGACTATATAAACTTATATAGAGAATTTGATGTATAATTTTTTTAAAGTTAAATATGCTGGTTAAGTTGAAATTGGTTGATTTATAAATTAATTTGTTCTAACTCATAAGTAGGGAGAAAAATTTAGTTTAATGTTAATCAAAGTAAAATTTCTACTTAAGAGAAGATTAAGACTAATAAATATTTAAATATTAGATTTTAATTTTAAAAAAAGAGTTGCAAGCCAAATGTTCATGAATAGTCGTGTTTTAATTTGTTGTGTTTGCTTAGTTTTACCAACAATGTTGATAATATACTAGCTTTATAATAATCTTGAAATTTGTCAATTTTTTTGTTTGTTTAAGTTAGAGTTGAGAGTGTTGTGATATTTGCACTGAATGCTGAAAATTGAGGAACTTTGAGATTCTACATTTAATGTTAGATTTCTGCCAAGTGCATTTTATCACATTTAATGTCATGGCATAAAATGGAAATTGCAAAGTAGGTGATTTTTGACAATACAAATAACAACACACCTTAAAACAATTGCATTAGATGGATAAAATGTAGGTTGAAGGATAGCACATGTGATGTATCTGAGTAAATGTATAGAATTTTCATAATTTAGAAGGAAAGTAAATTGTGTTAATTTTATAAACCACATAAATATTTAAGTATTCTTTAAAGTATTTATGAGAGTGTATTAAAATAAATAAATATACAATTTTATTTTCCTAATATTAATATAATATAAAGTGCTTTAGACTCAATATATCTTTGATATATATAAATAAACTCAAAGTGCTTTTGTAGCCCATCTTTTTATAAAAGAACCTAAATAATTTTTTGAAACCTTACATATTGTATGAATTTATTTTAGTAACTTTAGAAATCTTTGTAACTTTTAGTAATTTTAGAAATCTTGTTCATTTGTCTATTTTATTTGTTGATATCCTTCACAAAGTTATATATATGGAGTGTCCTAATTGTCAGAGAAATTTGAAGTAAGAAATGTAAATTTATTTCTTTTTATATTAAGAGTAAAAAGTAAAAAACATACAAAATAATTTTTAATTATTAATAAGATATGATGAAGCATACCTACCATTGAATATTTTAATTATTAACAAGTGTCACGCGTATTGTAATTATAGTATGTGTTTTAGTTGTAATTATAGTTGTGTTTTTATTTTTTATTTTTTGATTCATTAGATAAACTTCAAATTTAGTTTTTGTCAAACCAACAAAAATGTTATTATTCATAGTTAAAATATTAATAATAATATTAATTATATTATTAATATTTATTATAACACTTGATATATTATCTTATTTCATATTATAGTATTAGAATATAGTATAATATTAATTAATATAATATTTGACTTAATTTTCTTCTTAGAATAAATATTTGTTGTATAGAGAAATTAGATTCCAATAATGTTAAACAAATAATTTTTTTTAAAGCAAATATAAATATTATAACAAAATTGTAATATTTATAGTATAATATATAAATTTTTTAGTTTAAATATTAATGTAATAATATAATTAATTATTTATTGATAATAAACAATGTTTATATTATAAATATGATAATAATATATTTATATTATTACATTATTCTAATATTCTAATATTCTTATATACTTTTTTTTATTAGTAAAAGGATGAGGCCATTAGTATATATAAAATCAGTTATAAAATACAACCCTATTTAGTGTGGGCACTGGTAGGAAAGAAAATAGCAAAGAAAACCTCCGGTCTAGCCTGGGACTTTTGTAGTCCAGTACAAACTATTTATTTATAGAACTTACACAAGGTCAAGCCCCACAAGGAAACATATTTTCTTATACAATTATTGAGATACAAATACAGACATCACCCTTATCCATGGCCTTCCTTTTGATATCCTCTTGCTGTATGTCCTTTGGTTCTTCGACTCTTGGGATGACCTCTAAGGCTTATAACCTTTGAACAATTGTCCATTATCCGATTAAAAGGGCTTCTTCTATCTTGCTCCTACTCATGTACCTGTCTGACTTGAAATCACATCAAAACTACCACTTCCTTTCACATGTTAGCTATACAAAAAACCTAAAATTCATTCTCCTGCAAACATCTGTTAGTTCTTTAAAACCTTTGCCTGAGAAGGAAGAAAAAAATACTTGCTTTTTCCAAGATTTTCAAAATTAATCAAGGACACTTGCTTCACTGTTAACTGAAATCTGATTATGGTTGACTGATCCACTGTATGCCAACATCTGGTAAATCTTGTTCCTTAGGAGTAGATCGTTTGCCATTCTGTTGAGATTTTATTGTTTCTATGTATGAAGTTCAAAGTTTGCATAGTCGCAGAGTTGCAGAGGTTTACATCAGCATAAGTTTCGTATCGTTACACTGAATGTGATTGTGAATGCATATCACAAAAGCATGTTGAGAATGTACCTTTCGTCAGATACAAATGGTGACCGGTTATAACAGTGAAATCAGGGTAAAGAAACTTTAGTCCATCGGTAATAGAAAGTCATGCCAAGCATAAACTAAGTTGGTATATCGGCATATCGGGAGAACAAAAATGGAGTTCGTTGACGAAGGAGGTCACGCCGATAATAACTCTACCCACTTCCTCATTGGGTGAGGTGAGGAAATCTCTTGCCGAAATGATATCACAACTGAAAAGTAAGGTGGGTCCCACTGCTTGCATATTGGATTTGCATAATAACAATGTATATCTTCACGATACAAGCTAATGTGCAAGCGAAGATACAATTTGGATGTCAAAAGAAATTCAAAATAGAAAAGTCTTTGTATGTTTAAATGCTTGTATGTTTCTTCAAGATGCAAAGACAAATGCATATGAGAGACAAAGGAAATGTATATACAAATGCACGAAACACCAGAGATACCTATGTGGGCCCCAACTCCAATGGATATACAAGTTAAATGTTGCATCATGACTAGATGCATTGCACTTTATATCCAACGCAGAGCCAAAAAATAAGTAAACTGTGGTTTATAAAATAAGTCCGTAGAGGTGATGCAAAGGAGTTTGTATGTATTCGGCTTTGTATCTAAAACAAGTATGCATATCGGAAGATATAATCTGAAAAGTGATGTGGGCTCCACCGAATGCATATCGGGCTTGTATAAATAATGATATACAAGACGATATACACGTAAGAGGATACAAAAAAGAGATACAAACTGGATGTGAATGGAAAGTTAAATCCTGAAAAGTCTTTGTATGTTCGGGGTGCTTGTATATTTATAATATACATACCCGATATACAAAGGAGTAAAAGCATTGTTGGGGAAGACATGCTTTTTATGTGCACTTGTACAAGATCACATACAAACAACAGTATACAAAGAAAATATACAAGAGAGGGTTTGTATAAGATGCTTTGTATGTGTGCTTATACAAGATAACATACAAACACCAATATACAAAGAAAATATACAAGAGAGGGTTTGTATAAGAAGCTTTGTATGTGTGCTTATACAATGGCAATGTACAAAGAAAATATACAAGAGAATATTATACAAAACCCAACATCATTGGAGATATAAATAACGGGTGGGGGCCACGAATGTATAATGGAGATGAATGAAATGCAATCCAACAAGATACAAACAATGGAGGAACCCAAGAAGATTTCAATTCATTTCACAAATCTAATGAAGTCTGTGACTATAAAAAGTGTATGAATGTGATATAAAAGAGATGCAAATAGATACATACAAGTCCAGACCCAGATAGAAAGTTTTAAATTTTGAGAACTTTATTTGAAGTCCGTGCTTGTATATTGCGATGTATCTATACAAGATACGAAGACAAATGTATAAATGCATATGAGAATACAAATGCATGATCATGAAAACCAAAGAGCCTTCGGTGACAGTCATACCGATGCATTAAGTGGTGAATGAAACATGTCGAGAAGACCTAAAGTATCGGGATGCCACATTAATCTTACAGCGATGAAAAAAGTCACGCTGATAATAACTATGCCCACTTCCTCATTGGGTGAGGCAAGGAAATCTCTTGCTGATACGATATCACAAATGAAAAGTAAGGTGGGTCCCATCGCTTGCATATCGGATTTGCATATTAACAATGTATTCGGCTTTGTATCTAAAATAAATATGCATTTCGGAAGATACAATCCAAAAAGTGATGTGGGCTCCACCGAATGCATATCAGGCTTGTATAAATAATGATATACAAGTAAGAAGGATGCAAATAAGAGAAACAAACCAGATGCGAAAGGAAAATTAAATCCTAAGAAGTCTTTGTATGTTCAGGCTGCTTGTATATTTATAATATACATACTTGATATACAAAGGAGTAAAAGCATCGCTGGGGAAGACATGCTTTGTATGTGCGCTTGTACAAGATCACATATAAACGGTAGTATACAAAGAAAATATACAAGAGAGGGTTTGTATAAGATGCTTTGTATGTGCGCTTATACAAGAAAACATACAAATGCCAATATACAAAGCAAGAGAGGGTTTGTATAAGATGCTTTGTATATGCACTTATACAACAACAATATACAAAGAAAAAATACAAGAGAATATTATACAAGACCCAACAGCATTGGAGATATAACTAATGGGTGGGGGCCATGTATGT
The DNA here is from genome assembly GCA_027924645.1 of Cunninghamia lanceolata. Classification (NCBI taxonomy): domain Eukaryota; kingdom Viridiplantae; phylum Streptophyta; class Pinopsida; order Cupressales; family Cupressaceae; genus Cunninghamia; species Cunninghamia lanceolata. The sequence goes on along the minus strand of BSBN01000382.1, from coordinate 13,708,142 downwards.
ATATTGGGGATGATACAACAAGATACATCCAATGGAGGATCCCAAGAAGATTCTGGATTTAATTTCACAAATCCAATGAAGTCCACAATTGTATAAAAGTCTATGCATGTGGTATAAAAGAGATACAAATAGATACATACAAGTCCAGAGCCAGATAGAGAGTTTTAAAAACTATTTGAAGTCTGTGCTTGTATATTGCGATGTATCTATACAAGATACAAAGACAAATGCATATGAGAATGTATATACAAGGTGTATGCATGTGAGATAACAAGGTGGTACCAATGGGTACATACAAGTCTGGACCCAGTTAGAAAGATTTATACCCAAGAACCTTCGGTGACAGTCATACCGATGCATTAAGTGTGAATGAAACATGTCGGGAAGACCTAAAGCATCGGGATGCCACGTTAATCTTACTATGATGAAGAAGTCACGCCAATAATAACTATGCCCACTTCCACATCGGGTGAGGTGTGGAAATCTCTTGCCGATACGATAACACAAATGAAAAGTAAGGCGGGTCCCACCGCTTGCATAATAACAATGTATGTCTTCAAGATACAAGCTGATGTATAAGCAAAGATACAAGACGGATGTCAAAAATAAATTCAATATAGAAAAGTCTTTGTATATTTAAATGTCACGATACAAAGACAAATGCGTAAGAGAAACAAAGGAAATGTATATACCAATGCATGAAACACCAAAGATACATGTGGACCCCATTTCCAATGGATATACAAGTTTATACAAACCCAGATTTGAATGACAGATTAAATAATGTGAATATTAGCTGGGGTCTGCAATTGTATATAATACAGATGCATTCTATATACAAGAAGGTGATACAGATGTAGATTCAAAGGTGATTTCAATTCATTTCATAAAACTAGTCTGGCCCACTCTTGTATACAGAAGGAAATGTATCCGATATACAAAAGATATGTATGCGATATACAAAAGGAGGATGTAGGACAATCTTAATTGCTCTATTATACTCCCTTGTTGTCTAAAGGGTAGAAAATTTGAAGATGCTCAGAGTTTGTTCACCCTTCATGGTATGATATTAGACCAAGTGATGAACTGATTGGCCTCAAAATAACTTTCCTCCAAAGTTTTAGCTTGATTCTGATAATACTTCAGTGGTGTTAGCTCTAGTAGATAAGTAGAGACCATCCGCCTCTTTGTTGGCAAGGGAGTTTGCTTTGCTATTACCCATTCTATAAGTGTGATTGAATTTGCACCTCCTTAAAGATGCAATGATGTCGAGGGCATTAGCCAGTAGGGAATTCCGTCTCCAATTAGGCATGTTCCCTTTCCGTAAGCCATTAATGACGATCACGGAGTCTCCTTCGACCTCTAATTTTTCAATTTTCATGTCTTTGTAGATTCTTAGACCTTCAATTAGGGCAGTTAATTCTACTATATTATTTGTTGTTTCTCCTAGGGGTTTGGCTAAGGTTGCCATTTATCTAGATTCCAAATCGTAGATTACACAACCTATTCCTGCTACTCTCGGGTTGCCCCTAGAAGCCTCATCAAAATTTAGCTTGAACCACCCTTCTTTAGGAGGTTGCCACTTACATTCCTTTCTCTTGTTGGTGGAGTTGTGGTTGCCTGGTCCCATAAAGGAGGGAAGTTTTAGTCCTACCCATCGCCCCCGCATCCTTTCATCCTAGTGTGTCATTGTGGATTCTTTTTTGGAGTTATTTAGAATCTTACTGTTGACTATTTCTATTATAACGGCCTCAATTTTAATGATTAGCTGACCAAAAGTCATTTTCCTATCTTTAAAGATTCTTCTATTTCTTTCTTTCCATAGTTCCCAAACTATGATCGAAGGGGAAATTGTCCATAGCACATGGTAGATGCTTTGTTTGTGAGTCTCAGGCCAGCATTGGAAAAGGTTCAAAATGTTATTAGGCATGGCAGTAATCTATCCCATCTTGTTACTTAGCCAATTCCAACATTTATTAGAAAATTGACAATTGAGGAGAATATGGTCTGCTGTTTCTTGATCCTCTTCACAAAGGGGACATCTGCTAGGCCCCTCATATCCCATCTTGGTGAACCTATCCGCTGTTAGGATTTTTTTCTACAAGGCCATCCAAGCAAACAACCTAGCCTTTGGGAGACAGTTCTTATCCCAACACAGTCTCAGTGGTAACTCTAATTTTTGTCTTAATTGCTGTCTGGTTAAAGTTTTGTAACCATCCTTGGTTTTATAATTTCCTGATTTAGCCCCATCCCAAACTAATCTATCTGAGTCTCCTTTGAGAGATACCCTCCTTTTGTTAAGGCTATCAAGTAGTTTCTCTTTCTCATTGTCTGAAATGTTCATATTATCTAGGGGTTTCCATTTCCACCCCCTATTCTCCTCATGATTGGGAAATTCTATATAATCTTTTACATATTTCCCCCAGTGGGATTCTAGTATCCTTTTGGCATTCTCTAAAATATCCAAGCTTTTTATCGCCTCATACCCCACCCCATGAGTCATCCCAAAAAGGTGCTTGGTTCCCGATGCCTAAACTCCAAGTCAGTTTGTCCATTATGAGCTTCCTACAGTCCATCATAAAATTCAAGAGGCAAGATCCTTTAGGTGGGTTGGCCATTCTAAAAAGGAATGCTGGTTCCTCCCCTTTAAGATATTTGTTTCTAAGAATTTTAACCCACTTTGAATCGGGTTACTGATACATTTTCCATACAACTTTAGTGCCTAAAGCTTTACTTTGTTCTCTGAAGTTTTTTAAGCCTAGGTCACTTTCCTCTTTTGGTCTACAAATCTTGTCCCAAGACACAAGTGCCATTTTCTTTTTATCCTCTGAACCTTGCCATAGGAAAGTTCTTATAATTTTATTGATTTCGTCATGTTTACCTACTGGAAGATTCATACAGGATAATTGATATATTGGGATAGCTGAGAGAACCGATTGTAACATTGTCACTTTACCTGTTGAGGAGAGCCACTTGCCTTTCCAAGATTCTTCTCTATTCCTGATCTTGGAAGTGATATGATCCTAGAGAGCATTAATCATGTTTCTTATACCCAAAGGTATACCTAAATATTTATACGGCATCTCCCCTCTTTTAAAAGGCAGAATTCTGCAGATTTCCCTTTTAGTTTTTGGCTCTGTATTGAAAAAATAAATTGCTGATTTATCAACATTAACCTCTTGTCCAGAGGCCATACAGTAAGAGTCCAAGATTTCTTTGAACGCCTTAGCTTCTTCAATGGATCCCATACCAAAGAGCATAGTATCATCAACAAACTGTTGATGAGTTGTAGGATCTATACCTGAAGTGATTTTGATTCCTTGAATCTGACCTTCTACCATTGCCTTGGTGATCATCCTCCCTAGAACTTCTGCCATTATAATAAAGAGAAAAGGGGAGATAGGGTCCCCTTGTCTCAATCCTCTTGATATACTAAAAAAACCTTCAGGGGTCCCATTGACTAAAACTAAAAACTTGGGGTTAGAAATGCATGCATAAATGAGGTTTATCCATTGTTTAGAAAAACTAAAAGCTTCTAAAGTTTTGCAAAGGAAATGCCAATCAACCTTGTCGTAGGCTTTACTGATATCTAATTTAATAAGCATACTAGGCTTTTTATTTTGCTATAAGGTGTGAAGGCTTCTTGGGCTATAATAATTCTATCAAATATGGATCTTCTTGGGACAAACCTTGTTTGCTCTTCACTTATGATGGCTGGTAGAACTATCTGAATCATGTTAGCTAAGGTTTTAGTGAGGATCTTGTATATAGTATTACAAAGAGAAATAGGCCGCAGATCCCCCAGATTTTCTGGCTTCTCTTTTTTTGGTATGAGAGAGAGAAAAGTATTATTTACTTCTTTTAGAAGGCTGCCTGAATTTCTTACCCCTTCTAAAGCATCGACTATTTCATCTCCTAAGAAGTGCCAGGATTTCTGAAAGAAGAAGGTTGGGAAGCCATCTAGTCCTGGAGCTTTATCCGGTTGCATAAGAGATTGTTTGTTCAATCTCAGTTTTGGTAAATTTGCCATTAAGGTCTTTGTTTTGATCCTCTGAGATAATCCTTGGAATATCTTTCAGTAAGGCTTGTTGATGCAGCCAATTAGATCCTTCCTGATTGTTAAGAATATCCTCAAAGTACCTAACCGTTTCATAAGCGATTTGTTGAGAATCTTCGATCCAAACATTATTCGTATCTTTAATTTTAAAGATTCTATTTACATTTTTGCGTGCCCTCGTGCTGTTATGGAAGAACTTAGTGGTCTTGTCACCCGCTTCTAGCCAAGTCTCTTTGGACTTTTGTCGCCAAAAGATTTCTTCTTTGGCTAGGATATCTTCATATTCAATTTTCAACTGTTTTTCTTTTACATATGATTTTGCATCCATGCCTTTAGTTATCACACTTCTATTGAGGTTTTCAAGTTCCTCTTCTAGCTTAGATTTGATTTTGAAGATATTACCAAAGTTGGTTTTATTCCAACTAAGAAGCTTACATTTGATAGTTTTTAATTTGGATACTACACAGAAAAGCTTAGAACCAGAAACTCTAGTTTCTTTCCACCATTGCTCAATTAGGGTTAAAAGGTTATTATCTTTGACCCACTTCTGTTCAAATTTGAAGGGGCACTATTTAGGTTGGCAATCTTCTGATATACTTAGCTAGACTGGGTAGTGATCGGAGCCTGAGTATGGTAAGATCTCAGCCGTCAGAATAGAAGAGAGTTGAACCCAATTGCCCATAACCAGGAATCTATCCAATTTTTCTACAATGTTGCTAAAGCCCTTCCTTCTATTGTTCCACATAAAACCTTCCTGTGCAGTTTTGATTTCCATTAAATTGTTCTTGTGAACCTAGTCCTTAAAGTCAATTACTGCTATGGACAACATAACAGATCCTTTTGACTTTTCTTTGGGGTCTAAGATCGCATTGAAATCTCTACCCAGAATGTAAACCTGATCTTATAAAGTTCCCAAGAATTGATCTATTTCTATCCAGACTAATCTCTTGTCCTAGTTCTAGGAAGGGCTATAATGTTAATAAGAAAGAAGTGTAGGTTACTTCTAATGCTTTTGATGATCCCCACCATCCAGTTCTTTTTACAACTTATTACTAAAAATGAAACCATTCTAGGATCCCAGATTACCCCAAGACCTCCCGAGGCACCCTCTGCTAGGACTCCTACTAGTTCCCATATTCCTAGCTTCTTATTTAGAGTGTCTATCTCATCTTTATTTAGTTTGGTTTCTTGGATCATCAGTATGTCTAGTTTTGTGTTGGTTATACAACGTTTTATGATACACTGTTTGTTAGGAGTGTTGAGACCCCTAACATTCCAAGTATGTACTCTCATGGTGCCATGGGAAGGCCCTTCCCCTTCCCTGCATTAAACAGTGTGGTGATCTTAGTATGATCTATTGCCTCGCCTGCTTTCTCTCTTAGTACTAGTAGTGATTTTCTACCCCTTTTTTTATTACTTTTGGCACAGTCTGGGGTTTCTTTACTAAAATTGGTTATGGTGATTCCCAACTGTGGGTCTGCTTCCTCCACCTCTTTGTCTCCCTGCTCTTTTGGGACCTCTTTACCATTCTCCTATCTTGACTCCAATTCTTCCAGTTCCATGATCTTGGTGATAAGTTTTTCCTTTTCTTTGTTTGCCTCTTCAATTACTACTTCCTCTATTGCCTTGTCTAGGATCTCATTGTAGATCTCCTCTAGGTCCCAATGATTGACCTTATCTGTGGGTTTCTTATGATTCCCATTCTCTTTATGTTTTTCCTCTATTTCATAAGTGTTTGGGACCCATTTTGGTGTTTCTAAAACCTCTGGATCTGTACTTCATCCCCCTACTTGGGGGTTATTATTATTAATCTCTTCTATAGGAACTTCTCCCTCCTCAAACTCCATCCTGACCTTGCCTATCTGGGGTTCATAAGTCTTCTTTGTAGTCTTAGCCGCTACCGGTGTTCCTTTATTTGATATTCCCTATATGAGGTTCATATTCTGTATAGTAAGTTCATGACTCTGCCTCTGTGTATTCCTTTTGGAGTTTTGAGATGGTTTGGGGCATTTTCTAGGCTGAGCTGTTACTATACTTGGGTTCTGATTTTGTCTAGTTAATTCTCTTCTACCACTATGGTACTGTTTGAGGGAAGGAAGGCTAGTCCTTTGGTATTCCACTATAAATCTGCCTTTGTTTCCATTGAATCTAATGTTTACCTCCGCTAATTGAGGTTTGGGATTATTATTAGTATGAGTTTTTGGTATACTGTTGAAACAATTCCTGCGGGGAGGATCCTTATGAAATATTGGCTTAATACAGTAATTAGCCTAGTTAGTTTTAATTTCAAGAGGTTCGAGGGTTTCCATACCTATATCCAATTTTACTAACAAGAGAACATCAGAATTGGATAAGAAATCCTCTTCTATTCCCATGAACTCTCCCTGGCAATTACCTATCTCCCTTAAGATTTTACTATGGAAAGCTCGACTAGGAGATTTGGTAACTTGACCCACCTAGCTACTTTAAGTTTTAGTTTACTGGGTCAAAATTAGGTAGCCAGTCTACGTACTCAAAATTATGCCCTTTGTAAAACAAGCTTCTACTATTAAAGATTTCTTGTTTTAGGTTTGCACTTTTGCAGACAATGAATATGAAATCTTTAGAAGTGATAGTGATACTTACCTGGTCTTTGTAAAGGGATTGGACCCACTCCACAATTTCCTTTGCAGGCTGCCCTATCCCGCACCATCAGATATAGAAATTGTGGGTTTTATAATGAATCCCCAGATTATCTGTGTAGATGTTTCTGATATCTATTGATACTTTCTTTTTCATGGCCTCCAATTTTTGATGATGCATTGAACTCATTTGTGGCCTCAACCAAGGGGTTCTAGGGATTGCCTGTTCTCGGATTGTTACCTGGTCTTTTCCCATCCAAAGAGTGTTAGATGCTGAATTACCGAATTTAGGGTTTTTAGGGATTTACCATTGGTGGGGTGCCTTGAAATTTTGTATGAGAATTTTCCTTCACATGAATGATCCTGGGGGCTAGTTTTGAAAAACCATCTGCATATCCTTGTCTTAGATAGGAAGGGTGGGAGACCGCAGGAGGTTGTTGAGCACTGCAACTTCTTTCCCAGCCTAGAGTGGTGCGATTAGCTCTAGTTGCAAATGTTGGGGTTGCTGAGGTAATTGGGAAAGCCCGCATTCTTGCCAACCTAGCATGATCTGTTGCTCTTAATGTTTTTCTTTAAGAGTATTCATTTATATAAATTTTTACAAATTTTTAAAATATTTTATTATGTTTAACTAACTATTTAAATATATATTTGTGTCTACATGAAGCAATTGCAAAATATTATGGATTTATTTGGAATCTTTTCTAGACAGAGTACATTTTGTTTGGGTTCATTTAGTTAATATTTCTTTTAATTTATATATTGATGGGTACAGTCAAACAATATGTAAAACAATTTTTATTTGACATATATATTAATGTACTTTTTAAATATTAGTAAATCTTTTTATAGCACAATTCAAATTGTATAAAAAGGTTTTTAATTTTCATTTAGTGAAGTTTTGGTATATGATTTTACATATTTGTAAAACCATAAGAAAAACAAATTGATAAATAAATTGCTAATAATAAACTACATTTAATATTTGTTTAGTTAGCATAAACTACAATGGAGTTTGTATTGGAGAATGTGAGAAAATGTGAATTTTAGTCTAATATTACCAATTCTTGAGTCTCTTTCATTTATTATAGCATTTTACTACTTACTATTACTATGTTTTAATAATCTTTATTATAAAAATAACATTAATATTAATTATATTATTTTATAGATATAATATCCATATGATAATTACAATGAAGGAAAATTAAATAATATTTTAATTAATATATAAAATGAATATTCTAATTAGTAGAATAATAAAAATCCCACCAGCAACCATTAAATTTAGAAGGCAAATTGTGATCCAATTTATTATTTTTTGCATATAGATTTGAGTTTTTATTTACTTTGTTTTATATTATGGGAGCTACAAAAAATTAGAGGCCTCACAATCAAATCCTAGACATGGTAGAAATGCACCAAGTGCAACCAAATAATGGTCTTCACCTTGAAACTATAGATTGAGGAAGTAAATAAAGAAGGCATACAAAAAGATTAAAATAGGCTATTGTTGGAAGATTTTTTAAATTTTTTTATTAATCTATATCAACTTCAATCTAAAATGTGCCTCATTGATTTGCTTTCAACTATTTTTATTTTTTAAGATATTTTTTAAGATAGGATTATTTTTTTTGTCAGACAAATTTGATTTAAATTTGTACTTTTCCTATGTCAACATGATAAATTTTTAACAAAACATTAATAAAAAATGATTTATCTTTTTTACATCTCCCACTAGTTAAGTCATTGGATGGTGATAATTATGAGATGGAAGAATCATCAGTTTTTTTTTAAAGATAATGCACCTGGTAAACTTAAATCTTTTGCCTTAGGAAGAACACTGCAAGCCCTCGGGGGCCACATGAATGCTTTAGCTCAGAGCGGGACCTCTCATCAGAACACAAATGCTTTTGCCTAGAGTAGGACCTCACCCCATAGCCCTCAGGCTCACCTCATCAGAACATGAATGCTTTTGCCCAGTCCCCTAGCCCTCGGGCTCACCTCGTCAGAACACGAATGCTTTTGCCTAGAGCGGGACCACACCCCCTAGCCCTCGGGCTCACCTCATCAGAACATGAATGATTTTTCCTGGAGCGGGACTTCACCCCCTATCCCTCGGGCTCACCTCATCAGAACACGAATGCTTTTGCTCAAAGCGGGACCTCACCCCCTAGCCCTCGGGCTCACCTCATCAGAACACGAATGCTTTTTCCCAGAGTGGGACCTCACCCCCTAGCCCTCAGGCTCACCTCATCAGAACATGAATGCTTTTTCTCAAAGTGGGACCTCACCCCCTAGCCCTTGGGCTCACCTCATCAGAAAATGAATGCTTTTGCCCGAAGCGGGACCTCACCCCTCACCCCTTAGCCCTGGGACCTCACCCCCTAGCCCTCGGGCTCACCTCATCAGAACATGAATGCTTTTGCTCAAAGTGGGACCTCACCCCCTAGCCCTTGGGCTCACCTCATCAGAAAATGAATGCTTTTGCCCGAAGCGGGACCTCACCCCTTAGCCCTCGGGCTCACCTCATCAGAACACAAATGCTTTTGCTCGGAGTGGGACCTCATCCTGTAGCCCTCAGGCTCACCTCATATAGACATGAATGCTATGCTTTTGCCTCATCTAGACACGAATGCCTCATCTAGACATGAATGCTATGCTTTTGCCCCAGAGCGTGATCTCACCTCGTAGCCCTCGGGCTCACCTCATCAGAACAACACTTCAAGCCCTTGGGCGTGATCTCACCTCGTAGCCCTCGGGCTCACCTCATCAGAACAACACTTCAAGCCCTTGGGCTCACCTCATCCCCTAGCAAGAGAAGGCAAAAAGCCTACAAGCTCGTTGGCCCAGTGGAGGTTTGAACTTTGGTGGCCGCCACTACAACCGAGCAACTTAACCACAGAACCATGCCCTTATGGGCATGAGAATCATTAGTTTTTATGAATTTAATTTTTTGATTTTACTTTTTGTCAAAGGGACAAAGTCATAATATTAATAATACTATTAAAAATATAGGGTTCTACACAGTTTATTTTATGAAATTAGATTATTTTTGGGATTTCAATTTTATTTACTCAAGAGTTAAAATATAGTATTTAAATTTTATTTACTAAAAAGTTAAAAATCTACTCATGAAAAATATTTTTCCATGTTATTACATTTTTTATTTTATTCTTCAAACATACAATATTTTAGTGCATTTTAAATTATCATAGTATTAATATTATTACATTGTAATATCTTAAGCAGACATTTCAAATCTCCACATAATACAAATATGCAGGCTCTATAAAGTTTAGTTTTATAGTTAAGGAAATATTTGTGTTATTTAATAGGCTTTATAAAGTTTAGTTTCATAGCTAAGTAAATATTTTAGTGTTATTTTATTTTTACCGAATTAAATTATTTCTGAGATTTCAATTTTATTTACCTAAGACATTTCAAAACCAGTTCACATAAATTTTCTCTCCACACCCAACTAGGGTTGGGGTTCTACACATTTTATTTTATGAAATTAGATTATTTTGGGAATTTCAATTTTATTTACTCAAAAGTAAAAGTTAAAAAACTACTATCACGAAAAATATGCCATGTTATTACTTTTTTATTTTATTCTTCAAACTTACAATATTTTAATGTATTTTAAATTATAAAGTATTAGTATTATTACATTTTAAGGAAATATTTGTGTTATTTAATAAGGTTTGTAAAGTTTAGTTTTATACTTAAGGAAATATTTTAGTCCTAGATTATTTTTGAGATTTCAATTTTATTTACCTAAAACATTTCAACACTCTTAAAAAATTAATTTTTTAATTATTGTAATGCAATTTGTCTATACAACCAATACCTAATCAACAAAAAAATTACAACTAAACAAATACTATATACAACCAATAGCTAATCAACAAAAAAAAATACAACGAATACTATAATAACACTACAAAGTAGGTACTGCCACTACGTGGCACTTGTTTTATATATGTTTGCTGCAATTTTCTTAAGAAAAGAGAAACAGAACCCATTAATGTCTTTTAAAAAATATACCAAAATTATAATCATAATTTTATTTACTATAAACTTATATTTAAATTATTATCATATTTTTATTTAATATTTCATCCTATCGGCCAATTCTTTGCACTAAATTTAGTGCAACTCCTAGTAATAATCTAGCTCACATTATCTGTACTAACCCATCTAAATAACTTCGTGTGTCAATCAATACGTGGATAGATTTCATTGACGGAAACAAACAAGACAAACATTGAACGTACTATTACTTAGGTCCACATGTCTTATTCTTATTTCTTGTGGGTGAATGACAATAAAACAATGCCCAACTTCCCTTGTGTGTTAATTGTGAGTCATTATTAAAATAAAAAAGAACTTGGTATTGTAGTTTAAGCACACTTTATTAATTGTTTAATATGAGCCAGTAAAACATTGACACATAGATTGGAATCATTGATAAGTTTATTTTATCTAAATATATAATATCACTAAATTTTTATATTCCTTATTAACTTAAATGAAAATAGAGACACAGATGTTAAGGAAGGTGACCAACATATTGAATATTACAATTATATTCTATAGTTGAAATAGTATGTTAACTTTTAGAAATACGTTTATTTCACCTAAAAATTATCAATTTTAAGAATCAAGATTTTTTTTTTTTTTTTTTTTGGTGAATTAAAGTATTTTTTTATAAATCAAGCGCAACACAAGTTGTAGGTATTATATTAATCAAAATAAAAACTAATTACATTTAGGGTTTCTTGGGGGTCCAAGACCGCACCTAAGGAAATTGTTCAAGTAAACCTACAACCACCTTTAGCATAGTAAAAAAAAAATCTAACAAAAATTGACTAAGGACCAAAAAATTCCATCAAAAATTGATAGAGGACCAAAAACCAAGCTGGCTCCCCGCTCCCCCAATAAACAGATTAAGATTTACTATGTCTGAATTTTGGGCCAAAATGCAAATCAAGCTGGCCTTTAGAAGATTGCCACCCTGAATTTCCCATCCCATATGAACCACCACTAGTCCTGATAAAAAGCATCATCGTTCAAATTCTTCGAGTGTAGCAACCCAACCACTCTTTTCAAAAATTCACAGCCCCTCGTAGCCCAAACTTTGTGCCTCACCAACTCTTATAGATTTCATTCTAGAAGGAAAGGTTGGAGAGCCACCACCACTCCAGGAATAGTAAGTAAATGCATGTCGCGTGGCCATGGAATGCCAACCCCAACCTCGACACAGACCACCATGTCCAAGTCATTGACCAGGAACTCCCTCTTGATCCAAATTCGACATAGAGCTAGAACCACTGCCTTGTCCTCACCTAGGTCTAGGAGCGACGCTAGAAATCTAGAGCAAATTTCTGAATTTACCTTGTACCTATCAGCTAAGCTCATAAATTTCTTCCCCAAGATAATTCAGATAGCCTCCATCACCAAAAAGGAGGGCCTTTAAAGAATAGCCATTAACCGTTGATCATATATCACTCCAATGAAATCCATTTGCCACTTGGAACTTAGAAGGTTGAATGGGATTTCCATCATTACAAAGCCGAGCTAAGGTGATTTGAATTTGCCACCCCATCCTTTGCATAAATAGATTGATCACATGAGCCCAATTAAGGAACAATTAACTCTCAGACTTTGAACATCGTACTTGTTAAAAGAGATTATCAAATCAGCTTGTGTGAGATCAATTGAGCAATTGAAGTCATCAATTGCATTAAAAATCGTTCACCACCTGAAGACCACTTAAGCACCAAAACAATTAAAGAGATGTTCACCTCTGCCAAACCAAGCTGAACTGAACCATCCAAATTTGCAAACAAGGAGAGAAGCCAACCCTAAAGGTGACACTAACTTGCAACACCCAACCTGCAGATGAAATTTGAATGCAACATCCCTTGCCACCTTCACACCAATACCCTTACCAAGGAAGACACAAAATTTTCTCTCCTACAAGAAAAGGCCCTCTACCTCCAAGGCTTCTCGTAAATCCCCTTGGAGCCTTGTTTTACATAAAATATTTCCTTCCATAGCTAGATTTGTAAGCCTATCTACCTCCCTATTGCCCTCCCTATAGACATGGCTAATTGTGTAAGCCTCTAATGTGCTAATTAACTCCAATGCCTTGTCTACCATAGCTTTATATATCCAATTAGGAGTCGAGCCCATTCTTATTGCATTAATGGCAAAGGCAAAGTCACCCTCTATTTAAAGTTTAGGAACTCCAAGTTCTTTGCATAGAGATAACCCAAGAATTAAAGCACTAAACTTAGCCTCATTATTCATCCCTTTGTCCAAGGGCTTTGCCAGGAAACTAGTCACCAAACCATCCCATCCTCTCACAATGCATCCTTCCCTTGAAGTTCTTGAGTTACCCTTAGAGGCTCCATCAAAGTTTAACTTCTGCCACCCATGCTGTGGAGGGGACCAGACAACCTGTGCTCTCAACATCTCTGAATCATTTCCCCCACAACCTACAAAAGGTGGAATTTCCAACCACTACCATTTGAATCCATATGACCATCCCAATTTGTGAACTTCGATCTCTTACTATAGTGAAGAGCTGATCTACTATTAATCACTTCCACCAAAACTACTTCCACTTTGTTTAGAAAGGATGGAAGACAAACACTTGTATTGAAAGATCCTCTGATTCCATTCTTTCCAAATCTCCCAAATGAGAAAAGAGGGGCTAGAAAACTAGAAACAACCACAAATCACATGTTTGTTCAAGATAGGCCAAGATTTGAAGAGGCTTACTATATCATTCTGTAGAGTGGTGACCCACCCAAGTTTGGCACAAAGCCACCTCCAACAGGCTTGAGAAAAGGGGCATCCAAGTAAAAGATGGTCCACTGACTCCTCTACTACCTTGTAAAGGGTACATCTTGAGGGTCCCTAGAAGCCCATCTTTCTGAACCTTTTTGTAGTTAATATCTTTCCTTAAAGATCTACCCAAGAGAGAACCCCAGCTTTTGGTAGGCCAAGTTTGTTCCAACAAAGATGAGTTGGGATTTCCAAGCACTCTTGTTGCATGTCCATTTCTAGCATCCTATAGCCATGTTTTACATTGTATTTCCCATTACTTAAGCCATTCCAGATCAGCTCATCCCTCCCTCTTCTAAAGAAAATTCTTCTATTGTTTAAAGTAGCCCTTAGATCAGCCACCTCGTTGGCAGGGAGATCAGGTGAATCTAGATTCTTCCATTTCCATCCCAAGAACCCTTCATCTTCGAACTCTACATAATCCTTGAGAAACCAACCCCATCTCTTCTTGAGAATGAGCTTGACAACATCATATCTTACCACCTTGTCTAGACAAGGATACTCGCCCCAGGAATCCTCCCAAAAGAGTGCTTCATTCCCAATGTGGATGTCCCAGGTAAGAGAGTTGCTGATAAGAGGCCTACATTTTAGCATGAAATTCCATATCCTAGAGCCGCCTGGTAGGTTGAGGGTCTTCAAAATACTCAACTAATCTAACCCCTCTAAATATTTTCTCTGAAGGATCTTGGCCCATTTCAAGTGAGGGTTCCTAAGCATCCTCCAAATTAGCTTTGCCCCAAGAGCCTTATTCTGCCATGATTGGTTCCTTAACCCTGCCCTCTCATCCTTCCTTGGTCTGCAGACCTTATCCCAATAGATGAGTACTAATTTCTTCTCCTCCATGTTCCCTTGCTAAAAGAACTTCCTCATTTTCTACACTAGATCTTGATTGGTTGTTGCTGACAAAGAGATACATGATAGCAAGTAAATGGGAATTGTTGATACAACTACCTTGAGCATAGTAATTCTACCAGCCCAAGACAACCATTGCCCTTTCCATGAAGATAACCTCTTTGAGACTCTATACCCCAAGGGATCCCAAATATTTCTTAGCCTGAGATCTTTTACCAAAGGCAGACCTAGGTATGTGCATGGAAGATGCACTATTCTAAAATTCAAAATTCTTAAAATCTTCCCTTATTTACAAGAGGGGGTGAAGAAAAAGAAGACCTCAAACTTCTCCTTACTTACCTCCGACCTTGAGCCCTTGGAGTAGAGATTGAGGATTCATTGAAACTGAAAAGCCTCCTTCCTTTTGGCCACCCTAAAGAGCATGGTATCATTAGCAAAATACTGGTGTGTTATGGCTGGGACCTGAGTTGTTACCTCAATGCCTTCCACTTCTCTTATGGCCCGGGCCTTAGAAATTGCTCTACCTAGTGCTTTAGCTATTGTAATGAACAAGAAGGGAGGCAATGGATCCCCTTGCCGAAGGCCTCTCGAAGTCTCAAAGAAGCATTCAAGATTGCCATTTATGAGTATTGAGAACCTTGGACTAGAGGTGCATGTGAAGATTCAATTTAACCATTCTCTACAAAACCTAAAAGCCTCTAGCACTTTAATTAGAAATCTCCAATCTACTTTGTCATAGGCATTTTTATATCTAGTTTGATAAACATGTTAGGTTTCCTCTTGATGTGGACAGAGTGAATCATCTCTTGGACAATAATTACTCCATCTAAGATGGATCTCCCCAGAACGAATCCCATCTATTCATCTGAGATTATCTCTAACAAAATAGACTTCAATTTAATGGCTATTACTTTTTCCATTAGCTTATACATGGTGTTGCATAGGGAGATTGGCATAAAATCCTCCAAAGCTCCTGCACCTTTTTTTGGAATCAACACAATAAAGGTATTGTTGACCTCCCTTAAGAACCTCCCAGCATTGTGAGCTGACTCTATGGCCTCCACCATCTCTTTCCCCACTATGTCCCAACACTTTTGATGGAAGCCAGTAGGGAAGCCATCTGGCCCAGGGGCCTTATTCGGGTGGAGCTACTTCAACGCCTCTACTACTTCTTCCTCAAAAAACCTTTTGGTTAACCTCTTATTCTGCTCCTCCTTGACCAACTTAGGGATATTTTGAAGAAAAGCATTTTGAGCTATCAAATCTAAACCCTCAAAATGTTACATCCCCAATTTTTGTCTTGCTATACTTTTACTTTTTACTTGGACATAAGTAAATTTATTATGATGTTTAGATTAATGACAAGGAAAAACATGGATTATATTGAATATCATTTATTGAAATTATAGGAATGATTATGTTATTATTGATTTAATATTCGTATTATGAGATTTGATTTATTATTTGAATTAATTGAATAATGATGCACTGATCACATATTGTTTGGTTACAAGTTGAAATAGTATTACAGGGTATCAGATGACTCTTAGAGAAAAGAGAGAGAATCTTTCTAGGAGAGAGATATAGACCTCAGGTTACGAGTGGTTTACTTGCCAAACTGAGTTATAAGTGTTTAATGAAAATATGAACCAATGTGTCATAAGAGGTAAGCCTTATCTTGTTAGTTTACTTCTGAACCTAATCAACAGGTAGTCGATATTGTTTTCAAAACTTTCTAAGTCGTATTAAGTTGTCTTAGTCGTTAATAACGTTAACGACGTCATTTGAGTTTGATTTATGACTATTTACATTTAACGTAAATATTACGACGTTAATGTCATAAAATGGTTGTCATATTATTATTATTAAGTCACTTGATGTGTTATAAATGATTCTTAACATTAAGATGATTTAGTCAAGTTAGAATAGATGAATTATGTCGACAGAGTATGATGGGGAGACAAGCTCAACCCAATCACAATATCTAGAATCCTTTGTTTAATAATATCATTTTATTGAATAAACGATATCTATCTAATATATAGGCAATGTTATGATAATTATATTTGATGTAATCAAATATGTAAATGCCTTAGCATTGAATGAGGATAATATCTCCTAATGAGTCGATGGAGTAATGTTTGAGTAGCTGAAGGCTTATTTGTAGAGAGTCTTCAATAGTATTAGTGGTAGATCGAAGCACTTATTGTGATCATTTAAAGATTAGTTATTTTGAAGTGATGTGTCAGCCTCATCTTAAAAAGGAGGATTGCGGTTTTAACCACCACAACCGATGAGCCATGGAGCGGCTATCTCCCATCAACATGTGGGATTTTCTCTTAAAAATTGGTTTTTAGTTTAGATTAAACTGTTGTGGACTATTAAGCTTTTATTAAAGTTTGCAACCGAATGTAGAGGAGGTGTGAAATGAGGTGACTCTGTAGGAGTCATGCCTCAGTCATTAAGAATAATGACTCATATGAGCCATGGTTGTTAGATATTAAGAAGGTTAAAACTTGTAGAGTGGGGGATCGAAGATACATAAAAGACTATAGTAGCTAGGACAGGAGGTGAATACTCAGTCAAGTGGCATCAACCCTGTGGTTTATTTGCACATCTCAACCAACTCAAGATTGTACATTTTTAGGTATTCCTCAGTTCATGTGTTTATTAAACCATGAGAAAATTGAAAAGTTTCTCTTAGACTGTACATCGTAGTATTATGGGCGATTATATGAGTTTACCAGTAAGGATTAACCTTCTAAATTTATGATGTAATAGTCAAAAACTATTAAGTATCAACTTAGGAAAGTACATATAACATTTTAAGTAAACTATTTTGAAATATTTTTGTAGTCGATGAAGACAATGAATGTTATTTATATGGTTGATATTTGGTCATACAAGTGAGTATACTATTATAGAAGACTTAGTCGACCATCTTCTTAGTGATTTTAAAATGTTGATCATACAAAATCATAGAATGAAAGATAAACAAACATCTTAGAAGGAGGTTGTCATAAGTTGTCATAAGCTTGAATAAATAGCCTTCTTATTAAGTTTGAAGGAAGCCAATAAAGAGATTGAGAAATAACCATACGATAGGCTCTTGAATGGATGAACCCTTTTTTCATAATCTCAATTTGAACCGTATAGTAATGAGGTTATAAAGATTTAACATATTGTCTTGTATGGGTTATATATATATATATATACATACATACATAACAGATAATGTTATCTAACCAAGAGTATTAGATTCATAAGAACTGTTAGTAAACTTTTGTATCATATCAATGGTAGTAACTTAGAGATACTATGGAAGATGGAATAAGGTTATTATGAGAATCCCATTTAATACTATTTGTCTTTATTATTCACGAAGAGATCCAAAACAATGGAGTAGGCTAAGTATATTATA
Source organism: Cunninghamia lanceolata (assembly GCA_027924645.1). NCBI lineage: Eukaryota > Viridiplantae > Streptophyta > Pinopsida > Cupressales > Cupressaceae > Cunninghamia > Cunninghamia lanceolata. The sequence goes on along the minus strand of BSBN01000382.1, from coordinate 13,690,333 downwards.
GAATGACCTTGTAGGGATATTTATACTTAGGGTATGTTTTGTTTATAAACATTATCAAAGTTATTCTACGTTCCTTTGTATAGGAGACTTTATCTATTTAAGAACTATAGTATCCTTAACCTTGGTTAAGTTAATCAAGGGTTAATTACGAATCTAGAACTCCTAGATATAATATATGGTTATATTGTTATATCATATTAACAAGGGATATTAGGGTAATCCTAGTGTCGAATACCAACCAATTGAATGGTTATGTCATATAGACTTATTCAAGTCAAAAGGTATTATTATTGTGACTCATAGATTAATCTATTAGATGATTAGGGTTGGTAAGAGATTTAAACTGCAAGAATATGACAATATCCAATTAGAGTAGGGGTGGGCGAACACCACGACTACATTCATTATGAATGATATTGATATTAAAAACTTTGGCCAAATTAATGCATTTGTTTTCTGCATGCATTGTCAGTTCACTGTATTCATATTGCTCATTCTATCAGAAATCATACTTAGCTAGAGGGTATCTAGGGTTGTATGATTGATAGAGTTGAGTAGAATACAACACTATGAACTTGAGAAAGGCAAATTACCACTGGTCACCTAAGGTCTATATTCCTTGTGAAGGGTGTTGGTAATTCTTCAGAATCAGCATTAGGATTTGCCACTTCTAATGCACGGGCAGATTCAGCCAACTGAATACAGGAGGTTGCGTGAGCTCCTCCCCTTCACTTCTGGTTCTGCCGCACCAAGGGGGGTATCCCTATAACTCAAGATGTAACCTTGACTAGCTCAAAGATAGAAAGATCTAACTTGACAACAACAGGCAGAATACTCTCATGTATGGACCAAGATCTGTATGATAGATCACAAGGCTGGCAACATTCTTGGACATGATGTCTGGTTGGGTATGAGAGCATGCAGGGGGTTCCTAATCCTACTCCTACAACTAACAGGTGGAAGTATGAAGTGTTTTAGTTTAAAATTTGGATGCAAAGCTGGACATGGTGTATAACACAAGAACACAGCATGATTGGTGCCTATCCAGGGCTTGGAGTCGGTAGACATACACCTGTGAATGATCAGCATGAATAGCTAAAACTGGATTTCAGGGGGATACACATGATATCTGCCTTACAGATATCTCCCAATGAAGAGTGTTAAGTTATCTCTACTTATGGCATCCCTACTGCAGTATACCCTTCCCAATGTTCAACCTGAAAACAGTTTAATCTACCCCTTGAGCAGAGGTTGAAAGATCAGACATTCAACATAGGAATTCTATGCTCTAGAATTTAAACATTACACAAATATCCAGATCCAGAAGAAGAATACATGCAATACTGGAGACAGAATTAACACAACACATGCTAAGATAGCATTACTCATATAAGATCAACCATGAAACCAGTGGATTCATGCCAAGTCCTACAACAGGAGATACATAAACTCACAAGATAAACTGTACAGAGCAACCAGATCAGCTGGTTTTGGATTACAGAGCCAAAAATCCACAACTCTCAACAACCTTGAATGAATAACACCGTCTGCATTATATAGCAGGAGGGTGTATTCAGCATTAACTACCAGGTTGACCAAAAATCCCGCTAGATATACAGTATCATAGAAATGGCGCTCAAACATTAATGCAGCAGGTAGGGGAGGAGACAGGAAGATTTTTCGAGCCCTGCGCCACTGCCTAGGGATCCAGATCTTCAACCGGGTACTAGATCAGCCCATGCCATCGCCCATACCTCTGCAACAATCGCCAATAATGGCGCACCAACCCGCGGCCTTGGGAAGAACATCAGACAGTTAATCGCAAACATTTCCCGCCGAGATTCATCATCATGATATTTCGAATATGCAGGATAACATTATCCCACATGCACCCCGCGATGACCTCTTTAACACTTTATATACTAGGTCATGTGCATATATCATGTCGGTGCTTTTTCTCCTGACGACACTAGTATAAGACTTCATCATCATCATCCAGCAGCATGATATCCTGTTGCCCGAAATATCACCCTGACGTCATCATCACATCGCAATACAACCGCATGATAATCGCCTTCATCGGCACAACCTGATCCATCGGAGAAACATCCTCCTGCTGAGCCTATACCAAAAGTCTGGCTGATGAACATCCTGATGACGTCATCATCATATCCTGCTGACGTCATCATCATATCTGCCTACTGCGCACCTCCTCATATCCGGATGACGTCATCATCATGTTTGCAAATATCGGGGGACCTCCACAAGATGATCTGTGTTAGAAATATGACCCCCCCCGGACCTCGATGACGTCATCATCATATTAACATCAGGATGATATTCAGAAGACAACCGGATATTTGGAAATATCATCCTGATGTGCAAATATCAGGTTGCACTGTAGCTCCTCTGTAAGATCGGGGCGATAGATGAATATGATGATGCTCGAAAAGATCACCCCCACTAGATAGCGCACGAAGCCGGCAGGCGGATATCTCCTTGATATCAGCATCATCATGATGCTGGAACAAACACACTCGAGTGATATGAAAATATCACCCCCTCCTTCGGAAATATCATGATGCAGATAGGCAGAAAGAAAGATATCACCCTGATATAAGGATGACGTCAGTATCATCAGGATGACAAAACAACGAACAAGTGATACAACATCATCAGGATGATATTGACCAAGATCATCCTGACGTTCAAAATATGATGACCCCAGCGAATATCGGGTCGCACTTAGAACTCTTCAACAACATCATCAGGATGATCATAACCAAGATCACCTGATGATAAAGATATCACCCCGGCGAAATATCATGATGCAGATAATATGATGACCCTCGCAAGCAACACGGTGATAAAAGGAAATATGATGATGATGATGACGACGACCCTTAAGAAAGAACAAGTCAGGTCGAACAACTTGGAGAATAACCCCTTCAGAATATCGGGGCAACATCATCATCATGTTTGGGCAAGGTGATAAGTGCAAGATCACCGGAGACTTTGAAAAATCACCCTCGCAAGCAGATCAGGGCGCACTGTAGCTCGTCAGCATCATCAGGATAAAAACCAAACATCACCCGATACTTCAATATGATGATGACGATGAGAAACCGGTCGACGGAGAACATGATGATGCTGACCTTCCTCGAAACAAACATGATGATGATGACCTCCTCCTCAAGAAAATATGATGATGCAGCTGAAAAAACACTGAGGAGGTCCAACACTTGGAGCATTTTTTGGATACTTAGGGAGAGTGCCTGAATGAAAATTGCTCAAAAAACTACCAGTCAATTCAGGCGCTAACAGTGGCTCTGTCTGGGGACGTGCAGGTGAAAACCTACAGCGAGAACTCCAGATCTCTGGGATGCAGACCAGTCCCTTGTCCATTGGGCACAGAGTCAAATACTGCTCTGACCTGCATCACCAAACACACTTGATGGCCTAAGGCCACCAAGAAAAGAAAAACATGTATCTCCCTTTGTCAAATATCTTGTTTTCATCTGCATGCACTGGATCAAGCTTGGAGATACTACAAAGATCCACCCACAAACAAATCTTGTCATCTGCATATTCAACTCTTTGATTTGGCTTGTCATTATCACCCTTGTGCAGATAACCCTCAGCATCATGTGACATGTGGGTGCAGAATGTATCAAACAATGCATATTCATATGGCATATAGCACTTATCACCTATATCATCATCATGCATTGCAACATGATCTCCTAGCTGGACTGCAAATAGGAAACACTCGGAGTCCACCACAAAACTAGGAAGATCAAGGCTCATTGTATTATATGCTGGCTCATCAAAAGAAAAGCTTTCAAAATCACAATTGTGTACATCATGTACACAACCATCTGGTACACCAGGCTGGAAAAGATCAGGCTCTGGCATCTCTTTCAAGTCAGGCACATTTTCACAGTCACTTACCTGATGTATGTTGTTTCCTCTTTCATCAGGATGAGAAACAGAATCCAAGCCAAAAATAATGTCTAGATCCTCACCATACTCAGACAGATCCTCATCACCATATGTGTCAAAAATGGGTGACCCAGGTGCATCAGTTTCATCATAGTATGCCATTTGTTCATGGGCAGCAGAGCACACCTCTTCATCACCAATGGATTCAGTCTGTGGAGGAGTATCAGCCTGTGTGTCATAAGCAAAACAGCCATCAAATGAAAAACAATCATGCTCTGAACTAGCATTTATTTCAATTTTTGACTGCTCTTCATGATCTCCATGTGTTTGAAAGGTAGGCAATGGGTCACACATAGGACTGCTTCTCTGTTTGCTTATATCTTCTCTGTCTTGAGTACAATACTCACAATTGTCTCCACAGGTCCATTCCAAAAATTGCTCATTGCTGTCCACAACCTCGTTATTGTTTTCATGGTCAGCTGCCTCATCATTGCAATGGGGATCCTCATTAGTCCTTTCATTGGCATCCTCAACTGGTGAACAATCCAGTTGAGCAGTATTGTTAGCATTATGTTCAAATACAGCAGTCTCAACCTCTATGCTTTTACTTTCATTTTTATCTGCACATGATGCCATAATCATTTGGTCATTTGCAGCTTCATAACCATTATTCACACCAAGGCCTAGGGACAGGGGTTTCAGCAGGTGCACATTTCTCATTTCTTCTACATTTTCTAAAAATTTGTATGCCATCTGCATACTTGTCACCTTGAAATCCCTCAGTAATGCACTAGAGCCCTCCTCAAAAGCTTCAAAGAATATGCCAACACAGGCTGAAATATCAGGTCTGAAACTTTCAGGGACATGTGAAAGGGCTACTGCAAACCTATGACTGAAATCAACACATGGCTCTTCATCTTGTTTTCTGATTCTCATCAATTCTACAACAAGATCAGCTGGTTCTTTTGCAAATTCCTCCTTGAAACAGTCAGCAAGCTCATCCCAACAGGCAAAAAATTTCTTTGGAAAGCTCAAATACCAGTCTTTTGCTTTTGCATCAAAGGACCTAACAAAAAACCTCATCCACATATCCTCATCTCTGAATGAATATTTTCCCATAAAACTTTGAAAATCTTGGATATGTGCATTCCCATCACATACATTGTGACCACTAAATCTAGGCATCTGACAGTATATCCTAGCAGGCATAGTTTCTACTTTATAATCTACCCATGACAAATCCAGTTGGTCATACAAAGGATCAAAAGGGGCGACAGGAGGTTTAGCTTTCTGACTGGCAGACACAACAGGGTTACTGCTTCTTAATTGGGCCTGCTCAGCCTCTAAGAATATCAACCTATTTCTTATCTCTTCTATTCCTTTATCCAACATTTTACCACTGAGTATGGGATAATTCATACTTAGATTCATAAAAATCTTACTCTTAGACATTGTTTGTCTGTCTAAGACCCAAGGCTTCCCCTGGCATCTAACTTATGCAGTAAAACAACAAATATAAAGGAGAAGGAACAGGGTACCTTTTCTCATACAGATGCTGAAATATGTACATCTTTCAACCAATAACATACATCTATCTTTCATGTGCATTTAGATCTTTTTTGCAGAGTCGCCACCTCTCCAGAGAGGACAAAATTTTCAATAGCTGAAAGCTACTTTTCCAGGTTCATTCCACCAGCAGAGCATCATTTTGTTAGTGACTCGGATGGGCCACAAGTATATCATTTTTTAGTCCATCCCCAGCAGAGTCGCCATTTTGTTGGTAATTCTTCAGAATCAGCATTAGGATTTGCCACTTCTAATGCACGGGCAGATTCAGCCAACTGAATACAGGAGGTTGCGTGAGCTGCTCCCCTTCACTTCTGGTTCTACCGCACCAAGGGGGGTATCCCTATAACTCAAGATGTAACCTTGACTAGCTCAAAGATAGAAAGATCTAACTTGACAACAACAGGCAGAATACTCTCATGTATGGACCAAGATCTGTATGATAGATCACAAGGCTGGCAACATTCTTGGACATGATGTCTGGTTGGGTATGAGAGCATGCAGGGGGTTCCTAATTCTACTCCTACAACTAACAGGTGGAAGTATGAAGTGTTTTAGTTTAAAATTTGGATGCAAAGCTGGACATGGTGTATAACACAAGAACACAGCATGATTGGTGCCTATCTAGGGCTTGGAGTCGGTAGACATACACCTGTGAATGATCAGCATGAATAGCTAAAACTGGATTTCAGGGGGATACACATGATATCTGCCTTACAGATATCTCCCAATGAAGAGTGTTAAGTTATCTCTACTTATGGCATCCCTACTGCAGTATACCCTTCCCAATGTTCAACCTGAAAACAGTTTAATCTGCCCCTTGAGCAGAGGTTGAAAGATCAGACATTCAACATAGGAATTCTATGCTCTAGAATCTAAACATTACACAAATATCCAGATCCAGAAGAAGAATACATGCAATACTGGAGACAGAATTAACACAACACATGCTAAGATAGCATTACTCATATAAGATCAACCATGAAACCAGTGGATTCATGCCAAGTCCTACAACAGGAGATACATAAACTCACAAGATAAACTGTACAGAGCAACCAGATCAGCTGGTTTTGGATTACAGAGCCAAAAATCCACAACTCTCAACAACCTTGAATGAATAACACCGTCTGCATTATATAGCAGGAGGGTGTATTCAGCATTAACTACCAGGTTGACCAAAAATCCCGCCAGATATACAGTATCATAGAAATGGCGCTCAAACATTAATGCAGCAGGTAGGGGAGGAGACAGGAAGATTTTTCGAGCCCTGCGCCACTGCCTAGGGATCCAGATCTTCAACCGGGTACTAGATCAGCCCATGCCATCGCCCATACCTCTGCAACAATCGCCAATAATGGCGCACCAACCCGCGGCCTTGGGAAGAACATCAGACAGTTAATCGCAAACATTTCCCGCCGAGATTCATCATCATGATATTTCGAATATGCAGGATAACATTATCCCACATGCACCCCGCGATGACCTCTTTAACACTTTATATACTAGGTCATGTGCATATATCATGTCGGTGCTTTTGCTCCTGACGACACTAGTATAAGACTTCATCATCATCATCCAGCAGCGTGATATCCTGTTGCCCGAAATATCACCCTGACGTCATCATCACATCGCAATACAACCGCATGATAATCGCCTTCATCGGCACAACCTGATCCATCGGAGAAACATCCTCCTGCTGAGCCTATACCAAAAGTCTGGCCGATGAACATCCTGATGACGTCATCATCATATCCTGCTGACGTCATCATCATATCTGCCTACTGCGCACCTCCTCATATCCGGATGACGTCATCATCATGTTTGCAAATATCGGGGGACCTCCACAAGATGATCTGTGTTAGAAATATGACCCCCCCCGGACCTCGATGACGTCATCATCATATTAACATCAGGATGATATTCGGAAGACAACCGGATATTTGGAAATATCATCCTGATGTGCAAATATCAGGTTGCACTGTAGCTCCTCTGTAAGATCAGGGTGATAGATGAATATGATGATGCTCGAAAAGATCACCCCCACTAGATAGCGCACGAAGCCGGCAGGCGGATATCTCCTTGATATCAGCATCATCATGATGCTGGAACAAACACACTCGAGTGATATGAAAATATCACCCCCTCCTTCGGAAATATCATGATGCAGATAGGCAGAAAGAAAGATATCACCCTGATATAAGGATGACGTCAGCATCATCAGGATGACAAAACAACGAACAAGTGATACAACATCATCAGGATGATATTGACCAAGATCATCCTGACGTTCAAAATATGATGACCCCAGCGAATATCGGGTCGCACTTAGAACTCTTCAACAACATCATCAGGATGATCATAACCAAGATCACCCGATGATAAAGATATCACCCCGGCGAAATATCATGATGCAGATAATATGATGACCCTCGCAAGCAACACGGTGATAAAAGGAAATATGATGATGATGATGACGACGACCCTTAAGAAAGAACAAGTCAGGTCGAACAACTTGGAGAATAACCCCTTCAGAATATCGGGGCAACATCATCATCATGTTTGGGCAAGGTGATAAGTGCAAGATCACCGGAGACTTTGAAAAATCACCCTCGCAAGCAGATCAGGGCGCACTGTAGCTCGTCAGCATCATCAGGATAAAAACCAAACATCACCCGATACTTCAATATGATGATGACGATGAGAAACCGGTCGACGGAGAACATGATGATGCTGACCTTCCTCGAAACAAACATGATGATGATGACCTCCTCCTCAAGAAAATATGATGATGCAGCTGAAAAAACACTGAGGAGTTCCAACACTTGGAGCATTTTTTGGATACTTAGGGAGAGTGCCTGAATGAAAATTGCTCAAAAAACTACCAGTCAATTCAGGCGCTAACAGTGGCTCTGTCTGGGGACGTGCAGGTGAAAACCTACAGCGAGAACTCCAGATCTCTGGGATGCAGACCAGTCCCTTGTCCATTGGGCACAGAGTCAAATACTGCTCTGACCTGCATCACCAAACACACTTGATGGCCTAAGGCCACCAAGAAAAGAAAAACATGTATCTCCCTTTGTCAAATATCTTGTTTTCATCTGCATGCACTGGATCAAGCTTGGAGATACTACAAAGATCCACCCACAAACAAATCTTGTCATCTGCATATTCAACTCTTTGATTTGGCTTGTCATTATCACCCTTGTGCAGATAACCCTCAGCATCATGTGACATGTGGGTGCAGAATGTATCAAACAATGCATATTCATATGGCATATAGCACTTATCACCTATATCATCATCATGCATTGCAACATGATCTCCTAGCTGGACTGCAAATAGGAAACACTCGGAGTTCACCACAAAACTAGGAAGATCAAGGCTCATTGTATTATATGCTGGCTCATCAAAAGAAAAGCTTTCAAAATCACAATTGTGTACATCATGTACACAACCATCTGGTACACCAGGCTGGAAAAGATCAGGCTCTGGCATCTCTTTCAAGTCAGGCACATTTTCACAGTCACTTACCTGATGTATGTTGTTTCCTCTTTCATCAGGATGAGAAACAGAATCCAAGCCAAAAATAATGTCTAGATCCTCACCATACTCAGACAGATCCTCATCACCATATGTGTCAAAAATGGGTGACCCAGGTGCATCAGTTTCATCATAGTATGCCATTTGTTCATGGGCAGCAGAGCACACCTCTTCATCACCAATGGATTCAGTCTGTGGAGGAGTATTAGCCTGTGTGTCATAAGCAAAACAGCCATCAAATGAAAAACAATCATGCTCTGAACTAGCATTTATTTCAATTTCTGACTGCTCTTCATGATCTCCATGTGTTTGAAAGGTAGGCAATGGGTCACACATAGGACTGCTTCTCTGTTTGCTTATATCTTCTCTGTCTTGAGTACAATACTCACAATTGTCTCCACAGGTCCATTCCAAAAATTGCTCATTGCTGTCCACAACCTCGTTATTGTTTTCATGGTCAGCTGCCTCATCATTGCAATGGGGATCCTCATTAGTCCTTTCATTGGCATCCTCAACTGGTGAACAATCCAGTTGAGCAGTATTGTTAGCATTATGTTCAAATACAGCAGTCTCAACCTCTATGCTTTTACTTTCATTTTTATCTGCACATGATGCCATAATCATTTGGTCATTTGCAGCTTCATAACCATTATTCACACCAAGGCCTGGGGACAGGGGTTTCAGCAGGTGCACATTTCTCATTTCTTCTACATTTTCTAAAAATTTGTATGCCATCTGCATACTTGTCACCTTGAAATCCCTCAATAATGCACTAGAGCCCTCCTCAAAAGCTTCAAAGAATATGCCAACACAGGCTGAAATATCAGGTCTGAAACTTTCAGGGACATGTGAAAGGGCTACTGCAAACCTATGACTGAAATCAACACATGGCTCTTCATCTTGTTTTCTGATTCTCATCAATTCTGCAACAAGATCAGCCGGTTCTTTTGCAAATTCCTCCTTGAAACAGTCAGCAAGCTCATCCCAACAGGCAAAAAATTTCTTTGGAAAGCTCAAATACCATTCTTTTGCTTTTGCATCAAAGGACCTAACAAAAAACCTCATCCACATATCCTCATCTCTGAATGAATATTTTCCCATAAAACTTTGAAAATCTTGGATATGTGCATTCCCATCACATACATTGTGACCACTAAATCTAGGCATCTGACAGTATATCCTAGCAGGCATAGTTTCTACTTTATAATCTACCCATGACAAATCCAGTTGGTCATACAAAGGATCAAAAGGGGCGACAGGAGGTTTAGCTTTCTGACTGGCAGACACAACAGGGTTACTGCTTCTTAACTGGGCCTGCTCAGCCTCTAAGAATATCAACCTATTTCTTATCTCTTCTATTCCTTTATCCAACATTTTACCACTGAGTATGGGATAATTCATACTTAGATTCATAAAAATCTTACTCTTAGACATTGTTTGTCTATCTAAGACCCAAGGCTTCCCCTGGCATCTAACTTATGCAGTAAAACAACAAATATAAAGGAGAAGGAACAGGGTACCTTTTCTCATACAGATGCTGAAATATGTACATCTTTCAACCAATAACATACATCTATCTTTCATGTGCATTTAGATCTTTTTTGCAGAGTCGCCACCTCTCCAGAGAGGACAAAATTTTCAATAGCTGAAAGCTACTTTTCCAGGTTCATTCCACCAGCAGAGCATCATTTTGTTAGTGACTCGGATGGGCCACAAGTATATCATTTTTTAGTCCATCCCCAGCAGAGTCGCCATTTTGTTGGTAATTCTTCAGAATCAGCATTAGGATTTGCCACTTCTAATGCACAGGCAGATTCAGCCAACTGAATACAGGAGGTTGCGTGAGCTCCTCCCCTTCACTTCTGGTTCTGCCGCACCAAGGGGGGTATCCCTATAACTCAAGATGTAACCTTGACTAGCTCAAAGATAGAAAGATCTAACTTGACAACAACAGGCAGAATACTCTCATGTATGGACCAAGATCTGTATGATAGATCACAAGGCTGGCAACATTCTTGGACATGATGTCTGGTTGGGTATGAGAGCATGCAGGGGGTTCCTAATCCTACTCCTACAACTAACAGGTGGAAGTATGAAGTGTTTTAGTTTAAAATTTGGATGCAAAGCTGGACATGGTGTATAACACAAGAACACAGCATGATTGGTGCCTATCCAGGGCTTGGAGTCGGTAGACATACACCTGTGAATGATCAGCATGAATAGCTAAAACTGGATTTCAGGGGGATACACATGATATCTGCCTTACAGATATCTCCCAATGAAGAGTGTTAAGTTATCTCTACTTATGGCATCCCTACTGCAGTATACCCTTCCCAATGTTCAACCTGAAAATAGTTTAATCTGCCCCTTGAGCAGAGGTTGAAAGATCAGACATTCAACATAGGAATTCTATGCTCTAGAATCTAAACATTACACAAATATCCAGATCCAGAAGAAGAATACATGCAATACTGGAGACAGAATTAACACAACACATGCTAAGATAGCATTACTCATATAAGATCAACCATGAAACCAGTGGATTCATGCCAAGTCCTACAACAGGAGATACATAAACTCACAAGATAAACTGTACAGAGCAACCAGATCAGCTGGTTTTGGATTACAGAGCCAAAAATCCACAACTCTCAACAACCTTGAATGAATAACACCGTCTGCATTATATAGCAGGAGGGTGTATTCAGCATTAACTACCAGGTTGACCAAAAATCCCGCCAGATATACAGTATCATAGAAATGGTGCTCAAACATTAATGCAGCAGGTAGGGGAGGAGACAGGAAGATTTTTCGAGCCCTGCGCCACTGCCTAGGGATCCAGATCTTCAACCGGGTACTAGATCAGCCCACGCCATCGCCCATACCTCTGCAACAATCGCCAATAATGGCGCACCAACTCGCGGCCTTGGGAAGAACATCAGACAGTTAATCGCAAACATTTCCCGCCGAGATTCATCATCATGATATTTCGAATATGCAGGATAACATTATCCCACATGCACCCCGCGATGACCTCTTTAACACTTTATATACTAGGTCATGAGCATATATCATGTCGGTGCTTTTGCTCCTGATGACACTAGTATAAGACTTCATCATCATCATCCAGCAGCATGATATCCTGTTGCCCGAAATATCACCCTGACGTCATCATCACATCGCAATACAACCGCATGATAATCGCCTTCATCGGCACAACCTGATCCATTGGAGAAACATCCTCCTGCTGAGTCTATACCAAAAGTCTGGCCGATGAACATCCTGATGACGTCATCATCATATCCTGCTGACGTCATCATCATATCTGCCTACTGCGCACCTCCTCATATCCGGATGACGTCATCATCATGTTTGCAAATATCGGGGGACCTCCACAAGATGATCTGTGTTAGAAATATGACCCCCCCCGGACCTCGATGACGTCATCATCATATTAACATCAGGATGATATTTGGAAGACAACCGGATATTTGGAAATATCATCCTGATGTGCAAATATCAGGTTGCACTGTAGCTCCTCTATAAGATCGGGGCGATAGATGAATATGATGATGCTCGAAAAGATCACCCCCACTAGATAGCGCACGAAGCCGGCAGGCGGATATCTCCTTGATATCAGCATCATCATGATGCTGGAACAAACACACTCGAGTGATATGAAAATATCACCCCCTCCTTCGGAAATATCATGATGCAGATAGGCAGAAAGAAAGATATCACCCTGATATAAGGATGACGTCAGCATCATCAGGATGACAAAACAACGAACAAGTGATACAACATCATCAGGATGATATTGACCAAGATCATCCTGACGTTCAAAATATGATGACCCCAGCGAATATCGGGTCGCACTTAGAACTCTTCAACAACTTCATCAGGATGATCATAACCAAGATCACCCGATGATAAAGATATCACCCCGGCGAAATATCATGATGCAGATAATATGATGACCCTCGCAAGCAACAAGGTGATAAAAGGAAATATGATGATGATGATGACGACGACCCTTAAGAAAGAACAAGTCAGGTCGAACAACTTGGAGAATAACCCCTTCAGAATATCGGGGCAACATCATCATCATGTTTGGGCAAGGTGATAAGTGCAAGATCACCGGAGACTTTGAAAAATCACCCTCGCAAGCAGATCAGGGCGCACTGTAGCTCGTCAGCATCATCAGGATAAAAACCAAACATCACCCGATACTTCAATATGATGATGACGATGAGAAACCGGTCGACGGAGAACATGATGATGCTGACCTTCCTCGAAACAAACATGATGATGATGACCTCCTCCTCAAGAAAATATGATGATGCAGCTGAAAAAACACTGAGGAGGTCCAACACTTGGAGCATTTTTTGGATACTTAGGGAGAGTGCCTGAATGAAAATTGCTCAAAAAACTACCAGTCAATTCAGGCGCTAACAAAGGGTAGGGTGACTTCCTATATGGAAGATGTGTGGGAGATTGCCGGTTTGTGGTTGGAGGTAAATCACTAGAAAGATGCTCTCTCTCTCCAAGTAGGAAACATTCCAGGACTTGTGATAAAGATGTCAGATATTCATAAGCAGTATTCAAACCAAAATTGTATATGTAATGGATTTACATTTGTAAACATTGTAAATAAGAAAGACAATATGGTTTATTGTATCTTGTAATAAGAAATCTTGTAATTGTAGTTACTTGATTATTTGTTGAATAAAAGAAAATTTTTCTCTATCTCATTTTTACCTTATTGAGTTACTCTATGGTAAATTTATGGTTTACCATGTTTTTAGAACATGAATGTTACATATGGTATTAGAGCTACCAGGTTCAACACTACGACTTATGAGACCACTATGCCTACCTATAGTCAACATTATGCGGTTAGCTAATGTTTGAAATTTTTTGTGCTAGTATGGTATGTTTTAAGAAGACATCAAGAAAGTCTATTAATTTGAGTCAATGTTTCTTTAAAGCAAAAAGAGAACTGAGGCAATTATCAAAACCTTTGAGGGAACCAATGATGAGAGTGACATTTGGTTAAGTGATACTAAAACTCTAGTGACTGCCTTAACTCGAATCAAGCGAGTGAGAAGGGAGTACTTAGAAAGGGTTAAAGATGAGGAAACAACTATGGTTAGGTGAGATCCTCGCATACCCTCAACTGTTGAGATCATAGAAGTTAGGTCCGATAGTGAGTCAGAGGGTTATATACCTCAAGATTATGTATTTGAAAATGAGTTTGAGGGATATACTCCTCTTGAGCATGACTTTTGAAGTCATTTCTTGTATAAAGAATAATACTCTTTACTTTTGAAATGAAATAAATCAATAAAAAGAGTTGTTTTTGTGCCAAACTATTCTTTAAATTGAGTATTATGTTTAGATTTAATGGGTTGCATTATAATCTTGAACTAATGGACAACTCAATGTTCTTAGGTGTGAGAAATTGATAAACATGGTGCGGACAAGAACTAACCAAGGAGAAAGTGAAGAGGAAAACCACCTACTGAATAATAAGCTAGACCAAATCATTACCATGCTTGAGGAAACCAAGAAAAGATTGGGTGATTGGAAAATAAGGTGGATGATAAAGAGAATATTAAGGGAGGAGGTGAAAACTCTCATGGTGAAAGTAGAGAAAATAATGAAGATCAAAGTAAGAGTACCAAACCTCATAAAGAGGCAAGGGATAGATTGACCTTAGAGCTCTCAAAGTATATGAAGAAGGTTGTTCCACCAAATTTGATGGGACAAAAACTGGAGATGTTGTAGAAGCTTGGTTAACAGAGATGGAAAAGTACTTTGAGATAAGAAATTACTCAGAAGTGACCAAGGTAGTATGGGGAGCATTCCAACTGGTAGGAGAAGCATCCACTTGGTGGATGAATAAAAAGATGGAATTGAATTTGAGCTCTCTAAGAGTAACTTGGGATACATTCATGGAACTCTTTCACAAAAGATGGTCACACAACTCTATTTTGATCAGAAACTGACTGATTTTTAGAACTTTTGACAAGGAGATATGAAAATGGTAGAATATGGAGAAAAATTCACTCGACTCCTGAAATATGTTCCTCAATATCAAAAGGATGAGAGATTCAGGATCAAAAAATTCATCATGGGCTTAAATGCTCAAATTGGTGGTGAAGTGGATGTACATGGTCCCACAACAATGGATCAAGTGTATGAGAAGGTGATCAAGCAAGAGCACAAGCTGAAATCCATTTCAGCTTATCGTGATAGAAGCCACAAGAGATTTAATGGAACTCCTAACAATCAACCCTACAAGAAAAGATATGAAAAGAGCTATGATAACAAGAGAAAAGATAAAGGACCTCAGAAGAACAAAGGTGGATATGGCAATGAGAAGAAGAATGGAAACTACAAAAGAAATGAGGATAACAATGGGAAGACTTTAGATAAGAAAGGACTCATTGGAGGATGCTTTACTTGTGGGGGTGACCACTATGCAAATCGTTGCCCTAACAAGAATCAAAATGGTCAACAAAGGGTACTACACTACCTACTCAACAAGAAGCATTCCAGTAAAGGATTCATGCATCTCTCGACAATCATCAAGTGGAATATCAAATCACACCCATTGAGATGACAGGTACTTTGTTTGGAGTCCCTATATCTATTTTGATTGATACATGAGCCACAGAAAACTTTGTTTCTCCTAGAATTTTGAATAAATTTTCTAGAAAAGATGGTTACATGTCCAATCCTTGGTCAGTTGAATATGCTAACCAATCTAAGGATTAGGTAGAGCAATGTTTGTTTGAAGCCAAGATTGATCTCCCTAGTTTCTCAACTAAAGTAAACCTTTATGTAGCTCCCTTAGGTTCCTATGATGAAATCGTAGGAATGAGTTAGTTATGGAAACATAGAGCTAAGGTTGACTGTTTTTCAAAAATAGTTGAATGCTTAGATGATTTGGTAAATCTGACCCAATTGCAAGGATTCAAAGAGAAGTTAAAATCAAAACTATCTCTACCAAGCAATTAAAAAGGGCTAGAAGGAAAGGTTGTTAGATGTTTGTAGTCAAAATGGAACAATTGGAGGAAGAGGTAGAAAATCCTAGTTTATCTTTTGGGGAAAAGTATCCTTTTCTTCAAGAATTTTAGGATGTGTCTCCAGAAGAACTTCCAGGATTGTGTCCCAAAAGGGTTTTTGATTTTTCTATTGACATTAAACCAGGATCTGAGCCTATACCAAAAGCACCCTACCATATGACAACAACAGAGTTAATGGAATTGAAAGCACAATTACAAGAATTAAAAGGTTTAATTAGACCTAGTGTTTCACCTTGGGGTGCTATAGTTATTTTTGTTAAAAAGAAGGATGGAACCCTTCGTTTGTGTATAGATTATTGAATGCTTAATAAAGCAACGGTAAAGAACAAATATCCTTTGCCACGTATTGATGATATTTTTGATTAGATGCATGAAGCTGCTATGTTTTCAAAGATCGATTTGCGATCAGGATATAATTAGTTAAGACCGAAGGATGAAGATATTGATAAGACAACTTTTAGAACAAGATATGGACACTATAAGTTCACAGTGTTGCCATTTAGTTTGACAAATGCACCTGCTACATTCATGAATCTTATGAATAGTATATTAAGAGATTGTTTGGATAAGTTTGTTTTGGTCTTTTGGGATGATATACTGATTTATTCTAAGAATGAGGAAGAACATCAATGGCACCTACAAATAGTTCTGCAAAGGTTAAGAGAACATAAGTTATATGGGAAACTATCTAAGTGCACATTCTCCCAGAAGGAGATTCAATACCTAGGTCATATTATATCAGCTAATGGAATATCTATTGATCCTGCAAAAATCACAGTTATTCTAGATTGGCCTATACCAACAAATGTGCATGAGTTGCATAGTTTCATGGGCTTGGTAGGCTATTATAGAAAGTTTGTTCTAATTTCTCCAGTATTGCTAGTCTAATCACTTCCCTATAGAGGAAAAGAAAGAGATTTGAATGGATAGACAAATGTCAAGAAGCATTTGATCTTTTAAAGGAAAAGTTAACTACAACTCCAATCTTGAAAGTTCTTGACCCCGAAGGACAATTTGAGGTAATTACAGATGCCTCGAGAGAAGGATTAGGAGTTCTTATGCAAGATGGAAGAGTCATTGCATATGAGTTAAGGAAATTGAAATCTTATGAGAAAAATTATGCACTGCATGATTTGGAATTGGTAGTAGTAACTCATGCCTTACAAATGTGGAGACATTATTTGTTGGGAAAGACTTTTGTACTTAAATCAGATCATCAAAGTCTTAAGTATATTTTCTCTCAACTGCATTTGAGTGCTCGACAAAGGAGATGGTTAGAATTGATATCTGACTATGACTTTGAGATAAACTACATCAAAGGAAAAGAGAATAGAGTAGCTGATGCTTTGAGTCGTAGAAGACATATAGCTTCTATTATTTCTATTCATGGAAATTTCAAGGATTTGGTGTTGCAAAATTTGTCTAGTGATGAGTTTTATGAGCAGGTTAAGCAGGCTCTGAAAGATAATCCTAAAGATCCAAGGTATGATGGTTTTCTATTTGAGTCAAATGGACTATTGAGGTATAAAGATAGAATTTATGTTCCTGATTTAGCTGGATTAAGGGATCTAATATGGAAAGAAGTTCATACTGCACTGTATTCAAGACATCTAGGAGTGACCAAACTTCTAGCGGATGTTAAACCTCTTTATTTCTGGAAAGGAATGAAGAATGATGTTGCACAATTTGTAGAAATATGCTTAGAATGCCAAAGGGTAAAAGTAGAGCATCATCATCCTGTAGGATTGTTGTATCCACATGACGTGCCAGAGTGGAAATGGCAAGTTATTAGCATGGACTTTGTTCAAGGGCTTCCTATGTCAAGGAATAGACATGATGCCATTTAAGTGGTGGTTGATAAACTCACAAAGGTAGTACATTTCATACCAAGGAATTTGACTAATGGAGCATCTGTGTTAGCTCATAAATTTGTACAAGAGGTCTTTAGATTGCATGGCTTCCCTGAAAAGATTATCTTGGATAGATATGTGCGTGTAACGTCAAGGTTTTGGCAAACTTTATTTTCTACGCTAGGGACTAAACTCAATATGAGTACCATTTACCATCCTAAAATTGATGGCCTAACTGAGAGAGTTAACCAAGTCTTGGAAGATTTGTTGCGTATGTATTGCATAGATCAGCAATATAAGTGGGAAGAATACTTACCACTTGTGGAATTTGCTTACAACAATTCCCATCATTTCGCTATTAAGATGGCACCATTTGAAGCATTGTATGGAAGAAGATGTCAAACTCCTATAAGTTGGGATAAGCTATAGGATAGGATTAGCATCAGACCATAAATGCTAGCTAAAATGGAAGAGAAAGTTAAGTTGGTCAGAAAAAGATTGGCAGAAGCCAATGATAGGCAAAAGAGCTATGTAGATGCAAAACATGTTTCAAGGCAATTCTCAGTGGGAGAAAAAGTTCTTTTGAGGGTTAAACCTTAGAAAAGTTTTATTAAGTTTGGGAAGTCTTCTAAGCTGGCCCATCAATATGTGAGACCCTTTGAAGTGCTTGAAGTAGTCAATCCGGCTGCCTATAGAATTGCTCTACCACCAATCTTATCTAGAATGCACAATGTTTTTCATGTGTCTTATTTGAAGAAATATATTGCAGGTAATAATCATATTTTGACTTGGAATTCTTTACAGATGCAAGACCCAAGGGTGGTCACGATTGAGCCACTCAAGGTGTTAGAAATGCGCAATCTTCACTTGCATAACAGAGAGGTATTGCAATGCAAGGTCCAATGGGACCAATATGCTGAGGAAAATGCTACATGGGAGGATTAGCATGAATTTTATCAAAAATTTCCTCATTTATTTAATAATGTTACTAGTTGAAAACAATGAACTTGCTTTTTAGTTACTTTTTAATACCTTATATCATTGAGGACAATGAATATTTAGGGGAAGGATATATTACATCCCCAATTTTTGTCTTGCTATACTTTTACTTTTTACTTGGACATAAGAAAATTTATTATGATGTTTAGATTAATGACAAGGAAAAATATGGATTATATTGAATGTCATTTATTGAAATTATAGGAATGATTATGCTATTATCGATTTAATATTTGTATTATGAGATTTGATTTATTATTTGAATTAATTGAATAATGATGCACTGATCACATATTGTTTGGTTACAAGTTGAAACAGGATTACAGGTTATCAGATGACTCTCAGAGAAAAAAGAGAGAATCTTTCCAGGAGAGAGATATAGACCTTAGGTTACGAGTGGTTTATTTACCAAGCCGAGTTATAAGTGTTTAATGAAAATGTGAACCAATGTGTCATAAGAGGTAAACCTTATCTTGTTAGTTTACTTCTAAACTTAATCGATAGGTAGTCAATATTGTTTTCAAATCTTTCTAAGTAATATTAAGTTGTCTTAGTCGTTAGTAACGTTAACGACGTCGTTTGAGTTTGATTTATGACTATTTACGTTAAACGTAAATATTATGACATTAATGTCATAAAATGGTTGTCATATTATTATTATTAAGTCACTTGACATGTTATAAATGATTCTTAACATTAAGATGATTTAGTCAAGTTAAGAATATGTGAATTATGTCGATGGAGTATGATGGGGAGACAAGCTCAACCCAATCACAATATCTGTAATCCTTTGTTTAATAATATCATTTTATTGAATAAACCATATCTATCTAATATATAGGCGATGTTATGAGAATTATATTTGATGTAATCAAATATGTAAATGACTTAGCATCGAATGAGGATAATATCTCCTAATGAGTTGATGGAGTAATGTTTGAGTAGTCGAAGGCTTATTTGTAGGAGAGTCTTCAATAGTATTAGTGGTAGATCGAAGCACTTATTGTGATCATTTAAAGATTAGTTGTGTTTAAGTGATGTGTCAACCTCATCTTAAAAAGGAGGACTATGGTTTTAACCACCACAACCAATGAGCCATGGAGTAGCTATCTCCCATCGACATGTGGGATTTTTGCTTAAAAATTGGTTTTTAGTTTAGATTAAACCGCTATGGATTGTTAAGATTTTATTAAAGTTTGCAACCAAACGTAGAGGAGGTGTGAAATGAGGCAACTTTGTAGGAGTCGTGCCTCAGTCATTAAGAATAATGACTCATATGAGCCATGGTTGTTAGATATTAAGAAGGTTAAAACTTGTAGAGTGGGAGATCGAAGATACAAAAAAGAATATAGTAGCTGGGACAGGAGGTGAATACACAGTCAAGTGATGTTGACCTTGTGGTTTATTCACACATCTCAGCCAACTCAAGATTGTACACTTTCAAGTATTCCTTAGTTCATGTGTTTATTAGACCATGGGGAAATAGAATAGTTTCTCTTAGACTATACATCATAGTATTATGGGCCATTATACGAGTTTACTAGTAAGGATTAACATTCTAAATTTATGATGCAATAGTCTAAAACTATTAAGTATCAACTTAGGAAAGTACAGATAATATTTTAAGTAAACTATTTTGAACTATTTCTGTAGTTGATGAAGACAACGAATGTTATAAATATGGTTGATATTTGGTCATACAAGTGAATATACTTGTTTAGAAGACCAAGTCGACCATCTTCTTAGTGAATTTAAACCATTGATCATACCAAATTATAGAATGAAAGATAAACGAACATCTTCGAAGGAGGTTGTCATAAGCTTGAATAAATAGTCTTCTTATTAAGTTTGAAGCAAGCCAATAACGAGATTGAGAAATAACCATACGATAGGCTCTCGAATGGATGAACCTTGTTTTCATACTCTCAATTTGAACCGTATAGTAATGAGGTTATAATGATTTAACATATTGTCTTGTATGGGTTATATATATATATATATATATATATATATATATATATATATATATATATATATATATATATATATATATATATATATATATATATATATATATATGCATAACGGATAATGTTATCTAACCAAGAGTATTAGATTTGTAAGAATCGTTAGTAAAATTTTATATCATATCAATGGTAGTAACTTAGAGACACTATGGATGATGGAATAAGGTTATTATGTGAATCCCATTTAAGACTATTTGTCTTTATTATTCATGAAGAGATCCAAAACAATGGAGTAGGCTAAGTATATTAGAGAATGACCTTGTAGGGATATTTATACTTAGGGTATGTTTTGTTTATAAACATTATCAAAGTTATTCTACGTTCCTTTGTATAAGAGACTATCTATTTAAGAACTATAGTATTCTTAACCTTGGTTAAGTTAATCAAGGCTTAATTGCAAATCTAGAACTCATAGATATATCATATGGTTATATTGTTATATCATATTAACAAGGGATATTAGGGTAACCCTAGAGTTGAATACCAACCAATTGAATGGTTATGTCATATAGACTTATTCAAGTCAAAAGGTATTATTATTATGACTCATAGATTAAACTATTACATGATTAGTGCTGGTAAGAGATTTAAACTACAAGAATATGACAGTATCCAAGTCGAGTAGGGGTGGGTGAACACAACGAATACATTCATTATGAATGATATTGATATAAAAAATTTGGCCAAAGTAATGCATTTATTTTCTGCATGCATTGTTGGTTCATTGTATTTGGATTGCTCATCCTATCGGAAATCATACTTAGCTAGATGGTATCTAGTGTTGTATGATTGATAGAGATGAGTAGAATACAACAATATGTACTCGAGAAAGGCAAATTACCAATGGTCACCTAAGGTCTATATTCATCGTGAAGGGTAGGGCCATTTCCTATATGGAAGATGTGTGGGAGACTGCCGGTTTGTGGTTGGAGGTAAATCATTGGAAAGATGCTCTCTCTCCAAGAAGGAAACATGCTAGAACTTGTGATAAAGATGTTAGATATTCAAAAGTAGTATTCAATCCAAAATTGTATATGTAATGAATTTACTTGATTATTTGTAAGAGGACTATCTAGTCTTGATCTTAATGCTAGTGCTTTTGACAATGTTTTATGATTCAATCTTAAGTCAACACAAGTTTGCCTCATTAATCGAGCCTTTCTTAATTGTTTTCTTACTATTGAGGTTGTTATTACTCTACGAGCAACTCTTTTATCTTTCTCCTTTCTAGTCTTTCTGATAGAATTGAGTGCATTGAAAAGGCTTCTAACAATAATTTTATTCTGATCGGCCACTTTGTTTAACCAAATCTTTAATTTCTTTAGTAAAGGTCTCATGTTTTACATCTTTAGTAATTGTACAAAAAGTTGGCATTGTCTGGTTGATGTTTTATTCTCAAAGTATTCATTGAAGAGTTTTGAAGCCCACAACCAAACCATTTGGGACAACCTATTGCCTTCAAGTTTTTCCATTATGTTATCATCAATTTCAAGTAACCATTTTGGGGTTCTTGAATGTTTTTCAATTTCATCATGCTTATTCTCTTCTTGACAAACATCCTCTATTCTTATGTAATTTGGAGATACATTAATTTTCATTGTTTCATCCATGTTATCAACCTCATCGATTTTATCAAGAAATGGATTATGGAGTGCAAATTCAACATCATGAGGTTCATATACACCTTCTTCAAGAAAAAGTCTTTGTTTTTCTTCTTCTTCTTTGTCCATGGTATTGCTCTTATCAATAGGTGTTTCATAACATGTTGCAACATTTTCATTTGCAATATCATGGTCAATTTCATTCTTATCTAACATTTCATTATAATCAATATTAACACCTTCAATTTGCATGTCATTAGATGGTAAAGAAGAAGATTCACCTTGATGGGCATCCACCAAACCTGGTCTTCCAATCCTCTTCCTTGCTCTATCCTTTTCCCTAATTGTGTCAATTCCCTCCAATGTAACTTTCCTCCTTTTTTCTTTATGATGACTGTTTCTCCCCATTAGGGAAACAAAAATATCACCCTTATGATTGAAACAAGCAAATTGTGTGTCCAAAAGTGCATAAAAGTATTTTTTGACTATAACAGGTAGAGATCACGGGTTTTTCGACAGTAGAGGGTCTATGGCCATAGTTGTCAGGCCAAATGACATTCCTTTTATCTTTTTTTGTCTTTTACATAACAGATATCCATTTTCAAAAATGGATATCCATTTTTGAAAATATCCATATCTGTTACCTAAAGCCCAATTCTTTGGGCAACAGTAATCTAGCAATGGATATCCCTTCTACAAAATGGATATCTATTTTGTTTTCCTCTCAAAGCATGAAACATATGTAATCTACGAAGTATACACAAAAATACATGTGAGGCATGAAGCATATAAGTACACATGATACACGAAATATGAAGCATACTCATAAATACATGTAATTCATAGAACATGAAGCATACACATAATACATGAAGTATATATGTAAATACATGTAATACACAAAGCATGAAACATACACGTAATACACCAAGTATATGCATAAGTACATGTAATGTAAGAAGCATGAAGCATACATGTAATACATAAAGTATTCACATAGATACATGTAATACATGAAGCATGAAGCATACACGTAATACACGAAGTATATGAATAAATACACGTAAGATACAAGGCATGAAGCATACACATAAATAAATGTAATAAACATGAAGTAGGCACATGGATACATGTAAGTCACGAAGCTTACACATGAATATACATAAGTCGTGAAGTATACACATGAATACATGTACTTGTCATGAAGTATACACTTGAATACATATCAGTCATGAAGTATACACATGAATTCACTACAAGTCATGAGGTATACACTTGAATACATGTAAGACATGAAGCATATACATGAACATATATAAGGCATGAAGTATACACGTAAATACATGTAATATACATGAAGTATGCACATCTAGATACACGTAAGTCACAAAGCATACACATGAATATACGTAAGTCAAAAAGTATACACATGAATACACGTAGGTTATGAAGTATACACTTGAATACACATCAATCATGAAGTATACACATGAATACACTACAAGTCATGAGGTATACACTTTCATTAAATTCCTATATTCTAGTTATTATTTTATATTACTAGGTATTTGCCTTGTGTCCTTGCGACCCAGGTCCTTCATTTCCTATGTAATTTTTATGATTTTTAGTACAAAGGACTACAAAACATTTGGATGTGAGCCTACTTGTGTTGCATCTATGAGTTGCACTACAATTTCTAAATGCATATGCTTTTTAAGACGTTCTCTAGATTCCAATGTCTTACTCTAGGTTTCTATTTCTATATCCACTTTCTAGATTTTATTACTATATTACAGTACTTTGTCTAGGGAATGGGCATAGTTTTGATTAGGTGAAGTACATTTAGTTACATTTAAATCACTATGCTAGATTGTATATCAAAACTATAGATGTTTTAAGATATCTATCTATAAGAAATTAGAAGGTTGAAATAAATAAAATCAATTTCCCCTATTACAATAGGAAGTGTGGATGATAGAGGAAAACAATCAAGGAGAAGGGAGAAAGTAGGTGTGGAGTAATAAGAGGGTTGTAATATCAATGTAGATTCCCTAAGGGGAAAAAGAGAGAAATGTCCCAAAGAGATGATAGAGTGAAAAAGATAACAAAAATAAACTAATATAAAAATAGGATTCGAACAAGTAAGACTATGCCCCGAAAAGTGTAATGGTCTGTGTGATGGTAGAGTGGTAAATGGAATGAAAGAGAAGAAGGTGAAGTTTCAAATAAAGTTGATAGAAGATGAAAGATCAGAAAGTAACAAGTGATAATTTGATTATAAGTGATAAGAAAAATGATGTAGAAGGATAATATGAAGAATAGGTTGTAGGAGAATAAGGTATAGAGGCACAAGGAGTCACAACATATTCAAGTGAATTTTATAATGCCATCCTAATCTTATACACCAAGATGGTAAGAAAATTTGTTTCAACTATAAAATAGAAGTACACCATGTACATATGGAAAAGTGGAAGTGTATAGGAGAAGTGTATAGTATAAGTATGTAAAATGTAGGATATAGGAGATAATGTGAAAAGATAAGGGAGTAGCATAGAGACTTGCATGAATCATTTAATCGACTAGTGACATAGGAAAAAACATTCCTCTCTTGCAAACAAACTTCCACAATATAGAAATTGAACACAAACAATGCTCTGCATAAAAGTAACCCAAGATTGTAACACAAAATTTATATTTAATTCAACATTTTTATAAAATTCTACAAAAAATATACATAATGACCATGGTTTTGTTCATTCACAGCCAATCTGTCGAGATCCTCCCCATTTTCTACCTAGCCGCCTTCCCTACTTAGACTAGCATCAATTTACCTTTTTCCCTCTACCGACGCCCTATCCTCTCATTACTGCATCACTTTACTCTCATCAACCTGCGCAATAGTCACCTCCATACTCCCTTCTACAAATTATTTTCTCTTTTCTGGGTGTTGTCCCATCGACCTACCAATTGTTTCTTTTTAATGAACCTTTGAGTGATGCATTCTATCTTCCTAATTCCATGCAATTTGTGCCCCAATTAGAAATAAAGTGATTCACTTATACAAGAAGCCTCTTCGAATGGTTCATTCCCCCTTTATGCATGCAACAATTCCATCCAATACCTTCCATTTGTCTTTATATATCTGAAATTTATTATAATTTATATATACAAGCATTCTAATAATGCGTATTATTCTTTGACTAGCTCCTTTTATCCAACAATAACATATTGAATAAGATAGTATCCTTCTAAGCCCATTCAACTGCTCGCTCACACTTGTGGTCTAAATGTAGAATAACAACTCTCTCAAAAAGCCGTATCAGCCTGTAGCTTCCAATATGGCTGATTACATCATTATTGTTAAACTCAATTATCCTTTGTATTTGAATTTTCAAACTGGCATATGAGAGCTTGCAATCCTTCAGCCATGGTTTTAACTTCATCTTACAATTGTGGTTGTAGTTTAGTAAAGAAATGTCATTGTGTAAAGAAGGAGGCTTCTCGTTAGTTGAAACACCAAGGAAACTACTCATTCCCCTAAGGTTCACTGCACTAAAGTCTTCTACTAGGTGGATTCTCTGTATATGTGACATAAAACTACATCCTTATATGCTCATCCATAATATGTTTATGGCTCTCACAATCATCTCTCTAAAAGTAAATCAACTAAAAATTGAAACAAAATAGAAAACAAAAACCTAAGTATCTTTTTGGTCGATGTAGGATAACTCATTCACCTAGGATGCTCCTACATCAGACATGCTAGGTAGAAAGTTTATGGGAATAGGCTCACAAAGGTGGAGTTGAGTAGTTGCACTACTCTTCTAGGTTGCCATCAACCTGCAACAAACTCCTTCACTATCCAAGAGATGAAAATGAATCTTTCTTTCACCTTTTCCAACATCATGCCAGAACACACACCACCTTCCTCCAGCAACACTGCTTCTTCCTCCTCTTTTCCCTCATGGACTCATGTCCATCGAAGCCCGACCTCCTCCACTAAATTCTTTCCTCACTCTTTTCCTCCTCCATGGGTTCAAACCCACCTTTAACCATCCACCTCCACCAATATCTTGCAACATCCTTAACCATCTCTACATACAACCACACAACATTCTCTTGTCCTCTATTCATCTCATTTTCTACTACCATATCTGAAAACAAAATAACATCACATAACTGATCTACCTCATTCACATTCACAGCTATAACATTGAACTTCATTGCGATGTCTTCCATGTTCTCGTTAGCTAGAACTACATCCTCTATTGCTACAATCACTTCTTCATTTTCTTTCACCTTCATTTCTCTTACCTCTTCTTCCACCGCCAAAATATGCAACATCAAATCATCTTTCTTCTCATCCTTCGCTGTAACCTCTTCACGTTCTATCGCTGCACCTTCAATCTATTTATCATCACTACCCACCACTTCATCTTCAACTACTACAACTTCTTCTACAATCTCTTTCTTTTCTCCATCTTTTTCTTCATCTTTGTCCTCATTTCCTGCACACACAAATCCACCTGCATACAAATCATCATTAGAAGAAACATTGGACTCGTCACCCATTTTCTTTTCCATCTTAATCTCTGCTATAGTTTCTCTCACAATATGTCGTGTCTCTTGTCGCAAATTCTATAGTTGATTCTCCAACTTTGCCATCATCACTCTCTCTCTCTCTCTCTCTCTCTCCTCACAAAGAAGGAAATTTGTAAAGGTCTTTTCAAGACCAACCTCATACTTTTCCTCTTCGACATTCTATCAAACTCTTTTCCTACTACTCTCTACCCAAGCAGACTTCTGGAAGATGCTCTCTCTCTCTCTCTCTGTGACAGAACTCAACACCTTCTACCGAGCTTTAGTCTTCATTGGAGAATAGCCCACCTCGGTCCTCATGCATACTCTACACTCTTAGGATCATCTGCTGTGATACCAATTGACATAGGAAAAAACACTCCTCTCTTGCAAACAAACTTCCACAATACATAAATTGAACACAAGTAATGGTCTGCATAAAAGTAACCCAAGATTGCAACATAAAATTTATATTCAATTCAACATTTTTATAAAAGTTTGCAACAAATTTACATAATGGCCTTCATGGTTTTGTTCATTCACAGCTAATCTGTTGAGATCCTCTCCCATTTTCTACCTAGCTGCCTTCCCTACTCAGACTAGCATTGATTTACCTTTTTCCCTTTACCAACGCCCTATCTTCTATTTTCTACATCACTTTACTCTCATCAACCTACACAGTAGTCGCCTCCATAGAACCTTCTACAAATTGTTTTCTCTTTTCTGGGCGTTGCCCCATTCACCTACCAGTTATTTCTTTTTAATGAACCTCCAAGTGAGGCATTCTATCTTCCTAATTCCATGCAATTTGTGCCCAGTTACAAATGAAGTTATTCACTTATACATGCAGCCTCTTCAAATGCTTCGTTCCCCCTTTATACATGCAACGATTCCATCCAATACCTTCCATTTGTCTTTATATATCTAAAATTAATTATAATATATTTATAGCCATTCTAATAGTGTGCATTGTTCTTTGACTAGCTCCTTTTATCTGCAACAATAACGTATTGAAGAAGATAGTATCCTTCTAAGCCCATTCAACTGCTCACTCACACTTGTGCTCTAAATGTAGAATAGCAACTCTCTAGAATAGACGTATCGACCTATATCTTCTAATACTGTTGATTACATCATTATTGCTAAACTCAATTATCCTTTGTATTTGAATTTTCAAACTAGCATATGATAAATTATAATCCTCCACCCATGGTTTTACCTTCATCTTACAATCATGGTTGTAGTTTAGTAAAGAAATGTCACTGTGTGAAGAAGGAGGCTTGTCGTCAACTGAACCACCAAGGAAACTACTCATTTCCCTAAGGCTCGCTACTCTAAAGTCTTCTACGAGGTGGATTCTCTATATATGCGACATAAAACTACATCCTTCTATACTCATCCATAATCTATTTACAGCTCTCACAATCATCTCTCCAAAAGAAAATCAACTAAAAATTGAAACAAAATAGAAAACAAAAACTTGAGTATCTTTTTGGTCGATGCGGGATAGGTCATTCACCTGGGATGCTCCTGCATCAATTAGTTAATGTGTAATCTTGGGTTTTAGGAGAATGAGGAAAGGCAAGTGTATAAGGGGATTGTGTATGAAGGAAGTGAAGTGATATGATAAAGTAGGGATCCAATTTTAGGTCATGTAGTCCATAAAAAAGGGAAAAGAAAACATTTGCAACTCAAGATTTCAATCCTAGACTTAAATTGAAGGATAGCCTATAGGTTGATTTGATATAAAAAAATTAGAGAAGTGGGACTACTTGATCAAGTGAAGTATTTTTATTTGACTTGGTATGCTTTGACTTGCTTTAATTTTTGAGATATGGATTTGAACTGCTATGATTAGCACATGTGCTTTTTCTTTTTATTTTCATTTATTTTTCTATCTTTTTTGGAAGGGATGTCACCCCCATAGCCTAACCCCATGAAACTAGGAAGATGTGTTCATCACCAAAGGCTAGACCCAATGAGTATAAACATCATTTTATTGTGCATGACAATAAAAGATTAATTTATTTGAGAAGTCCAAAATTGATGAGCTAGAAGAAGGGTGATCCACCTATGTGCCTTTAGGAATAACTAGTGAGGTCATATATTGGGAAGGTAGAAGGGGAAAACAAGAATACATGAACCTAAGCATGGAAAGGCTAGATAGCATAAGTTAAGTACAGATAAGTTAATACTAAATGTAATAATGGCATATTGGAATGTGGATGATTTGAAGATCTAAGTCTAGCATCACTACATCAAAGAACTTATCATGGAAAGAGAGATATGGAGTGCATGGGATTCATTATAGGGAGGAGGTAAGTAGCATGATAGAGTTCAAAACATGTAATCTACATGAAGCATATACTTGAATGTACATACAAGGCATGAACCATACACGTAAATGCATGTAATATACATGAAGTATGCACATGGATACAAGTAAGTCACGAAGCATACACATGAATATACGTAAGTCACAAAGTATACACATGAATACACGTAAGTCATGAAGTATATACTTGAATACATGTCAATCATGAAGTATACACATGAATACACTGCAAGGACCATGAGGAATGAAGCATAAACACACATACCACAAGGTTTTGGGTAGCTAGAAATGGATATCCGTTTCTAGAAAATGGATATCTATTTCTAGCTGCCCAAAATGGATACCCGTTTTCCATTTACCGAAGAAAAATGGATATCCATTTTCATAGTTGACTTTCCCTGAATTCTAATGTTTTTGCAGGTTTCACTCTCTTATTCAAACTTCACCCTTTGTGTTGACGACTTTTCTTTAATGCAAAATTGATAAAACAAAATGGGTTTATTGAAGAAATTGTTAGCTTTATAAAAATATAAGATTTTCTTGCGTATCATTTTATTAAATAATTATTAATAATTTTCTATATAGTGTGTGTCTGAAATCTTGATGGACACATTGATTGAAAAACATCCATAACTTTCAAACCATTTCACCTTTTTAAGATCTGAAAGTTGCGTCACACTCTATGCTTTTTTGGCTATAGGTTAAAAAAATTTGAATTGTAATTTTTTTTAATCAAGTTAGGGTGGGTGGAAAATTACATTTTAGTTTTTTAAAAAAGTCACAGTAAAAAATCATAACTAATTATTTTATTGGAAAAAAATTTCAAAAAAATATGCGTCACATCTGAGCATGAGTCCTCTACTTATTTTGAAAGATTCAATTTTTTTTTTGCTCATAGTTAGGTTGGCTGGAATGACACCCACTTTTTATTTTTTTTCTGAAAAATTTAATAGTTGTTAATTGAAATATTCATTTTTCACTAAGTAAATTTAATTTTAAGAAATAGTAGCCCATAAACTAGATTCAATCCTCTACAGATTTTGTTCTTACATCTTTTTCAAATTGTGTAGATAATCCATTCAAATTTTTACATGAACTTGATTAAGTCTAATTTTTAGTATTTTCATTTCCACTTAGAGGTATAGTTTGGCCCATCATGATCCTGCACATACCTGTAGCACCCCTCCATTATCACTTTGGATGTGCAGGTGGTCTGGCTAAGGACTATGAAGGTGAAGGTAAAATAACAGGAATGTTTAGGGTATGTTAGACAATTGATGTTGTTAGTTAATTCATAATGTTGGTTAGATCTTGTTATTAGTTCATTAGTAATGCAACTGTGGAACCCTAGAGGATAAAGCTTAAACTAAATGATATGTGTAGCTATGATTCACGTTATTTGTCATCTCTTTCTATATATATATTTGTCCTTTTTTTATAGCATAGTTGAGTTATTCTCTGGGTTCCTTGGCGGGGCGTTACATTTGGTATTAGAGCCAAGTTGTAACACTGGGATCTCTGGATTGTTGTTGTTTCTCTAGGTTAAATGTTTTTCTCCTTGTGGCAAGTTGGTAATAGTACCTCTCACCTATGTGCCTTAGTATGATGTTGGAAGGCTGATAAATTTATAGACTTGTTCTTTGATTCTGGAAGAAATAAATTCTTTATGCCTTGTTTTACTTATGTGTCTTCTATGTGTTCTCTCTCCTTCTTTTCTTATAATGTGATGATATATTTGACAATATGTGTTTCCTAGATGTTAGTGCTTGTTGATTTGTTGAGGCCTTGAGTTCCTCTTGTGGTCTCTAGTGCTTTAGAAGAAAGAGGCATGATTGCTGTTAGTGCATGTGATTAGGAGTGTGGTAATTGCCCCTCTAGTGATGTGAATGTCCTGTACCCATTCTGTGTGGGGTGTTGTGAAAGGCCAGTGGAGTTTTGTGTTCTTTGGTGTGGTGAAGTAATCATACTTAGGGGTTATGTTTAGCTATGGGTGTGGAAGCACCGTACCATCTTTATGATAGTTGCCTTGCTTTTGTATATGTGTAAGTATTGGAATGATTTAATCATTTGGAAACATCATGCATCACGAGTCATGTGGTTATGTGGTGTTGTCGTATCTTAAGGTGGTTGCTTGATCTGTTGTGATTTATGAAAGTTATCATTGTGTATGCCTATGTAAGAACCATGTGCAGGAGATCAAATTGGAGCTTGTGTTGGACCCATAAGATCATGAATGTAATACTGTAAGTTGATTAGAGTTTTGAATTACTCTTGTGTGTGACATCATACATTCCCTCTGTAAATATCTTCATGCATAAGGAAGTAATTGCATATGTTCATAGCTTGGTAAAAAGAAATTGTACTGCATTAAAGATAGAAAGTTTTTTTGTATATAAGTAGCAGATTTGTTGCCTTAAATTCTTGTATAAAAATTGCTTAGATATGAAGATGTAGAAAACTCAGTTATCCATGTGTTTGGTGTACGTTCCTTAACGCATTATGGACCTTGTGTCCTTGGGCGTTGTGTAGCAAATACTCCCTTTGTGGCTTAAATTAGTCACACCGTGATGTGGATTTGTTTGTAATTTGATTTTTTTGGAATTTTTGATAGTTGTTTCATGTGTTGTTGGTGGGCTAACAGTGAATTTGTTTTCTTTGAACTCTCTTATGATAGGATTGGTCACCAAAACTCTTTTTTATACTTGAATTATTGTTGAAAATTACCAGCATTTTGTGACTTAAGATTGAATTTGATTATTCCCCCACTTGGGTTTGCATTTTTTTTAATTTCTATGGTGGCTCTTCTAAATGTTTGTTTCTGTTGGCCTCATTTCATGTTAAGTGTTGTTTCTATCATTATCATTTCGAGCCTTTGATAGTATGTACAAGGGAAGACTCCACAAAGGATTGTATTTTGCATGTTTGGTAATTAGTTAGAACCATAGTGGAAATAAGAGATGAGATGCATTTTTCCTTGTTAATATGTGAATGCAATTCTCTAAATCGTATGAAATTCTCAATATATGTGTGATTGGTTATAAGTAGATCTCATGATATGCCTTAAAGATAAGGAATTGATGTCCTTCATGTCTTTATTGAATGATTATGTCTGTCTTAGGAACAATTGCTTAATATGGATGTGTATGTTGGCATTAGAAAATTGCAATACTAATATATTATGTTTCCACCCTAGTCTGTGACTTCCAGGAGTAAGTCAAGTTTTAGGGGGGCAGGATGTAGTGTCCCTCCATTCTCACCTTGGATGTGCAGGTGGTCTGGCTAAGGAGTATGAAGGTGAAGGTAAAATAATAGGAATATTTAAGGTATGTTAGACAGTTGATGTTGTTAGTTAATTCATAATGTTGGTTAGATCTCGTTTTTAGTTCGTTAGTAATGCAGCTATGGAACCCTAGAGGATAAAGATTAAACTAAATGATATGTATAGCTATGATTCACGTTATTTGTCATCTCTTTCTATATATATATATGTCCTTTTTGTATAGCATAGTTGTGTTATTCTCTGGGTTTCTTGGGGGGTGTTACAATACCCACATATTAAACCATATTTGAAAAGCTACACAAATGAATCCTAATAAATCATTGTATATAAACAAACATTTAACTCATATTTAAAAAAATTAAAATAAAAACAAATTATCTTTTAAATTTTAATTAATTAAATTTTAATTTATATAATTATAATTATTTTTTTAATACATATTTACATTTATACATTAAACATATAAAATCAAATATTTAAAAAATTGACATCTTATTACTACCAAATCTTTTTAATGCTTATTGTTTTAAAAGAACTTACTTCTCCATAGCTACTTACCTACTTGGAGAATTTAAAATCACAAATTCTATAAATTAAATTATAGTAAATATAATTTACTTTATTTAATTTTAATATATATTATTTTTAATTCTCAATTATTTTTATTAATAAACCATGAGTTATATTTTGACATATTAATCTTATGTATAAAATGATATAATACAAAAAAATTTGACACTTCTTTTTTACTTACATTTAGAAGATGCAAGTATACAGTTTATGTAGCATAAAATTATATTTTATATTAAAACATTGACCTTAGGTTGTGGATGTAAGAAAAGAGAAGAAACATACTATAATGGTGAAATTGGTATCTTTATGTTATTTTTTATTTAGTTTTGGGTTTTTTATTACTAGAGTGTTTTAATATATAGAAATATTGATGAATGGAATAGTTTTTTATAAAGTTAGGTCCCTTGCTCTATGCAACTACCCACCTATTATATGCATTTCTTTGCATCTACTACTTACCCCTATCAATATACATTTACTATCTTTTTATACACATGTTGTACTCAATTTGATTTGGTTGCTTTCATATCCTAGACCAAATTTTTAATTGTGGGGATGTTATCATGGTCACAAACTTGTTGTTCCAAAATTCAAATTTAACTAGGATGTCGTCATGGTTGTAGACATGTATATGAGGTTTGACTATATGTTAGGTAGATACTCCATCCATATCTAGCTAGTGATGTTAATATTTCCCCTTATCAATCATTTATTGGAGATTTTTAACATGCTTATGGTTGGTGGTACATATGATATGAGATGGACCCAAATGATAAAGAAAAGATGTTGAAGGTAGGTGATTGTTTAGGCCAATATGAACAATGTAATTTATGACTATAGTACTTAAATAATTTAGAGATATCTTTGCACTATCATTCCAAGACATGCTAGGAACTAATCCTAATATTGTGATGCATAACATGTATTAGAACTTGGGGTTAAACCTATTAAACAAAAGATTAGGAATATTCATCAAAGGGATCTTTAATGGTGAAATATTTTTTGGATTAAATGCAAAAAGGAGGACTATGAAAGGGCCTCCACCCTTTTAAAATCTAAACAAAAGGAAATAGAAAAAAAATAACCTAGCAATAGCCAAACTATAGCAATATAACAATAAAAAGAAACAACATAGAGATAGC
Source organism: Cunninghamia lanceolata (assembly GCA_027924645.1). Classification (NCBI taxonomy): domain Eukaryota; kingdom Viridiplantae; phylum Streptophyta; class Pinopsida; order Cupressales; family Cupressaceae; genus Cunninghamia; species Cunninghamia lanceolata. Next base: position 13,655,812 of record BSBN01000382.1, on the reverse strand, counting down.
CCTAACAACAACAATGAGGCTAATAAAAAACTAGTAATGAAAACTTGACCACTAGGGACAATATAGGATCTCCACAAATATTAGAATTGGTTGAGCACCACAGCTACATCCAATTCGTCCCATAATAAATCAAAGTGTTTTTACATGAACTTTGCATTTTCTTGCTTCATAATTTTATTGTCTCTATCCTTATGGCTCTTAGTTCTAGAGCTAGGGAAAGTACTCTCTTTAATCAAATGGGTTCTCATTTTTTCCTATTGCATTTTAATACTCATAGAAATATTTTTGATAGTGGTTCTAATAACTTTGAAAAACCTTCCAAGATTATAAGTCTTAGATTCCTAAATATTAGTTTCTAGAATAGAGATTTTCACACCTTAGATGGTTTTTGGTTTTAATTTGCTAATTTCCTCTAAGGCATTCAATTACTCGAAATTATCCTTCGCTATTTCTATTAGCATGAGTGCCTCAACATTAATTTTCTTGGATAGTATGGAGGTCTTAAAACTCACTTCATTAAATTTAGAATGAAACCCTTTCAATAATTTGTAGTGTGACATAAATTGTTTATCCATCTCAACTAGCTTCTTAGATAGCATAGTTACCATAGAATCCATAGCCTTAATGGAGGAGGAACGGAAATAGATGTTATGATGTAGGTGCATCCCTATGCATCATGAAAATGTGGTGTCATGTCTAATAAGTGTGGTTTAGTTTGATAGTTTGTGTGTCTATGAGTTTTGGTTAGCATTTTGTGGTAGAGGAAGTTAGCACATTTCATCACATTAACAAATTAGATTTTACAATTTGGGTTATAGTTTTGTTTATGATTTGGTTATCTTTGGTTAAAATTTAAAGTTGATTGGATAAGTAGAGGTTGGTAATTTGGTTTGTGAAGTTTCTATAGGTTGACAATGTGTTCAATTTAAAACTATTTTTATTATGAAGGTTTATTTTGGGTTTATGACATAGGTGAATATTTGGGAAGGTTGTTATAACCATTATGGAAGTGTGTGGTGTACCACGTGGATATTCTCCATTGTTTAACTCTTGGAATTTGTAAATTCATTATTTTTAAATAGTAACATGTTTCATGTCATTTTGGGCCTTGCACCATCTTAAGGCTAACTCAGATCATGTGAGGAGCCTGAGGATGATATATAGTGGGTCTTGCATCATCTAAAAGTAAGAAAAGAAGACTAATATGGAGTATAAGTATAAAAGGTAAGTTTTATTAGTGAGGGAGTGAGATCTGAGAGATAAAGTTAGGCAACAAAGAGTATGATGTGGAGTGTGACCATTTGGAGCTCATAGTAGTGCATTATGGATGTCATTGCCATTTAACATAGTATTATTTAGGGTATTGTAGTTTGTGGGTAGCAAGATAATACTATAGTTTTATATTGGAAATCATTACATGGATAATGTGGCAGTCATTGTAGTAGGGTCGTGGTAAAATTCTAAAGTTATATTGTACTTGATCATGTCATTATGCATTTCTTGGAAGTGGTGTTTCCATGGTTTAGTGAGTAGGTACATGTAGGAAAGCCTACAAGGAAGCTATTCCATTTGTGTAATCTTGTTGTAATCAAATGGCTATGGATTGACATGTAATAGGGCCCATTACAAAAAATCCTATGGTTGTAATTCAATGATAATCACACAAGCTATCTAATAAATAATTATCGTGTTTTATGTCATTTACTATGTCCTTTAGTTATCTGTATGTGTATTATTGTTGTTGACTACATGAATGAATAGTTCTTCATTGGAGTTGTTATGCCCTACACACATGCCCCACTTTTTGCACAAGCAAAATGGGGAACCCCTTTTGATAGGTAATTTTAGCGAGTTTTTTTGGCCTCTTGAGGTGTTTTCGGCTTGTTAGGAGTGCCCTAGCTTCTAGTTACCCAATCTAGTTTGATGGAAGGGTTTGTAGTTCGTTGTATTGGATTGGTGCATTTTGATGATATATTTAGCTTTTTGATTTTTGATGTGCCTTGATTGGATCATTTTACTTGCAACCTATGTCATAGGGTATAGATGGTTTGTATTCAATACTGGTAAAGTTCATATTGATAATAGTGTTTATGTTCCCATGGCTTTAAGCTTATTGTTCTTTGTTTTTTTGACTTTGATGGGAGTAATAGAGATTTGGGACTACCTTACAGTTTCAATGCCTAGTAACCATCCTAACACCTTGCCTCCTTTGAAGCAAAGGAAAGGAACAATCTTAACAGTTATAAAACAATTAAAGTGAAATTATTGAACATGCTAATTTATAGGGAAGTCTCTATTGCCTTATTATGGTCACCATAGGCATTGAAACTCCCTTAAAATAGCCATTAAATATCTTGAGAATGTCCTTAGAAGATATTTTACATGATTGGTGCACAAAAGCATTCAAAATTTTGAGGAAGAGAACTGTCCTTTATTCTTTTATTATCTTTTGGGACAAAAATGGATAGTTAGAATGCCTTGAGGACTCTTTATCCTACTATTTTAACCCTCCTACAATTGTCATAGAAAGTCTTTACCATAAACAATTATTTAAGAAGTATTTTTCAAGTCAAATACCTTTAATTCGTGACTCCATATGCATGAATTGTGGGAGCAAGTCCTTTAGTATGCATTCTTTATATATTTGGGGTTGGTGTTACCCATTTTTGATGTCATCTCAAACTAGGCTTGATATAGGGTCTTGTGGTGTAGAAGGTTGGAGTTCATGGCCTTAGTGAAGTATTTCTGATTCAAGATCTTATGAAATTTTGTTTATTCTTTAAATTTTGAGGATCTAATTATTTTCTTTTATCTTTTTTATCAGCAGGGTAGTCAGGACTGAATCCAAGATCTTTCTGAGATTTGTGATGAAGGATCAGAATACTACCCTGAACACTCATGTTTTATAAATGGGTAGTTTTGTTACAGGTTACCTATCACTGGAAGGGTTCAAAGGATTTGATGATGAGATCTTCTTTGGAAATCTAGTTGTTCTGACTAGCAAAAAATAATGGTGTTCCATGAAAAGATTTGTATGTAAACTCTAAGTTTTGAAGAGTATTGGTTGTTGTACACCTCAAGACTATCTTGCAACTGTATTCTATGGATGAAGAAAACACTGCCTTTCATATGGAGATTAGTGCTAGGGTTTTGCACTCACAGTTTCAAATTAGATCTCAGCTACCCAAGATGTCATTGGTGGCTCCTATATAATCTTGTTGCAGCAGGAATAGTCAGGATCTTCTTGTGAGAAGATAGTATAGTTATAGAAGATTGTTATCTTTTGCAAAGTTACCCTTGACACTGCCCACAAACTTGATTTCATAATGGATAATCCTTATAGAATCATTCAAGAAATACAATGCTTTAAGTCACTACAAATTATGGGATAGTGGTTGTCATGATATTGAACATAAGGACATAGGCCCAGGAAAATGATTCAAAGCAAAGTTATCACTATTACACTACCTTTGGAGTACCCTCAAGTTTGTCATGGGCCTCTTGATCATTTTATGGGATAGTCATAAGACTAGAGGAATCATTTGCATGATATGGCATATCATGAAGGCCCAACCATGAACAAGCTACATAGGTTTTATAATGTTTCTTTTTGTTTCTTTTTTGAGATTTGATTCCATTGGCCACTCATCAAATCTCTTGAAGGGCATGTCTAAGGTTGAAGAGATGGTGATGAGCAGGGATAGCCCTAATCTTATCAAATGGAGATGTTAGAGTTCATTAGAAAGGAGCAGCTACAATGATACTAGACCTATGTAATACCTATTTGGATGAAGAAGGAAGAATCATTGGACTTAATAATGGAAAGGTTAGAGAAGTAATTATTGAGATGGCTAGCAGTAGTCTTCGGTGAATAGTATTTGCTTACTAAAATTTGAGCAACATATTGTGGCTTCAGAGCATGAAACTTGTCCTCCCAATTCCTTGTTAGAGGAGTCCATTAAAAATGTTGAAGAACATATTGCAATGACAAAGAAGAGCAAAATTTGTCAAGAGTAGCTCAAGGGGCATGTGGTGGATATCACGTTGTTCTTGAACAGAGTTTCAATTACCTAAAATGTCATGTAAGAGGTAAGACAGAGAATATCAAGGATTGCCTTCAAGATCAAACATCACCATTGCAAGGACAACCTTTGTGCATCCATTATGATTTGAGAAAGAGTCTCTACAAGAAATATGCTATTAGATCAATTGACTATGTTTTAAGTTATCCAGAGAAACATCATCAATGCTCTTCTTCTTGACAGTCCTCTAAACAGTATGGTCACAACTCTTAAACTCTCAAAGTTATCCTTATCTTAACAGTCATGAGGAGATAGTGAGGAGTATGTGTAAGGCATATCTAAGAATGGGTTTATAGGGAAACCAATTGAGATTAAAGAATATCAATAGATGGTTATTAATGGGCAAGGATTGTATGGAGGGTTATTAAAATGATAGAAAACATGCTCATTAGAGGAAGTGTATAGGGCTTGATGTTATTTGGTATAGTCCTAGGAGTGTACAAATCATGAGAACCAAGCAAAGGAGGGGAAGATAGTCATGGACATTTTTGAAAGAAGGAATGGTGTTTTGTGATCCCATGTACTCTAAGATTTGATGGGATATCATAAAGCTATTCAGACCAACATGTAACTGAAATAGAACCCATGACATTTTTTAGTGTTTTAGTCACGATTTCACCTTACTCTCTTGCAATCACCAAGCATTTAGCCTTCTAAATGTGATCAACACTATCAAAGTAATGTTCAAAATCCCAGATTCTTGTAGAATAGTCGAGGCCGATTGTATGTGGTTGCCGGGAAGAGGTAGTCACCTATTGAAAACTTCATGAGGCAGTAAAACAGGGTTGTTGTGACTCATGTTTTTACCATCCAATTCTTGAGTCTCACACTATACTCTGCATTAGAAGAACACAAAGTGGTTGTGCCTTCAAGAACTCTCATGATCTTGGATTACTATATATATCTTCATGACTATCTTAAGGGTAATAAAGCACTTATGGGACTGTCATGTGAGGAAATTGAGGTATCCTGCCTTGAAGATGTTTGGGGTTGATTTGAAGACTTTGAAATTAATGAAGATGCATCACAAAGCTAGTCAATGACTATCCACTATCCAAAAATAGTCATACATACAGTCACAATCTTTATGGCAGACAAGAGGGACTTAGACTCTTTGAAACCCTAAATAGTTTTCAATAGAGGGGTGACTATCATAGGTACAAGAAGGTGATAGGCACGTAGATAGAGCAAAGAATAGTCATGAAATTAAAATCAAGGACACTCATATCACAAATAATCATCCCAAGTCTATGAGGGGATATCAGGATTTGAGGAGGCAATCACTGTTTAGAGGAAAAGGACACAGAGTAGTGGTTGTCCCCAATATTTTTAGACTTCCTATTTGATTAAAAGGATTATCTTGGAAACTATAAGTGAAAGAGTAAAATGCTAACCGTGTCTTCATGATAGTTATGATTATGTATCTAATGAGAGGACTTGGAAATGCCATTGAAGTTGTCTTAAGACTATTATAACACCCAAACCATCTAGACTGTCACCTAAACCATTAATTGTGAAGATCATCAAGTGTGAGATTGAGATGTTTTATAAATGGAGATGAAAATAGTGTTATAGGTAACCATTATGGGATGTTTACTTTCAAGACATTTTGTTCAATACCTTTTGTTAGATCCATTAGGGTTTCGTACAACTCCTTCTATTCGCATTAGGGTTTCTACCCTAGTTTCTAGTCCTAATGCTTCTTCTTTTGATTCCATCCCCCTTGTGGTGGATCTTCTGGGGACCTTGCTCCTAATTTTCATACTAATACCACTTAGATTTTGACATCTTTGGTCAAGCAACTTCCCTCTCCTTAGACAGTGCTCTATGTTGGGGCAGTAGAGGCAGATTCCCCTCCTCTCTCTCCTTAATATGAGGATTTGGATAATTGTGTGTTCTAAATGGTTGTGCAAAGGAGGAAGAGAGGAATATTTGTTTTGAATCCCACACCTTGGTCAGGGGTGTGTAGATTGCTAGATCTAGTTTACACATAGTTTAGGCCTTTGGCCTTCTTGTTTTGTGTTGTTTGTTGTGGGTTTGGTGTTGTTGTTGTAGTTTAGGACAAATTTGCTATAGTAGTACTACTATTTAGTAATTTTCATGTATGATGCCCTTCTTGTGTAAAAGGTTCCATGTCCTTTCATAATTTTTTTTACCCATTAATAAAAAACATGACTACTACTTTAGAGGCCTTAGTGGATTGGTTGTAGCCAACACCAATTGGAGAATAAAGCTCATACTAGGTTGTAACCTGGGCATTAAGTCGTAGTCTAGGTGGTCACCTTAGTTGTAGCTAGATGATAGTAATCCTAGTTATAGACAATTATTGATCACCTTCATTGTAGTGAGGTAAGTCAATTGTACCCAAATTCCCTAGTTCACTTGTCCATGGTCCCATCAGATAAGTTGTAGCCCTCTCAAGGGTGGTTGTAGCTCTTCAAATCAGTGTCTCTAAGTCCCATTTTAGTGAAGATATTGACTTCTATGTGTGTGAATGCTTGTTGGTTGAATCTTTCAAGTACCAGGTCTTAAAATGTCTTCTTACAGGGTTCTACAATTTGCTTGGGCTGGCTAGAATTTTGCATTGTCAAACTGCTGGTTAAGAAGGTTGGTAATCACCATGCACCTTACCCACACCCTTTTGAAGCTAGATAATTTTTTGAGGGTGGTTGCATGGATGGTTCCAATCATCTTCAAATCACAAAAAAAAAGGTAAGACAAAAAAACAAAACCCTTTTGCTCACCCATCTGTCCCTCCATATCAGCTATACTTAGATATCTCAGCGAATCTAGCCCTGGAAAGCCATCAGGCAGAGCGGACAGTTTGGAACACCTATCCATGAACAACAATGCCAAGTGTGTATGTTGTCCAAAGCCTTGCGGAAAGCTCTGTAAGTTGGAACAGTCACATAGTGAAGCAGGAAATGCAGCTAGGCTATCTGCAGTGAGTTTTGAAGCACCTCTCAAACGTAGATGTCATAGAGATTTAAGTTGGTTGAAACTGTGTGGAAGCGCTTTTAAACTTTTACAATCGCTCAAAACCAAATCTTTCAGAGAAAGCAGTTTACCAAACATTGGGGGTAATTCGTTGAGCAACCATGTAATTTTAGCACATGCAAGGAATACTGGTGCTGCTCAATGTTGTCTGGAAGCAGTGGAACTGGTTCCTTCGTTCCAAAATGTCCGGACTTGTCAATAATAAGGCATAGTTCGTTTCAAACAAAATGTTAATCAAATTAAATATACTTTACTACACTGATTTTTTATTTATGTGGTAAATAAACAGTCTTATATTTTAATTAAATATTTCTTTTATCGTTATTTTTTATAGTTATAATATAAATAATAATATTAATATTTATTATTAAACCCTGTTCAAATATTAATTATTTAATTTCATTAATATTTAAATTATCAATTTTGAAAACCATATATATTGAATAACAATTAAATATACTATAAATATTACATTTTTGTTATTATATTTATATAGGTCTTAAAAAAAATATTTCTCTAACATTATTGGAATGCAATTTGTCTATACAATAAACCATGTAAAATTTGTAACCACAACACCTAACAAATGTGATGTTTCTCTTTTGACAATATTAAAACTTGAAAATTTATTTTTATTTATCAATTTTGATTTGACAATAATAACCACATTTTTTAAAAAGCAACCAATGATTTTGCAATAAATAATATTTTTAACAATACAATATTTATTTAATAAAAACAAAGACTAACCTTTGTTCTTTTAACATTGATGGATAGAGAGTTGCAAAGAAATGAAATCCCAGCAATACAACAATAACCTATTTTCCCTTGATATTTTCAAAGAAAAAACCCTAATAAAAATATTGAAAATACTCTCATTAAAGAGCAAATCAAAGAATCTTCTCCATGTTGTGACGTCATAAACTGTCGTGTACTGCAACTGACAACATTAATCTAAATATATTACGTTAAAAAATTACCCTCTTTGGGCGTATTTTGCCAATCTCTTCTAAAGGTAGAGAACGGATTTCATCAAATTCCTTAATTTATATTTGAATCGGTGTAATAAAACCCATTATTTACTGAAAGTCGGATACAAAAATCCCATATTTTGTGATAGAGGATTGAGCAATTCATTAAGAGTTGTTATCAGTGATCAGGTATTGTTATACAGTTCTGTTTATTAATTATTAGTTTTTTCTTTCGCTTGCTGTATTTCAAAACTGTTTTGTTTCTGAACTCTCTGCAAATTAAAAGAAGGCAATTCATGCCTTAATTTGAACCGGAAACCCTTAATAATTAGGTTAAAATTTGCATCCATATTACTTAGGAATATTTTTGTATTTGGGTTTGCAGTAATGGGTCGGAGATTTATCAGATGATGAAACGTGGGGGCGCATGTTTATATTGGGAATTTTGATGCAAATTACTACACTCTGTCATTTCCAGCTCTTCTAATGAAGGCAGGAGGGGGATTTCAGTGATCTCTGAACAGATTTACAATAGCTTAAATCCAACTCCTCTAAAAAAGACAAGCCCCATATGTCTCCTTTGTAATCTTTGAGGCAGTTATAATCTCATCATACCATGGCTTCTATCCCTGGATATCAGAAAGAACATCTGTTGCAGACAAAGGATCCAGATCTACGTAGAAAACCACCAACAGCAGTCTGCCACATTAAAGTTTTAAACCACTTGAAACCTCCCCCTTAAGAGACTCAGCATATTAACTTGTAAGAGTGTATTAACTTGCTGTCAAGAGATGCATACAAATTTTCTTTGGAAATAAACACTCAAGAGATGCATACAAATAATCATGTCTATCAATAAATTGTTCAAGAATTCCAGACATGTACAACATATAAATATCAATTTGGCATCCCAATTCATGCCAATTACAACAAATTTGATGGCACAATAGATTTTTGCAGCCCTTAGTTTCCTTTAATCATATAGAGAATAGCTCTCCAAAGGCACCCTCAAAGACAGTGCCTTCAAAATTGCATTCATCCAACAGTTCTGTCTCCATGGAATCTGAAAGCTCCATGCAATGTGTTTCCCGCTCTTCCATATCCATCCACTCTACCCACTCTGACTTTTCAGATATTCCATTATTGTAGGAGTTTGCTTCTTTTTCCCAATCTTTGAAATTCCAATGACTAGCAGGGATCTCCAATGCATTCATATCATGATTTACAACACCATATTCAGGGCTTTGGATTTGATCTCCACCATATGGTTGATTAACAATAACATCTTCAATATTAACAGCAGTAACAGTGGACTTAGATGCTCCAGTTTGGACTTGATCTCCATCACATTTACCATGAACACTACTATATTCATGACTGAAAGTACTAATACCCAACTGCTGAGAAGGAGAAATAATAACAGCCATATCTTCATTCATTTCACCTTCTTTGTGAGGTTGAGATCTTTTGCATTTCTTGGAAGTTCCAGCATATGATGTGCCAAACAAGGTAGAATGAGATTTGCACTGGTTGCATCTATATCTTGGTTGTAGAACATTAGACATATTTTTGTTGTTGAAGTATCTGAAACAGCACACATGACTGAGCTTCTCACCTTCTTGGACGAATGGACATGGAGGATGGTAATTCTTGAAAGTATCTTCAAGAGCCTTCTTTCTCTCTTCAGGGAGCTCAGAAAACACCATTGGTAAATCTCTATAAAAGAGAAGACCATCTTCAATGGATTCGAACTCCAATTCTAACTCCATTTCCATGTAGCTGCACCAAGAAGGTTTTAATTTCTCTGCTCGTTTCTTTCTCACAATAATCAATCCTCTGCACTTTTCACAATATATAAGGGTTACTTGACGTCCAAGCTATCGTAGGTTAGAACAATTTTTAATATCTATTGCTGTTAAATTAATCCATTGTTAAAGATGGTTGAGGACTTATTAAATATAGATAAACTCTTTTAAGAATAGAGTAGTTTATCTAAATAAAAATAAAGATAAAGATGTGCTCTAAAAATGAAATGCTCGTCACTTTTCACCGTAAAAACTTAAATTATTTAAAAATACAAACTTATTATCTTTTTCCATTTTTAAAACTCTTAAATATTTTTATTTAAAAATGAAAAATGAAACAATAATATTATAGAGATTTAGATATATTTAATTAAAAATAAAATAAAATAAATATGTAAATATATATTAAAAAGTCGAATGTTTTTATTTTATATTTTTTTAATGACATGTAAATAATTAAATAAAGATAGAGTGGCAAATAAGAATTATATATATTTTTTATATTGGATAATGCAGATTACAAACAGTGATTAATCACTAGCAAGCAACTGAGAAGAGAAATCTTATAATGTAACATGTACACAAAACTAATAAATTCAAGGCTGCCACAAGCAACACCTAAAGAAAAAAGTTACAAAGGCTTATACCATGAACCAAATTAGTCTTTGAGAATGGCATAAATTATTGTTGGCTTGAAATTGCAAAATTTGTTCTCTAATTTGTTGAAAATGAACCATGACCTTTATATTCATTTTTGACAAATCCTAAAGCTACAAAAAAAAGAGAAGCAATTTGTAGAAAGATGTTAGAGTAAAGTCTTAGAGTAACAATTCCCTGATAAAAATTGGAGCTAGAAAACACAACACATCCAGTTTTCTATATATCATTAAAATGACATGTGTCATAGAATGACAATCACATTTTTGTGTAGTCCCAAACCAAAAAAGCTTCTTTCCAATTCAAATCATGATAAAAAATAGCAAGAGAGTCTCTAAAAATTGTAGTCCACTATTGCTTGAAAAATAGCAGCCATGAAAAATATGTTCATATTTTTAGCACATAGATAAAAAGGGCAATCACCTAGTTGAACCATTGTACATTTCAATCTATCTCCCATAGGCAGTTTGCAATGTAAGATTTTCTAGGCCAACACTTACCCTTCAAAAATAGCTTTTGATTTTCAAATTAGAGCACTCATTTTGGTCCAAAATTTAGTACTAAATCTACAATTCCATTTGTAACTAAGATAGGGAATAAAAGGCAAGCAAGGAAGGCACTAAATATAAATTTTATTTAAAGGAAGACTATTGAAATGACCAAAAGACAACCATCTCAAATCTTTAAACACATTACATTCCATAGGAGTATGTAGTTTCATAGTTGATCCTTTAAGGGTTGGAATTTAAATGTTCTAAGCACATAAACAATGTTTTTTCATTGAAAAGATATAAATAAAATACTCAAAGAGATAGACTCTTAGATTAGTGAAGATAATGAGACTAATGTAACAATTTAACTATTGGGGGATAGACACTTATCTACTATATTAGGTATGAAACATCTCATTGAGTGTTATGCACAAAGATAATATTAATTATATACTAAATGCCAAAGGCAAGTGGGCCTTTTGAGTTGGAGACTCGACGAGACTTGCACCTAAAGGGTAGAGCCGAACAAGGAAGGAAAGATGACTATCAACACCGTGCTAAACGAGGTTGTGTTTAGGGTGCATTGAAGAAGAAAAGATGCAAATCTTGAAAGAAGAGTGGCCATGTGCAGTACCAATGTTATAAGATACAACTAGAATGGAGCCCAAAGAACTTGGTTCGCAAGAAATTCTTTCTAATGAAGTTTTCTTAGGCAGATTGCCAAGAAGTTGATGTGAAGTTGTCCTTAATGGTATAACCATTAAAAATGATTTCCGTGTGAAGAAGATTATAGTGACAACAAATGGTGATCCCTTAAACATCAAACAAAAATCAAAGTTTGAAACATTTAATTATTTTTGACAAAACAAAGATTATGATATGAGAGGCTTTGATACAAAGATCAGGTTTACAAATAGAAGAACATGTAGAATCTTACCCTTTGAGTTGGCTACATGTAGATTAATCAACAATGCAACGTAAATTAAAATATGAATTATTTTTGGTAATGTGTTAAATAATGATGTTTTATTAGGAATGATTTACATAATTTTTGAGTGGAACACATTAAACCATATTTGGAAAGCTACACAATTAAATCCTAATAAATCATTATAAATAAAAATACATTTAACTCATATTAAAAAATTAATATAAAAACAAATTATAATCTTTTAAATTTTAATTAATTAAAATTTAGTTTAAATAATTATAATTAACTTTTTATACATATTTACATTTATACATTAAAAATATGAAATCAAATATAAAAAAATGACATCTATATTTTATTATATTTTTGTTTCTACCAAAAATTTTAATACTATTTTTTAAAGAGAACTTACGTCTCCATAGCTACGAGAATTTAAAATCACAATTTCTATAAATCAAAATCACAATTTCTATAAATCAAATAATAATAAATTTTAATTTACTTTATTTAATTTTTAATATATATCATTTTAAATTCTCATTTACTTTAATTGATAAATCATGAGTTATATTTTGACCTATCATTCTTATGTATAACAAGATATAATTCAAGTCACATTGAAATAAAGACTAGTATATTTATATTTAAAAACATCTTCCAATTTGTTGGAATTTATAAATTACTTGCAGTTAGAATATTTGATATGCTCACATGAGTTAATTTAAAGAGACTATGATGCAAGTCTTTTCATATTCTTCAAACATAATAAAGATTTCACTCCATAACTGCCCAAGTTTTTCTATTTTTCTATCCATTTGGCTTCCACAAATTTATTTATTTTTTGTTTAACGTGATAAAGATTTCACTCCACAACTATCCAAGTTTTTCTATTTTTCTATCCATTTGGCTTTATTTTTTTTTTGTTTAACGTGATAAAGATTTCACTCCACAACTATCCAAGTTTTTCTATTTTTCTATCCATTTGGCTTCCACAAATTTATTTATTTACACATTTTATGAATTTTGTTTACATGGGAATCTGAATCTTAATTGTTTATAGGAATTTGAATCTTTCAGCCCTTGCTATGATGTAGAACGTCTCTTGGTATAAAAAGGCTTTGAAAGCATTCAAATTTGAAGCTTTTTTGACTTACATTTAGAAGATGCAAGTATAAAGATTGTACACCATAAAATTATATTTTATATTAAAATATTAAGTTTAGGTTGTGGATGTAGGGAAAGAGAAGATACATATTGTAATGGTGAAATTTGTATCTTTATGTTATTTTTTTATTTAGTTTTGGGTTTTTATTATTAGAATGTTCTAATACATAGATATATTGACAAATGGAATATTTTTTTATAAAGTTATGTCCCTTGCTCTATGCCACCTACCCACCCATTATATACATTTCTATGCACCTACTACTTACCCCTATTGATCTACATTTTCTATTTTATACACATGTTGTACTCAATTTGATTTGGTTGTTTTCATGTTCTATACCAAATTTGTGATTGTGGGGATGTCATCATGGTCACAAACTCATTCTTCTCAAATTCAAATTTAGCTAGGACTTCATCATGGTTGTAGACATGTATCTTAGGTTTGCTCATACATTTTGGTGGATGATCCATCCATCTCTAGTTAGTGATGTTGATATTTCACCTAATCAATCATTTATTGGGGATTTTTAACATGCTTATGGTTTGTGGTACATATGATATGAGATGGACCCAAATGATAAAGAAAATATGTTGAAGCTTGGTGATTGTTTAGGCCAATATGAACAATGTAATTTATGACAATATTCCTTAAGGAACTTAGAGATATCTTTGCACAATCATACCAAGACATGCTATGAGCTAATACTAATATTGTGATGCATAACAGGGCTTAGAAATTGAGGCTAAACCTATTAAACAAAAGATTAGGAAGATTCATCCTAAGGGTTCTTTAATGGTGAAAGATTTTTTTGATTAAATGTAAAAAGGAGGATAGTGAAAGGGACTCCGCCCTTTTACAAGCTAAACAAAAAGAAATAGAAAGACAATAGCCTAGCAATAGCCAAACTATAAAAAGATAAAAATAATGCAAAAACATAATGATAGCCCTAACAACAATTAGGAGGCTAATTAAAAACTAGAAATGAAAACTTGATCACCATGGACAACATAAAATATCCACAAATATTAGAATTGGTTGAGCATCACATCTACTTCCCATTCTTCCTAGAGGAAATAAAGGTGGGTTTCCATGAACTTTGCATTCTCTTTCTCCATAATTATATTGTCTCTAGCCTTATGGCAATTGGTTCTAGTGCTAGGGCAAGCACTCCCTTAAAACAAGTGGGATTTAACTTTTTCCTATAGCATTTTATACTTATGGCACTATTTTTGATGGTGGTTGTACTAACTTTGAAAAACCTTCCAAGATTAGTCTTAGCTAGATTGAATATTCTTTTCTAGAATAGATATTTCCTCATCTTACATGTTATTTGCTTTCAATTTGTTGATTTCCTTTACGACATTCAATTTCTTAAATTTATGCTTCTCTATTTCTATTAGGATGAGCACCTCACCTTTAATGTTCTTGGCTAATAGGGAGGTTTTGAGACTCACTTCATTAAATTTATAATGAAACCATTTCAATAATTTGTGGTATGACATAGACTATTTATGCATCTCAACTAGCTTTTCGCTAAAATGTTTACCATAGAAGCCATAGCCTCAATGGAGGAGGAAGGGAAAGAGATTTTTATGATGTAGGTGCATGCCTAGGCATCACAAAAATGTAGTGTCATGCCTAGGAAGTGTGGTTTAGTTTGATAGTTTGTGTGTCTATGAGTTTTTAGTTAGCAGTCGTTGGTAAAGGAAGTTAGCAAATTTTATCGCATTGAGGAATTAGCTTCTACATTTTGGGTTGTAGTTTTTCTTATAATTTGGTTATATTTTGCTAAAATTTGAGGTTTATTAGATAAGTAGAGGTTGGTAATTTGGTTCATGAAGTTTCTACAAGTTGATAGTGTGTTCAGTTTGAACTGTTTCTATTACAAAAGGTTTATTTTGGGTTTATGACATAGGTGAATATTTGGGAAGGTTGTAATAATCATTCTGGAAGTGTGTAGTGTACCACATGGATATTCTCCACCATTTTATTGTTGGAATTTGTAAGTTCATTATTTTTAGTCAGCAACATGTTTTGTGTGGTTTTGGGCCTTGCACCATCTTGAGGTCGACTCAAATCATGTGAGGAGTTTGAGGATGATATATAGTGGGTCTTTCATCAATTGAAAGAAAGAAAAGAAGACTAAGATGGATGAAAGGCATAGAAGGTAAGTTTTAGCAACGATGGAGTGAGATCTAAGAGATAGAGTTAGGAAATAAAGAGCATGATATGGAGTGTGATTATTTGGAGCTAATAGTGGTGCATTGTGAATGCCATTGCCATAACATAGTATTACTTAGGGGATTGTAGTTTGTGGGTAGCAAGATAGTAATATAGTCTTACATTGGAAACCATTATGTTGTTGATGTAATAGCCATTGTAGTAGGGTTGTAGTAAAATTTTGAAGTTATATTGTTCTTGATGTCATTATGCATTGCTTGGAAGTGTTTCCATAGTTTAGTGAATAGGTACACATAGGAAAGCATGTAGGTAAACTAGCTATTTATGCAATCTTGTTGTAATCAAATGTATATGGCCTAGCATGTAATAGCGCCCATTGCATAAAATCTTATGGTTGTAATTCAGCGATAATCACACAAAGCTATCTAATAAATAATTGTGGTTCTTTATGTGAGTTGTTGTGGTTTGTAGTTATCTATGTGTGTATTATTTTTGTTGGTTGCACATGTGACTAGATAGTCCTAGACACTCCTAGTACTGTGATTGTACATCAAGTGGTATTAGAGAGAAGTTTGGATCATGAGAAGAGTGTTGGAGTGTGGGTGTGGATGTGAGTGCACCTAATTGATGTAGTTTCTTAAGAATGAGTTTTGACTAAAACCTAAACTATGGTGGTGATGGGTAAATCAAGGTCTTAGTAGTTGAGGCACACTACATTTGATGTTTTGTACTTTGTAGGAATTAAATAAAGTTTGAGTCATGGTAGTCCATGGGGGCTTGTAGATAGAACATTGATTATGAGGTATTTTACAACGAGTAGTTGTGGAAAAATCACCAACCTAGTTCTTGGAAAGATCCTCCCAAAGAGAGGGTGATGTATTATCAAAGTTACAAGAAGAATGGAGAAGATGTATGCGATGTTGAAGGCTATGTAGAACTAGATGGATGCATTGGAGAAAGACCACTAGAAGAACCCTAACCATAGGGCTAAGGAAAGTGATGAAGAGTAGGAGACAGATCTTGTGGAATCAAATGGAAGTGAAGAGGACAAGGAAGAGAAAATACTAAAGGCCATAATTGACATTGGTAAGAGAACTAGAGTGGACATTCTAAAATATTTTGGGAACTTGAATCTTGAGAAGTTGATAAACTAGATCACTATTCTAGAAGAACATTTTGAATGAGGACATTGTGGACCTAGATAGGGTGAAATTTGTGGAGACAAAGCTAAGAGGTCATGTGGTGATATGGTGGAAAGAAGTTTAGTTGGAGATAAATAGGAAAGGAAAGACTTGCATTGCAAAGTGGGATTGGATGCTAGAAAAATTGAAGTCCAAGTTCACCCTAGTGAACTAGTAGTTGGAAATGTTGGATCTACATAATTTATGGCAGAGAAATATGACCACGAAGGAGTACAATGAGGAATACTAAAGTCTAACAATTAGGTTAGGGCATCATGAGGTAGGGGCCAAGAAAGTGGTAAAATACATCAATGGATTGAGGGAATCCATCCAATGGAGTTGAGTATGTGGAATATCTAGACAGCAGAGGAGGCCTACTAGTTGGCTCTCTCACTATAGAGAAGAAACTAAACTAGAAGAAGGAGGAAAAGAAAACATAGTAAAAAGGAAGAGAAGAGAAGAACCAAAGTAGTAGGAGGAGATGTGGTGATAGGGGAGAAACCACAAGAGGTCAAGGGAGAGGTAACCAGTAGCACAATGAAAGTAAAGGCTGAAATTTTCACCACAACAAGAAAGAAGATGATATGAACTACCACAACAATAGGTGATATGATTATAGTAGCTACCACAAAGTTAGAGATGGTAGAAGAAGCTACCATAATGATGAACAAGTAGAGCATACTCATCAAAGAGAGGCTTGAGAGGAGCATGGAGGGTATTCTCAATAGAGTAGAGGGGATATGAGAGGAAAACATCGAAATCCTTCAATGGAACCTTTTTAAGGTGTGCCGAGGAAGGACACAAAGTGCTTGAATGCTAAACAAAGGCTGTAGAAGATAGTACAAGATCTACAACTAGTGAGGAGAGGTCACCTACTTCAAAGACAGACCATGAGTGCGAGGGTTCATTAATTTTGTAGAGTTTTGAGGTGCAACAAAATGGATGAGCTAACACAAAGGAAGAGTTTGTTCAAGACCCAATGTAGGGTAGCAAGTAAATGTTGTGATGTGGTGGTGGAGTGGTAGCATGAACAATTTGGTGTCTAAGGAAATGGTTGGCAAGTTGTGGCTAAGAAGGATGAAACATCCACACCCATACTAAATAGGATGGTTATAGCAAGGAGATTGGATTTTGATAGAGGAATAATGTTGGGTGAGGTTCAATATAGGGGCATACCATGATGAGGTGTTGTGTGAGACTGTGCCAATGGATGTGTTCCCTCTTCTCTCAGGAAGAGCATGCCAATTTGATAGGGAAGTAGTGTATGATGGGAGAGCTAACACATAAGTAATTTGGAAGGATGGTCCAAAACATAAGCTAAAGCCACTAAGGGTAAGCAAAGGATTGTTTTACAACAACATTGGAGTGTACATTGGGGAGGAACAATATGCATTGATTCCAATGGTGTGCGACATTATTGGAACAAGTGGTAACACTACAAATGAAAAATAAGTAATGTAGAGAGGAGGTTGTGAGAGTGGAGTTCACCAAAAGGAAACCATCTAGAGGATAGGACAAATGAATAAGAGGATGAGAAGTTGGGTCATCCCACAATAATGGGTTACACTTTTTGGCCAAACTTGACATTGAAATAAACATTTTGAGCTAAATCTTCACTTTCTGACACCTATAGCCCCTAAACCGTTAGGAATTTGAAGATGATACGAACTAGTGATTTGTGAGAATTTGTTTGTAGATTCTAAATATATATATTTAAAAAATTTTGGAGTTAAATTGTAAATTTTTTTGCGTATCCTTTGATAACTAGTTTTTAATGGTAAACAATATTTTTTAAAGTGATGTGTATTCTGTAGCACATAACTTTTTTTCTACAAAGGATAAATCTGATTCTTTTAAATTTAGATTGGTAACACCTATATAGTGCATGCATTTGGTTTCATAATGTTTTGTTGATTTTTTTTTTTTAATTAAGTTTTGAAGTCAAACCAATTATAATTTAGACATAGGCGTATTTTGTAAAACATAACTTTTTTTGTATGTATTGAAATTCAATTTTTCTTTTTTTGTTGAAACAAGGACATCAATACCTAGGGAATCGATATTTTTTAGAATTTTTTTCCCTAATTTACTAATTTTCCATGTGTGTAGATCAAATAACTTGATGTTCGGTGAAAAACCTACATTCACAAGAAATAAAAAAAAATATAATAATCAAATTAAATATATTTAAAATTATAATTTTTGGGAAACTTATAATAAGGACTACATAATTACAAAACATAAATTTTAAATGACTTCATTTGATCCCCCAAAAGGTAAATCAAAAGTGGGTTTTTATTAGCATTTTGATAGGTGTAGAGGAGACTCCATTATAGGTAGCGGGGTTCTATTCAAGGGGGTTTGAATCTAAGGGGGTTTGATCAAACCCTCTTCAATTAAAATCCTTTAAATGGAACCTTTCAAGGCTTAAATCATTATATTTTCTAAAAATATGTGATTTCAACAAAAATCAGGATGTCCTAGAAAGTGTAACCCATTATTGTGGCAGCACCTAGTTTACTAATGAATATGGGGCAAAAGAAAACATAATAGAAGGGTATGTGTTAGACAAGAAAGAGGCTAACAAATGTGAGGGACTGGTTGATAGTAAATCCAAGTGGGCTTCGATTAAATACAAGCTGAAGATAAATAGTACAAAGGATGATTGGTTGAATAGAGTACCAAATAACATAGGTGAAAGTAGTACTTAGGGTGGAATTCTTGAGGCATACTTGAGGAGGTGGAAGGAAAAGTTGAAGAAGTAGAAAATTTGAATCTCTAGGAAGGGGTAGACTATCTTGGAAAATGACAGACTAATTTTTTTATTTACCTTGAGAGTTTGATGTGGACGCATCCTTGGGGATCACAAAAATGTGGTATCATGTGTAAGAAGTGGAATTTATTGTTTAGTTTTATAGTTTATGTGTATATGAGTTCTTGGTTAGTAGTTTGTGGTAAAGGAAGTTAGTGTATTTCACCACATTAAGGAATTAGCTTTTGTGGTTTGGGTTACAGTATTTCTATTTATTATTTGTTTACCTTCTATTAAAATTTGAGGTTGATTGGATGAGTAGAGGTTGGTAATTGGTTCATGAAGTGTTTATAGGTTGATAATGTGTTTAGTTGGAACTATTTCTACTACTGAAGGTTTATTTTAGGTTTGTGACACGTGAATATTTGGGAAGGTTGTAATAACTATCGTGGAAATGTGTGGTGTACCACATGGAGATTCTTCACTATTTGACCACTGAAACTTCTAAGTTTGTTATTTTTAGTTGGTGACATATTTCATATGGTTTTGGGGATTACACCATCTTGAGGCTGACACAGATCATGTGAGGAGCTTGAGGATGATATATATAGTGAGTCTTGCACCAATTTAAAGCAAGTTAAGAATGCTAGGATGGAGTAGAGGCATAGAAGGTAAATCTCAATAGTGAGGGAGTAAGATTTGAGAGACATAGTTATGCAACAAAGAGTATGATGAGTGTGATCATTTGGAGCTAATAGTCGTGCATCATGGATGTCATTTCTGTAACATAGTAATATTTAGGGGATTTTATTTTTTGAGTAGAAATATAGTGTTGTAGTTTTAAACTAGAAATCATTATGTGATTGATGTGATTGTCATTGCAAGAGGGTTGCAGTAAAATTCTAAAGTTATATTTTACTTTATTTTATTATGCATCACTTGGAAGTATTGTTTCCATAGTTTAGTTAGTAGGTGTATGTAGGAAAGACTATGGGACAACTATCCATCTGTGTAATCTTATTGTAATCAAATGGCTATGGCATGTAAGAGGGCCCATTGTAACAAATCTTATGCTTGTAGTTCAACAATAATCGCACAAGTTGTCTGATGAATAATTAGGTTGTTTTAAGTCAATTTTGTGGTTTGGAATTATCTATGTGTGTATTATTATTGTTGGCTACACAACTAGCTAGTCCTTCATTGGAGCCTTAGGGTGTAAGCCTTCTATCTTTAGTAAATTGGGTCTCTCATCACTAATTTCTTCCAACACAACTTTACCCATGTCTCCTACTTGTGTTTAGGAATGACCTCTTCTTCTTCCTCAAATTCCCATTCATCCTCCACCATCACTTTCTTGTTCTCTCTAAACTTGGCCATATCTCTTTTGGAACCCTCTCCACTAACAAACTTCACCCCCATTCACTTCCAGGGATATCTTCAATCAAATTTGTTTCTACTTGGGTCAGGGATCTTTAATATAGGTCCTTTTTGAAATAAGATCATCTTGAGATAAATATGTCTTCCTTTTTATGAGGGGGTACGAGAATCAAGGAAAGGGAGGGGTGTATATGGCTACACATGAAAATAGGGGAAGGCTTAAAGGCCATAATAGGGTTGATCGATGACAAGATAAGGGGTTGATGTAAAAAAGCTAGGCCTATACTTCTTTTCAACTCCAAAACTAAATATTCAAGTGAAAAGAATAAGAAAAATGGAAAGTTGACTAGATAGGAATGGTGGAAATGACTCAACAACATCAAGTGGAAATGGTTTGGAAACACCCCTCAAGGGTGGCATACCTCATTATTTGTAGTGCCACATAATCTCAAAGGAAAGCCAAAGAGGTTTTGACATATTTAGTCTAGAGCCTCTTCAATCACTCTTTATCTATCAGGGAAAGAGAAGAGAGCTTCCTCCTTGTTATGCATATCTTTTTAAATTTTCATCCCATCCATCAATAGGCCCATACTCTAAGGTATAATCCAATCTAAAACTTCAATCTTGACCTCACTCATCTTCACCACCCTAGAGTTTCATTTTCTCATAAATTCCATAAAATGGTGGGGTCATACCCATTAAGTCAATTCATAAACTTGGTGAGCCCACCCCTCCATAAAATTTGCCACACCTTGCTATATCTTTTAATTGATTCATAAGAGATGGGTTGCACTCTATTTTGGCCCCAACCCATGAATTTTGAGCCCTATTCCAACCTAGATAATTGGATTTCTTGTTTGAACCTGATAGCGAGGGACCACAACTATAACACCAGTCCAAAATGTACTTCTCACTAGGAAACACCTACCAAAAAAGGGTTTGAAGCTTCTCAAAAGGCTATAAATCGTCCCTAAAAACATATAAATGTAAAATGATTTTTCACATGACATAAATTCTAAATTAATTAGACAACAAGTTATTATATTTAATATTATCATATATTTAATTAATTATTATTTATTCTTAACTTAAAATTTAGTTAAAAATTATGTAAATCAAATACAATTTGTTCAACAATTTTTTTTAAAAAATAATTATTATTTTTAATGGATTTAAATATAACTAATCTAATTTAAAAAATATATTGAAAATTAAAAATAAATAATTTTTTCTTTAATATATTATATTATTAATTAATATTGTAAAAATTTGAACTAAATAAAATCTTGAAAATACATACTATTTCTTATTAATTTTTTAAAAACCTTATAATATTTATATTTTAAAAATATATATTTTTACTTCTAAATATAATTATAACACGACATGATTAAATTGCTATTTGTTGTCTTACTAACAACAAAATTATCAGTTTTATATGTATAGAGATATTATTTCCAATGGTTAACTACATATTGAATGTTCATACCTACTACAAATATATATCCTAAAATTTAAAAACTATATATTAGAAATATCTAAATTTATTAACACAAAACAACAAAATAATAATAATACAACACTAGATTATTATTAAATAGCGGCATTCAAGATTATAAATATCGATTATATTATTTTGGCTACTAAATTTTATTCTAAGCCTTGATATGTTTAATTATGTATGAAAAATACTATTATTCTTGCATGTCTTCACAATCTTGCTAACATTATTATTTTTATTTTTATTCATGACTCTGCAGAGTAATTACCCCAATCCACGGTTTGTATTACCCAGAGTCATGCAAGACAATCAAATGGTTAATTACCGCTGGGCATAGACATTAAATTGCAGATAAACGAGATAAACCAGAAGATCCATGCTTCTGTGCCTACACGTGTTTCAAAAATGTTAACTCAAAATCATCAACATTTCTTTAAATATCTTTTTATTAAATATATAATATTGTATATTTTTTTTTGTTTGGAAGAGGAGCTATTTCTAACTTCAAATTGGAGGTCACAAGGGGGACCTCCACCCCATCAACATATTCAACTTCACGGCCTTATCATTTAAGGTACAACCCCTTTCACATATAATATTGTATATTAAAATATATATAATAATTGAATATTAAAAATCTATACAATTATTTAAACTAAATAACAAATATATATCAATATTATATATAAAATATTTAACTAATAATATTAAATATATATAAATGCAATTGACTATTGTGGCAGGGATTAAGGGATTTATTTCTTTAGAAATGCAACAAAGAATTGAAAGGATGTCAGAATCATCACATGTTATTGGGAACCCAGATTCTAATGGACTTCCTTAGACTGTAGCCTTTTCATGTCTCGATACAATCCAATATTAAAAGAATGATAGATTAAACATTAAAGGAGAGTTTATATACTTAAGGCTTTTTTAATTTAATTATCATTTACATGCATATATTTGGTAAGTGTGATGATTTCCACGTCCTTTCAATTCTTTGTTTTTTTTAAAGAAATAAATCCTTTAATTCCGGCCACAATAGTTAGATTGCATTAATCCCTTTAATAATAACTGATTGTTAAAAAGTAAAATATGAAATTTAAACATCTGATGCAACAAAGCCATGTTATTTGTGTTAATGATAGACACGAAAAAAGCCTTCTACGCGACACATGACAGAAAATTCATATGAAAATAGATTTTGTCTTTTTTGATCCTTTTAACATGAGGATATTGAGACATTCACATGGCTTTTCTACCCACAGACTCACAAGGTTTATTAAAAAAAATATTATGTGGAACAAGATCAATAAGAAGAGTAATGAAAATAGAAGCCTCTATAGTGAGCCAATAAAACTTTACCATATGTGCATTAAAACAATAGACCATATTAGCTCAATCATCTTGCATGCTTAAGGAACATTCTTGACCGTAGAGGGAGAAAGAAGGGGAGATAGAGATAGAGGGATAGAGAGATCAAGAGATAGAGTGAGAGAGATAAGAGAGATGAAGAAAGAAGGGAAGATAGAGATGGAGAGATAGAGAGAGGTGTAGAAAAAGAAAGATAGAGAGGGAGAAAGAAAGTTAAAAAAGATGGTAAGAAAGAAGGGGGGATAGAGAGAGATGAAGATAGAAGTGAAGAGAGATAAAAAGAAATAGACAGATAGAGAGAGAGACAAAGAGATATAGAGATAAAGATGGAGAGAAAGAGAGATAAATATATAGAGAGATCAAGAGGGAGAGATAAAGGAAGAGACATATGGTAAGAGAGGAGATAAATAAAAGAAGAGAGAAAGAGAGAAGGGGAGAGAGAAACATATATAGAGATAGGGAGAGAAAGATGGAGAGAGAGAGATAGATATATAAAGAGATAAAGAGGGAGAGAAAAAGGGAGAGAGAGAGAGAGAGAGAGAGAGAGAGAGAGAGAGAGAGAGAGAGAGAGAGAGAGAGGAGAGAGAGAGAGAGAGAGAGAGAGAGAGAGAGAGAGAGAGAGAGAGAGAGAGCTATTGCCTTCACAATTTAGATCTATAAAGCATCACATTTTATTTTTTCTAAGACCTATTACCTTCAAATCTGGAATACTTGTTCATCATTAAATATGCTCATTTCCTTTTTTTTATTTCTTCTTTATTGCGGATACTTTAGACACTCCTTTATTTATTAAAATGAATCATAATTCTCTTCATGGATGGGTGAGAGATGAAATGATAAAGAGAAATAAAGTAGGGGAGAGAGAGAGAGAGAGAGAGAGAGAGAGAGAGAGAGAGAGAGAGAGAGAGAGAGAGAGAGAGAGAGAGAGAGAGAGAGAGAGAGAGAGAGAGAGAGAGGAGAGAGAGAGAGGTACAAGTTGGATAGAAGAGATAGATCTACTATTAGGATGTCTTTCTAATTCAGGCTTAAATAATGTTTTATTTCAAAATATTGCTATAATGTTTTATTTCAAAACATTGCTATGAGTATATGCTTGTATGGACTATCGTAGGCAAGAAGAGCTTGTGTTCGTGGCTATACCAAAAACATACTTTTAGCAATAGTGTAATGGATGTAACTATTGTTCAATAGTGTGAGGTAGTGGCAAAGTATATAAGAGAACTATCCATTAGGAGACATCATATTTGGTAGAAAGTACGGTATGTTGGTGTCACATATGTATGAAGTATGCATTACATGACTCTTGGTCTTCTACAAGTTAGTTATGTGGTTGGACGGTTGGTATTCCCAAAATCTACCTATATATTAGTTTGTATGAATGCACCAAGGTTTCCTGGTGTGAAGAATTCATGATATAGACATTATGGATGTTGTTGGTGTGTAAACATTAGAGTATATACAAGATCTTGTTGTATTAAATTTATCTTGTTTCTAATTAATACAATTGTTAATGTCTATTATGGTAGTGGGTTTTCTCTTGTAAGGGTTTCCCACATAAACTTGTGTCTTGTGTAATCTTGTGACTGCATATTATTCCATTACTTTCATATATGTGTTGATATTTGGATTTGATACATGTTGTTGACTACTAACTAAATGCACAACATTAAAAACTCATTATTTTATTATATTGTTCTTATTGCAAAAGGGTGAAAATCCCTCAAATATTTCTTTCATTCCAAACCCCCCATAGGAGATGAGTGAGAGAAGGTCTCCAAAGATGCCATAAAGGAGAAGACAAAAAAGGGATATCCTATTGAACAATTAAATCCAACAAGGAACACGATCTCACCTAGGACAAATTGAAAAAAAGAAAAAAAAATCTATCAAATTAATGGAGGAAGGGTGGTCTAGGAATAAGTTTTTGGATGACTCCACCATAGATTCACAAAAAGCACACTTGTTAGGAATAGGTAGGCCACACTTCATAAGTTTGTCCATAGTAAGAATCTTATTCTAGGTTGCTAGCCAAAAGAAGATATTAACCTTGGCAAGAGATTTTTGGCCCAAAGAGCTTTCTATGGGAAGCCATCTTTTGAAGGACAAAGCTAAAAAAGGTACCTCAGTTTGACAATATATGCCATTTGATCAGACACTTGCTACTCCTTTAATGTGATGTACATTGTGGTTTTGGATAAATATAAAATCCCATTAATTGTCTTATAATGTGGTGTATATTGCACATTTGGAGGAATATGAAATGCTACGATAATGCTCAATAATTTGTCGAAAGAAAAAAATTGTTTTATAGAAATACAAAAAAAAAAAAAATGCTAAATTAACATTTTACATACTACACTTGCTGATGCTACTAATATAGATATCTTAAAATACATTTATCTAAAAAACACCTATCCAACTTATATTGTAGATTCAATATAAACACCTTAAGACTAATATCAATTTCAATGTCTTTTAAATAAATATATTTTAAATGTCTATATAACTAATGAAGATTACTTGAAATCAATAGAAAAAAATATAGCCACATATATAAATGTGTGCGCACGCACACGGGCGTGTGTATGTGTGTGTATGTGCACACACCCGCCTCAAAACACTCATGCTCACCATGGCCAACATTATATAGATATTTCCTTTACTTTTAACTTTTAAGTTTTATATAAATAATTTAGAATCACGTGTGTGAGCCCGTGCACCTCAAAATATTCATGCTTACCATGGTCAACATTATAAAGATATTTCCTTTACTTTTAAGGTTTATATAAATAATTTAGAATCATTTGTGTTTTTTCATTCAATCACAATTAGAAAGGTTATAAAAAATATGCCTAAATAAATTTTGAAGTGTAAAAGACAGGAAATACCATGAAAACATCAACTTTATTTGTCAAAATTTTATTCTTATTTAATTTAAATCCACAGAAAACTTACTAGGAAATTCAAATTAAATTTTAACATTTTTATTCTAGTTGATGGCCACATAGCAGGAACCACAAATTAACCAAATAGGATAAAACACTGAAAACAAGACATTGGAGTCCTTATATCTAAACATTAGTATTTTTCCTCTCCCCATAATATTTTAGTTGTAAACATCCATTTGTGAAAAGTTTTTGAATGATACTTTGGTCACACATCCATTCATGGTGTTCATGGTGACAGAGATGTGACTACTTTATTGCAAATGTTTAAAGGCCTGCTTTGTCAATTCTTATTTCATCCTATACAAATTTGTTTCTAAAAAATATAAAATATAGCACTCAAAGATAGGTATTAAAAAACAGCTTAAAAATTATAGCAAGAAATTCAGTTAAAACATTTCAAAATTCTCAATCTAATGGCTTTGCAGAACTTAAAATCAATCGACTTTCTGTCGGTATTATTTCGACATAAGTCGAATTTACAATGTACCAGACAGATAAACTTTCCCTACTCTACATGATATACTTCTGAATTGTCTGCATTGTCTGTTACCTGTATTGCAAGTTTTTAAACAAATCCATCTCAACTTTCTTCATGTTGCACCCATATTCAGTTAATACCATGTAAAACCCCAATATTTAAAGAGAAGCCATGAATTGCTCAAGATAAATCAAGGAAAAAGTACTTGAAGAAATTTATCAGAAGCAAATCTTAAAAGGATACTATGAACATCTATAAAATCCATGGATCTCCCAGGCTAAATCAGAAAATTTTGAAGAAATTATAATTTTGATCAGTTTAAAGACTGAAAACTTACTGATTCTTCTGTACTAGAAGCAAAAGTTGGACCTTTGCCAGGCAGCTAACTAATAGTACTGCAAGCAGAATAATCCACAATCACCACAACATTTTTCATTGCAGTAATCTTAGAGTGCACCAGAATCATCCACTGCCAAGTATACAAGCTCTATAAACTTCTCACACTTCTTGTAGTTACAGTCTCTTTGCCTTCTGCAAAAAAACTGAAACAAAAACCACTGATTATAAACCCTTTATTTAGCAGGGAAGATTTCATTTTTACAATCAATTCTCAAAACCATGGCAGGAATTTTCCAGACAAATCTGGTTTCAAAAAAAATCCCCCAACCATCAAACAACATGAGAATCTTGAAATTTAACATCTCGCTTGCTATTTTAAGGTTTCAACTGAAAATTTTGCTCTCATTTGGCGTGAACAAAAAATTTTAAGCCTTCATAGACTTTACAATGTTGTAGGCATACGGTTCACGGTTCTTTCGGAGTGTAGATTAAATATGTAAACTCAAGACTTGCAAACAAAACTTAGAAACTACTTAGAAACTACATATACTAGGTAAGTATTATTTCTGCATGCATCGCTCAAAACTATGACAGAAATTTTCCAAAACAGTAGTTAACAGCAGAAACCCCTTAGTAATCAACCTTACAATTTAAATAAATTTCACGTACTGCTTCTTGTTTTGAAGTTTCCTTAAAAAAATTGGGCATATCGTAAATTTTCTGGCTTCAAGACGCAATAAATAATCTTCTGTGTTTACAGTTCCTTTCTACTGTGCTAATTTTTACAGGTCTTTTTTTTAAAGTAAAGATGCAATATTTACCCTCATATATTACAGATACCAGATATATCACATTGTATTACAAAGAATGATAGCAGGACAATTCTCCTTTGGCAGAGAACAAAGACAGGCACAGCCATTAGCTTGAATGTCATCTGCCAAAAGAGAACCTCCCTGTAATAATTCCCTGCAACTTCTTCTTCTTAGTCTAGAGCTTTGAAAGGTAATGGCTATTTAATGTTTGTACCAAGGTATAAAATATGTGGTTTTTGGGGCATATCCAGTAGTAGATCCCTGAGTAAAGGAGTATATGGTAAAATCCTTTGAACATTCCCCTGCAAAGATGATGCTCGGTATTCTGGCCCTTTATTGACCACAAAAGTCTCCCAGGTAAACAGATGGAAAAAAGTTGTTAATCTTAGCAAATTCGGTAGTTTTTAGGAGGATTATTTTATACTGAAACCAACCCAAGTGGTCCTAACACAATGTCTTAGAAAGGACTGTAATTAACTAGCTTTGTTCACAGAAAAGGCAACTAAACATCATTGTACTGTGTGCTCTCTTATCTAGACAAGGCATATGCTCATTGGATATCCTTCTTCCTCAAAAGAATGATGTGAAGGACAATACCTAGGGAATTCTCTTTTGGCTTCAAGTTGTAATGATACCCTGTTACTCCTTGGCTTCAAGTTGTAATGATACCCTGTTACTCCTTGGACGACAGTTACCCTTGTAATTATTATGCACAATGCAATGAAAAAGGAGATGTATGAACATAATTTGCAATTTTAGTGATGTCTAAACAGACCAAAGAGCTTATCAATGTGATTTGCACTGGAGCTAGGGGAAAGGGGTCAATTATCAAGGTGATTTGCATTGCAGCTAAGGGAGAGGGGTCAATATTGGGCAGGTTAATTTTGTTAATTTTGTGGCTATATGAAAGATAATATAGAGTTTCATCAATTTACAATTAAAATTTGGAAATATAATTTATCATACAATCTGTTGCATCATTACCAATTATATAAACTTATTTTTTAGATTTAATAGCCAAAGTTTTTATAAGGGCCCCACTTTTCAAAATAAACCATATTTGTACAATATATCTAGACTTCCAAAAACACAAAATGTTACAGCTAGAACTATACTCCCACTATAGAGAGATGCTATCAAACCACATATAGGGAAATACAAAAGGCTCTAAGGCTAGAATCTGCAATTATAATAACTCTTCTATACGATAAAAAGACATCATTACCATCAAATAACCCTCCAGCTATCTCTGCCAATGGCCTACATCCATATGATCTATGACATATTCGTCAACCCACATCACTAGACTCTTAGGAACCTCTCCCATTCTTAAACATCATCCACTTCAATAGTCAAATGCTAATTTTGACCAATAAAAATATGACAAATATTTACCACTTTGATATGGATGAGATGTAAAATTGTTATTGAGTGTTTGACCATTAAACTGGATGATGTTTAAATAGAGTGTCTCTCCCAAGAGAATAGCATTTTGGTAAGCCCTAGAGATGTGGGAAATGCAATCCAGAACATAGGTCTTTACGTCGCCTGGCATGTTGCAAAGAGATCCCATAGAAGATTGGGAGAGAGAAACCATTCTCAATCTCTAGACTGCCATTCCTATGAGTGACTCTGAGCCGCTAAAACCTTCCCTATATCATGACAGAAAGCTTGCAATACTCCCACTTCATGCTAGATCTTTTTGAATTCCTCCTATCGGTATAGTTTGGCATCAACCAAGTTAACTGATTCTCTGTACATTGGTCCTACTTCCTCTTTCCACTTGGTGCCTCTTGACTTCTTTGCCATCTTACTATTACTACCTCCATTTCATTGAACTGATCAGGGAGGAATAACATAAGCAAACAAACCCTTAATTCCATATCAGGGACAAAGTAGACCAAATTCGTGATAAAAATCCCCTCTTTGAGCCAATTTTGGTCTGTTGCCAAATTCCAAACTCTTGTCACCAAGCACTATTTAGTTTTTCAAATCAAGCCGTGTTGAGGCCTGAGAGTTATACTCACATGTTAGAGGTTCTTGGTATATACCCTTGTTAGCTAAAACAATCTACTGCTCCATTCACCTCTCTCCACACATGGTTGTAACTTAATTCAAAAACATAGATTTAAGGCACTATGCTTTCTTTGACAAAGTGATTGAACCTCCAATTAGGAATAAACTAATTTTTCAGAGAATAAATAACTATGAGGGTGTCACATTTTATGATCACCTAATTGTAATTTAAAGACACCACTATCCTAAACCTGCAATTAACGCGTCCCTCTTAGCCTCATTTTTGGTCTTACAGTGAAAGAAGAGGTTATTAGAATCTCTTAGTATAACTCCACCTCCTACTGTACTGGGTTACCCTTTGAAGAAGCTTTGATAAAGTTTACCTTAATAACACTAGTTGGACGAGGGTGCTACAGGACATTCTCTTCCTTTTCTACTATTTAATTGCTTTTTCTCCTGAAAGTTCCTTTAATTCTTCCCTCTTACCTCTTTAATATAAACTCGTTATGTTATTATTTAGTAATTGTTTCACTAAATTTTAGTCTTAGGAATTAAGAAAGATATAAGATCCATTAAAAATTTAACAAGAAAGAAAACATACAGCTAAATATAAAAAACTATTCTTTTACAAATTTTTAAAAAACTATTCCTTTATAAATATTTTACTTTTAATTTTAATATGGTTTAAAATAAGTGAAATTTTAAATATAGAAAATGTTAGTTTTAATTAAAATAATGTATTTAATTTAAGTATACTAAGCATAAACAAATTCTATCTAAAACAAAATATTAATTTAAAGTTATTTTATTAAAATAAGTAGTGTTTTAATTAAAACAATTTGAAATTGCGTTTGAAGGTACTTAATATAAGTTATTTTAGTATTGGACAAGTTGCTTTTAAATTAAAGTTAGTTGTTAATTTTACATTATTTTGTGAGTATGAGTGTAATGGTGAAATTTGTGTAACCATGCCATTTTCTGTTTAGTGTTGTGCATTTTTTAATCTATTTACATATGAACATAGTCCTATATGTCTAGATCTACCATATTTACTTACACATACACTTTTATACATTCATCTTATTCACCTACTTATCACAGTTGTCTAAGCACCTATCACTATCCTATAATTTGTCACCTAGATTTGACCTTTATTGCATTTCAAGACAAGTCTATGGTTGTGGGGATGACCCCGCAATTGTGAACTTGTCTCTTTCAAATTAAAATTGAAAACCCAAATTTAGCTAACTAGTCCCCTTCACCCTTTTACCTTGAGCTAACTAAACATGCATATTTGGTGCAATTTGATATTTTGTACTAGTATTTACAGAAATCTAGCGTATTAATTGTAGTCATCCACTAAAGCATTTGAAAGTACATCATTCTATAGCATTGGAGTAATTAATAACAACACGTTTTGATTTGGTACAATAAAAAGAGTAAAGAATATGCATACTTAGATGCTTGCTTGATGTTTTCAATATTATTAAATTTTGGGGACTAATCTAGGTGGAATCTCCTTATGATGTATGACAATCCTTTAAAGCATTTTTAAATATTATGAGTCCCCAAGCTTTCAAATAAAGTGGAGTATAAGGTAACATATGAGGTGAAGTTTTAGAGTATAACACTATTGATTATTAGGATGAATTTAGAGTAGAATTAAAGATCTCTGATCACAAATTCATCCTAAACCTACAAAGTAATCCTCTAACAAAGGAGAGATCCAAGATATTTTTTCGGACAAAACACTAAAGGAGAGGCATTGTTTCTTATGTTTGACATTAGATAGATTCTAGAATCTCATCCATTTGACATTATTCACTAGTTATCAAGATAACTATCACCCTCCTCTACATTTAATTTACTAGCTTAGCATTTAATAATTCAAATATTCTATATCCATAGTCACTTACTTTAATCTTAGCTAATTTACACTCACTTATCTATTTTTGATAAAATTATCCTAGATTATCCTAAAGGAAACCATTATTTTCCTTTTGATTTTGATGAACTAGTTCATCGTACACATATCAACCTCCTTGTTAAGGTTTTAAACCACATCAAGGTTTTTAGATCTACATTTTTCCTAAGATTACATCGTGTTTTCCATTCTACCATTCTTTTTAAAACTAGTGGGCTTTTTTGGTATATCTTTTTTATTAAAGTTTGGTGCTTTTTTGTGGTATATTTTTCATTGATCCTACCCACTGTTGAATAACACATTAGGGTTTCATCTTTAGATCTAATATACCATTTATATTTTTTATTTTTCAATAAAAAATTAAGCATTTGAACTTTCTTTTCTGATCTTTTGTTTATGCCACTTAGAAGGAGCACATTTCTAAATACCCACATGGCCCAAATAAATGAGAATGAAGTAGATTCCAATTCTTGTAATGAGAACAATGAGGAGTATGATCATGATTATTTTGTATATAATCAATATTTTACTAATTAGTTGGTTATTTTGACTAATATAGAGAATCATACACAACTAGCAGATGTGTTTCATGATATATTTGCAAGTAAACCATATGTATATGAAGCTTTGAAATTAGTTTTGGATAAGCTTACTTCTTCTATATTGACTAGTGCATCGATTCCTATCCTCACCTCCAACATTGATCCCTCTTCCACCATTACTCGTTCCACTACCACTACACATCGTCACAATACCATGGCTAGTAGTGTTGCACTATTTAGTACCTATCTCTTTTCTACTTATTCTCCACCATATGGCCTAACTCCCTGATATACTTCTCTAATATGAATGCACACAAGAAACATCCAAAAATAATTTGTATAACAAAAACCATTTCCATTCTCATTCATATCAAGACTTATATAGAAATTACAATGAGGAAGCTTTAATAAGTAAAGAAAATTATGTTTCAAAAAATAAGAATAGTTGGAAACTAAGAAAATACTATTAAACTAATGTTGTTAATTCTAATATTTCTATTAAACTAGAAATTACAATGAGGAAGCTTCAATAATGAAAGAACAAAATGTTTCCCAATATAAGAATAGTAAGAAATGAAAAAAATACTAATACTAAACTAATATAATCATTTCTAATAATACTACTAAATCTAGAACATAAGTCTTGTCACCTCCTTAGTAAAATATTCTTAATCTCTTCTCCTTGTCCATGTATAATCTCTATCTTCCAATTTGGTGAAGCTAAACTTGTGCCTTCTTTTTCTGTAGCTTCACCTTATGTGTCTTCATAAAAACTATAAAAGTTCACCACAAATTGAGAATATATAAGATATTTAGATTCCATTGCAACCCTATTCCATAGTTATTAGATAATATTTTCTTAAGCACTTTACATATACCAAATTTTTTCCAACACAACTTACTATATGTCCATCTTGGAAGCCTCTCATTCTTGAGATGTGCCAATACTAAAACATCCTTGGCAAATTCATTTTCTATTCTCTTTTGATCAACACGCCCCATATATTTGTAATTTATCCTTAATAAAACTCACTAACCTCCTAATGAACATGTTGTATGGGTGAAGCAAACTCTATCACTTTAGCACTCTAAATATGAGTTTTATTTGTATCCATTAACTCCACTACACCTTTGGAAATACATCCATGCTTTTCTTGGAAAAGTATCTTCACAATGCTCATATTAACAGAGTTATTATAAGTAAACTTAACATGCAACAAAATAAGATCTTACTATTTGGGCTTATCTCCTACTAAACACCCCATTAAACTTCCTAAACTATGGTCTACTATCTTTGTTTTCACATTTGTTTATTGATGGCAGGATGATCTAAAATCTAACTTGGTGTCCATCTTTGTACACAATGTACTTTACAAATTCCCTAAAAACTTGGTGTAACAATATAAAAAAATGCTCCTTGGTAGACCATGAAACATAACAATATCCTTGAAAACTAAACTAGAGATATGTGAATTACCACTTGCCTATACATAGGGTATGAAATGTGGCATCTTGGATCTATCATTCTTCTACTATAAATGTGATAGGTAAAAAATCTGGTTAATAAGATCAAGCATAGCCATGAAAACCTAACCCTACCACCATCAAAGAATCTAATCTAAATGAGACCAAAAGCATGCAATTCAAGCACGATATCACCTAGATTGTGTGATTCCTTGTTTATGATGTGGATTACTTCTTCAACAATGAACGATTATGAAGATAAAAGCTGCCATGATGAATAAATGATAATGATGATAAGCTCAATGGATGCTATGGATACTTAAGTGCTCAATATGCTTAGGATGATAATGTAGATGCTATATGAATGCTGGATAGATGTAGTATGGAATGATAGGGTGTTTATATAGAACTCAACCAAAATCAATCAACGGTGGAGATTTGGTGGCTATTTGAATGGCTAAGATTGAAGGATAGAGATGAGTGAATGTGAAGATGACAAATGGAGGGAAGATAGGGCTTATGTGTGCTTGTGTACATAAAAAGTACTACATGTGAAAGATATTAAATAAAAGGATGTAGTACCACTTATCTTTTTAAATGAGAGAGGCACACAATGTTGGCTCATGAGATAATGATAAGATAAATTAATTAAATAAATAAAATTTATTTAATTAATTGGAAAGTGGGCTTGTGAAAGGAATTTTTAATTAAATAAATAAAATTTATTTAATTAAAAATAGAAGAATGGAGATAATTAAATAATTAAAGATTGTTTAATTATAGCTTAGAAGAAATAGCTAATGAATTAATTAAATAAATATAAATTTATTTAATTAATAGAAGAAATAGATGTGTTAGGGATATTGAACAAGTGTATTAGACAAATGCAGATGATGTGTAATGCAATGTTTGAATGCTAATGATAATGAGTCAATTTTGGGTGTCTACATTTTGCCCCTCTTTGATACAATGTTCGATAGAGTATTGTGTCAAAGAAGATACGATATGCCTTTGATAAACAAGGTTATGCCCCAATCTAACTGAGGGTGATGCCCCCTCAAGAGGTAAGCCAGGCTAACTAGGAAGGGCTGGGTTGGCGTGTGATAGAAGAAAAATCTAAGACACAAGGTTGACACGAAGAAAATAGGGGGTTGGGTGGGAACAAATGGGGTGATGCAGATGAAAATAGGCTTG
Organism: Cunninghamia lanceolata; assembly: GCA_027924645.1. Classification (NCBI taxonomy): domain Eukaryota; kingdom Viridiplantae; phylum Streptophyta; class Pinopsida; order Cupressales; family Cupressaceae; genus Cunninghamia; species Cunninghamia lanceolata. The sequence goes on along the minus strand of BSBN01000382.1, from coordinate 13,620,627 downwards.
GACATAGAAGAATTAGGGTTTGGATAGGGCTATAAGTAGGTCTGGCAAAGGAAAATAGGCTCATTGGTGCTCAGTTGTGTTCATTTTCTTATAGAGATGTAGAGCTCCTTAGAGTTGGTGTGTGACAAGAATTAGAGAACTATCAGGATGGTGATTCCACGCAAAGATCATTGTGCCAAACAAGTGAGGACACATGGGCAACCAGAGGGATCAGATGTACCGATATGTATCAAAAAGTTTGCCAAAAGCATGATTTTGATAGGCTAGAAGCGTCATAAATGCACACACGTCACCAGAAGCGACTAGGTCTTAGGATAGGCAGTTTAGGTCACTTAGGACAAAAAACAGGTTGCTTACAGTAGTTAGGGTCCCTTTTAGGTGTGGCTTGGTCGCATATAGAAAGAATAGGTTGCTTCCAGTCAACTAGGCAAATGTATAGACAAAATGCACATATAGAGATAAACAAGTCACTTATGGGCAAACAATAGGTGCATAGGGAAATATAGCTTGCTTAGAAAGAAAAAATGCTCGCTTATGAGATAGAGCTCGCTTATAGATGAAAGATAGATGCATGTAGAGGTTTAGCTCGCATATAGTCTAGCAGTGATCGCATAGGCAAAATAGGTTGCATATGGGTGAGATATAAGCGCACATGGTAAAAGAGGTCACTTTTGATCAGCAGATGAGCGCATATGGAAAAATGAACTGCTTATGGTAGATAAAAGCTAGGATAGCAATAAACGATCAAATTTTTATAGCATTTAAGTAGTGCAAGGGACTGACATGATGAATGAAATGATGCAGGATATACTACCGCCTTTGTTATCACGGGAGCCACACCCTAGGGATTTGTGGTTGGTGAGATTGCTAGATGCAGAGGAGCGGCTAATGTTAGATATCCTCAGGTTAGAGCATGTGTCAGGATTGGAGCCAGTTTAGGTACATCGAGGACTGATGACAGCGATGGTGGAGCGATGGATGAGCGAGCATAGCTCTTTCTTGTTACCGATAGGAGAGGCTACGATCACACTAGAGGATGTGTTTCAGATTCTACAGATTCCTATAGATGGGGACCGAGTAGATTATGATCCTGATATAGGTCCAGTTGCATTCAGGAGATTATTCAAGACACCAGACATTGGAGTAGAGGGCTCAGAGATTCCTATGGCGAGGATGGAGGAGCTATGTAATAGATTGTAGCGAGTGGTAGTGGCTATTATCAGATGGCTAGTGGGAGATAGATGAGTAAAAGGCTTTCCGGTAGGATGGGGGATATTGATGGAGGGGATGTTGTCCTATGGTATGAGATATGCAAGGGCAGAGTGTGTACTTGGACAGCTCTATCATTTCCTGCATGATTGTGCATATATGTTTGGAGCAAGTATGTATGCAGGAGTTACAGTTTTGTATGTATGGGCTTATGAGCATATTCCGGTGACGAGACCAGAGGGATGGGTGGCTAGAGCAGTAGGAGAGCCTTATGCTAGGATGTATAGAGGAGCTTTGACATACCAGTAGTGCAGAGGAGTGGTGTACTGGCGGAGGAGGTTAGATGAGGTAGATAGATTTGTATGGAGGCCATGGCTGGGATGTGAGAGATGGGATGAGGAGGACGCTGAGCTTATCTATGCTAGGCAGGTGATATACATTTTTGGACACGGCATATACATTATAGAGCACTATTTGCTAGAGAGGGTTTTGAGGCAATTCGGGTTACCACAGGCAGTACCAATTGGTGATGCCATTTTTGGGAGGACTAGACAAGAGGTGTTTGATTGGGGGCTAGAGGTTGTGGTTGACATGGCTTTGGCAGAGAGAGGGGCTACAGCCAGTTGTATGGCAGTGGGGACAGGTGCAGGACCCAGTGGTGGTGTTCAGGGCAAGGGAGCTGCCAGTAGTCACTAGGGCTACCTTGTTTTATGTTGTATCATGATGAGGCCTAGAGCCAATTGTACATACATTCTTTATGGCTCAGCTTGTATATGTAGACACTTGTATATTGACACATGTATATATATATATGATGGAGTATTGTTGATCTATATATATATATATATATATATATATATATATATATATATATGATGGAGTATTGTTGATCTATATGATGTTGTAATGGATGCACTATTGGTATTATGATGGTTATGCATGTTGTATTTGTATTTTCATGGATTATGTATAGATGTTTATGCAAATGATATGAATGGAAATGTATGTCAATGCAAATATGTAAATGGTAATGATATGAATGGACTTATGCAAATAGATAGATGGCAATGAGATGATATATGATGGACTTAGGTATGTCTAACACACTTGTTGTGCAGGATACGAGATGTGGACAAAGGACGATGGAAATGATTGATCTTGTTTGAGGACTATATAGGTGAATAATAGGATGAATAGATGGGATGATGGGCAGCTTTTTAAGTAATTGCTCAAAATGAAAAGAAATGCAATCCTTATGTTTGATATAGCATGTGGATGTTATGCACCAGGGTATAGGAGACCAAGGTGTCAAGATATCCAATGCGCAACTAGCATGCTACAATCTTGTTTGAACACATGAGGTCAAGATGTTGAGCCAACATGCACAAGATATGAATAATAACTAGTGTTTTGAGATAGACTTTGATGCTACAAGAAATGGTTTGAGCTTATCTCCACTACGCATAGTGATAGCTTGCTGGTTATATGTATGGAGCTAGTCTTAACATAGAATAGTCTCAAGTGCATAAGAGACTGTTTAGCTTCTCAGATGCTAGAGATATTGATATGTAAGATGCTAATCCCAACACGTAAAAGATACCAATATGCTTAGGAAGAGAATAAGATCATCCCGCAAACATGGTATACGAAAGCAATATGACCATGCCCTATTCCTTACTTCATTGCAACATACCAAGATATAGATAGATCAAGGCAGTCTTGATTAGGCATAGAAAAGGGATAAAAGATAAATCAAAAGATAAAACAAAAGATATTGTCATCACCTTCTCTTTCCAAATTTAGGTGCTCTTCGATGAATTTAAGCTAGGGCCTTGTTAAGAGGAAAGCTGCATCCTGTTGAAGGCTAAAGATGTTGATAAACTGCTATAGCAAATGTTGGCTTAAGGTATGTAGACAAATAGCTTTTGGATTATTCTTGATTGGTTGAAGTGCTTGAGCTTTTAGTATACACATAGTTTGCTTCCTGCTTGAGCTGATCAAAGAGCGGAAGATGGAGGATGAAAGAAGATGAAGAAGATGGGGTGGATCATCTGTGCTTGAGTACTAGAAACTTCCTTCGTATTCCAGACTGCCTACATACCCTGTATCGATGGGATCAAAGCACATTTACGATGAAGATGAGACATGATGAATATGTAGTTCTAGGTTTTATTGATGAGATGATGTGATGAGAGATAGAAGAATGTGTGATGAAATATTTAAGAATGATTAGAAGAAAGATGAAAGATGGATGATGAAGAGAAGGGGCTATCATCTTAGCCTGAATTAGAGTACTTCCTTCGCATCTCAGATTGCCTACATACCTTGTATCCATGGGATCAAGGCTTTAATGATAGAGCCAGGATGTAGTTCTTGCTTATTACGCTAGACATGTGATATTGAAAGATTTAACTGATTGATTGAATGTTTGCATTGGCGATGTCTTGCGATTGTCGAATACCAGATGAACGTGAATTGATTGCAAAGATATGAATCCTGGTTACAAATTGTTATGCCACGTTTGTTGTTGAATGAACGCTAGGTTGAAGTTGAAAGTTTGCTATGTTGTGAGCTAAAGTGTTGATGTGTTATGAGCTAGAGATACCGGTATCCACTTCCAAATAAGACTCAACAAATGCCCCCAGTGCAGGATGAGGTTTATTATGAAGAAGCGACGATGGAAAATGCAGACGGTCAAGATGCTAAGGTGCCAAAAGAGATAGTTATTGCAACAATGTCTCAAGTATGATAGCTAGCATTGACAGAAACGAAGATGGAAAAGCTACCTATTGCGATGAGATATGGATTATGATATGGACTATGTGGGATAGGATGGAAAAATATGGTAGGAAGAGTGATGATCAAATAAACCAAACAGACGATGGAAACTGGTCACTACACATAGCGCCTATTTGCCAGGTTTTCACTATGGTACTTATCCAAGGTGCCTGTTTACCAGGTTTTCACCAAAGGATGGATTATTTATCTTAGACTATTTTTTTTGTTATCTAAAGTGCCACAAAGTGGTTTTCACTATTGGATGGATTTTTTTTTTTAGGGATAGCTGAGATTTAAGGATAAAACTTCTTGAGATGAATGCTATTGACTGGTTCATCCAAGGGAATGCCTTCAGGTGTTGAGAGAGTGTATGCACTTGATCCATAAATTACTATGAAGATGAAAGGACCAAGCCAATTTGGTTCAAACTTGCCCTGTTTCTCCCGGTGTTGTTGATTCCTTTGATTTTCTTTAAGGACAAGATCTCCAACTTGAAATCGGCGTTCTCTGATTTTTTTGTTGTAGCTACGGTGTAGACAGTTTTGATAGAATTGGAGATGGTTGAGTGCTATAAGATGCCATTCATCTAGAAGCTCAAGATCATGGAGTCTGGATACTCGATATTCTTCCTCTAAGATGGTATGTTGTAGAGATATTCGCAGTGAGGGGATCTCAACCTCAATAGGTAAAATAGCTTCAGTTCCATACACAAGAGCATAAGGTGTGGCTCTAGTAGGAGTTCTGATACTTGTTCTATATGCCCATAATGCAGTATGGAGTTGTAGATGCCAATCTCGACCAACTTCATTGACCATCTTTTTGAGGATTTTGATGATTGTTTTATTAGAAGCTTCAGCCTGGCCATTGCTCTGAGGATAGTAAGGGGTAGAGAATTGATGTTGGATATGGAACTTGTTTCAAAGATCTCTGACCTCTTGATTCTTGAAGGGACGACCATTATCTATGACAATAGCTTGAGGAACTCCATAACGACAAATGATATAGTGTAGAATAAACTTAGATATTTGCTTGCCTGTGATAGAAGTCATTGGTATGGATTCCGCTCACTTTGTGAAATATTCAGTGGTGATGATAATGAACTTATGACCATTTGATAAAGTAGGATGGATTTTACCTATGAGATCAAGTCCCCACTATGAAAAAGGCCATGGAGTAATGATAGGTTGAAGTTCATGTGCTGGTGCATGTATTAAATCTCCATGTTTCTAACATTGTAGACATCTCTTTGCAAATTGTTGTGCATCTTTTTCCATGGTTGGCCAATAGTATCCTGCTCATAGAAGTTTCTTAACAAGGCTCGGGCCAGTGAAATGCGAGCCACAGACACCTTCATGTACATCACGTAAGGCCACTTTTGCTTCCTCAGAATTAAGACACCTAAGAAGGATACCATCAAAACTCTGACGATAAAGGGTGTCTCCCAAAATAGTGTAACGAGAGGCTCGACGGATAAAGGTTTTGTTATAGAGATACTCGTATAAATCCTCGTACCACGGCCAATTGGGACCAACAATGTCACATATAAGCTTAGATTGTGGAACTTCAAATGCTGGAATCAAAAGTTGTTCGACTAAAAATTCCCATTTATGTGTATTAGATGGCATGTCTAGGAGAGACCCAATCATAGCCATGGCATCTGCTGCTCTGTTCTGTAGTCTTGGGATTTGTTCAAAAGTGATATTGTCAAAATACTTTTTAAAATCATCAACCATTAGCTTGTATGGAAGAAGCTTCTCATCTTTTGTTTGATATTCATCTAAGACCTGTTTGATAACTCGCTAAGAATCACCAAAGACTTGTAACTGTTTGATAGCCCATTGTACTGCCATGTGTAATCCTGTGATTAAAGCTTCATACTGTGCTATGTTATTGGTACATGGAAATACAATTTTGTATGATTTGGGTATATAATCTCCTTGAGGGGTAACAAACAAGATGCCTGCTCTTGATCCATGTTGTGTGTATGATCCATCAAAATATAGTTGCCATCGTGTTGGAGAAGTTAAATTGAACAATCCTTCATCAAGAAATTCTGGATATATTGGGTGAATATCTGTGATGCTGCAGCTAATTGATTAGCAATGACTTGTCCTTTGATGGCTTTTCAATGCACATATTGTATGTCCAATTCACTTAAGATCATGACCCATTTTGCTAATCTTCCCATGAGGATTGCTTTAAAAAGAAGATATTTGAGTGGATCCACATTAGATATAAGCTTGGTTGTTTGGTTCAGCATGTAGTGTCGCAACTTTTGGGAAGCAAACACTAATGCTAAACATGCTTTTTCCATAGATGAATAATTGAGTTCATATCCCACAAGAGTTCTGCTGATGTAGTAGATGGCTTGTTCTTTTCCTAAATCATCATGTTGAGCTAGAACGACACTGAATGCTACTGTTGTTGGTGATATATAGAGCAATAATGGGTAGTGTTGATGATTACAATATACAGCCTTCTGGCCCTCCTTCTAGCGCCAAAAAACTGTTGATGACTGTTTTGATGCAATCATAACAATAAGTTAAAATTCACATATAATGAACTGAAACTATACTTGAAAGATAAGAAGGAATCATTTGAGATTCAACTAATCCCAAGTCTACAATGGTTCGGTTGGTCAAGTTCAGTTGGTCAATGTGAAGCTGTAATGTTCAAGGGGCCTTACGTAGTTTAGGTTTGTTTGGTGGCTTACTGGACTAAGAATATGCAAAAAGGTCATAGATTTCAACAAGTATTCTGTTCATTTGCATAAAAGTGATATTGTGCTGCAAGTTTCAGAGGGTTTTCTTGGATTTTTTGCAGCTTTCTTCTTTATCTGTTTATGAAAACTGTCTACTTATAGCTCTGTTATGCATGCTTCTTCAAATTTGAGACAATTTCCTTTAGATTTCTACGTTTTCAGCTAAATATTCAGATGGGTTGGGAAAAGTTAGAAAGATCTACTCTATACCTCATTTAATCTACCGAAGGATCTAATTGTTTCTGTTATGCACTATGTAAATACCACAGTAATTTGATCAAATCCACAGTAAAAACCCTAAATGTAAGTTCTGAGCATTTTCACAAACATACATTTAAAATTGCAAGCTCTCAAAGAAGATATTTCAAAACACAAAGAAGAGCAGGAGAACACTCAGAAGATAGATGCAGAACTCTAGATTCTATTGTATTAGAAACGAATAGTCATACATGATTTACAATGTAGGAATGACTCTTAGTTTCATTGATCATACTACAGAGAACTTACAAGCTTTACAGATACAGTAAGGCAGCCAGACATTCCACGCGCACCTTACTACAGACAAACAGGTGACCTCCTTCTTCTACTCTAAACTATGCCCAGAAAGGCTCTACAATTCTGGCAAAATCCTAAAATCCCTGTGTGTTATCCTAGAATCCCTGTTGTAAAGTATTACAGTGTAGAGAGGCACAATATAAAGACATTCCGATTGTCCTCACTACAGTAAAAAACCTAACTGAACCCCTGGTTCAAACCCTTGGTTACAGCAATAAATGCAGGTGAACCAGCTCTCAAAAAATATCTCTGAGCAGTGTCAAATCTGGGTGAAATATTGCCCCTTCTGAGAAGTTCCGGCAGCTGGGCAATAACTTCTGTTTGTCTGTTGTAGTAATACCTCCAGCTGCAACTCTGTCTTTCACTTGAATGGCCTTGACTTTTCGCACTTTATCCTTATCTTCTTGCTCCTGAGATTGGATTTCCTTCCTCCATGAGGTCACTGTGTTGACTTTCCAACTGCTTCCTCAACTGCAAGCCTGCAAGACAAGACAAGCAATAAGTTTCACATTTATCACATAAACAGCAGGAAATTGAAATAACCGTTTAAATCCAGGTGACTGCGCAAGATTGTGGAAATCGGATCCAGAATACTCTCAAAACGTGTCCAAAATGCGCTCAGACTGCTCAAAATTCACCGGGTCAACCATCGCTGACCGAAAAATGCCAGAGGCGCCAAAAAAACACTTTAAAACTCCACCGCTTCATTTTCCGCCCATCGGCATGATCATCGCCATCGGCGTGTCAAAAAAAACACTTTGGTCGACATACTTCATCATCATGATATTCGCTTCTGCATATTGGGGAAAAGAACAACATCATCATCATCATGTTGAAGAAGAATAGGAGGATATGAATATGATCATGCTGCCGAGGAAAGGAAAATGATGGTGACGTCATCATGATATTCGGGCTTCATTGAAATGCTAAGGATGACGTCATCATCATGTTCAGTTAAGGTCAGGGGATAATTGTGATATCGGGTCACCTAAGGAGCATGATCAGGATGATGAACGTAATATGATCCTCTTGCGGCCAAGGTAACCTTCTCGAAAGATCAGGATGATGAGGATCATCATCATATTTGGGGCTTCTATCGAACATAGAATAAGACATCATCATCATATTTTGCGAACCAGATCATGCTTGAAAAATATCCTGTTGAAGGAAAAATGTGATGATGATGATCATCAGGATATTTGCTTCTTCGTTTATTAGATCGGGATGACGTCATCATGATATTTGGAGCCTCAGTTAAACTTAGAACATGACGTCATCATGATATTGCGCCAACCGGATCATGTTTGGGAAATATCCTGCCGAAGGGAAAATGTGACGATGATGATCATCAGGATATTTTCAAAAGGTTGTATTTCATCGGCAGGAGGACTTTACGAAATATCAGGTGAACAAACAAGATCATGATGATCTTGATAATAGGACAGGATAAAACAATATGATGATGACCTACCTTATCAAATTATCATGATGACGTCATCATGATATTTTGTCTTCGAAGCACAAGGATGAGTTGAGGTCATCATGATATTGCGCCAGGGTGATATTGTAAAAAAAATGATCATGCTGTTTAAGGAATGAAAATATCGCCCTCTTCTGAATAGATAGGGTGATCAGCATGATATGATAAGATTAGGTAATGTTGAAATATCATGATGATGCTCGCGATACAAAGACTGCTCGCCGGAAAACTTACCTTGACTTAAAGTTGATGTCATCATGATATTCGGGCTTCAGGATATAATCGGGGGGGGGGGGTCAAATATCATGATGATGATGTTCTTCATGTAACCAAAACCGGGTTTATAACGTATGACCCTCCTAAAAAATATCATGATGCTGACAATGCGCGTAAGGCCATTTGACGGGTAAAGGGCACTACCACCTAAGATTAACGTCCGGATATTGCGACTGCATGATTTTTATCGGGTGATAGACCAAGATCATGATGATCATGACAACATGACTTAGGATATAAAAATATGATGATCCTCCTGCGAATATCAGGTTTGACCAAAACTTTGACCGTGCATAACTTTCACATATGGAAGAATTTTCGAGTGAAGTAAAAGGTAAACCTGCATGGAATTTCAAGCTCTTTCTAAATATGAGGTCATAGAAACAAAATATGAACTTTGACAAACTGACCTCATGATGATGACCTACCTTATCCAATATCATGATGATGATGCACCTGACCTTCATTTTTACCAAACCGCCAGAAAGCAGAAAAAACACAAGCAGAAGCAAAAAGCAAACATCAGCAGGGGTCCCCATTTTGCTAAGGAGCATAATGGGGCGTGTTGTGAACATCACAACAACTAGCAACCAAAACAAAACAATTAAATTCAGAGTGTTCAAGGAAACTAGATGAAATGAACTCATAACTTCCAACTATCTTTTCCTGCAAATTACTATTCAGCTTGAGACTCAAAGTATTCAATAAAGATGCATGAATTTCCATTTTCAGTTTAGTTGTGTGCATGTGATTAATTATCCTCATCTTGAAGATCGGTTGAACAAACCAGTGACTGACATTAGCCTACGTAGGTGAGGATATTCCCTCATAGCCGACCGGATAGAGCCTTGCTGCCAGCGAGCGTCTATAGCCCCGGCAAGGTTATCGTTACAATTCTCCCAAGTAGAGCCCCACTGCCAGCGAGCGTCCATAGCCCCGGTAGAGTTACTTAGATGGCTTAATCTGGATTTTCAGTATAATCCGCTTTATTTATTTATTTATTTTTTATTTTCTAATTTTGAAAGATTTCATAAGATATAGCAATTTGTAACTTCATGATGCAAGGAGTGGACACTTGCTGAAATTAAGCTGAGAATTGTAATGGTAGCAAGGGTGACCTCTGATTTTTCACCTAATATCTACACTGGTATGTTCAACAAACCCAAGGATTTTAGGTGTGTCATCGTGAGAAACCTGCTTCGAATCCCCAATCACATTTATTGAATACAAAACTTCAGAAGATGAACAACTCTCTACATTCATGACAGTGACAGGTTATGTGTAAATTGAAAATGGTTAACCTGAATATCCTAAATTATATACTGTTTTGAATGGTTGCTAGTTTTGCTCCTTAATACTCTATAGTAAAATAAAGATCCCTGCTGAGGAGACAACAAACAAGCCAAACAAACAGGCTGTACAAACAGAAACAAAAAGCAAAAACAAACAGAAGACAAGCTATACAAACAGCCAACCCAAAAGAAAACAGCAGAAGAAGAACTGTACATTATCTACAGCATTTTACATTAAGAAAGAAAGGACTGCCTCATCCTGACCTTCAAGCCTGGAAGTAGTGTTTCAAATGCTGGCCATTAACTGGTAATGGGACATCTTCTCCAGTCAAGGTCTTAAGTCTAAAGGTGTTATCTCCTATTATTTCTGAGACTTGTAATGGACCCAGCCATAATTTATTGAATTTTCCATGGCTTCCTTTCTTTTCATGTGCTTTGTCCCAGCACAACACTAAGTCTGATATCCTAAATGTCTTGACTCTTGCCCTTTTGTCAAACCACCTCTTAACAACTGCTTGGTGTTTGGCAAACTTCTCGAGGGCTTGACCTCTTTTCTCCTCTAGTTGTAACATTTGCACTATTCTGGCTTCCCTATGGTTATCAAAGCCTAGATATTCATTGGCAAACTTTCAGGTTGGTATTCTCAGATTAACCGAAAGTATGGGATCAGTCCCATAAACTAAGTGATAAGGTGTGCTACCTAAAGCTGTTTTGAACTTGGTCCTGTCTACCCATAGTGCATATCTCAACAGGGTATTCCACTCTCTAGGACTTTTGGTAATTAACCTCTTGATGATGTCTAATAAAATTTTGTTTGTTGATTCAGCCAGTCCATTACCTTGAGGGTAATAATTTGAAGAAAACCTTAGAATGATCCCATATTCAAATGCCCATTTAGAAAATTTTAAAGAAGAGAAAGCAGGGCCGTTATCACATACCAATGAATAGGGTGTTCCAAACCTAGTGATAATGTTTTCTTCAAGGAACTTGATAACTACCTCAGTTGTGGAAAACTTGCAGCAGGTGGCCTTAGTCCACCTTGTACAATAGTCTGTTACCGTCAATATAAATTTGTGTCCTGCAAAAGATGGGGGATTGATGACTCCGATAAAATCCAAGCCCCACTGTGCAAATGGTCTGGACTCGATCATAGGTTGCAGTGGATTGGCCAGATTTCTCCCTTTGTCTGCTGTAGTCTAACAGGTGTGGCAGCTTCTGATGTGACTCTTAGTATCTTTGAATATAGTGGGCCAGTAATAGCCCGCTCTCAATATTTTGTGTGTTGTAGCTAAATGGGAACCATGACCGGTTCCGTACTTATCATGTAGTTCTGTCAACACTTTATCAGCTTCAGTTCTGTTTATGCATCTCAAATAAATTCCATCATGGTTCTTCCTAAATAGAAGACCTCCTTACACCATATAATTTTGTGCCTTAATCTTCAAAGCTCTCCTCTGAGAAGCCTTCATCTTGCTTGGGTACTTTCCAGCTATCAGGAAGGTGCTTAAATCATCGTACCAGCCTGATGCGTCTTGGGAATTCAATACATATTGCTGTTTTATCAGATTTGGATCCATGTTTGCTATTGTCTACACCAGCGCCTGTCCTCTAACCAGCTTTGCGGGAATGATCTCCATGTCGAATTCTTGCAGTGTGGTGATCCATTTGGTTCTTTTTTCTCCAGGCTCATTTTGCATCAGCAACATTTTTACTGCTGCGTCTGGTACTATGGCTTTAATCTGGCTGCGCAGAATATAGTGTCTAAACTTTTTCACAGCCTTTACTAATGCGAATGCCTGTCTTTCGATATCTAGATATCTCAGCTGTGCATCCTTCAGGGGCGCACTCATAAATGCTATGGGCCTCTCTTCGTTATTTTCACCTTTCTGTGTCAAGGCAGCAGCGATAGAATGAGAAGATGCAAGGGAGTAGATGTAAAACGGGCTTGTGTAGTCTGGACTTGCCAATACAGGGGCATTAGAAATTGCCTCCTTGATATCTTCAAATGCGGCTTTGGCCACTGGCGTCCATTCCATCTATGCATCTTTCTTTAACATGGCATTCAACGGCTGCACAATCTCTGCAAAACCTATTATAAACTTCCGAACAAAGTTAATTTTACCAAAAAATGATTTCAATTCTTTCCTACTGTTTGGTATTTGCAAATTTTTTATGGATTCTATTCTATCTGGATCAATTGAAATTCCATTTTCAGAAATGACATGGCCTAATAATTTACCTTCAGTTACGCCAAATATACATTTCTTAGGATTAAGGGAAATCCCATACCTTTCACATCGCTGGAGTACTTTTCTGAGGTCCTCAGCGTGGGTGGATGCATCCTTGGAATACACAGTTAAATCATCCATATATACAACAATACATTTACCTGATAATCCATGAAAAGCAACGTCCATGGCCCTCTGAAAAGTGGCACCTGCATTAATTAAACCAAAAGGCATTCTTCTATACGCATAATTTCCCCATTTGCAAGTGAAGGTGGTTTTTAGTCTATCTTCTCTGTCAATTAAAACCTGGTTATAACCTGAAAAACCATCTAAAAAAGACATCATCTTTGCGCCATTTGCTGCTTGCAGTACTTCGTCTATTAGGGGCAAAGGATAATTATCTTTTTCAGATGCCTTGTTTAAGTTTCTAAAGTCTACGCACAACCTGATGTCTCTGTTTTTCTTCCTCACTGGTACTAAGTTAGCTACCCAGACAGAATGTCTGACTGAAAAAATTATTCCAGCGGACAGTAATTTTTTAACTTCCTCAAAGATTAAAGGCTCTAGAATGGCATTTACAGGCCTCTGTTTCTGCCTAAATGGTTTGACTTCTTTTCTTAAAGGTATTACGTGAGTTATGATGGACTCATCAAATGTTTTCAAGTCTTCATAAGTCCATGCTATGACATGTTTATATTCTTTTAGAACATCCAGAACCTCTTCTCTGATTTTCTCAGAGCAAGCTTTTCCAATTAGTACATTTTGCGGATTGAGCTCAGTCCCTAAGTTATGCAAATCAGACTTACCCCCCTCTGTTTTGGGTAAGTCTTTCTGTCTTATTATTCCGTCGAAGTCAAAGATGTGTTCTAAATCAATTACTCCTTTTGGTAAGAAGTTGCTCTTTAAGTTGATCATATCTTCTTCGTCCCATGTTACTTCAGGTCTTTCTTGTTCATCAATGATTTGGGCCTCAAATGCCTCATTACAAGTCAAAAAATTAATAATTTGCTGATCCTCTCCAAATACCTGAAAGTGTGTAACGTTGTCTGGTATACTGGGCACGTTAATTAGCTCAACAGCAAATCGTCTTAATCCTGACAGTGTCAATGGTTCTAATGTACTAGCAGCAACTGCTAACGCATCTGGCCTGTGGTTCAGTTCTCTAGGAATGTGCTCTATGTTAACAGCATCAAATGAATCCATTAAACCCCAAACTCTATGTCTGTAACTGATCATTTTCTTATAATTGCAGGCATATAGTTTCCTCACTTGTCTGACTACTAATTTAGAGTCTGAAAATACTCTGATGGCTTTTACCCCTTTCCTGATGGCCATGACAAGTCCTAAAATTAGGGCCTCATATTCAGCAATATTGTTAGTGCAGGAAAATTGTAATCTATATGCTGCCAAATGAGATTTACCTTGAGGATCTATGAGTTCAATACCCGCACCTGCGCCCTATTTTGATTTGGACCCATCACACTTTAACGTCCACATGCCATCTTTTCTTTTCTGATCTTTTACCTTAGCATACTTTGTCTCTTTTATTGCCTGTGGGGTGTTGTCTTGTTTATTCATGGGTTTTTCCGTTTGGTTATCTTGCATATGTGTGTTTGTAGTTTGCAGCTCAGAAAGATAACTACCCTCGTCCTCTATTTCTTTCCCTAGATCTGGAATCAAAGCACTTATATTATCCTGAACATATCTCTGTGCTGGATCAGGATTCTCATTTTTCTCTTGTGACTCTATCCTCCCTATGCACTTTTTGTATTCATATTCAATGATGTCTTTGCATATTTCACAATTCTCCTCAGAATGTTGCCTATCATGGACTCTACACCTATTTTTAAATAACTTACATTGGACTGGGAGATTGTGTGTAACGCACTCTTCCACCTCTTGTCTAATGGCATGACCAAATTTGTCTATTGCATTGTTTTCCTCATCTGAAGAATTTCCGTCAGACTCAATGAATAGTGCCGTTCTATTGCTGACACACTTCTTTCTAATGTTTAACATCATAATCTCTTCAATCTGCATCCCATTGTTGGTAATTCTATAGACACCTGGTTCAACAGCAACATATAATATTTCATTAGTTCGATTATACTCTGTTATCATATGTTTCATTCTGGGCTCTGCCCCTATTCTGATCTGGTTTGGGATGCCTCTTCATGGTAACCACATGTGTGAAAAGTCAGTAGCCATATATCCGTTTAATGTCTTGGACCAATCCCTACTTAGCAACATTCCATAATTTACGGGTATATCCACTACTTGAATGTCAATGATTTGGCTTACCCTAGGGTCTGAAGCTAATTGCACTTGTATGTTCATGAGTTCTCCTATCACGCTAACCTCGGTCTTATCTAATTGCGTGACAACCTTGGCAGATTTGGTGGGAGTCAGCCTGAGAGTTTTACATATTCCTAAGGGCATTACGTTGGCTGAAGCACCAGAATCTACCATGCAATTGTGTATATTCTTCCCACACAACCTAACAGTTAACAAGAAAGGTTGAGTATCCCTCTTATCCGTATGTATTACCACATTTGTATTGGAAGGCTGCTCAACTTTCTTACCTTTCTCCTTAGGTGGTGAATCACTATTAGGAACAGTTATATCAGCAGACACCTTGTTTGTCATGGATGTATCCAGGGATTTTAAAAAAGCATTTTTGATCCCTGGGGTCTTCAATAATTCATTTAGAGGTATACTGACCTTAATTTTCTTTATTTCCTCTGATAAGTAACTCATTAATCTTGTTGTCTCTATTGTTTCTGTCTTACTTGTTTGATCCTTTTGCATTGCTGTTCCATTATTTGTGTGCTGACTAGCTTTAAGTATGGCAGGATTGTTGCTAGCATTCTGATCTAGGGGTGTATTGATGTTATTCGGAGGAGTGGAAGTGGTGAAAGGTCCTCCCGGCCTAGGGTTGTTCCTCAAATTGTAGGTGTGGCTTTTATTTGTCTGTTGAAAGGCCTGCACCTCCTCTGGTTCATTTAATATCTCGTTTTCAGATTCAAAAGGAAACTGAAAAGCATTTAACACAAAGGCTGATTCAGGATAAAGACTTTCACAACAGTATGGTTCATCCTCTAGCAATTCATCCTCTTTCTCTTCTGCAGTTGCAAAGGTAAACGTTTCTAAGACTAATGCTGTGTCATATTCTGAGGGTACTACCTCATTACCCTTAGGAATGAGAAATTCAGAGGTAGGAGGCTGTACATCTATGTTGAAAATACTAGCTGCCAAGTGGAACTGTGGACAGTCGTGCTCAGCATGGGCATTGGTATTGTGAAATCTGCACCAATTTTTGGGTGCTGTATTGGCCATTTGTATGTTAGTTATTTGTTTTGCACCATAATTATCTGTATTCTCAAAAGGAGAAGCCAGAGTACCGTTGTTGGGCCCAGTGTTCCATGTCTTGGGTGGCCTAGGTTGATTCTGATTTTTGTTATTATTGCCCTAGGTCCTATTATCTATCACTGGCCCCCTATTTTGCATTGGTTGCCCCTGACTGGGGCCTTGATGCTGATTGTAGTTTTGGTTCTGATTGTACTGCTGATTTTGATTGAGACTATAATTCTGATTTTGGCCTTGGTTGTGATTTTGAGGTGGATTGCAGTTTTGGTTGCTTCTTCCATAGAGGTTCTCATTTCTTAGCTGTGTCACTTCGGTTGTTAATCTTTTCAAATGTGCAGTAATCTCTTTGATGTCTTCCCTATCCTCTTGTGCTTTTGCCACAGTTATATCCCTAGGAAGTTGGAAGAAAGGCGGACCATTATTTTGACTGTTATTGGAAGTACTAGCCGTGTAAGGAGTTATAGCCCGGATTGGAGTAAGATTATACACAGGTGTGTAAGAAGGAACCGAATTTACTAGTGGAGCATGCTGTACAGGGACTCCGTTCCATGGGTGTGCCTGATTCTGCACCCCAAAATTTCCTCCAAATGGACTGTAAGTTGTATGTCTCATTTCTTGGTTCACTGAGGCTGCCTCTTTATAGGCTTTGGATATTGAATCTATGTCAGGTTTTCTTTTGACAAACATGGTAGTTAAAGGATCCAAGGCAGCATAGTACATAGCCAACAAGGGAGCATCATCTATGGTATAAGGGGCTACTAGCCTAGAATAGGCCTTTTGAAATCTGTCATTGAAATTATCAATTAGCTCTCCCTCACCTCGTTTTATAGCAGCCAGTTTATGATACAAAGCACAAGGGTCAATGGGTCCTCTAAATCTTGACAGAAATGCTTCTTCCATAAGTGCCCAGGAAGAAATGTAACCATTGGGTAAGTTTACGTACCAGCTAGAGGCCTGCTCATTAAAGGTGTAAGGGAACAATCTACACACAACATCCTCGTGCTCTAACATAGCCCTAAAACATGCTTCCTTAAATATTCTAATATGATCTTCTGGGTCTTGATGCAACTGGTATTTGGGACATATCTTTTCCGGATTTTTTGGCATGTCATGATAATCATTGAAGAATATGGGAGAATTGACATCGAAATAAGCCATTGCAGGTGTTTGAGCTTGACTTGAACTTGCAGAAATACCTGGATTGATTGGTGGATTAGGATTTAGAGGAGGATTGAGACCTCCAGGAGTGCCTGAACCAAGATTTAAAGATCTGAACAGTGATCTATCAGGACTTACAATACTACGGATGTTAAAAGGTGACCCAGGAGGTGTTCCAGATGAACTTCTTGCTTGCGATATCTTTGGATTCCAAATTAAAGGGCTTTTACTTCGCCTTGTATCAGGTAGTTGCACAAAGATATCTCCTGAACTGGACCTAGACCTAGTCACTCTGTTACTGTCGTTAGCCAGTTTGAAATGAAACCTAACTCAGGAAGGCCCTCCTTCTAGCGCCAAAAACTGTTGATGATTACAATATACAGCCTTCTGGCCCTCCTTCTACCGCCAAAAACTGTTGATGATTACAATATACAGCCTTCTGGCCCTCCTTCTAGTGCCAAAAAACTGTTGATGACTGTTTTGATGCAATCATAACAATAAGTTAAAATTCACATATAATGAACTGAAACTATACTTGAAAGATAAGAAGGAATCATTTGAGATTCAACTAATCCCAAGTCTACAATGGTTCGGTTGGTCAAGTTCAGTTGGTCAATGTGAAGCTGTAATGTTCAAGGGGCCCTACGTAGTTTAGGTTTGTTTGGTGGCTTACTAGACTAAGAATATGCAAAAAGGTCATAGATTTCAACAAGTATTCTGTTCATTTGCATAAAAGTGATATTGTGCTGCAAGTTTCAGAGGGTTTTCTTGGATTTTTTGCAGCTTTCTTCTTTATCTGTTTATGAAAACTGTCTACTTATAGCTATATTATGCATGCTTCTTCAAATTTGAGACAATTTCCTTTAGATTTCTACGTTTTCAGCTAAATATTCAGATGGGCTGGGAAAAGTTAGAAAGATCTACTCTATACCTCATTTAATCTATCGAAGGATCTAATTGTTTCTGTTATGCACTATGTAAATACCACAGTAATTTGATCAAATCCACAGTAAAAACCCTAAATGTAAGTTCTGAGCATTTTCACAAACATACATTTAAAATTGCAAGCTCTCAAAGAAGATATTTCAAAACACAAAGAAGAGCAGGAGAACACTCAGAAGATAGATGCAGAACTCCAGATTCTATTGTATTAGAAACGAATAGTCATACATGATTTACAATGTAGGAATGACTCTTAGTTTCATTGATCATACTACAGAGAACTTACAAGCTTTACAGATACAGTAAGGCAGCCAGACATTCCACGCGCACCTTACTGCAGACAAACAGGCGACCTCCTTCTTCTACTCTAAACTATGCCCAGAAAGGCTCTACAATTCTAGCAAAATCCTAAAATCCCTGTGTGTTATCCTAGAATCCCTGTTGTAAAGTATTACAGTGTAGAGAGGCACAATATAAAGACATTTCGATTGTCCTAACTACAGCAAAAAACCTAACTGAACCCCTGGTTCAAACCCTTGGTTACAGCAATAAATGCAGGTGAACCAGCTCTCAAAAAATATCTCTGAGCAGTGTCAAATCTGGGCGAAATATTGCCCCTTCTGAGAAGTTCCGGCAGCTGGGCAATAACTTCTGTTTGTCTGTTGTAGTAATACCTCCAGCTGCAACTCTGTCTTTCACTTGAATGGCCTTGACTTTTCGCACTTTATCCTTATCTTCTTGCTCCTGAGATTGGATTTCCTTCCTCCATGAGGTCACTGTGTTGACTTTCCAGCTGCTTCCTCAACTGCAAGCCTGCAAGACAAGACAAGCAATAAGTTTCACATTTATCACATAAACAGCAGGAAATTGAAATAACCGTTTAAATCCAGGTGACTGCGCAAGATTGTAGAAATCAGATCCAGAATACTCTCAAAACGCGTCCAAAATGCGCTCAGACTACTCAAAATTCACCGGGTCAACCATCGCTGACCGAAAAATGCCAGAGGCGCCAAAAAAAAACACTTTAAAACTCCACCACTTCATTTCCCGCCCATCGGCATGATCATCGCCATCGGCGTGTCAAAAAAAACACTTTGGTCGACATACTTCATCATCATGATATTCACTTCTGCATATTGGGGAAAAGAACAACATCATCATCATCATGTTGAAGAAGAATAGGAGGATATGAATATGATCATGCTGCTAAGGAAAGGAAAATGATGGTGACGTCATCATGATATTCGGGCTTCATTGAAATGCTAAGGATGACGTCATCATCATGTTCAGTTAAGGTCAGGGGATAATTGTGATATCGGGTCACCTAAGGAGCATGATCAGGATGATGAACGTAATATGATCCTCTTGCGGCCAAGGTAACCTTCTCGAAAGATCAGGATGATGAGGATCATCATCATATTTGGGGCTTCTGTCGAACATAGAATAAGACATCATCATCATATTTCGCGAACCAGATCGTGCTTGAAAAATATCCTGTTGAAGGAAAAATGTGATGATGATGATCATCAGGATATTTGCTTCTTCGTTTATTAGATCGGGATGACGTCATCATGATATTCGGAGCCTCAGTTAAACTTAGAACATGATGTCATCATGATATTGCGCCAACCGGATCATGTTTGGGAAATATCCTGCCGAAGGGAAAATGTGACGATGATGATCATCAGGATATTTTCAAAAGGTTGTATTTCATCGGCAGGAGGACTTTACGAAATATCGGGTGAACAAACAAGATCATGATGATCTTGATAATAGGATAGGATAAAACAATATGATGATGACCTACCTTATCGAATTATCATGATGACGTCATCATGATATTTTGTCTTCGAAGCACAAGGATGAGTTGAGGTCATCATGATATTGCGCCAGGGTGATATTGTAAAAAAAATGATCATGCTGTTTAAGGAATGAAAATATCGCCCTCTTCTGAATAGATAGGGTGATCATCATGATATTGCAAAAAAAGGCGATCAGGAGGATATGAAGTTGTCATCATCATATTTCGAACTTCAGCAAATATCATGATGATGACCTTGCAATAGGATTATAACATGTGCATGCAAATATGCCGAAGGTGGATTTTCTAAGGGTGATTAGCATGATATGATAAGATTAGGTAATGTTGAAATATCATGATGATGCTCGCGATACAAAGACCGCTCGACAGGGAACTTACCTTGACTTAAAGTTGATGTCATCATGATATTCGGGCTTCAGGATATAATCGGGGGGGGGGGGGGGGGGGTCAAATATCATGATGATGATGTTCTTCATGTAACCAAAACCGGGTTTATAACGTATGACCCTCCTAAAAAGTATCATGATGCTGACAATGCGCGTAAGGCCATTTGATGGGTAAAGGGCACTACCACCTAAGATTGACGTCCGGATATTGCGACTGCATGATTTTTATCAGGTGATAGACCAAGATCATGATGATCATGACAACATGACTTAGGATATAAAAATATGATGATCCTCCTGCGAATATCAGGTTTGACCAAAACTTTGACCGTGCATAACTTTCACATATGGAAGAATTTTTGAGTGAAGTAAAAGGCAAACCTGCATGGAATTTCAAGCTCTTTCTAAATATGAGGTCATAGAAACAAAATATGAACTTTGACAAACTAACCTCATGATGATGACCTACCTTATCCAATATCATGATGATGATGCACCTGACCTTCATTTTTACCAAACCGCCAGAAAGTAGAAAAAACACAAGCAGAAGCAAAAAGCAAACATCAGCAGGGGTCCCCATTTTGCTAAGGAGCATAATGGGGCGTGTTGTGAACATCACAACAGGTAGTCAAGCATAGGAGGTATTAACACAGGAGGTGTTGCCAAATATTCCTTTATTTTATCAAAACCCTGTTGACACTTTTCATCCCACTTAAAAGGTTCACCTTTATGAAGAAAATGCTAAAAAGGATGACATTTATCTGCTAGTTGTGAGATAAATCTGTGGATGGATTGTAACCTGCCTTGTGCTATACTTTTTACTTTTACTTGGACATAAGTAAATTTATTATGATGATTAGATTAATGACAAGGAAAGACATGGATTATATTGAATGTCATTTATGAAATTATAGAAATGATTATGTTATTATCAATTTAATATTTGCATTCTGAGATTTGATTTATTATTTGAATAATGATGCACTGATCATATATTGTTTGGTTACAAGTTGAAACAGGAATACAGATTCTCAGATGACTCTTGGAGAAGAGAGAGAGAGAGTATCTTTCGAGGAGAGACATATAGACCTCGGGTTATGAGTGGTCAATTTGCAAAAATGCGTATGATGTGTAACAAAGTATGAACCAGTGTTTCGTGAGAGGTAAGTCTTAACTTGTCAGTTTACTTATAAACCCAATCGACATGTAGTTGATACCATTCGAATCTTTGAAAGTTGTAATAAGTCATCTTAGTCGTAAATAGCTTTAAAGACATCATTTGAGTGTGAACTATGACTATTTATGTTTAACATAAATATTATGACGTAAATTGTCATAAAATGGTTCTCTTATTTTATTAAGTCTCATGACATATTATAAGTGATTCTTAAATGTTAAGATGATTTCATCGAGTTAAGAATACATGATTATTGTCAACAGATTGTCATGGGGAGACAAGCTCAACCCAACCACATTATCCGTAATTCCTTGTTTAAATATTATTATTTTATTGATTAACTATAACTAGCTAATATAGAAGCGATGTTATATGAAGTAAATTTGATGCAATCAAATATATAAGTGCCTTAGCATCGAAAGAGGATAATACCTCTTAATGAAGTCAATGGAATTGAAGAAGTCGTAGGCTAAATTATAGTAAGATCTTCATTAGTAATAGAGGTGGATCAAACCACATGTTTCGATCATTAAGAGATCAGTTATGTTTTAAATAAGTGTTAGCCTCATCCTTATGAGGATGCCTATGGTTTTAAATTCCCAACTGAATGAACCATATGGCGGCCTTCCATAATCGACATGTGGACTTAGTCATAGAAGGCTATTAAAGTTGTATTTAGTATTGCAACTGAATTATGGTTAAATGACAAAGTGAAGTGACTCTGTAGGAGTCGTGCCTCAATCCTATTTATGTAAAACAACTCATTTGAGCCTGGGGAGAGAAGGGGAGAACATGATTAGAATGTAGGATATAGAATCGAAGGGAGAGGATAGAACGAAATTGGCTGAGGGAGAGAAGTAGTTTTGCTAGAAGTAGAAAGGGAATATGCAGAAAGAAGGTACCGATCATCTGCATATATCAGTCAACTTTTAAATTGATTGCTATCAGGTATTCTTTGATTATGATTTTGATAAACCATGAAGAGATCGATTAAGATTTCTTAGTTTTTTCACCGTAGTCTTGGGCGACTGTATGAGTTCACTAGGGGAGTTTAAACTCTTGATTTTATTGTATGATAGTTGATAATTAGTGAGCCTCAATGTAGGAAAAACATAGTTAACTCTTGAAGAAACTATGTCGATTTATCTCTGTATATAATGAGATTTAGAATGCAAATCATAAGGTTGACACTTGGTAATACAAGTGAGTAATTTGTTACAGTTCCTTAATCAACCATAAGTTATTTCTTAGAAACTTATTGTCATATCAAATGTTTAAAATGGAGGACAAATGACCATCATAGTGAAAGATTGTTATAGCTATCATTTGCTTTGAAAATAGTTCTCCTATTAAATAAGTTTGTAACTAGTCAATGGAATGATTGTGAGCTATCAAAACTATAGGCTCTCGAATATTAAAGAAATGAATGAACCTTGTTTTCATATTTTCAACTTGAACTGTGTAGTATTGAGGTTATAATGATTTAATTTATTATCTTGTTTAGGCTATATATATGTATAACAGATAATGTTATCTACCCATGAGAACTAGATTCATAGGAATCTTTAGTAAACTTTTGTATCATATCATATGATAAGTAACTTAGAGATACTATGGAAGATGGAATAAGGTTTTTATGAGAACCCATTAATGACTATTTGTCTTTATTGTTCACATTATCCTTGAAGAAATTCAATACACTGGAGTAGACCTAGTCTAACAAAGAATGACATTGTAGGAAAGGCATAAAGGGTATGTTTTGTATTATCACATTATTAAAGGTATTTGACAAGGGTTAATATCTATTTAAAGAACTATAGTGTTCTTATCTTTGGTTGAATTAGCCTCAAAACAATAGCGAATCTAGGTTTCCTAGATAAGCGATAAGGTTACATAAGCAATATTATATTAGCCAGGGGATAATAGGTAAACCCTAGAGCTGATTTTGAACCAACTGTATAGTTTCGTCATAAGGACTTATTAAAGTCTAAAGGTATTATTATTATTATGAGTCATGGATTAAATTATTACATGATTAGGGTTGGTAGGAGAATAAACTGTGAGAATGTGACAATATCCAAGTTGAGTAGAGGTGGGTGAACACAATGACTACATTCATTATGAACGATATTGATATTAAAAACTTTGGCCAAAGTAATGCAAGTAACTTCTACATGCATTGTCAGTTCACTATGTCTGGATTGCACTACCTATCAGAAATCATACTTAGCTAGAGGGAATCTAGGGTTGTATGGTTGATAGAGTCATGTAAGATACAACACTATGTACTTAGGAAAGGTAAATTACCATTGGTCACCTAAGGTCTATATTCCTTGTGAAGGGTAGGGCCACTTCCTATGTGGAAGATGTGTGGGAGACCACCGATTTGTGGATGGAGGTAAATCACTGGAAAGATACTCTCTCTCCAAGTAGAAGATATGCCAGGACTTGTGATAAAGATGTCAGATATTTAGAAGTAGTATTTATTCTAAATTTGTCTATGTAATTGATTTACATTTTAAATGTTGTCATTGAGAAAGACTTCATTATGTATTGTACTTTGTAAAGGAAAAATCTTGTAATTATGGAGATTTGATTATATGTTTAATAAAAGGAAAATTTTCTCTATCTCATTTTTACCTTGTTGAATTATACTATGGTTAAATTTCTGGTTTTACTATGTTTTTAGAATGTGGATGTTACACCATCAATAGGCTTCAACCTATCTGAGGCTTCAACCTCCCATACAAATTGAGCTACAACCTTGCAATAGGTTTCAACCTATATGAGGCTCTAACCTCCCATACAAACTAAGCCACAACTCAGGAAAATGAAATAGTAACAAAAACATTCAACCCTTACACATACTATGTGAACTCAGTATCTTCAATTCACGCCCTTCGCAACCTTCAACTTCGCATATCTCCACATGCCTAAAATCTTGATGTTTTCATGTATTTCACTTCTCATTCACATTCACAGATACAACCATATTTTTCTCTTATACACATGCATACACATCCATTAACACATTCAAATTCACAGATAGATCTTTCTTTTATACTTAATTGTAGAAAATGAAATTTCAAAGTTGGCACTACACCAAAACAAACTCAAATGTTGAATTAACATTCTCCAATGCTGACATCCATAATTTTTGAATTCCAATGTCTACACACTGAAAATAGGGCCCAAATTTACACTTACTTAGGATGGCCCAAAAATAGGTCAGGGCCCAAACTAAATCAGCCACACATTACTGCATATGTATAAATATTCAAATCTTCATGCTACAAAAATGACCTAAGAATTTTAACTCTCTGTTCTACGCCATAAGGTCAACTTCAATATGTATATTAGAAATTACTAGCCATTAAACTTTCTTTACCTAGTCGGCCTCTAAACACATATTCAAATCTTTAATTTGAATGTCTTGAGTCTTCATATCACTACCACATCAACTTTTCTTCCAGTCCTTTATTGGTTAAAACACTCTTTTACAAATCATAGTCTTCATTCCTTTATCAGCGAAATATTGTTGTCAGGAACCAAGACCTTAGTTGTCTTTGTCAGTAAAACCTCCCTTTTTTGAACTAGGCCACCTTCCTTCTCTATCGACAAAATTTTCCTTTTACAAACCTTAGTTTCTATTCCTTTTATTAGCAAAATCTTGTTCTGATGAACCATTACACTATCACTTTTATCCCTCTTGTTGGCAACTTTTACTTTCTATGAACTATCACCTTTATAGCTTTTGTCGACAAAAACTAATTTCTAATAACCTTGGCCTTTATTGCTTCATCACAAAACTCCTTTTCAAGAACCTCCACTAAAAATCACTTCTATCAGCCAAAACATCAAATTGCAAACAACTTTCCCTTGTGCCCTTTATCTCCTAGTTGATGGATTAGTAAAAAGATGAACTCGCGAACAAGTTCACGAAACACAAAATTCGTCGATAACAAACTTACACTTCAAACTTCAAACTTGTCTTCTTCACGCCTCCTTCTCTGTTGGTGAATCGATAAACTGGCAAACTTCATAACCTACAAAACAACCTCTTTGTTGAGACTTAAACATTTTCTTCTTCCAAACTGTCATTGGCCAACTTTCTTTTCTATCAGAGCATCGGCTAATTGACAAACTTTACAACTTGAGAACTAGTTCACAAAACATAAACTTTGCTGACCAAAGACATAATTCATTATGCCTTAGATTTTTCTTGACAAACTTTTCATTGACCAACAGGCAAGTTCACAAACCAAACTTTTTTCTGACTGAAGGCATTTCTCATGCCTTAGACAATTTTCTCCTTTTCATTTGACATCAATGACAACACTTCAACAGTAAATGATAACACTTCAAACTCTTTCTTTTGACATCAATGACAACACTTCAACATTCAAAGAATGGAAAATGAAGTCAAAACATGTGACATTCATGTCCACAAGGGTAGATAGATACAAATCTAACATAAGGCCTATAAAAGGGTCAACTTTGATAAAAAAAATAACTCAAAGCATGGAAAATGAGGTCAAAACATGTGACATTCATGTCCATAAGGTAGGGAATCATATTTCAAACATGATACTTTTCATCTCACAAAGTTATAATGAAAACTAAGGTTTTGAACACAATTTTCCTTTTTTTTTAAAAAAAGAGGGGAAGATCATAAAATCCCTAATTCCACCATAGGAGACATCCTTCAAGAACACCAAAAAGTCATTTTCCCAAAATAGACAAAATTTCCAAAAACTTAGAATACTTGGAGGTTATGATTCTAACATGCACAAAAACACTCTTTTCAACTCAAATTAAATATTTCCTTCTCACACACCATTCTAGGAAAATTTTGTCATATCTTGGCCTATTTTCATGCATTTTAAAAAATAATTTAAATGCAAACTAAAACCACATTAAATCTACTTCTATTTGCATCAATTCAACTCTATTCATTTGTACATTATGGAGACCATATGCATCCGCCTATTGTTGTCATGGTAAATTCAAAATTTAAATTTAAAGAGAATGAAAACACAACAAAATTACCTCTTCCCAAGAAAACTATTAAGTGGAAAAATCTCTTCTTGAGAGGCACAAATGCAACGAGAATTCCTTCCTACACCAAAGCAATCTAAAACCTGATCCAATGCACTCCCAAACACAAGCAAAACCCAAGTGTAGCCACCTCCATGAATTTTCTTTCAAAGAAGAAGAAAAGGGAAAGAGGGAGAGGGGTTTTACCAAAAGAAGAGTTATGCTAAATAATAGCTCCCTTTTTTCCATTTATCATTCTCTTTTCCCTTTTTACTTTATTTCCCATTTTTCTAATTTGTATAAATAATTATATCCAAAAGGAACTTTTACAAAAATAAATATTTTCCAAAAATATTAAATAAACCTTAGGAAAATACTTACATTACTAATATATTAAATAATAGCATTTAAGTTAACTCTTTTCTAAAAAAAACTTTCCAAAAATTACTTAGGAGAATAGGCAATTTAAACAATTAATTAATGCACTAAATTTCACAAGGCAATATCAACATTATGCGATCATGTTAGTAATTTCTAGAAATTGATGGAATTAAATTTGATTTCAATTAAAACACAATTCTATTGGCAAGAGACACTGTGTGGCTTCTTGATTGTTGTCATTGATGGCAACAAAGTCTATTTCACACATCCGCAGCACATAATATGTCTATACTGGAAGTCTGATTGAAGAGTGTTTTGGTCTGGTGAGTAAGAACAGAGCATGCAGCAAGGTCCAACAATCAGGTCTGGATCTCTCAAAGGATGTATCTTAGCAAAGTGCAAACTTGGGGTAGTCAAGAGGAGTACGATTACTAACACATTCTAGAGATTGAGCCTCTAGTGATGAAAGAGTGAAAAGATATGAGCACCTAAATGTTGGGTTCCTGGCAGGCATAGTAGACTAAGCAAGAACTAACTGGCAGAGCATCAGACCTTAATCCGGATAAGAAATTGATGGTGATCAAGCTACTTGAGGGATTATTCATGGTTGGCCGACATGACTGATGACTTCTATGTCTATATTTTTTGATATGCATCACATGTTAAGCATGGATTCAGCCGATAGACCAGTATTTAGTAAATATCTTGAGTATTTCGGTTGCTGACTAGAAAGATGTTGAAATCCTTGGTACGGATATATATACCAAATGGATTTCGGTATGAAGTGTGTTGTGTAAGGAACAATGTGCGAAAAAGGGCAAGAGGGAAGTGTGAAAGTAGCTATACAAGTCCGGTATGTGACAGAACAACAACACTAAAAATAGAGGAAGTATGAAGTGCAGTAGATCAGTATATTGAACCTGACCGGAACTGAACCTTAGCATATGTGGATGCCTCTCTTCAGTTTAAACATTTGGTTACCTTCTATATCCTTGGATGAGAACTTGATGGTGATCAAGCTTCTTGAGGGATCATTCATGGTTGGCCGACATGATTGATGACTTCTATGTCTATATTTTTTGATATGCATCACATGTTAAGCATGGATTCAACCAACAGACTAGTATTTAGTAAATATCTTGAGTATTCTAGTTGCCAACCAGAAAGATGTTGAAATCCTTGGTGCAGATATATAGACCAGATGGATTTTGGTATGAAGTGTGTTGTGTAAGGAACAGTGTGCGAAAAAGGGCAAGAGGGAAGTGTGAAAGTAGCTATACAAGTCTGATATGTGACAAACCAACAACACTAAAAATAGAGGAAGTATGAAGTGTAGTAGATCAGTATATTGAGCCTGATCGGAACTAAACCTCAGCATATGTGGATGCCTCTCTTCAGTTCAAACATCTGGTTACCTTCTATATCCTTGTAGACAGTGAGTCTTTTGTAGGCAGTGTACCTCTTGTGAGCAGTGTGCTCGGGCAGTGAGCCCTAATTGGCAAGTACCATTTTGTACTTCTTATTCTTTTAATAGAGAATACAATCTTGGGTTAGTCACCCCATGGTTTTTCGCTTAACAAGGTTTTCCATGTCAAAATCATTGTGTTATGTGTTTTGATTTTATTTTTTCTCTCATGGTTATGTATTCTTATATGTTTTAATGCTGCACTAATTGTTAAAGAAGAACAAAAACATAAATTATTTAAGATAACTGATTCACCCCCCCCTCTCAGTTATCTACCTTGTTTCCAACAATTAGTATTAGAGCCAAGTTCCTCCAAACAAAGCCTAACAACTTGAGGAAGATCTGGGAATCTCAATGGATATGTATGGTATGAGGGAACAACTTCAGTCTGCCCTAGATGATCTTGAGCAATCTCACTCTGAAGTCAATAACCTAACGGAAAGACTCAAACAAGCTGATGATTTCATAAATGAACTCAAAGAAAAACTAAGTATCTCTGTGAAGAAAAGAAAGGAACTACTTCAACAATTAGCAAGTCAAAGTGAAGCCAATGATACTAATGAAGATCTGAATGAGAAAAACAAGTTATGTGAGAAGCTATCAAAAGAGGTCATTATGGTGAGACATGAAATGGAATCAGGGGTTATGAAATTCACCCAAGAAATTGAAGAGAAAAGAAAAATTGAAGATAATCTAAAACAATCTCTTAAGGAGAAGTCAGAAGATTGCCACAAAATGGATAGAATAATCAGGCATCTGGAATTTGATCTTGAAGAAGCTAGAGCTAATGAAGAACAACTTGAGAATCAGATAGACACTCTTAAAAGGGATCTTCAAACAACAAATGAATACAAAGAGAAATTTAAGATAAGCTCTTCTCAACTTGAAGTTCTTCTTGAAAGCCAAAAGAGGGTAGATGACAACCAAGGCTTGGGGTATGAGAAAGGTGAAAGCTCTGGATCTGGTCAGAAGAACTTTGGATCAGGAAACCCTAGGAATAGGCCTAGAAGACCTCTGGTCAGATAGCCAAATGCTCAAATATATCCATCCTTCAATGGATACTGCTACAATTGCAATAACTTCGGTCATAAAGCAAATTAGTGTAGAAGAAGAATGAATCAGACTAATTCATCCTTCTCCAGATAGTGTTTTAACTACAAAAGGTATGGTCACAAATCTCATGAATGTAGAAATATGTAAATAAATAATTCATTCAATGGTAGATGCTTTGTATGCAATACAATGGGACATATGGCTAATCAATGCAGATCAAGAGGATATCAGTCAAATTTACAAAGAAATGTTATTTTCTACAATTGCAATAGATCCGGTCATGTTGCCAAATTCTGCAGAAGTAAGAATCAGGATAAGAAGGGTCCGGTGCATCATAATCAAAATCAAGACAAAGGAAAAGGAAAAGTGAATGTGGATGAAATTCAAAGGGAGATGAACAAGATTTGTGTGACGAGAAGTACATAAAATGTTGGGGATGGATTTGCACCAGAATCTGGTGTTGATACTCCTAAAAACTAAATAGATGAGCTCTAGCTCAAGGGGAGTCTCAAAGGAAAATAAATTCCCCCAGCCAGTCAATTGGTGCTCGAAATTGGCACATGGAAAGTTACGGATTAAAGGGTTCTCAGAGAAACATCTAAATAACCCTTGGTAAAAATATGAAAGATCCGCAAGGAGTTTGAAAAGGTTAATCATACAAGATTAATCCGGTTTGACAGTCATTCAACAAAAGTAGGATTTTCATAGTTAGATCCGGTATGATTCAAAATTGAAATATTTGGATCTGCGGATAGATGGAATGATTGGAGAAAGGGAGATACATTGTCAATCATCACCAAGAATAATTCTAAGTGCATCTCAGTGATTCAGAAGGATCTCTCTTAGAACAAGGGAACTAGAATGACTTAAGGTGTGCATTTATTGCAATAGGAAATTAGGGTTTGCGCAGAGATATAAGGGTTCTTTTATTCATCATTTACACATTTGCACTCAAGAAGAAGAAAGAAAAGGCTCTGCAAACTAGATTGCCTCAACCCTCTCAAAGATCAACCACAGAATTTGATTCAACCAACGATCTTTTCAGCTCTTATCATGAACCCTAGAAGCATAAAAAGGTATTTCCGCTCTTGAATATCTCTCTCTGAATCTTTTGAAAGATGGCTACTCCAAATGTTGTTAAGATCACTGATAGGCTATGCCCTAAGTTCAAGAAACATCCTTACAAATCCCTAGAAGTTGATCCCTTAGGCGCATTCTCTAGCATTCCGCATGGGCTTCTGCATGTAGAAGATGTTAGGGTATACATACATGTCAATATTGAGGAATTTGGGCAATCCAAAATGATGGATATCTATCACAAGAAGTTAATAGATGAAACATTTGAACTTAAACCTCAATACAAGGCCATCCGGGATAAGCATTTTGGACATTGCATCCACTTTCCCTGTTTTACAGAGGATGAATGGGTCCGGTATGTTCTTAGTAGAATACATGACAACTTCATGTGGTTGATGAGGTCATTTAAGATCACAAAAGATGCCATTAGGGCAGTAACTGAATTGCACTCATCCGGTGGATTGCCTGCTCTCAAATCAGTCAAAAACCAAACTGTAAACGAGGCTACCGGATCAAAATTTGATAAAAGAGAAACGACAATTGAGGATATCATAGATATGGCTATCAAATTTTCTTCTATGATAATTGGTTATAAAATATATCACTCCAGCAGGGAGAATTCTATGTCTAGAATAGCAATATACACTGCTTATCAGATGCTAAGAGAAAATGTTGATTATGATCTTTGTGAGCTTCTCCTAAACCAATTGTTAGAGAATTTGTAGAAAATAAAGAAGGATAAGAAGAACTCATTTAAGTATGGTGGCTTGATACTATGTCTCTTCTTTTACTATATGAATGAGCTACCCAGATCCAGTGGTTGGGTATGGCAAAATGACAGACCGATTGCCATACAAATCAGAGATTATATGTATGGGCTTGGTGATGCCAAGGCTCAAAGTACAGCACTCTGGGGTTACTTCAAAAACTTCCAAAGTATGATGCAGGCCAGAGAAAGAATTCCACAAACATTAGTTAAAAAATACAAAGATACAGTGTGTTTCATGGTAGACACTAATCAATGCCTAATGGAGGCAGTGGAGCCCAAGACAGTCTGGATTATGTCAATGGGCTATGAGGTAGATAAAAAAATCTTGGAGCTACATATCTAACACCTACTGAGTTAGCCTAAGGACCCTGAGGTAGAAAGGTTTGGAACCTTTCAAGAATTGAGTGTGAAAATTCATGTTGAACAAAGACAACCAGAGATGAAGAGAAAAGTGAGAAGGGAAGTAGAGGAAGTTGCCAAAAGATATGGCATCTCAAAAGAGGCAGTTGATGCAAACAGAGAAAAAATAGAAAGAGCTGAGAAGGAGAGACAAGAAGTAGAAAAAGAAAGTAATCTGGTACAAGCTCCCTCTTAGACCAGATCCTCCAAGAGCTCTGTACCTGCCACCTCCAAGAGCCCAAAAGCCTCAAAACTAGAAGCCAAGACATCCGGAAAAGGAGAAAAGAGAATAAAAACCAAGGCTACAAGATCCTATATAAGTCAAAAGGATGATGAAGAGATAGAGACAGATGAGGAGGTTAAGAAAATGAAGAAGAAAAAGAAAACATCTGTGGAATCCTCTGCTGGCAAAAACAAAGAAGAAGCAGAAGAATTTTTTGAAAGGCCTACTCTTTCTGTTGATGATGTCATCAAGGCAGTCACTGTAGATGGGAATCTGCAGCCCATAACATAATTTTATGATGAGTATAATGACACTGACAAAAGAATTTTGGAGGAAGCCACAATCAAGTATTTGAATATCTATAATAAAGCATTCATTGAAATTATCTCTCTAATTCCCAAAAGTTTAGAGAAGATACTTGAACTCAGAAAAGGCAATGCCAAGGAAAAGGATTTGGAGATCCGGGAATAGATAGCTATTCAGCTCTATCCTTCCATCACTCCAAAACAAATGAACATGATCTTCAAGGATTGCAAGAATGACGGAGTTCCGGAGCAAAGCTAGAATGAACAAGCTTATGCTCGGAGACACTGATCAGGTGGCAAAAGAGATTGGAGACATCCTTTGGAATGCATATAAAAGATTCAATCTTCCTATTATAGAGGACATAAGTGATGAACCTTTTGCCATGGATGTCGAAGGATTAAGTGCATCAAAGGAAGATTCTACTGAGAAAATTGCAGAAGAGTCAAAGGAGATAGGTGAAGAGAAGACCAAGGACTTGGATTCCTCTGTTCTAGAAGAGGAAGTCCATGAAGAAGTAAACATCTCTCTTTCAGATCCTCCAACAGACTTTGGAACTAAAGGAGAAGTAAGAAAAGAGGAGAAAGAAAGTCAAGAAGAGGAGAAAAATGAAAGAGAAGAAGAACAGACAGAGAAGATCTCTGATGACAGCTCTGAGGCTGCAAAAGGAAAGAAGTCTCTGGCAAGAGACACTGCAGAAGCAGTGAAGAATTTCTTGACCGAGGAATTAATGGAGATAGATGAACTAGAACTGTTTCATGGACCACTCAATTTTGACTCTCTTTGGTCCAGACAATGAAGGTAGCATCTTTTGCTCAAGATAAAGCACAAGAAAAGCTTCTAAAGTATCACATGGAAGACTGTGAGCTAATAGAGATTGCATCTAGTGTGCTAGAGAAAATCATGCCATCCTTCCAAAAGGATCTTTTGGCCTCCTCATTCGGTAATCTAAAATCTCAAGTGTTAATTCTGTTAGCATACATTTTGATTCTTTGGAGAAATCAGTAGAAGAGAAAGTCTGGAAAGAGTTTTTGGGTAAGAGATTCTCTGAAGTACAGGGGCTCATAGCAAACGATAGGAGAAATTTGAATATTGGAATAAAGAGCCTAGAAAATGCTCTTAAAGATGGCAGAGAATTATATAAATTTTTTTATCTTGGTCCATAGTGATAGCAGACATTGCAAAGGTGGAAGAATAAGAGGGTAAACTATCAAGTTTATCTCAGAGTTTTGATCCTCTCACCTCATCCATAATGAATCAAGAGTGCTAGGCTATTGCCACTATAAATGAGATAAAGAGGCTTGAGAAGGGGATGAAGAATAGAATAAGTAGAATGAGTGAACTAAGAGGGATAATTATCCCTTAGTTAGAGGTAATGCATGAGGCCCTAACTAATGCTTAGACCACAGCTCGGACCAGTGATCCAGTAGACCTAAAGAGGGCAGAAGATTTTGCATTTTTATTAAGTGGTCACATCTCAATTTTGGACAGGATGAAGCAGAGTTGGGCAATAGAATTTGTCCAGTTGAAAACCACTTTTGCGGATATACTTAAGTCTATGTAAGTATAACATGTATATACTTATGCGGCTATGTCAAAGGGGGAGTGAGGAGTAGTGAAAAATGTGGAATCCAGCTAAGGGGGAGCTTCAATAAAAGTGTACATAAGACAGAACATCAGCCAAGGGGGAGTTTGCTACGACACTTAGTCATTTTTCACTAAGTGTTGCCATCAATGCCAAAGGGGGAGATTGTTGGCAAGAGACACTGTGTGGCTTCTTGATTGTTGTCATTGATGGCAACAAAGTCTATTCCACACATTCGCAACTCATAGTATGTCTATACCGGAAGTCTAATTGAAGAGTGTTTTGGTCCAGTGAGCAAGAACAAAGCATGCAACGAGGTCTGACAATCAGGTCTAGATCTCTTAGAGGATGTATCTTAGCAAAGTGCAGACTTGGGGTAGTTAAGAGGAGTACCATGACTGCCACATTCTAGAGATTGAGCCTTCGGTGATGAAAGAGTGAAAAGATATAAGGACCTAAATGTTGGGTTCCTGATAGGTAGAGCAGACTAAGCAAGAACTAACCGACAGAGCATCAGACCTTAATCTGGATGAGAAATTGATGGTGATCAAGCTTCTTGAGGGATCATTCATGGTTGGCCAACATGATTGATGACTTTTATGTCTATATTTTTTGATACGCATCACATGTTAAGCATGGATTCAGCTGACAGACAAGTATTTAGTAAATATCTTGAGTATTCCGGTTGTTGACTAGAAAGATGTTGAAATCCTTGGTGTGGATATATATACCAGATGGATTTTGGTATGATGTGTGTTGTGTAAGGAACAGTGTGTGAAAAAGGGCAAGAGGGAAGTGTGAAAGCAGCTATACAAGTTCGGTATGTGATAGAACAACAACACTAAAAATAGAGGAAGTATGAAGTGTAGTAGATCAGTATATTGATCTTGACCGAAACTGAACCTCAGCATATGTGGATGCCTCTCTTTAGTTCAAACATCTGGTTACCTTCTATTTTTTTTTTTTTAAATGCGTCTGGTAAACTTTTTAACGTGACCGGCGACGTTGGTGCGACACGCCCTCCGGCTCCACGCGAATGCTTTTGCCCGGAGCAATGAACTGGTGAGGCCACAACTGGGGGACCTCATCGCCTAGGAAGAACACTTCAAACCCGCGAGCTCATTGGCCCAGTGAAGGCGTAAAGCCTTGCGAGCTCATTGGCCCAGCGGGGGTTTGAACTCTGGTGGCCGCCACTACATCCTGAGCGACTTAACCACCGAACCATGCCATCATCGGCATCTGGTTACCTTCTATATCCTTGTAGACAGTGAGTCTTTTATAGGCAATGTGCCTCTTGTGAGCAGTGTGCTCGAGTAGTGAGCCCTAATTGGCAAGTGCCATTTTGTACTTCTTATTCTTTTAACAGAGAATACAATCTTGGGTTAGTCACCCCATGGTTTTTCCCTTAACAAGGTTTTCCATGTCAATATCATTGTGTTATGTGTGTTGATTTTGTTTCTGCTCTCATGGTTATGTATGCTTATATGTTTTGATGCTACACTAATTGTTAAAGAAGAGTAGAAAGTTAAATTATTTAAGACAACTGATTCACCCCCCCTCTCAGTTATCTACCTTGTTTCCAACAAATTTTACTTTTTAAATGTAAATTATCTCATTTCAAAGAAAAGATTGACTTTTCTTTGATTTTTTTCCACTAGAATAAAATAATGCAATAAAGTTTTCCACTAAGGTAAAATTAATCCTTTTTTACTCAACCATTAAAATAATCTAAAAACACAAAAAACATGCTTTTTGAGATAATTAAAATATAATGTGAAAGATAAAAGAAACACATGTAAAGGACTCTTTCACAATTTATGGGTTTAATAATCACAAGACAAGAATTCATAATCATAAAAGATTTAGATTAGAGGCAAATTGAATAGACACCAAAACTATTTTTTTATTGACAATTGAATAGGATGGGTTAAGCAACCAACATACCATAAGAAACATAGGGTCAATAACTCAACCACTAGAGATAGGTAAGGTGAGATGGTTAAGTGAACCCTTGTCTTCTCCTTCACATCCATCCATTGGTCAAACATCTGTATAAATATATCCTGCACACTCAAGATGAAGAATCAAATCCAACAATGAAGATCATATCCAAAGCAACATATATTCACCAATGGGGATGCATTAATTAGCAAGTCACATATTCATATTGCAATTACATCATATGATAATCAACTCAATATATCATTTAATCTAACCATAAGAAAATAATAGGACACAATACAAATTACACATGGGTGGGCACTACATCCTCCCCCCATAGGGATTGACTTACTCCTGGAAGTCATCAAGATAAGGATAGAAGAATCACACAAAAAATAATTCACACCAAAAAAGGGAAACAACAAGACAACAACCCATAAGATGGAAAATAACACATGCAATATAGAGTTACTCAGTACAATATAAAGCATGGTAAATTGATTGTCATAAAAACATAATTATTTTCACAAAAACACATTCTATTGATTGAAATTCAACATATAATATAATTGCATGATCATTAATCATTTTCAGACATGCATATAAGAATTGACACATCCTAAAGCATGTATATAAAAGCAAAAACTCATATGTAGATATAGCCAATGTATGGATTTCATTATAAGATCAATTTTCATTCATCCACATCATAGGGATACCAACACAAGGTTCACATATAGGTTGACAAGGATGTCGCAGTCAATAATACCAAGTAACCAAGAACTAGGTTGAATGAGGGTCTTAGGGAAACACACATGGAGACCCCTCCATACATTTCCACAAGTGAACTACCTCTTGTTTGTATAATAGGATTAGCCTTCAAGAGATATTCAACATAAGAACATATATCACTAGGAAGGTAAGTTGATGATCACTATCCCATAACAATCCACACTTACCCCCATCCTCATAAGTTTTCCATGTTTACTTCCTTATACGAATTCAACTAGAGGTTGCTTCATTGACATGACGAGAAGAATATCACAACACAAGACCAACACTTACAAATAGAAATAATCTAGCTTAGCCACCACAAATTTCAAAAATACCTAAAGAAAGGAATTTTCAAATCCAACAATAAGGGAAATAAATGCATGTAATTTCATAATGAATCAAATGTAACCACAAGAATTATGTGAAAATACAAAAATCAAAGATTTGTGGCTAACATACTCCTATAAAAGATAAAATAACATTGTTGTTCCATACAAGAAAGATAAATAGGTCACTAATAACCAAAAGAAATGTTCATAGTTCACAAAATTGCACATATGCTATGTAAACACAACCAATAAGGAAGGAGGGAAGTCACAATCACTATATATGCTATATAAACACAATCAATGCAATAGTATCATGTAGTCTACTACATATGCTATGTAAACACAACCAATACAATAACATCATGCTAGAAGGTAGTATCAAATACACCTTCACGTATGACTACATGGAATCGTGTCCTTAGAGAAACACATCATCATCACCTACACTATGTCAGAACATTAATGTGGTGTGGTATTACTTCTATTTGCATCATGTTAGAACATGTGTAGCCATGGTAAATACCATAACACAACATAAGTCAAATTGAAACACAATTAATATTCTGGTAAGATAGAAATGGTTTTTTTGTATAATCATGGTCTCTATCATAATGCCATTATTTAAAAAATACAACACATCCAAACTTTGAATATAAGATACCAAAAGTATGATAAAAACTATGATAAGCATCATGGCCTCAAATGAATCAAATGCCCATACCAAACTATAACCATGATCACAAGTCAAATGCCAATAGCACCATCAGGAAAATGATGCATGTTATGCTAGCACTAAGAAACACTCAAGGGTCCATTCAAAAAGTAGATATTGGAGGTAATCTTCTATAGAAAGGTATGGTTAGTTAGGTTGCCCCAAACTAATTCCACAACATGTCCTCGTAGCTTCCTAAGTTTTCCTCTTTACTACTTAACTCCACACATGTTGAGGTCATCAACCCTAGGGTTGGCTCTCAATAGGGTGTAGAAACAAGAAACCACACAAGCATAACTCCACTATATTTGTAGCTACACACAAAATCCATGAATGGATACCTAGTATCACAAGCTATTGGGTACACAAATCATGTACACGATTTTCACAACACATAAAATGTATACTCATAATGGGGTAGTCATGTTCACAAGGGAACATAAAACATTAATTCCTTTTCTTGATCATTACTTAGTGTAGAAGAAATATTTTATTACACAAAGTTATAAAATATTACCATAAGGTTTCTTAAGAAGTTTACCCAAACATCAATTAGAATTAACCTTTCTAAAATATAAATGAAATCTAACCATAATCTCACATTTACAAGCCTCACAATGCATCTAAACAAGTACACCAACATACTAGTATTCACATACTAGGCCATAATTGAATCAAAACCATAATATTCCAACTCACAAGGTGGTGCATCACAACACAACACACCTCATGAAGTTTTCTATAGACCAACATTGTACTAAAAATGCACCAAGTACAATAAATATACTCATTTGACAACAAAATATATTAAATAATGGTACACAACAAGAATAATCAAATTTGGGACTTCAGTATTTCCCCAAAAATTTTACCATAATGATGCCAAGCATTTCTCCCACATGATGGTATACATAATTTTCTATAAGATCAACACACAATCAAGAGTATAAGATGCAAAATTCACATCATGGAAGTACATAATCAACTAGTCAACACCATACACACAAACATTCAGACCCCATACAAAAGGAGAAATACAACTAGTAACTGTCAATCTAGCCCAATATGTAAATTCTTCTTCGAGTAATTTCTATTCATGTACCTGCATACATGAAATGCAAAATGATAACAAATAGATGTGGTCACCAGATACATACTTCACTATTGCTATCATTTCAAAAACATACATTATTCCTTAACAATTACCATGCATATGACTCATTTACAACCCCTTTTCCTTCAGGCAACTACATAAACAATTCACACATAATGGCATGCACTCATAGAAGGAAAATGCAATATGCACTTCATGTAAGCTTTTTTAGTCACCATACAAAAAGAGGCAACTACTGATTACAAGTAGGACAAAGTGGATAAGAAGGTATGCTACTCTTGCAACATGATAAACACACACAAAGAAAGGATTAATTGCACCAACACTACTACATCACTTTTCTGTCAAATACCAGGCATATGAATAAAACATCATTTCTTTCACAACCAATAGCATAACTCACAAGAGAGTGAACAAAGTTCATCTAGAAATCTAAAACCTTAATATCTCTTTCAAAATCACTACTCAACAAAAGCATTCTATCATAGCTACACAAAACCACTTAGGACCATGCAAAGGCCATTCACACAAACACATAACCAAGGATCCTTATTAAGAACTCCAAGAAGAAAGAATGTCCACCATACAATGACAACATAACAAAAGGCACACAGATGTCCTCCTATTCCCATGACACTAACTTCTAATCCTAACCACATGGAGGGAGTATAAGGGAACAATTACACACTTCAAATAAATTCACAAGGCTAAGAAAAGACCCAACACAACCTCCAAACACTCGAAACAACCTACACAAGAGGAGGATCAACTAGAATAAATACAACCGCAACCAAAATGAGTAACCACAATCCAACTACAAGTAAAACATGCTTTCAATCCAAAATAGGTTATAACTGCCAAAATATACCACATTCAAAAAAGGCCAATATATGGAAAGACTCAAAAGATTGAGGGGAACATCTTTTGTATAGGAAGTTTCTCTAGAAAAAGGTCAAAAGGGCTCACTATCCAAAGGCTCAAGGACTACAGTGTGAGAGAGACTACAACACAAAATTGGGACTCTAGCACCAAATTAGGACTCCAACGCTTTGTTCTAGTGTCTAGTCTAGGCACTAGTGTTTTTCCTAGGCATAGCTATCCTTCTAGGGCATTAGGAACTCCTTTCTAGTGCTAATGTCCATAAAAATGTACTGTCATCCTAGAAAAGTGCCTGAATGGAAATTTCTCTAAAACACTAACTCAGGACTTTCACGCATGCCTCCACAAGTCTTCTCCAAACACCATATCCACTCTAAGACTACCTATGAACCCCCAAAAGGAAAACAAAGAGCCAAAATTACATAGAATTATCTCAAAACATCATGCTTGCGAAAGTACACTCCAACAAGGAAAGAGATTCACACATGAAACCACATGCAAGCACCAAGAAAAGAACACCAACAAGGTCAATGCACAACATAATGAAAACACAAGTGAAAGACTATACTAATCATGTGACAATACCACCATGATAACCACATGAGAGGATGGAGATTATTCCACAACGAAGGTTAGATGTCAGTCGACAACCTCAATTTCTTGAAAACACATGGAGTAAGATGAGGATGACAGCAGTCCA
Organism: Cunninghamia lanceolata; assembly: GCA_027924645.1. Lineage (NCBI taxonomy): Eukaryota > Viridiplantae > Streptophyta > Pinopsida > Cupressales > Cupressaceae > Cunninghamia > Cunninghamia lanceolata. Next base: position 13,580,456 of record BSBN01000382.1, on the reverse strand, counting down.
TTCCATAACAACCCAACAAATGCATGCAAACAACCTAGATCTTTGAATGTTTCAACATGGGCTTTGATACTACATGCAATTCCATAGATTTTAAACTAGGACATTAATGGATAGAAAACATATGAACATATTTTTTTTATGCATTTGTAACACTCACATGTCACAATTGCACACTCAAGCATGAAAACCACAACATAGTGCCACAAAATAACATTCAAGGCACAAGAGAGAAGGTGGAAACCAAGTACACACTCTTCTCTACAAGACAAGAACAACCAACATCAACAAATGGCCAATAAGCCAAGCAACATCGACATATGGCCAATAATCCAAGGGAGAATCAGTCATGAAATATCACAAGAACAAAGCATGATCCAACATGGATCTAAGCACAAAGCATCTAATTACTAACCATGAATCAACATGTCATCTAATCATCTCAAGAAAGAATACAATTCAAATACAGATAAAATACATCTCCCAATTCATACCAACATACATGCAAAATATGAGAAATACTATATAGAATGACACGATCATTCAACACTAATTTCAAGACAATACAAATACAAATATGGGAATCTCAACCACAGTGTGGGAAAATTACAGCCCAACTCATAAACATAACATAGATGATTAATATAATATACAAAGGACTTCAATGTCTTGATTTAATCATTATAATAACGAAGACAACTTTCACAACATGAGAAATTCCTTCCAAAACAAGGATCAATTTCCTTTAAATGATAGTATAATACAATTACATGACATAGGTTACTTCCCAAACATGGAAGAATCACACTTTAATAATTAATTTATACAATAATAATATTACAACATTAACAACTCACCTCCAAGGTGCTCTAATAGGCACGAGATACAACATGATGATAATGCAAATAATGAACAACAAAGCCATTCAAGTATTGTGAGATATTCATAATTGGATGAATGAGGAATGTTACCCACCTCTCAACCATATTATCATTGTTGAGCACAATAGATTTCTATGCCACTCTAGGCAACCTCAAAGCTATAGAGAAAAGTGTTAGAACACACTGACATACTGAGAGGGTGATGAATTAGTATAGGCCAAAACTTAATCCAAATTAACTTTATCAACCAGATCTTTTTAATTCCTTAAACAAATTTTAAAGTAAATTAAGCAATTCAAAGCACAACACATAAGAACACAACCATAACACTAGATTTACATAGAAAACCCTAGAAGGGAAAAACCATGGTGAGCAATCTGCTTGGATCTACAGTCCAAATCTAGCCTCACATGTAATCAAATAGATTTACAACAAGTTTTATAGGCTGCAACCCAAAGGAAGCTACAACTCCCTGAATAACAGTTTTTATGGCTTTAACCAAAGGAAGCTACAACTCTCTATAGTGCTACAACAATTATAGAAAGATGCTACAACCTCTGTATAGAATGCTTCACAAATTCCACTTGATCAAACACCTTCGTAGCATCAACACCCTTCAGACTGTCATGAATCTTCAATGCCTCTATTCAATACACTCTGCTACCTTCAACACACTTCCACATACATACACACTTACATCCACACTCACACATACATCCTTGTACACTCTCACACAGTCATACTTTTCACACCAAACAATTTATCTTTTATTTATATCCTCTGCAAGCTTCAAAAACTTTCTCCTTTGTTCACCAAGGTGAAACGTGTAGCATGTAGCATGAAATTGTCACAATTCGGCACCCAAAATCATGTAAAAATCCAATACGGTTCAAACCAAGATTATAATTAGGTCCTATTCTTCCTTAGCACACGTCTCCACACTGGCACTCCTTTCCAACACATGGTACAGTCACCTAGATGTATCAAGTTGTCTTCACAAACACTTATTCTTCCACAAATTAGCTCCAGATCTAAAGAGGTACCGGAGAGACCAATTAACATCATGCATTTCACTTCACAAGAAACATATGAATTTCAAAAGCATTTTCAAACATCCCTTTCTCTAGAATATGCATCTTCTTTTTGGCACAAACAAATGAACATAGAACACATCATCTCTTGCAAACTCTGAATATACAGACTTGAGATAGAACATTGAAAAACCAACTTGTGGTACACTTCAACACATGAAACTTGGAATGAAAAATCATATAGACCATCTGAATTCACCCTGCAAACAACAAAGCCAAATAATGTAATGTGGTGAAATGTGGTGGCTTTTACTTTCTCCTTCTGAAAACCCTAATCAACAATATGATATATCTTTTCTCTGCTAGCTCTGAAGAACCTGTGTGGGAAACATGTGTACTTTTCACCTGTATCTAACTATCCTCCAATCCACAATATCACATCTTCAAATGTGGAGAAATGTAGAGAATTTCTTTGACTCACTCTATTTGTAACAACTCTAAACCATTGTCTTCACTCTGCTAGCTCTTGAATCTTTTGTGGTAACTTCTATACTCTGAAATCAGGAACATACAAACTTCACACCTGTCTTTGTCTAAATTTCAAACAACAAGGCCATAACTTCAAATGTGGAGGAATGAGGAGCATTCTCTTGAGCTTCCTCAATGCAACTTCCAGTGTCTTAAATTTTCTAAAACCTTTTACAATTTCTTTCAAAACTTATGCAATGCACTTCATCAAGAAAAAATGAATACAACATTCACCATATTAGAGACTACAATCACAACACTTTTCATCAAAAAATAATAATCTTCATTTTAGCATAACTTTCATCTTTCCATGAACTTCAGTAGATAAGGTACAACTATGTATAAATGACATTGATCCATCTCCTTCATTTCACAACTCTTCTAATCAACAATCCTATGTTTGCTCCTATGAACTACTTCTTTGTCTTCTCCACTAATCATCTCTATCCTTTGGCATCTTTATTGACATTACTGATCATCACTGATCAGTACTCCATACCATTGTTAACATCAATGACAATACACATGCAACAATCTCCCCCTTTGGCATTGATGGCAACACTTGACCTGATATACCGATTTCTCTCTCTTTGACATCAAGGAAAAAGGCTAGTGGTCTTCCTCTATTTGCATTAGTCTTGATCTTTTTTTATTACTTCTTATCTACCATCTCCCCCTAACTATTTCATCCTTGTCATCCTTCATAAAATCTTATCTACCTACCCCCTGAGAGATAGCAATCATCAATCCAAGGATAAAAATATGTCTTGAACTACCCCCCTAGATAGACGCACCATCTATGCATCTAGTTTAGAAAGAGGGGAAACAACCCCTAACTTCTATTTGAGATACTCAAATGTGTCCTTAGAAAGTGCCTTTGTAAATATGTATGCAACCGGTGTTGTAAGGTGTGTGCCCTTGGTCTCCTTGTATTGTGTAGTGCAACACTCAGGTTTGTGACAAGGCTTAACCACCTCCTATGGATTCATTAACTCTGGCGGTTGTATCAAACATTAACAGGTCGATATTTTGGTGCAACGATAACCATCAATCTAACAATTGGTATTAGATCTTGGGTCACGGGTTTGAACCCCTCGCTTGCATTGGGGGGATTGTTGCAAGGTGTGTGCCCTTAGTCTCCTTGTGTTGTGCAGTGCAACGCTTGAATAGGAATGGGCTCAACATACACTACCTTGATATCCTTCAATGTTTGCCTCATCCACAACACTTGAGTGCAGCAAGATGTTGCAGCTATATACTCTACTTCTATTGTTGATAAGGACACTAAATCTTGCTTCTTATTAAGCCATGAGACAAATCTGTCTCCCAAAAAGAAAGCTCCACCATTGGTACTTCTTCTATCATCAACACTACCAACCCAATGTACATCATTATATGCATTCAGAGAGAATTCGACACCTTTTTTATACCAAAATCCATATTCTAGAGTGCTCTTCAAATATATGAAGATCCTTTTGACTACCTTCACATGTGTTTCTCTTGGATAGATTGAAACCTTGCAATCAAGAAAACAACTTGCATAATCTCAGGCCTCGATGTTGTTAACTATAGTAGGTCCCCAATCATAGATCTATACAGAGTCTGACCAGCTTGAGGTGACTCATCATCTTTTCTCAAATGACAACTTGTTACCATAGGAGTAATTACTGGTTTGTAGTCTTCCATACCAAACTTCTTCAATATCTCCTTGACATATTTTGCTTGAGAGATAAAGATGCCATCATCTAATTGAGCAATTTGGAGTCCAAGAAAGAATGATAAATCACCTATTATAGACATTTCAAATTCTTTTTTCATCTCTTCTACAAACTTCTTACACATTTCATCATTGCCACCAAAGATTATATCATCAACATACACAACAACAGTTAGAATTTGTTCATCCTCAACTTTGATATAAAGATTACTATTTGTGATACCTTTCTTGAAGCCCTACTGGATCAAGTACTTGTCCAACCTTGCATACCAAGACCTAGGGGCTTGTTTAAGACTATACAAGGCCTTCTTAAGTCTACATACCATGTTTGGATCTTTTGATAACTGAAATTCATCAGGCTTCTTTATGTAGACTTCTTCTAAATCGCCAGTCAGGAATGCATATTTGACATCCATTTGATATACCTTGAAACCCTTATGCACTTCAAATGCAAGAAACATCCTGATTCCTTCCATTCTTTCCACCAAAGAAAATGTCTCCTCAAAATCAATTCCTTCTACTTGTGAGTAGCCTTTGCAAACAAACTTTGCTTTGTTTCTAACCACTTCTCCATCTTCATTCAATTTATTTCTAAATACCCACTTTATACCTATCACATTTATGTCTGCAAGCCTTGGCACCAACTCCCAAGTCTGATTATTCTTTATCTGATCTAGTTCTTCTTCCATTGCTTGTATCCATCCTTCATCCTTACTAGATTCAACAAAAGTTATAGGTTCTACTCTTGATAGTAAGGAAAAGTTTACCTATTCATTTGATCTTGCAAATCTTATTCTTATCTGCACACCTTCATTCTTATCTCCAATTATCTAATCTTCTACATGTTTGAACATATTTGGCAGGAGTCTTGGTGAGCTTCTCTTGTGTTTCTTCCTTTTCTTCAACTTCTTCTTCTTATTCTATGCAAGTAGGTTCATCTAACCAACAATCTTCTTGTTCATAAGTGATTTGATGTGACTCTTCATCAACCCTAACATTTGCACTCTAACTATCTTCCTCAGTCTTTTGTTGTAGCACTTGTAAGATTTCCTCCTACTCGAGTATGCAAGAAAGATTCCATCATCATCTCTTTTGATGTAGCATTTTCTTCTAAAAACTCTAAATTGTTTGAAAAATGTTGGTCTTACATACCATAACTCATAAGGTGTCTTGGTGATGTTCACTCTTAATTGTCCTCTGTTAAGAATATAGATAGCAATATGAACTGCTTCTTTCCAATATACATCAGGGAACTTGGCTTCATTCAACATTGTTCTTTCCATCTCCTGAACTATTTTATTCTTTCTTTCCACAACTCCATTTTTCTAAGGGGTTCTTGCAACAAAAAAGTGCCTCTTTATTCTATGATCTTCACAATATTCTTCAAACTCACTTGATGTGAACTCACCACCTCTATCAAACTTTAAACACTTGATTCTAGCATTCATTTCATTTTCAACCATGAAATTGAAAATCTTAAACCTACTAAAAGCTTCTGATTTCTCTTTCAAAAATGTAACCCATGTCATTCTAGAGAAATCATCAATGAGAAACATGAAATACCTCTCACCTTGTAGACTATTTGTCTGAGTAGGTCTGCACATGTTAGTATGAACCAGTTCCAATGGCCTTTTAGAAGAATACTCATTGGATTTGAATCTTATCCTTGTTTTCTTCCCAATCTATCATTCCTTGCATAAGGTACTTGTAGGCTTGATGATCTTTGGCATGTCTCCTACTGCTTGTATGGAGTTGATCTTCACAAGGTTGTCAAAGTTGATATGCCCCGTCCTTTTGTACCACAACCAACATTCATTTTTCTATCCTAGGAGACAAGTCCTTCCATTTACACCTTTTAGATTGTACAAGTTGTTCTTTATCCTAGCACCTTCTTCCACTAATCTACCAGACTTTGCTCTTCTAATTTCACACCCTTGATCATGAAATATGAGATTGTATTCTTTGCTACATATATGACTTATGTTGAGAAGATTTTGCTTAAGACCTTCTACATAAAGAACATCTTTTTTCTTGGACTTTTTATCAATACTTATGGTGCCTTTTTCACAACTCTTTGCAGATGAATTGTCTCCAAACCTGACTGATCCAAAATTCCACTTAACAAGATTGATGAATTTGCTCTTATCACCTATCATGTGGCTTGTACATCCACTATCTATTACCAAGAGGTTTGTTTGTCCTTGAGCATGAAATGTTGTTTGGATAATCATTGAATTTTTAACTTCATTTTTTGTCTCCTTCCTTTTGAAAGAATCACTCTCCTTGTCTTGCTCAGTAACATTTGTCATCTAAGATTCTGATTTTGCTAGTCCACTCCTGTAATATCTTGCTATATGTCCAAAATTATTGCAAATATGACATACCACATTGACATTTACTAGTGAAGCAAGAGGATTTCTACTTACAAGATTTCTTGTATTCATTTCAGACTTGTGATCCATAGCCTAATGACCAAATTTATTGTAGATAAAAAAATAACCAAAGAAAGCATGATTAAACCTGTTTATGGAGAATTGTGTTGCATGAAAAAGTCTTCCTTGAGACATGATGAGATTTGCTCCTTCACATTCATCCAGACCTCCAAACTTGCTTTTTCCAATTCCTTCTTGAGTGATAGAATTTATTTCTCAAGTCTTGTGAATTATTTTGTCTTAGCTTCAATCAAAGTTCTTTGTTCTTGATTCTCTTTCCTTGTACATTCCAGGTCTTCAAGAGCAAAAATAAGTTCACCTTCAAAATCAACTTCACATTCTTCTTCATCCATAGTCTTCTCTGAATCATCAGAGATCACCATGGCCATGAATAAGGATTCTTCTCTTTCATCATCTGAAGAATAATGATATGCTTCTTCTACAGAGCTGTAGTTTTGTTTGGAAAGCAGGTTCCTCTTGAAGTTGTTCCTTTTGAAACCCTTGCTATTATTTTTATTTTCTCCAAAAGGACATTTAGAAGCATAATAACCAACTCTTCTACATTTAAAACATTTGAAAGGTAACTTACCTTTATACTTGCCTGATTCCTTCTTTAGTTTTCTCACAAAGTTAGCTTCTTCTTCCTTAGATTCACTATATGAACTAGATGTTCCTTCATTCTTCATAGTTTTGAAAGTAGCTTCTCTTTTGGATGGACCTATGACTTCATTTCTCATCTCATAGGTAGTGAGGAACCTAAAAAACTCTTCCATGGTAACTATCTTTAGATCTTCAGCTTCTTCAATATTTAAGACTTTTGAATCAAATCTATGAGGGAGATCTCTTAGGACTCTCTTCACAACCACTGAATCAACAAATTCTTCACCTAGACATCTAATTGCATTGACTGCTTCATCTACCTAGAGAAAATAGCTAGCAATGTTTTCCTCTTCTTACATCCTTAGATTCTCACACATTATTTTGTAAGATTGTAGTTTTGCTTGCTTTACAGTGTCATTTCCTTCATAGATATTTTTGAGCTTCTCCTATATCTCCTTAGTTGTCTTGCACCACACTACCTTTACTAGCTCTAAATTGGTCAAACCACTTAAGATGGCATTCTTGACTTTAGCATTGTTTTCATGAGCCTTCTTCGCATTTGAATCTATACTAGGATGTTTAGGTTCAACTATATATTTATCCATTGCAGCTCTCCAAACATCATACCCTAGCGAGGTAAGATAGGTTTCCATCCTTACACTCTAGAAGGCATAGTTGCTTCCATCAAATATCAATGCTTTAGAAGAGGATTCCTTTTGAGCCATGTGTTCTACTCCAAGATCTACCTTCAGCTATTAGGCTGCACTAAGGAACTTTTCTCTTATGCTAATTGTTAGAACACACTGATATACTAAGAGGGGGGTGAATCAATATATGCCAAAACTTAATCGAAATAAACTTTATCAACCAAATCTTTCTATTGCCTTAAATAGATGATAAAGAAAATTAATCAATTCAAAGCACAACACATAAGCACACAACCATAACACTAGATTTATGTGGAAAACCCTAGAATGGAAAAACCACAATGAGCAAGCTACTTGGATTTATTGTCCAAATCCAACATAAAAAACAATGAAACAGATTTACAACAAGTTTTATGCGCTACAACCCAAAGGAAGCTACAACTCCCTAAATAATAGTTTTTATAGCTGCAATCAAAGGAAGCTACAACTCGCTACACTGATAAAATACTTACACAAAGAGGCTACAACCTTTGTACAAAATACTTGACAAATTCCAATTAATCAAACACCTTCGCAACATCAACACCCTTCACACTATCATGAATCTTCAACACCTCTGCTCAATACATTCTACTACCTTCAACACACTGTCACATACACACACACTGACATCCACACTTGCACATACATCCTCCCACACTCTCACACACTCATACTTTTCACACCAAACAATATCTTTTATTTATATCCTCTGCAAGCTTTTAACACTTTGTCCTTCATTAGCCAAGATAAAACGTGTAGCATGTAACGTGCAAAGGTCAAAACAAGTTGGCACCTAAAATCATGTAAAAAACTAATGCGGTTCAAACCAAGATTATAATCAGGTCCTAATCTTCCTTAGCACACATTTCCACATTGGAGCGCCTTTACAACTCACAGTGCAATGACCTAGATGTATCAAGTCGGCTTAAAAAACACTTATTCTTCAACAAATTAGCTCCAAACCTAAACTGGTACCAAAGAGACCAATTAACATCATGTGAATAAATTCACAAGCAACATATGACTTTTGAAAGCATTCTAAAACATCCCTTTCTCTGGAATATGCATCTTCTTTCTGGTGCAAACAAACGAACATAGAACACATCTCTTGCAAACTTTGAATATACAAACTTGAGATAGAAAATTGAAAAACCAACTTGCGGTAGACTTCAACACCTGAAACTTGGAATGAACAAGCATGTACAGACCATTTGAATTCCCCCTACAAAAAAATAAAGCCAAATAATGTAATGCGGTGAAATGCGGTGGCTTTTACTTTCTTCTTATGACAACCCTAATTAGCAATATGATATGTCTTTGCTCTTCTGACTCTAGAGAACCTCTGCAATAAAACTCATGATTTGAAACTTGAACCATGCATACTTTGCACATATATCCAACTATCCTCCAAGCCGCAATATCACATATTCAAATGTAGACAAATATGGAGCATTTCTTTGAATCATTCTATTTGCAACAACTGAACTATTATCTTCACTCTGCTACCTCTAGAATCTTATGCGGTAACTTCTATGCTCTGAAATTAGGAACATACAAACTTCACACCTGTGTCTATCTAACTTCCAAACCACAAGGCCATACCTTCAAATGTGGACAAATGCAGAGCATTCTCTTGAGCTTCTTCAGTGCAACTTCTAGTGCCTTACACTATTTGAAAACTTTTACACTGTCTTTCAAAACTTATACAATGCACTTCATTAAGAAAAAATGAATACAACATTCACAACATCAGAGACTACAATTACAACACTTTTCATTAAAAATAATAATCTTCATGTTAGCACAACTTTCATCTTTCCATGAACTTCAGTAGATAAGGTACAATTGTGTACAGATGATACTTATCCATCTCCTTCATTTCACAACTCCTCTAATCAACACTCCTATGTCTGCTCCTCTAGACTTCTTTTTTGTCTTTTCCTCTAATCATCTCTATACTTTGGCATCTCTGTTGACATTACTGATCATCATTGATCAACACTCCATACCACTGTTGACATAAATGACAACACATATGAAACAAGAAGATCAAAAATGCACTTCTAACATGGCCAACTCACACACAACAAGGGTCTCAAACAAGACACCAAGGTTTAATCTAAATAGGGTTGAACATGGGTTCCACACACACACTAACCCAACACAAAATAAAGGAGATCAATAACTAATAGAATTCAATGCACACCTACACATGAATGGGCACATCACATGGTCTAATGCATAATTCACCATAGAGTTACTTCATTGTTGGAATAGGTGTATAGTACACCTTGTATAACATTGATTATTTTATTTATGTAAAATAAATATTTATTTCTGGTGCATCTTAATTGATCAGTTTAACCACATTAGATATTTAGTTAGGTGCCACTTGTAAACATTATATGTAACATTGGGTTGATTATTTTATGTGTGTGGGACACATAGAATAATTAGTTATTTATTTGGGAAATTATTTAATATTGGGCATATAAAGTGAAAACTTAGTTGCAAATATTAAATGAGGGGTCAATGGTTTTGTGCATCTATGGTGTTTGAACACATGGTTTTCTCGATACTACATCTTGCATTTGTGTGAGCTTGATTCTATAAAAGAAAGCACATGGTTAATAGTTGGTGTTGGCTAGTTGACCGTTGGTTGTTCTGGGCTATAGGTTGTCATTGTATTGAGAATCTCTTGTAGGTTGCATGTGTGAGGGTTTGAAGCATGGCATGGGATGTGTGGTTACATGCTTGTTCAAATGGAGTGCATGTAGAGAGATTGATGCTTTAGAGGTATTCATGGAGTCTGTTGGCACCATCAAATTTTGGTTGAATTTGAAGTGCCCATGATGAAAACATTGATGGCAACACTTGGAAATGCACCTGTGAAATCTGCTCTAGTAGCTTACTTTGGGGGATCATAATTGGAAGCCTATTCACTTTTATGTCAAACCACTAGGTGAGTGTGTTCATTTGTCATATGTAAGCATGTATGTTTGATTTCATTTCCCTATGATCAGATTTGATAGGGTTTTGAAGCACCAAGTTGGAGGGTTCTGAGATTGTTTTGTTGTTTGCATATTCTCAGGCCTGCAAAGTAGCCTTCTATTCAGATTGGTATTTCACAACTGAGAGATAATCATGATGGATGGATTGGTATTCTACATTCCCTCAAAATTCATATGTTTCCTTGTTTGGTTTTTTAGCGTCAAGATCAAGTTTGATATTTTTTCAAAGTCAAAAGCAAATGCAATTTCTCATATTTGGACATTTGTATTTCCAGAATGTTTCAGAGGGGTCATCTTTGACCTTTAATATCTTGTGAATAAAGTGGATTGAAGGAAATCCTTTTTTCATACATACTCAATGGACCTAAATGAACCATTTTCCCCAGTGGCAGCTTCCCAGGAAGAGATTTGGTATTTTTTCAGGGTGGTGACTTGGTGAGCCCTAGTTGGTTTTTGACCAGTGTAGTTTCAAAAAAGCCTAAGTGGGCCACTTTGAATGTTAAAATCTTGCAATCCTGATGGCGTCATGCAAATACTTTTTACAACCATGCTCCCATATCATAAGACAACATGTTTGTGCATTTTCATGGCTCCAGTAGATTGTTTGACCAATTTCCTAGGGTGATTTTGGAGGCCACTTGAGTTGTTTTGGTCACAATGTAAAATGCCAGAAAGTGAATTCTGATGATTACCCATTTCATTTTTTCACCCCACATACATATAGAGGTAATATTCAGTCAATTGAAGATGAACCTTGTTTGAAAAAGAAAAAAAATAGTTCTACCCATAAGGGGACCCGACATGTGTCACACAATTGTTGTTGATTAATGACACTAATTTGAATTTGATGGGGAATAACAATGATCAATTTTTACTTGAGCCTCATGACATATCACATATGACTTGGGAAGCTACTTATGATACATCACAAAAAACCTCAGAAAATTATGGGGACTCAATAGGTGGTGGACACAATGGAAAGAGGCTACCTAAAAAAAACAAAATATGGAAGGGACAATCTATTCATGCTTCAAATGCTTGCCTCAAAGATGTCTCTAGAGAATCAGAAGTTTTTGATCAAGCTAAGGAAATTTTAGATGCCATTTTCCAATTTAAGACATCCTTGACCAGAGTAGTGCATAGAACCAACATGACATAAACATTGCCAATAGGTGAAGGTATGTTAGACTACAAACTGGTAGGAGGTACAAGAATGCCAATGAATGGATTAATTTATGATGATGAGAATTCAAGTGAAATGAGTTCATCCTATCAATTTCCATTGATAAATTCCCAAGAAATAGAGACAAATGGATAATTTGAAGGAGAGCATGTTGTTGGCAGAGAATATGATTTTTAGGAGAATCCTTGGGATAATATCAACAATTTGAGCAATCTGGAAGATGTAGATTCTGTATTTCAAGATCCATTATTTCCAAGTGCTACAGCTGATGTGGATGTGGGGTCTCCCATTCAAAACTCTTTTTCCAGGAATGCAATGCAAGTCAACTTCAATAACATCAAAATTTGAAGTTTCCTTGAAAAATGATTACAGTTGTTTTCAATTAGAATAGGAGAGCATTTGAAAAGGGAATTCCTTGTCCATGGAAGGACATGCCAGGTATCACCAAGTCAAGCTTATGGATCTGGAGAAACTTATAGAACACTAGCCAATAATTCAGTGGATGAAGAAACTATAGAGGCTATAGTCTTGGATCAACTTAAAGTTGTAATAATGCAATTAAGTCTTAGGACTAGAATTCACATCAGAGATGTACTCTACTGTTTGGCTAGAAATGTAAGGCAATGACATGTAGTAACTAAAGGTGGAAGCACCCTAAGTGTTTGTGGTGATTCCTCAAATTCAAGGATTCAATTGAAGAAAGAATTCCTTAGCTTATCAAGATACAACATAATCAATCTTGTGGAGACAGAAACTAGCCCTATTGGTTGTTGTACTGCAGAGTCATTATTCTGTACACAAAGTTCACACTCCTCAATAAATGCCTCTAATAAACATCTATTATTCTCTTCATTTGATGTGAGGACTAAGAAAACTTCTTCCTAGGGTACTTCAGGATTAACAAAACAAAGAGATCGGGAAAAGATGCAAGATGTAGGGAAATCAAAAGTGGAAGTGGCCGCAAAATGATTCATAGAGTGAGCTAGTGGGCAGAGTGAAATAGAGGTTTGCACCCAGACCTTTGTCTAAAATCCATGAACATATAATTTCCAATGAGATAACAACCATACCAAAAAGAGAGAAATGGTTACTAAGTGAGAAAAAGTGTCAGTAAGCTAGACTTGTTAGGAAAAGATAAACTTGCAAGAGCTACAAGAAGATTGTCTATTCCTGCAACCCCTATTTCCAAAAGTTGACAACAACTTGTCTTCGTCTACACCTTCAGGTACCATAATAGAAGAAAAGTCTACTTCAAAGCCAGATTTTCTTCTTAGACCCATGAACAATGAAAACAAAGGTAGAGCTACTGCTGAATCAGTGTCAGTATTATTTCAAGGTTCAATTGGTAGAAATCATGGTAAGGCCAATTGTGTGAACAAAGATGCATTATGAACTCCTACAAATGGAGTACCAATGCAAGAAGCTCCAAGATCTAGGTAAAGAAAGAAGTTCAGCACTTTGATGTCATCTTCCTATTGGTTAGCGCAACTCAAACTTGCAGAATCGATAGGGAAACATGTTATTTCTCTCAGGTTTTTCCATCTTGCTTTGGAATTTATTGTTAAGCCTTTGTGAGTGCTTCAAAATGAACTGAAATCATATGCTAAAAGGCATAGTCACTTGTCATGGGAGAGGATGCAAATAGCCATAATTGATTGGCACAATTTATGATGGTGGAGACAACTGAGTCAGCGGATGATGAGGATGAGGAACTACTACAGCCAATGACTCTAGAAGAAGTTATAAGGAGAAGCAAGGTGTTAGCTACAATGGACAATGAGGAAGGGATTGTAAAATCTGGAAGAGAAGTTGAAATGGAAATGGATGATGAAGAGGTGCATTTGGTGGAAGAAAGTTTGAAGGTGTCCAAAGGTGCCGAAGAAAATAGCACCAAACTACAAGAAGAAGCCCACACACAAGCACCTGCTGCCCTACCTTATGATGAAATGGATCCACCAATGAGAATTGTTAAGGACAAGATGGAGGCTACTAAAGAAGAGAAACCCAAGGAGAATGAAGAAAAATGAGATACTAGTGAAAATCTAGAACCGGTAACTCCAATGCATTCCTAGCATTACAGTAAAAGCTACCAAGTGTATGTGCAGGCTTGTAGGAAGCAGTCCAAGCATTCCCCTCATTCCTATAGAAAACCCTAAAGGCCAGTGCGGGCTAGTAATAAGGTTCTTGTTGTCCCGTAAATGGAGTTTAATGAAGCTACGGGTGAGTGGTAAAATAAAATAAGTGGTGAATTCAATGAATGGAAAGTAGTGAATATTTATATATAGGGATGGAATTTTATAAAATGTGGCAAGTATTTTTGGGGAAAAAAAATATTAAAATCATAATGTTGAAATATATATTTCGCCGCTCATATAATGAAAAATATTTTTTCACTGAAAATGAAAAATTTCTACCAAAGGGTAAATATAAATGTGATGTTACCGGTAAAAAGAGGAAAGGTACAAAATACTTTGTATTTGCAAAATAATTTTTCATGAGGATGCGAAAAACAAAGGATGATGAAGCCAAATACTTTTATTTGCAAAGAGATAATGTAAAGTGTAATGTGAAGGGTTGGGAAACTAAATAGACATCTTTTTGTAAAAGGTCTGAAGCTTGTTGCTTCCTTCATCCATATAAGAAGGAAACCAAGACCTTGGGGAATTCTCTTTAGGAATTGATTTTTGGAAGAGAAAGACATTTGTAAATGGCATATTTTCTGAAGCACAGTAATGGAACGACTACATTAATCTGGTGTCGATTATTTGTTGAATTCATTACTAAAATTCTATCTGGTTGTCTCCTATTCAGTTTTCTATTTCATTCAAATCATTATATCAAGCATATTTTTTATTTGTCAAACATTTTCTTGTTTTGTGTGTTTTATTTACTGGGTTTCTTCAAGAAAGAACTAAATTCCTTTAAGTAATTCATAGTGGCCTAGAGAATTTAATTGGATCAATAAAGAAGAACCTAATATTTGATATTCTTGCACATCTATGAATGCCATGCACATATAAGTGCCAAACAATCCAAATTGTAGCTAGAGTGAAGGCACACATCTATTTGTATTTGGACTCTGTTGCCTAGTTGAAGAAAAGGCACTGATCATTCAACTTCCAATATTATTCCTTGTATATATTTCAAACACAATTTTGGTTTTTTGTTTGTAGTAGGAGTAGTGTATAGAGTAGTTGAATAAGTCCATTTTCATATTTCATGCCATTTTTAATGTGGTTGAAAAGATTCTTTAATTGGCAAAATTGTATATAATTTGCTCAATCATCACCATTCAGTTTTCAAGTGTTAACATTAAGTGGTGATAAAAAGGTACACCCACCTAGGTGAAGCAGATCCTGAAGTGTAGGGAAGTCCAATCATTTTAATTGATTCCGTCAGTTGGCCAAATTAGTTGCTTAACCTAATCATAAAGTTTGGCATCCTTTTAAGGATTTGCAATCCATAGATTTGAGAACCAACAAATTGGTGACTCTATTGGGGATGGCTTGAATGGATTTCATATGTGAATGACTCTACTGTTGGGAAGACCCAAAAAATGAAATTCATTCCTCTTTGAAAGAGGTGGTGACTCTATCAAGAACTTGATGAAAAATGGCCCAACAATATTCATATCATAGGCCTGGGGAGAAAACACTTAAAATGGTAAGATTCACTAATGCCCATGTTTCCTGTGCTTCAACAAGAGAATTGACTAATCAGGAGTTAATACAAGAAGTGGAACAATTTCAAGCACAAGTGGATAGGAAAAAAATGATAAGACAATATCAAGAATTGGAGCAGGAGCTGATTCAGTTGCATGCTCAGAATATTTCAAATGTACCACAATACAGATCTGACTATAATCAGCTTGTTGGAGGTTCTTACTTTTTTCCCCCTGGTCAAGGAGATGTGAAAATTTTCATTCAGGGATATAATCAACATAAAGGGCAACATCAGTATTAGTATCATGCACCACTTCAAAATATGCAAGGTAATGTGGATTACCCTAGAGGTGCTTACCAAAATATGCATCAGGGTATGCATGAGCAATATTGGAAGCAAGGACATCAGTATCAGCAATATCAAGTTCATCAAGGAAAAAATCCATTTGTAAGAAGACATCTTGAAACTGTAACATTTCCTGATTTGAATGAAGATGAAAGAATGGAAGACCAACTTTTCACCTTGGAGGAGGATTGCAATATTGAAGATGGTGTTGAGGACACATTGCATGAGTGCATCAACAATGAGGCAAATGAAGGAGCATGTTCACCTACGAGTGAACAAGAAGCACATACATTGACTAATATAGTTGGTGAAGAAGAGGTATGTACATCTGAGAATGATTTTTAAAGTTTTTCATGTTCATTATATGATGAAATGATAGAACAAAATCAAACAATACCTTTCCAAGATGACAAAATTAGAGAATGTATCGGCAATGAAGTGAATGTAGAGTTATGTTCACTCAGTAGTGAACAAATTTTAGATTTGTTGATTGTTGAATGCCGAAGATATGCACATAAAAATGATCCTGAAATTTCATGTCCAGCACATATTTGCATTGATAGTGAAGGTGCTTTGTGTGACAATAGTGATGTATTACATGGGTTTCTTGATGATTCCTCTCACCAAAATGATGAATTACAGTTACAAAATGAACCTATATATGAATGTTTCTCTTTCAATATATTGGAGGATTGTTTGCATAATTCTCAGGGTTTGTAGCAGTATGATACTAGCTATGAAGCAACATATGAGTGTTTCAAATTTTTAGTCTATTTGGGGAAACCTTTAGTGAAACATGATGATGAAATAGATAATGTTGGATGTTTGTCACATGGTGATGGTGTTTTTCAATTTGTGCTCGATTGTGAGATACAATCTGATGGAATTGATGTTGGTATGGGAAAATATAGTGATATGTTTCAAAGTACCAGTTGTAATGTTTATTTTCAAGCTTGCAATGATAGTGCTTTTAGATTTGACCTAATGCAATCAGATGAGAATAAAGTGTATGATAGATGTAAATAGAGGATTTTCTTTTTCTGGTGGCCTTGTGCCATCAGTTTTGGTGTGATTTTTCAAATCGTACTAGTTCAGGGCAGAGGAGAAGTTGGACTCTATTGCCCAATGGATAAAACACTCGGTTTGCTCCCCAGAGATTTGAATTCTTGCTATGTCCACATGGGGAATACATTTGATAAAACACTATTGGAACCTTCAAATTTTGGCTAAATTTGAAGTGCCCATGATGAAAAAATTTATAGCAACACTTAGAAATACACCTGTGAAATGTGTCCTAGTAGCCTACTTTGGGGGATCGTAATTGGAATCTTGTTCACTTTTATGTCAAACCACTTGGTGAGTGTGTTCATTTGTCATATGTAAGCATGTATGTTCGAATTTAGTTCCCTATGATCAGATTTGACAGGGTTTTGAAGCACCAAGTTGGAGGGTTCTGGGATTGTTTTGTTGTTTGCATATTCTTAGGCCTGCAAAGTAGCTTCTTGTTCAAATTGGTAATTTACAACTAAGAGATCATTATGATGGATGGATTGGCATTCTACATTCCCTTAACATTCATATGCTCCTTGGTCTAGTTTCATAGCCTCTAGATCAAGTTTGATATTTTTTCAAAGTCAAAAGTAAATGCAGTTTGTCATAATTGGACATCTAAATTTCCAAAATGTTTCAGAGGGGTCATCTTTGACCTTTAATATCTTGTGAAGAAAATGGATTGAAGGAAATCTCTTTTGTACACATACTCAATGGACCTAACTGAACCATTTTCTATAGTGGCAGTGTCCTAGGAAGAGATTTGGTATTTTTCAGGGTGGTGACTTGGTGAGCCCTAGTTGGTTTTTGACAAGTGTAGTTTCAGAAAAGGCTAAGTGAGCCACTTTGAATGTTAATATATTGCAATCCTAAAGGAATTATGAAAATCCTTTTTATGACCATGCTCCCATATCATCAAACAACATGTTTGTACATTTTCATGGCTCCAGGAGATTTTTGGACCAATTTTCTAGGGTGATTTTGGAGGCCACTTCACTTGTTTTGGTCACAGTACAAAATACCAGAAAGTGGATTCTGATGATTACCCATTTCATTTTTTCACCCCAAGTGCATATAGAGGCAGTCTCACGTCAATTGATGATGAAACTTGTTTCAAAACAATTTTTTTAGCCTGGGCCCCCACAAGGGGACGGATGTGTCACACAATTGTTGTTGTTGATTAATGACACTAATTTGAATTTGATGGGGAATAGCAATGATTAATTGGTTCTTGATCCTCATGCCATATCACATATGACTTGGGAAGCTGCTCATGATACATCACAGAAAACCTCAAAAAATTATGGGGACTCAGTAGGTGGTTGGCACAACGGAAAGAGGCTACCTTAAAAAAATAAAATATGAAAGGGACAATTTATTCATGCTTCAAATACTCACCTCAAAGATGTCTCTGGAGAATCATATGGTTTTGATCAAGCTAAAGAAATTTCAGATGCCATTTTCCAATTTAAGACATCCTTGACTAGAGCAGTACATATAACCAACATGATAGAAACATTGCCAACATGTGAAGGTATGTTAGACTACAAACTGGTAGGAGGTGCAAAAATGCCAATGAATGGATTAATTTATGATGATGATAATGCAAGTGAAATGAGTTCATCCTATCACTTTCCATTGATAAATTCCAAGCAATAGAAACAAATTGATTATTTGAAGGAGAGCATGTTGTTGGTAGAGAATATGATTTTTTGGAGAATCCTTGGGACAATATCAACAATCTAAGCAATCTAGAAGACGTAGATTTTGTATTTCAGGATCCATTATTTCCAAGTGCTTCAGCTGATTTGGATGTGGGGCCTCCCATTCAAAACTCTTTTCCAGGAATGTAATGCAAGTCAACTTCAATAACATTGAAATCTGAAGTTTTCCTAAAAAATGATTATACTTGTTTTCAATTCGAATAGGAGAGCATTGGAAAGGGAATTCCTTGTCCCTCGAAGGACATGCTAGGTATCACCTGTTGGAATTAGGGTAGACAAATGAGAGTGGGGTGAATTAGTTGTCATAAAACTTTAATACTCGCTACAATTAATTCTTCTTTGCCACTTGATAACAGATTAATGATGATGAGAATGCAAGTGAAATGAAGGTATGTTAGACTACAAACTGGTAGGAGGTGCAAAAATGCCAATGAATGGATTAATTTATGATGATGAGAATGCAAGTGAAATGAGTTCATCCTATCACTTTCCATTGATAAATTCCCAAGCAATAGAGACAAATGGATTATTTGAAGGAGAGCATGTTGTTGGCAGAGAATATGATTTTCTAGAGAATCCTTGGGATAATATCAACAATCTAAGCAATCTAGAAGATGTAGATTCTATATTTTAGGATCCATTATTTCCATGTGCTTTAGCTGTTGTGGATGTGGGGTCTCCCATTCAAAACTCTTTTCTAGGAATTTAATGCAAGTCAACTTCAATAACATTGAAATCTAAAGTTTTCTTGAAAAATGATTATACTTGTTTTCAATCAGAATAGGAGAGCATTGGAAAAGGGAATTCCTTGTCCTTGGAAGGACATGCTAGGTATCACCTATTGGAATTAGGGTAGACAACTGAGAGTGGGGTGAATCAGTTGTCATAAAACTTTAATACTCGCTATAGTTAATTCTTCTTTGCCACTTAATAATAGATTAATGATTTAACCATGAAAAGTAAGAATCAATAACACATGAGCAGAAGCATAATAACACACTTGACACCAAGATTTTTAATGTGGAAACCTAGTTAAGGGAAAAACCATGGTGGGGGTTAACCCAGAAAGATTATACTCTGTTAAAAGTATTACAAATGGGAAGGCACATACCTTCAAGCTCACTACCAAGAGCTCACTGCTCAAAAGAGGCTTACTGCCTACAAGAATGATTAGAAAAGGATTACAGATTGTTTGAACTAATGAATAGCATCTACCAATGCAAGAATTCAGTTCCAGTTAAGCACAAAATATTGATCTTACACATTTCATCTTTACTCTTCCTTGTCTACTATTCTTCCATAATCTGGACCTTAGATCTCTTCTCTTTTGCACTTCTATCTACCCTTTCCACACTTGCTCCATATTAGCATATCAATATACCTCCAATACACTCAAACTCGTTAGCTATATATATCTTCCTCAAGAAATTTAATCACCTTTCTGTCGGCCTTATGAAGAACTTAACAAACAATACAAGTACTTTATTTTGTCAGGTGAATCCATACACCAATATTGATGTGTACCAGAAATAACACTTGCAGGTCACCATACATGTTGGCCACTAACATTATATCCCATACACAACTCACCAAAACACTTCTACTAGATCTGCACAAGGATCTAACACAAGTTGGCATGTTCTTCACTGAACTATTCTGTCATATTAGGACCCAGTACTCAGATGCTCATAAATTTTAATCTCTTTATCACTAGAGGTTGAAATATTGGATTTAGATTGTCTTGGCATTCCTCTACACTCCCTCAGATTCACAACACACAATGATTAATTGGAGAGATCCACTGACCAAAATACTAAACTTTGCAATATACCTTGTTGTTGTCTATCTAGACTTGACAAATCTTGGAACTAACTTCTAGTATGATCTAATACTACACTGTGGATGTGTGGAATGGACATAGTTGTCATCAATGACAACACATGACATGCCTTGTAGTGTCTCTTGCGAATAATCTCCCCCTTTCACATTGATGGCAACACTTAGTGAAAAATGAATAAGTGTCATGACTGACTCCCCCTACAGTGTATACTTATATATTTTCCACTGCTCCCCCTTTGATGGATTCTTCATTTTCTTTCATTTTTCACTGTCTCTCACTCCCCCTTTGACATCAATGGCAAAGGGTGGGACCTGCAAACCAAAATTTACACAAGAAATCTGTATACAAGGCTGCATATGTACAATTAATCCATGTATTATATTTACATGAGCTTGAGAATATCTGCAAAACTATTTTTCAACTGCACAAGTTTAGAGGTCCAACTTCTTTTCATGCCATCCAAAATTAAGATGTGTCCACTTAGTAGGAATGCCTATGATTTTTCTTTCTTCAGATCTGAAAGATCACCTGTCCGGACTGCAACTTGAGCTTCTGATAAAACAATAAACATTGTTTCTAACTTAGGGGCAATCAATCCCCGGAGCTCACACATTCTCTCCACAATATTGCTCTTTTCTTTAACAAGTTTCTTTGTTTCATTAGTCAAGCTGATTGCTTAACACTCCTTACTTACCAGAGAAGCTGTTAAAGGATCAAAATTTTGAGATAGATTCAACAATTTTTGTTCCCGCTCCTTTATCTTCTTCTCAATATCCTCAATAACTTTGGGCCTAGATAGACAAAATTTGTATACATCACCTCCATCATTGAGAGAATTTTGAATACTCTTTATACTGATATCAAGTACCTTTCTATCATATCCTATTAGCCCCTTTAACTCACTAAATCTCTTATCCAAAAATTCATTCCAGACTTTAATCTCTGTAGACTTCTCAAAGGACTCAAAGTGTGTACTTATAGTTTTTAGAAGGCTCTTCAGATTTCTGGTGGCAGAATCACATGGATTCTTCTGGAAAGTTGGCACTATCTTCTCCAATATACCAAATGCAAGGCCTCATAGCTCACTATCCTCTATGTGAGATTTCAATATCTTTTGTCTTGCCTTGGCTTGTGTGAAAGATGTTATCTTCATCATTTGGACCGGAGAGAGAGTATCCAGGTTGAGTGGTCCTTGAATCAGTTTTGGTTCATCAAACTCTAGTATCTATTTACTCATAAAACTCTTCACTACATCTGTAGTGTCTTTTGCCACAATTTCTGGACCACCTTCCTTTCCTTGAGTTTTCTCAGTATGAGGACTATTTTATTTGGGTGCATCAACATTTGTACCATCTTCTTCTGCTTTATCTTCCTTACCTTTGACTTCTTCTTCTTTCTCTGCTTCTCCTTTCTCTGTGTCATCTGCAGGTGGATTCTTTCCTTTGTCCTCACCATTTGCAATCTATTCTGAAGGATCTTGTATAGCAGCAGTATTCTCAACATTGTCTTCTTTTCTGGATTGATTAGGAAGAGTTAGAGTATCTCTTGCATCATCAGTTTTACCCACCATCTATGTATCTTCCTTGTTTATTTGCTTCACTTCTGGAACATAGGAGTCATCAACCTTGGTTTGCTGCTCATCAGTTTTCATTTATTCAATATCCAAGATTGATGAATCGATCCCATCATCAGTTTCCTCCTTAACAAATGGAAGATTGTGTCTCTTCAATGCACTTAGAAGTATTTCCTATGTTTCTTTAACTATTTTGTCTAATTCTCCAAGCATCAGTTTGTTCATTCTCTTCTTACTCTTGAATTCATCCTTCACTTCTTTGAATATCATATTCATTTGAACTTGAGTGATATGAGCGCATAGTTTTATCAATACATGTTCTCTAAGCTCTATATCCTTGCTTTTTGCATTTTCTTTCCTCAATTCCAAAATGTCTACAAGAATTTGAGGGATCTTAGAAGTTATTTCAATTAGGGTGTTACTATAGATATTCAAATATCTAATAGTTGCTTCCTCTAACATCCTCTTATCTGTATCACTGTATTCATCATAAAATTTAGTCATGGGTTTCAAATTTCCATCCATAGTGACTGATTTTATTACATCTTCCACAGAAAGTGTGGGCTTCTCAACATATGTATCTATCTTCTACCTTTTGCTTGTCCTTTTGCTTCCAGAGGGTTTTTTGTTAGTTACCTTGGTTGTATTTGTACCTAAGGCCTTCAACTCTTTGATCTCAATATTAGAATTAGTTTCTTCTTCATCATTTTCCATGCTTTTAAATGTCTCAGTGGCCTTAGTTTTCACTCTTTTCCCTTCTTTTCCAAATGATTTTCCTTCCAGTTTCTCAAGATTTGCAGGTTTTGGGGAAACAAAGGTAGCAACAGAGCTTCTGGTAGTCCTTGAAGTGGAGGAGGATTCTACTGGAGCACTTCCTTGTTTCTTATCCTGCTTCTCCTTCTCTACCTTTTCAGTTCTTTCCCTGAATTGCCTCACAACTTCCTTTGTGAGGCCTAGATTTTTACCCAATTGCTCAACTTCTTTTCTTACTTTCCTTTTGGTTTCAAGTTTTATGAGCTTATCATGCAGTTTTACACTTAGCTCCTCATATTTCCCAAATCTTTCAACTATTGTGTATTTTGTCTTGCTCAAGAGATGTTGAGCATACATATTCAATATTTTTTTATCTACCTCATATCCCATTGGCATGATCCAAATAGTTATGGGTTCTACTGCTTCCATTAAGCACTGATCAGTGTCCACCATGAAACAGATATCCTTTGTGTATTTCTCAACAATAGTTTTAGGGATTCTTTCCCTAGAATGCATCATACCCTAGAAATTCTTGAAGTATCCCTAGATTGTAGTTTTCTATGTTTTATAGTCACCAATACTGCATAGATGATCTCTGATCTTTTTCATGAAATTAGGGTTGACAAGCAAATTCATGGGTCGCATTTCAAATCCTTGAAATCTCTACGCAGATGCTATTCTTCCTGCTCTCTTTGTATGCAAAGTGATTCAAATGAAGAGTGAACGCCCTTTTTATACTCCGCAAAACCTAATTTTCCTTTGTAATAAATGCTCTGCTCTAACACATCCGGTAACATTGCTTCTACATATAGTCAATCTTAAATTGCTCCACAAATTGTCATATCAACTTCTTATCTTCCAGAAATCCTTTCAAATGATCTGTAATAATCCAAATTATTTTCTCTCGTCGTGCCAAATTCAGACACCCACTTATTGGCTGGGGGAATTAGATTTTTATTATAGCTTCCCCTGAGCCAGACCTTCTAATTTAATTACCATAAGGATTATCAGCACCTAATTCCAGTGCAGACCCATCACCACTATTCATTACACCTTTCTTTACCCAAATTTTGTTCATTTCATTCTTAATCTCATTTGTATCCACTTTGAACTTTCCTTTGTCTTGTTTCTAATTTCTTTTTACCGGACCTTTTCCATCATTATTTTTGCTTCAGTAGAATCTTGCAATATGACTAGATCTATCGCAATTAAAGCATACAACATTTCTTTGCTTATTTACTTGATTCATTCTTGATCTGCATTGAATGGCCATGTGTCCAAATCCATTGCATGCAAAGCAGTAGCCATAAAAAAAATTGCCATTTCCTTTATTGTTAGGGTTATTTATTATCATACTTCTACATTCATTAAATCTATGACCATACCTCTTACAATTGAAACATTGACCGGAGAAGGATGGACTACTTTGATTTACTCTGCTTCTGCACTAAGTAGCTCTATGATGAAATTTATTGCAATTGAAATAATTTCCATTGAAAGATGGGTATCTTTGAGTATTAGGTTGTCTTACCAGAGATCTTCTAGGTCTGTTTCTCCTATTTCTTGATTGAAAATTTCTTTGTCTGGATCTGGAGCTTTCACCTTTCTCATACCAAAGACCATGCTTATCATCAGCCTTCTTCTAACTTTCAAGCATTGCTTCAAGTTTAGCTGAACTTATCTTGAACTTCTCTTTGTATTCATTTGCACCTTCTAGGTCATGTCTGAGAATGACAATATGCCTTTCAAGTTCTCTCTCATTGTTTTTTCTTTCTTGTAGTTCAGACTCTAGATGACCAGCTATTCTGTTCAATCTTCAACATTCTTCTGTTCTCTTTTTCAGAGTTTGTTTTAGGTCTTCTTTAGTCTTCTTCCTTTCCTCAATCTCTATGGTTAATCTCATCACCCTAGATTCCATTTCATGTTTTAGAACATAAACTTCTTTAGTTAGTTTCTCACATTCCTTTGTCTTCTTCTTTAGAGCCTTATCCATGTCATTGTTTACATTCTGATTTCCTAGATGAAGAGGTAGCTCCTTTCTCTTTTCATTAGATTTGCTCAATTTTTCTTTTAAGATCTCAATGAATTCTTTAGCATTTGTAAGGTTTTCTTATAGTACTTTGACATCTTCTTTGGACTGATCAAGATCTTCTAGAGCAACTTTAAGTTGATCCTGAAGATTGTATCAATCCATTTTTATACCTTTCCAAATCTTCCTTAAGCTGTTAAACTTCTTTCAAGGAACCTTGCTCTGATACCAATTGTTGGAATTAAGGTAGACAATTGAGAGGGGGGCTGAATCAGTTGTCACAAAACTTTAATACTTGATACAGTTAATTCTTCTTTTCCAATTAATAACAGATTAATGATTTAACCATGAAAAGTAAGAATCAATAACACATGAGCAGAAGCATAATAACACACTTGAAACCAAGATTTTTAATGTGGAAACCTGGTGTGATCTATGAGAACAAAATGAAGATGAAATATTAATCAAATGCAAAATACAATGATTATACCTCCATAATGAGCTCACAAATCCAAGAGGGAAGGAGTTGCACCTGATAGTCTCCTCCGATTTTACCAAAGATTAGTGTGTAGATGTGGATTGCTCCATGCTTTTCAACACAATGTGGATGAGAGACAAGTAGATTCAGATAGATTAGATGGAGATGAGGGATAATTTTGGTATTATGATGTTAGGATGAGGAGATTTGTGGAGTGCTTTTGGCAGAGGTTTGATGCATGAAGAAGTCTCTCCCAATGGCTTAAAGAGGGGTCTCATTTATAGATTTTCTGAAATGAGGATGGAGGGTGAGGATTGAAAGGTGAGATCAAGGGCTAGGAATAAAAGTAAATCTTTTATTCATTTTGGGAAAAGGGGTGACAAATGAGGTATGGCTGTGAAAGAATTTGAAATGAATTAAAAATTCATTTGGGGAATGGGAAATGAATTAAGAATTTATTTGGGGATAAGAGGTAATGAATGAGGATGGGTGAGGTAAGGGGTGTGTAAGAGAAGTAAATGTGATGTGTGATTTATTTCCATTTTAAATTTGGGAGATGTGGGGAAGGGTGTTAAACTAGGTTTGACCACCCAAATGAGAGGTTAGGACTAATTAAATAGAGGTTTTGCTTAATTGATCCTAGGGCTAGGATGAGGTAGGCTAGGGTAGGTTAGGGTAGGTCAATTAGTAGGCTAGATCAATTAGATAACCATGATTTATCTAATTAATGAGGATTAGGGAAAAGGAGAATTGAACCAAATAAATATTGGGAATATTTATTTGATTAATGAGGGATAGTGTTGTAAGGTCTTAGTGATAAATTAAGTAAGTTAATTGATCACAAGGGATAGAGAGATGATTAGGGATAAAATGATTTTATTCCATTAATAGGAAGGATAAATTGGTTTGCAAAAGCAAGTCAATTTTAGGTGTCTACATTTGCCCCTCTTTGAGATGGTGTTGCTGCTAAGTAACATCATTTCAAATAAGTTAAAACATAGAGTTGGATTGGATAAAAAAAAGATTTTGGCTTAGAAGAATAGGGTAAGGTTTGGGGATAATTGGTAAGGGTGATGCCCCCTCGAGAGGATAGGTGGGTTGCAAGAACACGATTGTGCTCTCGAAATGGATGGAAGAGATTTCTAGAAGTGGTTAGAAGATAAGTGGTGACATGAAAGGATGATGATGGTGGGAGATTGATTGGTGGATGATCATTGTGTTGAAAAATGATTTAGAGCAATCCTAGGTTTGATATAGCAAAGTGGATATTTTCACCAAGGTATAGAAGACTAGGGTGATGATGTTTTATCCAACATTTGCATGGACTAGACACGCAAACAAAGGGATGATCCCATGCATGCCCAAGATAGTACAACCTTGTCTTGACGAGGGAAGGGGACTCATAGCATAAGTCCTTAGTGCATGAAAGGTATGATGAACCTTAGATGCATAAGGGGATCCATATGCTAGAACCGACCCTATGATCAACAAGATATGAATACTAGCTTGGAGTAATGAAATCAACCCACAAGCACAGCATACAAAAGCAAGACTATGCCCCATTCTAGATGTTTTCACCACATACCATGATATAGTGAAATTAAGGTAGCTTTGATGTGATCTTCGAATAGGACAAAAGATAAAAATCAAAAATAAAAAGACCAACGAACCAAAACAAATAGCCATTGTCTCTCTTGCCAAAATGGATAATGATTTGATAGATTCTACCTATTGTAGGAAAGCTATATCCTAAGGCAAGAATTGGTTGATGATTGGATCATGTTTTGTTGATGTTGTAAGATTGGCTCAAGATATGATGGTGACAAGTTATGGTTGATGCTGATTTGATAGTTGATTATTTTTGATAAGGGATGATGCTTTGATAGGTGATGCGATGCTTAGATCTAGTGTAAGCTCAGCGGGTTGGATGGGTGCATCTTATGGACCTGAGTACTGGAAACTTCCTGCGTATTCCAGACTGCCTACATACCCTATATCCACGAGATCAATGCACATTAAGATGCAAGTGGTTATGATATGTAGTTCTGATTTGTGATGATGATTTGGGTGATTTTGAGGATGTTGGAAGATGATGAGATGTTGATGGAGCAGTGTTGATTTTGTGATGGATAAATTATTTTTGGAATTTTGTGTGTTTTCTATTGTTTTGATATTTTTTGATTTTGTGATGTTTTTGGATTTTTTTTTTATTTTGTATTGTTTTTGGCTTTTTCTGATTTTGGAAAAGGAATGGTTTATTATGAGATGGTTGTATTGGATTTCGTGTGGGTAACCTTTATGCTAGATACCAATGACAAGGGAACACCAAGTCTAGAGGTGAAGGTGATGGGGTTAGATAGGGGGATTGGCGATGAAAGGTGATGGATAACTGATTTATGATAGATGAATGGACAAGTGATGGGGATGCATGTTAGATAGATGGAAGATAGGGATGAAGGATAGGATAGGTATGCATGATATATGGATGGGGGATTTTAGGATTTTCTCCAAGGGCTAGGTTGCAAGGAATCATATGTCCCAATGCTTAGAATTTTGCATGATGGGCTCATGTTTGAATGGATGGACTTGGCAGTAGATGGATGGAGGATATACTTACAAAGGGAGTATGCCAAGAGGTCTCCAAAGTATGTTGTTGATATTTTGCCCCTTGTCTTTATCAGGATCTAAGGTGGGAGATGGTAAAAGCAAGATATAATGGATAGGATGGATGGGAAATGATAGGATAAATATACATGGATAGGATATGCAAAAGGATGTTATGGATGTGGATGGTTAGATAGTTTTGCCCCCAAGTGTAGGGATACAAAATGGATGGAGAAGGGATTATGCATGATGCCCACAAGGGTTTTTCATCAAGGTACTTGCCCAAGGTGCCACAAGGAGTGGTTTTCACCATTGGACAGATTTTTTCTGTGTACTATTTTCTTGATTTTTTGATTTTTTTGCTTTTTTGCTTTTTTGATGGAAGGGGGACTCTAGCATCTGTTTCCATAGCAAGGAGAAGATGGTGCCATGTTGGATAGCCTTATGGATGATGATTGCATGGATTGTTGGTAGATAGGAGAAGATGGAATGGATTATGATGTGGATTGTGTGGATTATGCAAAAGCATGGACCATAGGAATGTGATGGGGAAGATATGTAGGATAGTTAATGAAAGATGGAGAGATGGGGGTATGTGGGAATGTTAAGTGGTGGAGGGGAACCAAGACCAATGGTCACATACACCATGATGTATTTGGAAGCTTGTACTTTGGATGAGGAGTTGGGAGTAATGGGGATCGGGATGGGGGATTTTTGTATGATCAATTTGAAGTTTTAGGGACCCAAATAGACTTAGGATTTATGGGATTTTTAGATGTGGAGCAAGATGTTTGGGAGTTTGGAGTGGATTGGGATGTTGATGCTTCATTAGAGTTTGGTGCTTTTTGTTTAGGGACCCACACCATTTTTGTTTTTTCTTTTTCTTGTGATGGTGTGGGCTTTGATAGCCTTTTGGATTTTTCATTTTGATTGGAAGGGATAATATCTTTAGGCTTTTGTGCTTTATGAGTTGAGGCATTCAAATTTTTTAAACCCATGGATTTGGGGGAAGCTTCATGTTTGAAAAATGTGTGCTTTTGTTGGTCTTGATTGGGAATTTTAGGGGGTTTATGGATAAATGGATGAGGAGATTTGAGGATGGGGATATTAGGAGTTGGTAGGATAGGAGGTAAAGTCGACTTAATAGGAATATTTGGAGTTGGAAGTAGTGGAGGTAAATTTGATGGGGGAAGATGGATGGTCACATGCTTTTGCAAATGATATGATGATGGAGGAGGGATGGCGACATATGCTTTTGGAGTGTGATGTGATGCACCATGTTTGGGATTGGATGAATGGATTTTGGGAGGTGGGTGGATGGTATGAACATGTTTAGATTGTTTTTCTTGGAGTGTATAGCCAAGGCCATGCGAGGATGGATGGAATGTGGTGTGGATGGGCTCCAAGATGCCTTGTTTGTGAAGGCCTAAGCATTTGCCTTGATAGTTCATGTGTTGGAGCATGCAACATGCGATGGGATGTTTGGTGCTTTGGAAACAAGATGCAAGTCTATTATTTGTTGGAAGAGGATAGGTGGTGGATGGAAGTTGTTCACCTCTTACAAGGGAGTCACCACAGATGAAAGTGCTTGTGCCAAGTGGATAAGGGGATGGATTTTGGATGGGATTGGTAGATGGAGGTGAAGGATTCATGGGGGATGGTGTAGGGGTGGTAGAAGATGGGGTGAGATAAATAAGTTGATCAATAGATAGGAGGGGATCGTGGATGGGATTAGATGGGATGGTTAGATCTTGATTAGGAGAAGGGGTTGATGTTTCAACATGCTTTGGATTTGATTCTTGACATAGCTCATGTGCTTGGATAGAAGTGGAAGTGATTTGGATAGATGTGATAGGTGCTTGAATATGGTTGCATGATGGTTCTTGAGTTATGATAGGAGATTTTTCAACAGATTTGGTGGATGTTGGATTGCATGAGGTTGTTTGATTCCTTGATAATAGCCAATGGATGGCATCCTTCATGAGTGTATGGGTTGAAGAACAATGTAATGGATGGATAATGATGGTGGATGATGTGGGGTTAGGATTGGGATTGGATAGGTGAGTGATAGGATTAGGTAATGATGGTTCTTGGATGGGTTCAAGGATAGGTGTGGGATTAGATGGTGGTGTTGGAGGGGTGGGGGATTGGGGGGATTCCTTTTCTTTGATTTCATTTTTAGGTGATGTTCTTTGGAGGAAATCCCACAAGGATTCTTTGGATGTGATAGTGTTGGGACTTGGAAGATTTGATGGTGGATTAGATGGTGGATGGGTGATAGGGGTTGGTGGATTGGGAGATACATAAGGCGATGGATTATGGTTGATAATGTTGGAGGGATATTGTGATGGGAGGATTGGAGGATGGGGATTAGGAGATGGGGGATTTGGTTGTTGATATAAGGTTTGGATTTTGGATATAAGGTGTGCTAGATTGGTGTTCCCTTGATCAAAGTTAGCATGACAAAGGTTGGGGGATGGATAAGTTGGAGGTATTGGTTGATTGGATAAGTATGATGGCATGGATGTGTAAGGGGATGGTGAATGATATGAGGGTAAAGGTTGATATGATGAAGGTTGATATGATGGAAGTTGGTATGAGGTTGAAGGTTGATATGAGGATGATGGAGTGGATATGTAAGATGTAGGTTGGTATGAAGGTTGAAAGAATGAAGATTGGTATGATGTGGATGGGGATGATGTGTAGGGTATTTGTTGATATGATGAAGGTTGGGTAGGGGCTTGGGATTCTCCAATGATGAGGTGTGCTAAGGGCATATCTTTAATGTCATTTTTGAATTGTTCCTTAGCATTAGGATCCATGTTCTCATAAACTTTTCTACGTCTTTGTAATTATTGTATTGCTTCATAAAGATCCATTTTGTGGGAGGGATATGAGATGAAATGGAGGATAATGGATAGTTGTGATGTTGGGGATCAAATTTCAAGACCTTAGGATGATTTGGTTTGATTTGATTTGTTTTGATGAATGGTTCTCTATGATTTTGATAGACTAATGATCTTAAGCAAGAGGATTGATGTGTTTGACTAAGGTCTTGATTTTTTTTATTGGGTTGATTTGGCTTTTGGATTGGGATGATAATGATGTTGAGGGATTTTGATAATGATGTGGATAGTTTTGGTTGGGCTTTTGGATGAGGGGATTGATGGAGGATGAAGGAGACTAGGTCCTTAACCAAGGTTTAGTTTGCAAAAGATGATCTTTGATTAAGGATTAGGAATTGGAATGTTTGATTGGAGTGGATAATGGAGAAGGGATGATTGATGTTGGATTTGATTTTAGATTTTGGATTTGGATGAGATGGGATTAGAATGATGTTGATGAATGGATTAAGGATGATGAGAGTGATTAGGATAAGATTAGATTGAATGATTTGGATGATGATGTGGATAAGATAGGTGATTAGGATGATTAGGATAGATGAGTGATGAAGGATGGAGGTATGACTAGGATGTGTTTAGGGATGATTGGGATTAAGGTTGATTTGATAAGAATGGAATAATAATGTTGATTGGGTAATTATTAGAATGATGTTATTTGGATAATGATTTGGATAGAATGATGATGATTGATGATGTAGAGTGACAAGGATGTGATTAGGATTGATTTAGGATGACTTGGATGTGATTAGGAATGAAGTGGTTAAGAATAGGTGATTAGGATGAGTGTGATTGGATTTGGATGTGTTGGAAGAATAAGTTGAATGATTTGTCTTATGTGTTTGATGTTTAACTTGATTTGGCAACGTTCAATGAAATGATCACACATGCACACACGTGATTCACTCACACAAGACACAAGCAATTTTGAATTTTGAATTGGAAGAATATGATGATGATTAGATAAGCACACATGCAAGAAACATCAACATGCCTTAATGTCTAGTTTGATGGGGTATGGCCATTTAGGTTTGGGCAATGTTTACACAAGGTTGACTAATGAATTGAAAGTGAAATCTTGTCACACGGCCAAGAGAAGGAGGTAACCCACCCTTCACCTTCACTTCCCAAAGGTAAAAAGTTCTTTGGGGCTTAGCCAAGAGTGACAAGATTCTAATTTCAATGAGGGTGTCTTTCGATTCAGCCTTGGATGAGGTCATCCCTAGGGGTGATGAAATCCCCTAGCAGGCCTCCTAGGAAAGGGTAAACAAAAGTGAATTAAGTGAGATGTTTTTGATCTCCAAGGTCACGTTGTGGTGCGAGGAGAGAGCATACACACACACACACCTGATTCACACTTGTAGTGGTTAATTGCCCTTAGAAATTGAAATGTGTGAAAGACACATCAATCAATGGTTCTTTTTAAAGCCCAAGTCCAAATGTGTGATGAAAACAAGATTGAAGATGAAAGATTAAAATGGATGTACCTGAATTGTTTTCACTATCCAAACTACTATGTTTTCTGATCCTGATGTTGTTCCAGCTCCGTAAGATCACCTGCAAGTCACAAAAATGAAAACAGAGCAAGTAGACTAGCCAAGATGATCGTTATGTGAAAATCAAGAATCTGATAAAATATGATGAAAACTAAACTAGTAAAGAGAAAATAAGTATACAAACAAATTCTTCAGGAAATTCTGTGTGATTTCAAAAAACAATTTGTGAAAATTCGATAAAAAATGCAAAAGATATGAGCATTTGAAGTTTTGAAGCATCTTTGACTTTGACTACGAAAAAAGGCTGGAAAAATGGTATAGTCACCTAAAAATTTCCTCAT
Organism: Cunninghamia lanceolata; assembly: GCA_027924645.1. NCBI lineage: Eukaryota > Viridiplantae > Streptophyta > Pinopsida > Cupressales > Cupressaceae > Cunninghamia > Cunninghamia lanceolata. Next base: position 13,547,591 of record BSBN01000382.1, on the reverse strand, counting down.
AACTATGAAGTTCACCTCATCATCTTTCCAGAAAGTCCTTTTTTGCAAATTTTTGACTCCGTATGCAAAAGTTGTGTGAGTTTGAAAAAAACAGCCTCCTTTGGCATGTAGGAGGCACTAGGCTAACTGACTGTTTGACCACTGACCACTAACAATCAATGAAACGTGGTCACATGCACATTCTCTAGTGGTTAATGTTTTATTCTAGTAGTTAGGTCTAAAGCCCCTGGTCATTAATATGACCAGGGAGCAAATCCATGCAAAAATAAAAAATTAAAGCTAAAACTTCAAAGTTTTATGTTTAAAAGGGAAGCGGATTCAGGGTTTTTTTTTTTTGTGTCACCATTTTGTGTTAGGGTTTTTCTAGTGGGTGGATGGGACTTAGTGGGTGGCATGGCAGCGACCTAGGGTATGTGTAGGTGGTGAGGAGGGGTGGTGCGATAGAGGGGGCGGCAGGGCATAGGGATGAGGGGAGAGGGGAGAGGGAGTGAGGGTAGCGTGGGAGGCGGGGAGGAGGGAGCGGCGCGGGAGAGTTTGGGAGAAGGGGAGGTGTAGGAGTATGAGGGGAATGAGGGGTGCTGGGTGGGAAGCGTAGGAGGGAAGGGTGGTTAGTGGGTAGGCAGAGGGAGGGGTAGGCAGAGGGATGGGGGGGCGGTCAGAGGCAGGGGATGGGGAGCGGGTGGCACGAGGGTGTTAGGGCAGAGTGGTGGCGGAGGATGAGGAGACTCGGCGGAGGGTTGAGTCGCCACTGATGGTGGCGACAGAAGAAGCTGGGGGGTTTCGACAGTGTAGGATATGGTGGTGGTGACCAAGCGGGTAGAGAGCCACGGGAGCGGAGGTTGGGAGGTGAAGCGGTGGCGACGGGAGATATAAGGGTTTTGGGTGTTTTTTTTTTAACAGCGGCAGGGGTGGCGGCAAGGAGGCTACGAGTAAGTTGAAGAAGGTGACGATGGGAAGGATGAGCGGTGGCAATGCAAAAAAAAAACTTGCAAATTTAGACCTGCAACCTAAGAAAAATGTCTATGACCATCAAACAAAAGCCTTGCGCAGTACGGATTGGTATGATAGTCCGTACGGTACGGACTGTACCTTAAAAAAATTTCAAAAATTTCTAAAATTTTCAGTCACGTAATATAGGCAAATTTACTATCAAAAAACTCAGAAACAACCTTCTGATCACAATAATGCCATCTGTTTCTACCCATGATGGACCCTGCAACACTTAAGCCCCAAAACTTCACAAAAACTATTAGAAAATGAAGATTTTGACAACAAAACTTGCACAAACTGACGATTAGATCCAAGACCAGGCATGCCAATGTGATCTATGAGAACAAAATGAAGATGAAATACTAATCAAATGCAAAATACAATGATTATACCTCCATAATGAGCTCACAAATCTAAGAGGGAAGGAGTTGCACCCGATAGTCTGCTCTGATTTTACCAAAGATTAGTGTGTAGATGTGAATTGCTCAATGCTTTTCAACACAATGTGGATGAGAGACAAGTAGATTTAGATAGATTAGATGGAGATGAGGGATAATTTTTGGTATTATGATGTTAGGATGAGGAGATTTGTGGAGGGATTTTGGCAAAGGTTTGATGCATGAAGAAGTCTCTCCCAATGGCTTAGAGAGGGGTCTCATTTATAGATTTTCTGAAATGAGGATGGAGGGTGAGGATTGAAAGGTGAGATCAAGGGCTAGGAATAAAAGTAAATCTTTTATTCATTTTGGGAAAAGGGGTGATAAATGAGGTATGGGTGTGAAAGAATGTGAAATGAATTAAAAATTCATTTGGGGAATGGGAAATGAATTAAGAGTTCATTTGGGGATAAGAGGTAATGAATGAGGATGGGTGAGGTAAGGGGTGTGTAAGAGAAGTAAATGTGATGTGTGATTTATTTCAATTTTAAATTTGGGGGATGTGGGGAAGGGTGTTAAAATAGGTTTGACCACCCAAATGAGAGGTTAGGACTAATTAAACAGAGGTTTTTCTTAATTGATCCTAGGGCTAGGATGAGGTAGGCTAGGGTAGGTTAGGGTAGGTCAATTAGTAGGCTAGATCAATTAGATAACCATGTTTTATCTAATTAATGAGGATTAGGGAAAAGGAGAATTAAACCAAATAAATATTGGGAATATTTATTTGATTAATGAGGGATAGTGTTGTAAGGTCTTAGTGATAAATTAAGTTAATTGATCACAAGGGATAGACAGATGGTTAGGGATAAAATGATTTTATTCCATTAATAGGAGGGATAAATTGGTTTGCAAAAGCAATTCAATTTTAGGTGTCTACACTTGGTTAAGGGAAAAACCACGGTGGGGGTTAACCCACAAAGATTATATTCTATTAAAAGTATTACAAATGGGAAGGCACATACCTTCAGGCTCACTGCCCAGAGCTCACTACTCAAAAGAGGCTCACTGCCTACAATAATGATTACAAAAGGATTAGAGATTGTTTGAACTAATGAATAGCATCTGCCAATGCAATAATTTAGTTCCGGTTAAGCATAGAATACTGATCTTACACATTTCATCTTTACTCTGTCATGTTTATTGCTCTGCCATAATCCAGACCTTAGATCTCTTCTCTTTTGCACTTCTATCTACCCTTTCCACACTTACTCCATATTCGCATATCAACATACTTCCAATACACTTGAATCCATTAGCTATATATATCTGCCTCAAGAAATTTAATCACCTTTCGGTCAGCCTTATGAAGAACTTAACAAACAATACAAGTACTCTATTTTGTCAGCTGAATCCATATACCACTATTGATGTGTACCAGAAATAACACTTGTAGGTCACCATACATGTCATCCACTAACATTATATCCCATACGTAACTCACCAAAACACATCTACTAGATCCGCACAAGGATCTAACACAAGTTAGCTTGTTCTTCACTGAACTGTTCTATCATATTAGGACTCGGTACTCATATGCTCATAACTTTTAATCCCTTTGTCACCGGAGGCTAAAATCTTGGATTTAGATTGTCCTGACATTCCTTTACACTCTCTCAGATTTGAAACACACAATGATTAACTTGAGAGATCCGCTGACCAAAATACTGAACTCTGCCATATACCCTGTTGCTTTCTATCTCGACTTAAGAAATCTTGGAACTAACTTTCGATATGATCTGATACTACACTATGGATGTGTGGAATGGACTTATTTTCCATCAATGACAGCACATGACATGCCTTGTAGTGTCTCTTGCAAACATCAGCAAGTCAAGATTATGGAGTTGGAGAAACTTATAGAACACTTGCCAATGATTTAGTGGATGAAGAAATTATAGAGGCTATAGTCTTGGATCAGCTTAAAGTTGTAATAATGTAATTGAGTCTCAAGACTAGAATTTACATCAGAGATGCACTCTACTGTTTGGCTAGAAATGCAAGGCAACGACATGTAGTAATTGAAGGTGGAAGCACCCTAAGTGTTTGTGGTTATTCCTCAAATTCAAGGAATCGATTGAAGCAAGAATTCCTTAGCTTCTCAAGATACAACAAAATCAATCTTGTGGAGACAGAAACCAACCCCATTGATCGAGGTATTGCAGAGTTATTATTTTGTACACAAAGTTCACACTCCTCAATAAATGCATGTTATAAACATCTATTATTCTCTTCATTTGATGTGAAGACTAAGACAACTTATTTCTAGGGTACATCAAGATTAACACAACAGAGAGATCAGGCAAAGATGCAAGATGTATAGGGAAATCAAAAGTGGAAGTGGCCACAAAATGAGTCATAGAGCGAGCCAGTGGGCAGACTGAAACAGAAGTTTGCACCCAGACCTTCTCTTAAAAGCCAAGAACATACAATTTCCAATGAGATTACAACCATACCAAAAAGAGAGAAATGGTTACTAAGTGTGAGCAAAAGTTGTAGCACACTAGACTTGTCAGGAAAAGATAAACCTGCAAGAGCTACAAGAAGCTTATCTATTCCTGTAACCCCTATTTCCAAAAGTTGACAACAAATTACCTTTGTCTACACCTTCAGGCACCATAACAGAAGAAAAGTGTACTTCAAAGCTAGATTTTTTTCTTAGACCCATGACCAATGAAAACAAAGGTAAAGCTACTGTCAAATCAGTGTCAGTATTATTTCAAGGTTGAATCAGTAGAAATTAGGGTAAGGCCAATGGTGTGAACAAAGATGCATTATCAACTCCTACAAATGGAGTACCAGTGTAGGAAGCTCCAAGATCTGGGCAAAGAAAGAAGTTCAACACTTTGATGTCATCTTCCTATTGGTTGGCGCAACTCAAACTTGTAGAATTGGTAGGGAAACATGTAATTTCTCTTAGATTTTTCCGTCTTGGTTTAGAATTTACTGCTGAGCCTTTACGAAGGATCCAAAATGAACTGAAATCATATACTAAAAAGCATAGTCACTTGCCATGGGAGAGGATGCAAATAGCCATAATTGATTGACATGATTTTCTGATGGTGGAGACAATTGAGTTTGTGGAAGATGAGGATGAGGAACTGCTATAGCTGATGACTCTAGAAGAAGTTATAAGGAGAAGCAAGGTGTTTGTTACAATGGACGATGAGGAAGGGATTATAGAGTCTAGAAGAGAAGTTGAAATCAAAATGGATGACTAAGAGGTACATTTGGTGAAAGAATATTTGAATGTATCTAAAGGCGTCGAAGAAAATGGCACCAAACAACAAGAAGAAGCCCACATAGAAGCACCTACTGCCCCACCTTAGGATGAAATGGATCCACCAATGAGAATTATTAAGCACAAGATGGAGGCTGTTAAAGAAGAGAAACTCAAGGAGAATGAAGAAAAATGAGATACCAGTGAAAATCTAGAACAAGTAACTCCAATGCATTCCCCACATTATTGCAAAATCTACCAAATGTATGAGTGGGCTTGCAGGAAGCAGTCCAAGTATTCCCCGCATTCATGTAGAAAACCCTAAAGGCTAGTGTGGCCTAGCAGTAAGGTTCCCACTATCTTGCAAATGGAGTTTAAAGAAGCTGTGAGTGAGTGGTAAAATAAAATAACTAGTGAATTCAATGAATGGAAAGTAGTGAATATTTATATATAGGGATGGAATTTTATAAAATGTCGCAAGTATTTTTGGGGGAAAATTTTATTAAAATCATAATGTTGAAATATATATTTCACCGCTCATATAATGAAAAATATTTTTTCACTAAAAATGAAACATTTCTACCAAAGGGTAAAAATAAATGCGATTTTATCGGCAAAAAGAGGAAAGATAAAGTATAACAAAATACTTTGTATTTGTAAAATATTTTTTCCCAAGGATGCAAAAAACAAAGGATGATGAAGCTAAATACTTTTATTTGCAAAGAGATAATGTAAAGTGCAATGTGAAGGGGTGAGAAACTGAATAGACATCTTTTTGTAAAAGGTCTAAAGCTTGTTGCTTCCTTCATCCTTATAAGAAGGAAACTAAGACCTTGGGGAATTCTCTTTGGGAATTGATTTTTGGAAGAGTAAGACATTTGTAAAGCCTAGCCCATTTTCTAAAACACAGTAATGGAACAACTGCATTAATTTGGTGCATGATTTATTGTGTCGATTGTTTGTTGAATTCATTGCTAAAATTCTATCTGGTTGTCTCCAATTTAGTTTTCCTTGTCATTCAAATCACTATATCAAGCATATTTTTGATTTGTCAAAACATTTTCCTATTTTGTGTGTTTTATTTACTGGGTTTCTTCAAGAAAGAACTAAATTCCTTTAAGTAATTGATAGTGGCCTAGAGAATTTAATTGGATCAATAAAGAAGAACTTGATATTTGATATTCTTGCACATCTATTCCAGCCATAGACATATAAGTGCCAAACAATCTGAATTGTAGCTAGAGGGAAGGCACACATCTATTTGTATTTGGACTCTGTTGCTTAGTTGAGGAAAAGGCATTGATCATTTAAATTCCAAAATCATTCCTTATATATATATTTCAAACACAATTTTGGTTTTCTATTTGTACGAGTAGGAGTAGGAGTAGTGGATAGAGTAGTTGAATAAGTCCATTTTCATATTTCATGCCAGTTTGAATTTGGTTGAAAAAGATGCTTTAATTGGCAAAATTGTATATAATCTACTCAATCATCACCATTCAGTTTTGAAGTGTTAACATTCAATGGTGATAAAAAGGTACAAACACCTAGGTGAAGCAGAGCCTGAAGTGTAGGGAAGTCCAATCATTTTAATTGATTCTGTCAGTTGGCCAAATTAGTTGCTTAACCTAATCATAAAGTTTGGCATCTTTTTAGGGTTTTGCAATCTGCAAATTTTAGAACCAAGAGAGGCTAGGTATTGTAATGCTTATTGTTGAATAATACAATGGATATGGATGCTTTTGGAGGCTAGGTTTTCCCTCATGGAGGGTTTTCCCAAAGTTTATCTTGTGTCACCTTGATGGTATGTTTGTGTTGTACAATTTTTGTACACCATTTCAAAATTTCTGATTATAGTCAGGGGGTGAAGTTTCTGAGGAATGTGGATTCAAAACACTCAGCCAATAGGATTTGGGATAGAATCATTAATGGATAGATATGGATAAAGTCATAGAGCATTTAAATGAGTCATAGGCATTTGAAGACTCTTAGCATCTAACCGATCATGAAATGACCTAACGGCTTAGACAAACAAATGAAAGGGAGACCCGGAGCATGCCACTTGGCAACACCACGCTCAAGCAAGGGACGGTAGAGAAAATTTCCTCCTAGAAGAGCACCAAAGAAACACGTGGTTGAAGCGAAAGATTTCAATTCATAGGAGTTTTTATTATTTTATTGATCTTTTTAAAAGGGGTTTATAAAATAATATATTCAACACAACCAATGATGTAAGGTGCGCAAGCTTTCAATGATTCGATCTAAATGAAATAGAGGCTCAGTTCTAAGGTGAAAAGAGGCTCAAGCACCAAATATAAGCTATGAAACCATAAATGCTAAGCCATACAAATAGGTATGTTGCCTGTCAAAATAAGAACTCAGCCAATATGTGAAGATTGGCACAATCAAAAGCTCAGAGCAATCACCAAAGGTGATGCCATCCATAACATAGTACGCAGGCCTCCAATCAAACAAGGCGATTTAAAGATCAAATAGTGCAATGAGATAAAAGTGTGATCAACATTTAAAGAAGAATGCAACCTTTTGAAATCCTAGGTGCAACTATATGAGGCACTATCTTAATCCAAGGGCTTACCATTCAAACCTATATGTAACCATATTTCAGCATGGTGTGAGCATTATAAAGTCTCCATTATAGCCAAAGAAGTCTTCACTGCCTATGAGAAAGAGCATAGTACATAGCCTCTATACAAGAGGCATTGCCCATTCAAAGCACAAGTATTAAAATGAAGCTCACAACAACAAATGTAACGTGGAGCAACTTTCATAGAAGGCACTCGGCTAGATCATAGGTGTAGGTTGTATCAAATACAAAGCCATGATCCCCTCAAACTCAGTTGCCAAGTATAAAACGTAATGTGCTGTTGCCAATAGATGAGAATGCTGCTTCCAATAGCTAGTCATGTCTAGGAAGAGTGCACATATGGAAGAGGCGCCATTTCAAGAGTTAAAGATTGGCCCTGAGCATTAGTAAGGAACACAGTTGTAAAAGATTGGGAAGACCATGGTGTAGTCCTCATAAAGATCAGCCTATGTATGGCACCCAAGCTTATAGTACTTAGTGATTTTTGTTTCCAAAAACACTATCTATGGAATAAAGATCAGCCTATTCTAGATTATGGTGGCTATAAAGTAGATGCTTCTGCCTTCCATAAGTTTCAGCCTATCTATCAAGACACAATATGAGATTTAAAGAACCACCAAATCTAGCAAAGGAGTTGTTTCATAGATTATAGTCACATCAAGGAAACTTGCAGCTCATCCTTTACAACCACTATGTTATATAAGGTCATAGCCATTTCATATTGTGCATCAGTATGAAGGCACCAATATCATAAGTTTCAAAGAATAGAGCTATAAGGAAGAGAAGGCACTCGTCTAATAGAGATAGCACGATCCACACATATTTGGTTGCAAAAAAAATAATGGCATTAGTTGAAGACAATGTCATAGGATGAAGATGATGGCATTAGCCATAAATCATTATGCCACCTTGAAATGGTGCAACCTACTTAGATTAATGGTGCAGCCTCATGAGAAGGAGAGGCCATCATTCAAATGGGACTCAATAATAAAAGAAAATGCTCAGCCATTTCAAGTAAGGGTATTCGACTATGGATGGATGGTGTAGCTATTACAAATACAAGGCAGTTTCTCTGCTTCCTATGTATCACAGTGACAGGTATTTGGGATCAATGGCCGCCTCCCTTATACCTAACTAAAAACCCTAAAGAATTCACAATGCAACAACCATCGATGGAGGCAAATAATCAATGGCTCACATAGCAAAATGAAGAGAATGAAGTGGAATGTGACACTTGGCAGAGCCATGCTCTTTTGAAGGAGCTGCAAGAAACTTTCTCCCAGGATGAGCACTAGGCCACCACGTGGAGGCTACGGAAGGTGGATAAAACATTGGTTTTATTTTCATTAAAACTCATAAAATGCAAAAGGTCACATGAACTTTCAAAGGGAACTGGGCTATTATTTTAATATTGTGTCTAGTGGTGGGCCCCTCCAAATAAGCCAAGAGCTTATTAAATATTAAGAGTGTCTCTTTTTCAACTAAAACCATGAGAGTCTATAAAATTAGTTTTAAAATGTGATAAAGTCCATTTTATGAGATATTGGTGGGACCCAAGGAAAGCTACAACAAAATAATAAAGTGGAAGCTTTATTATATTTTATGACTTTCTATGCCTCATGGTGGATAAAACAAAGATGCAGACCTAAAAACTTTTCATGCTATCTTTCATGGCAAGCAAAATGGGAAGTGATGGGAGTTTGTATTTTTAAGCCATGGAAGATTCAGCTATAGTAGTTCATAGCTAGTTTAGTTACCCTAGTCATTTATTTGCCGGATTTTGGGGCAGATTTCATGGGATTTTCAAAGAGATTTTTTGGGGCAAATTTCATGGGATTTTCGAAGAAATTTTCTGGGTAGTTAGGGGAGATTGGAGGAAGATTTTTGGGGTTATAAATACAGATCTAGGTCATAGTGCCAAGGGAGTTCTTCATGGACACAGAGATTTGAGCAACAGATAGAGATATATTTTTTCCTCAACAGTGCCTTTTTCATGAGGGTGTAATAGTTTATTTTGTACAAATGTTTGACTCTGTAGATTTATTCTTCCTCAAATAAAGAAGTGGTGTTCTATACAGATATGAATGTGTCTCTTTCTCTTCTTTCTTTCTTTCTATTTCTTTGCCTCTGATAGATCTGATTTATTAAACTGGGTAATCAATCATGCACTCTTCTCTTTGGTTTTCTAGTTAACCTTATAGGGTTTAGTCATTGTGCAATTGGGTTGGTTTTAAATCTAGCACATCACCATAGGATTAGGCTTATTTTATTATATCTATAACCTTGTTTCTCTATCCCTTTCCCAAACCCCCATTGAAAAAGGAAGAGCCAGCTTCCATAAAATCTAGAAGTTACTCTGAGAAGCCATCCCACGCTTTTAGAGTTTTCCATGTTGTTGTAGGATTAGACCCACAAATTTTTACATCAACAATTTTTGGAATGCCCAGTGGGACTGATTCAAAGACTTGGGTCTTTGTTTTCACTAAATCTTTTCCCTGTATTTTGTGATTTTGGTGGTAAATCACAGAAATATCTGCTCATGGGAGCATGAATTTTCCACCTGGTGACTCTATTGGAGGCTCTTTCTTAAATCTTTTCTTCTACAAACCATGGAAGCCCCTGATATCTATGTGCATCTGAATATTCAAGCAAGAAACTTACCTTTTGTGACTTGGGATTCAAGTCCTCTCGTTCTTCAGCAGTAGGGTCAAGTTCCTAACATAGTATGGAAGGCATTGCCTCATTTTCTTGGGAATGGATCTGTTTGTCCTACAAATCACATTCAAGATGTTGCCAATTTGTGTACCATTAACAATATCACAACTGAGAATCATGCCATCTTATTATTGGCATCTTCTCTCAAAGGCAAAGCAAAAGAATGGTATAGAAGTCTGCAGCCTGGTTCAATCACTGGATGGGATCAGCTAGGAGGACTCATCTACAATCAGTTCAAAGAGAGGACAGAACTAGCACTCTCACCCAGAGTCTCATCACCATCAAGAGGCATCCTATGGAGCCCATACATGATTTCAATTCAAGATTTAATAAGGTATGGAAGAAATTCTCAATTGACATGAGGCCTCCTCCAGTTTTCATATTTCTATATTGTTTAAAAGCTTTAGAAAATGAAATATCTATTATGATACAAGCCCTAGGAGGTGATACTTTGCCCCAGTCATATAATCTTGCTATTAGAGCTGAAAACAACCTCATTAAGGCTGGTAAACTATCTCCTTTGCCCTTAGTACCATTGTTACCTCATGCAACTAACTTGTCTCAGCCTCTTTCTTATAGCCAAATGCATATAGATTTTAATCCACCCACCCTCCCTACTGATTTGCCAAATCATGAGGAGATGAGTGTAGTTAAAGAACTTATAAAAACCCTCTCTCGTGAGATGAATGAGTTAAAAGATTAAGCCATGTGCCTTACTGATCCAAATTTCATGCCTCCAAGTCTGTATGAACAGCAATACCAATGTTGTCAGTTTGTAGAAGAAATTCTCCCTCAAGTACAGAAGAGACCCAATAATCTTTAGAATTATGCATTACAAACCTCTGTAGCTACAAACTAGTCCATAGGAAGCAATGATCAGGTCCTTTGCCATTTTAACATCCAAGAGGGATCAAGTCTCAAAGATCAAGATACAAGAAGAGAGCTAACTCCTGTCTATTCAGTGTGTCCCTATGATCTTGAGCATCAGACACCTGTGGCAACATGTGATTCAAAAATTTAGTCAAGTAATGAAGAAGACTCAGAAGTTGATTATGAATTGACTCTTCTAGAAGCTGAAACGTACTGGGTAGAGGGTGATCTACAGTTTGTACCTCATCTTGAGGAAGAGGTTGCAAGAGAAATTTCTGCATAGTTTATGAAGAATAACTGTCATTTTTATTGTCATGAGTCTTGACATCTAGAAGGAGATCACATAGAGATGCATGAGCAACATGAGGGGCAGCAAGATGAAGATTTATTCTCACTGTTTCAACAAGGATATCAAATTCTAGATGGAGAGGATCTTACTATTAAGCAAGTGGATGGTTGTTTTACAAAGCCTCTGATAGCAAATCATAAAGGTGAGGTTGAAGAGAGAACCTATGCAAGATCTAATATATTCTCCATTCTTGAAAATGGTTATTGTCTTCTTCTTGATGAAGATTCATAGCTACAAAATGATGAGGTCTAGAGAGACATCTACAAAAGTGAAGAGTCACATACTGAGTCACACACTGAGTCACATCATAAGCCATTCTTCTTGCATGAAGGAATTCCAATCAGCTTCAAGGTTGTAATTGGTAGCTTTGTCACATGCACACCTATTTTTGATGCTATCATGAGGTATGAACTTATTAAAAAGACAACAAAAGAGTTCACTGATGAAGTTCTGTTGATAGAAGCTTTCAAGTGCAAGTAGAGAAATGAGTTTCAACACTTGATTTTCCCTTCCCACCCTCCACTAAAATAAGAGCAGCATGTTGATGAGCCTAATTGGTGTTTTTATGCCAAAAAAGATTAACCTCTAGAGTGTAGAAAGGCCAAAAGGTACAAGTTCCTGATATTTTTCTTCATGCATTTCATTTGGTTAATCATTAGTTTAATATGGATTTGCTGGTGCAACATTATCAAATATGGCAGTTACTTTGCTATCCCAATTAATGGACATATTCCTATGTGTTCAATATGTCAGTAATTAGTTTCAAATGATTCAAAATAAGCTACAGAAGTAGCATTAGTTTTTAGATTTAGTTGTTTTGTTTTCAATAAATCTCATCTACAATATAGAGATGCAAAGTCGGTTCTATGGATCAGTGGTTAGTTTCAGTGGTCTATTAGTTGCAGAAGGTGTTTGGTTCAACAATATTTTAGTTTAGCTTCATACATTTCTAGGTAGTTTGCATTAGTCTTGGTTGCAAGTGTTGGTTGTAGACGTGTCTTCAAGAACTAGTTGTTTCTGTGTCTGATAATTGACTCTATATGCCCAATGAATAAGGCACCATTTTCTTCTTGGGTTCACAGTTAGCAGGCTCACTGTCCCAGCCAGTTGCCAAGAACTGTTGTGCAAATTCTACACACCATTTCAAAAATTTTGATTACAGTCAGGGGGTGAAGTTCTTGAGGAATGTGGATTCAGAACACTCAGCCAATAGGATTCAGGACATAATCATTAATGGATAGATATGAATAAATTCATAGAGCATTTAAATGAGTCACAGGCATTTGAAGACTCTCAGCATCCATCTGATCATGAAATGATCTAATGGCTCAGACAAATGGATGAAAGGGAGACACAAAACTTATGACTTGGAAACACCATGCTCAAGCAAGGGACGGTAGAGAAAATTTCCTCCTGGAAGAGCACCAAAGAGACACGTGGTTGAAGAGGAAGCTATCAATTCACATGATTTTCTATTATTTTATTGATCTTTTTAAAAGTGGTTTATAAAATAATATATTCAACACAACCAATGATATAAGGTGCACACACTTTCAATGATTTGATCTAAATGAAATAGAGGCTCAGTTCTAAGGTGAAAAGAGGCTCAAGCGCTAACTACAAGCTGTGAAACCATAAATGCTAAGCCATACAAACATGTGTGCTGCCTGTCAAAATAAGAACTCAGCCAATATGTGAAGATTGGTGCAATCAAAATCTTAGAGAAATCACCAAAGGTGATGCCATCCATAACATAGTGTGTAGGCCTCCAATCAAACAAGGTGGTTTAAAGATCAAATAGTGCAGCAAGATAAAAGTGTGATCAACATTTAAAGAATAATGCAACCTTTTAAAATCCTAGGTGCAACTATATGAGGCATTGCCTTAATCCAAGGGCCTACAATTCAAACCTATACACAACCATATTTTAGCATGGCATGAGCATTATAAAGTCTCCATTATAGCCAAAGAAGTCTTCACTGCCTATGAGAAAGAGCATAGTATGTAGCCTCTATTCAAGAGGCATTGCCCATTCAAAGCACAAGTATTAAAATGAAGCTCATAACAAATGTAATGTGGCACAACTTCCATAGAAGGCACTCAGCTAGATCATAGGTGCAAGCTATATCAAATACAAAGCCATGATCCTCTTAAACTTAGTTGTCAAGTATAAAACATATTATGCCGCTGCCAACATATGAGAATGCAGCTTCCAATAGCTGGTCATGTCTAGGAAGCATGAACATATGGAAGAGGTGCCATTTCAAGAGTTAAAGATTGACCTTGAGCATTAGTAAGGAACACAGTTGTAAAAGATTGAGAAGACCATGGCATAGTCCTCATAAAGACTAGCCTATGTATGGTGCCCAAGCTCATAGTACTTAGCCATTTTTGTTTCCAAAAACACTGTCTATGGAATAAAGATCAGCCTATTCTAGATGATGGCAGCTATAAAGTAGATGCTTCTGCCTTCCATAAGTTTCGGCCTATATATCAAGACACAGTATGAGTTTTAAAGAGCCACCAAATCCAGCAAAGGAATTATTTCATAGATTATAGTCACATGAAGAAAACTTGCAGCTCAACCTTTATCACCACTATGTTATATAAGGTCATAGCCATTTCATATGGCACATTAGTATGAAGGCACCAATATCTAAAGTTTCAAAGAATAGAGCTACAAGGAAGAGAAGGCAGTCGCCCAATAGAGATAGCATGACCCACACATATTTGGTTGCAAGTAAAATAATGGCATAAGTTGAAGACAATGTCATAAGATGAAGATGATGGTATTAGCCATAAATCATTATGCCACCTTGAAATGGTGTGGCATGCTCAGATTAATGGTGTGTCCTCATGATAAGGAATGACCATCATTCAAATGTGACTTAGTAATAAAACAAAATGCTTAGCCATTTCAAGAAAGGGCGTTCGGCTATGGATGGATGGTGTAGCTATTGCAAATACAAGGCAGATTCTCTGCTTCCTACATATCATAGTGACACAACTATTTGGGATCAATGGTGGCCTCCCTTATACCTAACTAGAAACCCTAAAGAATTCACAATGCAGAAACCATCGATAGAGGCAAATAATCAATGGCTCACATAGCAAAATGAAGAGAATGAAGCAGAATGTGACACTTGGTAGAGCCGCACTCTTTTGAAGGAGCTGCAAGAAACTTTCTCCTAGGATGAACGCCAGGCCACCACGTGGAGGTTACAGAAGGTGAAAAAAACATTGGTTTTATTTTCGTTAAAAATCATAAAATGCAAAAGGTCATGTGAACTTTCAAAGGGAGCTGGTCTATTATTTTAATATTGTGTCTAGTGGTGGGCCCCTCCAAATAAGCCAAGAGATTATTAAATATTAAGAGTCCCTCTTTTTTAGCTAAAACCATGGGAGTCTATAAAATTAGTTTTAAAATGTGATAAAGTCCATTTTATGACATATTGGTGGGACCCAAGGCAAGCTACAGCAAAATAATAAAGTGGAAGCTTTATTATATTTTATGACTTTCTATGCCTCACGGTGGATAAAACAAAGATGCAGTCCTAAAAACTTTTCATGCCATATTTTATGACAAGAAAAATGGGAAGTGGCAGGAGTTTGTATTTTCAAGCTATGGAAGATTTAGCTACAAGAGTTCACAGCTAGTTCAGTTGCCCTAGTCAGTTATTTGCTAGATTTTGGGGCCGATTTCATGGGATTTTCAAAGAGATTTTCTAGGCAGTTAGGGGAGATTGAAGGAAGATTTTCTGGGTTATAAATATAGATCTGGGTCATAGTGCCAAGGGAGTTCTTCATGGACACATAGAGATTTGAGTAGCAGATAGAGATATATTTTTGCCTCGACAGTGCCTTTTTCATGAGGGTGTAATAGTTTATTTTGTGCAAATCTTTGCCTCTGTAGATTTATTCTTCCTCAAATAAAGAAGTGGTGGTCTGTGTAGATATGAATGTGTCTCTTTCTCTTATTTCTTTCTTTCTGTTTCTTTGCCTCTGATAGATCTAATTTATTGAACTAGGTAATCAATCATGCACTCTGCTCTTTGGTTTTCCAGTTAACCTTATAGGGTTTAATCATTGTGCAATTGGGTTGGTTTTAAATCCAGTGCATCGCCATAGGATTAGGCTTATTTTATTGTATCTATAATCTTGTTTCTTTATCCCTTTCCCAAACCCCCATTGAAAAAGGAAGAGCCAGCTTCCATAAAATATGGAGGTTACTCTGAGAAGCCATCCCACGTTTTTAGAGTTTCCCATGTTGTTGGATTAGACCTACAAATTTATACAACAATAGTTTGCTTATTCTTTTCCATGTGGATTTTTGAATACTATGTTGCATATTAATCTGTCATTAGGTTATGAGGAAATTGTCTATATGGTTGTATATTTCCATAATTTGGTATCAAAGCCATGGTTGCTTGGTTGTGGGAGGAGAAATCCCTATTTGTATAACCCTTTCTATGAGTGGATTTTGTGCATAGTTGAATCCATGGACTTGTATGTTGAGAATTAAGGCATTTTTCAGGGTTACAAGGTTGTTTGTAGACCTGGGTTGTTTCTAGGGTTTGATAGAGATTTGACAAGTGGGTTTTCATTTTGGGTTCTTTGTATGGGGGGCTTTTGAGACCTGTGAGATTTTGTAAGAAGCCTCCTAGAAAAAAGTAGACCCTGCCATTAGATTTTGATGGCCCAAGAGGTGAATAAAAATAGACAATTAGACTATGTTTAGACACACAAAAAGTTTTCCCTAATTTGTACCCTTGGGAATCTTGTAGGGAATCTAGAAGATTCCATATGGAATCGAAAACAAAATCTATGGTATAGACCAAAATAGTAATCCTGCGCCAGGCCTCTGTAGGTGCCTAGTACATTTTGCAAAGAAATAATGTTTAAAAATAAAAAAATTAGAAGAAAAATTAAAGTCCTGTGTGGGGGGCATCATTGGTATGGACCCCCACACATGGCGGCATGTGTATAGCAAGGTATGCAGGGATACCATCAGTGGAGAGCCAGTTGGACCCCTTGAAGAACCTAGCTGGCCGTCATCTAGGGTATCATGGTCGGTGGGCCTTAGGCCCCGAATCACACTCCCTAGTCTAGTGGGCCAGAACCCAACCCCCGACGGATTGTTTAAAAATTAAAATTTTAAAACTTTTAAATGAATTTCAATCACTTTTGAAGTTTACCACTAGAACACCGCCCACTAGGGCACCGCCTTCATCGGCAAGCCACCGAGGGGCCACAAGTGCTATTCTATTAGCCTAACTGGGCAATATTTTTCTGGAGTCCATAACTTTGTCATACGGAGTCATATTTTTTATTTTTTTATAGGTGATGGAAATCTCTCTCCATGTACTATGAAGTGGTCTCCAAATTTGTTCTAGATTTTGATGTTTTGACTAAAATTCACCAGTTGGAAGCTAGATTCATGTTTTGATCTTTGACAAAGCATAACTTGTGCATACAAAGTTAGATTTTGGACTTCCATAGGCACTAGAAAGCTATTTTTTAACACTATGTAGTGGGATAGGTTTGGAGATGATATTATGAGATTTGTTTAGTTTGTTTCAATTTGAGCTATTTTTTGGTTCCTTTGACTTTTGGCACTTTTGTGAGTTGATGGAAAATCAAATATGAGGTGATTTGGTGTGTGAGTCATTGAAAACGTATAGGTTTATCTCTGATTATCTTTTGTTGACAATATTATAAATGGATTGTTGAATTTGCATGTTGCATTGTGAGATCTACAAGTTGTGCTATGTTGTAGGTTGTCCGTGCTTATAGGTTGCATATATAACTTGGATGTGGGTTGTCTATGCTCATAGATGTTTCAGTGTTGATGTAGATTCTGATTTGTGGCTTGGTTTAGTCACATGTTGCATTGGTTTTATTTTTCATTTTTAGGTGGAGAGATAGTGGTAACAAGTACCATCATGATATGGGACCTAGACTTGTTGACTATATGCTACGGTTGTGTGAGACTTTATTGGAGTTTGGTGTAGGTACATTAGGTGGAGATCATGGTGTCATGGAGGTTCCTTGCTTTGTTTGGATTTTGTCACGACATGATTGTTATGTAGGGGAATTGTTGGTGGTGTTGGATTATTGGTTCTTAGCTTAGAGGTGGTTGTTCATCTTCTTGGTTTGGAGATTATGGTTTACTTGAACTTTTGGGAGCTGTTATCATTACAGTGGGATTATTTGATTGTGTTAGGGCCATGGATGATCTTCATTTAGGAGATGGTTATCATGATGTCATGGATATCATGGTTAGACGATTTAGTGGGAATTTTTGACAGTGATGTTTTGATGTTTATCATGATGCCATGTGTATCTTGATATCATAGTTTAGTGGGAGCTTTGGCTATGATATGGATTCATCATTTAGGTGATGAATGGTCTTCTACAATGGTTGTTGGTGTCATGGAGGAGCTCTTGGATCTTGTTTCCTCTATATAGTGAGAGTCCATTGACATAATCAATTCTATTGATAGGAGATGATTACCTTCATGTGATTTGGAGATGTTGATCCTTGGTTTAGAAGTGTTGTTATTGTGTCTTGATGGACTCTTGATTCTAGATTAAAGTGTTATCATAATACATGTTCTCTTGAGACTAGGATGTGTGCATTGGTGCATGTGATCTCTTTGGAGGAGATGTTAGATCATGATGTCATGATTGGGTTCCTGATTCTGTAGTTGGAGCTTTGATAATGATCATGGTGGTTCTCTTGGTATTGAGTACATTTGTCATTTTCTTGAGATATTCATGATAGTATGGTGTTTCATTTGGAGTTTAGGATGGATTGATCATGGAGGTGCTCATGGATACTTGGAGACTTAGATGAGGCTTGAGTTCTCTTGGGATTAGAGATGTGTTGAGATGGTTAGTCTTTGATTACGATTTCAGTGGCAAGACCGAGGAGCCTACACCTTGGTTAGACGTGAGTTCAATATGGACCTGTTGAGGAGATTGTTCTTGAAGAAATTCATTGAGGCTTGGGGCACTTGGAGGAGAAATATCATCCCCACTTTTGGTCCACTCAGTGGTGAATGATGTGATAGGTATGACCCACCTTATTTTCAAATGCATTCTTTCTTTGTATCTTGTCTTCTCATGCTTGAGTCTTGAGCTAAGGATTATGATTGTGAGGACCTACTTGAGGATTAGATGCATGGTTATGGTTAGTTATCTCCATATGTTTGATCCTAAGTTGTTATGAGATCATTGTGTGTGATGGAGATGGTTAATGGCTTTGGGAATATTCCTAGGTTGTTGGGAATGGAGGTTTAATTTGATCTACCTTTGGTTTGTGTAATGTCCCCTTTTAGTAAGCCAAAAATTTTCTTAACCTTGCACAAAATTTCAACTTACAAAAGAGACATTAGTATTCAATTCCCTTTAATACTTGACCATAATTCATAATTATATACATTTATCTTTTCACAAGTCCATTTTCCATATTTCATGATCTACCTTGTGAGAGATAGTCTTAGGCCTATTGTTAATCATACCTTCCACCTTATGAGAGATGACTCATTAGGAGGCAATGTCATACCAACTATAAAGGGTCCTATTATTATTCCTTTGGTTATTAAACCAAAGGCCCATCATTATTCCTTTAATTCATCAATTGAAGGCCCATTATCATTCCTTGATTCGTCAACTAAGGCCCATTATTATTCCTTCGATATTTAAATCGAAGGCCCATTATTACATCCTTTGATTTGTCAATCAAAGGCCCATTATTATTCCTTGTTTCCTCAATTAGGGCCCATTATTATTGGTCTCGGGGATGCTTTCTCACCACAACAAGCCATACCCATGGTTGGTCAATTACTATCCTAACTATCAACCTCATTTCCATAGTGTTGGGTAGATTAGCAACAAGGCCACTTACTCATCCCTAGGATGACCATGACCATAACCACTTATAGATTTTCATTCCATTTATATGTTGATCCATCTATATATCATAAACTTTATACCAATCTATCAAATATTCAGATTTGAGATATTTGTAAGATTAATGTTTATTATGTAACATCACATTCTTATGAATTCATTATCTAATTCAATCATAACATAAGCATATTTTCATGATTGTTCATATGCAAAGTATATTAGTTCTATTTACCTTTCAATATTATTTCTACATGATCATTTATCACAATAACGATAACACTTATTTTAATTCAGGATTATCTAATGTGCCTCTAACTATCTACTTATATATATTGCATTCATCACAACCATGATCCTTATATTTTAATTCTAATTCAATCTGTATCAACATATTAACTTCCTATGCTTTTCATTTGATAAAGTCAATCCATTATTCCTATTTAACACGTATGTAATGGTCTTATTGATCTCATTGATAACAAAAGTAATAATGATAAAGATAAACTATCATACCTGGTGGGATCCATAGATTGATAGGAGGTGTATGTTATTTAATCAATGGTGGCTATTTAGACTCCTTTGAATTCCTGATCAGAATTATAGATGCTTACTTTCCTGGCGCCACAATAGTTATGGTGTATGATAATGTGGTATGGCAGACTGATTTGGATAGATTCATGTGTGCTACAATGTTAACTCTTGGCAGAAGAGATCATTCACAAATTCAAGGGTGATCAATTGTTATTGTCTGAGATACATCTATTTTGATCCTTCACTGCTATGTATTTGATGTGTCTTTCTCCAATGATAATTGATGTATTCCATGCTCCTCACTTGAATCTCTTGTAGAGGGCCTTGATATACCATGATTTCATGGAAGATTCACATCCTCACACTAATCATCACCTCCCTTGGATCGGCACTCATGATTAGTCATAAACTTGTTGATTATGTTATCACTTATACCTTTCTTGTCTTATCTTTATTTGCTTATCATTATTTTTTCTTTTTCATAGGTTATCTCCTAAGGGTCGGCACCCTCTTTGGTTTTAGTAACTTTGCCAATTCTTATAATTTGTCTCATTATCAAATTTGTCTTCTGCCTCCACTTAGAAATACAAATATCTCCTTCTATCTTATTGCCGCCTTGGGATCTATATTGATTTCCTTGGCACTTGGTAATAATGGTCATTTGTTATTGACCGTGATAGTTATATTTACTTTGCTACATATGGAACTCAGCTTATAATACAATAATATATATGTTATGTAGGTGATTGATCAATATTAGATTCCTCATTCAAATCTTTAAGTTGAATGAGTAATAGTCAATTTATGTGGAACATGACAATTTGAGAGGCTTTCATCTTGATGTTGGATGTTGTGGAGGCTTATTGTTTTCTGGGTTGTAAAGGATTTCATACTTTTCACAATTATAGCACATTAGTGTGGATAGGAGGACATGATTATGATTTGCAGGTTCTCTCTTGTTGGTCTTATGTTTCTTCCTAGATGTTTGTGTTCACATGACATTGGAGTTGAGATGTTTATGGAGCTATTAAGACTCTTTGACTTCTTTCTCTTATGATGTGGAGGACTTAGGAGAGATATGAACTTGAGGTGATAGTTATGTTGCAACTATTTAGTTTGCAGGTTTCGTATATCTATGTTTGTGCTCCTTGAAAGTATGTGATAAAGAATTTATCCACATCTTGTATGTGAGTGCTATTAGTGGATCTTTGGATGCCTTGATCTATTTTCAGATCTGATATTTACTCATGCAATGGGAGTTCCAAGATGTATATGATTCCTTTATTGGATGTTCTCATTATACTATGGTATGGAGGGTCTTGAGATTTGTTATCACATGCTTCATGTTGTTACCTTCGAGGACTTATTTATGTAGGATTAAGTATATATAGGGACTTGTTATAATTGTGATTTGAGTCTAATATGTTGATGGTATAAGGTCTACTTGTTATCATTTGTTGATACCTATGATGTATGGATGGTTGGATGTATTAGCATATGCTATGGATGCTATTTGCGATCATGTGGGTTTTGACCTTTGACAGTATTTTGGAGTCTTTGGTATCACTTGGATTTGATGCTTGTGTTCTTTGGATTGGTGCATCTTTACCTTGGCATGTTCCTTTTCTTCCATAGGTGGCATGTTGGAGTATGAGAGGAGATCTTGCTTGAGATGGTGGTTACTTTGATTTTATTGTAGGTATCCTAATGGAGCACGAGAGCATGCTAGAGATTCATGTGGTTTCATGTTTGCCTATGATGATGTATTTCATTGATTGACCCTTATGCAATGTATACAAGTGGGAGAATGCTGGAATAGTTGTGTTGTACACCTTGCATAACATTAATTAATTTATTTATGTAAAATAAATATTTATTTATGATGCATCTTAATTTATGTGTTTAGCCACATTAGATATTTATTTGGGTGCCACTTTTAAACATTGTATGTAGCATTGGATTAATTATTTTATGTGTGTGGGACACAAAATAATTAATTATTTATTTGGGAAATTATTTAACATTGGGCATAAAGTGAAAATTTAGTTGCAAATATTAAATGAGGGGTCAATGGTTTTCTCCATACTACATCTTGTATTTGTGTGAGCTTGATTCTATAAAAGCAAGCACATGGTTAGTAGTTGAGGTTGGCTAGTTGGTTGTTTTGGGTTGTAGGTTGTCATTGTATTAAGCATCTCTTGTAGGTTTCATGTGTGATGGTTTGGAGCATGACATGGGATATGTGGTTACATGCTTGTTCACATGGAGTGCATGTAGAGATCTTGATGCTTCAGAAGTATTCATGGAGGCCATGTATTGTAATGCTTATTATTGATTAATACAATGGATATGGATGCTTTTGGAGGCTAGGTTTTTCCCTCATTGAGGGTTTTGCCAAAGTATATCTTGTGTCACCTTGATGTTATGTTTTCTTATTCTTTTGCATGTGGATTTCTGAATACTATGTTTGCATATTAATCTCTCATTTGGTTATGAGGAAATTGTCTATATGGTTGTATATTTCTATCACTCATGACCCAACTAAAGTAGAAGAAGGGAAATACTTTAATAACACAAGACTTGCATTAATAATTTTAAATACATATGCATCCTTTTTATATTCATCAATATTAACCATTCCATATCAATTTATTTGAGAAGGGAAGGGAAAGATCTCCATGTCATAATACAATTCATCCATTAATGCATGCTAAAACATCATTTTCTCAAAATGGAAATAGCATGAAAAACAAGATTCAACATCATGTTAGTTAAAAATACATACTACAATGATGAGATGTAATGATGCATAGGGGTTATTGCCTTCTACTAGGAATCCACAAGAAGATTAGGTATCCATTCCTAAGTCTAAAAGTCAACTTTGATTGAAAGTCAACATTGACCCAAAAAGTCAACTTTCACCAGAAAGATAAATACATGTATAAATGAGGTCAAAGCACATAACACTCATGTCCATGAGGGTAGAAATATGCAAATCTAAAATAAGGCCCATAGAAAGGTCAACTTTGACAAAAAGGTCAAAGCATAGAAAATGAGGTCAAAACATGTGAACTCGTGTCCATAAGGTAGGGGAACATGTTTCCCACATGAATTTTTTTGTCTCACAAAATAATAATGAAAACTAAGGTTTTAAACACTATTTTCCTTTTTTTCAAAAAGATGGAAAAACCATAAAATCCCCAATTCCACCATTGGAGACATCCCTCAAGAACACCAAAAATTCAATTTTCCAAAATACACAAAATTTTCAAAAATTGAGAATACCCTTATGGTCCTAACATGTACAACAACACTCTTTTTAACTCAGATTAAACCTTTCCTACTCAAACCATTCTAGGAAATTTTTTCCATAACTTGGCTTCTTTTCATGTATCTTCAAAAATAATTTAAATGCAAACTAAAATAAAAATAAATCTACTTCTATTTGCATAAATTCAACTCTATTTATTCCAAAATTTAGGATACCATATATGCATCCACCTATTGTGGGCATGGTAAATGCATGATTTATATTTAAAAAGCATGAAACCACAAGCAAATTATCTCTTCCCAATAAAACTATTAAATGAGAAAATCTGTTCTTCAGGCACAAATGCAACAAGAATTCCATCCTTTACCAAACCAATCCCCAACTTGATTTAATGCACTTCCAAACATAAGAAGAATCCAAGTGTACCCACCTCCATGAATTTTCTTTCAAAGGAGAAGAAGAGGGAGAGAGGGACAGGGTTTTAACCAAAAGAAGAGATGATAAATAATATCCCCCTTTTTTTTCTTTTTTCCTTCTCTTTTCCATTTTCACTTTATTTCCCATTTTTCTAATTTGCATAAATAATTATTTCCAAAAGGAACTTTTACAATATAAATATTTTCCAAACAAAGGTAAATAAGCCTCAATAAAATACTAACTTTACTAATATATTAAATAATAGCAATTAAATTAACTCTTTTCTAAAAATCCCTTTTCCAAAAATCACTGAAGAGAATAGACAACTTAAACATTTAATTAATACACTAA
The DNA here is from genome assembly GCA_027924645.1 of Cunninghamia lanceolata. Classification (NCBI taxonomy): domain Eukaryota; kingdom Viridiplantae; phylum Streptophyta; class Pinopsida; order Cupressales; family Cupressaceae; genus Cunninghamia; species Cunninghamia lanceolata. The sequence continues at coordinate 13,523,924 of BSBN01000382.1, read as the reverse complement.
ATTTCACAAGGCAATATCGACATAAGGTAATTTTTTATTCTAACTTGTCTTAAACTCCATTAAATGAGCTCTTACACACCTAATTTGGCCTACTCTCCATTTAATGGGAATCTTCCCCATGTGAATTAAAAATTGACTTTTTGTCCCCTTAATCTAACTTGTGCTAATGTTCATTAATGTTAACCCCTTCCCAATGTGAATTAAAAATTCACTTTTATTCTCATCCATCCAATCTTCTTGATCAAATCTAAGCCCTCCATCTTCAAATCAACCTCATCCATTGATCTCAACATTGAATCTCCACCATTGGATCAAATCTCCCTCCATTTTTTGTATAAATATAAGCTCTTACAATCCATTTGATCATCCAATCTTTAAGTATTGTTATTATACTAAAATTTATTCCATTTCTCTCATCTTGAGTTAGGCTAGTAGTGACTTGTATTTCAGTTTTGAGGACATTTCACATTGAAAATATGGCCATGGGTGTGTTGGAATTAGTCTAGACAACTAAGAGGGGGGTGAATCAGTTGTCCCTAAATCTTTATACTTTTTCTGAACTTTTAAATCTTCTTTCTTAATTTACAACCAGATTAATGATGTAAACAATTAAGCATAAATCAACATATGAGCAGAAACAACATGAACACACAACACTAGAATTTTGACGTGAAAACCCGGTTAAGGGAAAAACCATGGTGGGGGTTAACCCACAAAAATGTGTACCTTGTTAAAAGTACTTAAAAAAAATAGAAGGCACATGCCTTCAGGTGCACTGCCTAGAGCTCACTACTCAAGGAGAGGCTCACTACCTATAATAAATTATGATTTGCATAGAGATAATGAACTGAGAAATAGCATTTACATTCATGCCTGAATCAGTCCCTTTGAAGGCTCACAAAACTTCTGCTCCAATCTTTAAATACTTCTTCACTGACTTTCCACTTTATACTCCCTTGACTCCTTTTCTTCTCTACTCTGCTTTTGATCCTTTCTTCAAATTTAATTCATTTTGTACAAGGATAATTTTCCACAACTCTTCAACAAGTATTTATACACTTCATCAACCTTGGAATGATCAACAAGGTTGGTTAAACTTAATGCGGATCTTTACACTCTTGGCCAAGCATAACTGGAACATGAAACTTTCTCTACTAACATACCATGCTTCATAAAATGCTCTTTGGATCATCTGCAACACGTCAGAAACATCCAGACGGCCAAGACTGGGAAGAACATCAACCTCAAAGAAGAAATCTTCAATTAACAAGCTCAAACTTCAATGCGGACCTCCAACATAGTAGCCACACGATCCAAAGACCTCCACAAGCACATCGAATTCATCAATAACATCCACTCTAAACCAAATTACTAGAATCATCTGTATCTTCCTCTGAAACCTCAAGAACACTATCTGTCATGACTGTCAAACTAGAAAGATAGCTTGTGGACCTCCAAACCATGAACCACTAGAGTTGATGCTACACACTGACTTCCCAAACATGCCTTCAGACCATAGACCATAATATTTCACTACGGAGCAATCCGGACCAACTTACTGACACACTGTCTCTTCTAAATACTGCAAAATCTAGTTCTACTTAGATGTCCATAACTTCTTCAAATATTCATTTGGAATTCTCAAATGTTAACTAGAGCAACCTCTGACAATCCTCTACACAGCCATATGGTCCGCATGCATTGATTGTCATTAATTTTCTCAATATCCTCAATAGTCCAGTCTTCTATACAGATAGCAAAATAGGATACAGTTGACACCAATGGCAACAAGGATATGTTGATATCAATGACAACACCACTTGGGCACAGATTTGTAACAATCTCCCCTTTTGTCATTGATGGCAATATATGATGTGAAAAACTAAATTTAACCATCAAGACAAGAACTTCTCCCCCTTTCTCTTCTCACTACTGCAACTACTTTCTTTATTGCCCCCCTTACATTAGCAACTAGTTTTTCCCATGACTTCTCTCCCCCTTTGACATCAATGGCAAGGGCACATATTTGCTAACTTTTTTCCCTTTTTGCTTCAGACTGATCCCAAAATTTGCATATTGACTACTTCCTCTTTGAGTAGTACCTCCTTAACATCAATCTAGATCTAAGATATGTCTGAGAATTCCACTAGACTGATGCACATAAGTGCGTCTTAGTTCTGATTAGGTGGGGTAATAACCCGTAACTTCTCTCTAAAATACTCAAAAGTATCCTTGGGAAGAGGCTTAGTGAAGATATCTGTGATATGATCTTTGGAAGGCACAAACTCCAACTTGAATTCATTCTCATTTACCTTCTCTCTCAAGAAATGAAACTTGATAGATATATGCTTTGTCTTTGAATGCATTACCGGATTCTTTGAGATGCTTATTGCACTAGAATTATCACAGAAATTTGTGACTGGCTCCTCAAACATAATTTTGATGTTCTTCAACATTTGCTTCATCCACAGAACTTGAGTACAATTATTTGATACTGCTACATACTCTGCCTCTGCAGTAGACAGAGATATTGGCTCTTTCTTTTTTCTTATCCAAGAGACTAATCTTCTTCCCAAGAAGAATGCACCAGCACTAGTACTTTTCCTATCATCCACATTGTTGCAAGTATGGGACTAACCGGTGTTGTCATTGATGTCAACATACTCATGTTGAATTAATTATAAGGATCAGAGGTTACGGTTCAAAGGGTTTGTAGATATGTGTCTTAAGATGATCCAGTAAAGATTTCAGAGGTCCGCATGATGATCTGAAGAAGTTGTGGCCACTCAAGTAAAACTGGTTCCGGTAGGTGTTCAGAGGTGACAGAGTGATACAGATAGGTCCGGTGAGATTCAGAAATGCATTATCCTATTCTGTGGATTTGAGGGAGTGTTTAGGAAGTCAATTTGAATTGACAACTCAATTGGTTCAAGGTTTGGAGGTCTGCAAGAATCTATTCCTTTGTGATAGTGATGACAGACTGTGTTCTTGAGGTTCCAGATGAAGGAGAGAGGGATTTCAATAAGCAGATGAAGTGTGGATGTTCTTGGTGATTCAAGAAATCTTGTGTAGGTCTTTGGATCGTGTCTAGTTCATGTTGGTGGTCCACATTAGAGTTTGAGCTCGCAATTGAAGAGTTACTTCTAGATGATGGTGTTCTTCCTAAGTTTGGCAGACCGGATGAGTTACACATCCTACGGATGATCTTGAAGATGTTACGTGAAGATTGGCATGTTCCTAGAAGAATATTGAAGTCTCAAATCTATGTGGCCGATAGTGTGTTGATCCTCGTGAAGTCTTTTGTAATTATTCATGATGTATTTATGTATTTTCTCTGTAATATTTGCCGACTTAGATGATCATTCCTAAGTCGATGTCTTGTATAAATAAGGAATTGTAAAGTCATTTCAAAGTGTGTCTTGTAGCGATGAGAGTGTGGTAGAGAGCAAAGGAGTGAAAGGCAGAGCAGAAGTATTAGGCTTAAATGGAACTGATTCAAGCATGGTCAAGATGCTATTTACCAGTTCAAGTATGTGATACTTATTTTTTTGTAGACAATGTGTCTCTTGTAAGCAGTGGGCCTCTTGTTAGTAGTGTGCTCGAGCAGTGAGCCCTAATTGGCATGTGCAATTTTGTTCTTTCTATTCTTCTAACAGAGAATACAATCTTGGGTTAAACACCCCATGGTTTTTGCCTTAACTGGGTTTTCCACGTCAAAATCTTGGTGTCTTATGTGTTGATGTGTTTCTGCTCTTGATTTAATGCATTATGTTTCCATGATTAATTTATTATTATGCTACTGAATCACAAAGTGAATTTAAGTGTTTAATTAGAAGAAAGTTTAGACAACTAATTCACCCCCCTCTTAGTTGTCTGTCCTAAATCTAACAATTGGTATCAGAGCTAAGTTCCTCTAAAAAGAGCTTAACCGCTTGAGGAGATCGAGGATCTCGTCCTACAAGAAGGATAGTCCAAAGTTTGATGGAACCAATTTTAATCTTTGGAAAAGTCGCATGCAATGTCACTTGCAATGTATGGGAATGCAGTACTAGACCATGGCTTCAACGAAGTATACTCCTCCATGGGGTGGCCCGAAATCCCCAAATGAAATCACTGATGCTGAAAATAATCTATGAACTAAAGAAGCTCTTCTAAGTGCATTGTCTAATTCAGAGCTGACAAATATTGTTGATCTACAAACTACTTTTGAGATTTGGGAAAAAATTGGAACTTTTGCATGAAGGAGACAAGTATGTTAAATGTGCAAGGCTACAGAGTCTCAAAGGAAAATTTAAAAATCTGAAGATGAGAGAAGATGAAAATATCACTACTTTTAAGCCAAGAGTAAATGAGCTTGTTTGTGGCATTAGGTGTGCTGGTGGAGTCTTGGATGAAGATGAGATTGTTGGAAAAGTTCTCAAATCCCTTCCTGCTTCTTATAAAATCAAGGTTGCTGCCATTGAAGAATTTAGAGTCCATTCAGCTGTCACAAGAGATCAATTGGTTGGCAAATTGGCTGCTTTTGAATTGACTGAGTTTGGAGATACCCCTTCCAAGACTAAATCTGCATTTAAAGCCAGTGCCTCTGTGAAAGGTAAATAAAGGTTTGATCCGGGAGAGAACTCTTCAAGGAAACTATCATGGTATGAAAAGGCAAGAAAAGACCTAGAAGAAGAAGAAGCATAAACTGCTCAACTTGAAGCCCTTATTGCAAAAAGACTACCAAGAGGATCCAGTAAGTATGGAGGAAAATTGCCTTTTAAGTGTTTTAACTGCAATAAGATTGGTCACTTTGCCTCAAGGTGTCTGGAAAGATTTTCAAGGCCAAATCCTAACAGATCAAGGTTCCAAAAGAGTTGTTACTATGTTCATGAAGATGATGATAATGAAGGAGTAACAGATGATGAATCAGAGACAGGAAACAAATCCTTAAGTGACTAGGTGTTTATTGCCATCAAGGAAGAAGATCCAATGCCCTTTGAATTTGTCAATCATAAAGTTGTAGAAAGAGCTTTAGCTGCCCCAGTTGAAGAAAAGGATGATTGGGTCACTGACAGTGGATGCTCTCACCATATGACAGGTGACAAAAATAAGTTCATAGATTTGGAAAGGTATGAAGGAGGAGTGGTAAAGTTTGGTGATAATTCTGCTAGTAGAATTAGAGGAAGAGGAACCATTTCTTTTGATGGAAAGAACAAAACCAGTAATGTACTATATGTTGAAGGTCTGAAGCACAATATTCTTAGTGTTGGATAGTTGGTGGACAAAGGCTATGATCTTTGATTCAAGAATAGAAAATGCAAGATCTTTGAAAGTTTTGGAACAAAGATTGCATCTGGTACTCAAACAAAAGGTAATATCTTCTATTTAGTTGGTATTGGTAAAAGTTGTCTATTTGTGCAAATTGATCAGAGTTGGTTATAGTTGTGCAAAGAATGTCAGTTGGGTAAACAAAGCAGAGTCTCATTCAAAAGCAAGGAACAATCTTCTACCAGATTATTGGACTTAGTTCATACTGATCTATGTGGTTTGGCAAGAATTAGGAGTGTGCAAGGTGATAGATACTTCATGTTATTAATTGATGACTATTCCCAGATGATGTGGGTAACTATTCTGAAAGAGAAATTAGAAGCTCTTGAGAAATTCAAAATATTCAAGGCTATGGTAGAGAATGAAACTGGATTAAAATTGAAATGTTTGAGGTCTGATAGAGGTGGAGAATTCACATCCGGTGAATTCATAGAATTCTGTGAGAAACATGGAATAAAAAGATAGTTGTCTGCTCCTAGGACTCCATAGTAGAATGGAGCAGTGGAGAGAAAGAACTGGACCATCCAGGAAGCATCTAGTACCATGATGATGGAATCAAATGTTCCTCAGATCTATTGGAGATAAGTTGTCAGCACTGCAGTCTATACTCTCAATTGAGTACAAATCAAAAGTAATACTAGTAAGACTCCTTATGAACTTTGGTTTGGCATCACTCCTACTATGAGGTATTTCAGAGTCTTTGGTAGTAAATGTTACATTAAAAGAGATGAAGATCTAGACAAGTTTGATTCTAGAAGTGATGAAGGAATATTCTTGGGTTACTCTACTCAAAGCAAAGCATACCAATGTTATAACAAGAGACTGAGAAAGATTATAGAAAGTACAAATGTGAAGGTTGATGAAGGAATTGAAAAACCTTCAAGATTTTATGAATATGATGAAAATGATCAGAATGGTGTTCTAATTCAAGGAGCCCAAGCCCCTTCTGAAATTCAGATTCAAATTGATCTGATAAATAAGGAAGAAGAGATGAGTTTGAATGAGCCTGATCAAGAATCAGAAGTGCAAGAAACTCCCAAAGTTCCCAGGTATGTAAGACTGAACCACTCTGAAGATCAGATCATAGATGATAAAAGCAAAGGTGTACAAACAAGAAGAAGGATTGCTCAAGATTCAGAAGAGTATTGTTTGATTTCAAAGATTAAACCTAAGATAGTGAATGAAGCTTGCAATGATGAAAAATGGACTAAAGCAATGGAGGAAGAGCTAATGCAAATTGAGAAAAATCACACTTGGGATCTTGTTCCCAGACCCAGAAACAAGAATGTGATTGGAACCAAATGGGTCTTCTGGAACAAACTGAATGAAGTTGGTGAAGTAATCAGAAATAAAGCCAGATTGGTCTGCAAGGGTTACTCTCAAATAGAAGGAGTTGATTTTGAAGAAACTTTTGCTCTGGTGGAAAAAATTGAAGAAGTTAGATTATTTCTTACTTTTGCTGCCTTTAAGGATTTCAAAGTATATCAGATGGATGTCAAGTCTGCCTTCCTGAATGGTGACTTGGAAGAAGTTTACATTGAGCAATCAGATGGATTTCAATTGTCTGATCATGGTGATATGGTTTGCAAGTTGAAGAAAGCACTGTATGGACTAAAGCAAGCCCCAAGAGCCTAGTATGAAAGATTGGATAAGCATCTTTTAAAGATTGGTTTCAACAAAGGTACTGCTGATAGTAATTTGTATTTCAAATTTAATCATGAAAACATCTTGATTGTTGAAGTGTTTGTTGATGATATCATTTTTGGAGGAAGATATAGTATGTGTAAAACTTTTGCAAATCAAATGAAAAGTGAATTTGAGATGTCCATGCTTGGGGAAATGAATGTCTTCTTGGGTCTACAAATCACTCAAACAAAGAAAGGAATCTTCATTTCTCAGACCAAATATGTGAAAGAATTGTTGAAGAAATTTGGGACAGAAGACTCAAAACCAATGAATACTCCCATGGCAACCAAATGTAAATTGAGCAAAGATGATGACTCTCCTAAGGCTGATCAGAAAAAGTACAGGTCAATGATTGGTGGATTGTTGTATCTCACTCAAACTAGACCTGACATTATGAATGCTATTGGTCTTGTTACTAGATTTCAAGTTGATCCTAGAGAATCTCATGTCATGGCAATCAAGAGGATTTTTAGATATCTAAAAGGGATAGTTGAGTATGGATTGTGGTATCCCAGGGATCATGATTTTTCTCTTCATGCATATACAGATGCGGATTGGGCAGGAGATGTAGATGACTAGAAGAGTACCAGTGGTGAAGCATTCTTTTTGGGGAAGAGATTGGTTTCTTGGCTGAGAAAGAAACAAGAGGCAATATCTCTGTCCACTACAGAAGTAGAATATATTGCAATAGCAGGTAGTTGTACTCAAGTTTTATGGATGAAGCAAATGCTAAGAGACATAAGAGTGGAGTATATCACAATCTTCTGTGATAATTCAAGTGCAATAAATATATCTAAGAATCCGGTGTTGCATTCAAAGACTAAATATATATCCATCAAGTTTCACTTTTTGAGAGAGCAAGTGAACAAGAATGAAGTCATATTAGAGTTTGTGCCTTTAAAGGATTAGATTGCAGATATCTTTACTAAACCTATACCTAAGGACTCTTTGAGTATCTCAGGGAGAAGTTAGGGGTTATTGCCCCTCGGTGATGAACTAAGTTGCACTGATGTGCATCAGTTTGGTGGATATCACAGTCATATCTTGTGATCCAGATTGATGATGGAGTGTTGCCACTCAGGGGGAGTAGCTGGTATGATTCTGAAGTGTTGGAGTTGCAAGTATGTGCCCTTTGCCATTGATGTCAAAGGGGGAGAGAAGACATGTGAAAAACAAGTGGTTTCTGATCAAAAGGGGAGCAGTAAAGGAAGAGAAGATATGTGAATGGTTTTTGTTGATAGGAGGAGTTGTGTCAATGAGAAAAAGTTCTTGTCTTGATGGTCAAAATAGTTTTTTACATCATATATTGCCATCAATGACAAAGGGGGAGATTGTTGCAAGTATGGGACTAACTAGTGTTGTCATTGATGTCAACATACTCCTGTTGTATTAATGATAATGATCAGAGGTTGCGGTTCAAAGGGTTTGTAGATATGTGTCTTAAGATGACCCAGTAAAGATTTTAGAGGTCTGCATGATGATCTGAAGAAGTTGTCTCCACTCAAGTAAAACTAGTTCCGATAGGTGTTCAGAGGTGGCAGAGTGATACAGACAGGTCCAGTGAGATCTGGAAATGCATTATCCTATTCTACGGATTTGAGGGAGTGTTTAGGAAGTCAATGTGAATTGACAACTCAATTGGTTCAAGGTCTGGAGGTCCGCAAGCATCTATACCTTTGTGACAGTGATGATAGACTGTGTTCTTGAGGTTCCAGATGAAGGAGAGAAGGATTTCAATAAGCAGATGAAGTGTGGATGTTCTTGGTGATTCAGGAAAGCTTGTGTAGGTCTTTGGATCATGTCCAGTTCATGTTGGTTGTCCACATTGGAGTTTGAGCTCACAATTGAAGAGTTACTTCCAGATGATGGTGTTCTTCCTAAGTTTGGCTGATCGGATGAGTTACATATCCTGCGGATGATCTTGAAGATGTTATGTGAAGATTGGCATGTTCCTAGAAGAATATTGAAGTCTCAGATCTGTGTGGCCGACAGTGTGTTGATCCGTGTGAAGTCTTTTGTAATTAGTCATGATGTATTTATTTATTTGCTTTGTAATGTTTGCCGACTTAGATGATCATTCCTAAGTCGATGTCTTGTATAAATAAGGAATTGTAATGTCATTTCAAAGTGTGTCTTGTAGCGATGAGAGTGTGGTAGAGAGCAGAGGAGTGAAAGGGAGAGCAGAAGTATTGGGCTTAAATGGAACTGATTCAAGCATGGTAAAGATGCTATTTACTAGTTCAAGTATGTGATACTTATTTTTCTATAGACAGTGTGTCTCTTGTAGGCAATGGGCCTCTTGTGAGTAGTGTGCTCGGGTAGTGAGCCCTAATTGGCATGTGCCATTTTGTTCTTTCTATTCTTCTAACAGAGAATACAATCTTGTGTTAATCACCACGTGGTTTTTCCCTTAAGCAGGTTTTCCACGTCAAAATCTTGGTGTCTTGTGTGTTGATGTGTTTCTGCTCTTGATTTAATGCATTAAGTTTCCATGATTAAATTATTATTATGCTACTGAATCACAAAGTAAATTTAAGTGTTTAATTGGAAGAAATCTTGGACAACTAATTCACCCCCCCTCTTAGTTATTGACCCCTTAAGATATCTGAATATTCTTTTAACTACCACAACATGGGATTCTTTTCTATCAACTTCAAATCTAGCAACAAGTCCAAAGGCATTCATGATATCAAGTTTGGTCTAAGTTAGATAGAGCAATCCTCTAATCATTGATCTATACCTTTTCTAATTTGCCTTGGGAGAGTCATCATATTTGCTTAGCTTGCATTTGGTTACCATAGGTGTACCTACTAGCTTTGAATCTTCCATTCCAAACTTCTTCAACAATTCTTTCACATACTTGGACTGAGATATGAAGATACCTTAATCTAACTAAACAATTTGCAGACCTAGAAAGAAATTCATCTCACCAAATATTGACATTTCAAACTCACTTTTCATATGATCAGCAAATGCTTTGCACATGTATTCATTTCCACCAAAAATGATATCATCAACAAAGACCTCAACAATTAGAATTTCCTCATCATTTATCTTGAAGTATAGATTACTATCAGTAGTACCTTTGCTAAATCCTAGCTTAAGCAAATATTTATCCAATCTGGCATACTAGGCTCTTGGAGCTTGCTTGAGTCCATACAAGGCTATTGTTAGTCTACAAACCATATCTCCCTAATTAGACAACTGAAATCCTTCTAGTTGTTCAATGTAGACTTCTTCCTCCAAATCTCCATTTAGAAATGCTAATTTGACATCCATATGATAAACTTTAAAATTTTTAAAAATAGTAAAACCAAGAAATAATCTGACTACCTCTATCCTTGCCACCAGAGTAAAAGTTTCTTCAAAATCAATTCCTTCCACTTGAGAATAACTGTTACATACCAACCTTACTTTGTTTCTTACAACCTCACCATCTTCATTTAGTTTATTCCAGAAGACCCATTTGGTTCCAATCACATTTTTGTCCTTAGGTCTAGGAACAAGATCCCAAGTGTGATTCTTTTCAATTTGCATCAATTTTTCTTCCATTGCCTTAACCCAGTTTTCATCATTGCAAGCTTCACTTACTGATTTAGGTTCAATCATTGAAATCAAACAAATCTCCTCTTGATCTTAAAAAATTCTTCTCCTAGTTTGGATACCTTTAATCTTATCTCCTATGATTTGATCTTTAGGATGATTTAACTTTACATAGTTGGGAATTTTGGAAATTGTTTGAATTTTTGTTTCTTGAACTTGTTCCTCATCATCTGCACTAACCTCTTGAGTTACTAGATAAATCTAAGTCTGAGCCTAAACTTGAATTTGCCTTCATTGACTTTGAATTTCATCTTTATCATCTGAATCATATCTAGAGTACCTGGAATGTCTGTTGCTTTCATCAACTTTAACATTAGCACTTTCAACAATCTTTTTCAACCTTTTGTTGAAGCATTGGTAAGCCTTACTTTGAGTTGAGTATCCTAAAAATATTCCTTCATCACTTTTTGCCTTAAATCTACCTAAATCATCATCTCTTTTGATATAGCATTTACTACCAAAGACACCTGAAATATCTCACAGTAGGAGGATGACCAAACCATAGTTCATAAGGAGTCTTACTAGAATTTTCTTTGATTTGTACCCAGTTAAGAGTGTAGACAACAGTACTCATGGCTTCTCTCTAATAAACTTGAGGAACATTTGTTTCCATCATCATGGTCCTAGCAGCTTCTTGAATGGTCCAGTTCTTCCTTTCCACAACTCCATTTTGTTGAGGAGTCCTAGGAGCAGATAACTGTCTTTTTATCCCATGCTTTTCACAGAAAGCATCAAACTCACCGGAAGTAAATTATCCACCTATGTCAGATCTCAGACACTTCAATTTCCCACCAATCTCATTTTCAACCATCATCTTGAACACCTAAAACTTATCAAGAGCTTCTAATTTTTCTTTCAAGAAAGTTACCCACATCATCTAGGAGTAATCATTATTCAGCAACATGAAAATATTAATCTCCTTGCACACTCCTAATTCTAACAGGACCACATGGATCAATATGTATCAGTTCCAATCTCCCACTTGAACCTTGTTCTTTACTCTTGAATGAGATTTTGTTCTATTTACCCAATTGATATTCTCTACATATGCTATCAGGTTTCACAAGTCTTGGAAGATCTCTTATAGCTTGAGTGGAACTTTTTTTGACAATGTTATCAAAATTCACATGACACATCCTCCTATGCCATAGCCAACTTTGATCTATCTAAGCAATCAAACAACTTTTCCCATAACTAATTAAGCGAAAGATGTTACCTCTAGTTTGAGTACCGAATGCAATTTTAGTTCCGGAGCTTTCCAAGATTCTGTATTTTCCATCCTTGAATCAAAGATCATAACCCTTGTCAACCAACTGTCCAACACTGAGAAGATTATGTTTCAGTCCTTCTACATACATAACATCATGGTGTTGTTTTTTCCATCAAAAGAGATGGATCCTTTGCCACGGATTCTACCAACTGAGTTGTCTCCAAATTTCACAAGTCCTCCTTCATAATTTTCAAAACTCACAAACTTACTCTTGTCACTAGTCATATGATGAGAACATCCACTATCAATCACCCATTCATCTTTTTCAATAACCTGAGTAGCCAAGGCACTTTCCACATTTGTATAGCTAGCAGATTCAGTAGACACTGGATCTTCTTCTTTAATAGCAATAAACACCCAATCATTTTTAGGAGCCTCCATGATTAGATTCATCATATGTGACCCTTTCTTCTCCATAGTAAAATTTCTTCTGACCCTTCTACCTATTAGGGTTTGGTTTTGAAAACATCTCCAGACTTCTTGAGGCAAAATGACCAATCTTATTACAAGAAAAACATTTGAGTGGTAATTTTCCTTCATACTTACTGGATCCTCTTGGCATTCTTCTGGCAATAAGAGCTTCAAGATCTACAGTTTCTATTTCAACATCTTCAAGATCCTTTCTTGTTTTCATAAATCTGTTTGATCTTGCAGAAAAGCTTTCACTTGAATCATATCTTTGTTTTCCATATACACTGGATTTGAATGTAGATTTAGCCTTAGGAAGAGAATCACCAAATTCACTTAATTCAAAACATGAAATTTTGCCACCTAGGTGATCTCTTGTAACATCTGTGACAGTCCTGATCTCTTCTATAGCAGCAACCTTATGTTTATATGAATCAAGCAAGGATTTGAGCACTTTTCCCACAATCTTTGATTCTTCCAAAGTTCCTCCAGCACACCTGATGCCACACACAAGTTCATTTATCTTTTGCATGTAGATTGTGATGTTTTCATCTCCACTCATCCTTAGATTTTAAAATTTTCCTCTTAGACTTTGTAATTTGGCACATTTGACAAATTCATCTCCTTCATACAGATTCTCCAACTTCTTCGAGATTTCATGAGCAGTTTTCAAACCAAAGACATTAGTCATTTCTGAATCATTTAGGGCACTAAACAAGGCTTCTTTAGCTCAAAGGTTATTTTTATCATCTTTGACTTGATCTAGAGTTGAAGGACCTTTCTCTAGAGGTTCATACTTATCATTGGTTATTGACCAATAAGCATCACCCATGCATTCTAAATGGCATTTCATGTGGTTCATCCAAACAGAGTAATTTGTTCCATCGAATCTTGGACTATCCTTCTTGGAAGTCGACATCCTGGATCTCCCCAAGCGGTTAAGCTTCTTCCAGAGGAACCTTGCTCTGATACCAATTGTTGGAATTAGTTTGGACAACTGAGAGGGGGGTGAATCAGTTGTCCCTAAATATCTATACTTTTTCTAAACATTCAAATCTTCTTTCTTAATTTACAATCAGATTAATGATGTAAACAATTAAGCATAAATCAACATATGAACATAAACAACATGAACACAACACCAAAATTTTGATGTGGAAAACCCGGTTAAGGGAAAAACCACGGTGGGGGTTAATCCACAAAAATGTGTACCTGTTAAAAGTACTTAATAAAATAGAAGGCACATGCCTTCGGGCACAGTACCCAGAGCTCACTGCTCAAGAAGAGGCTCACTGCCTATAAGAAATTATGATTGGAATAGAGATAATGAACTGATAAATAGCATCTACATTCATGCCTGAATCAGTCCCTTTGAAGGCTCACAAAACTTCCGCTTCAATCTTCAAATACTTCTTCACTGACTCTCCACTTTATACTCCCTTTGCTCCTCTTCTCTGCTCTACTTTTGATCCTTTCTTTGGATTTAATTTATTTTGTACAAGGATAATTTTCCACAATTCTTTAACAAGTATTTATACACTTCATCAACCTTGGAATGATCAACAAGGTTGTCTAAACTTAATGCGGATCTTTACACTATCATCCAAGCATAACTGGAACATGAAACTTTCTCTACTAACATACCATGCTTCATAAAATGCTCTTTGGATCATCTGCAACACATCAGAAACATCTGGTTGGCCAAGACTGGGAAGAACATCAACCTCAAAGAATAAATCTTCAATCAACAAGCTCAAACTTCAATGCGGACCTCCAGCATAGTAGCCACATGATCTAGAGACCTCCACAAGCACATTGAATTCATCAATAACATCCACTCTAAACCAAATTACCAGAATCGTCTATATCTTCCTCCAAAACCTTAAGAACACTATCTGTCATGACTATCAAACTAGAAAGATAGCTTGTGGACCTCCAAACCATGAACCACTGGAGTTGATGCTACACACTGACTTCCCAAACATGCCTTCAGATCTGCAGACCATAATATTTCACTGCAGAGCAATCCAGACCAACTTACTAACACACTGTCTCTTATGAATACTACAAAATCTAGTCCTGTTCAGATGGCCATAACTTCTTCAAATCTTCATACGGACTTGTCAAATCTTAACTAGGGCAACCTCTAACAATCCTCTACATAGCCATATGGTCCACATGCATTGATTGTCATTAATTTTCTCAATATCCTCAACAGTCTGGTCTTCTATACAGACAACAAAATAGGATACAGTTGACACCAATGGCAACAAGGATATGTTGACATCAATGACAACACCACTTGGGCACATATTTGCAACAAGGTGAAGCAAGAGATTTTGGGTGCTAAGCTCTCAACCTTATCAAGGAGGGGGAGGACTTCAAGGTATCTTTGAGTGTTTTATGCATTTTGTTTGTGTTTCTAACCCTTGTAGTTTTCTTGTTCTTCATTTGGCACACCCAGTGAGACCCCATGGTTCCTATTTAACTTGTTTTTGTTTGAGTTGTTGTGAAGAAATAGGGTTTTTAGAGGTTCAATGCTAAAACCTTTCGGTTTGATGCCATCCTTCCACAGATTGGTGCCATCTATTTGATTATTGGCACTATAACCCTCTGTTTTGGTGCCATATTTGAATGACTGTGTACTAAGATGTCAAGATTGCAAAACATTTTTTTATGTGTTTTAGGGGTTTTTAGCAAGTTTTAGATCTTTTTACTATCTGTTTTTATTAGAATGACATAGGCATAAGGAGGCATAATGTCAAAATTTCTCTAGGGGTGCATGTAATGGTTTTTCCATCTAACTCTAGCATATTTGGCTTTGTATTATCATATTTCCTACCTCTAATCTGGTATTTTCAATGTTTCTTGGTAGGGGAAGGAGTTTCTAACTTGTTTTGAGTTGATGTTTTTGAGACTAATGTGTTTTTAAGAAGGTTTTTGAAGCATTGTGGTGCAGGGGCACTAGAGAAAATTTTTGTTAATAAGGTCATGTAATAGGTTTTAGGGTGATTTGAGTCTTTTGTTATGTAGATAAGGTCATAATAGACCACTGGTGATGTAACTTGAGTCTTGTAGGGTCTCTTTTACAAAAGATGTTAATATTTTCAAATGTTGTCAAAATGCAATATTGTAAAAAATACAAAAAATGGAAGAACATGGAAGTCCAACGGTCATAATTTCAAAAGTTGGTTAGGAGTCATTGTTTTTGGTTTGCACAAGGATAAAAGGGCCTCACAAACTTTGAGGTAGGTGGTGGAAGGTGGAGAAAGAACAAATAATAAAGATTTCCCCCGTTTTCATATCAAAAACTCTATTTTTACTTTTTTTCTGCTGTTCCTATGACTGTATGGCAATGTACGGCCCAGTCATGCTCTAAAATTTATTAAGGAGATAATACTAAGAGTCCACTTTCATTTGCAAGTGGTTTGGTGCAATTTCATTATAGTATGTGGATTTTATAATCATTTGACTAAAAACAGTTGATAAACCTAGGGTTTAGGGTTTTGTGTAAACAAATTGGCTTTGTAAGCTTTCCCACTGGTGGCATCCTTTAAAATTTGGTAGAATGGAAGCATACAATCTATTTCAAATCATTTTGTGTTTGTAAAGCAGGGTATGGAGTCTTGGTGCTTTTTTACTCAAACCCTAGTCTGATTTCCTATGTTGTAGGTTGTTGTAAGCCTTTTGGACTTGAATTCATGAAACCTAGTGAACTGGTGATGTTTTGTGATGGTAAAACTTATCCTTTGGAAATGTGTTAAAGACTCTCAAGTAGAATTTGGAGGTCTAGAGATTGTAAACCACACACTTACTTTGGAAAAGTGGCCTAATTAGGACTAGGTGCAGCAGCAACAGTGAATTGTTGAGTAGGTTGGTCTGAAAAAATCATACCCAAGTTTCTGATATGTTAAAGAAGGGCATAAATGGTACTCAAAAAGGTTAATGAGTTGTGGGTTTGTGGCCTAATTTGAAAGTTGTGTTAAAAAAGCTCAATTAGGAGGGCTACAAGGAATATAGAGGTCTAGTGAAGGAAACCATTCATCATAGGAGTTTGAGACTTCCAAATTGGTTTGTTTAAGTCTTGATAAGCTTGTTACCTTACTCTACATCATAGTGGTATAAGAGCATAGGAAGTAGATCAGTGGAAGGTGAAAAGTTGTAGATTGAAGGACAAGATGCCTCCTAAAGGGAACAATATGGCAAGAGAAATTAGAGATTTGAAGGATAAGCATGCTAGGGAGATGAGAGCACTAGAGGAGAGACTTATGGCAAGGATTGTTGTTGTAGAAACAAGTCAAAGAAGAGATGCAATCTCAAGAGATGTTAGTGTTGGAAAGAGACACTGCAAGACATGTCATGTGTTGTCACTGATGGCAACTAAATCCATTCCACACATCCACAGTGCAGTATCAGATCATACTGAAAGTCAGTTCCAAGATTTGTCCAAGTCCAGATAGACAGGAATAGGGTATATGATAGAGTTCAGTATTTTAGTCAGTGGATCTCTCCAGTTAATTATTGCATGTTGCAAATCTGAGGGAGTGTAGAGGAATGTCAAAACAATCCAAATCATGGATTTCAGCCTCTGGTGACAAAGGGATTAAAAGTTATGAGCATATGAGTACCGAGTCATAATATGATAAGACAGTTTAGTGAAAGAACAAGCCAACTTGTGTTAGATCCTTGTACGAATCTAGTAGAAGTGTTTTGGTGAGTTGTGTATGGGATATAATATTAGTGGCTGACATGAATGGTGATTTGCAAGTGTTATTTCTAGTATGCATCAACATTAATGTATGGATTCAGCTGATAGAACAAAGTACTTGTATTGTTTGTTAAGTTCTTCATAAGGCCAACAGATAGGTGATTGAGTTGTTGAAGCATATATGTATAACTGATGGATTTGAGTGTTGTGAGGAGTGATTATGATGTGAATATGGAGTAAGTATGAAAAAGGCAGATAGAAGTGTGAAAGAGAAAAGATCTGAGGTCCAGATTATGGTAGAGCAGTAAACAAGGTAGAATAAATATGAAGTGTGTAAAATCAGTATTTTGTGCTTAACTAGAATTGAATTCTTGCATTAGCAAATGCTACTTATCAGTTCAAACAATCTGTAATCATTCTTGTAGGTAGTGAGCCTCTTTTGAGCAGTGAACTCTGGTTAATGATCCCAAAGGCATTTGCCTTCCCTTTTGTAATACTTTTAATAGAGTATAATCCTTGTGGGTTAACCCCCACCATGGTTTTTCCCTTAACCAGGTTTCCACATCAAAATCTCAGTGTCAAGTGTGTTATTTATGTTTCTGCTCATGTATTATTAATTCTTGCTTTTCATGATTACATCATTAATCTGTCAAGAAGTGGTAAAGAAGAATTAACTGGAGCAAGCTTTAAAAGTTTTAAGACAACTGATTCACCCCCCTCTCAATTGTCAACCCTAATTCCAACAATTGGTATCAGAACGAGGTTCCTTTAAAAAACTTTAATAGCTTAAGGAAGATCTAGGAAGGCAGTAAAATGGATGAATACAACCTCCAAGGACAACTTAAACTTGCTTTAGAAGATCTTGTTCAGTCTAGAATAGAATTCAAAGAGCTATAAGAGAAACTTAAAAATGTTGAAGACTTCATTGAGACTTTAAAAGAAAAATTGAGCAAATCCAATGAAAAGAGGAAGGAGCAACCTCTTCAACTGGGAAATCATTATGAAGACAACAACAAGGATAAAGCCCTGAAAGAGAAGACAAAGGAATGTGAAAGTTAGCTTAAGAAGTTATTGTCCTAAAACATGAGATGGAATCCGGGGTGATGAGGCTAACCCAGGAAATTGAAGATAGGAAGAAAACTGAAGAAGACCTGAATCAAAATCTAAAAGAAAGAACTAAAAAATGCTGCAGATTGGATGGAATAGTTTGCCTCCTAGAATCTAATCTATAAGAAAGCAAAGACAATGAGAGAGAACTTGAGAGGCAAATTGTCATTCTCAAACATGACGTAGAAGTTGTAAATGAATATAAGGAGATGTTCAAGATAAGCTCAACCAAACTTAAAACACTGCTTGAAAGTCAAAAAAAGACTAATGACAAGCATGGTCTTGGATATGAGAAAGGTGAAAGCTCTAGATCTTGACAAAGAAATTTTCAACCAAGGAATGGGAGAAATAGACCTAGAAGACCTTCGGTAAGATAGCCTAATGCTCAAAGATATCCATCCTTTAATGGAAATTGTTTCAAATGCAATAAATTTGGTCACAGAGCTACTCAGTGTAGAAGCAGAGTAAATCAAAATGGTCCACCCTTCTCCAGTCAATGCTTTAAATGTAAGAGGTATGGTCATAGATCAAATGCATGCAAAAGTATGATAATGAATAACTCTGACAATAGAGAAAATGGAAACTCTTTCAATGGACACTACTTTACTTGTGATGGATTTGGACACATGGCCACTCAGTGTAGATCAAGAGGAAATCAAGTATATAAGCAAAGAAATGTTGTATTCTTTAATTGCAATAGATCTAGTCATATTGCAAGATTTTGCAGAAGTAAGAATACTGAAAGAAGAGGTCTGGTAAATAGAAAACTGGATGAACAGAGTCAAGACAAAGGCAAGGGAAAAATTGATGTGAATGAGATCTAGAATGAAATGAGCAAGACATGGGTCAAGAAAAGTGTTGTGAATAATAGTAATGGGTCCGCACTAGAATCTGGTGCTGATAATTCCACTGGGAATTGAATTAGGAGCTCTGGCTTAGGGGGAGCTGCAATAAAATCTAAAATCCCCTAGCCAGTAAGTGGGTGCCTGAATTTGGCACAATGAGAGAAAATAATTTGGATTTTTATACATCATTTGAAAGGATTTCTGGAAGATAAAAGGTGAATATGATGATTTGCAGAGAAATTGAAGATCGACTGGATGCAGAAATAGTGTAACCAGATGTGTTAGGGCAGAGCATTTATGACAAAGGCAAATTAGGTTTTGCAGAACATAAAAAGGGTGTTGATTCTTCATTTGAATCACTTTGCACTCGAAGAAAGTAAGAAGAATAGTGTCTAAGCTAAGATTACAAAGAATTGAAGTGCGACCGATGAATTTATTTGTCAACCCTAATTTCGTGAAAAAGGTATTTATCTACGAAGCTTTGAACTTGTAATCCTTTTGCAATTGCTACACCTTTGGTTGTTGATATTACTAAAAGGCCTTGACCAAAATTTAAAAAACATCAACACAAATCAATAGAAGTCAACCCATTAGGTGCATTTTCAAGTGTTCCATATGGTGTGCTACATACTGAAGATATTATGGTTTATATTCATGCAAACTTAGATGAATTTGGGGACTCAAGGTATGTGGATTTGTTTGAGAGTCATTTAAGTGATGAAAATCACTATCTTAAACCCAAATATAAGGCACTACATGATAAACACTTCATTCATATTATGGGGTTTCCAACATTTGATGAAGATGAATGGGTCTGGTATGTTTTAAGCCGATTGCATGATGAGGTTTTGTGGTTGATGAAACCATTCAAAATTACCAAGGATGCTATCAGGATTATGACTGGGTTAAATTCAACTGGTGGATTACCCATGCTGAAAGCCATGAAAAACTAGACAGAGACTGATGCTACCAGTACCAAGTTTGATAAAAGGGCAATGACCATCAATGACATAATAGAACCAGATGTCAAGTTTGCTTCCATGGTGATTGGCTACAAGATTTATCACTCCAGCAAAGAGAATTCTATCTCAGGAAGTACCATGTATGCAGCATATCAAATGTTGAAGGAGTATGCAGATTATGACCTATGTGAGCTATTACAGAACCAACTAATTGAGAACTTGAGCAAAATCAAGAAAGCTAAGAAAACCACTTTTAAATATGGTACATTGGTTCTATGTTTATTCATCTACTATATGAATGAAGTACCTAGAGTAAAGGGTGTGCACTGGACTAATGATGACCCAGTTGCTATTCAGATCAGAAATCATCTACACAGCTGGTGCAGTCACGGTAGGAGGGTTCACAGAATGAACTATCTGGACCGTGTTTCAAGAGTAAACACAATAGAAACAACTCAAGAAATGGAACAAATGCAAATTTTTTCATTCAATATATCAAATTTTCCAAATACAATCTAGCCGGCAACATGCGGGCTTACAATTAGGGCTCACAGGCCTGATTACATACATGTGCAAGATAAGGCTTTGAAGTTCCTTCGCACAAACTTTAAACTATGATCAATCTAATAATCATCAACTCCCTTCCTAAGGATCTATTACATCTTTATATATCATCTCCAAACCAATAGATTCCTCTGCATCGGCCAAGGAAGGTTAGAAACTCAAATGAAGAGCTGTAACATGCTCACAGATAAGTCAGACCTAAATGCATAGAACACTTCCTCAAATGAATGGAACAACATGTGGACCCTTGCGGAAGGTTAGCCATGAACCATAGGACATTGGACGATGTGTCATTAGGATCCATAACTCAAGGAATGACCCGCAAGCCTTTTCCTTTAGCTAATTCTCTAGAACTATTAGAATGCTCTGCTCTGAGAAAACAGTCGATCTTCTGATAGCGATAACTTTCTAGTAACTGATCCAAATGCTCTGAATTCCTGATATGATGTAGATGAATGAATGTACATGCTAAGTCCAGATCTGCAAGATGTGAAATACCAAAATTGGACCTCAAGCTGAAAACTGCTACTGACTAAACTACCTGACCTGAGCTGGAAAATGAAAGAACTGAAATGCAAACAAACTGAAATGCAAATGTTTTTGGTTGATGCAAGATTGCTCTTGAACTAGCGATGCTCCTACATCAGACATCTGTGGTTATTGAAAAAAGTGAGTCCCTCACTTTGCTGGGGTTAGGGGAGAACCAAGATGGTCCACCTCAGCCTGAGAAATCTATGATGAATCTTCTTCTAGTCTGCCTTTCCACTTCACAAGATATTCTTTGTATTGTCTTCCTCTAGTGTTGTGTCCAACTCTGCTATCCAAAATGTCTTCTATCTGCTCTGGTACCTATTGTGGTAACTGCTTCTTCAAGTCTTCTTCCATGTTGTCACTGAACTCTGCTTCATGATATTGATAAAGATCTGCAATGTTGAAAATAGGTGAAATACCCAATGTCTCTGGTAACTCTATTTCATATACATTTCCTGAATCAAATTTCTTGAGTATCGTACAAGGTCCAAACTTCTTCATCTTCAACTTGTTACATGTCCCAACTAGAAATCATTCTTTTCTCAAGTACACCATTACTTCATCGCCCACTTCAAGTTCCTTATGTCTTCTCTTCACATCAGCCTTCTCTTTGTACTTACTATTCATATCTTCCAAATACTTCTTCACTTGATTATGCACTGTCTTCATATGATCTGCAAATTCTTCTACTTCTGCACTTCTCTTTTCTTCCATGCTGATATCTCTCAATTCTGTAATTCCTCTAAGATTCACTCTGATAACAATCTCAAAAGGTGTTCTTTTGGTACTCCTATTTATTTAATTATTGTATGCAAACTCTGCTTGTGAAAGAATCAAATCCCAACTTCCAGTTTTCTCTCCAACCAAACATCTTAACAAATTTCCCAAACTCCTATTCACTACCTCTATCTGTGGATGAAAAGTTGAACTAAACTTTAAATCTATCTTCATCTTCTTCCAAAGTGTCTTCCAAAAGTATCCAACAAACTTTGTGTCTCTGTTTGAAACTATACTCTTAGGTAATCCATGCAATCTCACAATCTCCTTGAAAAATAGGTCAGCTGCATGCACTACATCAGTTGTCTTCTTACAAGGTATGAAATTAGCCATCTTTGAAAATCTATCAACCACTATAAATAGTGAATCATGTCCTCTCCATGTCTTAGGTAATCCCATTACAAAATCCATGCTTATGTCTTCACAAGGTCTCTCTAGTACTGTCAAAGGTTTATACAATCCAGTGTTCTGACTACTCCCTTTTGCAACTTGACAAACTTTGCAACTCTGAACATCCTTATGTATCTGAAGCCAAAAGTAATTTTCACTCACTAAAGCCACTGTCTTGTCAATGCCAAAATGTCCTGCTAATCCACCACTATGCTTCTCTTTGATCAAATTATCCCTCATTGAACTTCTAGGTATACACAACTGACTTCCTTTGAATAACATATCTTCTTGAATGAAATAGTCCAACCACTTACTTCTATCTATCACAACAGGTTCCTTACATGCTTTCCAAGGTTCTACAAAATTAGTGTCTTCCTCATACATGTTCTTCAATTCATTAAAACCCAACACTTCAACTCTTATCTCTGTCAACAAGTTTCTTCTTCTACTCAATGCATCAACAATTTTGTTTGATTTTCCACTCCTATGCTTCAACACAAAAGTATAACTCTGCATGAAATCTACCCATCTCATATGTCTCTGATTCAACTTACCTTGATTGTTCAAATATTGCAAAGCTTGATGATCTGTATACAACACAAACTCCTTAGGCAACAAGTAATGTCTCCATTTCTTCAAGGCTTGAATTATGGCATAGAACTTTTGATCTTAAATTGAATATCTTCTCCTTACATCATTCAATTTCTCACTGAAATATGCTACAAGTCTACCTTCTTGACTTAATACTACTCCAATTGCATTGCCACCTGCATCACAATCAACTTGAAATACCTTATTGAAATCTGATAATGCCAAAATAGGTTGCTCTATCACTTTCTACTTCAACAACTCAAAACTTTTATCTGCTCCTGATGTCCACTTGAAATGCTTTCTGTCACCTCTCATTGTCTCTGTCATAGGGTTACAAACTAAACTAAAATTTCTGATGAACTTCTGGTAGAAACTAGCCAAACCATGAAATGATCTAACCTCTCCAATGCTCTCTGGTGTAGGCCATTCAATGATTTCTCTCACTTTCTTAGGATCCATCTTCAATCCTTCCACAAATATCACAAATACCAAATATACCAACTCTTCCTTCATGAAACTACACTTCTTGATGTTTATCAATAATTTCTCTTCTCTCATTCTCTGCAAAACTTGTCTAATATGCCACAAATGTTCTTCTTTTGTCTTACTAAAAATTAGAATATCATCTAGGTAGACAATCACAAACATACCCAAGAATTTCTTCAAGACTTCATTCATCAATCTCATGAAAGTACTTGGTGCATTTGTCAGTCCAAAAGGCATCACTAACCACTCATACAATCCTTCATTTGTCTTAAAAGCAGTCTTCCATTCATCACCTTTTCTAAATCTGATCTGATGGTATCCACTCTTCAAGTCTATCTTTGTGAAATATCTTTCTCCACTCAAACAATCCATGATATCATCCATCCTAGGTAAAGGAAATCTATACTTAATTATGATCTTGTTTATTTCTCTAGAGTTAGTACACATTCTCCAGTCTCCATCCTTCTTTGGTGCTAGCACTGCAGGTACTACACAAGGACTCAAACTTTCTCTGATCAAACCTTTCCTCAACAATTCTTGTATCTATCTATTCAATTCTTCATTCTCTATTGGTGTCATTCTATGTGCTGCTTTGTTAGGCAAATTTGCTCTTAGTATAAGATCCATGTGATGACTGATACTCCTTATAGGTGGTAATCCTTTAGGTACATTATCTAATATGATGTCTTCATACTCTGTTAGCAACTCTCTTATCTCATCTAGTTCAGTTTCTCTCTTCACTACTTCAGGCGTTTTAGGAATCAAGGCATATCACATACTTTCCTATTTCAAACCATCCAAAAATTTCCTTCCATCTACCAAACAGATTCTACCATTCCCATATACTACATCTTTAGGATCATCTTCCAAAGGAATCAAAGTAATTCTTTTCCCATTGGCTGTTATAGTATATGCATTCTTTCTTCCATCATGTATAGTTTTTCTATCATATTGCCAAGGTCTACCCAACAAAATATGACAAACATCCATAGGCATAATATCACACAAGACTTCATCATGATAAGATCCAATATGAAATTTCACCAAACATTGTTCACTTACCAATACCTTATGATCATCCTAAATCCATGCTATTTGATAGGGCTTAGGGTGTTTCAATCTTTCTAATTTTAGCTTAGTCACATCTCCTCTAAAACTAAGTTATCTGAACTACCACTATCAATTACAACTTTACAACACTTACCTCCTGATTTGCATCTAGTTCTGAACAAACTTTTTCTCTGTGATGGTTCCTCATGTGTCTCTACTTGAAATAGTGCTCTCCTCATCACCAATGCTTCTCCTTTCTCTAGATTGCCAATAGAACTAGGAGATCCAATAGGTTCTTCTTAAACATAGGCTACTCTTCAACCGATTTCTATCTTCTTGCTTGTACTACCCTGATTGCATTCAAATGCTCTATGTCCTTCACCTCCACACTTGAAACAAGTACCTCTGAATGTCCTTTTATCAAATCCTCTTCCTTCTCTTTTGTATCCTTCATTTTGGTACACACCAAGGTTTCCTCTCCGGTAAAATTTTTTGTCATCTCTCTGGTAAGTATTGTTATCTCTATCCTCCTTGATTGGGCTGTCAAATTTGTTTTGCTCCACAAATGATCTATCATATCTAGAAAAAAATCTTCCTCTCTGAAATTTACTTCCTCTGCCTCTCTGTCTCTGATCATGCTTCTTATTCAACTTCTCTTCAACTTTCAGGGTAAACTGATATGCTTCTTCCAAAGATGTCATCCTTACCAAACTTAGTTCTTCTTGAATGTTCAATCTCAGTCCATTGATGTATCTTGCCACTTTCTCCTTGCTTGCTTCACTATGTCCTATCCTTATGATCATCTCATGAAATTCTTCAGTGTACTCCTTCATAGATTTCTCCTTTTGTCTTAGGTTTTGCAATCTTTTCAATAGCTCCAACTCATAGTTAGCAGGTATGAACTGATTCTTCAACTTTGTCACCATCCGATCCCACTTTGTAATCTTTTTTTTTCCTCTTCTATTTCTTTCCAACTGAACTTGTTTCCACCATATAGAAGCATGTCCTTTCAACTTTGTCTTGGCAAATTTCACATTTTTTGGGTCTTCTACCTCCTCATATTCAAAGTATTCTTCCATATCATTTATCCAGTCAATCAACTCTTCAAGGTTCAAGTTACCAGTATAATTCGGCACATCAACTCTAGGTCTTTTTCTAATCTTTGAAATAATCTTTATCTGATCCGATTCTTCTTCTTCATCACCTTCTAGGGCTTGGCCAATTTGTTCAGTAGATTGAAATTCCTCTTCATCATCACTTTCAACATTAGGTCTAGGTGTCAATCCTCTTCGCCTATCTTCCTCAACAACATCCAAATGAATTCACATTATTCTCATCAATTCCATCATCTCATCCATTCTATTAACCATTGTACCAATATGAGGAACTCTTCGTGGTGGCATCTTCTTAGGATCAAGTGCAAACTACCTCAAATTTGGCAATCAGGTTACAAGTGACAACTGCGTCTCAATTGGTGATCGGTTGTGCACAGGTAACCTACCTTAGATCGACGATCTACTTACAACAAGATCTTAGGGAATCCCTTCATCAATTTACTCCAAAGAGTCAAACTTTCACTCTGATAGCACTTGGTCCAGTCACGGTAGGAGGGTTCATAGAATGAACTATCCGGATCATGCAACAAGAGTAAACATAACAAAAACAACTCAGGAAATGGAACAAATGTAGATTTTGCATTCAATATATCAAAGAATCCAAATACAATCTGGTCAACAACATGCAGGCTTATAATTAGGGCTCACAGGCCTGATTACATACATGCACAAGATAAGGCTTTGAAGCTCCTCCACATAAACTTTAAACTGTGATCAATCTAAGAATCATTAACTGCCTTCCTCAAGATCTATTACATCTTTATATATCATCTCCAGACCAATAGATTCCTCTGTGTCATCCAAGGAAGGTCACAAACTTAAATGAAGAGTTGTAACATGTTCACAGATAGGTCAGACCTAAATGCATAGAACACTTCCTCAAATGAATGGAACAATGTGTGGACCCTTGGGGAAGGTCGGCGATGAACCACAGGACATTGAATGATGTGTCATTAGGATCCACAAGTCAAAGAATGATCTGCAAGCCTTCTCCTTTAGCTGATTCTCTGAAACTGTTAGAATGCTCTGCTCTATGAAAACAGTCAATCTTCTGATAGCGATAACTTTCCAGTTGTAACGTCAGAAAATGTCCCCTTGGGGACTTTTCCCTCATAAGGTTTAGCTCCTGGGTCTTTAGAGTGCATTTATGACATCTTAGTTCATATTTTAGCATCCCAATGGAATGAGACCTAGGTTCCTTAGCAAATATGGCCTAGGTGGACCCCTTGAGCTATACCCTGCCCCAAATAGGGGGGAGGACTTGGGTGCCCGCAGCCTAGTCCTGCCCTATTTTGGGGTAGCCCCAATTTCTGAGTGTTAGTTAGTGACCATTATTAGGTCCCTTTGCCAACACCATAAGTTTGAATTTCAAATATCTTGGGGGGAGAGATTGTAGATGCATATATATGGCATGAAGAGCATCTTCCTCCATGAGAGCTTCACTACAAGGTGACATAATATTGTGTTTTCATCATTGATTCCTTTGGTTTTTGGTCTCTGCCTCATAAGGGCACGCTCTCTCTATCTGACAATGGTGTTTGGAGACTTAAGTGTCCTCTGGGGTTTAAATGAGGCAAACATCTAAACACCACAACCCCCAAACCAAGTCTTGTGATTGCAGGGTACAGGTGTCACATTTGGGAAAAGTGAAGTTGTAGGAAGGAGTGACAGGCATCAAGGATTTGGGATCTGAAGAGAAGTTGGACAAAAGAGCACTTCTAGGACTAGGGCGCTCACAAAAGTGTCCTCCGCAAACAGATTTTAAAAAATAGAAGTTTTAGGACTGATCAGTGTCGGAAGTAGGTCTAGATTCCCCAAAAAAGTAGGTACCTTGGACTTGGGTGCCTGCACTAGTGTCCCTGACTGTTCTGCCTTGGAACCTCAAAAGTAGGTATTCTGTGATTTGTCATTTTACTCCTGTCTGTAAGAGCTTTTTCTGTTTTTCATCAATTTGTTGCTATATTTGCATAATTAGGTTTTTAATGGTTAATTAGACATAAGAGAAGGAAAATTAATAATTAGATTCCCTAATCCAAGATTCCCTACATCTACAAGTGACCTAGGTTATGATAGTGCTCGCCACTCGACCCTAGATCCTTCAATGTATAGTGGAGAGGCGGATTTAAACATCTAAAATCTAGAACATTGACAAATCTAATTTTCCACTAAACATTTTGGTGAACCCATGTTTTTGAACTTAAATTGCAACTTTTTGAGTGTTTGTCTTTAGATTTGGTGTGATTTCATTCATTTATTTGGTCATTTACTTTATTGCATTGAGAAAAATTCAAAACAATTGAAAAATTGGAAAAATACAAAAAAAATGCATTGTTGGGCTTACTAAATTGCATCAATTCTTCTTAAATTTTCCTAACTCATGATTTTTGCATCAGATCTGATATAAACTATAGAAAAATTCAAAAAATTATAATTTTACATTGCATTTTCATCATTTAATTGCTAGGGTTTTGTGGAAATTTTGACAATTTTATATAACCTAGTAATTCCAAAATCTAGGGTTTGTACGCAAAATCTTTTATGCAATTTTTATACTGATTTTAGAGGCTCATTAAAATTTTCATTTGGCCTTAATCTTGCATTTTTGTGTGAATTTTCATTTATATTTAAATTATTTGCAATTTTGCATAGAAAATTTCAACAAAAATTAGCAATTTTGGTGCATTTTCATTAAATTTGCATGGGCATTTTGCATGTTTATCCTTGAAAATCATTTTAAGATCTGATATTATTTAATTTACATCATAAATTAGACCTTAAACCATTCAAATAGCTTTTTGTCCCAAGATCTCAAACCTAGGCCTTCAAAAATGACAATTTTCACTAAATTTAGCCTTATCAACTCTCCAAACTTGCACTACAAGTGTGTTGTGAAAAATGTTTTCACATTAATTTGATGTAATTAGTGTTATCATTTTCTTCCCCTCATAAAAATTTTCACAACACCTTTTTATCGGGTTCTTGTAGTGAAAATTTTATAAAAGACCACATATTTTGACCATTTTCGCCCCAGGGTTTGACCTACTTTGCACTAAAAGCATGTTGTGTTAGGTATTTTTGCATAAAGTGGCTGTTATCACTGATATTATTTTCTTTCCATCATCATTTTCCTCACAACAACCTTTTTTATGCTACTTTGCACTGAATTTTGGTGAAAAAAGTGCTTATTTTGACATATTTTTGCTATACTTCGACTTGGCATTAACTTGAAATCCCATCAAGAGTGTGTCGAAAGTGATCCTTTTGTTGTTTTGGACTGATATCAGACATATAATTTTCTTCCCTTCACTGAAATCCTTACATCACCCTTTGTTTCATTTATTTGCATTGAAAAAGTACAAAAAATCAAGCATTTTAGGTCATTCTTGCATATAGTTTTGCATTGGTCTTTGCATACTTTTCAAAAGATTTCAAAATCTGATTTTGCATTGATGTTACAAGAAATTTCATTATGGAATCTTTATCTCATTTCTCTTTGGTGTCTTTACATGCATATATCAAGAACTTCGAGAGTTTCTACAAATTTCTTAATATCAATCCTCATGTGCTCACTTATTTACAAGCAATATATCACAAGGATATATTTAAATGCTCTTCCTTTGAAATCCTTGACTATGTATCTAATTTTGACAACTTCACCTCTCTCATGGATACATACCCTTGGTTAGTAGAAGATTTGGTGAAACACATTAAGAATGATGAGAGTGAAAGTTCTCTTAATGCTTTGGATTTAATAGCTAAAATGTATAACGATGACATAGAAAATGATACCTCCTATGAGGATATACTGGCACAAGAGGATGAAATCATTGACACATTTCTAAACATTACCATACCCTCTTTGGAAAATGAAACATTAGTGGATAAAGGGCTCCCTCTCAAGAAGGATTCTTCATGGGTAGAGAAAGACTATTCACCTAATGATCATTTGGTGCATGAGACCTCTGGGGATAATCCATTAGACCTTTCACCTTTGATTAAAAATTCAAGAACCTCTGATGAGAGGACTATGGATATCTCTAGTCTGACTAATGAGACAGTACCTTCCTCTCATCCCATTGCTCTCACTGGCCAAGATGTAGCATTAGTGGATGAGAAAAGGTCTCTCACATTAAATCCTTTAGGGATGGATGTTGGATGCAACCAAGAGGGAAACAGTGTTAATTTACTATGGATCAATAAATTTTGTAGCAATATTCCTACGATGATTGTCTGAGGGGCACGTAGTGCACCCTCTTGATTAAAACTAGTGATTACTGTTCAAGGTAGATCCCCGGATCACATCTATAAATATGCAAAGCAAATTGCTCCAAGAAACCAGGGTGTGTAAAATGTGATTGCTCATACATATAACACCCGTAATAACAAGAAAAGTAAGCAAGCACCACAAGTGCCTATCTCTCTTCCATGTTCTCAACCTATGCTCCCTCAACCACCTTGTCTTACTTATACAAGTGGTCAAGAGTATGATCTTGTCAAACAGCTTCGCACTACTCCGGCTAAGATCTCTCTTTGGGATTTAATACAAACATTGCCTACATACCATGGAATGATCCAAGAAGCTTTACAAAAGGTGATTGTCAGACCTACTGCTAAGCCTAATGATTTAGCATCCATATTGGATAGTATGCATGGAACAAAAATAGATATTCTCTTTCAAGCACAGGAATTACCGTCAATTGAAGTTCAAAATCAATATGATCCTCTTGTAATCTTTGTTACAATAAACAAAACATTAGTTAAGAGAGTTATGATTGATAATGGATCAGCTCTTAATATCTGTGGCATTGACTTATTACATAAGATTAAAGTTGATACATCTTCCATCAAGCTAGAACTGTTAAGTATCCCTGGTTTTGACAATGTTGGATGACAATCCATAGGTACTATAACTTTACCTATAAAAGTGGGACCTGTGATGGTGCCTACCTTGATTCATGTCATGCCTAGTTCTTTATCTTACAACATGATTCTTTGTAGACCCTAGATTCATGCATTGGGGGTAATCCCTTCCACTCTACATCATTCAATCAAATTTATATTCAAAGGTAAACTTCATACTATTCATGCTGATCCTGAACCAGATAACTATTTACACATTGAAATGCAAAAACAATTTTACAATCATATGAGCTTAAACAAGTTCTGAAGTGATCCATTAATGACTAATGTTGTACAAAACTCTCAACCATCGAATGCACTTGTCGGTGATGATTGGGGTTCATTAGATTTTAACCCTTGCAGTACAGGGGAATATTAATTTAATAAACCTGACACATCAAAAGTCACATCAATCTTGTCTAAGTAGCCTTGTGAAACATTTGAGAATTAAAAAGTCTCCTTGGTTGAAAATAAGGACAATACTCTAACTTATACTACAAATTATGATACCTATGAGGCTTCACCTTCTTCTAAGGAACTGGATTCTCTATATGATCATGGATTTCAAATTTTGTACAAACATAACAACTATGTAGGTAAGGGATGTGATGTAAATCAACAAGGGATTCAAGTACCTATAGAATCCACTTCAACACATTACTCAAGAAGCATTGGATATAATCCTTTTAAAGAAAAGAAAGCTTCTCGTCATCCTAAACTTATTGTTAATTCAACAAGATCAAAATAGCATGACAAATATCCTAGATATGCAGGTTCTTAATGATGGTTCTACAAGGTAAGTATCTCTAACCCCTTATCTGTCTTGTGATGTGCTTCCCTCGTGATGTGTTATGTGTTGCTTAGGCCTCCTGGGATGACCTCGAATTCTTTGGTAAGGTTCGGGATACTAGGAGACCGCCTCTATTGTGACCTTCTTCTATTTGTACCATCATTCTTCTAAATTGGCTCTCTTTGATTTTATTATTGTGTCTTGTGTCTTGTGGACATAGCATTATGGTTTGTGACTTGGGGGCACCCTCATATGTGATTGTCCCTAAGACACTTATTTCTCCTCTCTTAGTTATTGTTTCCCTTCCTCTAGTGTTTCCACCTAGTAGGCGGATGATGACAAACATTTATACTAATGCAGACCTAGTGTCCCTTTAGAGAGTAATATAAAAATGGACTATATTTCCTAATATGATGAAGGGGTTGTATATCTTATCTGACGCTTGGCTAGTGGAAGTACTCATGCTTTCCACTTAGTGAATTTGATGATGTTTCTATCGCATTTACAAAACTTAACAATACTATTGCTTTATGCACCTTTGATTGTCTTTGAATCTGGCCTTGGTGGTACTCGATCCACAGAGCTTCATGATATAGCCCTATGGTTATCCTCAAACTCCAAATTCATTGTATAACCTTGGCTTTTTGTGTGGTTAATCATATGCATTGATGTTGTTTATCATAATGTTGTAGACACTAACATGTTTCTTGCAGGGATGTGTTTGTGGGAATATTTGGCAATTGTAAAGTACATGTCACCTCCGGGGGGCATGGACTTTGTGAA
The DNA here is from genome assembly GCA_027924645.1 of Cunninghamia lanceolata. Classification (NCBI taxonomy): domain Eukaryota; kingdom Viridiplantae; phylum Streptophyta; class Pinopsida; order Cupressales; family Cupressaceae; genus Cunninghamia; species Cunninghamia lanceolata. The sequence goes on along the minus strand of BSBN01000382.1, from coordinate 13,492,049 downwards.
ATTTGATGTTCCCTTGTGTATTTTATTCCTACTTTAACATCCTTGATATTGATAATTGATATCAACCACCTTAAGGTGGGGGCATATATAAGGTAAGCTATTTGTTATAGATGTTAGCAGTGTGCTTGTCCTCAGGTGTAGGCTAGTAGGATGAGTACTTCTTGCATCCTGAGTTTGTTTACAATCAATCTATCTATCTATTGTGTATACCTTCTTTTCACCATAAGGCATCTCCGTGATGCGGGTGAAGTTGTATACTTTTGAGCTCATACCTCCTTTCCACTGTAAGGCATCTCCATGACGCAGGTGGTGTGGTATGCCATGCTTCCTTTTCACTGTAAGGTGTCTCCATGATGCAAGTGGGGTTGCATTTTCAAAAGTCCTCTGTGGAGGCAGGGAACGGTTCTGTGACTAACTCAACCTTATACGTGTTTTCGGTGATTGTTGTGGTGAAGCCCAATCATCAGTGTATGCCTATAATGTTCTTGAGATGGTGATGAGCCTATAAATAGGGAACACACCATCGCTTGTCTGCCGTGTTTTCTCCGTGTCTTCAAGTGTGTGTGTTTTGGCGTGGTTATTTTGTGTGGCATGTTTGTTGCCCCATATGCAGAGACCAGTGCTCTTGGGGAGTGCTTCATGTATTTTGTGAGGTTTTGTGTGTCTTGCGTGTGTGTTGCCCCATATATATAGAGACCAATGCCCCTGAGTAGTGCTTCCTATATTATGGGAGGTTTGTTTACTTTCCAGTACTTGCATTTGCATTTCATATATATGAGAAAAAGAAAAGAAAAGATATCATTTCTGTCTTCCATGCGTTAATGTGTCTTCTATGCATTGACTATCTACTCCATGTTTTGCGTGACTGTAACTGTCTTCTCCATGTTTTGCATGTCTGTTACTAATTTCTATGTGATTGGCGTGTCTTCTCTATACTTGGTGTGTTTGCTTTGTTTGTGACCTTACTTTAATGCATGTATGGGACTCGCATTCATACATACATTAAAGTGGGGGCTAAATGTAACATAAAAAAATGTCCCCTTGGGGGCTTTTTCCTCATAAGGTTTAGCTCTTGGGTCTTTAGAGTACATTTAGGACATCTTAGTTCATATTTTAGCATCCCGATAGAATGAGACCTAGGTTCCTTGGCAAATACAGTCTAGGTGGACCCCTTGAGATATACCCTGCCCAAAATAGGGGGGAGGACTTCGGTGCCCATGCCCTAGTCCTGCCCTATTTTGAGGTAGCCCCAATTTCTGGGTGTCAGTTAGTGACTATTATTAGGTCCCTTTGCCGACACAGTAAGTTTGAATTTTGAATATCTTGGCAGGAGTGCTTGTAGATGCATCTATAAGCATGTGTAGGCATTCATTTGTAAACTAGATTTCAATTAGATGATTACTAGCAAGCTATTGTGTTCTCAAGGTGATTGAAGGCTTTCATTGTGTTGTAAGAGTAGTCTTGTATGTTTTATGTGTTGATATTTGCAGATTTGAGTATCAATTTCCTTACGACATGAAGAGCATCTTCCTCCATGAGAGCTTCACTATAAGGTGACATAATATTATGTTTTCATCATTGATTCCTTTGGTTTTTGGCCTCTACCTCACAAGGGCATGCCCTCTCTATCTGACAATGGTGTTTAGAGACTTAAGTGTCCTCTGGGGTTTAATTGAGGCAAACCTCTAAACACCGCAACCCCAAAACCAAGTCTTGTGATTGCAGGTTATAGGTGTCGCATTTGAGAAGAGTGGAGTTGCAGGAAGGAGTTGCAGGCATCAAGGATTCGAGATCTGAAGAGAATTTAGACAAAAGAACACTTGCAGAACTAGGGTGCCTGCAAAAGTGTCCTCCGCAGATAGATTTCAAAAAATAGAAGTTTTAGGGCTGATCAGTGTCAGAAGGAGGTCCAGATTCCCCAAAAAAGTAGGTACCTTGGACTTGGGCACCCACACCAGTGTTCCTGATTGTTCTGCTTCAGAACCCCAAAAATAGGTATTTTGTGATTTGTCATTTTACTCCCGTCTAGAAGAGCTTTTTATGTCTTTCATCAATATGTTGTCGTATTTGCATAATTAGGGTTTTAATGGTTAATTAGACATAAGAGAAGGAAAATTATTAATTAAATTCTCTAATCCAAGTTTCCCTACATCTGCAAGTGACCTAGGGTATGATAGTGCTTGCCACTCGACCCTAGATCCTTCAATGTATGGTGGAGAGGCAGATTTAAACATCTAAAATCTAGAACATTGACAAATCCAATTTTCCACTAAACACCGGTAACCGATCCCAATGCTCTGAATTCTTGATATGATGTAGATGAATGAATGTAGATGCTAAGTCCAGATCCGCAAGATGTGAAATGCCAAAACTGGATCACTAGCTGAAAACTACTACTCACTGAATTGCTTGACCTGAACTAGAAAATGAAAGAACTGAAATGCAAATGTTTTTGGTTGATGCAAGATTGCTCTTAAACTAGGGATGCTCCTACATCAACAACA